>OY756208.1:15236999-16663688 GCA_963576795.1 Metopia argyrocephala | reverse complement strand
AACAGTACAAATTATGAGAAACTTAAAACTTATTTTTACATTTAAAAGTAAAGGAATTGTAAACCTCAACAACAATGACCTTTTAAAGAATATTCTATTAGAGTTTTGCAGAGTTTGGCACACTTTACAAAAAAGCTAAAACACACAGGCTAAACAGCTTTGTTTTAATGTTGGCAATTATCTTTATTGAAAGAATTCTGCGCAATCAAACAAGTTCAATTGTAACCTTCTACTGATATCTCAGCAGAAAATTTTTAAGATTAGGAAGTAATAAATAAAATTGTAAGCAATAATGGAAGCTTTATATTGTTTTTATACATTATGCTAAAGGATAAAGTATTATTTTTGATTTTTTGTACTATTTGCTTACTGGTTGCAATAAATTTGCATTTCTACTGCATTTTAGCGGCTCCTTTTATATAAAAATCATGCATTACTGATGCGAACGAGTAAGTGATTGTTTACAATTTCTCCCTTACAAAATTATAATTTTTTTTTTATTGAGACCAAAACACAGGGGTAAACCCCTACTAAATGCTGTGCATTGTATTCTAATTTTCGTGGAAAGGACAGTGCATTATGACAACAGAAAATATATTTTTGTTTTCTTAGACTATTAACCACCCTAGGAATGAGACAAATGTCTGCAAATTGATCATTCAAAGGCGAGTGTTATAAATTTGCTCTTGAATGATCAACAGCAATTGCCCCATCATTGCATGTTGATTGCGGTGAGTGCCTTCGCTAAGTACATTTTTAGTTTGTTATCTGCTACTTCCTCATAGGTGGCGCTTTTCTCCTGTGAAAAATGTAGCCTGAATTCAAGTCTACCATGACCAGCATTAATTATGCTATAATATTCTTACTCTCACTCTCTCTATGTAATGAAGTTATTATATATTCCTATTAATTTTGTATTTGTAAGTATTTTTGTATTATAAAACTGTACTTTTCTTTTCATTAGTAAGATATAAATAAAACTTCCGCAGAAACTGTTCATGAATCGGAGTGATTTTCTTAAAATTTTAATAATTTTTTTATATCTCCTGATCTTTATTTTTTGGTTGTCAAAGGTTAAGATGGAATAGAGTGGAACGTCAAGGTTGCGGTTATTTTGGAAAGCAGTATTTTCTGCTAATACACAGAGTGTTTATTTTTTAAATCTTGCAATAGTATTGGATAGTGTGCTAGACTGCTGGTTTGAGGATTATGGGTTCGATACCTATTAGAGGCTTTGGTCTGTAAACTATATTGTGCATATATTGTTATTCTATTGTATATACATAATTATTTCAAAAGATTTCAGAAACAGTAAATTCGAATATAAACTTTGATTTGGCCTACCACATACGGTTTTCTAGTTATCATTGCCTGAATTTTGAAGGAACCCTGTGGTTTACAACTTTTAAAACACTATAACAACAAGAACTCTAATTTTTGTTACGTTCTCTTTAAGATCTTACTATATCTACCTATGTTTGATGTCTAAGAGGTTTAATCAAGTTGTTTACCAAAAAGGGGGAAAGACTGTCATAACGAACTGCAAAATATAACCCGCATATTCATAAAGTCTGCCATTTTTATGGCTTGTTACTTGAAGTTGTTGATAGATAAAAAGAATTTATTTTTACTTACCACTGGGATCACGATAACTATCGATATAATGCGAGCCACCACTATCCGGGGTTGATTCACGACTATACGGGCGGGGACCACCTAAATGACCAACGAGACCAAAGCCTAAAGGACGAGGAGGACCACTAAAATCAACAGGTTCCATTGGAGGAGATCTAGCCGTACCATTTGCTGCCGATGTCGGCAATCCTGGACCAAATCCTTGGGGATGAGCGCCTACAACCACACCATCCGGATGAGCACCATACTGGGGACTGGTTATTATGCTGTGCGGTAGTCTGGTCACTGTCAGATCCAAAGTCTGACCCTGGGGGCTTGGCACTTGAGGGCTGGCTACATTGGGACTGGCACCAGGTTGTGGACTACCAGCACCTATGCGTTGATTGTATTGATTGTGAGAAGCTGGCGAGTTGAAACCTTGCGGACTGGTAGAGGTTACCGACGTGGAGCCAGAAAGATCTACAACAGGTGCATTTGGGGGTGAGGGAGACCCACTCTGTTTAGGTTGTTGTTGCTGTTGCTGCTGCTGTTGTTGCTGCTGAGAGGCTTGTTGACTTGTGTTCTGAGAGGTTTGTTGATTTTGTTGTTGTTGCTGCTGTTGTTGGTTTTGATATGCTGCCGCCGCTGCTGCCGCCTGAGCAGCAGCCATTTTAACTGATAAATTTATGGCTGAGAAACCTGGAGGCAAAGGACCCATACTAGGATCATAATGATACATGGGCCTAGGATATATGGGACCACCATTAGTCATTTCATCATGTTCTACTTTGGCCATTAACAATTGCTGATCTTGCAAGTATTTTTGTTGTTGAGCCTGCAAATCATCGGCCGTTTGTGATAGATAAGGATACATATTAGAGGGTCTTTGGCCATTACAATTCGGATCATAACGTTCAAATGCTGTTGGCAAACCACTTGGGGCAGTTGATGAATCTACATAAGAAGACGAAACGCTGGATGATATTGAAGTGGGAGGATTGGGATCATAATTGCGAGTGTTAGGTGATATATTGCCTGTATTACCATTACTTGACGACAGCATATCTGTGCCACCATAAGATGATGAAGTTTTATTAAGCGATTCACCATTGCTAACGTGATGGCCATAACGTTGCATATGTTCGTATTGGTGTTGTTGCTGCTGTTGTTCTGTTGTAACACTATTCTGCTGTGAGTGATGGTCATTGTGATAACTTTCATTACCATCGGATGCCGTTGAAGTTGCATTGCCCGAAGACATCATAAGACCGGTAGAGCCTTCAATAAAAGGACCACGTTGTTGGTGTAAAGTCTGTTGTTGTTGTTGCTGCTGCTGGCCATTATGTGGACTTTGTTGGTCATTAAGTCCATGTGTTTGCATACCCACGAAACGATTCATATCGTTATGTGATGACTGCTGTTGTAAATTTCCGCTGGAAGAGTTGGCTGATGCCTGATTTTGGCTATTATTACCAGAGCCTGTTGTTGAGGTATTGCTACGACCCGTGGCACTTGTTTCATTTGAAAGATATGAATGCATAGGGCTTTTATTGTATTCCGACTTAATATTAGCAACTGGACTAAATTCCGTTTTAATAATGGGCATATTGCTATTGCTAACGCCGCCGACGTTATTGTTGTGTAAAGGACTACTATTCGATTTGAGTGTATTGTTGTTGTTTATGCAATTATTATTGTTATTATTGTTGTTGCTGTTATTGTTGTTGTTTAAATATTGACTGGAAGAGAGCTTAAATTTCTCCATATGTTGTGAATCTTTAGAGTCTATGAAGAAAATAAAAAACAAAAAAAATTGTAAAACACTTTTAAAAGAAATAATTCTTCTCGATAGAAGAAACACAAAAGCAAATCTAAGGGTGTTTGCATGAAATCAAACAGACAAAGTATGTAAAACAAAAGCTTTAAATGAACACCCTTTTTTTATATTTTTAATAAATAATTAAAATTTTCATTATTTTCATCATTTAAGCCATGCCAACTAAATCAACAAACCTTTTGGCAATTTCAAATCACAACGACTATTCTCATCCTCAGAACTAGATTGATAATTCAATTGTTTTTTGAATGTGGCCCCTTTTCCTGCTTTGGGGCAACCAGACAGACTGCGATGAACATTACGATGAGGTTGAACATGGCCGCGACCATTACAACCCGGTGTGGGACATTTAATAATTTGCTCATGTAAAGCCAATACTAAAAATAGGTGTTGGGGTATGGCAGCCAACAGTAACAAGAGCAATGAAAAATAGGCAGAAAAAACTTTTGTTGCAATAATTTCGCATTAATTAATCAATTACAACTACAGACTCTCTAACACAACATACTCTAACACACATTAATACAAATAATTTAAAAGAAATCCCGTAGTAAAATAAGCAGTTAGAGAGACTAGAGTATCGTCAGAATCGTAACAAGACAAGTTAGTAGTGATGGAAGCGGTTAGAAAGAGATATTCGTTTTAAATTACAAAAAGGTTGTGTATAAAATAGAAGTGGTAGATTTTCCTTAGTCAGTCATGATTCACATGCACTAAATATGATATATATAAAAAATATAAATACAAAATACACACATAGAAGATACTAAATATTTTATTTTTTTTAGAGAAAAGTAAAGAGTTAGGAATAGGCAGTTATAAGAAGATAGACTGAGAAAAAAAGTTACAAACATGCTTTTAAATTGATTGTATTTATATACGACTTACATTCTGTAGTAACTTTATCACGTTTGGGACAACCTGATATACTGTAAAAATATAAATGAATTTTATTAAACCTAAGAAATCTGATTTATTAGAAGAGTTAGTAATTAGTACCTTCTATGGTGTGAATATAATCCAGTAATATGACCCTGACCATTACAATTTGGAGTGGGACATTTATTACCATCTAAAAATTATGATTATTATTTTTTTAATTAAAAATTAAATTATAAATAATTTTTTTAGATAAATGTATACATATATAATAGAAAAGAAAGCTGTCAGTGAATTTATAACAGAAGGTTGTAAAGCAAGTTTGATTATCTTTTAAAAAAACCTAATATACCTACAAATCTTTAACATATATCATTAGAAGATGCGCATCAGATAAGATTTTATACTTGAATCACAAATAGCCATTTGTTTATAAACAAAAAATTAATAAAATTAAAAAATGAACTAGTCTCTTTAAAAACTTCGTAGCGGAAGTCGAAAATCAGTTCGGTTCCGCTAGTCGTATTCCTGTTATTTCTTTTAAGAAAACCAGAATTACGATCTTAAAACTAAAAAAATTTTACAATAATTTTTTTCCTTCTTTTTGACAATGAAAAACTGTCTGTATCGTTTTTATCTGTGCAGACGAAATCGAAAGTTTTAAAACTGTTTTGACTCAAAACATAGGCATAAACGCATATGAAGTTATCGTTATGAGTGAAATCGTTTTGTGTCGAACTGATTTCAAAACAGGCATAAACTAAGTATATATATTTCTTCAATTAACTATTATTTGTTTGTAAATAAAATAAAAAAAATCTATGTAGAACAGTTTTTGGAAATTTTCTAACAAATATGCCTTTTAATGTTGCTTTTGCTCTAAAACACAATCAGCATAAGTATCTGCGACACTGCTAATGGTCAGAAGGCTTTAATTGTTGCGTATGTTGGGCTTTATTGAGAGCCAAAATCATATGCAAATTATGGCATATACAGAACAGTAAAATAATCCTAACTGTTGAGAAGACCATAGAATAGCAAAATTCGGATTATTCCCACGTTTTAGCCTTCACTTTTGCAGTAATTTTTTAATAGAGCTACGCATTCAATAGTCGCTAAACAATCTATTTTATCCAATCCATTTTACCCAATTCAACTTATGAATTGGCTCTCCTAAATCACTAACTAAATTACACTTCAGGTGATATATATTAAACAGCTGACAGTCTTGCCAGACCTGTGGTTTTAAAATTTCGATACTCATGGAGAAAAATTAATACACACAACATGAGTGCTGCGAGAAGGTAGGCCGTAACCTTGAAACATTGTTGCAATGGCCAATTCAGTATGTATGTATGTATGTACATAAATGAATAACCAAATATGAGAGTAAAAAATGAAAAATTTTTAAGAAAAA
Organism: Metopia argyrocephala; assembly: GCA_963576795.1. NCBI lineage: Eukaryota > Metazoa > Arthropoda > Insecta > Diptera > Sarcophagidae > Metopia > Metopia argyrocephala. The sequence continues at coordinate 16,657,941 of OY756208.1, read as the reverse complement.
TAGGGCAAAAAGGCTGCATTGAAGCAATTTTTTTTACTGTTGTTTCACAGAGAAATTATATGATATATATAACAAAAGAAAAACAAGAACAATTTTATATTATTTGCTTTGTACACCCAATCTTATTTTTACACGGCTTTCTTATGCACGATTTTGAATTAATACGATTGACATTGACAAATAGCATCCACTCACTAGTTGTCCAAATTAAAGGACACATCATACAAATACAACAAAGTTTCAATTACTTTTGTTATGTTTTGCATAATTAATGTTCAAATTCCGTCAAATTAAGTTGAAGTTTTTATGACTTAAAATTGTTTTGTTTTTTTAAAGTCCATTAATAAAAAAAAAAAAAAAAAAAAAAAAAAAAAAAAAAAAAAAAAAAAAAAAAACATTAACCATAAATAAATTTTTAGTTAATTTTTATAATTAAAAAATTCATTTTTATGCATTATTATTTTATTTTTCAAAATTCATGAAAATTTAATAACCAAACATTGATGTATAATTTTGAAGGCGATGTAATCAATATAATAGCGTGTAAAAACAGGATAAGGTGTAATAATGTTTAAAACTGCATATGTATATAGTATGACTTATGTTTTCTAAATAGAAATAATAGTGAGCCAAAGCTTGATAACAAAAAAATTTTTTTGTAAATTATTATGCAAAATATAGTCCAAAGAAAAGGCAAAGTAGAACTGAGTGATCAGATATTATTATTTTGATTTCAAAGGGAGTTGTCGGTGTAATTCTAAATTTTTATTAAAAATTGCTGATTATTCTCTGCTATTTTCTTTTTTTTATAAACAATCTATCACTTTGACTGAGTTTAACTCTGATGTTTGAAAATGTAAAACCAAAAGTATGAAGTACATATTGAAACTTTGTTTGTAAAGAATATATTTTATTTTGCCTTTTTGTATCTCATATTTCTAAATTTATTAAAAATTTGAAAACCCACTTTTCTTTCTTTTTATTTTTGTAGATATTAAATGTGTTTTCTTTTTCTAACATCATACAACATACGCACTAGCTTTTTGTAAATCAAATTCTTTATAATTAATTAGAAAAATATTACAATGCACGAAAAAAAAAAATGTAGACACCGCACCGCCACCGTTTTCTTTTACCAAGACAAGCATAATATTTAGAAAGTTTTTCTTCGTTGTCTTTTTTAATGTTCACATTTTTTTGCTAAATAATTAATTAAAATTTGATGGGAAAACAGTTTCTGAATTATTTACTCTCACATGACAAACAAAATCGTGAGGGAAATAGCACACACATACAATATGCACATGAACACTTATCCTTTTATTAAAATTATGTATAAAATGATTGCATTGACTGTAAAAAACTGTCTGCTATTTTTTTCCATTATTCATGACAACAAATATATTCCAAAAAATATAAAAGTGTATCTAATGCTTGTCACAAACACACACATACACCCGCATACACATAAATTCAACACACATATCCTTATTATAAAATTCTAATAATATTTAACATATTCTAATTAGAAGAGGGTAAAAAGGATTTCTCGTTTTTTTTTTCACTCTAAAATATTTTTCATTCAAGACAAGACCGTTTTTACCTTATGAAACTAAAGCACTTGGGAAAGGTAATACGAGTACGAGTACAAGTACTACTCAGGAAACATTTTTTGCAATAATATTTGTGAGTGTTTGTGCGTCTTATATGTCACATATTAGAAAAACTTATCTTTTCTAAATTGAATTTAATTAAAAACCAAAATATAAAAAAAAACGTAAAGAACTTAGAATAGATACTCATGTATTCAGTAAAGCAGCTTTATGCTTAAATTTTATATTTGAAAGGAGTTTGGTGGAGATAAATTTTAAAATTAAAGGGGAAAAATTAAAATATTTTTTATGCATTTATAGTGCCATGGAGAAAAACTCAATACTTGTGAAGATATTTTGTATTTTGGGTACTAATTTGGCCTTGTCGTAAACAGCATGATATGCTATCAAGGCATTAATTATTAAATAATTTTTTAAAACGTCAATCATTTTTCGGAAGGGGTTTTTAACATTATTATATTATATATAAAAATATGTAAATACTCGATTTATGTGTAGATACAGTCGGTGTAAAATGTGTTTTGCAGAATAAACAAATTCTAAAGAAAATTGAGTGTCATTCGATTAATTTAATGGTTGAAGTTGTAAAAAAGAAAAACTAAATCTTATCAATTTTCTAACAGATTTTTACAACTTATTTCATTCTAAAGCCTGTATTTTATTTTAATCACTAAAATTGCTTAAGCAATACACATCTATGTACAACACAAAGAACCGTGTTTTTTTAAACGACACCATACATACATAATCGGTTATTACAACACTGTTTCAGAGTTTTGGCCTAGCTTCTCGCAGCACTCATGTTGTGTGTGTCAGTTTTTTATCTATGAGTACTGGGACCTATAGTTTAAAGTCGACTCCGAACAACAGACTTGAGAATCTTGTTCATTGCAATCAGTTAATCTCAGATCCTTTGCCAGAAGACTACTAAGAAGTAGTCGCTGAAAGAAATTTTTTTTTCATATATTTTTTTTTTCAAGATGTCAGAGCTGAGATTTGAACCCGGCGCTATCGTCTTAGTAAGACAACACACTAACCACTAGACCACGGCGACTACACAGCTACACAAGTTTAAATCATAACCAAACAAAGCAATTCATTTTTAGTATCAATGAAACTGGCTTTATTAGATGTATACAATTTTATATAACAGGTTTTAACCCTCCCTCCAAAAAGTCCAACCCTAAGAAAGCCGCCCCAAGACATTCCACTCTATCCACTTTTGATCGATCAAATGAATGATCAGGAGAAAGCTCCACTTACTAAGAAGTAATACGCAGAACTAAAGCAAGGAGTAAAACCTGCCAACAATAACTTAGCGAAGATCTTAACCACTTCACAACAAACGAAAATTAAGTTCAACAGATGGGAAAATTGTTGTTCATCATTTCAAGGGTGCTCAACTGACAGCAACTTTCCCCATTGATTTAAAGCGCTTAACAGTAATAAAAATTTCTGGAGAGAACTCTAGGTTACATAAATTTCCTAAAATTCCAACTGGGCGTTGCTACGACCATAAGAAGTAAACATAAATCTGCCTATAATCTCAAAATTGTAAGAATAAAAAAGTTTTCTAAATCTATTAATAACAGAGGTTTCTAAATTTGCTGAAACCCTAAATGGTCAATACAAATTATAAAATAGGTAAAAAATATGCTCAATTGGAAAGTGGGCATGATTTCTGTCATATTAATTAAATGCTTAATTTTTATATATCTTAAGAATGGCTATGGTGAAAGTTACGAAATTGAGTACAAACAATTTCGTTTCTAATACACATTATTAATAAAAAAGTTATCGATTTTGCATGTTTGGAAGTAGCTGATTCCTTAGCAGAAGTTTCTAAGTTCAGTGCAAATAACTTAGATGTTCAACCAACATATAGGCGGGATTGATTAAGTAAGCTATAAAAGTTAAAATTTTTAATTTATAATTTAAATTGAAGTAGTAGTAGCGAAGCTCCCAGCCTTGTTTGGCATAAAAATATCTCTAAATCAAAAAAAGTAACAAAAAAAAAAAACAAAAAAAAAAAAAAAAAACACCAAACTTTGCCTTCGTTGTAGAAAACATACATATTTATTAAATTTTCTAAAGAAATGCATATGTCACTCGAAAAATTTCAAACTCAAAATTTAAAATTAGTAATTATTTGGAGAAGTTATCACTGATCTAAGAAAAAAAAGCCAGAAAGTTGTTTGGCAAATGTCAAAAACAAAAAACTTATCACACTTTGTTTTCATTATCAATTTTAATAGCTTGAAATTTGTTTTATAGATTTTAATTGGCATTAGTTTTCTGTTACGTTCACTTTTGGCAAATATTAGACGCAAAGAGCAGAACCAAATTTTTGAAACCACATTTTATAACACTTTCAAAATATTTGTTATACCTTTGATTACTAAACTTCTCTTAAAAAAGATTTTTTTAAATGAAAAAATACTGTCAAATTTAACAATAAGTGTTGATTGGTTCGAAAAAATGACTTATACCACTTTTAAAATAAACGGCTCAAAATAATATTACAGCTCCTAAGGCACATAAAATAAACTTCTGAGCATTATTTTTTGTGTAATCAACAATGTCACTGCTAAATATTTTATAAGGTAAATAAAGTTTCTATTGGGCATTTGCTTATAAAAATAATGTTTAAAATCTATATAATCTTCTTAGCTAGAATTTTTTTGACCCTCACTGTATTATTTTTAGGCCTGCTAACTATTGAGTATAAAAATAAAAGCTTTATTTTTAACTTCTCAGCAACCAACAACTCTTTTCCTTTAATGACTTTTGTAATTTTACTAAAAACTCCACGTATTTCCTGACGTCTTATCTTAATAAGCAACATTAACTTAAAGCTGAAATAACAAAAACAAAAAATACAAAAATTTACTAATGAGTTATTAGTACCTTTGTTGTCGTTGTTATTGTTGTGTTTCTAATATTTATGATAAAAGTATAGAAAAACTATTTAAAAAGTCATATAGACAAAGGCACTTATAATCATTGCTCTCATACATATTTTCTATGAAGACATACTTGTACATATTACACACACACTGGCAGGTTGTGAAAACATTTCCTTTTATTATTATTATGGCTTTTGTTTTGTTTTTTCTAAATGGTTGTTGTAATAAAAACCATAATGACAAAATAAATATGCATAAGTAGTTTAACGATGGTATATGTAACTCAGCAAAGAAGTACACACACGTGTGAGGAGTATAAGTGTTTTTGGGGAGAGAAAGAATCTATTCTTGTGTTTTTCTATAACGGATAAGTTCATCTTTTTAATTTTGATACTTGTTGTATAGGGTTAAAAGCGTAGCTATACATTTTCATTTAAATATTTTTTCAATGCGTGAACGTATGTATGTGTGCTCAAGATCTTTGGTTGTGGGTGAAACATTCACTCATACTATTACAAATATTTTTGTAAAATTTGGTAGTTTTACATGCAAATTTGTAGTGTTTTGTAGAATAATATGCATACAGGAAATTAATGTGACAAAAATTGTGTGTGTGTTTTTTTTTCAATTTTGAGAGAAAGATATTTATTAAAAGCTGCCTAAATCATTGTTATTACTACACATTGTTATTGTTAACACACACATTTAAATACACAAACACACATAATCTTTAAAGCAAAGTATTGGTACTTTTCCTTTAAAACTAAACAAACTATTCCAGTACTTGTAGTCGTAGGTAAATGTGTGTTTAATATTGTTAACTTGGCTCAGTAACGTCAGACTGGCAATTTTTTCACAGTTTTGTTTTGGGGGTCTGGTGCTTACAATTACTGGTTGTAGGCAAAATACTAAACACTCTTATTTTACTTTGGAAATCTTTTTATAATAAACGGTAGTATTTAATTTTTTCTTCCTTAATAATTTTATGTATGTTTGCTTTTTGATGCTCTTTTCTTTATCAGACAATAATGAAAGACTAACAAAAGCGGCAGCAGCAAAAAAAATATTTTAAGTGCTGGCACAAAATGTGCAAATAATAACAAATACTTATAATTACAATCACAATGCGTGTATAAATGGCTTTTAACATCACCATTTTGCCAAAGAATATCTGTTAAGATTTGACATCTTGATTTTAAATAATGGTATAGGTATTAGGGAGTGGCAAAGCAATATTTCTTAAAAATATTAAAGACTTTGAGGGTTTTAAAAGTAGAAAATTATAAAATTTACTTTCTTGAGTATTAATTATTTTAAGCAAGTTGAGTGTTTAAATAGATTTCTTTAATGAAAAGAATTTAGTTACATGCTGGAAAATCAATTTGAAACCTCAAAAATTTTAACTCTTTATAATATTTAACAAAACATTATAAGAGTACCGTTTGAATAGATAGCCAAGATCAAAATTATTTCCGAAAATTTTTATTATTCAATTTATTCCGAGCAAGTATCTAAGACCTATATGATATATTTTATCCTTTTTAATCTATTAGTTTTTTACTTACTGATTTCCTAATGAGTACTAGCATTCAGTAAATTTCAGAAAAATGTGTAGCCAAATTTTAATCAAGAAGAAAGTTATAAATAGTCAAATACGATTTGAAAAACTAAGACTGCACAATGTATAATGTTCGGCCTGTACAGTGAACTCATAAAAAAATTAAACATTGAATCTGAAAACGATCTTTTACAACGCAGTTATAAATATAAATAATTAATAACAGAATATGACCGCCATAGTTGCCTGCGTTATATTATTATTACACAACATCATTAATTTGAAAATAGATCAACATCTTTCCCATAAAAATAAAAATTTTTTTTATTGATACCAACAATACTCAGGGGTAGTAAACCCCTACTAATGCTGCGCATTGTATTGGAATTTTTGTGGAAAGTACAGTACATTATGATAAGAGAACATATATTTTGTTTTCTTGTATTATTAAGAGCCTTAGGAAAGAGACAGATTGCTGTGAATTGATCAATCAAAGGCCAGTGTTATATCTTAACCCTTGAATGATCAACAGCAATTGCCTAATCGTTGCATGTTGATTGTGTGGTGAGTGCCTTCGCTAAGTAGGTTTAGATGTTATCTGCTATTTTCCAATATCTGGCGATTCGTGTTTTTGTTGACATTTGTTAAGGTGGAATAGAGTGGAATATCGGGGAACGGTTTCTTTGGAGATGGTCTTCTTGGTGGGGGGACCTCTTATTTTTCAAATTATAATTTTGAAAAAGCCGAACATTAACTCTTTCATTTTTCACCTTTGCTAAGATTGGAACCTAGGCCGTTTGAGTTTTTGTGCGAGCGCTCTAACCACTATACCACGCCGCCTTCCTATGCCCTATAAGGTAAAACGTCCACATCTCTAAATTATTTTCCTATCACTAACTTCGAACTTTTTTTCAAGAGATATCGAATATAACGATTACATTTCCCAAATTACGTATACTTTAGTACATTATAAAGAATTAATAAATAAGAATTATCTCTCAAATGGTAATACATACATACATACATAACTGGCCTTTACAACCCTGTGTCAGGATTACGGCCTAGCTTCTCGCAGCACTCATGTTGTGTGTGTAAATTTTTATCCATGAGTACCGGGACCTACAGTTTAATGTCGACTCCGAACGACAGACTTAAAAAGCTTGTTTATGGCAATTAATTACTCTCAGAGCTTTTGCCAGAAGACTGCTGAGAGATTGTCTCCGAAAGAAATATTTTTTCCATATTTCTTTTTTTTAAGATGTCGGAGCTGGGTGTCGAACCCAGGGCTCATGTCTTAGTAAGCCAACACACTAACCACTAGACCACGGTGACGTATTTAATAGTGCTGGAAAATTATTGAGTAATGGGTACCGAGTATCGAGTACTAATACTACTCAATACTTAAAAGTAACTACTTATTACTTTAAGAGTTCTATCTTTTTCGAAGTTTATATTTTAACGCCCCAAACTAAATTCTGCGTAAAAACACAATTCATTATGAGATTGTTATCCCTTAAAAATAAAATCTGTTAAGTAGTATTGACTACCCAAAAAAAGTGTTCAATACTATCAAGTAATGAAAATTTGCAGAATTTGACAGCACTAGTATTTAAGTCAATTACAATAATAAATAAAAAGTAAAATACTAAAAACGCTAAAGCAAGCAACTAAATTGCATAATATTTGCAATTACTGCCCTATAACACATTATTAAAAAAATAGCACATTTTAATTGTCAGTTCGTTAAGTCGTAATTCATCAGCCGTAATTTTATTTCTAACAAAAAATAACAACGCCCATGAACTTTGACCGTATCTATTTGTTACAAGATACTTCTAATGCCATACTGAATTATACTGAAAAATATATAGATAAACATAAAAAAAATGTCTTGAAATTGCTCAAAGTGAATGCCAGCACCCAGAGTTTCTTTCAAATATTTTGTTATTTCTGATATTGAAAGAATCACGGAAAATTAAAAAAAATTGTGAAGAATTACTGACAGAGCTTAACTTCAACCACCTAATAGTTTAAAATCAATTGCAAAATACTGGTTTCCTAAAGAGCTGTGAAATTGGATGACATAAAAATTAGCGTGATTAAACTTAATTAACCAAGAGCCAAGTTATCAGTTAATCTAACAAAAGGAAAGAGAATATATTAAGGACTTACGCCTACACCATCAATTCTAAAATCTCAAGAAAGGGATTCAATAGTCGCTCAGTCTTAGCGAAACAAATAATACTGGTCGCTACTGCTCACCTCGCAGTCATTACAGCAAAGCAATGAAGAAAAACTGATTAAAACTTAACAAAAGTAATCTACTCTAAAGTCTGATCTTGAATATTTGGCCGCTTGATCAGGCAGAAATTTATCAGAAATAGGTTGCTTTTTTCTTAAACTTTACAAAATGTTGTAGTTCCTTGAAAAGTATGATGTGATGTATCGAAATTCACAACAGTCAATTTCTTCTGTTCTTGTAGTTTAAAAATTCTAGGTTGTGAGATATAAGACCATAGAGATTCCAAAAAACTAGCGCGTAAAAATTGGGCTGTAAAAGGAATAGAACAACTTATTAGTCTGTTACCGAAACTCTATAACTAAACCGTAGCCACATTAATGCCACGACCTATATTTCTGAAATTATCACACTAATACTCGACATTTTATACAACTACTGTAAACTCAATGCAACAAGAAGTTAAGCACAAGTTTACGCCAATTCACATTTTTTTTATAACATTTAAACCGAAAATAAAACTAAACAATTACAACTTAAAATAATTGGTAGAAAAAAAAACCACTTACCACGATTTAAGCTGCCTGGCGAATAAGTAGGTTGAGGTATTAGATTTGCAGTCGAAGAGACCTGAGATTCGGATGAAGATATCGAAATTGTAACGTTTGTATCACGATTTATATCCTGCATAACAGAAGCGGCACGACTACCTAAACCAGCTGGCTGTAGAGTCGTATAGTGTTTATCATCTTCTGGTTGGAGCTGCTTATGGCTGGCCGTTATATTGTTTTCCGATTTTAAAGTATCTAAAGTGGACTTATCATCATAAGGGGAACGAGTAGCCAATAGGGAAGTGGTGTTATGGGAGTGTGTTTGTTGGTGAGAATGTATAGAAGTTGGTGGTAGTGGTGGAGCAAAACTCATATAATCTGTTGACGATGCTGGATTAGCATATGTGGCTGGATATAATGAACCATTTGTATGGGGACTATAGCCGATAATACCATTACGTTTTATATCTAATGGTGGTTTAAACGCTGAAGCCTGTGAAAAAGCACTTTTCTTACGATCCTCATTACCCGGCAGTAACTCATCTTGGCTATTTAAACGAGCCTGATCATTCTCTTTTTGTCTGTGAAAACGTAAAAGATTAACGGTGGAATAAGTGGACGTTTCATTTTTAACATTTTTAGAAAAATTTTCATACTTTTGTTTCTCCTCAAAAAGATTTTGAAAATCTGGTGGATTTTCATCCTGTTCCGTCAAACGATAAGGATTATTACGAGCTTCTGGCCAAGAACCTGAGAGACTTTTTAAAGCGGCCTGTGTTTCTCTAATTAACGTTTCATCATCTTGATCTTCTGTGTTAGAGGTTTTGTTAATAAAATCCAAGCCTGAGTGTAAAGAACGCTTTTTCTGTGGCAACGATAATTTATCATCCTGTTTTACATTTGTTGTAATATTATTGTTATTGTTGTTATTGGCGTCATCATCACGTAAGCACCGTTTCTTACGCTTAACAGCTGTTTCATATTCTGTGTCAACTTTGCCGCAGTTGTTATTTTCCGCAATTGTTGTTTCCTTGGTTAAGGGTCGCTTTAGCAGTGCCATATTATATTTTTTTTGTTGTAATGTTCCAACTGTTTATTTCGATGTTATAAGGTTGAGTTTGTGTGTGTGTTTTTTTTTAGGGAAAAATAATGTCTTTTGCTTTTCTTATAAGGCAAGGGAAAGTGTTGATTGTTAATTTGGGGGGTTTTTGTTTTGTTTTTTATTTATTCTTTACTGTTAGTGCATGTTTCGTTGCTATAAATGTTTGTGTTGTTTGAAAAGGTTTTTTGAAGTTAAAGAGTAAAAGAAGAAAATTTATTTATACTTACAATATATATACAAATACACTTATAGTTTGATTTTAAAGTAAAACAATGGAAATATAAAATAAAAACATTCAATTAGAAAAAAAGCTAAACAAATTAAACTATAGTCTTTATTTTTAATTTTGGTTGAAAAGAATTCTTCTAAAGTTTGAAACAAATAAGGTAAGGATGCCACTCAAAAGAAAATGAACGACTTAATAATTGATTTAAGTTTTATTTCCTTATAACGTGGCACAGAATCCCGCAATATTTCTTTTATTTTTAAAAAAATTCTGTCTGATACATCATATAATTTAAATATATATCGTCGCAAGAATTAAAGAACCCTGTAACTGACCCCTGTAACTACACTGGTATTTTTCAAAACGCAGACGGCGTAAGTGATTTTCTTTTCACCATAGAAATCTGGGACCGGAACTAATCGACGCGTATTTTTTTTTTTTGATAAATAAAAAAAACGTATTTTCGATTTTTTGTCAGTTACAGCGTTCTTTAATTCTTGCGACAATATGTGGCTAGTCTTAAATTTTGAAGTCATATCACAACCATTGTATTTATATACATTACATAGCGTTTTCTATTCCTGTGAATATCAGATTTATATGCACAGGTTTACTATTTTTATACAAGAGTAAAAGTCACCACTTTTAAGTATTTAACTCGAATTCAGATATAAGATTGATTAAGGTATGTTATGTTCCGTACATATGTATTTCCCGTCTATCCTATATACATATATGTACTTATAGTATATACTGTTGCAATTCCCTATTGCATAAACGAGAATGCATCTGATAAAGATATATGCACTTGTCAAACATGAAAAAAAATTAAAATGTTCCTTTAACGTTAAGCAATGTTATTTTTCGATCAGACGATCACCAGGTGCTCATTGTTATACCGCAAAAAACAGTACTAAACTAGAAGTAAAAGCCCAAGCCTTCTTTGATAACGATTCGTGATAATAATAGTAAAGCGTTTAGTAACAAACCGCCTTTACTGTTCTAGAATTCTTCATCTCAGCCCTGAAAGCGCCGGATATTCAAGCAGAAAATGTCTCCCTACTGCTACTTCCTATTTCAAGTAAAACTATATAAAATTGATCTACTAGAGTCAGATGGACCGCATGCTTAATCACTAGCAAGTGGTCAGAGAATATTTCCACCACAGCCGAAAATTAATTTAATTAAAGCTTGATGGGTTATTAAAAAGCTAAAAACATAATTACCCAATTCACAAAATGTTATATTGTTGTAGATTATAGTTATAAAATAAATAAAAAAAATTTTCCAACTCTGGTGTATTGATACGACATTTCGGAACATAGGAAAAATTGTCGTACATGTTGTAGAAGTTTTTGACATGGAAATTACCAACAACATTATGTACAATAGTTGTAGTTTGTCATAGTTTCTACCGATCTACGACAACTATAACATTTTGTGAATTGAGTAAATATTTTTTATATAAAAACGATTATAAATTCTCGAAATTTGTCAATTTGAGCATATTTTTTCAAAGACATCAAGTATACTTTTCTCATAATTTTGCTATTCTTCAACTATTCATGTTCATAGTTTCTTAAAGAAGGATTTTTGTTACTTATACCCTGCTTCTTCAGTGCCTAGTATTAATTGCCGCAGAATGGCTCCAATTTGATTTATACTTTAGATTGCCGATTTTAAGCTTGTAGGAATGCATGTCATTATCTTTTTTTGATTTTAAGCATCAGAACAAAGACTTCTGGTTACTCTCTTTAAATTTTCTTTTTAAATAAATTCTTGGTTGAATAAATATAACTTCATGGCATCATATTATTTAGAATGTTATTCTTACTAACTCTTCGGACAAAAGAGGACAGTTATATGTCCATAGTTCAGAACTCTAGAGTGGGTTGTATAGACTTTCTTCTAAGTAACTGTAATTTAGGAAAATTCTGCATTAAGTGCTCTAGGAAAACATCTACCTCGTCTTTGAATTATTTGTCAGAAAGAGATTTTTCAGCTGCAGTTCTTTGGTTAGTTTGGGACATCCTTTAATAATACGCATTACGTTGGCATTACATATACCTGAACATAGTTTTAGTATCAAAGCCCCACTCTAACTCTTCAACCAATTGAAGAATTAACATTTTAGAGCGTGTGATTTTTTTAAACAATAGTTTTTCTGGACGTAAAAGATATTTCTTAGTGATTAAATTTTAAAAGATAATCATGCCCTCAAAGTGTCGATAATGACTGCTCAGTTATTAATTAATATATTCAATTGTCCATAAAGAGTTTATCGCGAGTATTTGAAGAGATCAAAACAACAGCCAATATCCGATCAACACATATTCCTCAAAGTAAAAACAGACAAACAAGTCTCTCTTTAAACAACTTTGCAAAAATTAATATTGTTTGTGCACGAAAATACGTCAATTATAAGTCAATTCTTAGCGATAATCACTATTCATTGCAAATATTTTTGCAAGTGTTGCAAACTTAGCAGATCAAGGCAAACATTAACAAAATGTAGGCATATATGATGCGATTGCTTGCTTGAAAGGCCATTGCAGTGAAGTGTAAGTACTACTGTTATATTTACGCTCTGTTTTTAATATTAGAAAACACTGTGAGAAGTATATATCCCGGAGAAGTTAACTTTCTTTATCGATTAACGTTTTTTATATTGCTTTTAATTTTAGAAAACGCTATAATATTAGGATATTAGGATAATATTACACTACTTATATATATATATTATATATATATTAGCATTTTAATATAATTTTTATTTGTTTGCATCAAACAGTTATTGTTTTTAATTTAGTATATATGCCAAAAAAGTATTTAACACGAATTAAGTAAAATATGACTATGCCACAACCGAGTTTGTTAAATATTATATAATAGTATCGTTATATATTCAGGAAACCCGAGTTCGAATCCCAGGAAAAGTGATAATTTTTTCAATTGTTATTCATACATGGCTTCCTAAAAACCATTATGATACAATCGCAATTAAAGTCGTTTATTTATCGTTCCATTTAAAAAGAATTAAATTCTAAGATTTTAAAACTGAAATGCAAACCCTGAAACGTAAAAAATTTAAATATTTTTATTAAAATATGCTAAAAAAATTGTTGCATTAAAAATAATAAAGAAAATATTAAAAATTTTATAAATTTTAAATTAAAAAAAAAAAATAAATAATTGTTAAATAATTTTTGTTTTTTTTATTTTCATATATATTTCTTGTTGCATTGAATTTTTCTTGTACATCATTCATTACTTCATTAGAGTTTATTTTAATAATTTTTTTAATTTTTATTTTTTTATATATACAAAGTAGATAACTATAAACAAATGTGATATAAAATGTTTAATAAATAAATTTTTATAAATTACCTATTGGACTTTATTAGTTTTGAATTTATTTATAATTTTTAATTAATTTACTAGACAAGTAAGCACATGGTTTTAAGTTTTATTTGTTTTTGTTTTTTTTTTCTACTGAATGAAGTTTGCAAATACTGGGTTAAAGAAAAGTTGGAAAATTTATTTCGCGTCTACAAACTTTGGCATTCTCTTTTTTTTAGTGAAAAGAAAACTTTTTAGAAAAAAGTTTTTTTATAACTTTCTTAGACTTTTCTTGAACTTTTATTTATTTTTTTTATATTCTAATTCACTGATATTATTATTAGAAGTTTACAGAGACACTATAAATTATTTTAATAATTTGTAATTTGTTGTTGGTGTTGTTGTTATTTGTTTGTTGCATAGTTTTAAACTTGAATTTTAGTTTTACACCACAAATTGATTTTAAGCTTTTGCACACACGTTTTTTTTTAATTATAATAATTTTCTGTAGTTAATAAATACTTTTATTTTTCCTAAAAAAGAAAAACTTTATTTCACTTTTGTTTTATAATTTTTTTTTCTTTTATTAAGAATAAAAAGTTTTAGTTGTTTTTAACCGATAACTGTTTTGGAATGCGTTTGCCAAGTTGGTCGATTGTTTGTAACTGACTGGAGTAGTACCTTCACTGCATCTATTCTCTTAGCCATGCTAAAGACCAGAGTTTATTATAAAACAACATTTTTTTGTTTCCAATTTTGAATTTCAATATTCTTTTCGGGGGGGGGGGGGGTTTATTTGTTAGGTTTTCTTCAATTTTATTGCACTCTAAACGACATAGTACATGTTGTTATTGCACTTGTTATTGTTTTTGAAGCTATTTATGGTCTATATTTCTTTTTTATTATAAATTTTCTCTAATACAGAGTTTTTTTTCTTGGATTTTTGGCCACACTCTGCTAGAGTGAGTGTGTGAAAATTTTTACGAGGAAATGTGTGTAAAGCGCGCGGTGTCTCTACCTGTTCTAAGTTCACAACTTACTGGCATCAATGTATACGAGCAGAGTTTTCCAAAGTTGTCGAACTTTTTTTTTTGTACATTTTGTCTTCTCTTATAGATTTTCTTTTAGAAAACAATTACACGCACAAACATTGGCACACAAACATTTTACGCGCGTTTCAAAACAAAAAAAAGTATTGTCCTGCGCTTCTCTGCCAACAGAAATATTTTTAACGTTAATGTTGAACATTAGACGTTAAACTAAACGGGAGAAAATGAAAACAGTAACATCCAGGCTTTTTAAGTTGTTGGTAATTGTTGGCATTAATATAAACACGAGACCTTTAAGGAATGAGTTAAAGTGGTATTGGTTTTTGGGGCTCATGTGTACTGGCATTGTTTCTTTCGGAGTATTTTACACCCACATTACACACTAATATGTATAACAGTGTCTCTTGGCTGTTGTTAAAGCGCAGGCGCTTCTCTTTATAACAGTTTTCTTTAAGCATTAATTTGTCCGAATTTGTCTTGTTTTACTTAAAATAAGACATTCCTTTAGAGCACGTGTTTGTTTTTATTTCCCCTTTTATTTTGCAACACTTAAAATTATAGTTCTTTGTGTTTTACTTTTTCTGCTTTGTAAACACCCACTTGCCTCTCTTAGCTCCTACTAGATCCAATACTGGTGTTGCTTTTTGTTGCTGCTTGCCAAGAAACCTTGTTTCACAATTAAGTATTCCTGGCAATATCCTGGCGATTTTTTTTTTTCGTTTTGCGTTTTTTCTGCTTTGTTTAAATTATCCTGTGCAGTTGTTTTTTTTGTGATTTACAAAATTTAAATACTTTTTTTCTATTTCACGACCATATATTTTAGTGGAATTTAGTTATTAATAATGATTATCATTATGATGTTCGCTGTTCATCTAGTTGTTGTTACTTTTAGATTTTTTTAAAAACGCTTAAAACATTAGCATTTGTAATTTCTTTGTGTCAACAACCAGTCCAAAAATTCAACGTTATAAAGCAGCCAAAAAAGATTTTACCATCGTGGTGTTAGCCATTAATTAAACAAAACATAAAATTGGCCAACAGTTATTACAATAACAAAAATATATCTTCCGTCGGATATTTTTTTTTCTAATTAGATGGATTCTTGGATGTCCTTGTGTGTTTTGGTGAATTCTTAATTGCATATTGTACTTCATTGAACTGGTGGCATATGTGTGGTCATGTGTAGAAGACATATCGTCAAGTGTGATATAAAATAAAGTGATTTATGTATTTAAAAAATAAAAATAAAATTATTTTTAACAATAAAAAATTTAAAATTAATAAATAAAAATAAAGAGTCTTAAATCATAACTAACCATTGTTTTAATTAGTACGGAAATTGTTTTTAGCTGCGGGAAAAAAATGCAAAAATTGAAATCATAAAACATTAAATGTGTAATAAAATAACGAAAAAAATATCAAAAGAAATTGAATAAAAATATATGAAAATTTTAGTTTTTATTTGGTTTCGAAAATGCAAAATTTTCTGAATAGAAATGGACTTTCTTCATTTTTTTCTGTTATATAATATTTCTTAAGAAAATGCTTGGACAAAATTAGGTGCCCAAAGTGGTCTAGTTGGTAGTATGCTAGAATGCCAGTGTAAAAGTCGATTCTCACCAGAAACCCTTGTCTTACACTACACCGAGCAAAGGTCTTAGTCACTCGTCTCGAATTAATTAAATATAATATTTATATTGTATTCTAATTTAAATAAATAAAGAAAAAAAATAAATATTGACAAGTTTTTGTGTTAATTATTATTTTTAATTAAAGCAAACGACCGTTACAGTGAAAAGTAAAATTCAAAGAATTCTTGCATGTTATTCTGTGCAATAAAAAAAAAACGTTTAAAACAGTTATTTTACAACCTAAAGTTAAAGGCGGTAGAAAACTCTTAAAATGCCAGTTTTATAATCTCTGTGACTAAATAAAAATTATTGGAAGAGCTTATTTTAACAGTTAGTGATACAAATTGTAAAACAAAAAAACCAAAAAATAAATCAGAAATTTTTTAATATTATTATTGTAAATGCGCGACTCAATTCTATCGTTAAATCGGTATATTTTTATTTTATAAAAAATTGAGAAAAATATTGTCTTTCTAGGGTTAAATCCCAAGAAATTTGATTAAGATACACTGTATGCTGAAGTTAATTTTGTGACGGAAAAGTTAAGCTTCTCAATTATCTCTTTATTTTCCTAGTTCTTGGTAGCAACATAAAAGTCTTATTTTACGAGTTTCATTCGAAATTCGTTTTTAAATTAAAAAATAACTCTGTACTTTGGGCTTTTTAAGATTTCTTCAAATTTTGAAAAACAAATTTATCGGTATGTGTCAATAAATATATCGGTTAACTATAGTTTTTTTTATTTTTTAAGACTATAAGTATTATATCGGTCTTGAGATCCTAAAACTGGTTTCTTTGTAAGGATTAACATCTAACAAGTAAAAAAACATCATAATTCCTAAAATCTTTGTTAAATTGATAATGTAAAAATAAATATGTACAACACAAAGAACTGTGATGAGGCCTTCGTAGCGGGGGTCGAAAACTAGTTCAGTTCCGCTAGTGTTTGCACATATTCCTTAACGGATGATAATTCTTATAAAGAAACCGGTTTTAAGATCTCCAGACTGATATAATAATTATAGAGTTATTAAAATAAAGATCCAATTACAATTGGGAATTTAAGAAATAAATGAATTCTTTTAATTAAGGACGGCGCACAGAAGATAACCCTTTCTGATGCAGGAAAGATTGAGTATTGCTTGTGGATTTTTGATTTAACTTACTAACATCTTAATTGACAGGAAAAACATTCACATTGTTTTGCAAACGAACGGTGCGGCTAAAGAACGAATTCCCTCTAAAATGTATTGCATGTTTAACTGGATAATCACCTTAAAATGTATGTGTTCTGCAAGAGGTACACTCAAAAAAAAAAAAAAAAGTGGTAGAAAACTACCGAAATTGATACCATTTGGTATTATAATTGAGTTAAGTCCATTTGTGAGTACTTCGTTAACGGTTGGTATAGATTTTTTTTTATTAACACAATTTTTAGTTTTACACAATTTTTCACGTTATTTTAATAACGCATTAAGCTTGATTTGGTACCGAAAGTTAACGAAATATTGTTCACAATTTGTTCTTAATTTGATACCCTTGGTTAATAATTTTAGAACGCCTTTTTTCCCTCTGTGTACGTGTATTCCGTGAGAAAAAGGAACTATACGGAATCAAACCTTTTATTCCAACAAACCAACTTCGACGCTAGTACCGATAGAATAATGAAACTCACGGCACATTGCGGTGATGTTCCAACGAATCGATACAGTTGGATATGTAAAGGATTCATATAAAAATAAAAAAATATAACACTGTGTGATAAAAAAAGAAAAGTATGTGTGTCTCTATATTTCTATTTGAAATTTGCTAAAAATAGTTTCAGAGTCTTAAGTTGCGCAAACAAAAATGAATTAAAAATATTTTCGATTTTAACTCCTGCAGCCTCAGCAGAGTTCCTTGTTGACCTATGCACATTAACTCACAGTTTTCACTAAAACATCACGTCATTGTTTTTCTATTGTATAAGTATTCACCTTTTTCTTTGCGATATTTTTTTTTTCACTTTCTTTTCATGTATGGAAACTATTTGACATAATTTTTTTGTGGGCCAAGAGATAATTTTATATATTTTCTCTATTTTTTATTTAAAATTAATTAGTGACTTAATATTTGAAAAAAGTATTCTGACATCAAATACCATCTACTGGAAGTTTAAAAAATAAGATTAATTAAACTTGTGGGTGTCGTAGTCTATTATGTTTTTCTTAGCTAATTAAGGCGAGAGCTCCGGGTACAAACCCCAAAAAAGAAATACAAAGATATATATAAAATTTTTTTTTTTCGGCGACAACCTTTTGCTATGAATAAGCTTCTCAAATCTGTCGCTCGGATTCGACGTCCCAATACTCATGCATAAAAATTGACACACACAACACGAGTGCTGCGAGAAGCTAGGCCGTAATCCTGACACAGGGTTGTAAAGGCCAGTTATGTATGTATGTATATGTATAGTTAAACGTAAGGTTAAATTTATCGTGGCATATCCATAAACGTATTTAGCTTCAATTGAATAGAAGTATCATAACAATAAACACCTTTCCTTGTTTATATCTAACAAATTATAAAAGAAAATATAAATTTTAATTACAAATGAAAAAAACTAATAATAATTTCATTTAACAAACAGCGTTTTATGACAATAACAGAAAAACTATATCTACTTGATATCTAAGGTTGCGACCATGGCTATGGCGTTATGTCATGTGACGAAGGCTGTAGCTGTTTTTTTTATTGTTATGGTTAGAGGTATCAAACTGCTAATAGGGTCACTGTCTTTAAGTTTCGATATTTTAAATTAAAATACTGATATAAAGTTTCTATATAAACCTAAAAAAATTAATGATATATTGACCGTACTATAGCAATGGTATAAAGGTTTAATAGTTGTCAGATAATGCTTTTAATTTCTCTAAAAGTGTAAAAAGGTCACGTAAAATATTTAATACATAACTTAGTGAAATAAATAACTCAATTTAAATAATCTTGCTTATGTTTAATACAATAAGTTTGAGATTATTGGTAAATCATTTGTTTTTATTTACAAAAATCGACGTACATAACTAGATTTTTATTTTTTCTAAAATCGTTCGCCTGTCATTTTATCCAGATAAAAACTAGAATCTGAAAGCCAGCCATATGGGATTTGATTGTGTATCTTATAATTCGGAAGTTTGTAAAAAATACCGATTGTTCTCAAAAAGTACACGAATGCAGAAAATTACAACCAATAAATAACGATCAATAATTCGAGTCCCCTAATAGTGAAAATTTTATATTTCAGCAGTAGCCAAGTTTTTTAATGTGGTATTTGAAATTAAACACCAGTTTTAAACGCTTTCTAGAGGCCTTCACCGATTAAAGTTTTCTTTCCTTTAATTTAAATTAAATTTTATTTACTACTTTTAAAAAGAAATTAATTACAAAGTATAAAAGAGAAAAAATCATTTCTTTTTTCTTACGAAAGTGATAAGTCATTGTAATAAAGACAAATAAAAAAAAAAAAAAAAAACACTTCCATTTACATTCTTGTCTATGGTTTTTACATGAGTATCTCTCAGCACACATGCACAAGTTTATTTTGGTAGAATAATTAAAATAATTAAAATCCTTGATATCAAATTTGAGGGAAAATAAGGAGAAAGAACGCTGACATTTGAGATGCAGGATATATTTGCACACACATAAGTACACGCTCTTACACACTCACTCACTCGTATACACATGAAAACAACGTTTAGAAAATAAGCGAAATTTGCGTGTTTTCTACATACACTGTGGGTATGAGTTTTTCCCAAAACCGCAAAGAAGAAATATTCTTTTTATATGTTGTTTCTATGAGAAAAACGTTATTTTTAAGAATAAAAATGTCCTAAGGTTGTATTGAGAAGATCTCGCAAATGTTTTTCAAATAAAAAATAAGAAAATTGTTTCAATAAAATGAAATTTTCCTTCTTCTACACCATTTTTTTTTTCTTATACCCCAAGAACTGCTAACTCCAATGCAACCCAACCTCATTAATCTGTAATGCCGCTAATGGAGTTGGTAGAATTTGAAAATAAGATATTCTGTCAAACGTACAAACGAGTTGGATTATATTTTGGTTTTTATTTGGAAAAGTCCTTTAAGGAATAATTAAAATCATGCTCATACGTTAATACTCTCTAGAGTAAATAAAATTGTTAAATATTAACGAATTGAAGATACCCTTCTTTTAGACAATAAAAACATAAACATTTTAAAACCTTTAAAAAGCAGAAGAACTTTAAAAGAATGTCTACTTTCTGTTAGTACATACATACATACATAATTGGTCATTACAACCCTGTGTCAGAGTGACGGCCTAGCTTCTCGCACTCATGTTATGTGTATTAATTTTTATCCATGAGTACCGGGACCTACAGTTTAAAGTCGACTCCGAACAACAGATTTGAGAATCTTTTTCATGGCAATCAGTTACTCTCAGAGCTTTTGCCAGAAGACTGTTGAGAAGTAGTCACCGAACGAAATAATTTTTTCATATTCCTTTTTTTTAAGATGTCATCGCTGAGATTTTAACCCGGCGCTATCATCTTTGTAAGCCAACACACCAACCACTAGACCACGGAGCCTAAAAAAATTTTCTGTAACACACCAATAACTGGTGCCATGTTAACCATTCTTCTGTTAAAGAGTGTCACAAACGAAAAATGGAAAAACAATTTTTATGAATAAATAAAAATTAATGGGAAAATCCATTACAACAGTTGATGTGGACTTGCCTCATTTCCATACCGCAGCTAAAACAACAGCTTCTTACGCTGTAAAACTTCCAATACACACACACCAGCAAAAATGTTGCTGCAAGAAATGATTGACGGCACATAATTAAATTAATTGAGTAATCCTTTGGCATCAACACAAAATACAAAGCGCGTACCTCCTGCCACATTTTATGCCAATATACTGCAGGAACAAGTGCTGCCAGTTACTGGCATTACTTATAGCCTTCAAATACGAAAACCAAGATGAATGAGTTAAATTTGCTTTAAGATGGAATAGAGATTTACAATGAAATATTAAAAAACAGAAAATATATAAAAAACACAACGTTAAGTTAATAATGAGAAGGGCTTCACAAGAAACAAATCTTAAAACGACTACTTCCCTTCAAATTCAAAGAAACAAAAAAAAAATAACTTGAAAGAAGGAAAAAATACTTCAAGAAATGTCGCGTTTTGTAAATCTTGAGCAGGAGCAACAAGAGCTAAAATTTTTCAATAAACTGTAATAATGGTGACGATGACGTTTAGGATTTTGGTAGGGGGTTAGTGGTTTGCTGATTTAAGGAACGTTTGTCATTTGTATGCATATCCTTTAATAATGAGAGGGTTTGAGGTAAAAGGTTATGTGGTTGCTTGTTGTGGTTTCTTTATTCATTGATGACTGGCTTGTGCGTGAGCACAATACAACAATAGCTTACTTTGGTGACTGTTTGTCTGCCAGCGTCTTTGTGGCCTAAGCCATTGCCTTTCCTATGAAATGACAGTCTGCAACCACAAGTAACAACAATTTTAACATTAAAAACATCTTTAGAAAAACATCTTAAAACCAAAAATTTAATTCATCAGTACATGTAAACAGCAAATCTTTAAGTGTTGGATGTTAAATGCTACAACCATCGCTGCCTTATGGTGGGTATTTATTGTTTTCAGATAAACCAAAAATATCAAAATATTAGAGTACTCCAACAGTAAAAAGAATTTCTTAAATAATAAAAATAATACAAAAAAAAAAAAAATAAATAAAAAAGAAATCAAACCTTTTGTTTTATTTCTTTTGGGTGAGTTATAAGTTTGTGCAGAGTGTGTTAGAAATTAAAATTTGTAAAAAAAATTTAATATGAATTGCAGAGACATTCAGTTAAAGAGTTTAACCAAAATACGAATAAATACTTAAAAGAAATAACTTCTATTTACTCCATCTACTGTGAAAACACTTGTACTCCCTGCTGATTTTTGTCCTTAGCACTTGTAATCAACAAGACAATGTCACACAACCCAAATGCAAAATTATTTATTTCTCTTCTTTTCTTTTTTTTAAAGAAGATTAAAGAAGACAATAGAAAAATTATATCTTTAATTTGACAACAATTGCAGGAGAAGTGTTAAAATTTAAGAACTTGAAACTGCTTTAATGATAGAAGAAGAATAGAAGTGCTAAATTCGTTTTCAGAGTCAACATTATAGTGCTTTTTTTTATTGACACCAAGACTCAGGGGTAAACCCCTACTAAATGCTGTGCTTTGTATTGGAATTTTTGTGGAAGGGACAGATACATTATGACAATAGAACATATATTTAGTTTTTCTTATATTATTAAGAGACAAATTGCTGCGAATTGATAATTCAAAGGCCGTTGTTATAACTTCACTCTTGAATGATCAACAGCAATTGCCCCATCGTTGCATGTCGATTGCTGTGAGTACCTTCACCAAGTAGGTTTTTTTAGCTGTTATATGCCTACTTCCAAATAGCTGGCGCTTATCTCCTGACCATTCGTTTTTTTCGTTGTCAAAGGTTAAGGTGGAATAGAGTCAGTCAGGGAGCGGTTACTTTGTAAATGGACTTTTTCTTATCAAAAAAAATATTTTTGTTTCGTCAGAAATGCTTTAATAAGATCAAAGTTAAAATTCTATGAAGAATTAGGATTGATTGCAATGAATTTTTTGATAATCAAAATAGAAAATGATGTCTGTGAAGAAATAGTACCCTAGCCGAACTGAACATGTTTTCGACTTCAGCTACGGTAGTCTCATCAGAATTCTTTGTGTCTGTACATATGTAACTCACACTTTTCAAGAAATCAGATACTGAAATTACCTTTCTCTCTTTTCTTTTCAAACAACAGTTTCAATCATATTCTCCTTTTATCACCATCATTGTAGTTTTTGTAACTGTTAACTTATTTGGATGAATCACTTAAATTTTTCCACATTAGTCGACATCGACGACATGTACGACTGGAGCCGTTGTGGTAAGAGGACATCGCCATAAGCGAGGGTATTGCTGAAGACTCGAGTTCGAGCCTCAGAAAGCGTGATCAATTTTTAAATTAATTTTGTATCGTCAAATCATTATCTCAACTACAGATAAATTGATAAGAGCTATTTTCCAAATAAACAACAAAAGATCGGATGAGACTAGTAATAAGTAAAATAAGAGCTTTTTGAAGGGTTCAGGTTTTCTGTCACAAAACAAAAGTAATTTAAAAAATATATATTATATGAACTGTATTGCTTTGGCGGTAAGCATGTCTCTATGACCATTTCGTCTCTGCTTAAAAATATTTTTGTTTTTCCATACATTCGTTGCAGGTTTTTGTGCCAACTAATTATTGGCTGACTATGGTGAAACAGGAAAAATAGAATTTGAACTTTTTGAAAAAACAGAAATATTTTTTTTTTGTTTTTATATGCTAAATGATGATATGATGCGGATTTAGTTTATAACTATTTCAATATAAATATTTGTAGTTTTGATAAGCACCTTTGGGAAAAAGTCTTCTGACGAATCTCTTAAGCAGAGACGAAATGTATTTGCCTATATGGAGAAAAATATTTTTTTTTTTTTTGTTTTTTTGAGTAATTTGAGAAATTTTATTTTTTTCTGTGCTCTTTTAATGTCTTGAGGAATAATTGCTACCGAAATTTTTACCTTTTTGGAAATTGATATACATATGTATTCCGAATTTACTATTTTAAATAATTTTTATTACTGATTGAATAAATAAAGCTTTTAAATGAGTTTGAAAGTTGTCTTATTTTTAATTAAAAAAATATCTTTTACAAAAAACCTTTCCTAATGTCATTTGTAACTGTTACGGGCCATGTAAAGTATTATAAAGAAGAAAAAAGAAATTAATTTAAAAATAAGGCAAAAATAAATAAATATTATCAGGAGTGTCTTTAAATTGAAAGGCTATATGGAAAATTATTCTTTTCTACTACAAGTACACCTAAATCAGCGTCTATAACTCTTTTCTATACGACTACCATCCGCATCACTTTTTTACTTTGGTTCTTAAGACACCAAAAATCCTTTCACACTACTGCACATAATCTCAGCCATCAACAACCGCAATAACAAAATCCTTTCGTTGCTAGTTATTTTTCGTTTTGAAATTTTTCGCTATTTTGTTGTACCATTTAAGTAATTCTAAATATAAAGAAATCTTTAACAGAAAGAGTAGGATGCAATTTCTTATGAATTTCCAATGCCAGGACAAAAATGTCTTAACAAGACCTTTTTAAAAGTAAGTAAAAGATATTTATTTTTAAAAGGATAACATTACTTTAATGTAAAGAAAACGAAAACAAAATTAAAAAAAGGAAAAAAGAATCCTTGAGAAAAAAATCACAGCTGGAGTCTGTGACAATTCCATACCATCATGATGATGATGATAAAAAAGAAGACAAAAATAACTGCTTAAGAATTAAGAAATACTCTTAGTAAACCACACTACACCACTATGCAGTTCTTGTTTTTACACTGTTAATTCAAATCAAGGGTTTATCTTTAATAGAAGTTAAATTTATAAGAGCTAGCTGAAACATCATAACATAAGAACTAAAAGAAACGTCCTGAGCAAACCGTATTACAATGTAATCTACAACAAAGATGCCCAGTAGTGGCTGATATCAGCAAATTAAATTCTCACGTATACTTACGCTCTTTTGTTTGATCGTCAATAAACCAAGAGGAAATCAGCATGTTGAGTGGGAGAGACAAACTACACTTACAGAACTTCTGTGTCTTTTTATATATATAAATATATAATATATAATATATAATATATAATATATAATATATAATATATAATATATAATATATAATATATAATATATAATATATAATATATAATATATAATATATAATATATAATATATAATATATAATATATAATATATAATATATAATATATAATATATAATATATAATATATAATATATAATATATAATATATAATATATAATATATAATATATAATATATAATATATAATATATAATATATAATATATATATTGGTTGATTGACAAACAAAAGAGCGTAAGTATACGTGAGAGTTAATTTACTGATATCAGCCACAACTGGGCATCTATGATCTAAAACATCTTACTAATCAAGATTTGTGTTTGCAAGTCTGCTAGTGTTAGTTTTAGAATCAGGTCCCTTCAGAAACTTTGACCTGTTACACAATACCTCACAAATGGCCTTCTCCATTACTCTTGAATTTATAATATACGAGTAAATTGAAATTGTCCTGTAATAAGTAAAAGTTTTTTCTTATGCCACGTTCTATACTTTGTTTTTGTTTTCTTAAAATATTTTATAAGACTTTTTATTCAATACCTCGATTCAAATATAAACAATTTCTTAAAGACAATCACTCTTCGTTGCAAACGCTCTTGCGTTGAGTAGCTCTACGCCAATTTATTAAATTATTTACGCTCTCAGTGGTTAAAGCATTAGAACCAACTCATGTTACTCATCGCTACTTTGTTTTTGATACGATATCTATTTCAACATGTCCACATTCCATTTTTCGACTTCATCTGTACTGATAAAAATTTTTGAGTTAATTTTTTTCAAATAAAAACTATAAAGACAACTTGTCAGTATGAAAAACAAACAAAAAAGAAAAACGCTCCGAAGAATATCAATATTAAGTTTTAATTTACCAGCTTCTATTAGTCAGAATATTCTGTAGGATACTTTACCACTTTCTTTTCCAAGAGCTTGACGTAGTATTCGAGCCTCAACTTCTTAGTTTAATTCCATTCTATAGCCATTGTGTACTAATTATACTTAGTTGATCATGTGTTTGTTTGACTAGCCGTCTAACCTTCCTATCGTTCCTCTTTGTTTACAATATATGTTCCCTATTAAGTTATTTAGAAAAAAAAAATTAATTTTTTGTGTCTCATCAGTTTTAATTTGCAGAACAGTGCAAGTTATCTACAATCGCAGTTAATTTTATATTTAAATGTGTCTTGAAGTTTGTTTTCCCCCTTCCATTACTGTAGTCGACCATCTTAAATATTAACTTAGTGAATGGAATGCATTTTCCTTTGATTTCCGTCTGTTTCTGTAATGAGTTGATTATATTTGGTTTTGAATTTCCGTTTCTTTTCGTTGAATTTTCTTATATTTATCCATAGACGCTATACAGTTTTTGTTTTTTGTATTTATTTTTGAAATTTATTTGTATTTCATAAAATAGCTTTGCGACTTTTCTTATTTAATTTTCTCGTTCTTTTTTATATCTTATGAATGCTGGGAACATTAGCGACTTTGTTTTTAAATATTCCATTGACACTCTTTCACGTTTGATGTGTATTTAGATTTAATTTTAATTTTTTTTTTTTTTGCTTTTTTTATTTTTTGTGTCTCTTTTTTTATATTTCAGGATTTTTGTACTTTGTCATGAGGACTAGTGAGGTTTTCTGTATGTAGTTACAGCGTTGCCATTATGTGTTGTTGATTAACAGTTTCAATTGGTACAAAGAAATTTAAAAAGAATAAAAAATGTAGTATTGAAGAGGTTGATCATGGTGAAATTACTTACAAGTTGGTGTTGCCAAAGCAGCTAGTTTTTTTTTTTGTCATACAATACATACATACATAACTGATCTTTACAACCCAGTGTCAGGATTACGGCCTAGCTTCTCGCAGCACTCATGTGGTATGTTTCAATTTTTATCCATAAGTACCGGGACCTACAGTTTAATGTCGACTCCGAACGATAGACTTGAGAAGCTTGTTCATAGCAATTAGTTACTCCCAGAGCTTTTGTCATACCGCTCCTGTCAAAACTTTTGTTTATATTTATGTTTTAATAATATTTTTTTTTGTGTAGAGACATACTCGTATATGCACACACTTCTGGCATCTGCTTTTTTAATTCACTATACCTGCTTTTGACATTTAAGAGCAGAAAAAATAAAATCAAATTCCCTATTGCTTTTGTATTTTTTACACCTGCCACCACCTTTATAACTTCACCATAAGGTAAAATGGTATGAAAGTTTTCAGCTCTGACATCTTAAAAAAAAATATATAAAAAAATATTTATTTTTGACAATCACCTTTTAGCAGTCTTCTGGCAAAAGCTCTGAAAATAACTGACGCATATAATATGGGTAATGTGAGTAACTGGGCCGTAACTCTGAAAGAGGTTTGTAATGATCAGTTATGTATGGATGAATTCAAAATCTATTATATACAAATTAAAAAAAATTAAAGGGCAAATTATAAAATTATGGAACAAAAACAATCCATCTTTTGAGGGACAAAATATGGTGTTAAAACTCCTTTAAGTAGGATACGAACTGCATTCGAATTCAGATTAAAAATTAGCCTTTAGCGAATACTTTTTATTTTCAATACGTATAATATCGAAACAAGTGCCTACTTTTACACACACATATAAGCAACTTTTCATTTGAAAGCCAAAGTTGATCTATTGTAGGCATTGTAGCTGCATTATATAATAAAACATATAAATGATAGTTTTAGAGTATTGACTTATGTGACCATTCCTTTAGGGCTTTTTTAAATGTTTAATGCATGGTCGTCTTTATGCTAACCCTACTCTTAGGTAAAAAAAAAATTACGTATAGGACCATTTTGGTCCATATTATTCTTTTCTTGTAATAATTGCCTGTTATTATGTCTTTGAAGAGTTTTAATAAGTTACCTTTATTTCTGGGGTTCCCCTTTGTAAGTTAACATATCATTCGCGGTAGTTAACTTCAGTATATATTCAGTTTCTGACTTATTTACTTTGCTAAAACAAAGGAAAATCGACGATTAACAGCAACTAGAAAATGTTGAATTTGCAGCTGCAGCGAGACTCAGTGTGATAGAAAATGCACAATATGCAACAAATTTTAGTGTAAATTGCAACGAAAGATCATTTGGTCATCATGTAGTGAGAAGATTTAATAAAAACAATAACAGACCGAAATGGTCCTAAACCCAAGATTCGTAATTTTTTATTTTTCTAACTTCCATTTTATTATTTTTGGTTGTAAGTTTTTCAGGAGTAATAAAATATAAAAATACCCCAATAGCAAACGTTTTAAGTTAATATGTTGCACCATTTCTTAGTCAAAGCAAAAACAAACAAAAACCAAAATAGTCTAAACCTGACAGCAGGGTTAAAACATTAATTATTTAATAATTATTTTTTTTTCTATTAAATAAAAAAAAAAAAAATGAAAAAATCACATGTACTTCACAAACATACTTACTTATATTCAAAACCATTTTTCCCATTATATGTTAGAATTTAAATTTTTTAACATTTTTACTTCTCTTGAATAATAAAACACCACAAAGAGAAAAAGAAAAAAAAAACAAAGAAATCATTAAAATTTATTTCCATTTTTAAACTTGACTAACATTATCATTATTTGTCCCATTTAATTTGTCTCTTATTTAATATTAAAAAATTAAATCTTTATGATTAAAATCAAAAAAAAAAAAAACGTACATTAAAGCGGCAAACGAGAGGTGGGTTAAGCATTTAAATAAAAAAAAAGGAAAAAAAGCAATGCTATACAAAGGGAAGAGAAAATAAAAAAATATTTTCTAACAATATTGTAACTTCTGTCACTTGCATGTTTAACTTTAACAATCGCGTGTCAATTTCATTTGCTGTCAGTGTCAAACGAGTACAAATGACAGAAAAGAGAGTGAAATCCATAAGGAAAAAAAAGAACATGAAATCACAAATGAAATAAAAAAATATTTGCCATTGCTTGTAAACGATATAAAACGGACTTTAGTAAAAGGGGATCTACATACATATGAACTAAATGCTACTGCTAGTACTGCTATATTGCAGTTAAAGTTTTCCTTAAAATAAAGTAAAAATTAAAAAAAAAAAATTTTCCCATTTTACTGGTTCCCACATTATAATTGCGTTAAAAAATTCAACATTTATTTTCACTGCTTGTTGTACCCTAACGGGAGATGGTGGTATATCGTGAACAAACAATGATGTTTGTAACACATCACATAAAAACACATTCATAGTACATATGAACAAACAGTATCAGCTTAAATATAGGGAGTATTTTTGAATTGACTTGCAGCGTAGGATACTTTAAGTGTCCAATTTGACTGTTAACATTTTTACTTATTTGTGTATTTTTTTTTCTTTTATTTCTCACAGTTTTTAATTTTATTTTTTCAAAACTAAAGCAAAAACTCTATAAACGAATTTAATGTCCTTTTCGTGTAGGTGGGTTTGTGTGTATGTAAATTGGACGGACATTCAGTCAACAGGCAACAAACAACACACATTTGACTACCGCGTGACATTGTTTGATTGTTATTTAATTGAATTTAATTAGTTTTACTTGTTATATTTCCATTTTTTTTTTATTTAATTTTTTTTTTTAATGTTGTTGTAGTTCTTAATGTGGTATTTTATATAATTCTCACGATTATAGATGGAAAAAAATACATGCAAGCTGCTATACGTGGGTGGTTCTTTAATTGTTATATAAACTAGTGTCCAGTGGCAAATTGTTAAAATATATAAAAAAGAATCACCAACGCATAACTAGTTAAGAGGGTGTTCTATACAAGTGTTCTCGAGTGTATGTTACCCAAACAAATATTTTAAAAGTTCTTTAAGATCTATTCCTTGTTTTATTATATTTTCTAAAGTACTCGTACTTAACATCAATCTTTTTATTTTAATATGAAACGCACACGCAAAAATTCTATACATAGAAAAGCAATTATCAATACATCCCAGTAAGCATGAAAACACATGCTTAAAATGTGATGCTTTTGTGGGATTTTATTAAGTTGAAACCATAAAATAGACAAAGACGTTAATTTACATTGAGAACTTACTAATGCGAATTAAAATTTTACCCTGTTAGAACAGTTTCTGCATTTATAGCGTAGACAGACGACAACGTTAGTTTGTTTGTGAACTATTTTTATTTGCTTTTATTCCCATAGAAATGAGATGTTTGTAACTTTGCTTAATTTCTATCCATTTTACTTACCAATAATAAATAATTAGCGAAAAACTGACTGATTTGATGCGATGTTGCCATATTAAAAAGCTTAATGCAGTATAAATTCAGTTTGGTATTATGCATTCACGTTGGTGATAATGCGTAAGTTAATTTGAATTAACGCAACTAATGCACATTAACGCCGATGTCTGTCTACGGTATTAGATTTGCTCTTCTAACTACATTTAAGTCATAGCTCGGCATTTTATAGCTCAATTGAGCTGAGAGAGTTCACATGTACTCTTACGCTCCTTTATTTTGTCCTCTCTTTTAGTTTGTTTTTTTGCAAAAACACTTAAAGAAATGTATCGTGCTACGAGATAAATGTTGTATTATGTTTTATTCGTCAATGAACTGCTGACGAGTGCACATGTGTATGGGATGTTTTATCTATTTTTTATGAAAATAAAAAATTTTTTTAGATATACTGGAAAAAATTTATGAAACTCTAAATATATTAGATTTAATTTAAGACATTTGGGTGAATTTTGTTTCTTTTTAATAAAATCACGCGAAATGTCTTATATTATCATAACAAAAATGTTTTGTAAACTAAAAAGTAAGATATTTTAATTTCTTTTTTAAGATCTTTCGTGAGAAAACGGTTAGCACTACTGAATTTTACGTACTCGAATCAAATATACCCGATATGCTTCTTTCAGCCCTAAAAGAAAATTCCTAGTTCATGCATAGTGATATGTAAGTTAATAACATACATATTTATGAATTCACACATTTTTTTGCTCAGTGCAGTTTTCTTTCATGCTCACTAACAAAACTACAAATCATTTTTGCTGACCTATGATTTAAGTGAATGATAATTTGAGAACAAGTGATAATTCACTGTTTCTCTTCGTATTTATTAATAAACAGAATACGTAACAACTCGGCTCGAGAGCAAAACTTTATTTGGTTAGCTCGTGTTAGGACTGGTGCTCATGAGTTTTATTATATTTTTGTTTTTTTTTTTTTTGCTTTTGCTAAACTCACTAAAGTTTTTAAATGATGTGCTCG
The DNA here is from genome assembly GCA_963576795.1 of Metopia argyrocephala. Lineage (NCBI taxonomy): Eukaryota > Metazoa > Arthropoda > Insecta > Diptera > Sarcophagidae > Metopia > Metopia argyrocephala. The sequence goes on along the minus strand of OY756208.1, from coordinate 16,626,631 downwards.
GCCTTCAAAAAAATTATAAAATATAAATTATCGCTAAATTAAAAGCCTTTCTGTTTACTGGGTTTAAATAACATAACCTTTTCGGTTGGCTTGTATTAAAACAAGTGTGCGTAATAAATTCTAAGAAGTATCTGGTGCTTATAATCTAAAACTATTGATATTTTATTTCTTTTTACACACCAACTCTCTTCAAATAAATATTAATTATTTCTTATATTGTTAAGAGAAGACGATTTATGCGTAAAGCTGTTAAAAAACATTTACTTAACACTGCAATTACTTATAAATTACAAATCTATAGAAAAGTAAAACGCACACATTCGTTACACTATGCGTGTATGTATACATGCATACATAAATAATTTCTTATAGCTACTGTGTGGCTTTTTGTTTTGTATTAAAAGTTTAATTGCTTTCAATTAAATATATGAAAAAAAACCAACTCCACGCATTCTTTACTTGTCGATCGACAACTTATAAAATCTATTGAAATCTATTAAAGGTGTGTAATGGCAATAGAAACTAATATCTTAACGCACTATGTTATAAATAACTTGAACTAATCCACAGAACACATATACATACAGACGTAAGTAGCGTGGTGCAGCTAAACTGATTTGCTAGAGCCCCTGTTTAGTTTTCTAATTGCTGGTGAAAACATTTGTTTGTTGAAGCGTTAGTGGCAAATATTTACACCACAAATCATATAAAGCATACTCGTAGATATCAATAAATCTTAATAAGAAAAAAATTGTTGTTTTGTTTTTCTCTGTTTTTTTTTTTAATGAAAATGTGCATTTAATTTTAAATTCTTGGTTTGTTTACAGACCATAAACAATTTAGATGGATAATTTCTGATATAAATGTTATAATACTACCTGTACGCTTATAAGTTTATAAAATAAGCAAATTAATAATGAAGAACTAACAAGATTAGGGTTGTAAAAAAAAAGTTTTTTAGTTTTCTTTTATATATACGAGTATTAAAAAAAAAGTTGTTAAAACGTAATAGCAAATAAAAAAAAGTGCATATTTTTAAAATGCAAGCAACATATAATACGAGTAATAATACAGTTAAGAAAGGGAGACTTAATTGTATTGAATAGTAAAAAGATACATACATACTACAACATAGACACGAAGTGAATTTAATAATTTTAAGTAAGGGCTGTTTGTAAATTTAATCCTGATACGAGTATATACGAACGAGTATATGTATTGACTGCCATATATTAATTCATTGTAAGTATGCGTAAAAGAAATAAATTATTTTTCCCACCTAGAGATGTATGAAGTTTTTGAACTAATTACGAAATATATCTTGTGGGAGAGTACTAATTGATACTATAAGTAGATAGGATTAAACCTACTTTTTGGAATAGAAAGTTCTGAGGAAGGACTTCAACTTCTTATGAATCAATATCCAAGATTAAACTATCATAATACTGGTCAACAAAACTCTTGCTTCCTTTAATTTTTTTTTTCTATTATTGACTACTCTGTGGCCCTGACTATGAAAAAATTACCGGGAGATTTCCAACAGCTCTACTTTTTTAAATACACAGTTTTATTATTTTGACGAAAAATTACAAAAAATTAATACTTATGTTAAAAAAATTTCTATCAAATACTAAACTGATCAAAATCACCAAGATTTTGTGGAAATCGGTTCAAATGCGAGTACAGGAAGTGTAATTTTATGCTCATTTTTCACCTTAGCTCTTGTAAGCTCGACATGGTTGTAACGTAGAAGTAGCAGTCGTCAGGATGGTATTCAGGTTTATGGCAAATCATGAGTGTTACGAACATCACTGCATATCTTTTTCCACTGGACCGTAACCATAGACATACAATACATTTCTAGCATACACGGCAATACACGGCTTGTCAAGATTACACAATTTTATTTTAAAATATTCATGATACGCAGTTTTCACAAAGGCCGATATAGGTTTTCAATATTTTTTAAATGTATATTCACCACAGATATAGAAAAAACAATCAGGATGCAGTAGACAACATACTCTTAATGAAGACATTATGAAAACAACTACATATACAGTATTCCCCGGATAATTGTCCCACGCTTAATTGCCTTACACGCTTATTTACCTCAATTTCTAAATTGCCATATTTTTTCTTACCATTTTCTAATAAAATTCCACGGTTAATTAACTTTCTCTTAACTGCGTTATTCGCTTAATTACCTCAAATATATTTTCCCGAAAGAGAAATGTCACTTAAAATTCCCTTTCTAAAAACTGCAGCTTAACTCAACTATGTTTACATAGGCATAAAATGTCTGTTAAATTTATTTTCAAACTCCTTTTTTGATACAACCTTGTAATTAAAGTCTACCTAGTTTATGTATAAATATATGTATAAAGTTACTTGCTTTTCACATGTATTGACGGAAGTGTAGACAGGCAATTAAACGTCTTCATTTAAATGACATACATACATACATAACTGGCTTTACAACCCTGTGTCAGAATTACGGCCTAGCTTCCTGCAGCACTCATGTTGTGTGTGTAAATTTTTATCCATGAGTACCGGGACCTACAGTTTAATGTCAACTCCGAAGGACAGACTTGAGAAGCTTGTTCATGGCAATTAGTTACTTCCAGAGCTTTTGCCAGAAGACTGCTGAGAGGTAGTCGCCGAAAGAAATATTTTTTTCATATTTTTTTTTTAAGATGTCGGAACTGGGTGTCGAACATAGGGCTCATGTCTTAGTAAGCCAACAAACTAACCACTAGACCACGGCGATTACTATATTTAAATGACTTCCACGTATAATTTCCCAAAAATTTTGACTTTTTTGTCGAGGCAATTATATGTATATGCGAACGTTTTTTGGTTAACAAAAAAAATATATATTTGTTCCAAAATCATTGCAGTTTTATTGAAACACAAGTTTTTCTAATTGTAAAATAGCACTTAATTTTAGTCTTTTCCTCCTTTTCTAAATTATACAACGTCATATAATATTTTGTTTTGACCAATACTTAGGGGTAAACCCCTACTCATGCAATGCATTGTATTGGAATATTGAAGATATATAAATATATTTATTTTATTTTTTTATTATGCGCTTTTTTGTTGATCAGACAAGTGCTGTCTATTTGACCACTCATAGGCCAGTGGTATACCTTCACCCTTGAATGATCAATGGCAATTGCCACATCTGTAGGTGGATGTTGAATGTGAGTGGCAAGCGTCTTCAGTAGGTTAGCTGTTATCTTCCCAGAAGGTGGCGCTGTACTCCTGATCATTCGTTTTTTGTGGATCAAACTGGAAATATCAGGAAGCAGTTTCTTGAAGACTTCTTGGAGGAGGAGAGACCTCTTATTTTTTTAAATTATAATTTAGAAAAACTGAAAATTTTATTTTATAATTTTTGTTCTTCGCTGTTGTTGAACTCTGGTCGTTTGAGTTTCTGTGCTAGCGTTCTAACTACTATACCACGACCCCCTCAATGTGTACCTATTTATTTGAATTATAGTAATTGGACATTTTTTACTAATTTTTAGATTTAGTCTTTTGTTGTGAAAGACTTTCAAGTATTGCATAGAAATTAGTCAAATAAGCCCTTTATAAGCCTTTGATAAGTTTTATTAACACGGTAGTTAATATATAAGAAAAAGAATATATAAAATATTTATTACACGAAATTAAAGTCATTTAATCAAGTGACTTTAAAATTATCTTTAAAGAAGAAGATAAAAAATTTCCAAAAAATTAAAATTTTTTTGTGTGAAATAAGATCTCAAATATTTTATCAGAACATTATTATAATAAGGAAATAACCATTATCATTACACAAATCTATGTAAATTTCTCTCTGCATTTCATAATTCTATTTGTTAACATTAGGAAGAAGAAAAAAAAAATAAAATAACAAGCAATCACCCCCTGATGTAATATTTGGAATTTCATGCCAAACAGTTCTGTCGATACAACTGAACTGAACTGAATTCTACTTGATATGAACCTTAAAAAAACCAACAAAACAACAAATATTGATGGCTGATTGTCAACAAAATGATATGCGGATACAATTGTCAAAATGTTAAGGGAACAGGAAAACAAAATGTCAAAACATTAAAATGAAAAGCGAGCAAAACAAGTGCACCAGAAAAATTATATTAAAAAGTGGTGGTAAGAGTTTGTCTCAGTACAGAAAAAATACTTGTGGGTCATAAGAAATAAAAAATATGGTATTTAAAGTAAATTATACCATTGTGACCACAAACCAAAGGCAAGCTGGCATATACATACTCGTAAGATGAGTGTGACAGCAATAACAACCAGAATGTAAATTTTCAATTTAAATGCAAATATCAATTTGTCAATTTTTATATTTTGTTCTCTAATAATATTTCATTTCTTTTCTTTTCCTATGTTTGGTTTTTTTTTCTCTTTTTATTTTTTAAAACTGTCTATCAAGTGTTTTGTACTTTGGTTTTTCAATTCTAAAGAAAAAGGTGTTTTATATGAAATTTGTTTTCTGTGTTTATTCCACAGCTAGAAATCCTTAAGGAATGTAATTTTTTATTATTTTTGTTTTAATATTTCTATTTAAAGTCACCAAATAATGTTAATATTTAATATTTAAAGTCTTCACTTGTTTCTTTCTGTATTGTACTGTGTTCTGTATAGTGGCTGGCCAGGGTCTGTCTTACAGGCTTTCCTGTTAATTCCCACGTGACCGCCATAAGCAAGACATGACTGTATATTGTTGTTATTTTGTTATAGAACATGTTTAACGCTGATTTTTCTTTCTCTATTTTTAATATATTTTTGCCTAAAATAGAATGAAATTTTTTTTAATGTTTTCTTAGGGATTTTTTTATTTTATTTTTTATGCATTTTTTTCATTTGTTTTTGTACGAGTTGCTTAATTAGAAATTCACATCATTTTTTATTGGGTTACAAAATTATGCAAAATGTTAAACCGCTAAGAGACTTTAAGTTGTTCCTGGTTGGACTATTTATAAAAAGGAATATATAAACAATTCTATATAGAAACTTTATTAAGGTGCTACACAAAATAAATAATTTTAGAAACTTCTCTCTATTAACTTCAGTATTTAAACCAGAAACCGAGTACAGAGGCCTTATTCTGTAACTCTCCTAAGCTAAAACCCTATCGCTAAAAATATATAAACTAAATTTAGGACTTTTTGGCTACGAATAGAATTTTTGTACGCTTATTGTAATTTAAAAGCTCCATGCCTATTACCTCTACACTTTTTAATTTTATATATTCTAACGCCCAGCCTGTTTCAAAACCCAAAATTTTAGCATTTTAGCTTAACAGAATTACAGAATAAGACCCCAGATTTGCTATTGTGTCCTAAATTTACACTTTGGTCAGCAAATTTACTGCCTTTTTAATGAATATATTATACTAAGTCTGTCAAGAATACAAAGCTATGTAATGTGTGTTTCGCTGTTTTCTTTAAAAGTACTCTGGAACCGCAATGACCCCTTAGACAATCCATTTTTAGTTTCAGACCCTCCCTTTATACTTGAGAACAATAGAATGATAAGACTCACTTGATGGTTCTAGGCTTCGAAGCATTTGCCAACTTCTTAATTTTTGAATGTTGTTACTTGGATACTGCACCATAAGGTTTCAAAGCATTTGCAAGCTATCGCCTAATTAAAACAAGAAGGTTAAGCAATACTCTACAGAAGGGCTTGTGGTCGCTGTAATTCAATGCATATCGTCAGGTAAAACTAAATTTTTTGAATTACGATAAAATTAAACGTGCTTAGTTGCTATGAAATGTGTTCTAGTGCAGCTAAATTTTTGGTTTTTATGAACTGTTTTTACAAAATTGTGTGTGACTGTAAATAAAAGCTTTTCGATTTAATAGTTTTTAGCATTACCTGAGCAGTTCTTATTTGAGATATCAAGCTGGTCTTAAATCAACAGATCAAAAATTTATATTGCTAGAAAATAACTTTAAGGATACAACAGTTTTCAAAATAATAGATTGTTCTGAAGCCCCAGCTACGTCTGCATTATTTGCTTTTACTTAATTGGCCATTACAACCCCGTTTCAGGGTTACGGCATAGCTTCCCGCAGCACCCATGTCCTGCGTGGGTCAATTGTTTTCCATGAGTACCGAGACTCTGAGTTTGAAGTCGACTCCCAACGACAGACTTAAGAAGCCCGAAAACTGCTAAGGGGTACTCGCCGAAAGAAATAGTTTTCAAATGTCTTTTTTTTTTTCAAGATCTCAGAGCTGGGATTTGAACCTGGAGTAATATATAACAATTGTGAATTAAAAGTACTATTTATAATATTGTAGAAGGTAAAATCTATTGTAATTTTTATATAAAATTACAATCCGCTTACAATGGTATGTTATGATACCATACAGTTCAATCAACTGAGGTATCACGAACCCAGCAGAAAATTTTTAAATTTTGGAAGCAATAAATAAAATTGTAAGCAATAATGGAAGCATTATATTGTTTATTCATACCTTAAAGCTTCCAAAGATGCTGTAGGATAAGGTATTATTTTTGATTTTGTTTAATATTTGTTTACTGGTTGCAATAAATTTGTGTTTCTATTGCATTTTAGCGACTCATTTCATATAAAAATAATGCATTATTGATGCGCACGAGTAAATAATTGTTTACAATTTCTGCCTTACAAAATAACTTATTGGTAAGCACTAATTTCTGCTGGGAAACTGCATTCTGTATAATTGCAGATACGATCGCTTATAAAACGTTTCGACCAATTTACTTTGTAAGCAGAGCCACGAAATTTTCAAGAAATCTTTGTATTAAATGCCACCCTAATATAAGTTTTAAAATAGCCCGCTTGTATTTGTAATTCTCAATGAGTTAATATTACTTTTTTATGATTATTACCACTTTCTATATAAATTTTACGACTTTTTTTTAATAATTTTTAAACGGCATTTTTTAAGAAGAAATATCCTTTAAAAAAGCTGTAAAAATATGTCTATTTGCCCCTTTGAAAAAATGAAAGATAAAAGAGTTTTACTTGCAGGATTTTATATTTGAAACACTTTTGTATACCAAAAAAAAAAAAGAAAAGTACACCTTTTAATGGTGTTTTACTATATATTTATGGTGAAAGTGCGTCATTTTTTTTTTCTAAATTTTCACGCCCAGCACACGCATTCACGATATGGGCCAGTTGTTATTTTGTAATGGTTGGGTCGTTGTTGATTTTATTATTCTATGCAAATTATAAATATATACACACTCGTATATTCTGAAATAAAAAAGGAAGACTTGAAGGCTTTTAGGTAATTTTATTCCTTTGCTTAGCCCTTTTGTTGGTTTTTTTGTAATTTGCTTTTTTTTTCAACTCATTTTTGCTAAATTAACACACAAAGTAATAAAAATGCAATTATGCTTTCCACTCTACAGTATGTACTTCTTCAATTTTCTACACTTCATTAGTGAGATGTTGGTTACAAGAGCAAAAACTGGGGGAAAAATGAATTAAAATATAAAAAAGTAAGATATATTGTAGTAGGAAAACTAATCAACATCTACAACTTTATTTTCCACTTGAAGAAAGAAAAGTCCGTTGATGGGTTACGTTTATTTTTTTATATCATTAAAGTGGCAGTAACCACAGCAACCATTTAACCAAGTGGTTACTCTTCAAAAGGTTATATAGAAAAATTAGAAATAAAGTGTAAAAAGAAAAGTAGATGCTGCTGGTAAAGTTGGTCATAAACATGCATATGTATGTATATAAATATTTTTATATTTTATATATTTTTTTAATTCAGTTTTATATTGATAAACTTAAGTTTTTTTTTTCTAATAATTAAAATTTAACATACATCCTCTTTCCTGTTTTGTATCTTAATACAGGCAAACATTTCAAAAATTTGGACATAAATTACTAAGCTTCAGACTTCTTATCTAATTTAAATGTTTCACAAAGAAATCAATCCACTTATGACGACAATTAAAATTAGTTTCCTATGGTAGTAGTTTTAAGACATGAAAAAATTAAAAATCAATTATGAAGGCAATACCATTCAAAGACAAAAAAAAATCTTCTATATTGACAACATAGCTAAGCACTCCTAATTTTAAAGGTGAAGGTTCATACCATGCGTTCATGCATAGATGCGTGTGATACTTTTTATGCATTCTATGCGTTTCTAAATTCAAGTTACATGCAATGCGTCTTATGCGCGCCATATTAATTTTTTTTTTGGGATCAACTATTGTGTTAATATTGTTATCAAGTAAAAACAATTTAGGCAAAATAGAAAGTGGAATTGAGATTTTAAAGAAATTTATAGAATTTATTGATTTTATATTTATAATGTTTTGTGGTACAAAGGCCACGAATTCGTGATTTTTTACTTCATCTCCTTTATAGCATTTGTTTTCTTAAATAATAATAAACACAATAAAGATGGCATTCAGTACTCAAAAGTAATCGATAAATAGAATACAAATCTATAAAAAGAGAACAAAATATAAAAATTGTATATAAAATTAATTTTTATGTATTTTTTTCTTGAAAGTTATTGCAACCTTTTTTAATTAAAGATTTTTCTTTTATTAAAAACTTTTTTATAAAAAAAAAAATTTTAAAAAGAATCCACCACACAAACATATTTATCGATAACATTTAAAATAAAAACTAAATTTCTCATTCTTGACTATCAAAAATAGCTGAGATTTTTTCACCACTCATGCGACGGATACAAAAGTGCATTCTAAACTTACATAAACTTACGCTAAGGAAAGACATATAAGCGCATGGTGTGGCCCTTCAGCTTAACAGATATATATGTATTTGTGGACTGGTGTAACGATGACCCCAAAATTGACGGTCGTGTTATTTAAAGCGTTTTTAAACAAAGTCAATATTTGTAGTTAAAAGTTTTCCGCACTGAAATTTGAGGCCATTCCTATATCTGCTGAGATTTACATCATCAGAGGGCTTAAAGGTAAAATAAATTAATATTTACTTAGACTGCCAAGCTGAATAACGCTAAAACAAGTTGCAAAGACTGTCCAGTAAGCCAAAATGATACAGCTGATGAATTGGCTAGGGCAGGGATGAGCAACACGCGGCCCGCCTGCCGCTTGCGGCTCTTTCAACATATTTATGCGGCCCGCCAAACAAATGTTGCTGCTTCTCAAAAATACACATAATATATAGACAGATTAATCAACGAATTTCAATTACGAAGAAACTGAGAAGAGAGCAGTTTCCATGAAAATGTTTTCCTAACCATTAATTATCGATGTGGATACAGTTCCCGAAGACTTTCAAGGAGAAGTGATGGACATGCAGAATAATACTGATGTAAAAAATATATTTCTCTCAGTAAACATCGAGAATGTTTATAAATCCGACCACCGACCAATTACCACCTATCAAGACTGAGTAATGCACGATTAGAAACTTGTGTATGTGTACCTACCTCATCAATTCCGGCTGATATTGATCAGGTTGTATCGAAAAACAGTGCCAAATTTCTCATTAAAAATTTCAAGCAAATACTTTTTTTTTGGCATTAAATTTTATATTTTTTATTCTAATTTTTATTATAAATAGAGTTTTGTAAATTATTAGTATTTATGTGCGGCCCGCCAAAAAATTTTAAAATTTATAAGTGGCCCGTTGATTAAAAAGGTTGCTCACCCCTGGGCTAGGGAGTAGCAGTAGTAGTAGCACCCCTCCTTAAATTTTTAATTCAAATGTGAACGTATGTAGCTCAAGAGTCTTTTCTGCTATTCTATTTCAATAAATGGCTTGAATGTTGGAGGCCGCCTTAAATGAACGAAGTTGGAACAAAATAATATAAAAACTGTAAAGGTAGAAGTACATAACATGAGTTGCGTCAATTGTACGTTTCACACGTCTGTAAAAAAAAAATTTTAAATGATGAAATTTCATAAAACAAGTTACTGACAAAATTGCAAACGTATCTAGCGTATATAAGTTATATAATTTTTAACTTTTAGATGCGTTGATAGTACAATAATTGGCTTACATTGTACATTGTAACTGCTGTTAACGTCGTAACGCATGCTATGTTCTTCTATCTTAAGCGAAATGTTTGAAAACTATTGTGAACTGTGTTATAAAATCGAACTATTTTTTTTCATCTACTTTAAACTTTTTTAATTTTTATCAAGGAATGGATTTTAAACTGATAATATGTATGTGTATTAGTGTAATTTGGTAAGAGCCTCCTATATCTCTTAAACTTCTAAAGATGTTGAGGGTCTCATAAGTAAGTAGGGCATTTAGAAGGTGAAACGAATAACATGTTTCACTAAACGGAACTATGCAGTTTCAACTTGTAGCAATTTACAATTGTGTTTATTTATTAAATGCTATAGTAGTTGTTTTTAACTATTAATGTCCCTAGTCATAAAAAATATTTTAAGTATATTGAGGGTTTATTTGACAAATTTCTATGCAATACTTTTCAAATGAATCCTCAATGCACCTAAAATATATTTTATGAATACGGGCATAATTCTTTAATTAAGCTAAAATAAATAAATCAATAAAAATTTAAGAACGCCTAAAAGTATGCTAATTTGTTACTGTACTTTTTGGCTTTTTTTTACTCTAAATAATAGAAAATATATATTAAATTTTTTTCACGTAGGAACTAAATTAAACTTTTCTTTTCTTTTGTATTTTCTATAACTTACTTTATATAAAGCCACTGCTAACCCTTTAACAAAATTATGAATTTGAACTTTAAAATTTCAATTCTCATTTGGTGTGATGCGTTATAATAATTGTGTCAATGACTTTGTGTCTGATTAAAAACTTTTTGCAACAAGAAAAAAAAAAAGAAATTCCCCAAAAACGGAAACATTTTTATTGCCAACATTAAAAACTTACAACATACCTACACTGCAACAAACACAGACTTACGAATACTCATACTCATACATATGACATTGATAATTTACAAGAAGTTAAGTTTTTAAAATCTATTCTTATGCTCCAATTTTTGTTATATCTTTTCTTTTCTAATTTTCTAGACAATTTTGTTGCTTTCTTAGCCCTTTTTTTGCGGTAAAATTTCTCTAAAAAATTTTGAGCTACTGTTTGTTCTCATTTTGTTTCAATTCACTTTCTCTCATATTGCCGCCAGTAAAAAAAAAAATTATAAAAAATTAAAAAAAAACGCACCAAAAAAAAAAGAATAATTTTCAAGGCGGAAACTTTATTAGATATTAAATACTTTTGCTCTTATTGTTGTTGTTGGTTTTATAGTGAAATTATTCAAAAGTTTGCCGACTTTCTTAACAAACACCCAAAGCATTGCTATACACTGACTGTGTTAAAAAAAAAAATTAACAGAGAAAAAGACTTCATATTCATTTTCTTCATATTCTGCCACGTCTCGTAAGTTTTACTTGATATACGTACAATCTTTTTTATATGAAAAGAGTTTTGCATTAGAATCTTAATTTGGAAGACAACAAAAAAAAAATTGAATTTATCACTTTTCATTTCCGAGTATTTACGCCTATAATTTTCGTAACACACTTAAAGTAGAATAGTTTTTTTGGCTGAAAAATTTTTTATTTAATTTATTAGTATTTCGATCAATAAACTGATGAAATTGAAATATACTTTTGTTTAATTATAAACCTAAAAAGTAAACGAAATGGGTTCAGACTTTTTTATATCAATTCTAATGAAATTACACTGTGTATGTAATTGCTTAAGTCATGGAAATATAAGCATATACGGACACCACTACATGATTAAAGACCAAAAAGAGAAAACCTATATCTCCTAGTTTTGATCAAAGTCATAACATTTTTTATGGGCCCCCAAACATTTGGAGTCTCGGTGTCATTTTTGCAAAAACGAGATCATTTTCTCAGGCTCATATCTTACAAATCATTCGTAATTATGATTCACTTTTTGAGGGGAAATCGTAGCTCTTGTCATGAAGAACAAAAATTGTGAAGATATAAAATCAAAAAAACTTTACCTTCAAGACCAAAATCGTAAAAAACTTTACCTTCTTTCTGTTTTAATTACCAAAAAATATTCATTGCAGTTAACTTTCACTTAATTAAAGCGTTTCTGACGAAACAAAAATTAAATAAAAAAAAATTTGATCACACCTTTCCTGAGGCTTGAACTTCGGGCCTCCAGCACATTAAAATGTACCTTCTTTCCCTTGCTTAGGTCCATAGGTAGCAAACCGTTCAAAATTTAAGAAAACAATGAACTAGAAAATTTAACTAAGATCTCAAAAAACAACTTTCTAATACATTTCTATCAATGATTCTTAACTCCGTTCAGGTATCGCTTAAGTATTTTCAGAAATTTTCAGTTTTGCGGCTACCTAAGCACCATTTCTACATTTTAGCGGCGCTCTAGTCCATGATCTTTGCTGAATAGGTATTAGGGTTACCTATCAACATCAGTATTCTGTACTGTAAGCGCATTACTTCCACGGTTTGGGTTTTATGGCATTATTTACTTAGATAGTATGTGACCAAGACCAATACTGAGGAGTAAACCCCTACTCGTGCAGTGCATTGTATTGGAATATTGAAAATAGACAGATAGAATTTTTTTTTTTTGGTCGCTATATATCAATAAGACAAGTTGCTATCAGTTGATCACTCAAAGGTCAGTGCTATACCTTCACCCTTTAATGATCAACAGAAATTTCCCCATTTTTCGGTTGATGTTGATAGTTAGTGGTGACCGTCTTCACTAATTAGGTAAGCTGTTATCTTCCCAGTAGGTGGCGCTGTACTCCTGATCATTTGTTTCTGGTGGAATAAACTGGATATGTCAGTTGGACAGTAGGTGAACTATTTTCTGCGCCATAAAACTTATGGAATCGCCTATAAATTGTGCGATTAAAGGTTAGGATTTCAGTTAATATGCATTATTAAATAGCATTGTTCAAGCATCGATCTACTCATTATGATTTAGACGAGTGAGCTCATAAAAAATGACAAAAAGTTTGTTTAGCCAAACAGTTTGTTAGACAATTAACTCTTCCATTGCGTTAAAAAAAATCATACTCTTTAAGTAATTTAACAAAAGAAAAAGAAAAATCTCGAATACTTGGAAGAACGTGTGTTCATTTTGAATTATATTTCATTTGCTGCTTCAATTGAAATTTGAATTTAGTTTTATTACTTTTTTGTTAACAAAACCACACACCATATCTTGTAATATACAAATTCAAATCTATACGACCACGTATGTCAAATTCAAAAATTTATTTTCAATTTGAGAGGTTGAGTTTGAGAAAAGTGTCCTTGCCTCAGGCTAAGAAAACAATAAGTAGCGAATATTTCTTTATTTGAAAAGGGAAAATTCATTTGCATGTATGAACAGCAGTATGTGTCCAAATATTATTTGTTCAGTTTGAATGAATTTATGAATTTGTTATGAGTTTTATTGTATTTCATAACAAACCTATGAATAAAATAATATTTTATTTATTTTTTTAGGGATTTTTCAATCTCTTTTCCATTTTTGAGTGTGTGTTAGATTGTGGTTAAAATATTGAAAACTTTTCAATGAAGTGATTGATTTTATTTGCTTATTAAGGGAAAATGAAAAAGGAATTCTTGTTAAAAAAATCTGGTATTATTTGTTTTCATAACTTAGCCAAACCGTGATTGTGGCACCAGCTTTGGCATATTTTTTTTTAAATTGCATGAGTGTTGTTTGTTTTTTTTTACGGCCGGTAACTTTTTTCTATGCGAATTGTGGTCATTCATGTGTGAACCACCAAAATAAATTAAATTTTTTTTTACATGTTTTTTACATTTAAATATTTTTTTAAGATTAATATAACAAATAAAACTCAAAACAAACAGAACTTTTATGAATTTTTCACACCGAGACTTTAAACAAATTTAACCCTGACCATACATACATATGCTTATACCTATATTTTAATTATCAGATATATGGGTAAATTTTGAATAATTTTAAGCAAAACTTATATATTTATATATTTTTTTAGCTAAAATTTTTCTGTAACAATGATTTGCACCAAAAAAAAAAAAAAAAAATAAATAAAATAAATAAATAATTCTACACATAAGTAAGAAATTTACTCTATTGTTGACATTTGGACATTTTGGGTCACATGCGTAAATTATATTTCCTGACAGGAACATTTATACACGCACACACACACACACATTTAAACAAGAAAAAATTGAAATTCGTACTTCCCTTTGCATATAAATGTAGAACCATATACACACTTACTTATGAAACCTAACCCAGTTGGCCCTATAAGAAATATAATAAATATAAAAAAAAAAAAAATTGAAGGTGTTGAATTTAAATTTGATGACTTATAAGTAAGTTTTTTTTATTCAAGACTAATACTCAGGGGTAAACCCCTACTAAATGCAGTGCATTGTATTGGAATGTGGAACATATAGATATAGATAGATAGGTGTTAAGCGCCTTATGTCAATGGGACAAATTGCTATCAATTTGATCACTCAAAGGCTAGTGTTAAACCTTCATCTTTGAATGATCAACAGCAATTGCCCTATCTGGATATTGAATGTGAGTGGTGAGCATCTTTTATGTAGATTAGCTGGTATATTCCTTGAAGGTGGCGCTGTACTACTGATCATTCGTTTCTTGGTGGGATAGACTGTTAACATCAGGGAGCAGTTTCGTGAAGAGGGACTTATTTGAAGGGGCGGAACCTCTTTTTTATATTATAATTTTTGAAAAACAGCAAATTTATTTCTTAATTTTTTTTGTTCTTCGCTGGGATTTGAAGCTCAGTCGTTTGAGTTTCTGTACAGGTACTCTAACCACTATACCACGGCCCCCCATAGTTGAAAAGGAAAAAGTAGAAATACACATGGTTTTACATGTGGTTGTATTAGGACGGAAGTCATTCGAAGAAATAGGGTTTTATTTAATTAAAAATTCAGATCTTAAAAATGCTTAGGCCCATTATTACAACTTTTCGATAGTTAAAGGTAGGGTGATATCAGACAGATAAATTGCATTTTGCTATTACAAGTAATCTTTAACCTAAAGTGAAAGTTATTGGGAAGATTGCCTTACATTTAAGTTAATGTTTACTTGTAATACGAAAAAACAACTTATCTGTCTTATGAAATCCTACCTTTAACTAACGGCAAGTTTTACTAATGGGCCGTAGTAGTCAGTGAAAACGTTATGATTTTAATTATAAACAACTTTAGATTTTTTTTTTTTAAGGAAGTATTAGTACTTAAATCTTTAGAAATTTATTTATTTTTTCTCAGTATTATTTCCTTGACTTATTTTAAAGTGGAGTTAAACACTTTAGCAAAATTAATTAAAAAATTTTTTTTTACAAAATTAATTAACTTTATAAATTGTGACTTCGTATTAATAGACAGAAAAAAATTCTTGCCCGAGAAATTAAAACTAAATTCAAGGTATCTCATTCGCTATTGAATGCAATTTGTAGGTAAACTGTTTTAAAATTAAATGAAATTTCGCTCGATACCGAATCCCGTAATGTGTCCCCCGATTGAAAAATATAAATATAAATATTTAGGAGTACGTTTTTTTTTTTTTTGAAATATTTTGTGCAAATATTTTGTTTACAATATTTATTTTATGAAAATTTTTTTAAAAAATATCTTAAAACAATATTAGTAAGAATAAATGCTTTAATTTATAATTATTTAAGCCCGGAGAAATAAAAAATTAAAAAATAAATGTTTTCATAAAATAGTGATGACGTTTATTTCATCAAATATTTGTCTAAAGTGACAGTAGCTTTAGTTTTTGGTTGAGTTACTATAATTGTACTCTTAACATTTATTTCTGAGAAGTATTTGGTTCTTAGGCTTACACTCCATTTATTACTTCACACATAAGTACATATGTTGCTGCTGATATTAGAAGCTAAGAGTAGAACAATTTGGTCAATTGGGTAGACATGTAATCTAATATTTGTTTGTATAAGCGACTGTAAGATGTTTCAATTGACTTTAAGTAACTGTAGTTGCTTTGTTAACAAGAAAATCTAAATTGTCACGCAGGTTGACAATAAAATAAACACAATAATAAATATTTATTCACACATACACACACACACACACATGCAATCATATATTTTACTCATACTTATAAAGACATTCATATGAATAAAATTTGCATAAAATTCAATTTAAAATTTTTTATTTATTTTTTTATTTCTGCTAACAATACATTTCATGCCATTGTCAAGTTGTTAGAAATGGAAAAGAAATAAAATTAAAAAAAAAAAAAAAAAAATAACCAACATACTTTAAGCAATCTTGAAGCATAGCAAATGGACAAGGACAATTGAGTTGCTGTCATTAGAATGGATAATAAATATGTACATAAATGTAGACACACATATAAAATATCAATAAACCCTTCCCTAATGAAATATAATTTGATATTTCATTACAAAATAAATTACAAGAAATTATTTAGAAATCTAAAAATTATTCATTAAATTGTTTCCTTTGGACATAAAATCGAAGTTTTAGATTTTAAAAACATAAAAACATACATATCGTATATTATTGTCAAATTATTATCATACTGGATATTTGCTGATACGCTATAGAAGTTTCCTGTTTATTGCAAATTAACAACATTACGAGTATTGTCTATCATAGTCATACAACTTTGATTATAATCGTGTGAATGTACATGAAAAAAAAAAAATAAAACAGAATACAATATTGTATCATAAATTCTTTTTCTAATCGATTAAAAATACAGGCAAAAAGAAATAAAAAAGAAAACATACTTATGAGTTAGGAAATAGGAATATATTTTTTTATATGTGTGTTATAGGCGACATGGCAAAACACTATAAAAATTGTCTGAAAATAAAAATCATTCATAAAAATAAATGTTCATAGTTTATGACTGTTTAGAGCTATAATTTTCTGATTTCTGACTGAAGATCTATTAACTGTGAGATCTATATACAGAAACTTTACCTTTAACTGCTCTCCAAATACACAAAAACTAACATTTAATTTTTATGGAAATTACCATGAAAATTTTCTCAATTCTGCAAAATTTTTAAATGATAATTTGCGTTGGTCATCGAGTCTTTCAGACTGAATTCATAAATTTTACTTTCAACCATTCTCAAGATACAAAGGAATAAATATTTGGTAGGTACGAGAGTTACCACGCCCACTTGTTTAATTTGGCCCAGATTTTCCGGTTTACTTATCGCACACATGCAATTTCGGATTGTAACTAAACTTTAATATAAACCTTATAGGTTTAATACTATTTTGGTTGAAATCGGTTAAAGCAGTGATATACGTAAGCTAAACTCGAATTCATTATTATATATATATATTTTTTTAAGATTAAGGTCAGCACTCAGGGACTCAGAAGGGAAGGGAGAAATTAATCTTATTAATATCGTATCTGATATCAGTCAGAAAAAACAAATGTCTTATTTTAACCTCAACAGAACCGCAATGAAATCAGTTGCTGCTGACTGATTTAGTTATGTCCCCAAATAACCCCAAGAAGACCGCAAAGTAAAGTTTAAAATGAGGGAGGGATAAAAGAACAAAAATGTAACGCTAATTGTGCCATAAGAGCTTCAAACCCCGCACTACCAGCTTCTCAACTGCTTTTTTGGCTTAGAAGACCCTGCCAGAAACCTGTTGATCTCTGCTAGCTTAGCCATGACAAGGTGATTATCCCGCGTCATACCTATATATATACATAGATATGTACAACAATAGAAATATACATTTAATCAAAATTACTACAAATTCACATTTTTTCTGCCGCATTAGGTTGTTGCCCATGCAAACGATTATTTGATTCTTACTGTATAAACGTACATTTGAGACGGTACATTAGATTGTCTAGGGACAACCTAAAGGTGTTGATATTTAAATACAAATATCCAATTACAAAATGTTATAGTTGTCGTATATCGGTAGAAACTATGACAAACTACAACTATTGTACATAATGTTGTTGGTAATTTCCATGTTAAAAACTACTACAACATATACGACAATTTTTCCTGTTTCCGAAATGTCGTATCAATACACCAGAGTTGGAAAACTTTTTTTTATTCTTTTTTTTATTTATTTTTTTTATTTTTCAAATGTATTTTAAAAATAGTTTGAAATGTTTTTCTTCTCTTCTTCTTTTTAAATTTTTTAATCAAGAAATTTGATAACACTGAATAACATCTACAACAATATTTACGACAAGGTGTTTACAATATGAAATGCCATT
This sequence comes from Metopia argyrocephala, assembly GCA_963576795.1. Lineage (NCBI taxonomy): Eukaryota > Metazoa > Arthropoda > Insecta > Diptera > Sarcophagidae > Metopia > Metopia argyrocephala. The sequence goes on along the minus strand of OY756208.1, from coordinate 16,608,347 downwards.
TAACTATAATCTACAACAATATAACATTTTGTGAATTGGGTAAATAATTATCTCTTCAACTAATATGTACAGATTCTATCATTAGATCACATGCTGGGCAGTTAACACCGATCAATATTTTCAATCTTATCAGAGCTACTATACTGGAAGTATACCCTATATAAAAACTTAAAGACTTAGACTTTCGGGTCGAAGTACTGAAATACTTCTTGAGTAAATCCATGTACTATACTGTAACATTTTAAGATAATACCAAATGTAGTGCCTTAAAGAATCTAAAAAAAAACAACATAAAATCTATTTTATGGTTACAAGTTGCATGTTGTCACGTTATCAAGAAACTAAAAAAAAGCTGCAAATAAATAAAGAAATTATAAGAAAAGCAACAACAAAGCAAGACTAGAAATTTGCTGAAACCAACAAACTGTTCTATTTGTTTTGCATATTTTTTTTTCTATTCTAATACACTACACCCACCATCTACAAAAAGTCCAAGCATGAGCAGCTTTTCTTTAAGAACGCAAATGTGTTGTTGCCACAGCAAACAAATGACTTGCAAAAATTCCCCAAAGACTTTTTGCCATTGCGAGCATTTATTTTTGTTTTTCTAGTGTCGTCAATAAATCTTGAACCCTTTTTTTCTGGTTGACTTTTTTTGTAAGCAATTGAAAATCATAGTGAGTGAGTGTATAAACAAAAGGAGTGTGAATGTAAGATTGTGTGCTAAGAGTATTTTTAACCAGCCCGTAAATGTCAAACCTTTAAAAATGTTAGTGAATGTTTAAAGACAACCATAACAAGTCTTTGTCTTCTGCTATAACGTTTCATTTGTTTTTTTTTTTTTTATTAATATTTTTTTTTTCTTCAGCCTTTTGCAAATGCAATTGCTTACATCCGTTGTTTGTTAAAACGGAAGCGGAAACGAAATGCCGTCAGAGTTTTATAATCGATTAATTCGATTTAGATTGGAAATTATGGCCTTTAAAACACGTTCAATTTTATACAATATTTGCCCCCATTATTCTTCTAGTCATCACGCTATCATTTATTGATATTTTATTATGTTGGCCTTCTAAATTTCTCTGTTAATTCACATGTCTTGTAAGTCTGCCACAAGTCGGTTGAAATTAAATTCTTTTCCTTTTATGGTGGCATGAGTTTAAAGGTTTAGAAGTTGTTCTTCATTTAAGTAAAATTAGCATGTCTAGTCATGAGCAAATGCGTTGAGGCACCTGCCTTCACCTATTGTCTTATACTTGTAGTCGAAGTTTTATAATTATGGGTGTTTTTTATTGAAAATGTTAATGATAATGTTCACCATTTTAACAGAACATGGTTTTGTTGTAGATAGTTAGTGTGCAGTGGAACTATACTCAATTATTATGTAAATTGTGGTGAAATTAAATCGTTTTGCAATTTTAATAATTTATCTTTAGTTTTAATAACCTAAAATTTAAAATTACAATTATGACAGACATGAAATATAATTTTAATTTAAAATTTTTAAGATGAAAAAATTTAAGATGTTTACTAAACGTTTAGAATGGCTATTTATAACAGTCACCATATTCAGTTAAGCTTGTTTTAAGCACTTTAGATACAACAATTTTGATGATGCTATATCGTAATAAATAGGGAAAACTTATGTAAGAAGAGCAATATATTAAAGAAGGAATACTGCGTATAATGCATTGCAAAATTCACTGGACCATCAACAACAAACGAATGTTCTCTGTGAGAACACGTGATTATTTAGAAACCAGTTGGCTTATTTTGGTAACACTTTTTTTAATCTAGTATCAATAGAATACTCTAGGGATGCAAAATTAGGGATGAAGTATGAAAAAAAGTGAAGAAGTGAAAAAATTGCGAACTTTTTATGCTTTTTTTGACACTGGAAGTACCTATGAGATGTTTTCAGTTTAAATCAGAGTTAAACCTTACTGCCAAATAATCACGAGCATCTGCTTTTTCACTATTTACAGACAACAAGCTACCGTCAGCATCGACCTTGTTTGCAAATGGTTTACATTGGTATATCATTCATGATAAGTTTCTTGCCTTAAACTCCAAAAAGTTTAGTCTTAATTTCCCTGAGAAAATCATTTGTTTTTTAATAATAAATAAAAAGTAAAAGTTTACTAATGCTTCTTTTTTCTAGTGTCAAAGTTCATTAAACTTTCCGGGAAAATTACTAAGCTTAATAACTTTATGACTGAGTTTTGGTATTCGCCACATGATTGTCCAATTTTTCGAGGTAAGTACTATGAGCTGTGATCGGTTTATGAAAATTTCAACAAATTTGCTATTATACGCTAAAAGCACCATGACCATTCGACATCAAAAAAGACAAATACAATTACAACGCCGTCTGCGTTTTGAAAAATACCAGTGACTTTGTTCTACTTTTATAAAAGTTTTTTGGCTCTGGTGAACAATTAAGGTTTTGTCAGTTTCAGCGTTCTTCAATTCCATCGACGATAAGGCCTCAAGAGACAAATATTGTTTTTATTAACTTATAATTATTTTTATTTTTTTGTTTTTTTTTTTAACGACTTGTTGCATTTGAAACACTACCCCCAAAAATAAAATGAACTAAAGTTCCCAAAAATTATTTTGTGTATAATTCTTTTTATCAAAAAACTTTTGTTAATTGTTGGTCTTTAGGGCGAGCCGAAGGATTTCAAACTCTTAAATATCTATCACTCGGTCTCAAATTATTAATCTTTTTTTTAGAACACTTTTAAGAAACATAGCAAAACCATGAGATCGCTAAAATATAGGTTGTATGTTTCGCACACGAAATAAACAAACTTTCTATTTGATTATTGGCAGACCCTGAAATAGTTTCTTACATTTTATTCTTATAAATTATTAGGATAACCAACGGCATACGTCTACTTAAAGATCCTTTAGCTCCAACTATAGGCGCAGATAATGATTTATTTATTTATTTTTTATTTATTTATTGACTAATTTTGCCTTACTAATGCAACAAGATACATTATCTTATAAATTACAGCATTAGAATCTGATAGTTATAATTATCATCTAAAACAATAACGAAAAATTACGGTGAACTAATAATCTTATCATTAGACATACAAATAAAGAAGTAAAAAAAATAACATTAATAAGAAGACAAACAAAAAAAGACATTTCTGTGGATATATGCCAACAATTTAAAATAAATATAATTGATTTATGTTAATAAACTTATCCAAGACAAGCATAGTGTCTAAATAATTCTCTTTTGAATTTTATTGCGTTTCTGATGAGTTGAATGTCCGTAGGAAGACGGTTCCAGAGATAAATCGTGTTTATGTAAAATTGGTTAAAGAAAGCGCTGTTTTTATATTTAAAAGTTCTAATGTTGTTGTTTCTACTTGATTTATATTCCTAGAGTTGTGCCTAATCTGTATGATTAGTTTATAATACAGAAACAAAACGCAGTAATAAAAAGAAATAATAAAAAAAAAAAAATAAATAAATCAAAATCAATTAAGTTTTCATTGATTGAATAATTTATTTAATCAAAATAACTGTTCTATTACTGCTTCAAAAAAAAGTGATTAATTAACATTTTAAGTGTTATAACAATTTTCAGTCAGATGTCTTTCAAATAAAAATTAGTTGAATGTGGGTTTTTTTTAAGTCTGTTTTCCAGTTGTTTCTCTATAATAAAGTGTTTGAAAAATTAGAATCTGGTTGTATTATTACAGTATTTCAGTTCCAAAAATTCGTAGTTTCATAATTTTTCAAATAGAACCAGCACGGTGCCTTAGAGTCTTTATTTTACTAAAACTCTAAATCGGTACTTCGGTTATTTTTTATATATAGTAATCTTAACTAGAGTAACAAAAAACACCATAAACGGTTTAGACTGACACAGTTCTCAGGCACACTTCACAATTTACAATATTGCATATCATTATATTGAGATTGTCACTACTTGCTTTATTTTTTATACTTTTAAAAAATAAATTATAAAATAAAACCTTTTAATCTACATTTTTATAATTATACGTACATACGGTACATAAAGTTTATAAAATTGTCTCCATTTCTTTTTTTTTTTTTCTAATTTCTAAAGAGATCTCCAAACAAACTATTTATTGCATGCATACAACAGAATTTCCATTAAAATATTTTGTTTAGTTTTTTTTCTTTAAATAAGAGATCATGACTAAATTAATGCCGTAACTATTTAAGAATATTTATACAAGTTTATTAGAGCGTTATGAATTGAAAAAAAAAAAATTGAATAAAAACAAAACTCAAAAAAAAAAGAAGAGATTTTTGTTGATTTCATTGCACATTTTAATTAAATGTTTATATGAGAGTACAAGTATGTGTATAGGGATGCTTGAAAGGATATGGATATGAATGGCTGAAAGAATGATTGTTTGCCTGTTGGCAGTAGATATGTTGCAATAATACTCTTTATAAGTAAAAGTATATATACCTATATGTGTGTGTGTTTTTCTGTGACTAAGTGTACAGAGATTTTTTTTTATTAATAACGAAAAATACACTTAAATCTTTTTATACTTCAGGCAACAAACAGAAAAGCAAAAAAAGAAAATTAAAATAAAATTAAATCAAGTATTTTGTAGTTTGTGTATCTTATTAAAATATATTTACTCCCATCATAAATAAAAGCTTAAAAAACAGCACACAGGTGGAATGACATTTATTCCTACACATGCCTACACTATAGTTGTTCTCATTGTTGGCAGCTGTAGCTGCTGCAGCAGCAACAGCAGTGGCATTAGCAACAACGTCATCATCATCAGATTCGACTGCTACTTTTTTCTAGTTTTATGCACACGAATGCATATTTTTCAAACGTTTATTTATTAATTAAATTCTTGTTTTTTTTTTCTTTCTCTATCCTTTTCTTTCTTTCCTTTACCTACAGTAGTTGTTGTTATTATTTTCTTTTAGCCATAGCAATATTTTTATAAAAATTTAACAAAAATAAGTAAAAATTTACTCGTATTTAGAAAAGCAAACCAAGCACAAATTGCATACACCAACCAACACACACACATTGATAAGTTTTGAAAGGTATCCTTTTAAAGGAATATATGCACTCATAAACATACATACATACATATGTACATACATATATTAAGACTCTTAAATATATGCTTGTATGTGTAAGTTTAAGTATATTGTATGAAAAAGACTTTTATATAAGTGGAACAGCAACAAAAAAAAAATTAATGAAATTTTTATTTTTCTTCAAAAACTCATACACTTACAATAGACCATCATTATATACCAAATATATGTACATATACCCAAGTCTGTCTGTCTGTATATACTTATACGTGTACGTGTATAGAGTATATTTATATAATACAAAAACCCTGGAATATGCAGTTTTTTGTTATTATCCTTAACAGGCTGGCTTTTATATGCTGCCCATTGGAAAAATGTAGGCGTTCTTTTTTCTCAAACATTAAAACACTCGTACACCTATAAAATCAGGCTCCTTATGTGGTTTTAACAAAATTCTCATTGTTGTTTTCTATGCCTCTTACTCTTGGTTATTGAAAAAGGGATGTCCTTATTTTAATGCATTAAGTATTGAGAGCAAGACATGCGCTTTATTCAACAACAGAAAATCGGAGAATTTTCATATTCAACTTTGTTGTGGGAAAATGAAAAAATTGTTTCGGTATTATTGTCTTTCAGTCTGCTGTGGTATGCGAACATTTCGTGTTGTGTTTTAAGATCGAAAAAAGAAATGATTTTCTGGTGGCTATACGAATTTATTCAATTTCGAATATCTTATTATTTATAAATATTTTAATTTCATCATAATTTTTATTTAAAAAACAAATAAATATCAACAATATTTTTGTTAAAAATAATGAAAGGCAATGGTTATGGGGTTATGTTTGGATCTAAAAATAATTGCTAACATTGTATTCAGTCATGCATCATTATTGAGATTATTGAGCTTGATATTTCATACGAAATTTTATTTAATAATTGTTAACTAAGTTCAAAATTGTTATAAATATTAAGTAAAATAAAAATGCAGCACTGTCATAACTGTGTTTAGTGAGCATATTACAATTAAGCGAAGAAATGTTGTTGATATTTGACAACTCACTCGTCAACTAAAATACATTTTTAAAATTTTTATAGAAAATTACTAATTTTTAATTAAAAAAATATACATAAATATGTAAATGTAAATGAAAGAAAAGTATCATAGGCTAGAATGATGCCAAGGTGACAGACAGCCCTTCTTGATATGTGGCGAGCTATTTTCTGATTTCCAGCCGTCAAATGAATCTTGAGTAAAAGCTGATATGCATATGCCTGAATACCTAAAATAATGTTGTCAATTAACCGAATATTAACTCAATAAAAGTTCATGTCTGAACATAGAATAATTTATTATTAATTGAATATTTGGTAAACATTTCATTTTCTTCAAAAAGAAAAATACATGCTTCGTTGCTTCTTACAACTTTTTAGTTGAAAAGTTAATAACGAAAGAAAAGCAAATTTCACATGAAAAATAAAATGAATTTTAGATTTAAGACCTTTTTACCTGCTATTGCATATTCACATGTGCAACACTTCTTTGATTATGCCGGCGGCATTAATTGAAGTTTAAAACTGCATATTGTATCTTACGTATCTTGTAATAACAATGAATTGTAAAACAACATTTTTATAAAAGTTTCTTCATTTCTTTGGTCACGTATAGTTTAACTGAAAAATTTATAAAGTTAAATAACTCTACTCGATTTCATATTTAACTACACTCATGCGAAAAAGCATTAGAAAGCTATCGAAATTGATACCATTTTGTCGTGCGAGAGTTTTTTGTGCTCTAATGATGCTGCTTTAGGTTATTAACGCCAAAATTTTCAAAATCTGCAACCCATTTTCTGCAATTTGTCTCCAAAACTGAACGAGATATCCAAAAACGGTTTGCAGACTTTAAAAATTTTGGGATCGAAAACCTAGTTTCATCATTTTTATTATGCGCCTTTTTGTTAATGCCAGAAATTGCTGTCAATTTGACTACTCAAAGGCCAGTGTTATATCTTCACTCTTGAGTGACCAATAGCAATTGCCCCATCTGTCGGTGGATGTTCAATGTGAGTGTCGAATGCCTTCAGTAGGTTAGCTGTTATCTTCCCCGAACGTGGCGCTGTACTCCTGATTCTTCGGAGCGGTTTCTTGAAGATTTTTTTTTTTATTTGAAACCAATACTCAGGGGTAAACCATTCGGAGCGGTTTCTTGAATTTTTTTTTTTTATTTGAAACCAATACTCAGTGGTAAACCCCTATTAAATGCTGTGCATTGTATTGGAATTTTGGAAAGGACAGTACATTTATTATTATTAATTATTATATTATTATTACGCGCCTTAGGAATGAGACAAATTGTTGTGAATTGATCATTCAAAGGCCAGTGTTATACCTTCACCCTTGAATGATCAACAGCAATTGCCTCATCGTTGCATGTTGATTGTGTGGTGACTGTGCCTTCGCTAAAGGCACCCTTACACGACATGTTTTTTTCACGTGTTTTTTTTAAATTTAAAATACATAAGTTTTTTTTGTGTCTGTCAAAATTAATTAATTTACATAAGGTTTATAATTTTTACTCACAAACGTATATGTATGCATATGCATACGCAAATAAATAATAAATTTTTAGGCACACAATTTATAAAAAAAAATCTATTTTACACATAATTCATTGCCGACTAATGTTTGTACAGGTATAGAAATTTAATATCATATGTGTGCACAAACGAAATTAGAACATGCCCTAATTGAAATTTTGTCATAAGACTTTCCTTGTGTTTTTTACACAAGCAATGTTTTAAAAGTCACACACGACATGTAACTGTTTACTCATGTAAAAGTTGACAGTAACAGTGTAAAAAACATGTCGTGTAAGGGTGCCTTAAGTATGTTTAGCTGTTACCTGCTACTTCCCAATAGGTGGCACTTTTTTCCTGATCATTCGTTTTTCGTTGACACTGGTTAAGGTAGAATAGAGTGGAATGCCGTGGAGCGGTTTCTTTGTAGATGATTTTCCGGGGGGAGGGGGTATTATTTTTAAATTATAATTTTAAAAAAACCGCAAACTAACTTTTCCATTTTTCACTTCTTCTGGGATTTGAAACTGGGTCCTTTGAGTTTTTGTGCGAGTGCTCTAACCACTATACCACTCACTTCTAAGAGGTGGGGGGGGGAACCTCTTCTTTTTTTTTTCTAATTATACTTATGAAAAACCGCAAATTTTATTTTATTACTTTTGTCCTTCGCTGAAATTGAATCTCGCTCGTTTGAGTTTCTGTGCGAGCGCTCTAACCAATATACCACGACCTCCCCCAGCAGTACCCGATTTGGTAATGAAATTGAGTTAAGTCTGTTTGCGCTTACTTGATTACCAAACGTTATTGTTTTGATTACACACTTTTCCCTTATTGTTCCCAATTTTTCTTATTTTAATAGAATAGAACAGTGTGTTCTAACTTTGATACCGTAACCGTACTTTTATCAGTTTTGTTCTTTATTTGATACCCTAACGTTCTTGATTCGATAACAGGTCGTTCCCATTAATTAATTAACTTATGGTATTTTTATAAAATTTTTTCACGATTTTACTACCGTTTGTTATTGATTTATTAACTTATTATTTTTTGTCATGTTTGTTCTTATTTTGATAAAGCATTTAGCTTCATTTGAAAACGAAAGTTAAGGAAATATCCCAGCAGAAAATAGTGCTTACCAGTTCACTTACTAGTGCACATCAGTAATGCATGATTTTTATATGAAATGGCCGCTAAAATGCAATAGAAATGCAAATTTTTTGCAACCAGTAAGCAAATAGTACAAAAAAAAAAATTATACCTTAACCTGTAGCATATTTGGAAGCTTTAATGCATAGAAAACAATATAATGCTTTCAATATTGTTTACAATTTTATTTATTGCATTCAAATCTTAAAAATTTTCTGCTGGGATTGTTCACGATTCATTCTTAATTTGAAACATTTGGTTAACAATTTTAGAGCGCTTTATTTCCTCTAAGTAGAAGTTAACAAAGGAAATTGTGGTGCCAAGTTGCTCTCGAAAAACGCTATAATAAGTAATTACGAAAAGCTTGAAAGAAATGTAACTTGGAAGTATCTGTTCTGGATACAGTGACCTGAAATGTAATCCAATTTCAAAAGTGTCGGTCCAGTTCATATTAAATTATTGTTTTGATAAATAAATACTCTAAAATAATTCATACAAACATTCCAATTACTTTTGATTACTATGCCGTTAAGATGCAATAAAATTCTGAAAGTATATTTTATCGATTTGACTGAACAAAAGAGATTTATGCTTAAGCAACGAAATAAATGAGAATGCTTTTATTTGTTTCTTTTTTGTTCAGTTTTTACTATCGCATGCCACACAGTGGTATTTCTTCATACATCTAATTGCAAAAAATAGAAGAAGTGATATTACAACGATGAAATTTTGCACACTTGTTCAGTTTTATATAGATACGAAAAATTAAATTTTGAAATCTGTTGACGCCTTGGGGTACCTGCCTTGGACCCCCATTTTTTCACGTATTTTACTTTTCAATGTATAAGTCGCAATTTTTAACAGAATTTGATAAAGTTCGGCACATATCTATTAGTTGATCCAAGCAAATGCTCTCTAATTTTGGCTGAAATCCGGCGACTCCTTGGGGTACCTTGTTAATCTCAAGATAATGTAATCCGAAAGCTAAAATTTCGTACATACATACAACTTTTGCATAATGATCTATCTTATCGAAAATACTAGTAATAGTTAAAGAATTGCTAAAAATCAGATATTTCCCCGTAGCTCGCATGAAAATTTCGGACTATTTATGTGGGAAACAATGTTTAAGTAATTTATTCATCAATTATAATTTCTTTAATTGTATCATCCTAATTTAAAACATTCTTATAAGATTGATGTCTTAAGCTGCTAATATATGGATTACACGACTCAAGTAAACGATGAAAGACATAGATTTTGTAATATTGGCTCAATTATCCAAAGATTTTTTATTATAAGTATGAGGGTGCAATATTCGTGACTTTTTTTTACTAAATTTCGATTTTTTTCAAAACATTGATAAGAGTTGGTGATTTATTTTTTTTTTTAGCTAATTTTAAAAAGAAGCCTTTAACTTTTCATTTCATTATACTAAAAGCACGGACGTAAGCCGAGCTAACTGACTTTTTCTCCAATGAAAATAGCCAATGCTGAATTTTATAGGACAATTTTGATGCTTTCATATCTCCCATACTACATGTGTAATAACCTTTTTCCCTTTAAAACAAAAACAAGATCTCAGATTTAAATAAAATCGACAATTAATTTTGCCAGTCGAAATATCTCCGATACCTAAGTCTCTGAATTTCAATACTATTAATATATATTTTTGTTTTACAATATTCGGTTGAAGTCAGCTGAATGTTGTAAAACGAAAATATATGGTAATTTTATATATAATATATATCCTTTATATATATCTTAAGAAAAATAATACACATTTTTCATTGCCAGACTCTTCTCTATAAAATGGCATTATTAGATTTTTGTGATGTGATGGTCAAAAAATGCCCTTTTTTGCAGCAAAAATACCATCTTTTTGTCATCAGAAACGCTTTATTAAGATCAAAGCTAAATTCTAAAAGAATTTTATATTAAAGTGTGCCATTGTTGATTTCGAGTTTTTCTTTAAATTGGATTTGAGATTTTTGGCCAAAAGGATTTTAGTTATCTTTAAAACGAAAAATATCACCTCCTTTAGGTATCTTTTAAGCAACTGCTGTAAACCAGGATTTCGTTTTGACCAACAGGAAATATTTTAATGAGCAATCTTAAAATTACAATTTTTATTTTTTTGAAGCCAACGTAATCAATTTTTTAATTTAAAAAAGATAATTTAAAGCTAAATACTCCATAAAAATATTATTTAGCTCTGTTTTTTTTAATAGCTTTAATTTTTATTTACGCTTCTTATACTCTCCTTCTTATTGTAAATGACAGATGTCGCTTTAATTAAAACTCCCAAAACGCCTCTTAAGAATAGAAAAAAATCAATGTCAATTTATGGTAAAAAAGAAAATTATTTTTCCTTAAAAAAACATTTACAAATCAAAGCTAATTAACAAACAGAGCATAAAGTATGATGGCAAAACATGTAAATATTCGTATTTAAATATTTATTTCAAACAAAAACAAAAATAAGCTTTAGAAATCAAAATATACAGAAAAGAAGAATGAAATATTTCAGGAATTTCTTTGAATATATTTTTTGAGGAAAAAACAGAAAGAAAAATTTACCCATAAAAATATAAACAATGTCCTTTATTTTAACTGAAAAAAAAATGGGAAAAAAAAACTAAACCAATAAAACAAAAGATGAGGGTGAGGTTAGAAATGAAATGAAATAAAAATACTCGTACATATAAATGAATAATTAGATTCCAACTGTTGAAATTATGGGAAAGCATAAGGGAATTTAGAAAAAAAGTAGAAGAAAAAGTGAAGAAGGTAAATTTAATTTTATTGTTATTTTTTCAAATCACTGTTAAACTTCCCGTTTTTTTTTCTTAATTTTGTTAACGTTGGTACTCGCCTTCTAGACGGTATTTTGTTATTTTTAAGCGTATTTTTCTTTTGGTATTCCTTTTTACTTTTTTTTTTTTGCTCTACAATTTTTATTTGATTATTTTTGTAATAAATAAAATACCATAACAAGCTACTTAATGAAATGTAATGAAAGAAAGTATGTAAATTTTGCCTTCATTTTTTTTTTTCTTTTTTAAATTAAAAAAATATATATTTTTTTTCGCTATTAAAGCTACCGAAAAAAATTAAAACAAAAGAATTTTTTTTATATTAAAATTAAAAAATAAAAAAAATTTTTCCCAAAAGTATGCATTGTTTTATTCGAGCGGTTTAAAGAGACTCAGTGTAAGTGTTTTCTGTTTTTATATTTCATTATTTTTAAAACCATTATGAAAAACAAAAAACAATACATCAATTTTGTAAATCAGTTTTACATCAATATTGCATTCACTCATACATATATGTTGTTCCACCATAGCCACATATACCCACATGCACGCACACTCAGCCAAAGCTTCACATATTTTTTTTTCTCACTATATATTTCGTTTAGCACACACGCACTTATTTGTTTCCGTTTTATCTCGTTTTTATAGTTTTTTTATATAACTTGTACATATTTTTTCTAATAGAGAGCGAGAGATTAAGTTAAAGTGCTTGTGTAGTTGTTATTATTTTTATTATTATAGTTGTTGTAGTATTTTGTCTTGTTGACTAATGTGATTATCTTGTTATAACATCGTGCATGTCAAAATGTGTCGATTGTCTTTATCGGATAACAATTGACAGACGCCCAGCTTAACCTTTCAAATTAATATAAAAAAAGAAAACAAAAAAAAAAGCAGAAAAATATTTTCACAAATAAAGAAAAAAATATAAAAAAACAACAAAGAATTGTCCTCATTTATAATGATCTCAATACAATTGATTCGTTATTATTATTGTGCGTGTATATTTATTTTTCTTTGAAATACTGCATTACTATTTCATGAGATGAATAGGCACAGTAGAACTGGTAGTCATTTGTAGTTTTTATCAAAGGCACTTGTACGAGTACATATCGTCGCCAGAATTAAAGAATGCTGTAACCGACAAAAAATCCAAAATAGGTTTTTTGTATAATTTTTATCAGAAAAAAAAAATACGCGTCGATTGGTCCCGGTCCTAGATTTCTATGAATTAAAGAAATTCACTTACGCCGTCTGCGTTTTGAAAAATACCAGTGTCTTCTTTTTCTACTTTCATATAGGTTTTTTGGCTCTGGTGAACACTAAATGTTTTGTCAGTTACAGTGTTTTTTAATTCTTAATACGATATACTCATAGTACTTATATTAGAGAAACCACAGCACACTTTGTAGTGTAAAATAAAGGGCGAGGAAATTTCAAATCTATTTAAATACAATATTTTATGATACAAACTCGTATTCTGTAACTCGATCGCAAAAAATCCAGAGGTGTTTTCATAATTAAGTGTGCATAAATGTACACGTGTATAAATACACGGTGGCATCAGTGGCGCCACAAATCAGCATCTTCATAAAATATGAGGATGACATGTAACTGACTACTGACCTCAGTATAGCAATCCTGGACTTCATATTGGTTCACAGAACTAATTTTCTTTTAAGAGAATACTAATCAGGCAGGAACACGGACAATAAGAACACTGGCATCCACTCAGTGTTGCCAGATACATACACACATAATTGGTTATTACAACTCTGTGTCAGGGCTACAGCCTAGCTTCTCGCAGCACTCATGTTGTATGTGTTAATTTTTTCATGAGTACTGGGATCTACAGTTTAAAGTCGACTCCCAACGACAGATTTGAGAAGCTTCTTCATGGCAATCAATTACTCTCAGAGCTTTTGCCAGAAGACTGCTGAGAGGTAGTCGCCGAAAGAAATAATTTTTTAATATTTATTTTATTTTTTTTCAAGATGTCAGAGCTGAGATTTGAACCCAGCGCTAGTGGTTCAATACACTAACCACTAGACCGCGGCGATTACATGAACCATACATATATATATATATCCTCTATAAATAAGGAAAATTATACTGATGAATCAAATTAGGCGAAGTTTATTACAGAATCGATAGGATTTTAAAGTGTTTTTCACACTCATAACAAAATTACGTGGAGTTTATTGCACGGGCAAATGTTTGGCACACTGGAACTCCCAGTCTGGCCTCAGGCACGCCAAGGCTGTGATTCGTCCGCATTTTGGGAGTAAGTACGATGTTCTAAAGTTGAGGAGACCAGACCTGAAAATCCTAACGGATTTTCTCACGAGTCACAGCAGTGTGAGAGCTCATTTGTTGAGAATGGCGATTACAGATACAGATGTTTGTAGACTATGCTCACAGGCATCAGAGACGGCGGAGCACATATTGTGTGAATGTGTGGCTCTTGATAGATTTAGGTGGATGTGTTTAGGGAGGCACATGGGCTCATTGGCAGACATATCCACCACTAAAGTTTCGGACCTGCTGGTGTTCATAAGGAAGACAGTTGGTCTGCTAAACAGACAATAGACTCAATGTGATACAATAGATCTTATTGGTCGCAGTGTCTTGCATTAGTGCTGGGTCTGAATCGAATAATAATAATAATTGCACGCCATTAAGTGAGTTCAATCGACATTATTTATACTTGGGTTTGTTATAAATCTGCGGGGTGCAGTACATGAGTTAGCATAGTCGTTGTTGTTGTTGTTGTTGTTGCATTGATGGCTAAATTTAAAAAGCTATTGACAACTTAAGGCATGTAATCGAATAGGCATACTGTTAAGTACATGGTTTCAGAAATTACTTCAACCAAATTAATGCGGTGGTAATAACACCGCAAACATTTTAAAACGCGTATTGAAGGAACGTATTGTCTACATAAAAAAGTACCCAACTTCCAAAAAATAAAACAATTTTTATATTTATTTTGGTTATATATAGATCGTAATATATCAGTGCTAGCAAGTTTTCCATTTTTAAATTAGGAAAGGCGACTTATTTTTTTTTTTTTTTTTATTTAAGACCAATACTCAGGAGTAAACCCCTACTAAATGCAGTGCATTGTATTGGAATGTTGAATACATAGATACATAGATATACATAGATGTTAAGCGCCTTATGTCAATGGGACAAATTGCTGTCAATTTGATCACGAAAAGGCCAGTGTTATACCTTCACCTTCACATGATCAACAGCAATTGCCCCATGTGGATGTTGAATGTGAGTGGTGAGCATCTTTTTTAGGTAGGTTAGTTGTTATCTTCCCAGAAGATGGCGCTGTACTCCTGATCATTCGTTTTCTTGGTGGAATAGGCTGGAAATGCCAGGAAGCGGTTTCGTGAAGATGGATTTCTTGGAGGTGGGGGGGGAACATCTTATTTTTTTGTTACTTATAATTTTGGAAAAACCGCAAATAAATTTTTTATTTTTCTCCTTCGCTGGGATTTGAACCTCGGTCCTTTGAGTTTCTGTGCACGCGCTCAACCACTATGCCACGACCCCCCCACGTTTTTATTGATATATTTTGTTTAAATTAAGATATAAAATAAAAACAGAAAATATTAAAAACAAAATTCTAGATTTATTTGTTTGCAAACAATATACATACATATATATGCAATACATACATACATATGTAACTGGCCATTACAACCCTTGTGTCAGGATTACGCCCTAGTTTCTCTCAAACAATATACTCTATGTATTACATTCGCAAGTTGTTGCTGCTCGTATTTCATTTCAACAATATTAAAACTATAATCTGTAAACCAGAAAATGTTTAAAGACTTAACCTTAAAAAATAATTACCTAACTATGGGATTTGATTTGTTTCTTGCTTTGTTTTGAAATAGATGCAATCTTGACAGAAATTTTACATCTCATGTCGATTTCTTCTAAATTCCATACATGTCTCGGCAATGTTGATTGTTCTGAATAAATTTTTAATTATGCAAAAGAAATAAATTCTTTATAAATTGAGGAGAATTAAATTGAACCTTAGTTGTGAAAAGAGATATTTAAAAAGGGATTAAATAACCAAAGTCTAGTGAATGAGAAATGCCTTGACCTAATAGTTGTACCATAAGGTCATATTTTAGAACGTCATAATTTTCAATAAAATTCAATTGACAAGCTCAAATATAATATATAAATTGTAATATTGTTTAAATACGATTATTTATTTTCACTGTGCTGCTGTATACACTTGAGAAAAACTTTTCACTTGACCATTACGTAGATTTTTAGGTGTCCACAAAAAATAAAATCTTGATTTTGCCAAATAAGAAATACATACTACTGCTCTCATCACTTCAAATTCATATTAATACTGTATGGGAGTTGTGTCACTCTCTAAACTTTAACGAAGACACAATAATAATAATTTTTGGTGAAGATTACGATGTTGACGATGATGAGGTACAAGCTCTGCCATACAACAAATGAACAGAAAGCAGAGGAGATTTGCCCTTAAGGGATATTTCTTGTTAAATTCAACTATTCTTGGTATTCGTTGAAAACGAAATATACACAATCAAATCACAGATAAAGTATTAGAAAACAAAAAATTGACATGAAATCACAATTCAATTGATATAATTCTGTATTGTTGACCAAAAAAAAAAGCAGGAATGAAATAAGACAAAATTTATTGAAATGCACTAAAACGAAGCCAATTCCCACAAAATACATTTTCCATTGAATTTTAGTACAAAAAATAATGTCTAACAAAAATCTTTTTTATAAAAAAAAGATAAAAATAAAGACAACCCAGCTTGAGGGTGCTCGACAATAAATTTATGACATTCATTAGAACGTCAGATTAAGAAATCTTAAAGGAACAACAACAACAACAAAAAAATCAAAATACAAATGGAATACGAGTAACACTAAAAAACAATATTGGAAACGAATTTCAAGCAGCTGACACCGTTTTCATACTCAGCCTAAGAAGCACTTGCTGTTACTGCACCCAAAACTCCCTGTTTTTATTATTTGTTTTGAAAATTTAAGAGTGGATTTTCATGTTAAAATTGACTTGAGGTCGACCAGAGTTAAAAATAAATAAATGTTTATCTAAAAGAAGTGGACTATGAAATACATATTTCGTTGTAAATTGAAAAAAAAACAAAAACAAAAAGTTTTCTAAGATAAAGAAAGAAAGAGAAAATAATCAAAATTAAATTGGTTTCTAAATACAGACTAGAAACATAAAATTTTTAAGTCGAATATTGAAAGTCACTTTAAAATATGTACAATAGAATTAAATACATACTCGTATATACTGACACAGATGTTTTCTTTAAGATTACAGTGAGTAAGAAAAATGTTATTACGATCAAATTTATTTGCATGTTTTAAATCATAAAAATTCAAAAAAATTTTGTACCTTTGCAATCCCAAAGATTTTTACATAAATCTTTACCCGAAACCCACCCGAATGGATTCTATAAATTTTCTATGCATTTTAGATTAAATTTTTCTATTTATACAGTAAAATGTAATTAAAAAAGATCAAAAACACACAGAAATGAATATAAACTGTCAAAGTACCAATATAAAAATTTTAAGATATACTTTTAATAGAAAAGTTTACTATATTGTGTTCGAAAGTCGTACAAGGCGTCGGTCGTACTCTGAAATTATTTAAATATATAAAAATGAGCAGTGGTATGGTATTAGAATCTGGTGAGCGTACAACATATTATCCCTTAGTATAAAAAGTTAGTCACTAAGTCAAAAGCAATTTCTGTTTCGATAAAAATTCAGGAAATTATGGGCTATTAAAAATTGCGTATCCCACCCGGGTGGGTTTAGTTAAGGCGAAGGTTAAACGACTAGTATGAGCTCACAAGCTCTGTGCGGTAATTCATTACATATACGCTTGTTAGCGATAGACAATTATAAGAAGCCATTACTTACTCTTTAATAACCATTTAAGATATTTTTTAAGAAGTCCTAAAAATATGATAATGTTCTTGTGTATTTGATTTTTAAAAGTATAATAAAGAGGGAGGTAGGAAATAAGGCCCCGAACCGAAAATTAAATGACACCACCAAAAGTAAAAATGCTTAAAATAAATAGATTTTTCTTGACTCTTCTGTTACACAAAGCCTACTGGTTTGACAAACTAAGAGCTGGCATGCAAAAAATTAGCAAAATTACAGAAAGTTTTTTGTTTTATAATCTTTGTACTCTGTATTATTTTTTTTATCAAATTTTTACAATTAGTATTTCAACCTACATAGATCTCAGTTTAGGAAACTCATGGTGTTAAACTTACAAGATTTTGTCCTTCAGGAGGAATATGATTATCTAAACTTGCGAATCTATTGTACACCTCTCAACTTGTCGAAAGCTCCCTTATTATCTTCCAAAATTTTATAACTCTAACAAACTATAAAATGTAATCCGGTGCCAATCAAAGAATCAGTCAGATCAGAACTGAACGAGCATTTATTCACTTGGAGTCACGTCATTCAACTTGCCTTATAAACACAGTTTAAACCAATTTGATTTTAAAATAAGCGATTTTGTATTCTGGGAACGTAAATTACATGAAAATAGCACCAAGTATCTTTTTTGAAAATAATACAAACATACATAAATAATTGGCCATTACAACTCTGTGTCAGGGTTACGGCCTAGCTTCTTGCAGCACCCTTGTTGTGTGTGTCAATTTTTTATCCATGAGTACCGGAACCTACAATTTAAAGTCGACTCCGAACGACAGATTTGAGAAGCTTGTTCATGATAATTAGTTACGAAAGACATAATTTTTTCTTATTTCTTTTTTTCAAGATGTCAAAGCTGGTGTTTAAAACCGGGACTCTTGTCTTAGTAAGCCAACACACTAACCACCAAATTACGGCGACTACTTTTTGGCAATCAGCTGTTCATAATTTAAATTGTTTGTATTGTTATTGTTTTGGTTTCGTATCAGCTGTTATTTCGTTTGCTATGCTGGTTTCAAAATATTTAAGCTTCCGATAACATAGCAAAAAAAAAACAGTTGGCAGAATTTTTTGCAAAGGCACTGTTTATCGTCAATGTGTTTAATTGTTAAATTTTAACAGCGTATTACATACTGGAATATGAATTTAATTTGAAATAGAAAGTATTTGCTCGCATATTATCAATTTATTTGACAATAGCAAATATCCAAACCATTACGCAGTGTATAATATAATAATACGGTGCGACAGTACAAAAAACTTGAGACCGGATATTATTTTTCTTGTAGGGCTTGTCAAGTTAAACAAGATTCCCATAGAGAAATATGCCGGACACCTCCAAAATTCGGATATACGGTTAAAAAACCGGTTTTTGTACCTTTGCGCACTTATAAGCCAGTAACTTTCTTGATAATGATCCGATTTTAAATTTTTTACTTGATTTGGAAAGAAGAAACTAAGGTCTTTTGAATGATATATAATTTATCTCAGAAAACTTGAGAAATTTGGGTAAAAATTTCACTCAATTTTGTACAACTGATTAATAATTTGTATTATATCGCCTCATATGACTTATCTTTATACATATTTTGGTAAGTAATGAACAATTATATTCAAACTATTTGATAAATAATACAAAGGCCAGTACTATTTCATTATACGAGTACTCATAAGTTGCGGTGTTTTGGAATATTAAATTGGTACACAATGAAAACGCTATAATCTTGGAATAATTTTTATTTAATTTGTTTGCATCCAAGTAAAAATTTGAAAAGACGTCTATTCCCTATTGATATTGAGGACCAACTCTACTAACTCGGACCAAAATGTATCTGTGTAATATTTGTCACCAACTGTATATGCCTTCAATGTAAATAACAATTGTACGAGTACACCTTTACTAACAAGAACAAAAGGTGTTACAACAAGCAAAAATTTATAATGGTGGGTAGTTGGTTAAGAAAAGCCACCTTCCCTCTTTCATTTAACAATTAAGAAAACAAAACAAACCAAAAAAGCAAAAAAAAAAAAAAAATACAACATGCTGTGCTTATATAAACCAAGTGCAAAAGAAAGAAATTTAAGATTTTCTTATACTCGTACACTCACTCGCTTATGTGCGAGTGTTTTTAAAAGTTATTAGAAACAAGCAAAACAACTGTCACTGCCGCCACCACTGGGACAACAAGCATTGTGGATACGATTTATGCGTTTAATAAACAAACGACCACCGCAGGACATGTAAAAAAAGTGTCCTGACAATAATACCGACTGTATACACAGTAAAAGCCATGCACACATACACATACATACTGTATTTACAAATGGATACTTCGCTAACAGTTGAAAAACGCGACAAGGTCGCTATTTAAACAACTTGCAACGTTTTAAAATGCGTAGACAAACAAACCAATAAACTTATAAAAAACAAAGACTAAAAAGCTTGGTAACATTGAATTCTCATTTACTTTTAAACATTAGCGGGAGAAAAGTGTTGGCTAAGAAGACATCGTTAACAGATGTGTCCCTTGATTTTTTTTTTCTTCTTCTTATTTATAATATTTACGCATACTTTTCATTTCTCTTTACTTTGTCTCTTTGTTTGTGGTCGCCACTGCTTCATTTGGAGACGCGTATTTATAAATTCAAGACTTTCGCTTAAGAATTATTTTACGCTTCTTCCATTAAAAAAAAAATTTTATTTACAATTGTTTGCTGTATATTGCATGGCGTTGTTTTTCTTCCCTTGGCTTATGAAATTATTATTGTCAACAATTTAATGTAAGATTACGACGCGTCTTTTGTATTGGTGGCAGCTAATCAACCAAAAAGTAAAAAAACAACTAACAGAAATCAACAGAAAAAGCAAGAACTGAATGAATATTTGGTTAGTCTATAAAACATTAGAAATTCCAAAATGTGTGGCATGCAACAAAGACTAGGAAATAAAGTACTTAAACTCATATCATGTACAAAAAATTGGCATTAAAATAGAATAGAATCTGTCGGTTTTATTTTATGAGTGTAATTTCAAAATGTCTATAATATTAAAATGTGCCGCCTAAAGAATCTTGTTTCACTACGTCTTAAAAATAAAACAACATTTATTTGTTTGGAAAATTATACAAAAAAATATCAAAACTTGAAAGTTTCTATCAGAGATAGCAAACGATTTCATAACCACCATATAGACAGATAACCCACATTTTCTCCGTTTGCAAGACTTGCAACGGTGTTTCCATCGAAGAGTGATTCATTTTTTGTTGCGTGTGAGGTAGGGTTTAAAATGCCTTCGTACTTACAGCTGATCATCCCCAGCTGCTTAGAGTGGTAAATCCACTAAAACAATCCCTGCTCCTCTTCTAATGAGAATACCTTCCTAGAACTGCTTTCTGCATTACTTCGGGAAGGCCCAGAGCCACATACTCATAAGGACCATTTTCTACTTTCCCATAACTGGGAACGCCAGACATGGAGCCAAACTCTCGGCTCGTCCTCTCATCTCAATTTGCTAGAATATACCCAGATCTCTCTTCTTCCTTCCGAGTATATGCCCAACATAGTCCCGTAAGAGTGATTACCATTATAGGTTTAATATCATTTGTAATTTTTGTCCCCTCATAGTAGTAATACGGAAGATATATTTGTGGTAATACGCACGAGTATCTTAAATCGGCATAAGGTCGAGTTAATGTATATTGAAAAAGCTTCATAAAAGCCAGGAGTGTATTTTTGTATAAAATATTGTGAAAGTTTGTTGTTTAATGTTAATAAACGATCTTCTTCAGATGATAGCAACATATGTCATTCGTATTCATTTAATCGTAGACCGAGCCTTTTGGAGATTGAGGTGTGAAAACAAAATATGAATGACACACTCACAAATGACTTAATCTCTGATAGGGTAATGCAAACAGAGCCAATTTAAATGCGCGTAAGTCTCAATTTTGTTTTATCACACATAGGCGTGATGGTGACGATGCGATCTTGGTATCTGAGACTATGGGTGATGTAAATAACGAGGAGGCGGCCACTTGTGATGTTCGTGGCTTGAGAATTAATTGTGATGCTCGTTGGAATAATCACATGTTTTGAGCATCGAGAGAAGCATTCAAGTGTCTCAGCTTTTTAAAACATTGCAAGAAAAACTTTACTTCATCTGACCTTCTCAATATTTACAAGACCTTTATCAGACCCAGGATGAAACACAACTCTTATGTTTTTAAAATCTATTTTGAACTTCTCGAGCGTGTCCGGGATAGGGCGAAGGTTCTTATCAGCAACGGTATGGTATTCAACTCTATCGATTCGTTGGAGCATGGGCGTTATATAGCGTGCATTTTATTTTGCTATCGGTTCTATCCGGAACTTGATTCCGGATAATCGTAGAGTCTAGAGAAACGTACAGTGCATATAGAGGGAATTCGCTTTTAGCCTCAACGCTCTTTTATAGAACAATCTTCCAGTGAATGTTTTTCCTGCCAATTATGATATCAGTTAGCTTAAATCAAATATCCATAAAACCTACTCCCTCTTTCCCCCTTCCCATTACATATTTTCCTAGACCAGCACAATGTACTGCATTTGTAGGGGCCTTAATAATAAAAAAATTAAGATATTCATTATATGATCGAAGCTAGAGAAACATTACACAGAAAAAATTTAATAATAGAAAACTTAAGAACTGAGGAAATGACAAGAGTTTATGTATTTTGTTTGCCATTTGAAACTTTAATGTGAAATCCATGTCAATCTAAATTAAAAATGTATGCATGAGTTATAAAACAGAACAGAGAGAAAAAAATTAATTGAATTCTTACGAAGAGATAGCCAGAAGTACTTTTATATTCGGACAATAGTTTGAACAAACTCGTCTTGCGAAATGTTGGCATATTGTAAATATTTAATATTTCTTTGCTTCAAAATGTCAAAGCCGGGGGATTGAACCCGGAGCTCTCGTCTTAGTAAGCCAACATAATTACCACTAGACCACGGCGACAATATATATATACATATGCATATTATATATATTTTATGTACACAAAAAATATATGTTCACAAAAAAAAAAAAACAGACACATACACATACAACAAAAAACAAAAAAAAAATTTTACGAATACATATTTTTTTTCTTTTTATGGTAGTGTATTAGATTTTTTTATCGAAAAAATTTTTATGGTTAATTCCATATTTTTAATTTCTTCAAGTTTTATATTATTATTTTTTAATACAAAATGTTGTTTTTAAAATAAAATACTTGTATATATGTATGTATGTATATAAAATATGTCTTCTTTTTATTTTAATACTAAACATTCAATTAAATGACGTATATAACAATACGTATTCGAGTTTTAAATTAAAAAGTTATCATATATTGATTCTTTATATAAAATATTACACAACACTAAGACTGCTGATATTAAAAATTAATTGTAATAATTAAAAATTTAATTGGAAAAATTGGAAAATTATACTTATTAATTTGTTAGTTGAAATTATTTAAAAAACATTTTTTTCTGTGTAGGTAAATGCACTATTAAATCATTCAAACATATTACTTTATCCTAGAATTACTTTTTCATTTGCAGCAAATTGAAAATATATTATGCATAAAGTCATGATTATATCATTTATTCATTAATTTCTTTCAATTTGAATTGGCTTATTTTTACCACCTGTCTGTTTAATTTTTTGTAAAAGTATATAAGTACTTACTTTATTTATTATATCAAACTTATAGGTCTTTAAGAAAAATATTTCGCTACTTTCTACTAAACACTAAAATAAAACTTTGATTTCAAGCAACTTCTCATAAACTTTTTGGCAATTGTAATCATTATTTACCAATAAATAATCAAAACTTATTTTTGTTTGAACAATAACAATTCCAGGTAAAAAGTGCTTAAATATTATTCAATTTAATGCTCATATTGTTACAAGATTACCTACATAAAATACAAAAGAAAAATTCCACAACAAAGTGAGCAAAAAAACCGATTTAAATGTTTTCGTTAAAGACTCATATAATGGCTATAAAGGGAAGCCCAAATAAAACATTAACAAAATCCCCTAAACATACAATTGAAAACGAAGTTAAATCTCTTTCATACCTTTTCTGAAGTCAAATAGCAGCAGACTGATGGTATGAGTAAATTACCGTTAAGTCATATGTTAAATTATAGTAAAAATCCTACATTTGCCGCCAATTTCTCAATGTTTTTGCCCCCATAACTCTATTAAACTCCAACAGTCTTGAATAACGTGAGTGAATGTGAATTCAAACGGAAATTACTTGAAATTGAGACAAACATTGATGGAAGAAAAGAAAATCATAAAAGCTTGAAACTGAAATATAGGAAAACCTTTAAAGGTGGTGGAAAACGGATGTAAATATTTTTCGTTAATATGATATTTTTCGTATATTGCATATGGGAATGTGTGTGCATTAACTGTACGTTTTTGTTATAACAGTTTGTCAATTGTTATACGAGTATGTTCCCATTAATGATAATGATGCTGACGACGATGATGGCATTCATTCACTGACTGTAAAATGAACAATAATAACAATAAGAATAACAAAAACAAACAATCATCACATCAAATGATTTACTTCCGTATCATTTGATTTGAATTGACTTTGACAATAAAATGTCATTTAATCACAAATCAGACAATTGGCTTATACAACCAGTATTATAACAAAAAACAATATTACACGGGGATATACAATTTCAACAGAAAGGAATTATAGAAAAAAAGTATAAGAACCTGGCTATAATAAAAGCAACAATAAAGTTTAATAAACCAAAGCTGAGTATAAATTTATTAACAATCTTTCAATGTATTAAATTGCAATAAAGCAAGTTTTTTCATTATAAATTAAATGAATTTTTAATACCCAAAAAAACAAAAAGAATTTTATGTTTGAATCTAAAAAAAAAAATATTAGTCGTGTATGTTTTGTTAACAGAAAACGAGTGAAATTAAAATCGTACGAAACATAGAATTAGCGGTAGTCACTTTTAGTTGTACACGCAATTACATTCTTGCAAACAAAATCAGACTGTAGGCAGGTAGGTTAGGTTTGCTACGTTTGTAACACTTGCAAGGGCATTTTCAAAGAAAAATGAACAGCTATTAATATAACTTTCAACTTTGACACGGTTTCGATATCTTCTTTTATTCTTACATACACACATACTTAATTGGTCATTACCACCCTGTTTCAGAGTTACAGCCTGGATTCTTTCTATTTTCAAAATGTCAAAGTTGATATCAAACCCGGAGCAATCGCCTTAGTAAGCCAACACACTAACCACTAGACTACGGCTATTAGAGAGATCTTAGCGATCATTAATATAACTTTTTTTTTTGTTTCGTTAGAAATACTTTAAATAGATCAAAGTTAAAATTATATAAAGAACTTAGACTTTTTTGCAATGATTTTTTTTTTTTTATTAATCAAAGGAGAAAATGATGTCCGTGACGGACAAACTGAACGTGTTTTCAACTCCATCTATGTTAATCTCATCAGGGTTCTTTGTGTTTTGTACTTATTCATGACAAATATCAGCTATTCAACTCACACTTTTTGTAGAAATCACATATTGGAATGATAATTTTCTACTAGCCTAAACCCGGCGTGCTTCTCTACACCTACCGCTACAATTTGTACACATTTCTCCACTGATGATTTTTAATTACTGCGATATCAATTACACCAAACTCAGAAACTTCAGCTTTAACACTTCTCAAGGTATAAAGAAATTAATATTTAACTTGAACGGGAAGTAACACGCTTAATTTCTTTCGCTTACTAAGATGAGAGCTCCGCTTCAAACCATGGCTCTGGCATCTTAAAGCAAAGAAATATTAAAAAAAAATTTTTCTTTCGGCGACTACTTTTTAGCAAACTTCGAAAGCTCTAAAGTAACTGATTGCCATGAACAAGCTTCTCAAGTCTGTCGTTCGCAGTCGACATTAATCTATAGGTCCCGCTACTCATGGATTAAAATTACACACACAACATGACTGCTTCGAGAAGCTATGTATGTATAATAAAAATTTTCTTCATATTTGTTTTTTAACATGATTTATTGGGTGAGTAAGGGAAATATGAAATTATAAGTAGGGTTAGTGTGTTTAACAAACCAATAGAGCAACTAAGTAGCGAACTTTGTCTATAACGCATTGCAGATTTGATATGCTATTCATAATATATCGCCATGAATAAATGCCTTCTGCTCTTCTTGTACGCGATTAGGAAGCTCCAAAATAGATTTTGAAGCATACAAAAAAATTGGAATCCATCTTGAATCCGATAAAGACGTAGTAAATATTAGGAAGGTAAAGAGGAGTGAAGTTTTTTCTGTGTATTTATAAAAACCAAATTATTTCAGCGTACATCACAGTCGATTTTCAAGCCCTAAACATCAAAAACGTTAAATTCCTCAATATTCACATTCACTAGATGACAAGACTGCCTCAACACCGTTTATGCTACTGTAGTCACAAATTGATAGGATGACTTTTGGGAGTGTGCCTTTTTTTCTTAATTTAGTTATAAATATGTGTAACAAATATTATTGGCATTATCAAAATAGAATTGAAGACTGAACAGAACTTTGCGTACTGCCGAATTTACCCTGACCTCGTTTAAAGAGCTTACGTTCAAAACTAGTTTTATATAGCGGCCTCTGAGGAATCTCGATATAAAACGATATAAATAATAACAGACACTGCAAGCAGCAAATTTCAAAATCAGAGTTTCATGTCAGAATCCTTCAAGTACCCTAAAGATATTTCAAGTTACACCTTTGCTTTTACGAAATCGATGAATTGGTTCTATTTCACCCAATTCTCCAACTCTAGGAGATATTTTGGCAGGTCACCAGTATATTAGCCACTGCAGTATTCCTATGAATGATCACTTAGCATTTTTTTTAAGTATTTTAAATATCTCATAGATATTGAATTATTATACTTTCCACAGTCTTATCTAATCTTTCATTTCTTATAATACCTATTCCATTTACCGTCTTTTCAAAACAAACAATCTTTAACAATAAAAGAAAATACTTAAACAATTTAAAAACAGAAAACCAATAAATTAAAACAAAACTAAACTAAAACAAAAACTTAAGCTAAACATAGTAATAACTGACACTTAATTGACACAGAATACATAGAACCCTGTGTTGTGAATGAGCATTTCTACGTCTCTCATTAAAAGAAAGACACTTACGTAGCTAACAAATATATAAAGAAAAACAAAAAAAAAGTTTGATCTAGTGTTCCCAAGTACAATATTATGATTTGCTTGATACTGCACAAACAGCTACAAAGGCCTTAAAATTCATAGTAAATTATGCAGTGCTTGTTTTGCTGTACAGTAGATTTACAATAAAAGCTGCACTAAAAACTGTAAAAGGTAATAATTGTTAGTAGTGAAGACTCGCTGAAGCTTTGTTTATACTTTTAGTACATTTTGTTTTATTATAAAGTTTTAAGTTGAGAATAGTTTTAGGCAAATAAAGTATTTACTTAGGCCAGGACGTATTTTTTGAACAAAAAATGTTCATTTGTTTCATCGTCTACTCACATATTTAGTTTTTTCTTTATGAAACAAAGAAAAAAGATAATTTTAACAATATTTACAATTTTTTTTTTCGAAATTGTTGAAGTAAAAGAAAACACAATTTTAATTAAATTGTAAGCATTTATTTTAATACTCATTTGCAGTCTTTGTTTTTACAGCATAAACAAAAAGACCAGGTTGAATATTTGTATACATTGTTGGCACTGCACACAATTCCATACTTCACACAACACACTCATTCATTCATTCTCACATATAACAACCCCAAGAGAATTTCATGGTCACAACAAGTACTGTAAAGAGTACACAGTACAATAAAAAAAATAATAAAAAAAGTGCCCGCAATTGCACAGGAACAAAATAAAATTATGCGCTTGGCCAGTGGTGATTACGATGGTCATTATGGGTTGACCGCAGCGACCACAAAAAATATACCAGAAGATTCGCTGATGCGGATGCTGTATTTTGGTGAACTGTGCTGTGCCTTTCCCCAAAATTGTCGTAAATCACAGCAGGACAACAATGTTGACCAACGTCACGTCCACAGAAATTACAAATGTATGCATGTGTGTTCCCATGCGACATATGCATTATTCGGTGAAAGGTGCTTCCTTTGTTTGCGGCTGTAAACGGCATTTTTATAGGGTGCCCATATGGAAAATTGAAAAAAATATATATTTTTGCCTTTTCTGAATGCTAAATCTGTATACGTTAATGGGTGTTTATTTAGTTGTAAAATTTAAGTACTTCAATGGATAGGAGTAATGAAACTCATTAAATTTCAAGTTTATTTTGCAATTAACGCCTGTTGCTAAATATTTTTCTCTCTCTCCACTCCCTCCCTCCAGTAAAACTGTTAATGATTACCTCTTACGTTTCTGTTGACAGCAACACCATTTTGAAAACCATGTTTGAGGAACTTATGTTATAGAATAAACTAAAGGGAAAGAGGGTAATTCATGTAGACGACACATTCTATTAATACGAGTTTAAAAGCCTAAAAGTGTTAAAGTATGTGCGAAATTTTCCCCCTAAAATCGAGTACAAAAGTATTTTCATTTAACACTCTATTAAATACTATTGTGATTGCTCAAAAGTATGAAGCTGTAAATTAAGTATGGCAAGGGGGGGTAATATAAATATTTTGTTTTCTCGAATAATGCAGAAATTTTAGGTGTTTGAATGTTGAAAGGAAAACAATATTGTGTGTTAATTTGTGGCATATACTCGTAAACTAATGCCATCTAAATATTAACTAAAGTTTTCATTTTACAAAATATGTTTTCCCAAAAAAAAAAGAAACGAAAAAAAACCAACAGGTTTAAATGGGAATTAATTAACAACCTCAGTTATGAGTATTTAATATTTAATTACTCTTTGTGTGTTGTGTGGATGGAGGTTTCATATGAACATTAATTTGTTTTCAATTTGTCTGTTATATTTACGGTTAACCTACCCCTAGATGGAGCGTTTAATGTTTGTTGTTTGAAATTGAAAAAAAAACAAATCAGTGACAATGGTGAAATATTTGTTTATAAATTTCAGAGTTATATGTATTTTTTAAAGAGGGTGTGGCGGCCCGCCCCTTTTTTTGTTAAATAATCGGTTAATCTGTAATTTGGTATTAAATTATTAAATCGTATTTGAAGACGACATCTCAAATTCGGCAACCCCAGATTAACCGATATCGTCACTTAAATCAGAAATTCTATTCTAAGTATATTGGAAACCCCAGCTCAACGCAATTAACGGCAGTTCTTATACTATAGAACGATAGCTACTACAAACTATCGAGAAAAGGCGATTCGAATGAGAGAATCTCATGCCAATTACTTCTACATTTACATTCAGGGTATTTTTGATACTCAGTGCTTAACAGCCTGACTATCTACATACATACATAATAGGGCATAACCATCTTATTACAGGATTACGGCCTAACTTCTCGCAGCACACATTAGGTGCTGAAGACTCGGGTTCGAGACCCGGGAAAAGTTATTAATTTTCTTAATTAATTTTTATTCCGTCAGAAACGCTTTAATTAGATCAAAGTTAACTGCAATGAATTTTTTGATAATCAAAGGCAAAATGATGTCCGTAAAGGAATAGTACACTACCCGAACTGAACAATTGTTTTCGACTCCAGCTACGGTAGTCTCATCAGAGTTCATTGTGTCCTGTGTATATTCAAGACTAAACATCAACTATTTAAATCACACTTTTCTAGAAATCACATACTGAAATTATTTTCTTCCATATGTAGGTACATACACTTGTATGAGTTAGCCGAAGTAAAGTCACACAACAGTTTCTATCAATGTTTACATATATATATCTGTTTTTCAAGATGTCAGAGCTAGGATTTAAACCCGAAACTCTTTTCTAGTAAGCCAACACGCTAACTATTAGACTACGGTGACTACAACAACCTGGCTACAAAGAACTAAATTAAATTGCTATGGATGGTCGGATATGAAGGTCGCAAGTGAACTGGAATGATGAGTATCTATATATGAAATTGAGAAATGGGCTCAGCATGAATTCTAACAGAATATTAGTGGTCTTAAATTTTTGCGACAATTTTCAGTTTCGACGCCAGAATTTCGTCTCGGAATAATTCGAAGAAGTTTTAGGACACGTGGACACTTTTAGAGGTATTCAGAGTTCACTATGTTTGCAACTGTAAACTCTCTTAAAATCTCTTGATTCTTATCATATGACATCTAAATTTAGCAAGTATTGTTACAACACGTTACAAAATTTATCGCTCAGGCCAAGGCCACGCAATGAGTGGCAGAGCGGCGAGTTTGAGCGGACACTGGCTAATTACTGAGCGTCATTTCTGAACGATTAGTGCGGTTAGTTATTAAAATGCCATATTATTCTTTTTAAAATTTGGTAACCTATTTTGCCATAATAGCTGTCAGCTTTGTACAGATGAAATTATAAGCTCCTCTTTCACTTTTGCCCTGTTTGTACTTAGCCGCTCAGAAATCAACTAAAAATTAGAACAAGTTTTATTTCTGAGCAGCGCCGCTTAGCCGCTTAGAAATGCCGCTCATTGCGTGGCCACTTCAGTAGTATTCCATATGTTTTAATTTTTTGCCGCTCACCGCTCATTGCGTGGCCTCGGCTTTAGAAATAAGGTGCAATTGTTTTGGGTACTTGGATGCGGTTGAATAAGGCTGCGAATGCTTTGGTGGGGAAGTATGTACATATATTGAATAATAATAACTTCTTCAATAAGCACCTCTACAGAATGGGCATTTCGAGTCACTGCAGATTTTACAGTGGAGAACAAGGGGAAACTAGGCAACTGTGTAGCACTAGACATACGCGATATAGACTAGCTATTACATGCATACACTCCGTATGAACAGCACTTATTGATACACCTATTGAAAGAGGTACTAGGCTAGCGATTACCGACTATGGAAGCATCATATCACAGACAATAGAAGCGTTTCTAGAAATTCTATTGTGTAATTCTCTTAAATTGAAATGTTAAAATGTTGTGTTTATAAAACGAACTCGGTGTTAGAATACATACATACATACATAATTGGCCATTACAACCCTGTGTCAGCTTTACAGCCTAGCTTCTTCAGCACTCATGTTGTGTGTGTTAATTTTTATCCATGAGTACCGGGACCTACAGTTTAAAGTCGACTCCGAACGACAGATTTGAGAAGCTTTCCCATAGCGATCAATTACTCCCAGAACTTTTGCCAGAAGACTGCCGAGAGGTAGTCGCCGAAAGAAATAATTTTTTCATATTTCTTTTTTTCAAGATGTCAGAGCTGAAATTTGAACCCGGCGCTATCATCTTAGTAAGCCAAAAACCGTGTTAGAATACCATACATATGTCAGAATAACATGTATATATAAAGGTCTGTATGATGTTTATGTTTTGTTTTATTCGATGCAGGTTTAGCTTAAAAAAATGGTAAAATTGGTGTCCTGGATTGTTCTATTCAATATAGTGAATAATTGCTTTAAACCATAGGGATCATTAAACGTCCCCTCGTGTTTAAAAAATCATAAACCTCCTCTAGCCGTATTGAATTTTTAACATCATTAATCCACATATCAGTAAATTTTTTATCAAAATATATTTCGGCTTCTAAAAGATAATATGTGCCCATAATTATGAAAGTGGTCTAAGTCAAAATTTTAAAAAATTAGTTTATTAGTTATTTCATACCACATTATTTTAAGCTAAATTTATTCAATGTAATTTTTACGAAATTGTCAAAAATTAACCATTAGATAGGGTTTCTAATTTCAACATTATATGAAATTCATTTAGTGTTAATTATGAAAGTGGTCTAAGTCAAAAATTAGACCACAAATTTTTGGTATCGGATCATTCCTTTCTGCCGAATGACCGTGATTTTGGCTTAATAGAAATGAAAATAAAAAAGCAAATTCCTTATACAACCCTGAGCTTTATTATAAATTGATAGAAAAGTGCAGAAGAAGAAATAAATGTTCGATAAAGCGAATTTCGCAGCCGGATTTTATTTCAACGATATCAGAATAAATAACAAGAAGAGTAAAAAATATTGCGGGTGAATTTGTCTCTTAGCTACAAATTGAATGGATGAGATTCTTGAAAAATTAACCTTATAAAATGTTTTATACAACTTCTTTAGATGATTCTAAATGTCACGTTTTGGATCTTTCTCCTATAAGAGGAAGACCAAAAACATACGGAAATATTAAATTACTTCCATTATACAGCATCATTAGACCAGTATCGGAAAAAAAACATAAAGATATTTTGAGTTTACTACCGTACATCTTTCCAGTTTTTCAGGAACATTTTAAGAAGATTAAATACTCGCAATATTGATAAACATGGATTACTGTTGAAAAATAATTAACAAATGTTCAGTTAAATTATTGTTTTAAATAAAACTCAAAGTTTTTTATTGCTTTAAGTCATTTATAGGACATTCAGTTAATTTTCAAAATGGTCTAAGTCAATTCAAACTTTGAAAACAATATTATCGAATTAAATTGACACAAAATTTCATATTCGTAATAAATTTCCATTAATTAAGACTAATAAAATTATAAATTAAAATGCCATATAATGTAAAAACATTTTTTAATTTATTCAAATGTAAATCATTAAATATCTCGAAACATGAAATATATGACTTAGACCACTTTCATAATTATGGGCACATATTACGGATTAGATTTTGATCAATTTCTCGAAAATAGTAAATTTTCTGCAGTCGTAAATGCTTTATTAAATATTTTGTTAGTTACTTCTTATCATGTAACTCAAAATATTTTGGTATACATCATTTCAATAAAATTGAAAAATAAGTAAATTTAAAAAATTAAATAACAGTCTCCTCAAATGTTCAAGTCCAGCAGTAACGCTGCTTAATATTACATTAGGAAAAGTATGTTCATAATGTACTGAGTAAAGGAAATTTATGGAAGTAAAATCATACCAAAAGCTTTATAAAAATATATCAGAAGAAATAAAATCCTCATATACCAGCAGTAACACTATTTTAATGGCGTAATAATTACGTTGGTTCAGTAAAAAGAATTACATTTAAAACGTAAATCGTTACAGCAAATAAAACACCAAATAACTAGACTGACTTTCTTGACTTAAAAGGTGCTGGAGCCAAATGCCAGACTCAGCATAACAGACAAGAAAACAAAAACAAAATTAAAAAAAAAGAAACTGCTGTGCATAAAGGAATTGTCTTACAACATGAATTTCCTTCCTTCACACAGACATTTCTGTCCTATTTGCTATTTTTATCCTTTTAACCAAATCTTATTGCCAACGTGTGCTATGCCGTGTAAGTCCTGTTTTCTTTATTTCGGTTGCAATTTAATTTAATAGTATTTTAACATAGAGATAAGAAGATAGAGAGAGAGAGACAGAGAGTATTTATATAGAATCATATGAGTACATGCATTGCTACTTATTTTCTATGGGATTACATGGAATAAATTTTCATTTTGGTTTTTTGTATTTTTTTTTTTTTCTTTTTTTAACCATTTAACCAGCATGCATGTGTGTTTTTAACATATGAGGGAGATTTCTTCATTTTCGATTTATTTCATTTGCTTTTTTTTATTTTTCTGTTGTTTTAATAAATTTTTCTTTTTTCATTTAAGTTTTGGTTTCTTTTCTTCTCATTTTGTTGTTTGTAACTGTTGTTTCTCTCATGTGGAAAAAACTAATTTCCTTAATTTTCGAGATTTTTTCGCCTCATAAATGTTGGTCTCCTTTTGTTTTGTTTTCTTTAGAAAACTCTTGTCTGCTTGCAAAAAGGATTGCGGATCTTTTTAAATAAAAAACAGAATGAATTACACGAAATAGATTTATTTTGATAACATTAAAAAATTTAAATCAGGAAAATTAATGTTAAAAAGAATTCGCATAAATATTAACAATAACGATGAACTAGGAAGAGATTATAATTCATTTGGTGTTCATAAAAATCTACCTTTAACATTTGGGTTTTTATTTTAAGTCTTTCAGCAAATTCTCAGAACCATCTACATCATTGCATTCTTTATAACACATTTCGTCGTGCGGGAGTTTATGTGCTTTATCCGCCATTTCATATATCCCGAGTTAATGATGATACCTTAGGTTTTGATACCAACATTTTTAAAATCTGCAATCCGTTTTCGGATATTTATCTCCGGAACTGGACAAGATGTGAGAAAACGGATTGCAGACATGAAAAATTTGGGGTCGAAAACTTAAAGTGGCATCATTAACTCGAGATATATAAAAATATAAAATGGTGGATAGAGCACATAAACTCTAGCATGACAATTTGTTTATCTGTAATGCTTGAAAATATTAAATAGAAATTATAATTTAATGAGTTGGTAGTCTTTTGAGACTGTTTATATAACATCGATTGAGTTATTCAATATGAATTTCTCTGCTTTTTTTCGTTTAAATGAGGAATGCTTTGATACTAGTGTGTATACTGATGGCTCTAAGATAGACTGTTATGTTATGCATCTTGGAATTCGGAATTCTGTCCTTCTTTCATATACTGCCAGTGTCTTACAGAATAGCCTAAAACGTACTGACTGCGGATTTCCGCTATGTAACTTCAGTATAGGTGCCAGAGCACAGAAATATGGGGAATAACAGAAGGGCAGACGAACTGACAAAAGGTGGAAATAGACATAACACATGCGGAATTGGAAGTCGTCAAAGAGAAAATTTATATAAAATCCTGTCGAATTGCTAGTCTAACAACCTGTAGGGTCACCACATCGGTTTGACCAAAATGTGACCAGGAAAAATCTAAGGGAGTGTTGCATATGAAATAAATAAATAAATCGCAACTGTGATAACTGGTTTTTTTAAAGTATAGCGAATCAAAATAAGCATTTTATACAATATGCATTGCCATACTTTTAAACAATAAGAGAAAAGTGTAACTAGGGTATGGTAAATCCTCTGCAATCGCCCTGCCTATTGAAGTAGAGTATCAACTCTGAGTAAACCACTGTTCGTTAATACTGAGAATCTAACTGATGTGTACCTTAATAATAATGTTACTGAATTGCATGGAGTACGCTAAGAATAATTAATAAGCTAATAACGAGGATGTTGCATCAAAATAGTAGATAGAAGATACTATAAGTAATTGGAGTACTTAGATCACTACAAAAACCAAACTACCAACCAAACTCTTCAATAGACAAATTGCGTGCAATTTAAATGAACAGTGTGTAGGCTTTACAAAAAGAGTTTTGTGTTTTCACGTCGACGGACACAAAACTGCCAATAAGAATTTGGATTTAGTACCAATTGGTTAATATCTGTTACACAAAAATTTAATTAACGAAGTAAAACGTAAACAAATATCATGATACATATCAAGTCATAAAAAACTTATTGTTTTATTCCATTAAAATGTCAGCAAAAAACGAATGACCAGGAGAAAAGCGCTACCTATTGGAAAGTAGCAGATAACAGCTAAACCTACTTAGCGAAGGCAATCACCACACAATCAACATGCAACGATGAGGCAATTGCTGTTGATCATTCAAGGGTGAAGGTATAACACTGGCCTTTAAATAATCGGTTCCCAGCAATTTTTCTCATTTCTAAGGCGCCTAATAATATAATTAATTTCCAAAAATTCCAATTCAATGCACATCATTTAGTAGTGGTTTACCCCTGAGTATTGGTCTCAAATATAAAAAAAAAATTATGGGAAATACTTAAACGACTTTGTATGCAAATTTATAGGCATATTCTGCAAAATCCATTCGTTTGAAATTTCAAATTTTGAACAAAACTAAATTTGGCTTAAAGGTTTAAAAAACGTATTTTTTAATAGAATAAGGTTGTTAGTCAAACAAACCTTTTTTTATATAAACTAACAAAATTACATATTTTATTATTTATTTATTAAACAAAAGAAGATATTGAAACTGTTAGTAGTCTCTATCAATATATGATTAATGAACAACAATTTAAAAACAAGCAAAATTATAATTAATAACGAAGAAAATATATATTTCTCCTCTATATTTCTAATATTACTGAAATAGATTGATTGATTCATGGGACCAAATGAGTGGTAAAAACTTTGAAAATAATATATCTGGTTGCCAACTAATTGACGTATGAGTAGTTATTTTCCTTTTTCTTTTAATTATTTTTTAATAAATAACAAAAACTAAGAAAATTAATAACGACTTGGGCACGTTTCTGTATGCAATTGAATCAACTTGAATGTCAATAACAGTAGAATTCAATTAATCGGATCTTAAAACGACTACAGCTACGGCTAACAAAAATAGACACACTTTTGTTAAAACCTAATGAACAAGTAATTAAATAATAATTTTAGTACAAAAAACAAGAAAATCATTTCTGCTTCTCCGGCTTCCTTAGAGATTTTGTAATATTTGTAAAAACTTAAATTAGCAATGGAGAAATATTACGTTTTTGGTTGCCAAATTATTATTTCATTTATTATCATTATGACATGCTCCTTCTTTTTTGGTTTTTTTCTGTAGTCATTTAGTATTATAAAAGAGGGGGAAGAAGGAAGGCATGAGCAAAATTTTTGGCAATGGTCTTTTGTTAGCAGTTTTCTATATGAAAGAAGTTCTTTGGTATTATAGAGAGTGGTGAAAGTGACGGCTTCTTAAGATTTGTTGATTTATTTAATGAAAATCGACATGCCTTATGGTATTACACCTTTTAAACAAAATGTATGTATGGCTGAATATAACCAAAATGATTTCCAACAGAATACACAGCGAATTAAAAAAGAAAAAAAAAAAATAGCAAAATGTTACGTACGCATAAGAAAAAGAAAATGTTTTTGACAAACTAAATTACAAATGACATGACATGTCTACTGACTTTAAATGAACGCACTGTTGCCTTCTCTCAATGCTGGCAGTTTTTGAAAATCTTCATTTAAAGAAAGGTAAAATATGTAATATAAAGCGTTTGTATTAATTAAAAATAAAGTTGAAATAAAATTATTTAAATGTCAAGGTTTTCGAAAAAGAAATTTATAAACAGCTTAGCAACGACGGTAACCGAATAATTTTTCCCTAAAGAATATATAAACTAAGGTGTACAACAATATCAAAGCTTGTTGGAGATATTATGACCAGCACTACAAATTTTTATAGATTTTTTATAAATAGGGGTCAAAAGGTAAAAAATTTCGGTAACAATTACAATTAGAAATAGAAAAGAGAGCTAAAGGAAAAATTTTAGAAGATAAATTTTATGGAAATAATTTATTAAAACATATTTCATAATGCTAAAAAATCATCTTCTTTTATATTTTTGGAAAAAATGAGGTTCCGCCTCTGTTTGCAGACTGATCGTTATTCTTCGGTTGGAACTAAAAAATATATATTCAACCGAAATCAGTAATAACCTGCTCCTGCCAGAAATTCACTCGACTTGATTTAATTTAAAGTAAAGAGCAAATGACTATTTCATTTGATCTTGTCAAGATTGTGATGAGAAGACAAAATGTGAACGACACAGTTGCAAATCTAATGTCCATAGGGCTTTCTTCTGAGTGGCGTGTCTTTGGCATGACCGAGATTAGAAGGCACCGGCTTTGAATGGCGCTGGTCAGACGCGGTGTATTTGACCACCCTCAGTGCCACTGGGTTGCGCGACGGATGCCCACGATAAACTCAATCTAGTTGTAAATAACTTGATGATAATCTTAGAGTGGGATTGCGTTCACAGGGTAGAATTCGGAGCACGCAAAACTCAGTGTTGGGTAGATGTGTTATAATTGACTATGAATTATGTACACTCTAAACCACTTTTGCTGAAAATTAGGTCGATAATAGTAGGCAACACTTTACAGACTGTTTTCGACCTAAAATTAGGCATCTAGTTTTTTTAGACATTTGGTTAGTTTTTAAGCAAAATATGTCTAAAATTAAACAAAAAATGTTTAAATATTTTAGGCAATTTGTGTCTAATTTTCCCGCCTTTGATATATTTATTTTCAACACTTCTTAAATGAAAATGGCTGCAATGCATATCTTTAGTAAAATTTTTTAATTTATTACAAATCATATATCTTATAAACTATCTATATATACTTATAAATACATATAAAATACATATATGTATATATACATATGTCCATAACTCTCTTATCTTTTAACAAGTTACATAATATTACATTACATACATATTGTTGTCTTTTCATAAAAAAAGTGTCACAAGTGTACATGTGCATAAACAAATTTAATTAAAAAGCATAAAATCCAAAATATGAATTCATAACGTAAATATAATATTTATTTGATTTTATAAAAGGTTCAAAAATCTACCATATGAATTATATTACATAAACCTTTCATAAATCAATATATTTTTCATATATAAAGGATTTCATATATAAAAGATTTCCAACTTTCGTCTGTTGATGTTTCTATAAATATAAAAACTTTTTTATAAAAAAAATTATTAATATTAAAAGAGTTCTTACCAGCTATTGATATCTATGGACTTATTTCTTCTAAGTTAAATCTTGTCTTATCAAGAGTGGTACCAAACTGTAAATTAAATAAACATTTATAAGGACATATTTCAGAATAGTTTTGAAGAAATTAAAACATTACCTCGTATTCTTTGAAGATAAGCTTATCATTTTCCTTGAAATATTTGCAAATAGCCATTAATATCATTGGCCAATGGTTCAGAATATCTTCCAATAAAACTTCGACTTTTAGTAAAGTGAATCCATGTGATATAAACTGCATAGGAATAATAATTTGTAAATATTCTACCGCATTTTGAATACACTTAAACACATTGCATTTTTCTTCTCTATGTACGTACGCACAAATGTAGATGATAAACTCTTAAACTTTGAAATTTTTTTCTCCAAATTTTGCAACAAACACTTTTTTGTAAATAATTAGTATACAATTTAATTTATTTTATAATCTATTTATACAGTAACACTTTTTAATATATAAATGCTGCAGCCACTACAAATTTAATTTTTAAAAAATTTTAAAATACGTCGCGACTCTTTTGAAGTTTCTATTGCAAATAAATGCTTCTTCTCTTTTTCGTCGCTTTGTTACCACGTGTTCCAACTTTTTTTACTTAAATGTTCTCAATATTACACTTTTATTACTATTTTTAGGCAAAACTGCTTAATTTTACAAATTTCTTACTGATTTTAAGCAAATGTGCTTAATATTAAACATTATTTTGAAAATTTAAACATAATTTATTTAAACATAAGCAATTTTAGTAGCAAATTTATATTTTTGTGTAAATTTTATATTTATTTTAAAATTAAGAATGAAATTTATATAATTTTAGACAACAAAAAATTTTCAACACCAATTTAGACAAAATATGAACCTAAATTTTGGGAAAAGTTTTAGAGTGTACATGTAGAAGAGGTAGACTCGCTTCATATTCTAGAACCATGCCTCGGATTGTTAAAACAGTGCTAGATATACTCCATTGCATCTGAGCCTCTTTACATTTACCAGATCTTTATCCCACCCTGTATGAGACATGGCCTTCAGTATTGGTCTGGTGTTTTAAAATGTATTCTATATCACGTACACGAAAAGACGAAGTTTCTTACTGGTGACGTTAGAAAATCCAACTCTGTCGATTTATTTGTGCATCGGCACAATAGGAAAAAAGCTTCATTATTCTACAATGGGAAGCGCTTTGATGAATTAGAAAGATTAGTTCCTACTAAGTCCTTACGTGGAGCACATACTTTTGTAGTTGATTATCCAACAAACCGCAGAATGAGTTTCAGAGAAAATCGTTTTTAAGCCAAATGATTCATTTATAAAACAATCTCTGCATGAAAGTATTTTCTGGCAAATACAATTTGAACAGGTTAAAAAAACTACACTCTCTTTTCTCCTTTACATAAAATACTGCATTTAACTGTCTTAAACGTTTTGTTTCTATTAACCTTATCAAGGGCAATTATTATTAACATGGATTTTTGATTGCAAGTGTAATAAGTGAAACACCTTATGTAAATGTTCGTTACAATTACGATTCTATTGTTATATTATTATGAAAAACATGTCCGTTATAAAAAACTTCTAAATTTGTATACAAACTTGTTTATTTGTTGAGGTTTACAAACTGTATTGAGCATTTTTACTGTATGACAGTTTAATTAAAACGCTCTTGCTGCCATACTTTTGTAATTGTTTGACATCTAGAGGGCTCTGTCTTTAGAAATTGCCAGAATATTTGTACGATTGCATAATACCCTTATAATCATAATTACAATACAATACTAAATGATTTTCTAATTAAATATAAGGATAAAAGTGACAAAGATTATAAGCACGATGTAGTGTCATAGACCAGTGACTCTTGTTGCAATCGAACCCACAACTCTCTCACTTTTAGTCTAGCACACTACCATATAGACGACTGAGATATCTTACTGTATATTATTGTACATTAAATTAATTTAAAAATTTCAGCTTGATTTAACCATTTTATCTTTTAGCCCTGTAATCTTTTATAAAATACTAAAAACGAGTATAGACACATATTTAGTGTATGACTTTAAAGTAAAAACGATTTTCTTCCTAAACTTCTGCCAGACTATTTTTTTTTCTATTAGGCATTTAAAACAATATCCAGGTTTGTAGCCATGACATAATATTCAGCAGACGATTGTGTTACTTTTTAATATTTTTTGTTTTTGTTTTTGGAACATAAATATATAAAAAACAAAATCCTATACATGAAAGTAAAAATTCCATATTTTTTCTACATGTAACTCTTATTCAAAATACATGATGAAATCTTTAGTGAATAACAAGCAGAACATGTTTGACATTTTCCAGGATATTCAGGATGTTTTTTTTTACTGTAATATTATGACCATAACCATCTACTTTTTGTTTGAATTCTATTGTCATATATGTTGTGTATAGAATGTAAATATCATAATAGATATCATATATGAATATTGTTTTTGCAAATATCCACCAAAGTCTTGACGAGAATAAAAATAAAAACCCGAAATGGCAAACAGAAAGGAAAGTAATGACCAATTATGCTCGAATTTCTTTTACCCTGCATTATAACAGTGTATTCTATACAAAAGTTTAAAACAATTATTAATTCTCTAATGCAAATCTATAAAAAAGTAGTGTTATTAAATCTAGGTCATTTTCTTTCATAAAGTGACCTCACAAATTTTACTAAATAAACAATTTTGAAAAGACTTTATGATCTCAAAACATTCATTATACAAAATAACTAAATTTGTTAAATTCACCAAAAAATATTTCTAGATAATCAGAAGACAATTTTCCAAATAATTTTAGTTAAATTGTTATAACGTTGTAGATGTTTTCAAGATGCGATAACATTTTATTTTCTCTGGTGCTGTTCAGTACCGACAGAGAATATTTGTTCTTTGTATTTTTTTCAGCTTGGCTCAGTAGGCAAATCTGGATATCTCGTTCTGTTCTATTTCCTCAATAGCTTAAGAATAGCCTTTTTTATATTTTAATTCAGTAATTCAACTACTAATTATAGCCGGTCTAGTTTTTCGTTATTAAATTATATATAACTTTTAATACAAATCAGCCTACGTATGTTCTCAAAAAAAATATATATCCTGCTTTAAATTTGTTTATCTTTACTACCTACTGTAGGGTATTATTGCCTATAAAACGAATTGCAAAATTCTATAAATTGTAACAAGAGATAGTGTTTTTATTTGTTCTTTCATCATGTTACATGTAAAATTTATGAACAATCCCCAGTACTTATACACTCACTCCCGTAAGTGGTATGAATTTGTAACCAAATTTTTTTATGGTTTCTTTTCCATATCACTTCAAAAAGTTGACAAAAGAATTTTTGACAATGTCTAGGTTTGTCGGCTACAAATAAAGAGCTACAAGTATAACAATAATAATCTACTCATCTGTATGTCATTTCATATTGCGTTTATCGTTTGCGTACATATTTCATATACTCAGATATGTTCTTTTTATATAGTAGCTACTCAAAAACCAATGTTCGGCTATACATTTGAAATACAAATTAAGCAGTTTTACATCTGTAAAGAGCTTCATTCAAAAGTGTACCATTTTGATCGATAAACTTTTGCCATTTTTGGGGTGAAATCACTATTCCATCTGTATAGAACATCTAAGTTTTTTGAGTCACAAACTGATCTAATTTAATTAATGTTACCACATTAAGAGGGTTCTCAAGAACCCGGGCTATATTGTGTTAAGGGAGACCTTAAGACTGTTTATGCCGGATTAATAAAGGTGGTTTTGTCGTGATGGAATCCTACAATTTTGCTGTTGATCACTTCTTCCCATTTTAATTGAGTTTCTGGTTTAATTTTATTTATTGTTGAGAGCAGAAATCCGAATCAAGGATCAGTTTGTAGAAGCTCATAATAACCACAATTCTGAAAGGCCCATAACATTAACTTTATTGGTGTCAATTCTCACTTAACCACCATTTAGGAATTCTCACTTTGAATCGATGTATTACTGTTGTACGTATTTCACTTTCAATGCCTATAATCGTTGGTTTTAGTAAATATTAGATTTTTTCTCGCTTTGCTTTTCATTGTCAATTCATTGGTACCCAAATATCTAGTTTCTTTGTGTATTCTGCTTTCTTTAAAACAGATGCAATTCAGTTTTCATGTTTTCCTGTGGGATTTGTTCTATTATTAGTTTCGCTACGTCGTATACTTTTTCGGAATAAAA
The DNA here is from genome assembly GCA_963576795.1 of Metopia argyrocephala. Lineage (NCBI taxonomy): Eukaryota > Metazoa > Arthropoda > Insecta > Diptera > Sarcophagidae > Metopia > Metopia argyrocephala. The sequence continues at coordinate 16,565,852 of OY756208.1, read as the reverse complement.
AACAGTTATTTAATCTTTCTGACAAGCATATTCGCAAAACGTGTCGTAGAGAAGTGGATTGCAATTCACTAATTGGAACTGAAATGCTTCACGACTGCATGCTTTAACTCAAAACTATACCAAAGCAGGCATTTTGCATACGAAGTTAAGGCCTTTATTTAGGTGCTTGGAAAAATACTGGATATGGAGAACGCCATATAACTTTAAATTGACAATTTGGCTACTAGAACCACCGAAAATCGTGAGGGTGCTGTCGAAAGAGTAACCTAAATTTACTTTTTCAAATGAGGCCTATACTAAGGGCATGACCACAACTCGTGCAGTGTATTGTGCATATCTAGGTAAATAGGTTAAGGGAAAGGCGAAGAACAAGTATCATTAGGGGATCTTTGACAAAAACGAAAAATCGTGGGAAGGAGTTTCACAAACGGATTAAAAAATGAATGTGCTCTATAATACATTTTGTTATTACTTAATTGTACAATCAACTACAGTAGGATGTGCTTTAAAAGAGTACGAAAACAAACGGAGTAAAGGAATTCTTGCACCGTTTCAAAAAACCCAGGCTCTCGAATGATTTTTTCATTACTCGGAATTTGTGATCATGTCACCGAACACCAAAAGCTTCAGTCTCCTAAACATTTACTCTATACATAGAAAATGGACATTCTAGAATTTTGTATTGCAATGAATTAGAAACATTCCGCTATACAGAGCACAACAGCTCGCCTTTTTTTTATTTTTTTTCTTTTTTTTTTTTTTTTTTTTTTTTTGATGAGACAAGTCGCTTTCAATTTGACCACTCAAGTGCCAGTGTTATACCTTCACCCTTGAACGATCAAACAGCAATTGCCTCATATGTCGGTGGATGTTGAATGTGAATGGTGAGCGTCTTTAGTAGATTAGCTATCTTCCCAGAAGGTGGCGCTGTACTGTAAATAAAAGACGAGACTATATTATTAGCTCTTTAAATATTTTTTAAAGATGGCATGGCTGCCATTAGAAAAGTAAATTAAGAATACTGACTAAGTCGTAATGTTAACTTAAAGAACTGCAGCTTGATGAATAATATGAGAACTTTTCACTACAATTACACAGCACATATATGGTTTTCATACTAGAAGAAATGAACTTTAACACAAGTCGTCGCCTCAGAAGTAATGGGCAAAAGATAAACATTCAGGGAATAATGTTAAAACAGCCCCGGATAGCTGAAGTTTCTCAACTGTGTTGGTAAATAACAAAATCCCTATCGTAAGCGTAAAAGTATTATTTTGAACACTCTACTATAAACTTCTTTACAGTGTATCAACTGAATATTAATTTATTAAAAAAAACGGAAATTTTTTTTTACAATTTATTCCAAATTCATTAAAACTCATTCGCCCGCCAAATAGTGGCTTAAACAGTTAGAAACCTAAAAATTTAAATTCAATATTTCAAATTTAACATTGAATAAGATACTGTTTTGATCTGCCTCTAACCCTTAAAGAGACGAAAATTCAGATATCATATTCAAATTTTTTAGTTCGTTAAATTGGGTCACTATTTGCCAAGACAATTGGTCTGAGACGAATAACAAATAACAAAACAAAACAGAGACTGCATACAAATAAAGCTACTTTGGATGATAATAAAATGCAAATTTGATTTGTAACCAATTTCTTTGAATAAATGGATAAAGAAAGTGTTTAAAACATGGAGTGCTACTACTACCCATGTAATACCTAAACAGAAACCCTTTCACATAGAAGCCAAGTAAAGGAAAAAAAATGTTAAAGAGAAAGAAAAATGTTTTAAAAGAATTTTTAAATCCTTAGAGGAAAGGGTCACTTTTATTGAAGTATCATTGTAAAATTGAGGTGATATTGGTGTGGGTTACAACCAAGCATGCTTGTACTGAATAATTGCATAACATTTTCAAAGATTAAGGGATTTTTATTCTTCTTCTTTTTTTTATTGCATACTTTACAACCTGCTACAAGATACTCAACCCTTTGGCAGTGTTTTTTTTTTTTTGTTTTCTTTCTTTTTTTTCGTACATATTGTAAAACATGCAAACTTATTTTTCCCCTTTTTCTCTCTAATTCTTTCTTTTTTTTTTAAGGCACAAAAAAGGTTTAAAGGCATTTTTTTAAAAAAAGCTCTCAAAAAAAACAAAGAAAAAAAAGGCAGTAAAACGTTTGTGTTAAATACTTTTATTGAGATGATAAGTCTTTTATTGGCCAGACCTAAATAAACAGCATTAAAATACAAAAAAAAGGAAGAAAAAATCTCTGTAATTTTATGATGCTAAAATAACATTTATTTAAAGAGAATTGACATGTTATTTTATGACATCTAAACTCTGGACGACTTTAAAGGATTATTTGAACTGCAAATATAAACAGGACCGAGCTTTTTGGCCAATGTATTAAATTAATTAAAAGTCCTAAATAAAGTAATTAAATTGAAGGACAAAAGCTTTTGTAAAATTTTAATATTTTGTGAAGATTTGTTTATAAGATACATAAGAAGTATAGGCTTTAGTATTTTGTTTTATTTGAGACGATTTTTAAAGCATATTTGGCTTTAATGCCAACTGTTGTTGTAAAAAATATGGTAAAAAAAAGTTTGAATTAATTTTTTTTCTGTGATAATATTTACATGTAATTTTTTGTTTTAAATCAAATAACATGTAACCATTTGTTGTTCTTTTTTTAGCTCAAGGGTCCTGTATGGAGATTATTTTGACTGTTTAGCGGTCCTGCTGTTTAAGGTATGAATTCTTTAACAGAAACATAATAATTTTTTTTATTTTAAAGCAAAATATCTTAAAAAAACATAAATTTAACTAGATTTTTGATTTGATCTCTATAGTATAGTCAGATGTTGTTATGTCTGTGCAAAATTTTATTGCAGTAGTTTAAGTGATTTCATTCACAAGTCTCTCGCCATCTTCTGAACTATTTTTTTTTTAATTGTATACTTACAAAGCCAAAAATAAATCCATACATACATACATACATACATACATACATAATTGGCTGACTTCTTTACTCCTCTTAATTAGGATATAATAATAATATAATTTTTGCTCCACAAAATTTCGGGAAACTTCGGTCTAATGAGCAGAGTAGGAAAATATACAAATCTGAACGTTTGATCTCATTTTGTTGTGTTCTTTACAATGAGTAAAACAAAAATAAAGCAAAAACAGTGAGAACGATTGTCCCATTTAATTTTGTATATTGTTTTTGTTTTGAGTACTACAAATACACTAACTCAAATGTGCGTAGGTACAACAAAAACTGAATGAGAAAAAAAGAAACGAAGAAGAGAAAAAGAAAAGAAGAACAGAAAAAAGAGCAAATTATACGAATGTAACGGAATAACAAAGCCAGCACAAGAGCGAAAAGCTAATTGCTTCATTTGCGCTCTTTCTGATTTAAAAAGTATTTGTTTTGGTTTTGCTCATGTACAATACCATTAAAAATTTTTTGAAAAGTGTATGACTTTGTCGTAACGTTTGCGAAATGTTTGTTTGCCCACTCTGCTAATGAGTCGAAAATTATAATTACCCTTAAAATTTTTTATTTTTTATTTGAAACAAATACTCAGGGGTAAGCCCCTACTAAATTGTTTGCCTTGTATTGGAATTTGTATAAAGGACAGTACATATATATTTTTTCTTATATTATTATTAAGCGCCTTAGGAATAAGACAAATTGCTGTGAATTGAACATTCAAAGGCCAGTGTTATACATTCACCCTTGAATTATCAACAGCAATTGCCTCATAGTTGCATATTGATTGTGCGGTGAGTGACTTCTCTAAGTAGGTTCAGCTGTTATCTGCTACTTACGAATAGGTGGCTCTTATCTCCTGATCATTATTTTTTTGTTGACATGGGTTAAGTTGGAATAGAGTGGAATGTCAGAAAGCGGTTTCTTAGTAGATGGTCTTCATGGAGGACCGCAAACCAACAAAACAACCCGGAAACAAGATTTAGTATTTTCTCTTCTTTATACACATTCTAATGCTGGTTCTTTTTAGTATTAAAATCGAAATCTTATGATCACCAGAGCGAGCTTTGTTATACTAAAAAATCAATGTTTATTCATTTGACAGCTTAAAACCCATGTAAACATTTTATGTCAAAAATATATTGCCTGCTTAAAATTATATTATTTATAATATTATACTATGTGGTTATTTTGGTTAAAAAAATTCTAATAAAAATGAAATAAAACTCGAATTTCTTGATTATAGTTTTGAGAATAGACTTTCATATATTTATTTTACATTGCTATACGTAGAGTTAAAGAATTCATTACTTAAAATTCCTGCAAAGAATACATACACATTATGCAAATAGCCAGAAATATTAAAATTTTTTTTTACCTTAAATAACACACTTAAAGGTTAAGTACTAAAGGTGTTGGCTTTGTTCTTTGAATTTATATCCTCCAGCTAAGAGATAAACATAAAATAATGGCATTTTAATTGCAGATGATCTTAAATCAGTGCTCAAATATAAAACAAATATGGTCTTTAAAAAAGCATTAAGTATTTTAATATAAAATAGAAACAAGGCAGATATCGAGCCTTTGGTGCAATACCGTCGTAATAAAAAAAATCGTGAACTAAGAAAAATGCATTTGAAGTTTTCAGCCATCTTTTTCATAGTATTTTCGTTTACTAAAGTTATTTTTTTACAAGTTTTTAAATAAAGAGATATGTTTTGTAATTAAAAAAGGTAAATAATTATTAAAAATATGAAATATTTATTTATATTTAAATATTTTGTATAAACCTAACAATGATGTATCGTTATGGTCACAAAATCAACGTTATCGTTATAGGAAATAAACTTTTTATTTTATTTGCAGTTGTGTTTTTGTTCCTAGAAGTAGCAAAAAAAATTATTGCTTTATTGTCTTTTTGCAGTTTGATATCTCTTTGTAAATTTCTTATCATAAAGGAAATATTTCTTTATTGCAAATAAATATTGTTTGGAATAGATAGAGGCAATAAAGAATTTTTAGCTGTAGAATCTGCACGATTAGAGATAGAACCATAATCTTTTTTTCTTTAGATAGATATTTCATTTCTGCATACCCAGCTCAAAAAATTAAAATTTTAAGTTACTACGGTCTTGCACCAAAGGCTCGATATGTATTTCAATATTTAAAAGAAAAAAATTTCTGACGCACTTTACTATCGCTATTTAAATTAAAGAAAAAGCGCTATATAAAGCATAGGTGCATATATATTTTTTCATATACGCTTAATGCAAAATAAATATTAAACAAAAATTATTGATGGAAGTATGCGTGTAAGTGATAATATTATGCTATGTCTACTTATGCATTTCCATCAGCTATTTTACGCGTGATTTTTATTGACAATGAAACCAATTGAAGTAAATTTAAAGACAATTACAGAATTGGCACCGGCCTGTCAAAATTTCTATAATTTATGTTCCAAGGGATTTGTTAATATTAATTAATTAATTTGTTAATATTAATTTACTAAATTATACCACAATAATAAATTTTATTCTAATTAATTATTACAAGAGGAGTGACTAAGAGCATAAGCTCGGTGTAGTGTCAGAGACTAGGATCTATTGTGGAAATCGAACCCACAACCCTAGCTGACTACTGGAGCACCCTTCTAAATATTACATTACGAATTTATATTTAAATTTTTATTTTGAATCTTCACTTGGTTGTTATTATACCACTTGTATCTTGACTAGATTATAATGCGTGTGTGTGCGTCAAAAAAAATATCTAAAACCAACTTAAGAAAATAAATATTAACAATTAAGTTAAAATTTTATTTTTAGTTTTATTTTTATATTTTAAAAATTAACTTTATGAAGCCTGCAGATATTACGATTACAAAATCTAAATCATCAGATCAGTAAAGCCGATCGTAATATGTGGCAGAGAATAGTTTGATTGCCTGTTTATGAGCTTTGAATACATGCACACAAAATGAGTAAATGGTAGTCAATTGTCACTATTTTATTTTAGCACTACAAGACAACAAAATAAAAGAGTGTGTATAATCTCATGCTTTGCATTGCTTGTTTTCTCTTAAAGTCATTTAACACTCAAAAAAAGCAACGAATTGACAACGAATGGTATGAATGGTTGAATGAAGCGTAATATATATTTTTTCAAAAGTATTTGTGTGTGTATGTGTTGTAAACACCAGCACTCACAAACTTGTTTACAAACACCGAATAAAGGTTCGGATTGATTTTATTTTTTTAATGTGTGAGATCATTCATTGCACAACATGTAACAGCATTATAAAAAAGAGTATTCAAAACTGTGAATAAAGCAACATCAGTAGAAATTGATGTTAAATAAATGCACAGCAAAAGCAATAAATTCCTGAATAGTTAGCAAACGTGAATACATTCAATCTGTTCTTTGGTATGTAGGACCATATGGGAATCTCTTAAGCAGATATACTGTGGATTAAGAGTTGACATACATATATAACAGAGATTTTGACTTCAGTCACATTTTCGATATTCTACTGCTACATGACTATGTGGAGGTAATTTTTCTTTGTGGACAGATTTATAATCAAAGTGGAGTCATGGCTGCTTCGGCAAATAAGTTTTCTGACACTTGAGTGATACCGAGAGCACTGTTTCATATTATATGAGCACGGCAATGGTGTATAAATGCAAAACCAATGTTCCCACTCTGGAAATAAGCTGACAGCTTGTATAGAATCTGTGTACGGGTATAGTTGCAAGAGCGTTTACAAAAAATGCAAATGCCAGTAAAAGAGAAAAATGAAAAATAATAGCTTGCAGTTTTTCGAAATTCTAATTAAAAAAAATAAAAGGGTTTATTAGGGATTATTCTCCAGAGTACTGGTCTCAATAAAATTAATATAAAAAAACTATGAATTTACATTCTCTGTAAAATGCCTAAATCATGAAAATAATTAAAAATATATTCCTATTTAATTTTTTTAAAAACTTCTTTAACTTTTAAGTACTCAACTCTTTAATATGTTGTGCACTTGAACAATAAAAGTATTCGTATACCAGAATACATCTTCCGAAAAGGATATTGAAAAAGAAAGCAACTCCCTAATCCATAACCAGTCATTACTTTAATTATATTAATTTATTCCACATGATGAAAAATGAAAAATAAAGAAGAAAGAATGACGTAAAGAGAATAGAATACAAAACCAAACCACAATTCATAGATAATCAAGTTTTTGTGCGAAACATAAAAAAGTACTAAAACGAGCGAACGACAACAAAACTGGTGAAGAAAAAAGAAAACCCAAATTTTTGGTTTAATCTGAGGCAAGACGACGAATTCAAAATGGTAATATAAGAAATGAACAGTGCATGCATACATATATACTCGTACATACATAAATTTTCATAATAATGGTTATAAATAGAAAATTTCATACATACTCGTATATGGATGAAAATACTTGATGTAACACATAATTAAATTACATACAAACGAAAGAGTTGAACAAATAAGCTCTCAGGTATTAAACTCGAACCAGAACTATGCTGCTATCACTGCTTCTTTTTTAGTCGTAATACTGCTCTACTGCTATAGTGTTTTCATCATAAGGAGGATGCTAAGGATTTTAAAAAGAAGAGCGTCTAGAGTTTGGTATTCATTAATTCGATTTCCATAACAATTTATTCATAAGACAATGTCTGGCACCATTATATTATCTGACAAATATTATGCACAGCCTCCTCTACAAGGTGTGCACTACAGCAAATAAGTGTAAACGGACTGGGTAATATTGTTGCTGCCTTCCCAATTTTATAGTCTCTGTGTACTATAGCTTCTTCAAATTTGGTAGTCACATAAAATATTTTTATGAGCTACTCTTAATGGAAAGCAAAAAACAAATAGAAAAAAAAAACGTCTTATTGTTTAGTATTTAATATACATGCAGTGGCGCAATCCTTTCCTTTTTTGTAAAATGGCAAAATCTTGCAACGAAAAAAAAAAATCAAAAAATTATCTTCAACACCTTCGAACTTTTAAATTAAACGAATATTAGCAGCAACAACTTTTCTTATAGTCGGTTATAACGCTTTCTTTATTTCTAACAAACAACGTTGTGTGTGGTACAGTGCAGTACAAAAAATCAGGAAGTAAGTACGTCTTCAAAGGTGTGGTGGTGAAAAATATGATTTAATGTTTAACCAGTTTAGTAGTTAGTTGTGTGGCATTTCATTTGCATTTTATATCAAAAATTATTTTAAATTAGTCTACCCGTGTTAGTCGTTTTTTTTCTTTTTTCTCCTTTCCTTTACTGCGTTCTTTTTGCCAACAGAAAATTATTAAAAGCCAAATGCATTATGTTAAGCTGGCAACCAGCAAACAACAACAAGAGCAACAAAACCAAAATCACTAAAATTGTAATCATTTATCATGGGGAGTGGCGAGTCTAAACACCCACATTGATAATGGCATAGAAATACAAACAACGTAATCAGTTTTTTTGTTGTTTCTCTTTCTATTATTTTTAATTCTAAATTTTCTCAAAGTCAAAAATCAACATTAAAAAAAAACAATAAAAATATTTTTTATTTACGAAACATATTTTCGGCGAAGTAAAATTTTGGTACCAGTCTGTGTTTGTTATTTATTTTTTTTAGGCTCTTGCATTTATAAAATTTACACTCAAAAAAATTGGATAAATTTATCCAGAAACAAAAATGTAATCATTAAATTCTTATGATTACTAGTTGCTTGGGATTAAAAGTATTCAGTATTACTTAAGATTACCAAAAATAATCAGAAATAATCAATAAGAATAATTCCCTTTTTCTACTAATTGTTTGGATTGTTATCAAAATTTTTTCAAAATTTTAACACTAAATTCTTTGACAGAATATTTCCACAAAAATCTTTGCCAATCTGACCAGTTAAATTCTTATTAAGAACTACATCTGTAGTAGTACAAGTCGTAAATATTAACCAATTATTATAATAAACGAATTGTAAAACGGGCCGTGTGGTCTATAGCGCCGTCTGTTGGAATCACCTGTTAGAAAAATTAATTAATAGTTATATTAAGAATAGATTAATAATCATAACTCTGTACCGATCAACAGTAACGGTGACATTCTAAACATTAACGTTTATATTGATATATTGACCAATTATACCGCCGCCACAATAGCGATACAAACACCAAACTTTAACTCTCTGCTAAAGTATTGTTGTATTGGATTAACCTCACTTCAAATACGACAATCCTACTTATATACGTACCCATTCCATGAAAAATTAGTTTAAACAGAAAAAAAAATTTTATGAAAATTCAACTGCCGAATTCACAAGACCCTTGTAGTCTTGTTTTTTGTTTTAGAGTACAACAGTGTATGCAAGTTGTTCGTACCCTCATAAAATTGTTTCTCATGTGTTTTGAGAAAGTTGTATTTTTGTGCTATTAATATAAAGTGAATGCCTATTAAGGCCATGATACACTATCCTATTGAGTCGTACGATTTGTCAAAAAATCGTGTGTGTTAAAAAAGTATAACAGTGTGGCATAAAAATGCATCCGTATGACAGATTTTTTGACAAATCTGTCCGACTTCCTGATTGTTTGGAAAAATTCATAAAATTTTTTTTCTTCATGCGATCAGGATTGCATTTTATAGTATTGGAGATAAAAGCAACTCTGCATATGCTCAGCATAATGCATATGCTCAGCAGTAATGTTACCATTTTGATGCGACTTTTAAAAGTATGACAGAAATCGATAAGGTTTTCTTGTGAATGAATCGTACGACTGTGTCTGATAGTGTATCAGGGCCTTTATGGAGACAAGGAATAAAAATAAAAAATAATAATTTATTGTCAGCAGCAAATTTATTTAAAATGAAAAGATTATAAGTACATAAACATATAAATTAAAAATCCATCTATGTATTTATTTTGAATAGAGCTTGAGTTCTTCTAATTTGATTTTTAACGTTTTCAAAACAACGTACATGAATACAATGATACATTAGATGTTCACAAAGTAAACAAGTAAACAAAAACTGTTTTCTATAATGCATACATACAGAAGCTTGTGAATTCGGAAAATATGATTAAAATTTCTTTTAATACCTGCAAAAGTTGAATTCTGAAAACTATAAAATCAATAGTCTTTTGTAAAATCTACTAGTTGCTCAGATCGGACCCGATCTAATTGATTTAAATTGATTTAAATGTTTCCCTTTACAACGGCTACAATTTTTTCAGTGCACCCTTTTGGTGTTTCACGGGATGCATATTATTGGCAAAAACTAATTTGGTATGAAAATATTTCATTGTTATTAGGATTGGCCCCTCCGACGAACGATTATATACGTAATAAAATGGACGTAGTGCACAATAAGTTTGATGAACATAACCATTATTTGAAGAAGAAACTTTAATAAATTGCTAGCGTGGCTGTGGTACAAGTCTATCCATAATAAATTTTCAAATAAAATGCAACTAACAGCTATTCAATCTGTTGTCGAAGATAGCATACATACATACATACATACATAACTGGCCTTTACAACCCTGTGTCAGGATTACGGCCTAGCTTCTCGCAGCACTCATGTTGTGTGTGTCAATTTTTATCCATGAGTACCGGGACCTACAGTTTAATGTTGACTCCGAACGACAGACTTGAGAAGCTTGTTCATGGCAATTAGTTACTCTCAGAGCTTTTGCCAGAAGACTGCTGAGAGGTAGTCGCCGAAAGATATATTTTTTTTTCATATTTCATTTTTTTTTTTTGAAGATGTCGGAGCCTGGAGTCGAAGATAGCATTGTTGCCAAATCAAAATAATGAATTTCTCTCTACCCAAGTAATCACCATATTTTTTTGCATTGCAAATGAACTTTTTTATGTATTTTTTACTATAAAATTTCTTATGTTTTTCGAGTGTATAATTTATAGTCTAGCCAAATTACTAACATTAACATTTTTCAAACACTTTGCCAAATTGCTTATGGAAACGATAAAATTGCCAGGATTTAAAGATCAAAATAGAGAGAAAAAAGATATAAACAATTGGAAAAAGTGTTTATTGGTTATTTGTTGTGTTTAAGTTTATATTTTTAATTTTTCGTTATTCGAAATTTATTTTCATGGAATTGTATTAAAACGGACCATTTAAAGCTTTACATACATACATATATGATATATTTAAAGAGTTTGTGAACCAATAGGAGAAATTTATAAAATGTTATATTGAAATTCCAAGTCCATGAAAAGTTATAAATTCTGACTGTAAAGCTTAAAGTTTTCCATCGTTAATGAAATACTTTATTTTTGTTTGATTAAACTCAATAAATTTGTTATTGAATGACGGTAGACGCTTAAACAGCTTTCCTGTACTTATAATAGCAGGACTTGTAAGCGTAAATGAAAAATAAAAGCCTTAGGCTGAGGACACGCAATGAGTGGCAATTCGGCGAGTTTGAGCGCCAGTGGCTTATTACTGAGCGTCATTTCAGAGCGGTAAGTGCGGTTAGTTGTTAAAATGCCATATTTTTATTTTTAAAATTAGGTAATCTATCTTGCCTTAAAGGCAGACGCCTTTATATAGATGAAATTATAAGCACCTCATTCACATATACTTCGCCGCTCAGAAATCAACTAAAAATTAGAACAAGTTCTATTCCAGAGCAGCGCTCTGAAATGTCGCTCATTGCGTGGCCACTTCAGCAATATTAGATATGTTTTAATATTTTGCCGCTCACCGCTTTGCCGCTCATTGCGTAGCCTCGGCCATAAGGAAACTTTACATGTGTTATTTTAAATTCGTACAAAAGAAAAAAATTAAAAGAAACAATAAGGTGTACAAAATAATTGAATCAAAATTCTTTATATATGTTGTAATTGATTTTAAAATAATTTTGTTTTTTCATATATAACTTGTTATGATAAAGTTATGATGTTCGTGCGTTTCAGTGTTCTATCGGTACTACCATGCGAGGTATTTTGATGAAATAAATAACCTGTTTCCGGATGGTCGCATATTTTTACAGACTACACATATCTCTCTCAGAGCGCAGCCTTTTGTAGGTGGTTGTTCCGTGAATCGCCCAACGCTTTATAGACAGAATTTGTTCTTTAGTCGCACTGTTCGTTTGTGTCAAATGTCTACAAACACTATTTAATATTTCTCTTCCAGTATTTTCTTACACCAGCACAATGTACTGCATCAGTAGGGGTCACCTCCTGAGAGATGGCTCATGCCAATACCCATGGTTATGCCTTCGGTTAAGGCACTCTTTAAAAACTTAACTTAACAGCAAATTGTTTTCTTTCAAAAACAGTAATTTTGTAAAGCCCAAAACAAATGTTTAAAGGCAATACGACCAGCCCACGAATTAAAGATAATGATAGCAATGAATTAAAAAAAAAATTATCAAAAGAATGCCAACTTTATATTGTTTCAGGTTACTTATTAAAGTATCACAACAACTATTGTACCAACCAACTTGTCTCTTTTTAAAAGAAACAGACACTTTCAAAATAGACTCTAAAACAATGGCAGGAATAAAACACCAAAGCAAGAATTACTCAAAAATTCATTTATTTTAACTTTTTCTTACCAGCAAAAGTGTTTAATTTTTATCATCTTTAAATACTCAACGATAAGAGGGTAAATTAAAAAGAAAAAAATATGAAGGAAAAGCAAAATTTAAAAGATAAAAGATGAAAACCAAATAATGGAAATTAAAGATATAAAAAGACAACAACAGAGTAGAGTGGCGATAATGAAGATAAAGCCTTTGATATTAGAAACTTCAATAGATTCAATACAACTATTGTAAGTAATTGGATAAACCAGTTAAAAGAAGAAGATAAAGGCGATGTTTTAACTTAAGAAGATGAATATTTTTAAAGGAATTTTCCTGTTAACGTTGCTGGCAGGACACTGAGAGTATAATGTGTAGCTTCTTTAAAACAAACAATGGCTATGAGAAGTAGTGAATTGAGTCAGGGGTTGACTCTTGATTTTCGTAATGGATAAAGACTTTTACTAAAAAGACAAAAAACGAAAATAGAAAAGCAGCCACTTTAAGGCCAAAGGGAACATTTAAACAAACAAACCAGGCACACATATAATTAAATGAGCATTTGTTTTAAGAGTATAAGCGCTTACACACCCATACAACTGTTCATTAATATATCTTTACACAATGAATACGTGAATACAGAAAAGATTATAAAAATGACTGAAGGACCCTTTGAGAAATCTTTAATTTGTACTCATTTGTAATTTTATGTGTGTGTGTGTGTTTGTGTGCATGTTAATAATAGTATTTGATTGTGAATTTGTTTTGGTACCAGTTTGTTGTATTTCTACTTCTATAGGCATATACATACATACACTAACAGAGTTACAAGTAAATACTAATAACACATTGATTATTAAAGAAAGTAAAAATTCTTAAAATACTTATTATGGCACTCTTGTGTATTTTACTTTCACATTTATTTAAAGAGGTTTGTTAAATACAGTTGGAGTATTTTTAAAGAATACGGTATACCCTTAAACTATTTAGTTTTTAAATTTCTTCGTTTTATGCCGCTGTGATGCTGTAAGCACAGATTCTGTATTCAACTTCTAGCCAAACCATTCCCAATTTTTAGCAGTAGTATCACAGCTTAATATTCGTTAGCGACTGGTTATTAATATTACACTATGAAGAAGTATGAGTGGGTATCTTTCAATGAGTCTGAATAAAAACTAGGTCGAGTCCCATTGATTATTTTTTTAATACCTATACTCATGCAGTGTATTGTATTGGAATTTGAAGAAAGATAGATAGATATTTTTTCAATTTTAGTAAGCCCCTTATGTCAATAAGACAAGTTGCAGTCAGTTGATCACTCAAAGAGCAGTGTTATACTTTCACCCCTGAATGATCAATAGCAATTACCGTATCTGTCTTTAAATAAGTAGGTTATCTGTTATCTTGCCTGTACTACTGATCATTCGTTTTTGGTGGAATAAACTGGAAAATTCAGGAAGAGGTTTCTTGAAGATGGACTTCTTAGAAAAACCGCAAATTTAAATTTTTCTCGGTCTTTTAAATTTCTGTGCGAACGCTCTAACCACTATACCATGAAATTTTTCTTTTCCCTAATTCATAATTAAGTCCCTTAACATCCCTGATAGCTGTATTAAAGTTTGTAATCTCTGGGATTTTACTTTTTTTATATGGTGATATTATTTCAATATATCCCCCAAACAAAAAAATAAAATACAACCCTAATAAAAATATTAATTCTATATTTTCGTCCTCTTTATATATTATGTTTTATTTTTGGGGACCAGCGATGCCAATTTAGTGCTTTTGGTACTATTTTTGGTGCTTTTTGATATACCAAAACGCCAAACTTTTAGCTCTGGTGCCAAAAAAGAAATGGTACTAAATTGGTGATTTTTAAATTTTCCAATGCTTTTTAGAAATTTTAATAATTTTTTATTTTCTAATAACGACTTTTTGTAACTTTATTACTTTATCTCTGTTAAATTTGTCTTTTTTTGTAAATCCTTTCTAAGTTGCTCATTGTAGACTGATAATAAATAGCAATTTTTGCATTCATCTAAACAAGCCGGTTTTGATTGTTTGTTTGAAAGGGGAAATCCCGTTATAACGAAAAATTCATTGAAAGACACAACTCAGAAAGAAATTAAATGTTCCAAAATGAAAGTGATTTTTTCAAAGAAATATTGATATTTTATTTTAAAATATGTACTGTTTTGTATGTAGAAGCACACAAACACTCAACGTAATCCATTCTTTAAAATTGGCTGCGGCCCACTAAAGATAATAAAAAAGCACGTTAAACTTTACAACGATTTGTACCGCTTTATACAGGAAGACTGCCAGGAAATTAGGACATTTTGCAAAAGCTTGCTCCTTTAAGTGTTGATACTATATATGATAGTAGCAATAAAAATGATGTAATGAGTATCGTAAAACATTTGACATTAAAGATATCAATACTCGGAATATTTCTAAAATATAAAATGGCTTAAATCTCGTAATATGAAGCAATGTGAGGAGAAAAGTTAGCCAGGACCGACCTGTTTTTGATAGAAGTCAACAATTTTAAATTTTTGGAATTATCTAATTTTGTAATCAGAATTTTAAATGTACCGTACTCAAATACGGAAGAGAGAATATTTTAGTTCAATGAATTTGGTAAAATCTAAATTAGGAACAGATTATCTCTGAATTTTGTCAATTCCATTTTGCACATTAACTACGGGCTTCGTCGTCATAATTCGTGTTGTTACGAGTGTATTTTTTATAGTTTACAAAGTTATTGCTAATGAAAACAAAATTCTATATTAATTTTTGTATTGTTTGACTACAATACAAATTCGTAGGACAACTATATAATTTTTTTATCTATAATATTTACCAGCAAATCAAAAAAAAAATTTTTTTTGTGAAAATTTTGACATAATAAGGAGTGAATACATATCTTATAAAACCACCATGATTAAATCAAATAAACTTAGTGCCTTTTTACGCCATTTTTAGTTCGAAATTACGCTTTTTAGTGCTTTTTTTAATTTTTGTATGCTTTTTGTTCCAAAAAAGTTGGCATCAATGTTGGGGACTTATTCCGTTCTTGCTAAACTTAATTTGCTCATTCATTTACGTCATAGAGGACAAAGAAACCGATGTCGCAAAATTGAATATAATCACTATCATTGGAGAAATGGAAAATGAGTGGGATTTAACTATCATGCAGCCGTGCAATAGTTTTTCTTATTGTTTTTTTATTATACGCATTACCGATGTATTTCACTTACTGGCAAAGTACTTTTGCCATTTCCTTTGGTTTTGGAAGCTCATTACCTTGCTTAACATAACTTGTTTATTGTTTTCTGTCATAGAGGACAAAATAACCGACATGCTTCGTTTTAATTTGTGTATGAAATTGAAAAAAATTATTCTGATCAGCTTCGAAACCGTTATCCTCCAAAAGTTCTGTTATAACTAAAAAACAAAAATATAATGCTTTGCAAATGCTTTTGTTTGTTTTTATATACTAAATGGGATATAATTCACATTTAGTCTATAACTATTTTAACATAAGTATTTATAGTTTTGAATACCACCTTTGGGAAAAAGTCTCGTGATGAGTCTCTTAAGCAGAGACCAAATGGCCATTGAGACATGCTTATCTCCAAAAGCGTACATTTCATATTGTATTGGTCTGTTATAACTTTTGATTTACTATGTTTCAGTTTTGTGTGTTATATTTGAGTTTTTCCTACTTAGTTTAGAGATTTCATGGAATTTGGATTCCAGCTTGACTATGGCACTCAGAAACAGAACGTATATAATTGGATTTCGTATAATGACTACCACTATCTTATAAGGCATGGAATAAAACATCTGAAAGAGAATTATTGTTGAGCTAGTGATTATAACACCAGTAAAATTACAAAATATAAAGTAAAATTCGTTATAGAGAGTTGGTTTTCAATCAGATGCTATGACAAGTAAACAGAAGATCTCGTAAAGAGGTTTCAAATGCTAACAAAAAGGGAGTTCTATGATGGTTAACACATTTATTTCAATGTGATTGAGCACAGTAAAATGTCTTATTAGGTCGATATTCGCAGAAACGATTTATACAAAAAGATTGCACGCCATATAAGCAAAACCAAATATATGTCTCTTTTCTCTCATTTCTGTTAAAATACTTAACAGAAGAGAACTGCAGTGCTTGGCTATGCCAAGAAATCCTCTGAAGATGAAAAAACTTGTAAACAAAATCCTAGCTGAGTTGGATATTTTTTAGACAATTTTTTTAAGTTGATTTTATTTGTAACTACTCGCTCACATTCAATTTATATTTGTTTTGGTGTATGTGTGTGATCTCTATAACCACATCCGTTAGTCTCACTAACCAGACCGTCATTTGGGACCAAAAAATTTTACTTATTTTGTGTCAGTTTTTACTTTCCCACTCTACTCGTTGAAGATATCCAAACAAAATAGTGCGTCTGTATGAAAGTTGATTCAATTGATTGGGTGGGTGGGTGTTGGTAGTTTCTAATTTTGTACATGTTTGAGATTTATTTTTTTTTTTTTACCATTTTCATTAATTTGGGATAAATTAAAACCTCAACAGCTGTAAATGAAAACAAAAGGGATATTTTTGAAATTTTTTTCTATTGTATGGTGGCAATAAATTCAACAAAATGTTTGATTTAGGAAAGAATTTAAAGTTTTGTTTATAAAAGATTTATTTTGAAAAATCAATAATTTAAAGTAGAGAATTTTTGAAAACTAACAAAAGTTGGAGACATAATGCGAAAACCTTTAGCAACATAATTTTATATTAAAATTACAGAGAAAGGAAAAAAGGTATAGAGTTTTAATTTTTGTATTTATTTTCATACAAGACAAGTGGAAGGTTTCTGATCGGTTATATGTATAACTACCATTGTTAACTAAAATATCAATCAGTAGTTTTGAAAAATTTAAATTATTTTAATATTAATATATAAGGTGAAGTTATGTTTGTACAACTACCAGTGGTTCCAAGCCGTTTTCTACTGCTTTTTTAATACAATATTAAGTGCTGTAGAGTAAAAAATAATAAACACTCTCCAGAAAGAAAGAATCATATTAATAATTCTTGAATTATTAGACGTATATCGTCGCAAGATTTAAAGAACGCTGTAACTGACAAAACAGTTATTGTTCACCAGAGCAAAAAAACCTGTGTGAAAGTAGAACAAAGACACTGGTATTTTTCAAAACGCAAACGGCGTAAATGAGTTTCTTTTCATCATAGAAATATGGGTCCAAGACCAATCGATAAGTAATTTTTTTCTGATAAAAATAATGCAAAAAACCTATTTTCGGTTTTTTGCCAGTAATAGCGTTATTTAATTCTTGCGAAGATATGTTCTAAATTATTATCAGGATTTGTCATAGTTTACAATTTTCATATTTAAAAATTTAACTTTGCAGTAAAATATTTGATATTGTTGTACGAATGAACTGGTAACCTTTTTATTTTAATTTGAAAATTCGAATTTTAAGATTTTTTTTTTTTTTTTTTTTTGTAACGACACTTTTCTGTTTTTAATTTAGTCATTTAGTGCTTATTTCATCATTATTTTATAATAGAATGTACTGTACTGCATAAGAAATGGTGAGTACATTACTAACAACTGGGACTGGGATTTTGCTTTATTGTCAAGATGTCGCAAGTACTTAATCAATTTGGCAATAGAGAAAATTATGGCATATTTTATAAAGGAATTCTAGCTTAAACTCAAGCGAAATGTTATAATATAGTAACATATCTCTTTGCGCATGAAGTGATAAAACCAGTTCTCTTGATTTACAGAAAATTGTTATATATAAACCCCACGGTGTTCTCTTGCCCCACTTCTCAACCAGAATTTATAGTTCGGATAGAACCATTGCACTAGAATATATTATAATTGATAAACTGATCTACTGTACAGCTGTCTACTGATATAGAATTTCTTCTATAAAATTCTCCATACATTGTCTCTCTAAAGAACACTACGACATCAGTTAATGCCAAAAATATTGTAATATATTCCTATCCCACGGCCCACAAATCTTAAGTTACCTCTTTGTAGAATGCATTAAACTCATACATGTCGTAGGTATTCGCTCTAGTAAGTAATTCTGCACCATTCATCAGAGTTTCTGTACACCGAACTTAAAGATATCCCTTTCCGGTTTAAATGTTCTTCTGCTCTGAACGTAAAACTCAATAAAGCATCTGCGTTAAAATATCACATTATCACTTCTTATATGTTTAGAAAGTGCAGAAATGAAGTTAAAATCAAGCCTTTCTTCTGAAACTTGTTTCGTTAACGGGTATCAGCTTCAGTAGCATGTTCATTGGAATTCATAAAGAAGGGCATTTTTGACTATTATTTGTAGGTAGAACACTGCCAAGTTCTACAAGACGGCGAAGCTGCCACAATTCAGATGCAGTAGATCACACATTATGCATCGACTCGTAGACCACAATCTTAAGACATAAAACGTATCATATAACACACAAATGATAAACTGAGAAAAAGAGTGTTGAAAAATTTTTTTGTTTAAGAGGATAAGAATGATATATTTACTGACTATAGAGAATTATAAACGATATTAATTGGATCAATTAATGCGCCAGGATGTCAAAACAATGTCTTATAACACTACTGCAGTGCGTCACACAAACTAATTTACTACACTTCCTACAGTTAAATCTAATTTACAAATATTTCATGACAGTAATTCAAATCAATGCGAAAGTAAAAAACATACTGTTTTTTTAAAAAAAATAGCAAATTTAGCAAAAGAGGCAATTTAAACTAATAACGAAATAATAAAACAAATTTATTTACAATTCAAGTAAATTTAATAGGAAAAAAATGCCAACGATTACCCGCTTACAGTTCCAATTACAATTCAAGAAAAACATAAGAATTCCTTTAAGAAAACAAGGTACGTATGCAATGCGTATATCCCTTTTTTTTTTTGTTCGGCAATAGATAAAAAAGTATTTTTGTTTGTAACTTTAAAGATGATGTCAAATCCGTTTGATGGCAAATAATTCGCTTTTTTTGTTCCCATTATTTGTAAATTGTGCGCCGGAGACTAATAAAATCAACGAAGTGTAACTCAGCAATGAGCCTCAATTGTAAGTACAATAGAAAGAAATCGACTGACTAAGACAATTCAAAAGACTCTTTTTTATTTCCTCAAGAGCTCTGAAAAAAACACAATTTTTTGCATAAAATAGCAACAAATGATTAAGAATGAGTCAACATCCTCTTTTGTGCTTTCTTCTAAACCTTAACCCACACAATTAAAAGAGTTATTTTTCAATAAGCAAAGGAAGTGGTTGTATTTCTTTAGTTAAATAATTTAATATTTTCTGCTTGCAGGCTGTAGTACAGAAATGTTAAAAGCGAGATTTGAAAAATACCAGCAAAAGACAGACAAAAAAAAAAATGAGAAAGAATAAACGATGATGCTGCCAGATAATTTCTGTAGTAAAATCAAAAATAAAAATTGTTTATGAAGAAAAAAAAACACAAAATTTAGTTGACGGTCTATGACCCGTATTTTGAAAAAAGCAAAACGGAAAATAAGAATTTTTTTTCCTCTAATAAAATAGAGAATCCAAAGAAAAAGGGTTATAGTTTTTCTATATAATATTACTTATACAAGCAGGATGGTGGTGAATGTAAACAGTTTGCCTTTCTTTATGATTTTAATTTTTCTCTTGAACAACATTTATAAACAAAGTCTCTACTGATGGTATAGAATAGCATTTGAAGTTTATTTTTATTTAAAGGGGTTTCATTTTGCAATTATGTATTAATCACTTTAGTATTGTTTAATATCTCTTAATCACTTTAGTATTGTTTAATATCTCCTTATTAGAAAAGAAAAGCTGGAATATGAATATCTCTATACAAAGCAGTAATCTTTTGACTAAAATTTTTTACATTGAGTAACTCCAGTTTTTTTTTTTAGAAAAAAAAACAAAAATATAAAAATTTCATTAATTTCATAAAGCAGACAATATCCTTCTGTTACAACTCTTATCCAATTTTTAATTGATTATACATCCACCAATATTTTTTGTTTTTATGCTTTTCTTTCTTTAACAAAATGTTTAATGATTTTGTTTCATTTTGCTTTAAATTGTAACTCTTCATTTTATGGGCTACAGTTTAAAGGCAAATACATGTTTGTTCGTCTTCTTTAAGAATTACAAAATTTTTAAGAAATATTGTGTTCATGATAGCTTATGCAACCCAAGCTATAGGAATATAATAAAATTTAAAATTTAAAATTTATAAAAAAAGTAATTCTGATAGAATGTAAAGTAATTGTTAAGAAGTTTTAAAATAAAAAAGTAAGGCAAGGCCATTAGATGTTCAGAGTAAACTATACCACGGATAAATGATAGAAGTGAATACTTTAAATTTAATATTGTGTATTATAACTAGGGATGCATCACCGTGCATAAAAACATAAATGTCTGTAACTTTGAAGTGTTTACGAAAAACTACGTTAAGGGAACCCATAAATCGATGGTTTTCTAACATTTTATCGTTAATCTGGAGCATTTGAGCGCATCTACGTAGACCGTTAAGCCAATCTATTACATTAAAGCTAGAGATGAAATTTATAATTGTAACACCAGCACAGCGTACTTGCTATTCGTCTAAACTCAACCCTATATCTGCTGCGGTTGCTTTGGGTCTTTAATAATTATTTTTATTTTATATTTTTTTTTCTTTTCCAAAGATTTTAGCTTCTAGTTCTTAATCATCTTGTCGCCATTAATAAATCACCATCATTAAAAATGCAAAAGCGAAAAAATCCATCCAGCTGTGTTTAAAATAAAAAAAAAAAAAACAGTGAAATGGAAATAATAAAATACTTTAATTTTTATTATTATCCATTTTTACCCACTGTTTTCTCTTTTCTTTTAATTTTTTTTTTTTATTTTTTAACACCATTTTGGTGTTGTATCTTAAAACAAGTATAGTGTGCAGCAACAATTCATTATTTTCTTGTTTAATTTATTTCCTTAAATAATAAAAGAAAAAAATATCAAAATAAAAATTAAGAAAATAAGGCAAAAAATTGTAAGCAATACCCTTGATTATGGTGTTTTCCATAATCTACAAACGTCTGTCCTGCTGAAGCACAAGTGTGAACGTAAAAAGACAAAAAGTAAAAAAGAAAATTATTAAGAAAAGACACAAGATAACCGGCAAAAAGGGACACTTTACAACCGAATGAATCTAATTAAAATGTAATTATAAATCTAACCATTGAACGAAAACAAGTAACTACGGGATACTAAGGCGAGTATCTTATAATCGCTAAAAATGCTCACTTTTTTTGTTTTGCCTTCTATTTTATTTATTTCTTAATTTTTTATAATTTTGTTTTGTCCCCTAAGGCTGGGGCATCAGGAAAATTAATAAAAAAAAAAGAAATTGATTTATACTCGTAACGCAAAAGAACAAATAAATAGAATTGATAAAAATATATTTTATTGCTAAATAATTTAAAAATATGTGATCTCTACACATCAGAGAAGAGATTAAATTTATTCGCATTTGCTAAAAAATAAGTATTAATGCATTCGTTGCTTTTGCTTTGTATTCATTCAAGATCTATTTCTACTGATGTTGCTTTATTCATAGCCTTTGTTTTTGTTGATTACGTTTGACATACTCTTTTTTTATAATGCTGTTACATGTAGTGAAACGAATTATCTCACACATTAAAAAAATAAAATAGATCGGCACATTATTACTCGGTGTTTGTAAACAAGTACCCGGTGGCGAAAATCACACCGAACCATCGTGACAAACGCTGACAATGCTAAATCATCGATGACAGTTGCTGAATTTTATTTGAAGTCATGCTTGGATTTTTAAAGCATTTGTCCAAAACGTCATATATGACTGAAGTTGATTTTGTCTCGTAGAAGTCCGGGTATTGGTGAGTTCTAACAGACCTTATCATCGAGAGTTATAGTGAATTTTTACATAATGTTTCGCTAATGTAGAGACCGTATAGAAAAATATCACTTTGATTCACCTATGAACCACTTATTTTTAAATTATAATTTTTGAAAAACCACAAATTTTATTTTTATTTTTTTTTTTATTTTTCTCCTTCGCTAAAATTTTAACCTCGGTCGTTTGAATTTCTGTGCGAGCGCTCTAACCACTATACCATGACCCTCAAAAAAAATTAAAATAAGTAATATTAAAACATAGAAAAAAACAAAAAAAAAGGAAAACTATTCCGTTATTTCTGTGTCTTGCTTATGTCGTTGTCACGAAGGTTCATCAATAAAAATGTTCATATTAAAAATTTCATGTAAAATGCGCCTTGATACTGATTGTGAGACGATGATTCGTCCATGAAAATTTGTAAATGACCATGTCTCTTTGAATTCGCCACCAGGTGAATGCTGGTGTTTACATACATACACACATAAATGCTTTGGAAAAACAATATATATTGCGTTTCATTTTATAATCGTTGTGTATTCGTTGCTGTTTTGAGTGTTAGATGACTTTAAGAATAAGCTATGCAAGGCATGTGAGTCGTTACATTTACTCTTTTATTGTATTGTCTTGTACTGCCTAAAAAACAGTGACAATTGACAACAATATTGTCATTTTGTGTGAATGCATTCAAAGCTCATAAAGAGGGACTCCAACTGTTCTCTGTCTGCTACACATGATCTGTTATGAGCAGAGCGTATGATTAATATGAATTAATAAATTAACATTAAACACACGGTAGCAGGTCTAAACACTGCTCTGAAATAATAATAATAAAATCGGTGGGAAAAAGGTTAAAAAAGATTGCAGTTATTAGTATATTTTCTTATTAAGTAATTTTTCCTGATATTTTACAAGGTTTTATGTCTTCTGTGCAGAATTGAAAATAATTAAATAACTTTTAACTGCCCTATTAAAATCTTATGTAGAAATTTTCTATGCTTTAGTTTTTAAGTAAGCCCTTAATAAGTAAATCTTTAATAATTTTTATGAATACTACAGTTAAGTTATATAAAATGTATTTTTAAATTTCTAGACATAATTTTTTTTTAATAAAAGACGGACTCTGAAAGGAAAATATAAAATATGTTTTAAATTAGTTCTGGTCATTATCTTCACTGTAATGAAAGCTTCTGAAACCTTTGCCACACCGAATCATTTTTAATAAAAAAAAAAAATAAACTTGTAGTAGAGAAACTTAGTCGCGGTGGTCTAGTGCTTAGTGTGTAAGCTTACTAGAGCGGGTTCAAACCCCAGCTCTGACATCTTGAAAGAAAGAAGTATGGAAAAATATTTCTCTTGGCGATTACCTCTTAGCAGTCTTCAAAGTCGTGATATAAGTTTAAATCCCAGCAAAGGAGACTAAATAAAAAAATAAATTTGCTGTTTTTCAAAAAAAAAAATATAATTTAAAAAATAATAAGAGGGGACCTCCTCCTCGAAAAAGTCTATCTTCACAAAAGCGCTCCCTAAAATTTACAGTCTATTCCACCAGCAAACGAATGATTAGGAGTACAGCGACTACTTCTGGGAAGATAACAGATAGCCTACATAAAAAAAATGCTTACCACTCATATTCAACATCCAGGTGATGATATAATACTGGCCTTTGAGTGATCAAATTGACAGCAATTTGTCCCATTGACATAAGGGTCACCACATCTTCAAATTTATCTATATATACTTATATTCAAAATTTCAATACAATACACTGCATTTATTAGGGGTTTATTACCTCTGAGTATTGGTTTTAAATAAAAAAAGCTTCTCAAGTTTGTCCTTAAACTGGAGGTCTCGGTACTCATGAATGAAAATAGACGCACACAACATGTGTGCTGCGAATAGCTAGGCCGTAACCTTGAAACAGGGTTGTAATGGCCAATTATGTATTATATCTTTTATATTAACTCACAAAAGGTTCTTAACAGGATTTTTTCGGAAATTAAATACAAATAAAAATGAAAATTTAATAGGATGACAGTCTACAATTCAGTGCTTTTGAATCAGCCGGGTAATTTTTAATTATTTTTGGCACTACGGAAGCATACAAATTTAATTTGTAAATACTTATACCTATGCAGGTAACTTGGGATTAATTATTTAAGCTCCTTGATTTGAACATCACTAGGAGTATGTGACAAAGACTGTACTGGCTTAAACTGAGCACATAAATTTAAAGCCTTCTTTAACTAAAAAAGAGAAAATTAAATACACACATAAATATAAGGTTATTTTCACCCTCTTTCAGAGTTACTTCCTAGCTTCTCGCAGCACTCATGATGTGCGTATTAATTTTTATCCATGAGTACCGGGACCTACAGTTTAAAGTCGACTTGGAACGAAAGACTGAAGTAGCTTTTTCATGGCAATCAATTACTTCCAGAGCTTTTTCCAAGAGCAGTCTCCTGAGGTAGTCGCCGGAAGAAATAATTATTTTATATTTCTTTTTTTTGCAAGATGTCAAAACTGAGATTTAAAATTAAACCCAGCCCTATCGTCATAGTAGTTCAATAAACTAAACACTAGACTACGGCGACTACAAAGAGAAAATTACAAGTTTTAAAATTATTAAATTTAAGCTGTCCACCCAAAACAAACTTTAAAGTCCAATTGCTTTGTTTAACAGTTTTTGAGAAACCACTGAAGTAGACATTAATGTTAATTAGAAAGAAAAAATTCCTTGTACACTTACGCATACATGGCTCAATGAGATTTTAAATGCTTTTTTTTATCAAATTTGTATTTCCTTTTCTATCCATCTTAATAAATAATTTTTTTTCATAAAAAAAACACACACACACGCACATGTATATTAAATGTATGTGTGTATTCCCATTAATTTTGTTATTTTATGTTGATTTAATAAAAGCCTTGGGGAGAGCTGCAGTAGAAGTTGGCTGACTGTGAGCATTCTAGTTTGGAGCATAATTATGAACTGAAAAATGTTAATGAAGGTATGACCCCAGCTTTATAAAGGACCGAAATACTCGTATAAAAAAAAACTAAAAAACAAATATTAAAAAAAAATGAGAAGAAAAAATATTGCTTAAACGGAAAAAAAGGCAAATAGACACTCATCAGTCAGTTTGGACAGTGGTTGTGCACAAACCAACAGAACAGCCAGCCACTAAGTCAGTCACTGAATTAACAAGTGGTCACTTTGATGTGGTGCAGTCTGTGGTAAACGCGTAATTTATTTTTTTATTACTGATTCCTCTTTTTGGTTGTTTTTTGTATCTTAAAATTAAAAGCTTTAATAAACAATTTCTTGAAATCTATACCACTTTGCTTACTTTTTTCTGAAAACAGCAAATCTTGGACAGACATTTAATATCAATTTGCTTATGTTTCTGACTTTGATATGTAAATGGTTGTTTCAATTGGTTTGCTTATGTTTTATAATTTCACTTAAGAAATTAGTTATAAAATCTTAAGAATAAGTGTTTGTTTTCTTTAAGGGAAAGATTTTCTTAAGACTTTGAAAAACTCAACTTTGAAATGTTAATTTTTTAAGATCTTTTGGAAATGTCTTATCAAAGAATTTACTGACCAAATGCACTCATGCATAAATAACACATTCAAATGAATCTGAGTTAGAACCTTGCTCTTACCCCACTCAAACACATATGCAAATAATCCAATTCAAAGGATAACAGTAACGGTTGAGGGAACAAACAAATAAACAATTTTAATGGTCACAAAACACACCAAATAATTGCGAGTTTTTTTTTTTGTATATTTTTCTTGGAATATTTTGTACTTTTCTTCTTATCCTTTGGTTTTAATTTGGTTTTCTTTTTAAGGACTGCGTCTGATTGTATGAATAATTTTCAAAGATTTTAGTTTTACAATTATTTACTGGCCTTATGGTAGGAGTAGAGCTCCACATGTGTTTGTGTCTTTATTTTTGTTGCAAATTAAGACCCCTTGACTAAAGGTTGATAATGCCGGCAATAAAAATAGAAATCTTATAAATTTTGTTATTTTATCTTAAAAATTGAGAAAGAGTGACTGGCAGTATCAGAAATACGAGTAAATGTTGTAAATATTTATGTATGAAAGTATTTGTATATTTAAATAGTTTTCAAATACATGATCATGCATTCATATGTTACAAAATGTGTCAAGAAAACTTTCTCAAGAAACAGCACAGTGTAACGTTGTATACAATTTAAATCGGAAGGATGACAAAAGATGGAGTCCAATTATCTATCATGTAACCATAGGCATTTCAAAACTTTTTATATTAAACACGAAGACAAAATTGTTTGCAACAAATCTGCATATTAAAAAACCCAACCGACCATTTTGGCTACAAATATTTACAATATATAACTAACAGCTGCCCGGAGTTTTAAATTTTATCTTATGATGGGAATAAATTAAATCATGGACAGAAGCTCGATATAAAGTAATGCTGCTAATGGTTGCAATTGTTTCAGTACAGTTTCTTATGGTAAAGACCATTTAAAGTTTGTTACGACATAGTATTATGCGAGGCTTGTTAGTTGGTTGTTTCGCTCCCTAAAAACTTGGTAAACAATTATTATCCATTTCAGTTATACAAACCTTGTCATAACCAATGATTTTAAATACGCTGCGCTTACAAATCTAATAATTTTCTTCAATTTTACTAAATGCTTTCAATGTCTTCTAAAGCATGACAGTATGATGATCCTAGAAGCTAACACTTAATATCATCTCCTACACATTTTCAGCAGCTATGATTTGTTTTCTACTGAGACCAGTACTCATGCTATGCATTGTACTGGAATTTTGTAATGATAGATAAAGGTTTTCCCTTTTAAGCGCCTAAAAAATACGACAAATTGCTGTCAATTTGATCACACAAAGGCCAGAGGTTAGTGTGTTGGCTTACTAAGACGAGAGCTCCGGTTCAAGCCCCGATTCTGGCATCTTGAAGTCAAGAAATATGGCGACTACCTCTCAGCAGTCTTCTGGAAAAATCTCTAAGAGTAACTGATTGCCGTGAACAAGCTTCTCAAGTCTGTAGTTCGGAGTCGACTTTAAACTGTAGATGCCGGTACTCATGGATACAAATTCACCCACACATCATGGGTGCTGCCAGAAGCTAGGCCGTAATCCTGAAACAGGGTTGTAAAGGCCAATTATGTATGTATGAATGTATGAATACATGTATGTAAAGGCCAATATTGATACCTTCATCCTTGAATGATCAACAGGAATTGCCCCACATGTCGTTGTATGTTGATTGTGGTGAGGGTCTTCGATATGTCCTATAAGTTCATAGCCGTTATGTACTACTTCCCACTAGGTGGCGCTTTTTATCCTGATCGTTTATTTTTAATGAAAATGTCATAGAGTGAAAATGGAATAGAGAGGACTGTCAGGGAGCCGTTTCTTTCTCTTATGTGTTTACTAGAGTCCGGTGCACAGTATAAAGTAAGACAGTTTTAGGGATATTACTTCTTGACTGACTCATTTGGTATTCAGTTTCATTCTCTTCCACTTGCCGCCATATTTGTCTGCTCGTTCATTTTCATCGAGATAACAATGTTCTGGAATTCAACACAGCAGGTCTGTTTTTCTACAGCGTCATCTTTAGTATATTACTAGGCCACTATACATTTTCTGCACAGATTTTAAAAGCAAATTAGTTGTAAAATTTTGAATTTACCGCTGCACAAAAAATCATAAGAGATATTGCTATTGCTTTTACACATACTTCATTCTCCCCGTAAAGTTTGGCGCTATTCAGACTAAAGGCTGTAGAAAATCCTTTAAAAACTAGAGATATCTTCCGTATATAATATAATTTTATATTTAAGAGTTTCCTGTTTTTATAATAAATATTACATTGTATTTCTATAACTAAAATTAAAGATTCTTGCGTGGATTTTATAAAAAAAATTATTAAGGCGCAACCACAGTGCCTGAAATAATTTTAAGAATAATTTATTTTTGACAATTAAAAATTATTTATTTCAAACACTTTAAAAATTAAATTGAATTATTTATTTTAACACTTGAAAGAATAACTACACTTATTAATGACTGAATATATTTAATTTAAATTAATTTAATTAACCGGCACTCTAGATCGCGCAGCCAAGACTGCTGTTTCTCATGTTCGCTTTTACCTCGAAGACTTTGTTGATCACGCAGAGCTTGCAAGAATGTTTCAGATGTAATTTGAGCCTTCTCATATTCATTTTGTAACAAGGCCGGATACGAGGGTAGAGTGCTTTGGAATTGGTAAAATTATTAATTATGCTGACACTGATAAACTTTGTTTATTTGCAGTATCAGCACTGTTGTTAATTTTAATGTTAGTGATTTTGTAGACTGTTTTTGACTAAAATATCAAAACAAAAATAATATCGTAGTAAACTTTAGTAAGCACACTACAAATAGTACACCAAACACATAAATATCATATTTGCTTAAAATATAAAAATTTTTACTATTTTTTACTTTTTTGTTTTTATTAAATTAGTAGAAGACATACAAATTTATGTACTTTTCTCAACATAGAGAGATTCATATATTTTCATGGAACGCAAATAGTTATATTTGTTCTATTTAGGTGTTGCTTTTAATTCTTCTAAATTTTCCTTTATATCCTTGTTACTTCAGCTCTGGTTTTACTTCTATCTGTTATATTCTCTTTTTATTTTTTAAGTAAATTTAGTTGGCGCTTTGACTAGTATATTTAAACAAAAAGTATAATAAGTATGTTGATGTACTTATAGTGTTACACTGTGCAGTAGTAGTTTATCATGTTTTATGTAGCTTGAAGTAAAAACAGATGTACTCGTATTTGTATTTTAAAGTTTTTCTAACCCTCGAGTGCACATGCAAACATATAAAAAACAATAATAAACAGCAAATACCTCTTACACACATACATGACCAACAAAACATATGAATGTCCTGTTTAAAAACTTATAAAATACAAATTGCACACACAAACTTATTCAAATAATTGTTTTAATACTAATGGTCGGTTACATTTAGTTGTACACAACAAACGACTATAAACAGATTTGCTAGCCTGACCAAACTCTTATTGTTGTTGTTGTTTATATAGACAAGAATTTATTAATATATGAAAGTGTACATGTAGATACGTCGGTAGGTATGTACATACATGCGTGAGTTTATGTAAGAGAGAAAAGTACTTGATTTGTTTTCTAATCCTTTAAAGTACCAGCCTGTAAGGAGTGTTATTTGTGCAATTTGTATGCTTGAAAGCATTTCTAAGACTTTCTTTTAACTTTCTTATAAACTATGAAACAGGACATGATGGCCAAAACTATTTTCAATACAGCACATGCATTTGTATTTGTGTGGGAGGAATTTTATAGCAAAGCCGTGTCAAACTACAACAAATATTTATTGTTTTTTTGGGACCTTAAAAATTTGTAAGAAACCCATTATCTCGGTTTTAACTTTAAGGAATTTTCAATTTTCTTCAAATCGTGTTTCCTTGGTGTTCAAAAGGTCTTTTCTGTGGTTTTATTTGTAGTTTTTAGTTGGTGTAAGCATGTATTGTATATGTCTGTGTGTAAGTTCATTTATATTCTTAGGTATGTGTGTACATGTGCTTGTGCTAAAGGTTAAAGTTAAATGTTGACCAACCGCTTTCATTTTAAACCAATTGAAATCTGATTACATGACCAAAACACGCACTTTCAACCAACTGTGCTATTTATGTCCGTCTATGTATTCTAATGTCTTAAAAGGTCATTTGATTTAAAAGCATGGGTGAGCTGAGCCTGTTTTAATTTCATTTCTTTAGTGCATTTGACTTTATTTGCAAATTCTGTTATGGTTCTCAGTTTTGTTTGTCAAAACTTTGGGACATAAAATAAAAAAAAAAATTTGTAGTAAACGTATGGTGCCTGTGTTGGAGTTTACTTTTTAATTTAAAAATTAAAAATAACATTGGTTTCTAAGAGGTTTAATTTGATTCCTTAAAAGTTAACTTACATTTTTAATAATTTTAAATTTAAATTAAAAAAAATTCCTAAAAGTTAACAAATTTTTTCTGTAAGAGACATGAAAAAAAAAATAAATTTTAACTTTAAAGAGTCATAGTGTGACTGCATTGATTTTTCTATTGTGTTTGCAGAAAAATTTAAAATTTCTTGTTTGCCTTAGATAAAGTTCAAAATTTAAAGATACCAAGAAAGAAACACAATATTATAACACATTCAAAAATGTGATGAAATAAAATTATTTTAATTTTGTGTAATACCACAATTGTCTTCTACTTATTAAGTATGAACTTAGTAACTCAGAATAAAATTTAAAGGCTTTGATTAATACTTTCGAAACAAATAATTTCTAATTATAATAATTCTTGAGAAATTATAGTTGCTAAAAATAGATTTATTATATAAAAGCATTAAACAATTATTGCCAGTTATGAAAATTTCTGCTGAATTACTTATTTTTCTTTTTCTTTTATTGAGACCCAATACTCAGGAATTTTCGTGGAAAGGGCAGTACATTATGGCAACAAAATATATATATATATATATTTTTTTATATATATTAGTAATGAGACAAATTGCTTTGAATTGATCATTCAAAGGCCAGTGTTATACCTTCACCCTTAAGTAATCAACAGCAATTGCCTCATGGTTATATGTTGATTATGTGGTTATGAGTGTCTTCGCTAAGTAGGTTTAGCTGTTATATGCTATTTCCCAATAGGTGGCGCTTTTCTCCTGATCATTCGCTTTTTGTTAACATTAGTTAAGGTGGAATAGAGTGGAATGTCGAGGAGCGGTTTCTTTGAAGATGCTCTTCTTGGAGGGGGGACCTTTTATTTTTAAATTATAATTTTGAAAAAACCGAAAACTAACTTTTTTATTTTTCACCTTTGCTGGAATTCGAACCTGGCCCGTTTTTGTGCTCGTGTGGTCTAACTATACTATACTAGGTAACCCACAATTTTTTTTTTTCAATAAACATGTCTTTATACGTTTGTTTTTCCAAATCAATCTATTAGTCGAGATTATTTACAACTGTGATGATATTCTAACACGTTACAGAGGATTCTTTTCTTAAAATCATTCAAGATTCAAACTATGCAGGAATTCAAACCAAACAATGGGTGAATTGGCTGAAGCAGAAATTGTTATTGATTTTCGATCCAAAATCTTGTTCTCCGACGAAGCCATTTTTGAACGAAGAGTTACATAAATATGCAGCATTGTCAGAAATGGAATGAAAATATTCCACAAACTTTAGTCAAAAAACGGAAAATTACTATTTTGTGCCCTGTATAGGTATGTATAGAGGCGTGATTAGAATTTTTTTTTTGGTACATTAGAACAGACGCATACACAAAAATGAATTTATTTATTTATTTCATTTAATTTTTTGTTTTGTTTTGAGGGTCGTAGTTTAAATCCCAGCAAAAGAGAAAAATTAAAAAATAATTTTTTTTTGGTTTTCGAAAACTATAATTTAAAAAAATAAGAGGTCTCCCACCGCCCCTCGTTCCAAGATGTGCATCTTCAAGCAACCGCTACCTGACGAATGATCAGGAGTACAGCGCCACTCTTCTGGGAAGATAACAGCTAACCTTACTTAGTGAAGACGCTCACCACTCATATTCAACATCCACCGACAGATGGGGCAATTGCTGTTGATCATTCAAGAGTAAAAGTATAACACTGGCTTTTGAGTAATCAAATTGACAGCAACTTGTCCCATTGACATAAGGTGTCTTAAAAAAATAACTTTTAATAAAAGAGTAATTTTCTGTAATGGTCTATTTACTTCACTGCCATAATCGTGTGGTTTGGATTCCTTGTTTACTTCGATAGTCCAGAGACAATTGAACATTTGGCATTCAATATTCAAATAGCTTTTTGCGAAATACTGATGGATATGCTGTGAAAATTTTTTAAAATTGTTGTCCTAGTATGCGACTTTTGTACACTAAAAGTCGTAATGCAATAAAATTTTTTATACAATAAAACTCGTTTCTTTGATATTAAAACTAAATTTCTTTGCTTTATTTCCAGCAAAATATTTCATATTTTTGAAAATTTAAAAGGAACTTAACAGCTGATGTATTAGCCTACTGTGACGACTTCACGAGAGACAGTAAATGAAATAATACAGTATTCCCCAGATAATTGCCCCACGCTTAATTGCCTTTCACGCTTATTTACCTCAATTTATAAATCCCCATATTTTTTCTAATAAAATTCCACGGGTAATTAACTTTCGCGTAATAACCTTAAATATATTTTCCCCAAAGAGAAATTTCACTTAAAATTCCCACGTTTAATTACCCAAAATAATTATTTTTTAAAAACTGCATCTTAACTCAACTATGTTTACATAGGCAAAAAATGTCCGTTAAATTTACTTTCAAACTACTTTTTTGATACAACCTTGCAATAAAAGTCTACCAAAAATAAGTATAGATATAAATTTACTTGCTTTTCACATGTATTGACAGCAGTGTATACAGGCTGTTAAGCGTATTCGTTTAATTACCTCAAAGAGGCAATTAACCGTAAAGTTTACCATTTACCATTACCAATGAAATGAAGTTTTAATTATTTTTAGCGAAACTGAATTAACGGCTGACAATTTTCAATTCCTATAATTATAGAGATTACTCTGTATCCTTACAGGTTGAAACGAGAGGGCTGTTGCTTGCCTTATAACGCTTTTTAAGAGCGAATTTAGCTTCTCTCCCTGGCAAAACTACTCAAAAGTAAGATTAAATTTGTTCTGGGATTATGATTTAAACTTGTTGTTGTTTCTGTGCAAAGTTGCAAAAAAACAAAAAAATTTTACACATTTTAGATTTTAAAAGTGTTTTTTTTTTTAATAAAATTTTGTTCAAATATTCTACAAGTGCTTAAAGTTTGCACAAAAATATATATGTATGTATAAAGATATCAAATGAATTTTTATATCCAAATACAAAAATTTAATATTTGAATGTCCATTTCATTAAAAATCGTTAAAATAGTTACAAAAAGACCTTTTCCCCAACTGCAACAAACCAATATTATGTTCAAAAGATTCAAAATATGTTTGTGAATTATGAATTTCTTTTCATTTAATTAACAAAGAAATTAATTTTCATAAAATAAAAAAAAATAAATAAATAAAAGGAAATAATTTTATGATTAAAAAAATAACTTCAAAAATCACAACCGGCATTTAAACATTTTTATAATCAACCATACTCGTTGATTACTAGAAACAAAATATACAACAAAAAAAAATTAAAATAAATAGAAAAATAAAATAAAACCCCAACAAAATTAATGCGTAACATTATTTTAATATTACTCGTACTTCATAAATTATTGTCAAAAAACTCTACACACTCTAGCCCTTCTCTCAGGCATTCATTATAGAAAATATTTCAATAGGAAAGTACCCTTTTTAAGCTCAATTCTTTAGCAGAGTACAACAAAAAATTAAACACAAAACACTTTTTGATCAAAAATCACATTAAAAGGCAAAATTCTAAAAAATTTTAATCAAATTTATGCAAAAGAAAGAAAAAAAATAACTAAGAAGGACACATACAAAGTTACGCATGTATTGGATTGTCTTTTTTATATTTTTTTTTAGTTGAAGTGGACAAGGTTGTCTACAGTATACCTCTAACAATAAAAAAGTTGTAAAAGAAGGACACACACATATGTTTAATTTTAAATTTTTCCAGAATATCCTTAAAAACGTTTTGTAGTCTGCTTAAGTGTTAAACAGTAGTGATCATAATGATAGTAGTGATTTCATTACTAAACTATTAAAGAGTATAATACTCAGAAAATGACCACTACTCATACACAGAAAAAAAAAATCACAAAAATTCAATCAACAAAATGAGTTGTTAACCAGAATCATTGAAAAAAGATGGTACCGTTACATTTTTTTTCTTTTTCTCAAAGTAAACTTTGACAAAAAAATAAAATAAACTATTACGGTACCATACATTTTCAATTAAATGGCTTGAATAAATTATTTGTTAAATTCTTTGGTTTAGGTTAGTTGCGCATATTTGTATAAAAATAACATAATAAAAGTTATGAGTGACGTGGTGCAGTGGTTAGAGTGCTTGCGTACAACAACCAACATCGCAGGTTCAAATCCCAAAGATGGTATCGTTGCATTCTTTTTTTCTTTTCTTAAAGAAACCTAAAAATTTTGTATTTGTATTTACAAAAACCATTGTTAGTCGCCGTGGTCTAGTGGTTAGTGTGTTGGCTTACTAAGACGATAGTGCCGGGTTCAAATCTCGGCACCGATATCTTGAAAAAAGAAATATGAAAAAAATATTTCTTTCGGCGACTACCTCTCAGCAGCCTTCTGGCAAAAGCTCTGAGAGTAATTAATTGCCATGAAAGAGCTTCTCAAGTCTGTCGTTCGGAGTCGACATTAAACTGTAGGTCCCGGTACTCATGGATAGAAATTTACACACACAACATGAGTGCTGCGAGAAGCTAGGCCGTAATCCTGACACAGGGTTGTAAAGGCCAGTTATGTATGTATGTATTGTTAGCGCAGAATTGAATAATATTTTAATTGTATATACAAAAAAATTTATTGTATTTACAATTAAGTTTTTTCTGTGTACTGTGCACTGTAAAGGTTTTGGAAAGAGGAAACAGGACTGAAGTATTTGGAAACATATTATTTAAACTCATCGTAATCGATAGAATAATCTTGTGCTGGCAAGTCATTTTACAAATTAGCAGTGTGTTCAATCAACAAACTCTGGGGCCCTATTCTGTAATTCTCTTAAGCTAAAATGCTAAAATTTTGGGTTTTTAAAACAGGCTGGGAGCTAGAATATATAAAATTAAAAATTTTTAAGATAATAGGCATGATGCTTTTAAATTACAATACGCGTTCAAGAATTGTTTTCGTAGCCAAAAAGTCCTAAATCAAGTTCATAAATTTTTAGAGATAGAGTTTTAGCTTAGGAGAATTACAGAATAAGGCCTCTGGACTATGGATTGTAGTGCTATTCGCTGTACAATCAAAAGGTTATACTATGTGAGAGATTCAGGTGCTACGTAAGGAGACGGGATTAGTAGTTATTAATCTTATCACTTAATTAAAATATCTCTCATTGCAGTATCACTAAAACAAAGCATCAGTCATTAAATTGTGCCAAAGATTCAATGCGTCGAGTTTAATACCCTACTGTTTTTAAACAGCTGTTATTTCCATTTCTGCACGCGTTATAAAAATACCAAATTTTACTTTCAATCGGCTGCCTATACAAGAAAGTTGTATTCCATTTTGAGTCAGGTTAAGGTCTTGTAAATACTAAGAAGTTCAAATGGAGTGGCAGATACTTATTAGAACAATTTAAAAACCGATTTGGTCATTCCCGTCAACACCATAGTTGATTTACTATTCAGAAAATTAAATAGCTTCTCCGTCCTCAATACAGTCGGGCCTCGATTATCTGTGATCCGGTTAGCCGGTAACACCGATTAACCATGATGACCAAAGATCAAGTCTATTGTTTTTGTTTGCAATGTTTTCAAATTGTGTGCTTCGATTAATCGTGGTTGCCACTATTATCCGTGATGAAAACGGGGAATTCCCTTATTTGCATAGGATGAGTAAGAAGCATTTAAAAATGTGGGTGGTTAGATCTAAATTTATTTACAGACCGTTTATGTCATAATTATCTTTAATTAATTCTTTTAATGTAAGTAATAAAAATATTAAAAAAAATTGTTATTCAATTAACCGTGA
Organism: Metopia argyrocephala; assembly: GCA_963576795.1. NCBI lineage: Eukaryota > Metazoa > Arthropoda > Insecta > Diptera > Sarcophagidae > Metopia > Metopia argyrocephala. The sequence continues at coordinate 16,529,470 of OY756208.1, read as the reverse complement.
AAATCGATTAGCTGTAATGCTTCTAGTCCCGACCATTACGGATAATCAATGCCCGGCTGTACTTACGTTACATCGTCAATACTTTGGTTTTCATCCAGAGATTCTTAGGGGATCTCTAATGATGATTAAGTACTCTTTTAAATGATTTCTTTCTTTCCTTGATCTATATTAAAAATGTTTTACCATACAATAGTTGGTTGAATTTCCTTTTAATTAATTTGTTACTTCAAATCTGCTAATTTTCATTACCCAACTGTTTACAGAAACAAAACGCATAATCTACACATTCGATTTTGAAGTTGTTAGATTCCCTTCCTATCCACACTCTTTTCATTTTAACGCACTGTCCAGTATGTTGAGATTCAATTCAGTCTTTTTTTTTGTTGCTCTTTGTTTGCTTTATTTTCAAATTTGTTTGTTAATGTGTTGCTCCTTTTTTTTATTACTGGAAGGATACAAATACAATATGCATGTGTTTGTTTAAAAGTAATTTCAAGAGTTCCTTAGTAAGTGCGGAAATGTCCCAAAGCTAAAATAAGTCACACAATACATGAAGTATCCCAGTTACCAATGCGCCCATAGAAATGTATGGAAAAAAAGGTTTAAGGATTTATCCCTCCACTTACTAAATTTTCATTGCATAACTTGTTATGTTCAGTGTGTTAATGCGGGCCATAATACGCCAAGTGTCCCGCTTGACAATACGGCCACAGCTGAGTATGTTTCATACTCGTACATTGGTTGCGATTTTGGCCATTATGTCTGTTCGTTCATTTTAACGTCCGGCTGGCTACTTGTTTATTAAAAAAAGGATGTTGCTTTTGCTTTTGTTTTTATTTTTCATCTCATTTACTCGTAGAAAGACCAGCGTATGATTGTGATGAAAAAAGGGTCTCTTTACTTTTGAAAATCCACTTTACTTTATAAGTTGTGGTTCGTAATAAAATAAAAATTATTTTCGTTTTTTATTTTAAAATGTATGTGCTAAGAACATATGAAAAAAGTAACTGTCAGTTATTTTTTATTTTTGTAGTACATTTTTTTTCCTTGTGGTAAGAGTAAGTGTGTGTGTGCGATTATGTGTAAATGTGACTACACTGCATATGAGGAATGACAACAATTTGAAAAGTGTAAAGACCTTGTTAAGTCTTAATTAAACCCACATGTGGCTGAAGGAAAGGATATTTTTTTGTTGTTATTGTGAAAATTAATTTATTAGAAAAAAGTACCAAAATTAGAAAGAAAATCAATATATTAAAGGTCTAACAATATTTAAAAAATTAAAGCCATCGTCATTAAATTTCTGTGAGAAAATAAAAATATGCCTAAAAATTTAAAGAAATAAAAAATTCAAAATAGATGAGGACTTAACTAAACTGCTATTTGTGAATTTCGATGTCTTACACGAACAAGCGGGTTATTTTACTTTTGGAAGTTTCTGACTCGATAGCGGAATATTATGATTGATATCAGAATAGAGTAAGTGATCAACTTGCGAGTTTTTGCTCCAACAAACATATTAGGAGGTAATCACTCTTCATTGCAAACTTCCTTGTTTTTACTGGGAGGGGGGAAATAAAGTTACGCAGTTAGGTGATTGTGACAACCCGTCGTACCGGACTCTTCAAAATAACTGCGGGCTACCTGCTAAAACCCCTCTCAAATTCACCCGGCTTAATCCCTAAACCAATCAATTTATGGCATTACTTAGGATGGAGCCTTATATATATATATGTTCACTTAGACACTCTTATTCCGTTGTCTTTGCTAAGTCCTTCCCCTTTCGCCGGAGGATCTCTTCGACGAAGAGACCGATCCTCTTGCTGCGTGATCAAATAGCATTACTCCCACAATCGTAGTGGGAGTCAAAGAGCCCAGATCCTTCTCTATTTCGGATCTCTCTGCCATCCCCTTACCACATTCAAAAAATGTGTGAGAGGCAGAGTCGAACTGTGCATCACATCGAAGATACATGTGGGACTTATTGCCTTCCCTATTTTAAACAAGAAAGACTGGAAGTGCCCATGTCCCATCGACAATTGGGTGCCATAGTAATCTACCTCACAGTGCTGACGATTTAGCCAAGTGTCCACATGGGAGATAAGACTGTATGTCCACCTGCCGCGAGACTCAATATCCCACCGTCGCTTGTAGTTACGAAGAGATTGCGACCTTGCCACTGTCAGGGCCTCTTCTTTTACCATTTCAGCGTTATTTTGGTAAACGAACTGCCGCTCTCTGGCGAGCAGGTCGATAAGTATAACCCCTGCTACCACAAAGATAGGAGCATGCTGTGCGGAGTGTTGCTCTCGGAAAACTTTCTTGGAAGTGTTGCAAACTTAGCAAACCATGTTAAACATACCATATGGCGACATACCAGGGTGCTTTTTCTAAAATAGTTAGACGAGCTTTCAGTAGATGTCATTATTCAAGAGAAGTAGCAGAATTGCATTCTTTGAATAAAGCACTCTGACTTATTACATTCTTTTTATTCAGATTTGTTCTCAATTTTAATTTCAAAACTCGATTTCTCTTGGTCTCTATCTTCATCTTTGTGTCAAAAGAACTTTAACCCATATATATCGCCTAAGGATTTATCTGAAATCAGGAATATAAATTCAACAAAATATTGGTGGAACAACTTCTAAATATTTTTGTTTTTTCCCTTTTTTTATTTCCTGACCAAATTTTATACTTATTATAACTATTTGATATATAAGATAATGTTTTTTTTCACTTTTCATTGTCATTATCACAAAATATATAAAATATCATTATGAATTCCTAATAGTAATATTTAATTTTGAAAAAAAAATTTAAATGTATTGAGAAATAATTTACTTGCGAACTCGAAAGTAATCGTAAAACATGAAATGAAATCTATTTGTTTGTTTGTGAAATTTTTGTATACTATATTTATTATCAATAAATAAGCTTTTGGTTGAAAATGTATTACAAATAAAAATTATAAACAAAAATATTTTAAACAATTTTATTTGCAGGTGTTGTCTTTATCCATGAGTTATATGAGAGCTAACCCCAAATATTTATCGATCCCTTTTTTTAGTTACCTAGCATTTAAATTAAATTACTTATTTAACGAAAACAACCTTTTAAACAAAAACAACATTTATTGCAGCGTAATCTCAAGACCTCGGTTTGTGTAGATTTCGAACCAGTGTGATAATTCGCCTTTATACTCAATTGAGTATGCTATACCATGTTACGTTTGCACTAATAAATTCGAAAAAAATTTATTGTATTAAATTATTAAAAAATAACTTATTTTGCATTTTATTTTAAATTGAAAATTTTATAATCAATTAAAGTTTGTTAACCTTCTACAAATATTTTGTAAATATATATCTTTTTACATCACTTAAGAATCTTCTATTTATTTTACAATAAACTGATTAAATACCTTTAATATTTTCACTTAAAATAGAAGACAACTATAGTAATCTAAATATACATATATACATACATACATATGTTATCCTTTAAATAATAAGATTTACCTTAAAATGACAAATACACCCAGCAACATACACACCAATACATTTAACAGTATTTTAATGTTTCCAATTTCTTATGAGTTTACTGGAGAAGACTATAAGTATTTTGAGAGTTCAACATATTTAGAACAACACTGAAAACCATATGTGGTCGCAAGCAATCAAGAAAACTTTTTAAGTCGTTTTATACATCCAACCTCAGACACGAGTACTTGCAGGTACGTAGTACGTACATCAATAAATATATTCTCATGTTTTCTAAATCTCTCTCGTCATTTCTTGTTGTAAAATGCATTTTAAAGATTTTATATTTAAGAAGGTCTTGTTGTTTATAAAGTTGTATAAAGCTGTTGCATATCGTTTTGCTTAAAAATTCAATTATAAATTTTGTTTTCCTTTTTACTATAGAGAGAAAATTAAAGAAATAGAAACATAATTAATTGCTTGTTGTGCACAAGACATTGCAATAGTTTTAAAAGGGGTAATAAATTTATGATTTTAGTATTTAAAGGAATAAAGGACCACAAAAATTGGTAATTTGTCTTTTATAGGAGAGTATTTTGAATTCAAGAAAATAGATATTTTAGTTTCTCCTTTAGATATACATGCATATGTATTAAGATGGGAGAAATTGTATGGGTCAAAAAATGTTAAAGTGCTCATAGCGATTGTTATTCCATAGGTCATTCTAAGAAATTTTTCCAAAGAAACCATAGACTTTTTTAGTTTGTACATTTATTCAGATCGAAATTCAAAACTTTCAAAAATTAAAACCTCTTTTATACCGATGCAAAATGTCTCTAATTTCTAATTTGAAATACTGAGGACATAAAAAAAAATTGAAAAAATTTTGAACGGCACTTTTTGATACTAAAATTCCAGAGACCTCACGCAATCGGAACAGTATAAAATATTTTTTTAAAACAGCTTACCGTTAGTTTTATATTTGGAATTGAAAGTGTGGGAAATTTTTGGTTCTGAAGCTTTAAATCTCAAACAAAACTTCGGCGCGAATTCCAGAGGGGCAAAATTCATTTTAGACCTTTGGTTTCTTTGATTCAAAAACTATCGATATTATCGATAGTATCGAATTCTTTTAGAAATGTTAAATTTCACGTTCCTGTTAGCACATAAACAAAACAGTCATACGAAAAACAAACTTGTTTCATATAAAATGACACGTTACGGTAAGTTAGCCATCCTTTTCGCTTGAAGTCAACAAGTCTGTTGTAATAGCCCAGATTTGCACTTCTTTGTATTGGTTGTATTGAACAAATTTACCATCATCTCATTTTTCAGAGTGTTTCTTGAAGGCAACATATAGCGGGGATTTAAGCATTTAATAAAATCTCAGAAACATGTATCCTTTACTATACTGAATGGCTGTAAATTACACCATTACACCAGTATGTAGTAGTTTTTTCCCTTCGGAATCCCTGTTATAGGTTTTAGACTCTTTGACAAAATATTGGATTATGTTTGATTGTTTCGGCAGTCGGTTATGAGATGGATGGGCACGTTTTAGGTTGTCAAATATAGCCGATATTATGCATTTTCTTTATCTATTGCTTTTAGAAAACATTTCCAAACTTTCGAATTACCTCTGCGAGTTTTTTCAACTGTATAGCTTCAGTATCAACCTCAGTATTTTTGCTTTCTTTATCACTATTTTTATTGTTTGTTTCTATTAAGAATTGCAATTAAAAATATGTACAGTGCCAGTTAAATTATTGAAACTTAAACAAATCTGGACTGTTGCAATTAAATGCATCAGTTAACGATAGTATTGCTATCGAAAAAATAACATCGATAGTCTAATAAAAATAAAACTATCGATTTTATCGATAGTACTATACATTGTTTGCCAGCTCTAATGTACAATATAAGACAAAAATGTTTTAGAATATTGATATCAGCTTTTAAATATACAACTTGGTATTCAATCAAAATATTATGATTTACTTGATTTTTCGTTTTTTTTTGTTTGCTATAAAAACTAAACAGTTCAACTATATTAACAAGAGTATAGAATTATTAAAAGATTTATGAATGTCATTTATAAAAAAAAGTGGATTCTGTCAAAAACCATTTAAAATATTTTACATTGAAAGTGACATTTAGAATTTCAACTGCCTCAGTGCTGCTAACTTTTTAGTGTTATGCTCTGATAAAGCGATTTTATGGTATTTTCTCCCTCAAAGTTGAGTTTACAAAATAAAGTGTATCAACTTTGAAATAAATGTAAAGACAAAAACAAAAATTAATATTTTCTTAATACTTTGTATATTTCACTCTGGCATTTGTTGTTTTTTTCTTTCAATTCTATAACGATTCAATTCAAACAAGTGTAATGCTATAAACACATTAAAGGCTACCGACCATCAACCACAAGCTGTCAAAAAAAGAATATAGGTGTGCATATGAGAATAATTATTTTAGTGGCAACACGACTACAGACCACACGACTACTTTTGTAGCCCGTAGCCAACTTAAACTAATTTCTATTTTTCTTGGCGACAATAAACAGTTTAGTGCTGCCAATACAATAAGATGCATGAAAAAGGGTGTTTAAAAAACGCAATACATGAAATATATACTTAAAAAAAGGGAGAAAATTTAAGTTGCAAACTGAAAAAAATCATTCGTTGACATAATTCATTTATTTGCATCAGTTTTTATTTCATTTTTAATTTATTATTTAACTAGCTTAGACCCGGCGTGCTTCGTTACACCTACCACTATCATTTGTTCACATTTTTCGACAGATGATTTTGAGTGACTACGGAGTAATTCAGATCAAATTGAAAAACTTTAACTGTTACTGATTTCAAGATATACTGAACTCAATAGTTAGTTTATCTAGAAGCTACCACGGCTACTTGTCCACCCTTTTTCTACTGATAATTTTTAATGAATATGAGCTCAATCACACCAAATTCAATAACTTTAGCTTTAAGATTTATAGATACGTATTTATAAAGAAATCAATTTTAACTTATATGGAAGGTGTCTCGCCCGCTTCTCCAATTTCATCCACTTTCTGACTGATGATTTGCCTTGCCCCCGAAGTTATTCAGACCCAATTCCGAAACTTTAGCCTTAACCATTTTGCAGATATGCAAAAATCAATATTTAAAGATAAATAGAAAAAAGTGGGTGTAAAAGTAGGAGTGGCAAATTTTTCTCTCTATGAAAATTTAAGATGGATTAATAAAAACATTTGAAAGATAATTTAGTCAAATCGATGGAGCCGTTTACTGATTTTATGTAAAATAATAAAGTGGGCTTAAAAGTGGGCGGGGCACAATTTTATTTTCTTAAAAACCTAAGTTGGATTGCGACTATCATTAGAAAGAAAAAATGTTCAAAATCGGTCCAGCCGTTTTTAACTGATGCTATGACCAACGAACAACATTGATTTTTATTTATATAAGTAGATTACATTTATAGTTTTCTTAAATTTTTATAAATTTTCTTCAGAAATTTGTTTTGTTTTGTTTCCTCACAATTTCACTTTAAAAAGTTTGTTACGTATTGTTTAGGTTATGTTCAACGTGTCAAAACAGATGTTTATTTTGTAGCTGTAGTCGTCATTATAATTATCTACCTGGCTACTTGGCTTCTTTTGTAGCCTGCGAATTTTATAGTCGTGTGTGGTCGATTGACTTCAATGTGTTGATAATATAAGTATTGCAATAAGGGATAGAATTTATGCCATTTCGTACTGAAAATTCCAATAAACGTTTAAAAAATAAAATTATTTCACAGTAGTATTAAATAATGATGGCACAGTGCTAGATAAAAACAAAATAGCAAATAAACAATTAACACCTTTTTTACATAAAACATCCACTTAAACTTGATATCTTAATGGTCATCACCCCTGACATTTAAGTGTTTAATCTTTATTTTGTATTTTTAAAATATGTCATTTAAATAACGTATAAAACGTTTTAATAAGGACAATTTAAAATGCATGTTAATTTTGGAGAAACCGAAAAAAATCAGTAAATAAAGTTATAGACTAAAAACTCCCCTTAAAATATTTCACTACAGTTTGTGGCTTTTTTGCAAAGTAGAAGCAATTTTCCCACAAAAAATAAAAAAAGTCAACACAATGAAACAATTTAGTTTTTTTTTTCTCTTTATTACACAGCTATTTTGCATTCTGATTTACGTAAAATTCTCTCACTTATCTAAAGTATTATACTCGTATATGCGTATCTACATGTCTAAAAAGGCGTGAAATTAATTTACATAATTTTACGCTCTTTGATCGTTTCAAATTGCCTTCTTTTGGCCTTTTTATCATCAACAATCATACCCCAGCCAGGCCAGTTGTGAACGCTTGAGGCTATAAAGTGTCGTACTTGTGGTGCAGTGCGGCTAAAAAACAAACAAAAAATAAATAAAAGAAAGAACCAAAAGTAGAAGAGCGCATTTTTAGTTGTTTGCTGTATATTTTACCATTATTTTTATTTATTGTTGTTGTTCTTTGTTGCCACTGCTCAATGGTGTCAAGTGAAAAATTTACGCCTCCCTGTACACTAATGCCTGTTAATGTATACGTTTAAGTAAATGTATGCCAAAAGTAATTCTTATTTTGAGGTCATAAAGGGAAAAGCGTTAAACTGTTAACTCAAGTTGCACTTGAGTTGCCTAAAAACCATGTCACTTTACGAGCTTAAAACACTCGGGAGGGTTTTGGATACACAGCTTAAGCATATTTGTTGGGATGGCATGAGGTAAATGTAAATCGATTTTGAAGCTATTTTACATGTATATTAAGTGCCTAATATGGAGGCTAAATAAAAATATTTGTCTAAAAGTGTAGTCACTAAAATTTTGCATATAATCGTATAGTAAATTATGTTTTAATTCTAAAAGTTTGGCATACAATAAAATGTTCACCAAATTTATATTTCAGTTACAATATATGTATATCGCACCTTTATTATAATAGTGCAATAAGGAATTAAAATACAGAATAGAATTACTAGCAGCATAAAAATTTCAACCTTTTCTCTTTTTATTAACTTATTTAAATTTCCCAAAACTTATTTTTGTCACACAAATCAGTAAAACTTACTGTATACTGATTTCTTTTTTCAGTAATCAGTATTTTTTACTGAATACTGATTGCCTTTTCCAGTAAACAGTAAAATTTACTGCACACTGAAACACGTAATGCAGTAAAAAAGTAATGCAGTATGCCCATGTATGATTATAACCATAAATTTTTGGTCAGTCATTAAAGACACCCTTAATTTTTTTTGCGAATTTTGCATAGTAATGGCTTAATTTAGTAAACCATGAAAATAAATCTTTGGATCAGTCAATATACAACAGAACCCAACTAATAGAATATACGAGTAAGTTCCATTAAGTATTCTTAGCTCAAGAATGACTAAAAATTATTGTGATTTATGTAAAAAATTCTGCATAAAAATTAGCGCATCATTTAAAGGCATCATTAACAATGTAGTTTACTTTAGAGTATTCAAATGTGTGCCATTAGAGAACAGATTGGAATAGTTAAGCAAATCACAAATAATTTTTTAAACTAAACTTTTAGAAGCAAAAACAATTTTCTTATAAAAATATAAAGCAATTAACCTGAATTAATTAAATTAGTTTAGCTGGTTTTAGAGCATAAGGTCAGTTAGCATAAAATGCCCTTTTCTCACCACAAAACTAGAGATTAGAAGAACATTTACACAAAAAGCAAAGTTCCAAATCAGAGAATGTCATGTCCAAAGGTAGTCTCAAAGCAAGTCTTCTATTTTTCAATTAAGATGAGCTACTAATACTTTCTATGATACAGTGCCACTTAAGGACCGTCAGAAAACCGGAAGCATTTATAGGCGAGTTACTCTTACTTGTAAGAGGATAGATGTTTAAAAAACGTAGACGATTGGGCTTTTTTTTCAGAATGATTTCCAAAGAACTCTCGACTTCGCCAATGAGATAAAAACTTGAGAGTACTAAAGTTAAGTCAAAGCAGTCCATCTAGGAGTCAAAATGTCACCAATTGTCTAGCGCTGCACTCTAACCACCACGGCTACAGTCGTACATGTCGTCGATGCCGACTAATGTGGATTAAATGGAATAAGAGGGCAAAAACAAAAATAAAAATTGTAATTCTGTTTCATCCGAATGGGATGACAATTACAAGAACAGCAATGATGGTAAGAAAAGGAGAATATGATAAAAACTGTTGTGTGACTTTACTTCGACTAACTCATACAAGTATATGTACATACATATGAAAGAATATAATTTCAGTATGCGATTTCCAGAAAAGTGTGAGTTAAATAGTTGATGTTTGGTCTTGAATATGCACAGGACACAAAGAACTCTGATGAGACTACCGTAGCTGGAGTCGAAGACAATTGTTCAGTTTGGCTAGTGTACTATTCCTTCACGGACATCATTTCTTCTTTAATTACCAAAAATATTCATTGCGGTTAACTTTGATCTAATAAAAGCGTTTCTGACGAAACAAAAATTAAATTATATAAAATATTATGATCAGACCTTTCCTGAGGCTCGAACCTAGAGCCTTCAACACACCAATTATAACTTTCAGTATAACAGTGACCAGAATTTTGTAGTCTAATTATCTAACCACACCCACCTGCACGCTTTTTAATTTGGTGAAAAAGAAAGTAATGAGGAGTAAAAAGTAATTAAAGAGGAGCTCGATATAAAATGCATACCAAGAACTCTTTTAAAAGAAGGGGTATCATAATCACTGTTGCCACGACTTTTAATTTTTTTAACCAAATTCCAGCAAAAATTTAACCAAAATGGAATAAAAAAAAATAACCAAATTTTTAACTATTAATTCTTACAGAAACAATGAAAAACAATTTTTTAATCAATTATAGGTATTACATTTTTTGCAGTATAATTTAATATAATTTGACTAGTCTGTCAGGATATAATTTTGCCTTCTGATTGTATGGGAGAAAGGGCAAAATATATAAAACCTCTATTCGCATTCATTTTAATCTAAATTTATGTGTGTACGAGATTGAAATCAACGCATAATAGTACAAAAGATAGGTTTAATTTTAAACCGATAATAAAGTCATTGTTTATCTCGTTGGTTTTCAAATAGCAACAGTGAACTAATTTAGAACTTACACCAATTTTTGAAATATTGTTATGAGTTTTAGAAAAGTACATAGTTTTTTTTCCCCTTCTTAAGGTTTACATATATTTATATTTTAGAAGTACCTTTCTTAAAAAAAATTGCAAAAATAGTGAACAAAAATGTTTTCGACACACTTGATTCATATTGTTATTATTTGCAAATTGTGAATTTATTATTTTGAATTCAAAACATTTGACTTAAGCGAAAAAGTAACCAAAACGAAAAAAAAACTTCGAGTGTACACAATGTAAAAAAAATAACCAATTTTGGTTAGAAATAACCAAAAACGGCAACTCTATAATCATAATCTAAATCGTATAATAGTATAAATGTAGGTCTTCTTATCATTTTTTGATAACAGTAAAACTTAAGCATAGTTTGTATCAGAGTGGGCAAACAAACAAAACATTTCGCAAAAGTTTCAACAAAGTCATACACTTTTCAAAAATTTTTTAATGGTATTGTACATGAGCAAAACAAAAACAAATACTTTCTGAGAAAGAGCGCAAATGAAACAATTAGCTTTTCGCTCTTGTGCTTGCTTTGTTTTTTGTTGTTTTTTTCTCTTCTTCTTTTCTTTTTCTCTTCTTCTATTCTTTTTCTTATCATTAATTTTTTGTTGTACATACGCACATTTGAGTTAGTGTATTTGTAGTACTCAAAACAAAAACAATATACAACATTAAATGGGACAATCTTTCTCACTGTTTCTGTTTTACTTTTGTTTTACTCATTGTAAAGAATACAAAAAATGAGATCAAACGTTTTGTTTATTTTCCTACTCTGGTTTGAATCGTTTTAGTGAACATTTTTTCTCCTATATATGAATAAAATTATTTATATAAGTTTAAATATTGAATAAAAATTTGAAATAACAGCACTATATATATATATAAAAATTGTCTTCTGTAATATGTAACTCTTTATTTTGGTTGGTGCAAAATTCCTTCAGTGCTGTTATTTTGTACTTTAATTGAAAGAACATTGCAAAAGACATCCAAATTTATTCATTAGATTTTATTTCTAATCTATTTAAGGCGTTATATGACGAAACAAAAAAATCAATAATTTATTAATCACTTAAAAAAGTTTTTAAATTAGTATTTATTAGAATTTTGTTGACTTTAAAAATATTGCATGTGCAAACATAGTCCCCAAAATGTGAAAAAATTTATGTTAAATTGTCAGTTATAAGCTTTACATTTTTACAGTTTGTCACATTTATTTCAAGCAAACTTCCGGTCATTTTGAAATGAAATTAAAAAACAATTCTAAAAAAGTAACGAATTTCTTAAAACAACGGCCCTAATAAAAAAAAGAAGGAAAGTAGAATTCGCAGAAAATTACATAAAATGAATAGCAACAGAAACATATCGTATATGTTTGCAACATACATACATAGCTTGTTCTAACGCATGGCAATATTGTGGTGATTGTCATGATACATGCCACGTTGAAAGTTATTTTTGTCACGTTTAGCGTTCCCCAAAATAAACCAACAACTCAGATAAAAAATTAAAAAAGAAAAAACTGTATTTATATATAAAAAAGCAGATGTCAAAGTTAATGCCTGACAAAATTCATATGTCATTCATTTCAATTTGAGATGATGTCCTTATCTGACCCTTAGTAATAAATAAAAGTAAAAAAAAACAAAAACACAAAAACGGAATCCTTGGAAATACGAAGTGGGGCAAAATTATACAAAAGCTTGAGTGAGTATTTAATTCATAGTTGATGAAATCATTTTAAGAGCGATTTAAATCCAGGCATAAACAGTTCGTTGACAGCAGTGCTTAAAAACTTTTGTTCTTTTTACATACAACCAAAAGGAAATTGTGTTCAGAAATTAAAATTAATGATGTGAACTAAACAAAAAATACATATAAGAAATCAGAAAAAATTCCATAAAAAAAAATAATATGCTACTTGGGGCACATATTAATACACTTTCTTAAAGCATATACGTATACGTACATACTTACGGCATAAACTTATTTGTATAAATAGATACTCTTTGTATTAACTATGCAATTTTCATAATAAGCTTAATGTTAAAACACATACATATTACAGGAAGAAAAAAAGTAGCAACACAACATGTTGCCACAAAATAATGTCAATTTCATATGCAGACATACTGTTATTACAAAAACATCAACAAACATATTTACCTGGTGAAATCATTGTCATCACCATCATCATCATTATCAAAAATATAAAAGAACAATAAACCAAAGGAAGGAAAAAAAAATCTTACAATACAAAAATTTCGCTAAAATACTCAACAATCATAAGCTGGAAAATAAGCATGTGTTGTGTGGCAAATACGGTGAGTATTTATTATATGATGTGCGACGTGTGGCACCATTACATTCTATAATCATACAGTTACTTACCTATTGTCAACTCAACCATTGTCATCAACGTCATCATCAAAATGGCATTATTTTTCAGCAGAAACAAAAGGGAAAAAAGTGAATGAATAAAAAAATATTGAAGAGTATAAAATTCACTGAAAGATCTCAACTACACATATGTGACACTTGAATGAGGCTTTTGATTATTTTGTTTTTTTTTTGTTAAAAATAAAAAAAAAAATTTTCAATTCGAGTGTAACAAAGAAACTTGGTAAAAGTTGTAGGTAAAAAAAAAGTCAGGGCAAATACATATATCTTCTTCAGTCTAAACAAAAAATATTTTAAATTTTTTTTCTCTTCAGAAAGTGCTAAAAATGCCGCTCGAATATGTGCTTTCAAAATCGGTTTATTGCACTTAAACTTCTTAGGATTTTTCAATTCCTTTATTACATTTCTATTTTCCGTTTGTTTCTTTTTTTTTATTTGAGACCAATACTCAGGGCTCAGGGGTAAACTCCTACAAAATGCTTGGCATTGTATTGGAATTTTTGGAAAGGACAGTATATATCTTATTATTATTAAGTGCCTTAGGAATGAGACAAATTGCTGTGAATTGATCATTTAAAGGCCACCCCTTGAATGATCAACAGCAATTGACTCATCGGTGCATGTTGATTGTGTGGTGAGTGCCTTCGCTAAGTAGGTTTAGTAGGATTAGCTGTTATCTGCTACTTCCCAATAAGTGACGCTTTTCTCTTGATCATTTGTTTTTTTTTATGGACATTGGTTAAGGTGGAATAGAGTGGAATGTCGGGGATCGGTTTTTTTGCAGACGGTCTTCTTGGTGGGGGGGGGACGTCTAATTTTCAAATTATAATTTTGAAAAAACCGCAAACTAACTTTTTAATTTTTCACCTTTGCTGGGATTTGAACCTGGGCCGTTTGAGTTTGTAAATTAGATGATGAAGTTGATGGCCTTTTTATATAAATTTCCATTACAACTTAACTTGACTTTATTTATTATTTAACAGCTCATATAGAGACTTTCAAATCACATCTTGGGCTTACTTAGCCCTGAAATATTCTGATAGACGATTTAAATAATCTTCGAATTCAGTCCAGATACTTCACTAACGTGCTACAGGCAATGAAACCCGAAGAGACTTAAATTTCTGCATGGTGGTTGGATGATACTCTGATGCTGTATTGTGTACAAAATTCCCATGAACAGGTTATTGATTAGATGTGGTATTATATTTCCGCCAACAGTGACAGTGAAGCAACAAAAACTTGTACACTCCGCTCTCTTTCAAGAGCTATAAAACAGTTAAAAGCCTCCATTAGTTAGAGATGTCTAACTGTCTACAATACCATGGGCGTTAGATGGTGGGTCTTCTTAGAACTAACGATTAAGTATTACTTCGAAGGCCATCAAACTTCAGAGGCTATGCTTAAAATCATTATTCCAAAGTATCTGTTCCTGATACGGTTTACAAAACCTGTTGTTGTAGCAATTTTCTACGTCCTATCTTAATTATGACAAGTCTAGGCAATACTTATCTGATAAGAACATCTAGCCAATTTAAAATATTTAATGTTGGCCGAAAGCCAAAACCATGTAGGGTGGAGTTAAGCTGTCGCACTCGAGTGCTCATATTCCGCAATTTCAAATTCATGCGGGCAATTTTACAAGACTATACAGGTATTGCTTGATTCACTCGTAACAAGATCTGTATAAGATAGTAATCCAGGGGGCCATGCGATCTTGTGACTTATACTTTTACATAGCGTGAAAGTTCATAAGTTCATATAACATTGTAATGGATTTCTCACATTTGCTGCCATCCTCTGATAGATCGTAAACTCTCCCTTGATGTTTGTTCCTATGATTGTGCGCACTATATAAATCTGGCTAAGTTTTTTTTAGTCTAAGGGCCATTATTACAACTTGCCGTTAGTTAAAGGTAGGATTTTATCAGACCGATAAATTGGTTTTTGTTATTACAAATAAATTTTAAACTAAAGTGAACGATAAAGTTATTGGGAAGATTGCCTTACCTTTAGGTAAAAGTTAACTTGTAATAACAAACACCATTTTATCGGTCTGATAAAATCCTACCTTTAACTAACGGCAAGTTGTAATAATGGCCCTAAGTCTTACTGAGATAATTTTTAACTTTTTAGCCTGGATTTTCCTTATTAAATTTTTCCATTTGTAAATAGTGGCTTTTACACCCATTCAGTAAAGCCACAAACTCTACTAGAAATGTCGTTCATGATAGAAACCTTGTAGGCACTGCTAAAATCATTATATTCATTTATCTGTGGGAGTATCAGAGTACTTTAAGGCATTGTCTGCTCTTGGTCTTAATTTTATTAAACCAATAGTATAATTATATACTCTACAGCTTGGTCATGATTTTCTGGTTACATTTTACCAAACAACTTAATTCGGTAGGTTTTTAGAAAAGACCCAAAATTTATACTCAGCAGTAATATAAAATATATAGGGACTGCTTTTAGTGAAGGGTATTTCTTCATATAAATCTTTATCTAAAAAGTTGCTTTAAATCTGTCTGAGACAGAATATCCTTTAAATAAAAGTGTTTCTAATGTATGCACATAAAAAACCTTTTGGCTTTAAAGCCAATAATATACTTTTATTACTTAATTATTTATTTCTTCCAATCTCAATAATGTTTCACTTTTATCACTTAAAGTTTTCTTTGATTTTTGTCAATTTCATTAGCAATTCTGCGGTAGATTGTGGATTGATGATATTTGCACTTGTGGTTTTTCAATGTTTATCATTTAAGCAATTTTTATGAATTTCCCAAGTGTTTTAAAATAAAGTTGTTGACTTTTTTCTTTTTTTGTCATAAAGAAAAACATTTTTTTTTTCTGTTAGGATGACCTCTGTATGAGGGCGTACAATATAAAAATTCAAAGGACATCTTTTAATAATCATCAAATAACGGTCAGCAAACATTGAAAACTGACTCTACCCTGAACATTCGTAAAAAAAAAGATATCCTGACAATGATGTTATTAAAAACATGCAACATATGTTGTTCAACAAAATATTTGTTTTGTTTTCATTTTTTTCAATAATGGTTGCAAGAGAAAGGACATTTTTTTGTTTTGTTTAATTTTTTTTTATCAGCCTTGGATGTATTATAGATATTAAGTTTAGCAAATTGTCGATTCTAAACATGTTTTAACAAAAATTGAGGCAATTCGTTGAAAAGCCAAAGTAACAATGTCTCCTTTTATAGCCTTTGCTTATTATTAAAAAAAAATACACAATATTTGACCTGTTCAAACTTCGTGTTACGTCCTTTTGTTTTTTGTGTGTGTGTTTTTTTTATTTATTTATTCGCTTAATGGCCAGCCAAAAGGATGCTTTATGTTCTGGCCACCACTTTAACTATTACTGCTATACGTTTAAGTGTCTTACTCTATGCTGCTTAAAAACAATAATAATAATAATAATAATGACAACATATTGTTTCTAAAGTATCTGCTCCTTTTATTTGTGTGGCAGTCAGCTCTTGTGCTTTTATTTGAACTTTTCTTGTGTATTAGAATGGCAAGTAGATTGATTATGTGTTTGTTATGGTCCTTTATTGCCAATAAATCAGAATTTATTTGCAACAAAAATGAATTAAAAACTTCAATAAATTCTTTTAAGTATCCTCCCCATATACGAAAAGGATAATAAACATGAGCTTCTGTACTTTGTAGTGTTTAGTGAAGGAAAACGACATTTAAACAAATATGAAGAACGCCTGTTGAATATTGAAATAATCTTTGAATTTATATTTGTTGTGAAGGTTTTCTTACTTCGCTTATATACGTAGTGAAATAAAGTCTCCATTGAAATGTTTGTGTCTGTAACAAGTATTTTAAACAGACGGAAACCCGCTTCTTTTTAATAGTAAAAATTGATTTGGCTGCATAGCTGCTAGGTATCATTGACAGTGGTACATGGAAGTTAAAAATTGGGTGTAATATTCTAATAATTATGTAGTATAGTAGATACAGAAGCTTGTTAGATTTTAGAGTCACACATTTTGACATTAAGGCTCTATCCTACTTTACCTAAGTCATCGAGCATTAATATACACTTTTGTACGAATAGTTTTATTTCTGACAGAAATTATTTTTTTTTATTTTTATTTAATACCAATACTCAGGAGTAAACCTGGATGATGAATGTGAGTCGTGAGCATCTTCTTTATGTAGGTTAGCTGTTATCTTCCCAGAAGATGGCGCTGTATTCCTGAGCATTCGTTTTCTTGGTGGAATAGGCTGGAAATGCCAGGGAGCGGTTTCGTGAAGATGGATTTTTTAGAGGTGGGGGGGAACCTCTTATTTTTTAAATTATAATTTTTGGAAAAACCGCAAATTAATTTTTTTACTTTTCTCCTTATCTGGGATTTAAACCTCGGTCTTTTGAGTTTCTGTGCACGCGCTCAACCACTATGTCACGAACCCCCCATATTCCAGTATTAAAAACTAGTGGTTCACTAATCAATACCACGCATTATTGAATTACTTAAACCAATTAATTAATATTTAAAATAAACTCTATCAAGGATTACGTTGAAATTGAATATGAAGTATTTTTTCAACTCTATTCCACCTTAACCATTGACAACGAAAAACTACTGATCAGAAGAAAAGCGCCACCTATCGGGAAGTAGCAGATAACAGCTAAAAAAAACTACTTAGGGAAGGCAGTCACCGCAATCAACATGCAATGTTGGGGCATTGGATGATCAATTCACAGCAATTAGTCTCATTCCTAAGGCACTTAATAATATAAGAAAATAAAATATATGCTCTGTTGTCATAACGTACTGTCCTTTTCACAAAAAATTTCACTACAATGCACAGCATGTAGTGGGGGTTTACCCCTGAGTATTAGGTATAACTGTTGTTTCCGTTTCTTTAAAACAAAAGAAGTATTTCCAAACTTCCATCTTAGCAGAAAGGATAGTATTATGGCTTTTTTAACTGTATAATATAACAGAAAAATTGATACACAATCTCTTAATGGTAGTGTGACTTGTAAAATATAGAAAAGTATGCATTAATCGACTTATAAAAAACAAATTGGAATTTATTAACATATGCCATGGATTCAATAACAGAATATTTTTGCTATACAGAACGCTAACACTTTAAATTAATTTATTTTAAGCCAAAACTTTTATTTTTGGCAGGGCCACCGCTGCACTTTAATCTCTGAAGCCAAATAAAAGTTAAGTGAGACTTGGCTTACCCGGATGGTTTATGAAAGAAAATTACAATTTAATGATAACCTGCTACTTATTCAAATCAACAAAGAATATTGAAATAATATTAACTCTTAACTTTAATAGAATTTAGTTTTGATCTATTTTAACGTTTATTATGAAACAAATATTGAAAATATTTTTTTAGACCTCCCTAAGCACATCTATCTAAATCTGTCAAGTAACCTACAGTATCACACATTATTTGGTGATACAAACATCTCCATCTGTGACTGCTAGTTCTCATAAACACATTCCTATTCTCCTTTTATCGTAAAAAAATCTATAAGGAATTTTCGGTCTGGCCTTCTAGAACTGAGATTATGAATAGAGCGCAGAAATTGTTATCATAGTAGTGTGCCCTAGATAATCTTGAGCGGCCCAGTACACCAAGCATTTTGAAACTGATTAATTAGATTAGGAAAAGTAGCAAGCAATTATGTACAGTAAAGTTTTGAACCCATGTAGGGTCTCACAGATCTTTTTCAAGCCAATACAACCGCAACATCGTTTTCTTTTAGTCCACAGTGTCCAGGTACCAAAATAAGTCGACTGAACTGAATTACGGCAGCTTGACGACCATTAACATGGTAAGTAAGACATTAACTGCGCTTCTCCGCCAATGTATCCGCAGACTCATGGCATCTAATTTTATTTTGTCCAGGTACTCAAAACAACTTGACTGTATCGGCAAACATCAGTATTTACAACTATGAGAGACGAACTCCCTGAAGTTATCTTGGCTAATGATAATAAGATTGTCAGCTAAGGCTTTTCTAGTACAACATGATAAACTACTACCTTCCATAACAATGGAAGGAATACTTCAACCTAAGGGCGCTTTTCCGACTCTCAAGGTTGTTTCTTCTCCATTCTTCCGTCTTACATTATAACGAACTAGTTATGGTGTTAAAAGCTGTTTTACAAATGAACCCTCGATGTCCCAGATCTTATTTTTCTGAATAATGATGACAATGCCCGCTATTTCATTAATCAGATATTGACCTTGATGAACTTCATTCTAAATGTATTTTTGGCTTGTTAGATAAAAATAAAATCTTAATAAAACAAAAGATGTATCATGTAGGACAATTGAAGAACTTCTTCTCCTTCGTCGTGCAGGAGTTTAGGTGCTCTATCCGCCATTTTATATATCTCGAGTTAATGATGCTACTTACTTTATGTTTTTGACACCAACATTTTTAAAACCTGCAATCCATTTTCGGATATTTATCTCCAAAACTGGATGAGATATCTGAAAACGGATTGCAGACTTGAAAAATTTGGGATGGAAAACCTAAATAACTCGAGATATATAAAAAATATGAAAGGGCGGATAGAGCACATAAACTCCCGCACGACGATATATAATTTTTTTGTTTGTCTGTAAATTCTGTAGTTCTTGTTTTAAGCCTCCCAAACCACTGTCTGTTTGATCTTTTATTTATTTGTTTTATTAAATACAAAAACAAAAAAAAACGTATTAAATTTTAACATTTGTTACGTGATGAGCATGTTTGTTGGCAGTTTATTTTGTTGCCATTATCAATATTTATCCATAAAAATGAAATAAAAGGGAAAGAAAGCACACGAAAACGAAACAAAAATTTAACCCAAAAATCTATTAAAAAATTATAAGTTAATCCCTGGCGAAAATGTTATGCCATTTGTACGATTTTAATAATAATGACATGAAATAGGTTTGAAATATAAAAAAAAAAATAAAAATGAGCATAAATGTTTTACAAGACAAATTGTTGACACGTGAGTCAATTGTTAATCATGAAAATAAAATTTTCGTTTTAAATTTTTATTATTTTCTTATGAATAGAGAAGGATTACTAAAACTTTAAGGTGTCTTAAATACTAAATACTTATACATGCATTTAAATTTGTTTCATTTTCTTTTGTTAACGAAAATATTTGCAAAGTAAAAATAAATATTTAAAACGGATCTATTAAATTTCACAGACAACTTGTTTTTTCAGCTTCACTGATTGTGGACAACATTTTTGATAGCGATACACTACACTACACTACACATCCGATTGCAAACCAAAATAAAGTTACTGGTATTGTTGATATGGTTGGTATTGAAATTTATATATTTATTTGTTTTAAGATAAACGGTGTACTACGTAAATATATAGAGATGTAAATATTATACTCATACCTTGAAAAAGCCAGCAAAACGAAAGATAACAAATGCGCCCCTGGGGTGTCATCGATTTTCGGAAATTCCATTATTCTATTTCCGTTATGTTGTGTTGATTTTGTCTTTCCTTTTTATTTTTTTTGTTTTTTTGTCTTGTCGCCAAAGCTAACCATTGAGATACAATTATTGAAGAGAAGGCAATACACAGGAATTTACAAAAATTATAAAGAAATTTTGCAAATATTGAAGTGAATAGGATTTGTTTTTTGCAACAACTTTAATAGCAAATTTCAAATATTTACTCTGACAACTTTAATAGAAGATATTATGGATGAAGATGATAAGATGCTAAATTGATATAAGACTTTCTTTAACATCAATTTTAATAGGAGAAAAAAAAAGTAAAATATTTCCGTAAGACCATCTATGCCAAATGTCTAAAATTTTGTATGAAAAACACTAAGGCCGAGGCCACGCAATAAGCAGCAAAGTTATAAGCGGCAGGGAGGCAAGTTTGAGTGGCAAGTGGCTTATTTCTGAGCGTCTTTTCTGAGCGGTTAGTGCCGTTAGTTCTTAAAATGCCATATTTTTATATTTAAAATTTGGTAATCTGTCCTGCCATAATAGCGGTCGGCTTTGTACAGATGAAATATAATATAATATAATAAGTTCCGCATTCACTTTTGCCATGTTTATACTTCGCTGGTTAGAAATCAACTAAAAATTAGAACATACTTAGCCACTTAGCCGCTCAGAAATGCTGCTCTTAGCGTGACCACTTCAGTAGTATTCCATATGCTTTCATTTTTTTTAAAAAAAATACCGCACACTGTTACCTTCAATATTTTAAACATTGTTCTGACTTCTTAAAAAAAATTAATATGAAAGCCTATTTCTTTCGGTAACCTTTTAGCAGTCTTCTAGCAAAAGCTCTGAGAGTAATTAAATGCCATTAACTAGCTTCTCAAGTCTGTCTTTCGGTGGCGACGTTAAACTGTAGGTCTCGGTACATATGGTTACAAATTGACACACACAACATGAGTGCTGCCAGAAGCTATGTCGTAATCCTGAAGCAGGGTTGTAATGGCCAATTATATGTGTTTGTATGTAGAAACAGAATACTGAACTAACATCGCGCTGTCTTTAAGGATAATGACGCAAACAGAGATTGTCCCAGCAGATTGTCGTATAAAAAGAAACTCTTGTTTTGCTCCTTTACAAAATGTTCCAATTAGATCAAAAAGTAAGTTCTATTAATAAACTTGAACTGTTTTTTGCAATGATTTCTCAATCAAATCAAAAAAATTACATTCCTAAAGCAATTGTATACCAGGCGAAGTGAACATGTCCTGGACTCTTAATTAATTTACACGTTTTATAGAAATCATATAAAGGAATTATATATTCTCTACATAGCTGTAATGAGTTTGTCGAGGACTTACTAAACACACCATATTCTTCGTTTACTTTTTTTCAATGCATTTTTCTTTTTATTAATTGTCATCCATTCTGGGTAAACAGAATTAGAACAGCTTTCGCTAACGCACTTTTGTCCTACTTATCATCATTAGTCAACATCAACAACATGTACAAACACAGCCGCGGTGACTAGAGAGCATCGCCAGTGGCATATTTATATAGTATAGTATAGTAATATGGCCTGGATATCTGAGCTCGAATCCCAGACCAGTTTGGTGATCGTTTATTTATTAAACATCTTGTTTTTTGCAATGATTTCTTAATCAAAGGAAAAAATGGTTGCCGTGAAGGAATTGTATATCTTCAGAAATGAACATGTTAGCGACTCCAGCTTCGGAAGTCCTATCAGAATTGTCTGTGTTATTTACATACTTATCTACTCAACTCACAATATTTGTATATTCTTTACATACTTGTAATGAGTTAGTCGATGATCAAATGACTCAGCGAAAATAGATTTTCATTAAAGGCGGTTTTAGACGATAATACAAGACGTACGACATGTAAAATTTTTGTGTAGAAGAGAATGAATAGTATCGTGTAAACTTGATATGTAATGAGAGCGTACGACATTGGAAGAAAATACGGATGAAAATTTGATAGCCGAACGGCTAACATTTCATTAGATCAGGGATGCATTTTTATTTTTTTTTTCTTGTCACAATGCATGTAAATTTTGTGTACATGTGTAAGTGCATTTCATGTTTTAATTTACTTTGTTTTGGTATTTTTGCAACCGTGTAAACGCAAAAAATATCTGTCGTAAGATTTTTACTCCCATTTTAAAAATACGGATCGAATTTCATAATATTTTCTCTTTGATTTTGCGTACAACTTGTAT
Source organism: Metopia argyrocephala (assembly GCA_963576795.1). NCBI lineage: Eukaryota > Metazoa > Arthropoda > Insecta > Diptera > Sarcophagidae > Metopia > Metopia argyrocephala. The sequence goes on along the minus strand of OY756208.1, from coordinate 16,506,661 downwards.
TACCGTCTAAACCCGTCTTAAACGAAAAAATCATCTCGCAAACAACCACTCATTTGGATGACTTCTGTAAATATTATGTTTTAGAGGAGAAAAAACTAATTTTAAAAACTTTGATCAAAGCCCATAGAGCTCAATGCATACTGCGTTCAAAAATAAAATGACTTTTTTATTAAAAAAAAAAATACGTTTTATACCAAAAGTCATGCAATTATTGACTTCCCCTCGTAATAATTCTTGAAATTGCTTAACAATGCTTAAGTAGTACCGGGTTTATATGTATTTTCTCAGTTGATGACTTAATTTATCACGCACAAATCAACAAAACAGTCGCAATAAAAAAAAAATCAAATTCCATAGCATACGATGTAAGAACATGAATGTTTATGACTGACTATTGACTGGCATAACGTTGTCATTGTTACCGAAAACAGAAGGCGAAACTGTTTAATCAATTTCTTAATTTTTTAGGCTTTAAAATAAACATTAAAAAATAAAAAAAAACTTTGAGGAAAATCGACTGAATGAAATGTAATTTTATAAAATTAATGCACACAAGTCCATTGTAAATTTCCCTAAAGAGTAGATCAGGGTGGGGGGAGGGGGTCACATACACGTATTCTATGCAAGCAAGACTTGAGTAAAAGAGGGTCTGCTCTAATGTTCTCTATATAATAAATTATGATTATGATTTATACTGTAAATATATTGCATTAATAAAATGTAAATTATACAACATTTTACAATATAATACACGACTTTTAATGTTCGTATGTCGCATTATGTCTAATTGTGGCAGGTTCATTGAAAATTTGAAAAATTTTATTTTTGCTTTTTATTATCTTGTTTTTTTTTTTTTTTTCAAAACCTATATAACATCTACTTGCTTTAGACACTGGCTACAGTCACTACGGTAATAAATTTTTACAGAGGGGGTTGTATTCCTTTTATTTGTCTATACAAAGTAGTCTTAAAAACATTTTATGGAAACATTAAAATTTTGTAAATTTTTCTTTTGCTTTGATTTTCGGTTAAAAACATGTGAATGTGTGTTTTCGCTTTTCTATATTTTTAGAAGAGATTAATTTTTATTTTAATTTTATGTTCTATTTTGGCCATATTTCGCTTTAAAATTAAGTACCAATGAAAGTTTTATGTTTTAATAATAAAATAAGGAAAAAAACTTAATATTTGGGTGCATTAAAAAGGCATAATTTTTTTAAGTTGAACGCAACATTTATATAAGAACTGTGTTAATGAAGATATTAAAATTTTTGTTTCAGAAATATATATGCACCGTTTTCAAATTAAAATGCAATCAAAATTATCTCTAGCATAATTAAAATTTTTCGCTATATAGGCAAATACATTCCATATACATATATAAAAGATGTAGTATTTATGGGGATAAGCGTGTCTCTAGGAACATTTGCAAAACTTTGGTGTATTGCTTTTAAATTCTTCTGCCTTTTTTGTTTTGTATATGCTAAATGGAGGGGGCCTGAGGTAGTATACGTATGGATCAAGAACCGACGGTGGTGTAGGAGCCAGAATCTTCGGACCACCAAACACGAAGATTTCGGTTCCCATGGGCAAATGGCCAAGTGTCTTTCAGGCTGAGATTAAAGTGATTTCAACATGCGCTGGGATAAACCTTCAGAGGAGTATCAGGAGTGCGCATATTGATATATTTTCTGATAATTAGGCCGCTTTGAGGGCATTGGGTTCTTATGACTTGAAATCGCTTATGGTCAAAGAGTGCTTTGATAATCTGCAGCAACTTGGTGCGGCGAACGTGGTTGTTCTTTACTGGGTTCCGGATCATTCCAGAATACCAGGAAATGAAATTTCAGATGGGCTGTAAAGGGGGAAGCGCAACGGCATGCATGGGTCCCGAATCTTATTGTGGGCTCAACTGGGAAGAGGTTAGATCGAATGTGGACCAATGGGAACACTGTACAAGCATCACTCATTCGGAGAATGCTCCGGGAATGCGCCGGGCCAAACGGCGGGTGGGGCCTTTTTCGTATGGAGAAGGGGCTCATTGGTTTACTGAAATCGAATATTGGTAGGATAGTGGCATTTCTATCGGGACACTACTACCTCAAATATCACTTGAATAGACTACGTTTCCTAGATGAGACTGAGTGAAGATTCTATCTTAAGGAGGAAGAGACAACAGAGCACATTCTGTGCAGCTGAGTGGCACTGAGTAGAACTAGACTTCAGATCTTGGTGGGGATCAGATGGATATGGCGGGGATCAGATCTATTTCAATCAGTGTTTTACTTGACTTCATTCGGAGCGCGGATAAATTGTTATTCGAGCACGGTTTTAAGCCTGGCCATTTATATTATGAACAACGATTGAGCTGGATGGTATCGGTGGAAAAAATCGTTGACCGAACATCCTCCCCGATTGGTCAGGTGACATTGACCACGGGTGATCATTAGAGTTATCATCCGTGAATTGAGTTTGGCACAAAAGATCCTTTGGGTCCCAGTGTCTGCCTTTGGGCATAATTACTCTTTGATGATAATAATAATAATGCTAAATGGAATATAATTCTCATTTAGTATAAAGTTTTTTAACATAGCAATTTGTAGTTTTGAAAGGTCTCCGACAAGTCTCTTGAGCAGAGACGAAATGGCAATAAAGATATGCTTAAGCAATTTATTTTATATATAAGTATATTGAATTATATCTATAAGGGCCAAAGAAGAAGAAGAAGTATGTATATAAAAATTTATTTAAAATAAAAATCCTTTAAAATGATGAATAGATAAAAGTTCCCCGAAAGTATATGTTAAAAAAACCGTTATATATTAGTCTAAAGGCTTATCCATTTTTTTTTTTTGTGTGTGAATAGTAAGTGAGCTGCTTCGAGTAGTGAATCCACTAAAACAATTCCTTCTCTGGTAAGAGAAACTTCCTGGAACCGCTTTCCGCATTACTTAGAGAAGTTCCAGAGCGCGTCCTCAAAAGGACCATTTTCTACTCTACCATGTCTGGGGATGCCAGATCTGGAGCCAGTACCAAGCTATCGGCTCGTCCTCTCATATAATTTTGCTGGAATACAGCCAGTTCTCTTTTCTTTTTTTCGGAGTATGTGCTCGAGGTTCTTGCAATCGATCAACTTATCCACTATGTTGTCGGGATAGAAATCCCCGACTTTCTCCCGCAGAACGTCTCTTTCATCCTGCCATTTGATGCAATGAAATAAGGTATGTTCGGCATCGTCCTCAAACGTCTCTCAGTAGATGCAGGAGGCTTTTGCCATCCTGATCATTCGGTACAAGTATTTCCGGAGATAACCATGACCCGAGAGGAACTGAGTTAACGCTTGCCCATCAGTTCATGCAAAACTCTTTTTTATTTTATTAAGAATAATATATACTACCGTAGCTGTAGATGAAAATATTCTCAGTTCGGCTGGTTTACAGTTCCTTCACGTAATTATTTCCTTATTTGATTTGTATATTTTTGCAAATAAACCATTTAAATTCATTAATCAAATATAGTTTCTGATCTAACTAAGGTAGTTCCGATAATTTAATTTGTAGAAATCGTGATAATTTGTTTTGTATATGTATATGTAGCTCCTGATACAATTAAATATGTAATTAAATCGATTAAATTAATTAATTAAAGCATATATTAAAATTAACAAATACTTTTACTGAAATTATTATTACACAGAAAAATAAATAAAAAACGTATTTCTCATATGCACACTCCTTATTTATTTCAACCTCGCTTACCAGTTGTTTGTTTTGCTTGACATGAACAATCATTTATTTACTGTTCAAATGAGTATATCGAACTAAATAAAGTGGTATTTATTGCCAGGCAAAGCATAAAACTCATACATGCCGCAAAAAAAAAGAGAAATAATAACCATTTGTCAAATCAAATCAAATTGTTAAACATGGCTATTAAAGGAATATACAAACAGCAACCAGCTGACAAACATTAGTAACAAAATATTCAATAGTCATGTTGAACATGTTGGAAGTATTAGCAATTGAAAAACATTTTAAAATCAATCACTCTATACGACTACTCCATACAACTCACATACATACACATTGCAACCCTTTCCATTATTACCCATACAAAAGTATGAATTGAGGAACCCCAATATGAATTTGAAAATTGATAGTCCTTTTTGATTTTATGGTGTGGCAAGAGTATTTAATATTAGCATGTTGCATGATTGTCCACATACAAGTATGTGGAGTTTGTCAGAGAACAGTAAACCATTAATAATTCTTTGCATGGTAACAGATTTAATAAAAAAACAAAACAGCAAAAAGCTATAAAGCCACAGTTTCACACTTGATTCCAGCATGACCATCATGATATTTGTGGTTTCAGTAGAATGTTAAAAAAAAAAGAAAAATTTGTCTATTTAACATTGATGGAAGAGAAAATATATTTTTGGTTTAGGCAAGCTGTGGTAACATGAGATTTTCATGTTGAACTCTTTCATTCCTTTGCATAACACGAATGTGTTTGTGTGGTTATTTACCAGGTTTATTGATGTTTAATGGTCAAATATTGCTGCTGTAAACGTTAAAGGATATTTGTTTTATATCTTGTTGACCATAGCAGTTAAAGGTTTACTCATATATTGAACTCTGGCCGTTAATTTTTTTTCTCTCATTTTTGTTATTTTGACTTTTGACATTTAGCAAATATTTATTTGCTTCATTACTCTTGGCCCTTTTTCATAGAAAGGGATATACTCGTATGGTGCTTACGCTACCATGAAATATAAAAGTAAGTAGTAGAGTAGTAAAAACATTTATTGCCATTTTTATAAAGCCCAATTTGTATTTCTATATATAACACAGTATGTGGTTTATTTGAGTAAATTTTATGCATGTTTTATGCATTTTAAATGGTCGTTTGTCATATTTTGAGTTTATCAGTGGAATTCCTTTCATTTTTATTTACTCATAAACAAATTGATGGTCAGTCATCAATTGATGTGGTTAATTTTTCAAATAATTTTTATTTATACTCCTCTTACCATCAGCACAAATGTTCATAAATGTGTTTAAACATATTGTAACAAAACGATTATAATTTATGGGCATTTATTAAATTTTTGATGGCAATACAAGACATTATAAATAATTTCATTGAAGGATAAAAAAGAAATTTATTAATTGTTATCAAATTTATTATCTTCTATACATGCATTGTGAGGGCAGTGTTAATTTGGATTTATTTTATTGATGTTTGTTATGCCACAAAGTATGGTAGAGGATTGGTAATGAGTCAGACCGAAGGACAACGCCACAAATTAGGAAAAAACATGACCTGTTTTAAGCTGGATTCACTTTCCTTAGCGATATTTTACACGTTGTTTGATACCCTGTTTATAGAAGAAACTAATGTGATACTAAAATAGCCATGAAACGCAGATTCGGCCATTTCATTTTGGCAATTCCGTTCATACTGCACCATTTTTTACAAAAAACATACACGGATTATATGATACCCTACAATGGAATTGTAACAATTTTTACTGAAAATGTATTCCAAGGAAAGTGTTAATTTAAGTACTTAAGATTATCACAAGCGGTCTGTTGTCTGCTATTTGTATTTCTTGGAAGATAGCCTCTAATCAGAAACATCATTGTTGTTGGTACTTGCAAAGCTGTTTATGGGTAGAAGAAAATAAGGAAGTAGTGTTTTTGGACATTTAATTTGAAACTTTACAGGCCGAAATATTTGTAGAAAAAGCTCACATCACAAAAGAAAAGTCTTGCAAGCTTCACAAATAATTACATACTGATGTTACATACTAATTGTCAGGAACCAATGTCAAATACTTCACTTTTTACTTTTAATAGAATACAAAGAAGTCTAGAATTGAATACCTTTTTCTTATTAGGGAACAATTTTGCTCCTTACTGTATTTGGTCTAACAGCTTTAGGATATATTTTGAAATACCAGCCTATACCTGGAAATGAGACCAATTTAAGTAATTGCACTCTATATACATATGTGGTCGTCGTGGTCTAGATGTTAGTGTGAACTGATGAATAACACTTTCTTTTTTGCGAATTCGAGTTTTTTTTTACTTCATTTTGAATAGATTAACGCTGTAATAAGCTCGCAGGTTAATAGATTTTTCCTTATAAAGGTAAAAATTCTTTATATTATTAAAACTGGGATAACCATGTACAACAAAAAACAGACGCATACAGATGGAACATTTTTTGCCTTCTGAGCAAACGATTGCAGTCCACTACTTTGATCATTTCTTTGTCTTGGCTGTAATATGGTGATATAACCTATTATCCATGTTTACGAATCCAGACAAAAAATCAGTTCCATTGAAATCTCGGCACGAGGCTAGTTTTATTCTATTCAGAACAAATGTGGCGACATTTTTATGTGCAGCTTTAACGTTATCAAATTTTCCAGGGACTGTAATCATTATGAGTTTTATAATAAAAATTACACAATAATGATTATATTGTGAGTTTTAAAGATTTGATTCAATGGTAATGATTATTTTTGAGTAATATTAATAAAAATCAGCCATAATCATTATTTTTGAGCAAAAGAAATAAAAATTAAAAATAATCATTATATATGATTTTTATTTTTTTCGCTCAAAATAAAACTCACTTTCAATTTATGACTTTTTTTGAGGTTTTTTACATTAAGAAGTTTGGTCAGAACTATTAAAGAAAAAAATATTAAGAAACGCTTGTTCATTTTGTTATATAAAATATCATTTTCTTGCACAAAAATTATATAATTAATTTTTTTATACATCATATATAAAGTCGTAAATTAAAAATGAGTTTTATTTTGAGCGAAAAAAATAAAAATCATAAATAATGATTATTTTTGATTTTAATTTCTTTTGCTCAAAAATAATGATTATGGCTGCTTTTTATTTATATTACTCAAAAATAATCATTACCATTGAAGAAAACTTTAAAAATCCTAAATTTAAAAATCATGACGGATATGCAAAGATTGTTAAAAAATAATAATAATGGTGCAAAAAATTGTTGTTTTTGTCTGTTCTAAGTGATTGATTTTTTGATTTAAAAAAACGAACAATAATCATTATTTACGGTCCCTGAAATTTTCTTTTAATATGCGGCGTATTGAACTTTCGGAAATTCCTGTAATTTCAGTTATACTTAAATAAGCTTAAATAAGATCCAATACCATTTTCCAATATTTTTTTAAACTCTGCTGGCGTGGACACTTCGATAATTAGGCCACAAAGACATTCATGTAGGCAGCTGGTACGGGCTCGTTTTAGTTGCGTGAGTGATATATTAGTTAGAGCGCTCGCACAAAAACTCAAACCTCAAAAGTGAAAAACTTAGAAGTTAGTTTGCGGTTTTTTAAAAATTATAATTTAAAAATATGAGATCCATCCCCTCTTCAAGAAGTCCATCTACAAAGTAACTACTCCCTAACGTTCCACTTTATTCCACCTTAATCTTTGACAACGAAAAACGACTTATAAGGAGAAAAGCGCCACCTATTGGGAAGTAGAAGATAATAACTAAAAACCTACTTAGCGAAAGCACTCACCACACAATCAACATGCAACAAAGAGGCAATTGCTGTTGATCATTCAAGAGTGAAGGTATAACATTGGCATTTGAATGATCAACTCACAGCAATTTGTCTCATTCCTAAGGCGCTTAATAATATAAGAAAACAAAAGTATATGTTCTGTATTAAGTAGGGGTTTACCCCTGAGTATTGGTCTCAATAAAAAAAATATTTTGTAGATCAGTCTCTCAGAATAAATAACATCAAGCTCAAGCTTAATATTGGTAGGCAGCTGACCACCTATATATATGTTTTATACGGGCACTGCTACTCTTTCAATATATGTTCCGATATTTGGATCGCGATATACTTAAATAATCTGCATTTCAAAATATTAAGTCTACGATAATGGCTACGATAATTGATCGCATTCCTTATATACTGAACGTGTAATACTAATGTAAGACTTTCTCTATTATACAATTTTTTTTAACCTAATGCAGTTGCTTTTATGTTATATTGGCGTGTTTTGGAGTCTCTTTCTTAGATTGGGTAGTGGCATCGTCCAAGTCAATTGAGGTATCCACTTGAACCAGTTGGACTCAACTGTGCTACGAAATTATGCTAGACAAAGCGTTTTTAAGAGGAGTCATTTGGGAAGTTTATATTCGGCTGTTGAGTTAGTTATCTAAAAAATGGGAAATGCGCAGCATTATAATTAGCCAGCTTAACATAGCGGTGGAGTAGGTGCTTTCATCAGCCATAGATTTAGGATGAATTCGAGACATCCAGCTTTATTGTGGCTAAGGGAACCACTATAAGCTGATCATATAAGAGACTTTGAGACTGGTAACCGGTATAAATTGGCATTGATATGACTATTGTAAGATACTTAATGATCATCAAGTATAGTAGAGTATTCTCAACAAACATTCTGCTTAGAAGTGGCTCTTTAATGGCCATGAGAATTATTGTGACTTTTACTTCGAAAGTACTACAATCAATTGCTACAAACATAATATATCTGATTTACATTTTATTCAAATTCGAACGGATTTATTGAGATATTTTTATTCAAAGTTTTTTAAGTATTTTATAATATAAAATAAAGCACTTAAAGTTGAAAAATTTAAGCAGGTCTGTGTTGTTTTTGCCTACTTTTGTAATATGTATGGTTTTGTAATATTTAACCTTCTCTTCATATTTTTATGTGTATGATAAAAATTCATAATGCAGACATAAATTTTCATTTGAAATTTCATTCATTTGTTCAGTCAAGTTACTTGTTACACTTTTATTATATTGATGCTCAAATAAAAAGGCAACATTGAAATCATTGCCGTTGCATTAGACACAGAAGTTCTTACTACAAAATGAAAAATGTACAAGATGTTGTTCTACACTTGCTACGGGTTGTGTTTTAACCAAAACATTTTAAAATTTGCCACAAACCATAATTTTAAAATGAAGAAACAAAAAAAAAAGTGATATTATGAAGGCATATAAATTATAGGAAAATAATGCAAAAAGCTTTTATAATCGCGTTCAAATCGCGCATAATATTACAAAACATTACATTTTACCATTTTCCATACACCATTACTGCCTACCATCCTTCCTCCTTCTTCTACAACCTCTAATAATCTTTGTGCTTTTTGCTCGTGAATATATTTTAAACACTAAAAACATATTGAATTGTGAACAATTTATATCATCTTTGAATATGAAAATATTTTCGCGTTATAATGTTACAGTGAAATACAGAAAATATGTTCACTTGAGCTGAGGTTTGACAAGTTAATGCTTCCTATGCAGATGCTGAGGTTGCTGTTACTGTTGCTACTTTTAAAATTTTCTCTTTTGCCATATATTTGTTGACTAAAGTTGCGGCAACGGTAGACCAATAATTTGTTTAAAGAAGGGTGTTGATAGAGTGGAGAGAGTACAGGGTTAAGAAAACCATTAAATAAAAAAAAAACAGAAAGAAGTACAAGAAATAAAACACAAAAATTATATGGATGTCTGTAAAAAATCGCATCATCATAAAAAAATATTTTTTTTTGTGAAAATAAAAAGCATAAAGTACTTATTTTTATACACTAGTACGAACATTAAAATATTCCCCAAATTACATGTAAAATTGCAAAAAAGCCTTTTCCTTATTTTTGGCAAATAAATGGTATTTAATTGGTGGCATTATTCAATCAAAATTCTTTAAAGATTTAAATGAAAAATTATAGCAATATGCGCATAATAGTTTGGGAAAGTTTTATATTTTTTAGTGCCACTAAGGTAGGAATGTGTGAAATAAAAAGGCGAAAATACAATATTTTGACGACTTTCACCTTTATGCCTTACAATAGATTTTGACAAATGCAATCTCTAGAGATTTTCTGTTATTCCACGTAAAATTTAAGGAAATTATAAACGGGTTCTTTGTGATATCTCTACTTAGGAATACATGCAGAGGGAAGCAGAAGTAAATACATGTAGTTTTACACTTTAAAGTGTTTTTTTTTTATTTGAGACCAATACTCAGGGGTAAACCCCAATTAAATGCAGAGCATTGTATTGAAATTTTTGGAAAGGACAGTACATATGCATATATTTTTTTATATCATTATTAAGCGCCTTAAGAACGAGACAAATTGCTGTGAATTGATCCTTCAAAGGCCAGTGTTATACCATCATTCACACTTGAATGATCAACAGCAATTGCCTCATCGATTGTGGTGTGAGTGTCTTCGCTAAGTAGGTTTAGCTGTTATCTGCTACTTCCCAATAGGTGGCACTGTTGTCCTGATCATTTGTTTTTTTATTGACATTGGTTAAGGTGGATTAAAGTAGAATGTCGGGGAGCGGTTTCTTCTTTATAGATGGTCTTCTTGGAATCCCTCATTTTAAAATAATAATTTTGAAAAAACCGCAAACTAACTTTTTCATCTTTGCTGGGATTTTAACCAGGGACATTGGAGTTTTTGTACGAGCGCTCTAACGACTATACCACACATTGTATAAAAATGTATTGATTTAAAATTTTGAAATTTAGATTCTTGTTTTTTTAATCTAAACTACTGAATTATGTAAATTTATTTTTAATTTTAAATTGATTACAGCTCTTTGTTATTGTCCTAGTCTTTACTTTACGATTGACCATAATTTTTAATTTAAATCGACAGTGTATAGGAAAGTGCAAAGGTGTTTATCACCGACTGTAGGGTAGTCAACTCTATTGATTCGTTTTATCATAGGCCCAATGTGTCATGCGTTTCATTGTTCTATGGGTTCTATCATGTGAAGGTTTTAATTCCAGACTACACGTATCTATCCCAGAGCACATCCTTTTATAGTTGATTGTCTAGTGTATCGCACAATGCATTATAGAAAGAACGTTCTTTTGCTTCACCATTCGTTTATAAAACGATCTTCCCGCGAAAGTTTTTGATGTCAGTTTAAGTCAAATGTCCAGAAGCACTACTTTGCTTTGACTGCATGAGTAGAAGTCGTTTTTTGAGTCCTGGCTTCAATCAAAAAAAAAAATATATATATATATATATATAAAATAGTTTACTTTCTTTAATTAAAAAGTAAACGTGATTTACCTTCCATTTTTATAGTGCATTTACACCAAACTCAAATAAAGTAAATTTATTTTGAAATCACTTTAAATATCTATGTATAGTGTTTAGAGCGAGAGTTTTTGTTTTGGATTTTATTTTCATAAAAATAACAGCATACAAAAAAATAAATATATAAAACAATTTTTTTTCTTATTATTTTATATTCAATAAAAAATAAATCAAAAGTTTTGAGTTTTTTCCGTTTTAATTTTATGATGCACTTTTCAATTGTCAGTTTTCTAGTCGGGATTTACAATGTAGAAATTAAAAGACAGAAGTTTGTAAAAATATCGACAAAAATTTTAAGAGTGTAGTTCATGGTTGTTTGCTCCGTACATCTTTCCTTTTTCTTTTCCACTTTTCCTTATTCTTCCTTATTCCTTCTAAGTTCTACATTGTAAAAGTTTTATGGCAGAACAAAAGAGAATTGAAAAATGTCTGCCTTTTAATTTCTACAATGTGAATCCCGACTTACTGTAGCTTTGTATTTTTCAGTACAACTTACAAAAAATACAGAGTTGCATCGGAAAGTATAGCAGATTTCTACTAGATTTTGTCGAAATCTAGTAGAAAAGTTGATTTTGTTTTATATGGGAAATCTAGTAAAGAACGACTAGATTTCAATTGAAATCTCGTAATTAGTTGATTTGAGTTTGGTGTAAATGCACTATTATAAATTTCTTTGTTGACAACATGTAAACAACATATTTTTGTTATTAATATATATAACGAACAAAAATACGGCCATCTTCCCAATAACTTTATCGATCACTCTTAGCTTGAAGTTTACTTGGGGTAACCCAAAAAAATGTATCTGTCCGATAACATCCTACCTTTTGCAATCCATAAGTTGTAATACTGGGCCTAAGAGCTTCACCAGTATTTTACACCGTTTAGAAGGTTAAACGAACACCCCTAATAAATCAAACTTAATTAAATTAGTGTTTCAACATTCGTATTGTTTAATATGAGCTTTTCGTAAATCTTCCATTTCCGATAACAGTCAGTAAATTTTCTTTTTATTTTTGAGAAGGAAATTAAATATTTTCTTAGAACATATGTATATGCCTACAAAATATAATTTACTAACAATATGAATACTAAACCAAAACTTAATTTTGTAAAAATATTTAACACTCTTAACAAAGCATACAAAGTCATCAATATTGTTCTTTAGAATACACGAGTAATTTACTAATCAAGTAAATAAAAACATTTTAATCAAAAATATGACCAGTTTGCCAATGAAAACAAAAAAAAAATAACAAATTTACTGGTCAAATATAAAATTTGCTGCTGTTATCTTTGAAATAAATGCGAAACAAAAAGTGAGTTTTTTGACTTATTGCCGTTAATCAATTTTGATGGGGCCAACATAGAAGAAGTGGTAGAAAATTAAAACATCCGTTTTATGAGAAAAAAAAATCTCTATATATATTCTATGTATAATACTTATCATACAACAAACATCTTTGGCTTCAATTTTTCTATTCTTTTCTTTTTTTTTTGAAAATAGTGAAGGGCAGCAATCGAAAGCAGTAGCATTTAAGACTTGAATGTCCAATCAAGCAGTCATGTGAATAGCGCCCATAAATAATAAAATGACAAAAAATAATAAAATGATTTAAATCTGATTTTCTTTTTTTTTTCTTAATATTATTTAAGGGAAAAAATATCAAAATTCTACCAATATTTTCTTAATAATATTTATTTTATTTTTTATTTTTTTATGATTTCATTCAATTGTGTTCAATGATTCTAAAAATACTTCTGATTTTTTTTTCTTTCCTTCTTTCTGTTATTATTGTCGAAAGGAAAACAACCACAGGTTGAGGAGTTTTACTTTTGTCAGTAGTCCATTGTTTAGAGGTGGAGACTTAAAAGAATAATATGATTAATGTTAGCAAAATAGAACATATTCTGATAATTTACTTTAGTTGCCTATTGACGTTGTAAATCGGAAAAAACAAATCGTCGCAAGAATTAAAGAACGCTGTAACTGACAAAAAAACGAAAATACGTTTTTTTGCATCATTTTTATCAGAAAATAAAAATACGCGTCGATTTGTCTAAGAAAACTACTTTATGTTTGCTTTCAATTCAATTGTTTTAATACATATGTACATACATATGTATATGTAACTGATTAATGACCTATGTTGAAAGCATTGAAGTAACTTTCCCAAATTATACACAATAAATGAAAATCCTTATAATGGTATTTTATTGTATATTTGTAATATTTAAAATAATTGCCGAATTCACAAGACCTTTGTATCGTTGTTTCATTGTTTTGAACTACAACAGTTATGCTTGTTGTTTGTAATTTTCATGAAATAAATCTGTACACTCATACAATTGTTTTTCATGTGTTTTTAAAAAGTTGTATTGGCTTCTATGGTATTAATGTAAAGTGAATGCCTATTATTGAAAAGAAGAATAAAAATACTAAAAGTTTATGTATTTATTATTAAAAGCAAATTTATTTAAAAGAAAAAAATAATGAAGAACATAAATATAAAAATGAAATTAATGTTGATAAAGTGATAAAAATATAAATAAAAGAGACATTTATTTATTTGTGAATAGTGTCTTTCTTCTTCTTCTGTGATTTTTGACGTTTTCGATACATACAATACAAGGATACACTAGATGCTCACAAGCAAGTAAACAAAAACTGTGTTCAATACAGCATACACTGCCGCTCACTTGAATAGGTTTACTATTTTCATTACATTCAAATTAATTTTTTTCTAAAAGTAATTAAGTTTTTAGTTATATTATTTTCTAAAATGGTAAAATATTGGATTATGTGTGTTTACAATAAAAAAAATTGTTTCAATAATTAATAACTGAATTTTAGTAATTTTTTTCCCAAAACGATTATGATTTTCAGCACAATTTTTTGGGTCATTTGAATAGGTTTACTATCATTAATTTAAAAAATTAAATAAAAAAATGATTTTTTTGTAAACCTTTTTTAATTTTTTAAGATTTCTTACAATGCTTGATGATTTTTTAAGGAGTATATCCTCCTTTATTCGATATAACTTCAAGAATACCATTTGGGAGGGAGCTATAAAGGTTTTCAATTAATGATAACAAAATTTTTGGACCAAGCTTTTTTAATTCCTCCAATGAAAGCCTATTTGGTTTCGTATTGTCTGCCGGACTCGTAGACTTTGCGAGAAAGCAAGCCCCATACATTTTCTATAATATTTAAGACAGGGGAATATAGTGGCCCCATCAACATATCGACATTTTGGCTTTAAATCCACACTTTTACAAACCTGGCATTGGGTATCGGGGCATTATTTTGTTTAAATATCCAAAGAATTGGTCTAAAAATAGTAGAAAAATATGGAAACACCTTCTCAAGTACTGTTTTGTAATTATTCGCGTTCATTTTTGATGTGAGGAATTGAAGCACAAATGTACCATAATATGAAATCGCCCCCCACACCATTACACTTCCCTCACAGAGACGAAACGACTAAGGTAGCGTTCCTCCTTATGTTGGTCGTGGAAATAGTAGTTGTATCCATCCGGACCTTCCAAGTTAAACATTTTTTTCGTCTGAGAAGGCAACACGATACCACTCATTTTTATCGTTCATGTGTTCTCGTGAAAAATGAGACCGTGTCGCTTTACGAGCAGCAATAAAAGATGTTTTTTTTTAATTTTTAATCTCCTTAAATGTTTAGAACGTCGAATAACACATCTTACAGTGCCTATGATAGCTGTGATACCCAATTTTCGTCTAATTTTTGCAGCAAAATCGCTCGAATTTGAGGCAGCTCTTACATTAACTCTTCTGTCCGCTTCTGTTGTGGCTTTTTTCGTCAGCCCTTTCATGTTTTTATACTAATCGGACAGATTTCTTAAAAAATTACTTACAACATTCTGGCTGCGATCAATTTTTTTGTCGATATTCCATGGCTTAAGCCAGTTTCATTGAATGCTTTAATTTTACCTCTTCCTTTTCAGTTAATCCCTTGCTACGCCCCATTTTACGTAAAATATATAAAGTATTATTGCAGTAACTCACAAATATTTAAAATTTAAATTATACTGTCGATGGTCAAAAGCAAACTAATTTTATTCCTATTAAACCTATTCAAGTGACCCAAAATCTACACCTGTTTTCGCAGCATTTTGTAGTAAAATCAAAAAATAACAAATTTTTATTTATTGTACCGATATTCTTTTCTTCCTAAAATATGATTATTCATAATATCTCTTAATTTAAGTGAAAAAATTATTCTCCTAAAGTTTATATAAGAAAAATTAAAATATAAGAGCAAAAATTATTAAACCTATTCAAGTGATCGGCAGTGTACAAATATTTTATACGGCAAATATTTTAATAGACTCAATTAAATTTTTAATATTTTTTTTTACTTAAAATTAAATTTTTTAATTGAAACAAATAAAATTTTAATTAATTTATGTTTTGTTTTTTTTTTTTTTTTCAATTATATTTTTTAACTGGTATTATTAAAACGGTTTTCTGTAAAACTGTTTCAATTGTTGTGGTATATTGGGGTATTGATTCAATTATTCAATTAATTAAATTCAATTAAAAATTTTGTCGATACTACAAATATTTTAATTGGAAATCTTCTTACTTTCTACATGTTGCTATTAAAATAACAATTAATATTATCAATCGGGCCTAGCCTTTAGTACATCCTTGACAATGTCTGGAACAAAAAGTACATCTCGCATGGCGCACGCATAATGAATGCTTGTAGCAAATTGTCAAAGACTTATGAACAAATGTCTCTTAATTTATACATAATAATCTAAGCAACAAAGTCGCTCATTGGCCGCAGTTGATATAATAGACAACTTTGAAAAAATAGAGCACAAAATGTACGACACGAAGCTTACTACAATTTTGTCGTTAAAGAATTTATAATCAGTAAGCGTTGTCATATTCATATTATATTCAGTCATTCCTCAAAGACTTTGTTAATCTCAATGTCATTTAGGGCGAAGGTTTTAACACGTTTCTGAAAGTTGTACCATGAAGTAGTTCTTTTAAGCAACTGTCACTAACCTTACATTCCTTTCTATTGTTCTGATTTCAATGTTATGAAGACATATCATAAAAAAAATGAAAAAAATTATAGATATTATTTTTTTATGATGTGGACAAATAAAGAGGGTGTTGGCGTGTATTTTTTTCGCCGGTTCAGATTTCTTTAACAATTTCGTTCCTTTCATTTTTATTGATGGCGCCAAAAAGGGCAGGCAACCCAAGTACTTGAAGTGGATGACGATGATGACATAATGACGTGAAATTGTTAAACTGACCAAAAGAATTAGTTTAGTTTACTTTGTGTCCATTGAACAAACAATCAATGGGCAATTGAAGTGAAAGTGGAAATGGAATGTATCACTTACAAATGAATTATCAAGTAATAAGGCGGAAGTAATTGTTAATATTTAACAATAAAAAGCATTAAAAAAGTAACAAAAAAATTAAAAAAACCAAGTCTTTTAAAAGTTGTTGTAATAAAAAGAAAAAAATATTCTTTAAATCTTTAGCAAATTTTTGAGCACAAAACACAAATTTAAAGTCACATTTTAGAAACCTATGGTTAAACTAATTGACTTTGGCCTTAACGACCTTTTCATTTGAAATAAAATTTAAAATTCAAATAAAATTTGCATACAAGTGTGTACACTTTTGTTGGTAATAATACCCTTTTCTATTACAAAAATTCTAATTATATTTTGTGTACGTGCTTGATAATCTCTTTTTTTTTCTCTCTATATACTACGAGTATTTCCTGATTTAGACCGAAACATTCGAAACGTTTTGCATACGTGTAGTTTAGTGTTGTTGTGTTATAAATTTGAATACATTTCTACTCATCAGCAATGTTGTCATTTATGTTTTACCATACTTTTGCCATCTGGTATTATGGTAGAAGCCATAAAACAGTAACCAGAACCATAAAATGGATAAACACTTAATTTATCAAAATTTAGCTCGTTATGATAATGCGTCTACTACTACGATATTCGTACAAATTATGAGTTTCATAAAGACTACTGTTGTTGGGTTATATGAATTTATATATATTTTTTTGAAATAATTATTGTTTCATTTATTTATTGTAAGGCTTCTTCAACTACCCCAGCTATTATTCTTGTTTGGGACACTTTCAAAGCAAAACAAACAAAAAATTCTAAGAGGATGCAACATTTGGTGTACATGAAACTGTGAATGGAAATGGTTGCCATAAAGTAAAAAAATTTTGTTATAAAACATTACCCGAAGGATAAATAAAATGAAAAGTCATTGAGTGCAATTAGCTGTGAGAACTGCAGTAGTGCACTAAAAAGGAATGAAATTTAAGGACGAAATAAAGGGTAGTCTTCCCGTTCTCTTCAGAATCAGTTGCAGAGAAAAATAAAGTAGCAAATAGTGCGATGGACCATTATATGATTTTAGGAAAGAACGTTTTCTTATTCACATCCATTTATCAGAGCCATGTGTACTTATAACGCCAAAGAAATTGCCTTATATTTTGACCAGAGAATATCCAGCTCAAATAATCCTATGCTAGGTTCCAGTTAAAAATTGTGAGCTGCTTTTACCATATAATTACAGAACTAAATATTTTAAATAAATGAACTTAATTTTAATTAGAGTTCTATAAACCGAACAATTTTGGTTGCCAAATAGTTTGGCATTATTTGTACTGCTACGAGCAAAACGAAACTACAAGAACGGTCCCAAAACTAGCCAACAATATGTATAGATAGGATTGGATAGGAGGAAGTGGCAGCCTTGCACTAACAAGACACACTTGAGCACGCATAGCAGCCCGTTGTGATACCCCATGAGGTTAGGAATCCCTGACAGCCAGAGGCTTCACACAAGAAGCACTACTTTTCCAAAAAAAAAATTATGCTGGAAACCAGCCAGAGAGCCTAATGAATTTGGCAATTGACCTAATGTCAAGCTATCGAGAAAAGGAGATCCTAATGTAAGCAATCTACTTCGAGCCAGGGATGGGCACTGGCAAATATAGTGAATGACAGTCTCCTCTTTCTCGATCGACCCACAGCCACGACAGAAGTCATTTGCGGGAAAGTGCAGTCTCTCTGCGTGTCTGCGGAAGATATATCCCTGCGGTTTAAAGAGTTTATTGGTACGTTTCAAGTCCAGCAAGACTCCTCTTCCACCCAGGACAGGTCTGCGTCCAATAAATATTTCCGCCTAATAAGGAGTCTAACAGAGGAAAGAGGTATACCCACTTCCACATGAGGATAAACATCCGGCAGAGACGTACCACCCCTAACCAATTCATCCGCAGTGCAGTAACCCGCGATGTTCCTGTGGCCAGGAACCCAAATCAGATTAACTCCGCACTGTAGCGAGAGTGTCCCAAGGGAATACCGACAGTCGCTGACAATTTTAGAGTTTGTGTTAAAACTCGACAGAGATCTGACCTCCGCCTGGCTGTCAGATAATAGGAGATACTAGCAATGGGAGTGCCACTCTAAAGTATCACGTTTGCAGCGTGACATATAGCCATTATTTCGGCCTGAAAAACGCTGCAATAATCAAGGAGGCGAAGGCATATAGAGCAATCCCCAATCCTAGAACAACCAGTGTAGACCACCACCGATCCACTGGGAATGATCTCGCCAGAAACTCAGGCATCCCTACTTGGGATCATTGTGAAGAAATGTGTATAGATGGCAGCATTAAAAAAATATTTTGTTTCATGGTGGCAACCTTATAAAGCATAAATTTGAAGTTTCCAGTCTTGAAGTTTTGGGACTCAAAAAATAATCGATCATTTGTTATTATAGAAACACACACAGACACTGCAATCAATATTAAAACCGAGTTAGAATCTATACTGGGAGAGATTGCTTCTTCATTTACGACCAAAAAATATTGAGTAGCAGAATTTAAATGAGTGCGTATAAGCTGCCAAGACGAATACTGTAGGTTTCCACTACGAGATGTCATTTTCAAAATCTCCGCAAATAGTATTGCATAAGCTGTATAAAATATAAAGTACTTGAAAAGTACTATACTAGGTAACATACTGACAGACAATTTGATGTTCTGAAAGTTGTGCGGAATCAGCATTCACGATGGCTCCTACTCATGGGAAAAGGCAAAACTTCTTTATAACGTTACCGGAAAAATATTTTACTAATAATAAAACAAAAAACGTAACTTGGCAATCTTATTAAAACTACTTACTACATACGTCCTACTCGTAAACGCAAATTATAACGAAAAAAAAACCATAATTTTAAGTTTTCAACAAAATCGTAGAGAATGTGTTTGAATATGACTTTGGTCTTAGAACTGCTTAATGTAAATACTTGCATTCATATTTGTATTAAATTTATCTCTACGATGGTCTTGTTCCTTTAGTTTTACCCTCATATGGCTACACATGTTTCGTATAGATTTTATTATAAAATTTTCATATAAAAATACAAGTAAATGACGAAGATATGAAAAATCATAATGGGACATACAAAAGCACACGTATGTACATACAAATAAAGTTTAGCGAGTCCTTGCTTCCAGCTATAGACTGGCAATACAATTGCTATCAAGGGAAAATTATCAGCTGGTAGGAAATGAGCAAGGAAACTAAACAAAAGCATATTTTAGAATTTTATTTATAATAACACCCAAATTTTAAGGTTTCATATTTGGAAAGAAATTTAAAGCGTTAAAATTAAAATTTTCAAATTGAATATTTGTTGCCATTGGTAACATATTCTATAGCCATGCACATGCTTAAATAAAGCCTCCCCTAGTTTTAGATTTTATTTTTTTTTTTCTTTTCTTAATGCTTTGCTCATTTCATTACTTTATTTTTTATTTATAAGGAGTTTTTGAAGCTTTGGCCAAAGAAAAAAAAACTGGTATTGCATTGAGTAGGTAGTAAAGGAAGTAGTCATCATCAACATCATCATCAAATGTTAAGTTTTACTCTTACAAAAGGTACAAAGTACTTAAGTTTCACGGTTACTTACGAAAAGAGAGTTCATTAGCTACCAAAGGATTTAATTACTTACACTGTTAATTTAGCACCACTTGCTTTCGCACTGTTGCACAAGCCAACCATAGTTACTATTAAAGAAAAATCTTTCAAATAAAAAAAAAATCAAAAGGAAAAGGAAAATATAAAAAAAAATGCGGCTCGAAAGAAGAAAACTTTTTCTAGAGTTTGTTTTTCCAAAAACTCAAGTATAAACAAGAATAAGCAAAAAAAATTGTTTTCTCGTTTTATAGAAAAAAAGTAGCTTGTGAAAGTACACTGAAATTTGAGTAAAATTTTTAATATCAAAACTACTTCGCTGATGTTAATTATCGCCTCTACTACAGTGGCTTTTTACAAACCCTTGTCTGTAGCCAGAATTTTTTTATTGTATTACTTTTAAAAGTAAACTACAAAATTATAACCATTCTTCACTGAACACACATTGTTTAGAGTTGTCACTTTCCACTAAACGTTCTTCACTCAGGGTTGCATTTGCAACTTAATTAAAGTAGTGCTACAATTACGTATTAATTATGCAATTCGTCCATTAAAGTTTTGTACGGTAAATTCAGCTCAAGAAGGGGCTTAATTGCGTAAATTAATTGACTGCATATTGCATGCATGTTTCCGCTAAACCGAATCACTTTTTGCTGGGCATAAAAATAATAACGCAGTGCAACTGTGAAAAAATACACGGAATCCACGGTATAGGTTCGATTGTACTACCAAAACTTAGTAAAACCCTGAACTCGGTTTAGTTGGATTGACTGCCAATTTTTTTTTATGAACCTCAAAAGAATTTGAAAATTACTTCATCACTCAATAAAAGGTGTTCTCAGTTTTTGGCCAACAGCTAACTCAAACTTAAAGCTACTGCCTAACTATCTTTGGCAACCCAGCAGAAATTAGTGCTTACCAGTAAGCTATTTTATAAGGGAGAAATTGTGAACAATCCCTTACACATGCGCATCAATAATGCATGATTTTTATATGGAATTAGCCGCTAAAATGCAATAGAAATGCACATTTATTGCAACCAGTAAGCAAATAGTATAAAGAATCAAAAAAAATACCTTATCTTATAGCATATTTGGAAGCTTTAGGGTATCAATAAACAATATATTGCTTCCATTATTGCTTACAATTTTATTTATTGCTTCCAAATTTGAAAAATTTTCTGCTGGGAATAGTGTAGTGAAGAACTGAACAAATTTTAAAATATTTGTGCACTTTTTTGCAAAAAATGTATGAAAAAATTGTACTTTTATTTCCTATTTTCAGCATGACTTACAGCGACTCGTAATTTTTCACTAACAATATACATATGACAAAATTGTAGCCACAGTATATCTAAACAACTATCATGAACATATCAATACAATCTGAATGTGTCTAAGCATACAAAATAGCTTATAAAGACCAACTTGTACTATTTCGTAGCTAGGTCGAAAACTAGTTGAGTTATGCTAGTGTTTGTACATATTCCTTAACGGATGTTAATTCTCATAAGAATATCAGTATTAGGATCTTAGGCTATTAAAACTCATACAATAAGTATAATATAGATCCATTGAATATTCGAATTTAATTCAAAAAAATATATAATAATTTAAAAAAAGATTAAGATAAATAAAAATTATATATCTTTTACCATTTCTGGTTTAAGCAGCACTTAGAAAAATAAAACTCTAACTGATTCATTTGTACCTTATTGACAATATTGAAAACTGGTAAGTACTCAAAGCACATCATTTGTTATTATTTCTGTATGATTTTCATGTGTAACTCAATATTCTATTACATTTTTTTTAAAGTGTAATTTTAAAAATCTGCTAAAAAATTGCTGTTAAATATTTTCCAAGAACCTTGCAAAAAAATAGAGAAGAAAATCACATAATGATGACGTTGCTTTTTATCTTTGAAGAACAGAATTTTGCAGAAAGAGGCAGAAGTGGCTGTTTACAAACTTTTAAGACGATATTTTAAAAAGGGAAAATAAAAATTCACGAGACAACATGAAACAACATTTAATTAGTGATGTGCGAAACTACCAGTGTCTTGACAATTTAAATCAGTTTCTTTTTTTTTAATGGCATTTTGCTTGAACGAAAACGATAAGTAAAAATTATAAAACATAGGTAAGATAAAAAAATTTCCAACTGTGAAATACTCTACCCCACAATTAATAATTCAAAGAATTAATTTTTTGGATATTCTTTAAATGTGAAAACTTGTGTATATCCGTGAAAGCCTATTAATGAGTTTTCTTTTACATCGATTCTTTGCTTATATGAGATATTCGTCGACTATAGCCATAGCTAAAGTGACATTAGGCAAATATTTAACCAAAAATCGCCCAAAGTTTTTAAAATTATTTAAAGACCAACTTTAATATTAAAAATATTTCGATATTAATTAATTATGTTTTGAGTTAATCAAACGTGAAGCAATAGAAATTTAGGAAATAAATATTGGTAGTCAAATATTTGCCTATTTGACTGTTGCATTAAAGGTTATTGATATTGATCACGAAAAAAAAAACTAGCATAAAGGAAAAAATTTTTCTAATTTCAAATTATATGATATAGATTTTAGAATAATTAGATTTAAAATAAATCAAAGACCACAAAAATTTTCGAAAATAAACTCCTCAAATAGGAAGTAAATGGCAACAGTAGTATCATGAAAGAAGTTCATGAGTATGGCAGTTGCGTCCCTGTTATGAGTTAACGATATAAAAGAAAATTAAAAATATATATAAGAGGTGCTAATTGGCAATAAAGCTATATTTTTGTCCTTAACTTTTGTGCATAAGGCCTATTGCAGATATGTATATTGGTTCTAAATTTCAATCGTTTTTTTTTTCTTCTTAACTGTGGTATTACTATTTGTTACAAAAGTTCAGAATCGTTTAAATATTTCAAATGACAATCCTTAATCTTTAATTAGCAGAATTATGGACAAAGTTTAAAACTAATGCAATTCAAATTCGTTTAAATAGAAGAACCAACGAACTCAAAGAAATGAGAACAAGTTCAACCAGATGTCTCGTATAATTTTTTCTTTAATACATAAGTATACATACAGTTTGTATAGGTAAATGTACAAGAGGATGTAAAAGTCATTAACTTATTATAAGGC
The DNA here is from genome assembly GCA_963576795.1 of Metopia argyrocephala. NCBI lineage: Eukaryota > Metazoa > Arthropoda > Insecta > Diptera > Sarcophagidae > Metopia > Metopia argyrocephala. Next base: position 16,483,322 of record OY756208.1, on the reverse strand, counting down.
ACAATAAGTTTCGCAAGCAGATGTCGGTTTTACTTTGACTTTTGTAAAGTAGGCAATCACACAAATACCACTAAGTCATAAATCGCTATATTCCTATATTCCTTAAGAACCCGGAATAATTGTTTCTATTATTAGTTTAACTATACCTACATGTATAAAATCTAAATATCCCGTCTAAGCCGTTCTACTAATAATATTGCAGGAGACAGCAAAATAGCAAGAAGACAATATACTACGTAATGGAGTGTTTTTATAAATAATTTTAATGAAAGATTTAAAACCTATTTCCAGAAGACGAATGGTTTAAGACGTTCGACTTTTTATATGTAAAACACTTAAACATTTGAGTGGTGTGTTGTTGTTTCACATATAAAAAGACGAACGTTTTAAACCATTCGTCTTCTGGAAGCAGGCTGCTAAACATGACAAGAAACTGGAACATGACTGAAGCTCTGGCTGCTAGCTATTGAAAGTCACGTTCGTGCGACCAACGCTCATGTCTTCTTGAATCTCGACCATGAGAATAACAATGTTTTATAGAAAATCTTCATGAGCCCATGAGGACCATTTATATTTTAGTACATACAAGAATAAGTATAACTATTACTTTTGGAGAATCGGAAACACATATATATATACTTAATACACGACTGTTGACTTTCTTGACTGTTGACTGTTTTACTTTCTTTTTCCTTAACTGGACAAATTTCGACTCGAGACTGATTAGTGATTGAATAAGAAACACAGACCGTGATATTTTCCTTGCCCTGAAGATACCTCTAAGGCCAGCCATTCACGTACTGAACCGTTAAAACTGTACGTATGTGAGTAATAACTGACAGTTCAACTCAACTGTTCAGCTTAACTGAGAAATTTAAAATTTTTATATTTTTAACTGAAGAGATCGCGTGTGGGGGTTCAACTGTACTGTTCTCAATTCAATTGTGTCGAGCGAGAGTGCGTATCATGTTGCGTAAATAGAACCAAGTGATTGTTGATTTTATTGCAATATATAGATCTGAACCTTGCCTATGGCAAGTTAAATCTAGCGAGTACCATGATTGCGCCGTTTTTGGTACACTGATTTAGTTATGCGCAAATACTTAATTGAGGAAATCTAATGGTTCTTCACTAAATTCTTTTAATAAACTAATGTGGTAAGATACATTTCGGTATATAACCACTTCTTGCACCACTGTTTTTTTTTTTTCGAAAATTACAGAAAGTACACTGAGAGCGGCCAAACCGTCTTGCTCGTTCAAATGCATGTTAAAAACTGTGGTATTGAATTGCACGTGTGTGTTCATCTCAGTTCACAATTAAGTCTGTCAGTTATAAGTGAACAGTTAAAACTGTACGTGAGTGGCCGGCTTAATAGTGCATTTACACCTACAAAAAATCTACCGATGGAACTCGTTGCATTTTGGAAATTGTATTCTTTCTATAAAATTTAATCAAATTATTTTAAATATTGGAAACTAATTTCTAAGGGTTTATGAGTAAAACAGTGAGATAAAACGTAAGCTTCCCTCTTTATCAGCTTTAACACAAAATATCTCTAAAACCACTATAAACCAAAGAAATTATATCGTAAATAAACAAATTAGAAATTTAAGATCGCAACTACAAATAAAATATATTTTTTTTTATTTTTTATTTTTTTTTTTTCATCAACAGAAAAATCTCTTTGAAATAAAAATAAGACAATTTGTAGTAGAAAATAAATCTTTTACCATTCAATAACTTGTCCGATTGTTAAAGATATTATAAAAATCCAAGTGAGCATTTTAAGCTGCTGAAGAAGGGGTAGTGGGTATAAAACATTAACGAATTTGTTGTTGCAATGACAGCAAATAAATTTCACCCAAGGGGGTAATCGATAGAAAAAAGAATTTAAAAAAGAAGAGAAACCAATACCCACCTACTTTCCTTGAAGCATAATGCTGTAATCTTAGAATATGATGATGTAATCATGAGCTGAGAGTATGAGTTAAAAGCGACCTTCTTTTTTTTTAATGGGTTAAGATTTTTATAGCGATACTTGTGCTGAGATTTGTGGGGAGGTGTTGTTAGATCTCTTGTATACAATGATGCTGTAAAAAGTTTCTTAAATGTTGGTGTCACATTGCGAAATGCGTTTCCAATTGCCATTTAATCGCTTCAATTTAGAAAATAAATTGCTTTTTATCCATCTAAGAGAAACAAAAAAAACAGAAAAAAACAGATTTATTGGTTACAAATTACATTTCTTGTACACTAAGTGTAGAGTAGAAATGTAAGAAAACAGGGGCCTATTGCTTTAAAGGGAACATAAACAACAACTTTTTTTCACTATTATTTAAAAGAAACTCTACTCTAATAGACCTTTAGCAATAAACAATTTAAGGAATACAAATAATAATGGGTAATGCAAGTAATCATAATGACAAACTAAATTAAAACTCTGCCAACATTTTGTTTTTAACACCCAAGCGAAGACAGCCAGCAATCGTTATTATGACAGTTTGCCATCAACAATATATTACAATTTCTCTTATGGTACGAAAATGAGACAAACGCGATATAAAAATAGAAAACCATTTAAACCGCATAATAAAAATGCGGCTACAAATAAAAAATAAAACCTATTGGTAGGGGGGAAACTAAAACTATAAAATGAACTGCAATTATAGAGTCGCATGAAGACACCAGAAATCCTCTTAAACAAAAAACACGTTGTAATGTCTGCTAAGAAAATCAACCCTGGTGGCAGGGGTTAAGAAACAATACAAACAAAAACCATTTAAATATTATTGACTGTTTGTAGAAAATATTTGTAAACGAATGAGAATATAAAACTGTTTGTATCTGTCTTTTTAATGCCACACTCACTACTTCATACATATAATATTTAAAACATTTACGAGTTTAACTAGAGTTACATACATACATGGAGTCGTATGAATATTTTTAATAAAAATGAGAACATAAGTATCATGTATGTTTGCCATGTTTGAAATCTATGTGTGTATGCTTGTATGTTTGTGTCTGTGGCATATATGAGGTTAAGCGGTAATTGCCACAATTTTATTTGCGCTTATTTTGTGGTTAAGACGACGGGTTTATTCATACAATTCAATACAAAACAAATATTTTATATTTTTGTTTTATTCTTTGTGATTAACAGTTGTGGGCATAAATATAGAACATACACATATTTTAGTGCAATACTAGATAATAAAACTAAAAGACGTTTGTGAAAAATAAGAGAAAATTTTGCAGTAATCCATGGAAGTGCTTAAAATTTTTGTTCCTTTAAAATTGAATTTGAGTCATTATTTCATACTGGTCTAAGAAAATATATTATGGGAAAAGGGAAAGAGGGATTAGTGTTCATGGACATTTGATTTAAAATTACTGATATCGCATCATATATTTTGTTTTTTTTTTTTGTTGAAAATTGAATTGTTTAGTCATTACAACTTTTTATTTTGCTAACAAAAATATATATCCTTTTTTATTATGCAAATTATAAGTTTGATTTACGTCACCATTTTTTATTGCAACGTAACTCGACACATTACTGTATTATTAGTAATTCGACAAAAGAAAATAATCCTCCGGAATTGTAAAAAGCTTTAAGTCTTGATGTGGGATCTACTTATCCATTTGATTGTCACTGGAGTTTTTTTATTTGTTTTTTTGTTTTTTAAGCAAAGAATATCACACACTTCCCTCAGCCAATATATACGTCTTATTTGGTACACTAACAAGTTGCTTGCGGCCCATTCGTTAATTTTTAAGTTTTCCGTATAGATCGATGAGTGCGAAGTATAACAGAAGTATTTTGTAATAGTTTTTGTTGAATTTATATATGTTACATTCATACAAAACTAACAATTTTATAAGACAAGAAGGTACCCTTAGTTGATACTAATTGCATATTCGGATATTTACATTTGTATCTCTCACAGTGCAATACGTTTTATTGTGGATTGTCCAATTGTCAATACATTACAGAAAGAATTCGTTCTTTGGCCCCAACCTTGCGTAAAAGTTTCTTGGCAAATACGATATGACCAGCTCAAATCAAATGCCTACAATTTGTATTCAGTCCTTCTGTTTTCGCATACTCTATTTGTATTTGTACAGTGCTCTTTATAAGTAGCAAACATCGACTGAATACTAGTCTGGCAAAAAAAACCAATAAGTTTCGTAAACAAAAAAGGTATTTACAAATTTTCAAATTTGTAGCCTTGCAAACGCTTTCAAAAAGTAAAAACCTACCAAATCTGTCTTAATCTCATTGTTGTTTAACTCGGTTTGCTACATTAGCGTGGGAAAATACTACAAAGAGTGATTATCGCCTGTAATTTATTTTAAAAATGTTTCTAATGCTGTTTTAATATTTGGAAAAAAAGTATTAAAAAAGCCCAAAACTTCTGTGAGTTTAATGTTTTTTGACACAAATTTGATTGACTTTCACAACTGTACGCATGCTAAAGACAATTTAAGTTTTTTAATCCATTTTTTTCAATATCATTACATAATTATAATCAGTTAGTCAAAAAACTAATAATAAAACGCCTACAAAAGAAACTAATTGGTGCTGATGTTACTGATTCGAATCTCTTCAGGCAACTGGTCTTAATAAGTGTTTAACACTGAACTTTTAGGAAAATCCTGCAGCAGTCACTTCGTGAGTTTTCACAATGCGCCAGGATGTTCTTCGTTGATGAGAGGCTTCAGTATCACTATTGCAATCAAGTTAATATATTTCAATATATGTCCCATCCAAGCAAAGTTTCTTCTCATTATGTCATATCGGATTTGTTGTTACTTTGGAGTAGCTGAATATTGATAATAATTGTGTTAGATAAGAAGCACCAAATTCCGGGATAGCGGATTGAATGAACATTCTCATGTGGAATCATTGTGATGCCAGAGCAGCCTAATTTTGATGGTACTAAAATGCATCATAGTAGTCGCCGTAGTCTAGTGGTTAATGTGGTGGTTTACTAAGATAGAAGCTTCGTGTTTAAACCCCACTTTCGACATCTTGAAAAAAAAAACAAATATGAAAAAACATTTCTTTCGGCGACTGCCTCGTAGCAGTCTTCTGGCAAAAACTCTAAGAGTAACTGATTGCCATGAAGAAGCTTCTCATGAATAAAAATTAACACATACAATATCGGTGATTCGAGAAGCTAGACCGTAGCTGAATCAGGATTGTAATAGCCAATTTTGTATGTATGTATGTATGTATGTATGTATGTAAATGAAGCGTCTCCATTTTTATTGTTGCATCTCTCTGTTTTATAAAAAGAAAAAAATTAATGCCCATATTCATAAAAACTATTTTAGGTTTATTGAGGGTTTATTTGACAAGTATTGCATAGAAATTTGTCAAATAAGTCTTCAATAAATAAATAAATCTTTAACGAATTATTAATAAATTTTCAATATTATTTTTCCAATCACAACTGTATTATAGTTTCTGCATATGCACATACAATAGTTCGTATAACAAATGTTGGGGATTTTATTTTACTGTTGATTACTGCTTACAATTGTATTCATTTGTTTTGTGGGTACAAGACAAAACTTAATAAATATTTTCAAATAAATGAATATGAATTGAAAATGGAATTACAACGAGAAATACAAAAACTACACAAAAAGCATTAATAAATATAAACTAAACACGCCAAATATAAAAATCCTTGCAATGTTGTAGTCAAACATAGAAGTTAAAGTTTTAAATTAAATGAGGGGCTTTTTAAATTGGGATTTTCAACCTTAAATATTATCTGGTAACTAACAAACGTTTAGAGTGAAACCATTTAAAAATTTCATGAGAAATTCAACACCAGCCGAAAAAAAAATTTAAACTAAAATATCTTTTATTTTCCAACCCCCCTAAAATTCATTTATATACTCAAATACCACGAATATTTACAGCCATTTTGCTAATTTGGTTATTTATAGTAATTTCATAAATCGTAAGCTCAGACAAAAGATTTTTTTTGTGCACCATAACTGCTGAGTCTAAATGAAAATCTCAAATAGACCATATTTGTTCAGCTATAGGCAAAAGAAGGAAATAACAAACGTCTGCATAGAGTTTCAAGAAACCATAATATTTACAACGAATATTAGAAACAAGTTCTCATTCTTTTGAACATCTATATACGAGTACTTCGAAGCATAAGGACACATCTTGTTTAGCCACAGGAAATAGGAAACGTAACACTGATGTCTGTTAGTGTTTTTCAAAAAACAAAAAACAAAAAAAAGAAAATATATTTCTAAGCTAATCCCGTGATAGTTTAGAAAATGTGTTCAATTTTATTGTTTCATTTATTCCATTTCAAAGGTCTTTTGCTTTAAACCCCACATGCGAGAGTATGAGTACTTATGAGCCTTTTCAAAATTAATGCATTGCAAAATGGCTAAAATAATAGTTGGAAAAGGACTGTTAAAGTAAAATGTTACATCTTAAATTAAAATAATGGCAACAAAATAAATCCAACACTCTTAGGTCTTCAATTATTGCCCGGCCGTTAGTCTAGAGGCTTATAAGAAATTTTCAAAGATTTGTTAACCTTTTTCTACATATGTATGTATGTGTGTGCATGCATGTGTGTGTGGCTGTGTATATAAAAGGATTTAAATTTTATAATACCATTTTTCGTTACATTATTTTCATAATAAATTTTACTTTATTTGTAATTATAACGCTACTTTATTGGCTTTTATATGGTCTGGTATGGCACCTCCAGCCTATACTACTCTGTCCTTTAAACAATAATCACCTACTCCACCACTATACTGTGCTGTAGCCCCCCAATTCACTATTACTCTCTTTGATATTTGCTTAAATTTTAAATCTTTTTAAGGGCTTCACGGCTATTTTCATCCTTTTTTTTCTAACTTTCCTTCTATTTGTATAGTTTTATGCAAATTACTTATTGCTGCTGGTAGTACACAAGTGAGTAGTTTGTTAGTCACTCAGTTACCCGTAACCATGACCCATGATTTTGATTGTTTAGATTTCTGTTACATTATATTGTTATTGTATGTTAGTTTTTGATTTTGTATGTGCATATATTTTTATGACATTTACATAAATTTTAAAATACATAAATAGTTTTGAAAAGGAAGTAGGGAGGATTAAAGGAAGACAAACATAAATTTTTCATAGAACTCAATTCAGCCCTTATTGTAATGTGACATCTTTTGGTCAAAACTGTACTTTATAAGGGAAAACGGTAGATAATTTTGTAACTAAAAATTATAATAAATTTGAAATCCTTTTTTTTACTTTAAAAAAAAATATATCATCAATATAATTAATAAAAATATATTCAAAATGGAGGTAATTATGAAAATCAAAATTAAACATAGACCAGATGTTGCAGACTGATGAACTCTGTTCATCTCTCAGCCAAACAAACAAAATAAGAAATGTGTACAGACCAGAAAACTATAAGAAAGGCGGCCTGCATATTCCTTAGTTTCATGACCAAAAGTTCCGAATTGTCACTGTAGGCTGTACTACTCAATTGAAGAAAATTGAAAAGGAATGCAAGTCACCATTTCTTTCTGTTCTACATCACAAAAAATTCAGCAATTCAATTCGCAGACCAAGGTCTTTGGTGGAAATCGAACCCACCACCCTCGCTCTAAACCACTAGCTTAAACCCGGTGTACTTCGCTACACCTACCACTTTAATTTTAATTCGACTGATGATTTTTAGTGACTACGGAGTAATTCAGACCAAATTCAAAAACTTTAACTGCTACTGATTTCAAGATATACTGAAGCCAATAGTTAGTTTGTATGAAAGTTACGACGTCTACTTGTCTGCCTTTTTTCTACTGATAATTTTTAATGACTACGAAATCAATCACACCAAATTAAGAAACTTTAGCTTCAACACTTCAAAGATACGTAGGTATAAAAAAATCAATGTTTAACTTGTATGGAAGGTCTTACTTCTACTTGTCCAATTTCGCCCACTTTCTGACTGATGATTTGCCTTGGCCATGAAATCATTCAGACCCGATTCCGAAACTTTAGCGTTAACCGTTCTGAAGATATAAAAAAATCAGAGATAAATATAAAAAAGTGGGCGTAAAAGTAGGAGTGGCAAATTTTTCTCTCGATGAAAACTTAAAATGGATTAATACAAACATTTTAAAGAAAAATTAGTCAAATCGATGGAGCCGATTTCTAATTTTAGGTAACTCAGAAAAGTGGGCGCGGCAAAATTTTCTTTCCGTAAAAACCTAAGTTGGATCACGACGATCATTAGAAAGAAAAAATCGTCAAAATCGGTCCAGCCGTTCTCAACTGATGCGATGACCAACGAACAACAATGATTTTTATTTATATAGATAGATTGTTTAAAATCTGATTTCATAAATAACAGCCAGACGCCGGCGTATTTCTCTCTTATAAAAGGTTTTGGTTAATGATGTACAAAAATTGGCACTGAAGTTAGTTGGACTAAATTTAAAAAATGCTGCTGTTGCCGCTTTTAAGATCTACAAAAATCAATATCTATTCAGTATGGAGAGAGCCACTTCCAAAAAAATTCATCCTGGCCTACTTTTTGACTGATTATGTACTTCTATTAGCATCGATGTTATTTAAGCTTTTTGTAAGTTTTAAATGTTCACCAGAGCCAAAAAACCTGTATGAAAGTAGAACAAAGACACTGGTATTTTTCAAAACGCAGACGGCGTAAGTGAATTTATTTTCATCATAGAAATCTGGTACCGGGACCAATCGACGCGTATTTCTTTTCTGATAAAAATGATGCAAAAAACGTATTTTCGATTTTTTGTCAGTTACAGAGTTCTTTAATTCTTGCGACGATATATGAATATGTTGCATCTGACACTATATGGAAAAAGGAGCTTTTGTGTGGCTCTTAAAGTCATTATATGGGAATAGTATTTAGTATTATAACCTTGTACTGCTTGAAGCTTTAATATTTAATTTTAAGTATTTTTTCGATTTATTTATAAAAAAAAATATTCTAATTTAATATGCTGTGCTTTCAAATATCTCATGTATGAAAATAAATTTCCAAAATTTGATATCTTAATTACAGGTTGTAACAGAAGAAATTGTTTTTATATTTTTAAAATCTTAATTATAATAATGACCCATATCGTTAGCGTCAAACATAACATTTACTCAGATGCATTATGTAGAATTAACCCTTTTTGTCGTTAACAAATATTTACCTTTAAAAATAATAATTATGCGTGACCACACATAAGCAGCTAAAAATATGATACTGCTCTGCTGTTCATTGTGATACCAGCATTTATATTAATGGTGATTTGAAACTTTTTAGTAAGACCTGTCAATCGGCAGATAGACAGACATATATAAGTATAAGAGAATAAGACATATTTAACAATTAAATACAAACGATATTTACACAACCCCAACACTCATACCTCAAAGGATTTAATAGGAAAACAATAAAGAAAGAGGGACATGCACAAACAATATTTGATTAAAACCTTTTGCGTTTTCATGAATTGAAATCTTCAATTTAATGTTAACGAAAACGCAAGTAAATTAAATGCGTTTATGTATGTGTGTGTGTGTGAGTGTCAATTACCTCCCACTGGTCCTACTTAATAACTCATATATAGTATAACTGCCATTTGGTATATAATTTATATGCATGTGTGCTCTTTCGTTTTAGTTGATCCAGTTAATAACCCTTTTTAACGCATGTCCGTCTCTTTTTCATATTGGGATTTCATTTTCTTTCACACGCTCTCACACCAACATACACAAGCACACATTCACAATTTGACCTGCAGCCAGTGTGTTGGGTATTAAAATATTTAGCAGGTGAACGTTAACGAAAGGCTTAAGTGGCGCGAACACCCTTTTACTTTTACTTTTGCTTTTGGGGTCATTTGCCACTCAATGCCTGTTACTTGCCATTGTCAGTGGACGCCTCTAATTAAATTGTACAATTAATAGGAATAAATTAATATGTTGATGCCAATGAAGGGGTCACTGGTTAATTGAATTGAGTCACGTGATGTGAATAACAAGTGTTGGACAATGTATGACTAAAAGAAAAGGATTAGTTATAATTTCAAAGAGAAAGTCGTCTTAGAGAATCTTTAATAAGCAATAAGAGAAAGGCCGGATTTGATTGAAGTTTAAGAAAATAAATGTTTGTTTTGGCTTGAACTTCATGACTGTAGTATTAAGCATTATATCCCAACTAACTAAACATGACCATGCTAAGCATAGACGACATTTACCGAATGCTCTACAGGATTATTACATTGACTGACAAAGAACAGCGTTTACCGCCTTTATCATTTTTCAAATATTTTCATTATTTAAAAAAAAAACTTGAGCATAACAGTTGTTACACATTTTACTAGGGTTGTGAGTTTGAATTTGTAATTTTGAGTTGGAGCCGTAGTACCTATAAAAATCGGTCTTCCTACTATAATTTCAATTATTTTAGCCTAATATTAATTGATGCAAGCAAGGATCTCAATTGCATTAAAGGAACTTATATTCGTTGAAAGAAAATGAAGGTTTGTATGTAATTTAATACATACTTACATACACATATACATACATAATTGTTAATTACAACCCTGTGTCAGGGTTATGGCCTAGCTTCTCGCAGCATTCATGTTGTGTGTGTTAATTTTTATCCATGAGTACCGGGACCTACAGTCGACTCCGAATGACAGATTTGAGAAGCTTTTTCACGGCAATCAATTACTCCCAAAGCTTTTGCCAGAAGACTGCTGAGAGGTAGTCGCTGAAAGAATCAATATTTTCATATTTCTTTTTTTTTCAAGATGTCGGAGCTGAGATTTAAACCCGGCGCTAACGTCTTAGTAAGCCAACACACTAACCACTAGACCACACTCAGCTGAATTGCGATATTTTTAATCAATTCTACTTTAAAATGCATTGTTTAGGAGTACTTATTTGATGATGACCGACATGGCGATAACAACGACTTATGCACAACGGAAGAAAGTAGAAGAACTTTATAATCTTCTCTGTCACTCTTATACAGCAACTAAAAATATTCAAGCCGAAGTTTGAAGTTCTAGAATGTTTTATCAAGAATAGAAGTAGTTTCCACTTTTTTAAAACTAATTGTATAAAAGCTGAGTCCATTAAGGATACCATAATACGCAGATAAATAACCCTCCTGGAGTCGTTTAAGATATACCTAATGATGCTGTTGGCCATTGGAAAGCTAAACAACGTAATGCATTTTTAGATTTCTTCAAAATATTTTTTTTTTTAATATTTTCATAACCAATGATTCAGATATCTGAATTCGAATCCCACACAGATTGTGTAAATCTATATAAAAAACAAAAAATATTTTTCGCCTTATTGGGAAATACATTCAATATAATATGAAATGTATGCTTTTGGGGATAAGCATGTTTCTATGGCCATTTCGCCTCCGCTTAAGAGACTCGTCAGGAGACTTTTTCCCAAAGGTGTTATTCAAAACTATAAATACTTATGTTAAAATAGTTATAGACTAAATGCGAATCATATCCCATTTAGTATATAAAAACCAAACAAAAGTATTTACAAAGCAAATTCTATTTCTATTTCAAAAAATTCAAATTATATTTCTCTGTTCTACCACAGCAAGCCATCCAGCGGTTGGCATAATGTCTGTAGCAAATGAATAGAAAAACAAAAAGAACAGAGAAATTGAATTTGGAAGAGAAATAGAATAGAAAGTCACAAATGACGTCAGTGAAAAATTGTACACCAGCCGAACTGAGAATGTTTTCGACTCTAGCTACTCTCATCAGGGTTAGTTGTAACCTGTACATATTCGTAACAATTATGAATTCTATAGGAATATATATTGGAATTACATTTTTTTTCCATAATTTGTAATAAGTTACGAGTAGTTGAAGTACTGGCAAGCACAACAAAAATTTAAATTTTATTTCAATGGCTTATTAAACATCGTAGAAATCTCCATAACTGTTACTAAAATTAGCATATGTGAACACAAACCGAAATTAAATAAAAATCATTACAAATTGTACTTTGACCCTAAGCTGACTCTAACTTTTAATAAAATCCCTTTTGATGACCTTTTTCCTCAACCCTATTTTGAAAAAAAAAAATCTAGAAAACAAAAAATTACTTAATGAATGGCAATATTTCAACCACCTTATGTCAATGCAAAGTCATTAAGAGATGTTAAGAATGTAAAACATTTTGTAAGATTAGACCCTTACCCTTAATTATTATGGTAATTTTCTTAAAATATACTCTTAAAGGAATATATCTATAAATTCCTTGTTAAATATCAAATGATTTTTCAATATGTGTTTTTTAGGTTTTACTTTGACGTTGGCTTTACATTCACTCGTATTAGAAAGTGACTGAAAAACAAAGTGACCACAGCCGACATTCTTAGAAGAATATTTTGTGGTCAATCGAAGAAGAAAATCTTAAGCAGACTACAAGTTTTTTTGTAATTTACGTTGGTTTTGAGCAATAAAAAAAAAGCAAAAAACACATGTGATTAGAAAATAAATGAAAAATTTGTTTGTTTTTTCTTTTTTAAATTACAAAGTAAGATGATAAGGAAACCACAGCAAAGTAGAACATTTTCTTTAAGATGCTCGCATTGAAAAAAGAAGAGAAAAAGAATTATACAAATCTGTCCATTAAATTAATTTTAAAGATTTGCATGAAATCTAAAATAGAGATTAAAAAAAAGTCAAAGAGAAGTTAATGGTGAACAGACAGTTCGTTTTACTTATTCAAAGGAGTACATTGAATTAAAAAAATAATTACTACCCCTCATCCTTAAAAAATTTATAATATTAAAGAAACAAAGAAAGAAAACTTCAGTGTTGTAATCAGATTTATATTCAAATAGTGAATGGCGAATAGGTAAGCAATTGTTAGCCCAACTCATGGATTTTTGCTCAAAAAACTGCAAATACATATGTAGGTTTGCATTACGATATTTTTTTTTTTTGATTGAGACCAATACTCAAGGGTAAACCCCTACTAAATACTGTGTATTGTATTGAAATTTTCGTGGAAAGGACAGTACATTATGACAACAGCACACATTTTTTTTTTCTTATATTATTAAGCATCTTAGGAATGAGACAAATTGCTGTGAATTGATCATTCAAAGGCCAGTGTTATACCTTCACCCTTCGATGATCAACAGCAATCGCCCCATCGTTGCATGTTGATTGTGGTAAGTGCCTTCGCTAAGTATGTTTTTAGCTGTTATCTACTACTTCCCAATAGGTGGCGCTTTTCTCCTAGCCATTTGTTTTTCGTTATCAAAGGTTAAGGTAGAATAGAGTGGAACGTCAGGAAGCGGTTACTTTGTAGATGGAATTCTTGGAGCGGGGACCTCTTATTTTTAAATTATAATCTTGGAAAAACCGTAAACTAACTTCTTCATTTTTCACCTTTGCTGGGATTCGAACCTGAGGCGTTTTAAGTTTTGTGCGAGCGCTCTAACCACTATACCACTTATCTTTTGGCTAAATGAGGTCGTTTTTGTCAAATTATTTTTAAGTCGACGCAAGAAGTTGGCATATTATTTGCCACTAATTGTATTATATATATACATACATAATTGGGCATTACCACCCTGTTTCAGAGTTACGGCCTAGCTTCTCGCAGCAGTCATGTTGTATTTGTGTCAATTTTTATCCCTGAGTACCGGGACCTACAGTTTAAAGTCGATTCCGAACGACAGACTTGAGAAGCTTTTTTCTTTCAATCAATTACTCTCAGATCTTTTGTCAGAAGACTGCTAGCTAAGAGGTAGTCACCGAAAATAATATACTTTTATATATATTTTCTTCTTTTTTCAAGAGGTCAAAGCTGACTAGCTGACCACTAGACCACGGCGACTACAAAATATTTGCAAAGTATTTGCTTTCAAATTAACTTGTCGTTTTTTTTTTTAATTTTACATATTGCAGTCGATACTCTGCTGTACTCTCGGTTCCATGCATTAACGCATTCAAGTCTACAAATTACCGACTACACCACCACAAATACGACCAGTAGCAAACAACGACAAGTAGTCAGAAACTTAATTATTTTTAAGACAAATTATCTATAATTTCTGTACACGTTGATGGCCACTGTCGTAAAAAACAATTATTTTCATATGCACACACGCCTTTTACTTTTAAGAGATTGTAGTATTGAATCTGCTATCAAATTATTAAAATTACATTGACAGTGGAGCAGTATAGAATGTTATTTCTACTTGGATTTCCAAAGTTTTATTGCCTTTTAAGTCAAATTTTTATTTCAAAGTAAATTTCGTACTTAATTGTTTTTTCGACACTCAGTTGAATTTAATTTCAATATAAAAATAATGAAATTTAATTTCACGCATATATGAAGAAAATCAAAATTATTTTTATTATTTTATTCTCCTATAACGAGGTTATTATAATAATGCAATCACTCTTTGTGTTTCTTTATTTCATTAAAATTTATTATATTTTGGAAAAGAGAAATACAATTTTTTATTAATTTTGCTTTTTAACGATAACTGAAGTTGTCAGTACCACACGAGTTTATAAATTCTTGTTGTTTTTTTTTTTTATTAATTTCGGCAACAGCTTGTTGTTTTTTTATATTTTGTAGATGTAAAAATCAGTTCGAGAATCTAAATGCGGGAATGGTTGCTGCATATAAAAATTTAAAAGCCATAAAATTTATGGACCACCTACAGTCAGTTTGATAATACAGTTTACGTGGAATATATGTGTAACGGTATGTGGGGCAGAATTTTTTTTCTGTTTTTATTGTGGCACGCCTGATGATTTGCCTTTTCAACATAACAACCATCAACAAATAAACATTAATTTTATTTCTTTCTCATAGAAAAAAAAAAAAAATTATGGAAGAGGAAGATGGTTATGATTTTAAAAAGCCAAAACAAAAAAAAAAATAAACTTCTCGTACTTTGGTTCTTATAAATCATGCCGTAAACCGTTAATGTTCATTTACCGCAAGGTAAACATACATACAAGTACGGCAACCACCCCTGACTCATTTTAAACTTTCCACATGACACACAGTCTGTATATGCTCTCATATAAATCGCGAATTTTAAAAGGGGCACTTTTTTCACATGTCAAAATAAACAATTTGGGTTGACATTGGAAATTCTGCTTTTTTTTGCATTTAATTTGTTTACAGCTCGTTATTTTGTTTATAAAAAAAAGAATTGCGAAAAACATTTCTACACAAGGAAGACAAAATTAAAAATTTACTACAATAGCCTGGCCTTGTTAACCGTCATATTATGCCTTTTTTATATACGCGGTTGTTGAATTTTCGCGGACTACTGAACCTGAAAGGTGGTTAAATTGCAAATTACCGCGCTTTCCTTGCTTCCTACTCTAAACATATTGGTTCTATATGTTAAGCAGTAGCAGCTTAAAGGCGGAAGTATGAAAGTCCTATAGATATTTTAACAGATTACCGCTAATTTGTTGTTGTTGATTTTGTTATTGCCTTATGCCTTCATATCGTATATGAATACATCTCTTATAAGAGATCCCTAAATTGGATTAAATTAAAAAAATAATAATATTTTGTTAACTATACAACAAGAACAACAACGGCAAAAGAAAAATTAAACAGATGAAAGATATACAATCGGCAGTGGTAAACAAGGTTAATACCTACCAAGTCAGAAGTGAATTAAATTTTTAAACAAATTCATACATATATGAAACGTATTGCCTATGCGGATAATCATGTCTCTATGGTCATTTTAAAAAATTGTTATACTATTTTTTTTAGTTTGGGATACAAAAAGGCAATGATTGACAAGCACACGTAATTATATGTATTTCGCTATGATAACCCTGCTGTTACGTTGGGACCATTTTGGTCGATTTTTGTTTTGTTTTGTCTTGACTAAGAAATGGTGCAACATATCAACTTAAAACGTTTGCTATTGGGATATTTTTATATCTTATTACTCCTGAAAAACTTTCAACCAAAAATAATAAAATGGAAGTTAGAAAAATAAAAAATTACGAATCTTGGGTTTAGAACCATTTTATTCCGTAATTGTTTTTATTATTAAATTTCTCACTATATGATGAGTAAATGATCTTTCGTTGCAATTTACATATAAATTTTCAGATTCCACGTTTTATAGTTGCTGTTATTTTTGGTAAATCGCTTGTGGATATTGTACAATCAGTAGATGAGGTTCTTATTTCGGTAAGAAGCTCAGCCGAAATGTATTTGTAGGGAGCTTAGATCTTTCTGTCATGAAGTCTTGAGCTAAAGATAAAGTTAACTGCGGCAAACCCACGAACCGTCAATTTCAGAAAACAATATAAACGCGTATAAAGCGGATATGTCAATTATATTGGAAAACACAATATTTGGCCATCGATTTTTTTTTCGTTTTGCACTGTAGTATCCATCATTTGCTCGACTGTAGCAACACCTCCTGAGAAAGAAATTATCAAAGTTTTGCATCTCATCTCATTGCAGTTTAATAGATTTTCCATTGTTTTAACAAAGTAAACAAGTCAGACACTGAATATAAACTGAAGTTAACTACCGCAAATGATATGTAAACTTACAAAGAAGAATCCCAGAAATAAAGGTAACTTATTAAAACACTGCAAAGACAAACTGGGTGCATCATATATATATTTCGACATTATAACAGGCAATTACTACAAAAAAAAAAAAAGAATAATATGGACCAAAATGGTCGTATACGTAAGATTAGTAAGTCTTTTTACCTCACAGCAGGGTTAAGGTTGGTACTAACATCAACTCCTTGGATTTAATTCCAGCTACTTCCTTTATGTACATATGTCTTGTAATATGCAGCTAATTCTGTTTTTACGCAAGTTTTTTTTACGCGAATATGTTCTTTTCTCGATCTGACAAATTAACTTAAATCTCTTTTTACAGGATTTGATTGGCTTAAAAATATTTATATTCTGCTCAGAAAAACGTATGTTTAGATTAAATCTGTAAACTTTTAAATTTATTACATTCATAGTTGGCAGCACTGCAAACGGTGTGGTATGAAAATTTTTCACAAAAAAATTGGGGATTTCGCTTGCCAGATTGCATTAAAAGTAGCGGCCTAGTCCATTCTAAAGTTACTAAGTATTCCGATATAATATCAAAGGGGCGCAAAGGTTAGATCAGAAGAGGATGATAATTTATCGTCTACAGATATAGAGAAATTAATGAAAGAAAAGATTGAAAGCGATGATAAAATTATTAATTTTGCGTTTATGATACTCGAAGAAAAGAAATAAGTAAAGTTTCTACCCTAACTGCATCACTTGTTAGTAGTGAATTTGAGTGATAATTTTCTCAAACATGGTCCTAATAAGGAAAAAGCCGATAAATTTCATTGTGAATTAAAATCTTTAAAGGACAACTACTGCGAATTACAGAACAGCGTTTTCAAATTCGGAAGTCAATGATAGATTATACAATTTTTTACAAAAACCATTGAACCACTATTAGCAATTGAAGGCGATTTTAACAATAAAAATAAAATTTTCGTTAACGAAAGGGATTGTTTGAAAGCGATACTCAATGAAAATTTATTTTTTTTTTAATTTTTCGACGATTTTTTACGCGAGTTTTCGAGGAACGTAACTATCGTATGAAAACAGAACTAGGTGTACTTCTAAAATTTAATTTTAAAAAAATTCATCTATGATGTTGAGGAGCATTAATTCCGAATATATTGCAAAGGACTGCTCCCAATTATTAATTAAAATAATGAATATTATAAATAAATAAATTATTGCTTCAAAAATAGTAGCAAGACTGTTATTATTTTCATAGAGTCATCAAACCTTAAAATCTCTTTAAAACCATTAACAGTTTCTAAAACACAACCTCTGAAAGACCAATTGTAGCGCTACTCTTGCTTTCATCTATACCTGATTATTCATTCTTAAAATATATTTTAAATATTTCGCGAAATAACAAACAGGGAATAACGATTTTTTGTACCAATTTTAATTCCATACGGTTTTTTTATTTATACCAAGAATTTTTATTTTTTACATATTTTTGTCTTTAACCTGCCACAAAGGGTGGTAGATGCTTATATTTCTTTTTTTTACATCTACTTCATATTATTATTATTGTGAGCATGTAATTGGATAACGAAGTACTTTGGAGTGATTTGAAGCGCGTTAAGTGAATTATTTCGGATGGCATAAAAGGCCACAGGGTAACAAACAACTTGGTTGGAAAACAGCAACACAAAAAAAAAAACAAAAAAAATTTTTTTAAAATCTCTTTACAGTTCCCTTTTTTTAATAATAAATAAAACTTTAGACATATTTTCACATACTGCAATGGATATAGGAAAAAAAATTAATTTCTTTAAATTAAATTTTGCCTTCTTAAGGTTTTTCCTCTTGATAGTCTTCAGGAAGAATTCAATAAAAAAAAACTCGCATAAATCATCATCTTTACCACGCTATGTATGGACGTAAAACATTTGGGTGCCATAATTCATAATCGAAAAGGTTGCTACAGTAAGAAACCAAACAGGATATCATTGACGTTACCAATCAGGACACAGGTGACGTTTTTTGCTTATTTTTCACTGGCTTACATTTAAGAAAAGCAAAAGGAAAAAATTAAAATCGAAGCATTTTTAAAATTGTGTCAATGTAACACCGTCTTACATACTCACGTTGTAATATTCACACATATTTTAGATTTTCCTAGACAGTCCTTTTTCTTATGCTTGCAATAGGTACTGGAAAATCTACTGTGAAATCTTTTAAGACTTGTGTTTATATAAGGAAAAGAGCTGAGTGTGAAAAAGTAGTGGTCCAAAAAAGAAAGAAAAAAAAAATACGGTGTAAAATACGTGACAGCCAATAATTCATTGTCAGTACCATATGCCCAAATAAACATCTACACATATAACATACTTATACACTCATACATATTGATCTGTTTTTTTTTTTGGTTTTGTTTTCTTTTTGTTATGGGTAATGTGCATACAAATTGTGTTATACCCATGTAATCTCAATCATTATTGAGGTAAACAGTGACCTCATTGATAAACAGTATATTAGAATACAACATCCACTACAATATCGTGTTTTTCTTTAATACCCTACATTTCAATAGGGAAGAATAATTACATTTCAAAACAACGCTTTTAAATTGATTTTATTTACAACTGGCGGAAGATGAGGATTTTTATTGAACTATTTTATTTGGTGATGTAAATCATTTCTGGTCAAAAGGCAAATAAGAAAATTGCGATATATGGAACACAAACACTCCTCAACCCGTAAACAAATCACCAGACTTGTAGCAACATCGGTTCTTATTTCTTTCGAAGCGATGTAGATGGCATGCATAATCGAGGCATGCTCACTTAATTTTAATTTCTAAAATATTATCAGTTAAACATTAACGACATTTGGTGATGCAGCTACCCAGCAGAAAATTTTTAAGATTTGGAAGCAATAAAAAAAATTGGAGGCAATAATGGAAGCATTATATTGTTTTTTATGCATTATAGCTTCCAAGTAAGCTACAGGGGCCTTATTCTGTAATTCTCTTAAGCTAAAATTCTAAAATGTTGGGTTTTTGAAGCAGGCTGGGCATTAGAATATATAAAATTAAACAGGTTAGAGGTAACAGGTATGAAGTTTTTAAATTACAATAAGCGTTCAAGAATTCTATTCGTAGCCAGAAAGTCCTAAATCAAGTTTATAAATTTTTACCGATAGAGTTTTAGCTTAGGAGAGTTACAGAATAAGGCCTCAGGATAAGGTATTATTTTTTGTACTATTTGCTTACTGGTTGCAATAAATTTGCAATTTGATTGCATTTTAGCGGCCTATTTCATATAAAAATCATGCATTATTGATGCGCACGAGTAAGTGATTGTTTACAATTTCTCCCTTATAAAATAACTTACTGGTAAGCATTATTTTCTGCTGAGTACTAGCAATACGGCTCCACTAACAATCATACATACAACAAATACAAATAATTCGCCATTACCACCCTGTTTTAGGGTTACGGCATAACTTCTCGCAGCACCCATGTTGTGTGTGTCAGTTTTTATCCATGAGTACCGGGACCCACAGTTTAAAATCTACTCTGAACGAGAGACTCGAGAACCTTGTTCTTGGCAATGAGTTACTCTTAGAGCTGTTGCCAGAAAACTGCTAAGAGGTATTCGCCGAAGGAAATACAGTTTCATATTTCTTTTTTTTTAATAATTACAACTTTATTTACATATATTCTTGTGTTCACTATCCCTACGTTCATATACGATTTAACTTCTCTGCATTACTTTATGGGGTTTATTCCAAAAACTAGCAATTCTGGAAGCAGTAGAGTTTTCAAAAAGTTACACGTGGCCGTGACAAATATTTGTCGGAGAACATATTTAAAAAATAACTGCCATGAAAGTATTCAAACATTTGTATCTAAAAATATTCTATCATACTACTAGACAAGTTGTCATGGTCCTTAACAAAACAACACTCGATGTGGGAGTATACACATTAGAGCTTATCACCTTACAAGTAAGGAAAAAAGTTTATCTTGAGACAAAAATACTATATATCACACTTTAAGGTCAAACTGTAAATGCCTGAGGTATAACGAAAAAACTGAAGCGAAGACCTCTACGTTCGGCAAAAAAAAATTTTTTTTTTCGAAATCTCCTTGCAAAAATACGTTATATTAGAGTCGGAACGGGGAAACTTTTTTTAAGGTACGGTCTAATACACATATATACAAAGCTTAAGCCTGTTCTTACCCTATAGGGAAAGGAACTAACACCAAACTAATCACATGACCGATTCCTAAGTGACAGAGACCGGTTCGAGTTCTAACACTTTATATTCTCTTCCATTTACAATGATACTTTTTCGAATCGTGGTTCTTTACGACATATCATAGGACTAAAAATGCCATGATAAATTGATTGTTTTTAAACCTTCTGAAGCTAGTTAAAGACATGTTCACCGGTCACGATCATTAAGTTCTGGTACCAGTTATATTTTCACAAGTCTTGGGATAAGTACGTTTAGACTTATTGCTTCAGAATTTTCCGTAGGGTAATTTATAATCGTTTCCTTTAACACTGTCTTATAGAGTATCCAGCAAGCCATGGTCGATTTTTATTTCTTTATAAACATTTTGAAGTTTTCGTATTGAGAAAAAAATTAATGGCATTACTTTAAAGAATATTTTTATCCTTTCAACTAAACCTACAGTATTTGCTTAAGATAACAAAAATATGAAAATTTCCTATTTTCACTTATTTTTCAGGTCTTTTAAGCATAACTCATTTGTTTTCCTTGATTTTTTTTTATATAAATATATACAGGAATATTTCTTTTTTCAATGAACTTCCTGTATCAAACCTTAAAAAAGCAAAACAAAAAAACAAGTTAAACACAAACCAATATGTAATCGATTTTTGATTGAATATTGAACTTATGTTACCTCTACAAATGCCCACCCCTTTCGTGAATTATTTACAGCTCATATGTATTTTTCGGTATAACGTATGTATGTTGTATTACTCGCTGCATATCCTTAGCCTGGGCCGCGCCACATGTTGTCGTATTTATTTGCCGGCTCGTTTGGTTTGTTATAAATTTTCTGCTACTTCTTCTTTATTTTTATTTTTTTTTTTCTCAAATATCAATTCAATAACTGACTGTAAATGTTATGAACACATCCTTTTACCGGCTTTTGTCGGGTTAATGTTAATGCTACTTGACGTTGTTGTTTATGCTATTGTTGCATGAGAAGCCAGCAGCCTCATATATGATGACTCTTTAATATTCAACTTTAAGTGGCTTAAAATTTACTAAACTTGTGTGCAGACAAGAATACACAAACTAACACAATGCAAATGAAATGCGGAAAAAGGAAGTTTTAAGGGAATTGGAAACTCTAAAAAAATTGGTTTGCAAGGCTAAAAGACATAAGAAAGGATTTTTATTTAATATTGAATTTAAGTTGAACAGCATTCAAGCAGAGAAATTTGGTTCACGTTTATAGCCAACAAAAGAAAGAAAGTTATTAAACGATATTTTTTTATATTTTTCATATTAAACTAATTATGAAGTATTTTGTACTGCCCTCTGAACTATATAACCTAAATAAATGTGTTCAATTTTGAACTATTTACTACTTTTAAAAACTATACTTATTTTTATATTCTTTTTATTCGAGACCAATAATCAGGAGTAAACCCCTACTAAAAGCTGTGCATTGTATTGGAATTTTTGCAAAGAACAGTACAAATTTTTTTTTATATATTATTATTAAACGCCTTAGAGAGAGACAAATTGCTGTGAATTGATCATTCAAAGGCCAGTGTTATACCTTCACCCTTGAATGATCAACAGCAATTGCCTCATCGTTGCATATTGATTGTGTGATGAGTGCCTTCGCTAAGTAGGTTTATTAGGTTTAACTGTTATCTGCTACTTCCCAATAGGTGGCGCTTTTCTCCTGATCATTAGTTCTTTTTTATTGGCATTGGTTAAGGTGAAGTGTCTGGGAGCGATTTCTTTGTAGATAGTCTTCTTTGTCTCTTCTTTTAACCTTCTGTCTATTAAAAAAACCAAAAACCAAAAAAACCAAAAGCTTGGTAGACAGAGGGTTAAATTTTAGGCTGAAATTTTAATAACAAAATATATCGTACTGTGTGTGTGCCTACTTGTTTTATAAACATTACCAATAACACCATCCAACAGCACATATTGCACTTGAAAGTGATAGCATATTAATAAATTTGGACTCCTCTTAATTGGGCCATTTTTTCGCGTGCTATGTGACACCATCTTGTTGAAACCACATGCTAAACAAGTCCAGATCTGGCATTTATAGCAAAAATAAAAGTTGTAATAATCGCACGATTAGGTTCGCCATTTACGATAATGTTTCTACCTTGGTTTTCTTCGAAAAACAACTGTCCAATTATGCCACCGGCCCTTAATCCACATCAAATACCGCATATTTTTTGCGATACTCCTGTCTTCTCTTCAGCCTAAATACGGCAATTCTATTTGTTCATGTAACAATTCAACAAGAAATGAGCTGCGTCGCTGAACACAATTCTTCTATGAAAAAAAGTGGATCATGATACAACTTTGCCAGCGTCCATTCACTAAAAGTTTGCCGTTGTGGTAGATCGTGTGGCCTAATTTGTTGCATCAGCTATATTTTAAAAGGTTTTAAACTAAAATCATTTGACACAATTTTCCACGTTTTGGAGTAACAGAAACTAAAATGCTGTGAATGGTGCTCAATCCATAATTCACGGTCGTTAGCAATACAGCTGTGAAGTATTTCCCTGTCCACACTCTGCATATGCGTGTTTGTGGTTTATTATCCAATACAGAGAGTTTAGTGCGAACTTTATTCACAAGATTCCGATTAGCTGTCTCAGAAGATCATCCAAATTTTCTTAACCGATCATGAATTTTGATAATAAAATTCAATAATCTGCAAGCCGTGGTCTAGTGGTTATTGTTTTGGCTTACTAAGCCGAGAGCTCCTGTTGAGCCCCGGCTCAGACATTTGAAAGCAAAGAAATATTAATAAAATATATTTCTGTCGGCGACTACCTCTTGGCAGACTTCTGACAAAAGCTCTGAGAGTAACTGATTGCCATGAACAAGTTTCTCAAGTCCGTAGTTCGGAGTCGACATTAAACTGTAGGTCTCTGTACTCATGGATAAAAATTTACACACACAACATGAGAGCTGCGAGAAACTAGGCGGTAATCCTGACACAGGGTTGTAAAGGCCAGTTATGTATGTATGTAATCTGCAAGCGCTGTTCGTTTGTGTGTCCACTCTGGATTAAATCATGTTACACAAAAACAGCTGAGCTGCCAAGAGCAAAGGAGAGGTTTGCTAAAACAAATCTTCAGATATAGTTTTGTTATATATAAAATTGCGAAATGTGTACATTTGTTCCATAATTTCAGACGCACAGCATTCAGTTTAAAAGTACCGATTTTTTTTTTTTCGTTTGCTCCTTTTTTGGACAGTGTAATTGATAAATACAATAATTGCCAACGGAAATAAAATTGATTTTTTATTATAATGTTCTAAATAAAATCTGCTTTAACACCTCATTTCGTTTTATTCAACCAAACAAAAAAAAATAATTCTAAATAAAATGTAAAAACTTTTGCCATCTCAGCACCCTTAATGTAACCCCTTCATATAAAAACTCTACCATTTTAACTGCTTGTTATTGTTGTTGTATATTATTGTGGCACATAAAACCAAATATGATCACATCATAATGTGACATTGATAGATGATTGAAAATGAGTGTAAGTGTGTGTCGATGATGAATTGTTACAAAAAAGAACTGCCAAACCAAAATCATACTTTAGCTCACTTACTCGTATGCTACTCAATACACTACACATTTGTAAGAATTGATATTTTACTGTTCGAGTCCTTTGGCAAGGCAAAGTTTGTCTGTCGTTTTGTTTGTACTCGTATTTGTGTGTTTATGTCAATGTATGCATTTGTGTGGTTAATAGAATATTTTGTTTATAATGATTTGTTTTTGTGGTTAAACACAGAAAAATTGAAAAGGGAAAGGGGTGAATATAAAAAAGGGTTGTTATTCTTTATTGATAGATGTTTTTCGAGAAAAAAGAAATAAAAAGAAAGAAATTTTTGGTTTAAAGTAAGTGTTATAAGGACTATATTAGCGTTTATAAATTATTCTTTATTTAAGTAATACATGATTTTATTCGCATGTATCTTTTAAAATATATATACAAGAGAAGTAGTATCCTTAGGCAGTTTTCTATATCATTTCTTCCTTTTTTTATCTAGACGACAATATTTCATATGTAGTATCATGAGTACCTTGTGCTCATATGAATTTATTTATGCTTGTGTTTTAAAACTTTTTGCATGATAAAGTGTGTCATTTACTTGTATGTAGAACTCTTACTCCTACCCGCATTTGTTGCTGTCTGTAGGAAGTAGAATTTTAATAGTGTTTTAAGATTTATTTAAAAACAATTGTTTTTAACATTTAACTTGTGAAGTTATTCTTTAAAAGTCTTTTTAATGTAATGTGTTATTTATTTATATCACATTTGTGTGCTAATAAAGATTGCGGAATAGCAATAAAAAATGTAATTGCCTTTAAGAACACTTAAGTGTATGAATTGTTTTGCTAATATTTTCTATTTATATATAAATAATTGAAAGTTAAAAACACGCAAGTAACTTTTTTCTTTTAATAAATATATAACACAAAAAATTGTATTAATAAGCTTAGTTGACCTTATTGTTGATTAATATTTAAGTAATTATAATTTTATTTAAGCTTTAGGTCGATTAAATAATTATTTTTTCGATATTTCGCTACTTCTCTGCGTAGCTTCTTCAGGAAATATTTTTTATTTTTTATATTTTTTTATTTCCTGAAGAAGATACGCAGAGAAGTAGCGAAATATCGAAAAAGTAATTATTTAATCAACCTAAAGCTTAACTAAAAGCTTATATATTAACACAAAAATTTTTATCATATAAAATTGACAAATAAGATACCTGCTTAAGAAAAACTCACGTTCAAAAAATTCCTTAAATATGTTAATTTAAAAGGTATGGTGACCACATGCGTAAGGAGGCAATACTAAGACTGGTTTTAATTAGTTTTTTATATTAAATAGTTTTAGTTTTCTGGAGTTTATGTTCATATTCAAATTTAAATGATATTCTTTTCTTAATCTTGATCTAATGTTTTGAGCTCGAATTAAATTCTATAAAATAAATATATCGGCAAGGTCACGAAAAATGAAACCACATAAATTTTCCGATAATAATGTGTTTTTATTTTACAGAGTGTTCTGGCTTTAGTTTAAAATAAAACTGAAAAGTAGGTAAAAATTATAAATTTTCATTTTAATGATGCAAAACTGGTCAAAAACCAATTTTAACCCTCAAGCTATACACATCATTGAAGAAATAATTTAATTTACTAACAATCTATCATACTAAAATCAGCTCTAAAGGGCAAGCCCGATTTACTTTGTTTAAATATCTCCATAGGGTTGCATCTAACAAAATTCGTACGTGTGTCGTTACTGTCATTTCACGTCACGTTACTGACACTGCTTTTGTGTCATATACGAGGTTAAAACATAAAATATTAGGCCTACCTTTTGGATAAAAATCATCTTTCCTTTTTAAAAATACTGGGATAATAAACATGAACTCTTTTCAAATCGCTCATTTCTACACAAACGCTCAGTAACCTCAAAACACACTTCCAAAATCCGGTGACGTTACTGGCTACTTAAAATGGTCATAACTTCAGAACAAATTGAGATATAGGAAAATTGTCTGCGTATGAAACAACAGATACAGTTAGAGACTAAAGTTTAAATACACCCCAAAAATGGTATGTTTAAACAAAAGTAAACGTTTTAGAAAAACTTAAAGTATGTAGTTTTATTTAGTTCCATAAATAACAAAAAACAATAACAAAATATATAGACTTCATTACAAACATAACGGTAATTCTTATAAATACTATAAAATTCACTGGACAAAAGTTTAAATACACCTTTGAACGTTAATACATTTTTTAAAACAATTAAGAAAGAAAAACATTTCAATACTTTGTTGGACCGCCATGGCAATCTATAACTGCCTGCAAGCGGCGTGGCATAGAAGGCACCAAGCTTTCTGTTTCAGATAGCGATATTTCCGACCAGATTTTTTTAAGAGCTTCTTTAATCGACTCTGTGCTCGTTATTGAGGTTGATGTTAATTTGCGCTTCATTAAACCTCAAACATGCTCAATTGGGTTTAAGCCTGGTGATTGGGAAGGGCTATGGAGCTGTCTGGGAGCATAATAAAGCAACCACTCTTTCACGGAACGTGCAGTGTGCTTGGGTGTATTTAAACTTTCATACGCCGCTCTCAAGTTGGGAGAAATTATTATATATTGTAAATATGTATACGAGCGTGATGTTACTAATGTTACTAATGTAATTAGTTTTTGGAGTAAATTTTCAACCAAAAAAGAAAATGTCATCTGTGAAGGAGTTGTATATCAGTCGAACTGAAGAATTTCTTCAGTCAAGCTACGATAGTCTCATCATCATACTATGGGTCCTGTACTTATGCATATATCACAGTCATAAACAATGTAAGCCACACTTTTCTCCAGAAACCATATATAAATTTATAATAGACAAAACAAATAGTTTATACGACTATCTCTTTCAACTGTCATTAATAAAATCACTTTAAATTTATTTTCTTAACTCTTATAAACAAAAAAGAAAAGGTTGCTTTTTTGTATCAATTAACCAAGAAACATAGGGGTCAAATATGTATCAATTGGCTTTATCAATGACCATCACTTAAGCTCTATGGCCAAAACTCACATGAAAATCCTTTATAATATATGAACGAATGTTGGTGCTAATTAGCACCTAAGGGTGGTAACATTAGACTTTTTAGAAATATTTTAATAAAACAGAAAAAGGCATACTTTCTTTCCATTATTAGTCTGGTTACATTAATTAGTTCATAGCTATTCAAACATGTTGGGTGTTTTTCAATTATTATTATTACTGTGTTAACACTGTCTAACACAGCCAGACTGATTCCTTTGTCAAGAGATTTTTTTGACAAAATAATAGAAACTTGTTGACTTTAAATAAGAAAATCAAAGGTTAATAAATATTACCACACAAATAATTTTTGAATGCTTAAGATCTTCATTAATATGAAATATAAAATAAATAAATACAATATTTTGTGCTGTAGACTCGAGTTCGAGCCCCAGGTAAATTGATAAATTGTTTTTAAATTAATTTTTGTTTCGTCGGAACAAAAATTGTAATTCTGTTTCATTCAAATAAGATGACAATTATAAAAACTGCAATGATGGTGAGAAAAGGAAAATATGATAGAAACTGTTGTGTGACTTTACTTCGACTAATTCATACAAGTGTATATACATACATATGGAAGAAAGTAATTTCAGTATGTGATTTCTTGAAAAATATGAGTTAAATAGTTGATGTTTAGTCTTGAATATGCACAGGACATAAACAACTCTGATGAGACTACCGTAGCTGGAGTCGAAAACATATGTTCAGTGTTGCTAATGTACTATTCCTTGATTACCAAAAACACTCATTGCAGTTAACTGACGAAACAATAAAATATTGTTTTAAGATAGGTAACATTTTCAAACTTAATGTTTTTCATAAAAGGATTTATACACAGTTTTTACTTGTTTTTATTAAAAGCTGTGGCTCATTTTCCCAAAAAATACAAATACACAATATTTTTTTTTAATCGAGATCAATACTCAGGGGTAAAACCTCTACTAAATGCTGTGCATTGTATTGGAATTTTTGGAAAGGACAGTACACCTTTGAATGATCAACAGCAATTGCCTAATCGTTGTATATTGATTGTGTGGGGAGTAGCTTCGCTAAGTAGGTATAGCTGTTATGTGCTACTTCCCAATAGGTGGCGCTTTTCTCCTGATCATTCGTTTTTTGTTGACATTTGTTAAGGTAGAATTTAGTGGAATATCGGCAAGCCGTTTCTTTATTACTGGTTTTCTTGGAGGGGGGACTTCTACTTTTAAATTATATTTTTGAAAAAACATCAAACTAAATTTTTAATTTTTCACCTTTGCTGGGACTTAAACCTGGGCCGTTTGTGTTTTTGTGCGAGCGCTCTAACTACTATACCATATGATGAAAATGTAAAAAATTCTTGTGTACCAGTGTTTTTGGCAATACTGTTTGAAAACAACTTTACCCATTATTGGAAAATTTCAATACATCTAAGGGCGGTGCCACGCCCATATAAAATATATCACTGTTGTCAAGTTGGAGGCTGTACTTACTGGACACTGGCCGATTAGAAACCATGCTCGCTGGAAGGTTCTTCGGTACAACGATCACTATCTTAGCTGCGGTTATGCGGAGAAGAAGAAGAAGGTTGAACACGTTCTCTCCAATTACCGGACCATTTTAGACACGTCATCATGATGCTTTCGGTATAGGATTAATACTAGATATCTCTGAGATATCCTGTATTAATCGGGGAGACATTCTCAATACCTCAATCTAACGAACTGGATATGAGGGACATTCTGGCCGTGGTCACGGGTGCTGTGGTATTTTCAAAATGGAGTCGTATGATGTTAATTGACGCTCGTGTATAGGGGCCACGTTAATCAACCCACCAACCAACCTCTCATAGAAAATATAAATGAATTTTTACATATCTTGAGAACGGCGATACTGAAAGTTTGAAAATTTAATAAAAAAAAAACTTTTTAACAAAAAAAAATCAAAATGAGCCACTGTGCAGACATAACATTTTATCAGAATCTAGTTGAAAAAATAATCTAAATTAAAAATTACTAACTGGTAGAGAAATATATTGTAAAATTTAAAATATTTTTGTAATGGAATTGAATTCTTTAAAATTTCATAATTTTCATATTTTAATATTTAAACGTTTTTGTATTCATTACAATCCCCCTTCTATATTTTTATTAGTATTTCCATTGCTAAATTATAATTATTATAAAACTGGTCATGCTATTATTAGGACACTTTAAAAATTTATTTTCATATTTGCATATGAAACGCCTTTTGTAAAACAATTAACTGCATTAAAATACTCGTATACACAAACTTATTCAATTAAAATATATAGAAGGACATACAAACACATTGTATTGTTGCGTCTTGAATACATTTTAGCGACCAAAGTGAAAATGTATAATTATTGTGTTTCAATTATAGTGCATTAACTTTAATAAGAGGGCTTGCATACACACATAGGCATGGATAAATGTATTGTATTATGTATGCACAAGCAAGTATGTTTGTACATCCTTATGAGAAAATTATACTATTGTTAAGTACTTTCCGAATGTCCTTATTTGAATTACTTGTTGTCATTACATACTCATTCGCTGTTTGGCCATGCATAAAATGTACAAGAGAAAGGATATTCAGATTAATGTGCGTATGTGTGTGGGTTTGTGCATATATTTAAGTGGTGGTCACTTTATTGTACAATTTGTGCGGCCTCATAATTACAACTTCCGTTTTTTTTTCTTCTCTCGCTCTCCTCTCCTTTCTTTCTTATTGTAATTATTCTGGTTATTTTAAGTCTAAAATGGTTTGTTGTCCTCGTACATCCGTTATGCTTTTGGTTTCCGTTGCAATAACCCACAATATAAAAGGTATCAAGTCTATTAAAGTAGTCAAAACCATATTTAATAGGCACAACAACAAAAGAAAATGTTAATAACAATAATAATAATAACAATAAACCTAATTTGTAGGCAACAACAAGTAATACATACGAGTATGTATTTAAGTAGAATTATTTCTAATTTTTATTCATTGTCTTGTATGTTTAAACGCACATGCTTGTTAACTACTGTTGGCCTGTAATTGTTTTTAAAACAAAATTTTAATTCAATTGTAAAACGACAAATATTTAAGTTTTCTTTAACATTGTGTTGTGTTTGTGTGTATTTTTAAATGCATTTTATTAAAGTTTAATTTAATTTTTCAATTTTGCATATAATAATGCAGAAGGCTACACTCACATATGAATGATTGTTGCCTTTTTAATTAAATAATGGAATTTAAAAACAGAAATTAACTTATTTTCTTTTAACATTTTTTACCTATGGTTTACTCGTATGTTCAAATATTTGTCAGCTAATAAAACGTTAAGGAATTAAACGGCCTACCTTGTTTTGACCTTAATTTTTGACATATTCTCAGACTGTGAATAAGGTTTTCTTTTAATTTTAGTATTTATTTTAAAAGCAATTCTTCATTTTCCTAGTAAGAGCAATACAAGCTCAATATCAATCGTTTGGGTACCTCAATACACGATTTCTTGTAGAGCATTACAAAAGGTTTAAAAATGAAAAATTGTATCTGATATTATATTCAGGAAGGTGATTCTGCCTATATTTTAAGTATTACAACTATTACCAAACTAAACTAAACCGGGTGCGTGGAATAGTGGTTCGATCGCTCGCACAAAAACTCAAACGGCCGAGGTTCAAATTCCAGCAAAGGCTAAAAATGAAAAAGTTATTTTGCGGTTTTTTCAAATTTATAATTTAAAAATAAAAGGTTCCCCTCCCCCCCTCCGCCGCCAAGAAGACCATCTACAAAGAAATCCCTTCACGACATTTAACTCTATTCCAGCTTAACCAATGTCAACAAAAAACGAATGGTCAGGAGATAAGCGCCACCTATTGGGAAGTAGCAGATAACAGATAAACCTACTTAACGAAGGCACTCACCACACAATCAGCATGTAACGATCATTCCAGGGTGAAGGTATATCACTGGCCTTTGATTGATCAATTCACAGCAATTTGTCTCATATTCTAAGGCGCTTAATAATAATATAAGAAAAAATTTATATGTACTGTCGTTTCCAAAAATTCTAATACACTGCACAGGATTTAGTAGGTGTTTACACCTGAGTATTGGTCTCAAATAAAAAAGAAACCCCGAAAGTTGCTGCTGCTTTTAAGATTAATTACTTTTACATGGTTTTAGATTTGAGTTCTCATATAACACTATTAGACAGTTAATGTGTAATCAAGAGATATTTGTAATTATAAAACTCTTTGTTCTTTTTTTTTTTTTTCTTTTTTGTTTAATGACGACAGCAATCAGGGGATGACACCTACTTATTTACTCCATTATGCTGATCTATGAAAATATGAGGTGGAGGGGAAAAGTGTGTGAACCTTTGATTTAAACTTAATAATATCATATATGGTAACAGTTAAAAAAAATAAGGGTCCTACTTTAAAACTGCGAACCGAAAGCAAATCGGTTTCTGTTGATTGATTATTCAATGGCCAGTGTTATATCTTCATACATACATAACTGGCCTCTACAACCCTGTGTCAGGATTACGGCCTAGCTTCTCGCAGCACTCATGTTGTGTGTGTAAATTTTTATCCATGAGTACCGGGACCTACAGTTTAATGTCGACTCCGAACGACAGACTTGAGAAGCTTGTTCATGGCAATTACATAATTACTCTCAGAGCTTTTGCCAGAAGACTGCTGAGAGATAGTCGCCGAAAGAAATATTTTTTTCATATTTCTTTTTTTTTTGAAGACGTCAGAGCCTGGAGTCGAACCCAGGGTCCATGTCTTCTTAAGCCAACACACTAACCACTAGACCACGGCGACTACAAGTGATATATGTTCACCACTAAATAATCCAACAGCAATCAAGCCCTAGAAGGTCGCACAGTAAAGTTTAAAGTAAAAAATTATAATGATGTTGGATATGATGTTGTTATTGTTTTCTCTTATCTAGACTGTGGGATAATTTTTAGTTACTGCTTCTCAGCTGCCTTTTTCTGGCATGGGACACCCTGCCACAAAACTATTGCTCTTTGCCAGCTTACCAGTTGAGTCATTGCAGTGTAAGCCTCTACACCACCACAAGATGATTATACCACGTAGAGTCAATGCAAAATGCACTTTATGCCTTGCTTATAATTTTAAATACAATTATGAATTTAAAATTATTTAAACAAATTAACTTTAATTCTTCCTTTGGCCTTAAGGTAGATAAAAGCAAACAACCCTACTAAAATAAGAAAGTTAGAGGCTTTTTCTAAGAAAAAACGAAGTCTAAACACAATAAGGGTAAATGGCCATGCAATGTCTCAATAACATCATAATTATTGTCTAGAAAATGGTAACAATCAACATTTAGTACCTTCCAAAACATTTAAACACAATTTTGGCAGTTAAGATACCATCAAATACAAGTTTCAACCATATTCTGCTTCTTTGGACAGAAATAATGGAAAGGTTGCATAGTATAGTAAAAACAACTGTGAATGGGTTCAAACTAATTTAAAAGGTATGGCATTGTCGATTTTAAAATAAATGTGGTTGAGTCATAAAATTCTCTACTTGTTCCATAACACTTTATGCAGAAGTCAAAAGACAGTTTTGTGGTGGCAAACAAGTTTCTTCGTTTTTTTTTTTTTAGATAAGACAACCAAAACGCTAAGGACAATACAGCAGCAGCAGTGTATACCACCATCTGACAATGCCAATGAGTGTCGAAAACTATTACAGATATTTAGTCAGACAGTAGTGTAGGAGACAGGCAAAGAGTCTTTTAAAACATTTCCGTTTTTATATCTTATTGTTGTGTTTCCTGATAATGTTACCGTTTTTGTTTCGTATTCAGTTTTTCTTAATGACTGTTGAAATAGTCAAAAATATACTTCATTATAGTTTTAAATTAAATATTTTGTTGTTTTTATATTTGTATGTATCGTCGTTATTAGAAGTTCTACACATTTTTCGTTCTGAAAACATACTGTGGGTTACGAAGGTTGTTAATTAAGTTTTAAAGTACGCATATATATATCACATTTTGTAATTACTAAAGCCTATTGATTGTAATTTTTGTTTCCATGAAGTTAAAGTTTTGAACTCTGTTTCTGGAATTGAACGGAATAGAACTCTGTGACGTGGCCAAATGTGAACCAAAAAATTTTTTAAAAATGTAATCAATCTGCATTAATGATCCACTCTGATTAGCCGATAACAATGTAAGCATTATATTTATTTTAATAGTTTTGATATTTTAAACACAAAACTTTTCGTTGATAATTTGCATATACATATGTAGTTCATGTAGTCGCCGTGGTCTAGTGTTTAGTGTGTTAGCTTACTGAGACATGAGCCCTGGGTTCGACACCCAGCTCCGACATCTTAAAAAAAAGAAATATTAAAAAATATTTCTTTCGGCGACTACCTCTCAGCAGTCTTCTGGCAAAAGCTCTGGGAGTAATTGATTGCCATGAAAAAGCTTCTCAAATCTATCGTTCGGAGTCGATTTTAAACTGTAGGTCCCGGTACTCATGGATAAAAATTAACACACACAACATGAGTGCTGCGAAAAGCTAGGCCGTAACCATGACACAGGGTTGTAATGGTCAATTATGTATGTAAGGGCTGATATTTATAAAGTTTTTGTAATGAGAAAAAGTGCCTAAATCTCTGGAAATTCACTCCTAATTATTGTTGGAGGCTCATATAAGATAATTTGGCTGGAACTTTTAAGAAATTTTTGTTAAAGAAAGAAAATTCAATTTATTTGAGAGGCTAAAGCTTAACACACAACCATCCTCTTCTGACTAGATGATGACGCTGTCTGACTAATTAACTGCGATTATTACGGTCATTACGTGGGATTTCCTTTTTATATTTTTGGCTAAAAAAAAAACACACTTTTTAGCAAAAAAAAAATCTTAAGTATTTGGCGTTCAACATGCAAAATGTTTAGCTTTTAAAGCCAAACAGAAAACATCAGCAATATTTTCTGTATGTGGCTTACTGGGGTGTAGGTATGTATGTATGTTGCTTGAAAAGCAAATTTTAATGTTCAATTTGGTGTTATTGCTGTCTTAGTTAATGTCGTACACGGTATATTTCTTTTTGGCTTTTTAAAGAGTTATAGCCCAACAACATTTAATGTTAACCAACTGACTTTTGCTCTTTATATTCTGTAAAGGAAAGAAACGAGAGCAGAGGATTTACACCCAAAACCATTTAAACAAATTAACCACATTTAAGAAAAGTAAAAATAAAAAATACAAACGAACAAGGAAATGGAGCACAAATGTTGGCATTAACTGTAGACGTTTAAACCGGTTTATATTGATGTTGTTGTTATTGCTCTTTTCTTAATAGTTATGGTTTAACCAGAGTCATTAGTTTTCCAATGTGTTGCCATAATTGTCTGTGGCATTTTCAAATATTTTTATTTTTCTTTCATTTTTTTGGCTAAAATTTCCTGTTTAAAAACCAAATAGTTTTAAAGGGTTAAACTGATAAAGAATAAAAAACAAGACTTCACCAATCAAAAAAGGAGTTTTACTTGGTCTTTAATAATATTCTTTAAGTTTAAAATGTTTTTAAGTTTTTAAATTACCTTTAAAGTAAAAGCTTTTATGTACCATTCTATGACGATGTTTATGACGGTCCTTCAATTTGTCACAAAACAAGAAAATTAAAATCTTAAGAACCAAAAGAGTGCTTCACTTAATTTAATAAATTTTACCTTTTTAACATGGATTTACATGTGTAGACATTTTAGATTCCTAAAATCCTTTTTACGAGTATATTGTGTTTTTCATTTTCTTGTATTGTTTTTGTTTTTTTTTTTTTTTTTAGTAATCTCAGCTCATGTCTTTGTCCTAAGATTGTCTCTGGCATAGTAATGAAATTTATGCATTAAATTTTGCAGACTTTAAACACTTTCCTGAGAGGAAAACAAAGAAATTTTGTATTTTCAAGTAAATTGACTTTCAAACGTATCCATATGTTTGATGTGTCCTTCGTCTTAAAATGTATAAATAAATGAATGAATGAGTGAGTGAATGACAGCAGAACTGCATGTATAGATGAAATGTTTGAGTAAAGAAAACACTTTCTCATCCATCATTTTATATACAGTAAGTGAAAAATAAACGTCAAGTAAACGTAATATGAACATCATAATTCATTTCTCATAAATTAATATATATTTTTAAATAAAACGGCCCAATGTGCCAAACCCGAGCCTCTAGTGGAATTCGAGAAATTGGCAAAAAATTTAATGTATCAAAATCTTTAGTAAAAATTGGTCATTTGTTCTTAACAATTAATGCATCCATTATACTTTCAATGCTATTTCTATATGATTGCAATTATTTTTTTCGATTTTGATTGGTGAATGAAAAATTTGCAATCAAAATAAAATTCTTCATTATATTAAAAATTTCTTTCCGCATACAATTTGGCAATCAATTTACAAAAAATATATTTAAAAAACACTTCCTAAAAATATAATAAAACTTGAAAATTAATTAGATTTGTGATTACCGCTCAAAATTTTACAACCAATGTCTGATTGCAGCTGAAAATATTGAAATCAAGTAGTAATTAGAAAAATTCCTTAAATTGTTATTTCTTCAGTTGCGATTTTATAGCCTGACATTCAATATCCAAACGTATTTGGGGCATACCGCTAATCATGGGGAATGGGATAGTGTAGTACTTAAATCGCTCGCTTACAACAAAAACCAGCGCAGGCTCAAACCTAAAGAAAGGAAGAAATGAAAAACAAAAAAAAAACAAAATATACTGTTTTCGAGGTTTTTATTAAAAAATAAGAGGTTCCTCCTCCTCCAAAGAGTCTATTCATAAGAAGCCACAGTTGGACATTCCAGTTTAACCACCTTTAGCATTGACACCAAAATGAATGATCAGGAGGCAGCGCCATCTACTGGAATGTAGTAGATGATAGCTACATACTTAAGAAAAGATCGTCACCACATCACAACACACAGCCAACATCAAGGCGTCGTCACAATACAACGGCATTCGCTGTGAGGTTTTACGTGTGTAGCCGTCCGAAGACACAACGACACACTGCCCGAGGCAGGAGTGAGATTCTACGCGTTAAACAAGCACCACCCAATATCGATACTCCCAACCATCGGACATAGCATGCTACACCGCTCAAAATTAGCAATCTTGGTACTACCATTAGGAGGTGCATACTATCCCGCACTACCACATCCACTACGTGTAATTCCCGAAGGTCCACACGCAACCATCCGGCAAGATGACAAAGAAATACAGGCAACGTTAGGGCTCCTGAAGCCAGTAGTACCAGATTAAGGCATATCTGCTCTGTGAACTACGCCGTGGCTGCACGGGTTAACAAGGTGAACGGGTTAAACAAAGGCAGTCTCAGGTTAAACCTGAAACATACATAATCTAATATCTTTGTAAAACCCTTCATGAACTTGTTAACCTAGCGCACCACAGCAGAAACACACATAGAGAGGGAGAGAATTAAAGTAAGCGTATAGAAGAGGTCGTGGCATAGTGGTAGAGCGCTCGCACAGAAACTCACACGACCAAGGTTCAATCCCAGCAAAAGACAAAATTATAAAAATAAAAATTTGCGGTTTTCTAAAAATTACAATTTAAATTAAACATTAAATTTAAGAAAATAAGAGGTTCCCCCCCCCCCCCCCCCCAACAAGACCACCTGCAAGAAACCGCCCCCTGACATTTCTAATCCATTCCACCAAAAACCAATGATCAGGAGTACAGCGCCACCTTCTGGGAAGATAACAGCTAATCTACTGAAGACGCTCACCATTCACATTAAAACATCCACCGACAGATGAGGCAATTGCTGTTTACCCCTAAGTATTGGTCTTAAAAAAATCTCTGGTTAGTCCTTTAGAGCGCTAATAAGTTGCACCTATTTAACAACTCTCTTCCTATATGGACTGCCAGGCCACCCAGAGCTAGGTGAACTCCATTTACCCCGAGAGCACCGGACCCTGGCGGAAAGAGTCACCAGAAGTTATTGAATACCCCCGCGGGGAATAATCCAACGACTGTTGGTAAAATTGCTGTTGATCTTTCAAGGGTGTAGGTATAACACTGTCCTTTGTTGAAGCGATCATTTGACAGCAAAATGTCCCATAGCCATACTGTGTAACGTAAAAAAGCGCTTATAATAAAGAAAACTCAATCTATCTTCGACTTCGAATCCAATACAATACACAGCATAAGTAGAAGGGTTCACTCCTCTGAGTATTTGTGTCAGAAAAAAAATTTTTTTAATTACTTTTATTGATAGCAGATTGCAATCATATTTTCGTGCAATAAATTGAAAAAAAAATTATTGCAATAGGCCCAATCATGCTATGCGTATGCCTATCTTCAAGACACTATTTATCAAGAATGCCTTTTTGGCTTTTCTGTAAAAGAAGTTTATTTCTATATAAAATTAATTAATTTGTTTATAATGTGTAGTCATACTTTAAACAACGACTGTATATTTACATGTTGCATAAACAAAACCCTAAAAAGCAAAAAGAAGGTACACTTTCATTAAATGAAGAAAATTTTTCAGAAAATTTAAATGCAAAACATATAAAATTTTTAAAACAATTCTTAAGGAAGGACTTTAGTTATAAATATTTACTTGTGAATACAAATTCTATTTCATGCCTTAACACACTATCACCTGCTCTAGAAATACATTGAAAAAGATAAAAACGTTGTTGGTAACACTATAAAACAAAGTCATGACTTAAAAAAAAAAATCTTAAAGGCCTTCTTTCATTAGAATGTCTCTCAAAATGCAAGCAAGCGAACGAGAGCAATAGGAATGAGCAGGAAAAAACTATTATTTTAGGAAAATATTATCTGGTAAAAACACTTGACAAGGGTTTCTGTCTTTCTTTAATGATAATGCCATAACAATTACAAAAAAATAGAAGAAGCAAAATTAAAGGAAATGAGAAGGACTATAACACTCTTAAAATGAAATGACTTTGAAGTTTCAAGGATAGAATTGTAAAAACAATTGTAACAACACTACTTAGAGTGTAAAGTATTTTGTAGTCAGAATAACAAAACAAAATATGGTACTTTAAATATATATCTATGTAGGTATGTATATAAGTATATCTCTTTTTTTACTAACAGTTAGAAAAACATCTTGTTCACACTTGTCTTAAAATAGTTTTGCAAATGTTTTCAATGTGATACAAAACTAACAGTTGAGTGACTAGTGACAGACAATTGCCAGGGACGACGGACATGTAAACAGGTAGACAGCTGAGGTGTTGTTTGAAGGACAACAGCTCTAAAAAAGAATGCATTTAAAAAAAATAATTCAAGCCAAAGTATCAATAGGGAGTTAATAACAATTCAATATATTTCTAATATCTAATCCGAAACATATTGGGTGTTCGAAAAAGTCAGATACAATACGAACAGTTTTTCACTCAGAAAACGTAGATGTTCTAAAGAGTTGGAGTAATGGCTTTACCTTATTAAAAAACTTCAGTGACCTTTCCTAATAGTTAAAAAAAAATAAATAATCATTGTAAATGATTTACGAATTCACTCTTTCAATTCTCGCCTTGAATTTCTTATATGTGGACATATCCTGTATTCTAAGTTTACTTTTCATTATTTTCAAATGTTACAAAAATTGTTATCAAATCATTTCCAAATGTAATAGACGCAGATGTAAAGGAAGTGGTTTTCGTATTGTTTTCAAAGGATAAGATAAATATTTAAGGAATGATATATCAAGAACTGCCTATAGAAGTACCCTACTTTTTAAAATTTAATATACATATCTGCTCTGAAAATTGGAAGATGTTGTACTCAATACTTTAAATCATTTTGATAATTTACATAATTGATCATTACTACGGTCTAGCTTCTCACCCGTATGGTGTGCGTGAAATTTTTTCTATGAGTATTGAGACGTACAGTTTAACGTCGAATACGAACAACAGACATGAAAAGCCTGTTAATGACGCTCAGTTACTCTCAGAAATTTTGCCTGAACACTGCTGAGAGGAGGTCACTGAAAGAAGTATTTTTTCATATATCTGGAGATGGGGTTTGAATCCGGAGCTCTAGTTTTAGTAAGCCAACATACTACTTATTAGACTAGAGAGACTTGTATACTTGCTTGAAAAGTGTAGTTCTCTAACCCTTTTTTAATTTTCATTGTTTGGGAAGTTTTTATTTTTCCATTTTTATTTAATTTTTTATTCGGTGAGAGAAAAATATCCTAATGGTATGGATATGATTACGGTTATGGTCAAAATAATAGCAGTAAGTTTAAATCAAATGTCCACAAGCACTACACCTTCTTTCCCCCTTCCCATAACATATTTTCCTAGACCAGCACAATGTACTGTATGACTAAGGGCTGTCCTCTAAGTGCTTTCTTAATAATAAAACATAGAAACCTTGGGCTTTGAGTTGCTATGTTTGAAAGGTTGATATTGCACTACCTGTTATTACTGACTGTCAGTAGTAAGTATAATAAGTCATACGATTGACCAAAAAACTTTCTATAAAAAATAGAAAAGAAAACATCGCAGCAATTTTAATGCAACTACACATCTGGTGATCATTAGAGTGTAGTAGAGGATAATTTTAAAAGTCTTATAAGCCTTTCAAGAGTGCTGTTTGTACTGTAATCATCAGACAGTTGTTTTAGCAATTCATCGCTAAGCTGTTAGTATTTTATTTAATTAATAGTGTGGCACAAAAATTTTTTCCAATTGATTTGTCAAGAAATATACTCAATTGGGGGTGCGTGGGATAGTGGTAATAGAGATCGAAGGGCCCAGGTTAAAATCCTAGCAGAGGTGAATAACGAAAAAGTTAGTTTGCGGTTTTTCCAAAATAATTATAATTTAAAAATAAGAGGTTCCCCCCCCCCCTCTTCTAGAAGACCATCCACAAAGAAACCGTTCCCCGACATTCCACTCTATTCCACCTTAACAAATGTCAACAAAAAACAAATGATCAGTAGGAAAGCGCCACCTATTGGGAAGTAGCAGATAACAGCTAAACCTACTTAACGAAGGCACACTCACCACACAATCAACATGCAACGATGAGGTAATTGCTGTTGATCATTCAAGGGTGAAGGTATAACACTGGCCTTTGAATGATCAATTCACAGCAATTTTTTTCATTCCAAAATGTATGTTCTGTCATAAATGTACTGTCCTTTCCAAAAATTCCAATACAATGCACAGCATTTAGTAGGGGTTTACCCCTGAATATTGGTCTCAAATGAAAAAAAAATTTAACAAGTGTCCTTTGGGAAAATTTTAAGGGTTTTTTCACCCGCTAATTTTCATCTTGATTAAAGAAAATTCGTTCTAACGAAATATACTTATAAGTGATACATTTTTCGGCATAAACTTAAACTGCTTTCTCCATCTATAGCAATATTTAGGATATAACAAGAAAACAAAATATAAAAACTAGAAAATGACTCTAGATATTTTACCAAAAATTCATTACTTCTTGTTTTAATTTTTTTATTTTATTTTATGCTCTCTCTTCTCATTCTTAAAAGCTTTAGAATATACCAGCTCAGCTCAACACAGTTCAACAGTGAGTGGTTGATGATGTGGTGCCAAAAAGTGTCAAACATTCTAAGTAGTAAAATCAAGTGTCCTTATATAACACAGTTCTTCTTTTGTTTATCTCTCCCTCTCCCTCTCTATACGATTACCTTCTGTACTTTGTGCAATATCATCAACAACCTACCCTCCTTTTTTTTGGAGTAAATTTTAAAGAAAAGTAACAAAATGCATTTGCCGCATATTACAAAAGAATTACTTCTCGTATGAGTACGAGTTGAAATTGTCTGCCTGAATGTCTGCTGGTCCATGTGATGTAATGAAAGCAGTCAAAGCAGTTGAGTAGTCATTTGTTTGGACACTTTGGTAGGTAAAGTTCTTAAAAGTTTTCTAAGCTAATTGCTTATTTTGTGGAAATTAAGAGTTTTAATTTTATTTACTTTGGGGTTATTTTATTTATATTGTTCTTTTCTATTTTCTTTTTTTTATTTTACTATTTTCTAATTGCCAAATAGAACAGCAACCAAACAACAACAAATATATTATATTTATTTGTTTTAAATTTTTGTATGCACAACCGTAACACATTATCGTAAGTTTGTGACAATATGTCCTTTTTAAAGAAGGAAACTGAAACTTAACTTAAAAAAACTATATATAAATTATTATTAAACAAAAGTTTTGAAAATATGAATTCAATGTGAAAAACAAAAAGAAAATGTTAAAAGTTAAAAAGGAACGTTATCTTATAGGTCTTAAGTCAATGCCGGCTAGCTTTAGGGTAATCGATATCGTATAAGACTTACTCAATACTCTCTCTCAAAGTTATATTTTTCAGCAAACAACTACTTATATTACCTTACATTAGTTGTCCTTTCACCTGGGGTTTTGACTTCTGGCAACTCTTCCAGTCAGGGTCTTGTGGTCTCAGGATATGTGGAGGGAAACTAGCTCTAAGTGGCCTGGCACTTCAAGAAGGAAGATAGTTGCTAGCTGGTAACGACAACTGGCTCTCTCGAGGTCTGAGCAGAGATGATTTAATCTTGTACTATGGGCATTAGTTTAACCCAAAGACTTGCACATCGCGGAGGTGTGCAGAAGTCTTGCCTTGTGGTTTGTATGTGGTCTTTCGGGAAGTACACGTAGTGGCAGTTTAGTGCTAAAGCCGCATTGTATGCAACCTTCTATGCCTAGGTGATGCTGCTTTCCACGCAAAAGTAGTCTCAGAATCGTTAAACCTTTGTCGGATCTCCTGGTGTGAGCGGCTTAGGTTCCGTAGCTGGGAGTTTCTGGCACTTATTGGCACTGGTCTAACGCATTGGATTTCATCTCTGCCTTCCATTAGAAAGAATTAGTTCTCCTTATCAAAAACAATGGACTTGTTGTGTTGGTGTTTTTGTGTTTAACGGTTTTTACATGCATATTTATGTGTTCCCTAATATGCTTTCACCTATGCTGCGGTCTGTATCGGCTAGTTTTGATACTTTATGTAAAATCATAAATATATATTTTACAAACATACATACATAATTTTGTAATGGCCCTGACCCTGTGTCAAAATTATAAAAATAAAAATTTGCGGTTTTCTAAAAAAATTACAATTTAAATTAAAAATTAAATTTAAGAAAATAAGAGGTCCCCCCCCCCTCCAGCAAGACCATCTGCAAGAAACCGCACCCTAATTTTTTAATCCATTCCACCAGGAACCAATGATCAGGAGTAAAGCGCCACCTTCTGGGAAGATAACAGCTAATCTACTGAAGACGATCACCATTCACATTTAATTATCCACCGACAGATGAGGCCATTGCTGTTTGATCATTCGAGGGTGAAGGTATAACACTGGCTCTTGAGTGGACAAAAAGGCGCAAAATATACAAACATCTATGAAAAAAAAAAACCTATCAACCATCTTCACATTCCAATACAATGCACTGCATGAGTAGGGGTTTACCCCTGAGTATTGGTCTTAAAAAAAAATCGTATTCTAAGCCTTGCGTTAAGAAACGTTTCAACTTTATCTCAGTTACTTATTTGCCATTTTATATTAATAAAAATTAAAACAAAAAACAAGAATCATACAAAAAATTTAACAAAAATTTTAAAATTTATAACGATATTACACACAATTTGTTTTAAATAAAATTCGGCAATATTATTATTTCATGATGCATTGTATAAGATGAATAACGTCACTGCAAGCCACTCTGCTCTATATTTAATTAGAAATCATTTTTGTAAAAGTAATCTTCTTAAGGCTAAAAGACAAATATGTGTGGTAATCATGTCTTAATAAATTAATAAGAAAAAACAGAAAAAAGTAATAAATAAATATGTTGGTACTTCAAAGTAAATTTATATTATTTTACGGAATATTTATCTTTCCTGACCACTTATTTATTAATGAAACCATTTGCCTGAAGTGTAAGTGAAATAATTCTGGTGTAATTGTTTATTTATGATGGTACAAGTGGTAAATAAAGTAACACATGACATACTTTTTACCACAAAAATACTCTTGCCACCAACTATGTTGTCTAAGAAAAAACAAGAAACTTCTTCACCTAAAAAATGTACAATAGAATATAATAAAGAAATCAAAACTTAATGAAATTACAATGAATTACAATTCTTATATGTTGGATTGGGTGGTGGGGGATGGCAGAATAAAGAATTATATCTACTTGTCTAAGCACTCAACAACAATAAATAACTTAAAGTTTAGTTGAAGAAAGATACTCTTAATAAACTACAATCAAAATCAAAACCAACAAAAACATAAAAAAAAGAAAAAACAGCAATAGCAACAATAAGAAATAAAAAACAAGTTCTGCCAACGGCATTAAAAATGTGTAACGGTACATAAAACATGATTAAGACGCCAACCCAAAACAATCATACTCCTCACATATTCCCATATATCCTCTCATACATAAGTTCTCCCATACGTTAACATAAAAAAGCATAAAAAAGATACGAAAGGATATAAAAATTATGTAACATGGCCATCAAAAATCACATTTAGTTCAATTTACTAAAACACTAACAAAGCAACATACACACTCTAACACACACAAATAAATACGCATATTTAATATCCTTAAAAAATATTCCAAAACTCCCTGTTTTTCCTTATTTTTTTTTTTTTTTTTTTTTTTTTTTGTAACAGAAAAGGAAAATTACTGGCGGAATGAGACCGATATGTCTTGTTTTGAGCATAAAAAACAGCTTCGAAATAAATTTGTTTCACTTAAAGTGACCAAATTGTTCTCATCATCATGATTATGTGTACATATGTGTTTGAACTTGTGATATGAATGTGTTTGCCTGTATGTGGGTGTGCATTAGTGTAGAGATTAAAAGGACTTTCTTGTACTTAAGGTTTTTAGCCAGTAGGCATTTTTTTATATAAGTAAGAGATATGCAACAAACCAATAAAGGAAGAATATTTTACACTGGTATGTTTTATTTTAAATACAGTTGATATAGCACGAAGTTTAATACACTGTACTTTTAAAAATTTAAAAAACCTACTGCTGTATATTCCTCAGTAACACTAACAAAATATAGGGTGTTTTTTTCAGAGGTATAGAACTTCGAATTGAAATAAAACACAAGAAAATCATTTTAATGTCCATCAATTTAGCTTTATTGGAAGGATAATTTTATGCCATTAATGTTTAAATATGATTTCGGGCATGTGGCCACCGCGGCTAGCTCGAATAAAGCCAATTCTACAGGTCCAATT
The DNA here is from genome assembly GCA_963576795.1 of Metopia argyrocephala. Lineage (NCBI taxonomy): Eukaryota > Metazoa > Arthropoda > Insecta > Diptera > Sarcophagidae > Metopia > Metopia argyrocephala. The sequence goes on along the minus strand of OY756208.1, from coordinate 16,438,495 downwards.
TTCAACCACTTTTTCAAGCATATGGGGCCGTATGTTGGCAATAACGCCACGAATGTTGGCTTCCAAGTCCCCTAACGTTTCTGGTTTGTTGGCGTAGACGAGCGGCTTCACATATCCCCAAAGAAAATAATCCAATGGTGTCAAATCACACGATCTTGGTGGCCAATTGACAGGTCCATTCCGCGAAATTATGCGCTCATCGAATGTTTCCTTCATGTTTCCTTCGATTGTGACGTGCGCTGTGTGGCATGTAGCGCCGTCTTGTTGGAACCACAACTCATCCACATTCATGCCATCCAATTCGGGAACAAAATAGTCGGTTATCATGGCTCTATACCGGTCTCCATTAACGGTAACTGACTCTCCAGCATTATTTCGGAATAAGTATGGCCCAATGACTCCACCAGCCCATAGAGCACACCAAACAGTCAGTTTTTGTGGATGTAATGGCGTCTCAAGGGTCGCATATGGATTCTCTTCACTCCAAATGCGGCAATTTTGCTTGTTGACGTAGCCATTCAACCAAAAATGAGCCTCATCACTGAACAAAATTTTGCGATGAAAATCAGCATCGAGATCAATCTCATTTTCGGCCCATACACGAAAATCACGACGCATTGCATGGTCTCGCGGCTTTAATTCTTGCACAAGCTGGATCTTGTAAGGTTGCAAGCCAAGATCTTTGCGCAAAATCTTCCATAAAGTTGATGGACAAAGCTCCAATTGCTGTGCACGGTGGCGAATCGATTCATTCGGGTTCTCTTCAACACTTTGCTCTACAGCGGCAATTGTTTCTTCGGTGCGCACTGTTCGACGTCTCTGCGGATGCGTATTATCACATAGAGTAAACGTAGTGCGAAAACGATCCATGGTTAACCGAATTAATTGCTCTGATGGACGATTATGTCGACCATAAAATGGACGGAGCTTGCGGTAAACTTCGCGAACTGAACCATTATTTTCGAAACAAATTTGCACGATTTGCAAGCGTTGTTCTTTTGTCTTTGCTTCTCAAGTCTGTCGTTCGGATTCGACTTTAAACTGTAAGTCCCGGTACTCATGGATAAAAATTAACACACACAACATGAATGCTGCTAGAAGCTAGGCCGTAACACTGGCACAGGGTTGTAATGGCCTATTATGTATGTATGTATGTAAACTTCTACTTGGCAAGGAAGTAGATTTGAGTCTTGCATTAGAATCTTTAGAGGCATCCTAAGAATGTTAACGGTTCTCTGACCATGCACAGCAGACTCAATGAGCACTTAAATAGAACAAGAGTCGCTTTGAGCAATATGTGCAGATTCTGAACATGGCCATCGAATCATCAGAGAACATACTAGGCAATTGTGTTGGATTGATGCACAGTAGGAAGAGTTATATTGGTAATTACCAGATATCCGAAGGTGACTTGCCAAAGTTGATACCGGCGGGCACTTTGAAGTTCGTCAAAGCAACGTAGGGGGGGTCGTGGCATAGTGGTAGAGCGCTCGCACAGAAACTCACACGACCTAGGTTCAATCCCAGCGAAGGACGAAATTATAAAAAATAAATATTTGCGATTTTCTAAAAATTACAATTTAAATTAAAATTAAATTTAAGAAAAATAAGAGGTTCCCCCCCCCTCCAGCAAGACCATCTGCAAGAAATCGCCCCCTGACATTCCTAATCCATTCCACCAGAGACCAATGATCAGGAGTACAGCGCCACCTTCTGGGAAGACAACAGCTAACCTACTGAAGACGCTCACCATTCACATTAAACATCCACCGACAGATGAGGCAATTGCTGTTTGATCATTCGAGAGTGAAGGTATAACACTGGCTCTTGAGTGGACAAATTTACAGCAACTTGTTTCATGACCAATAAAAAATAAAATAAATCTTTCAATGTATCCTCAAATTCCAATACAATGCACTGCAAGCATAACCCTCCAAAATTTTTGTTAGATTTTGTGAGAAAAAATTAAATTGTTTTCTGTCAGATTATCAAATAGTGAATTTTCTTATTACATCTTTCAGGTACATTTAAAAAAAATTAAAATGAAGGCCCATTGCTATTCCGCAACCGAAAGCATCGGTTACTCCAGATGCAAGTGTCTTATAGTCACTGCTTTCTCTTCCAGCGAATAACTTCACAAAGTTGATCTCCTATGCTGTAAATTTGTATTTAAAAATTTTTAGAATTCCATAAATTTTTTGTAGACTCTCATCGTAAGCATATAATTCTTAAAAAAAAAGTTGCTCATGATGGTGTAGGCGTGTATGCTTTTTAATTTTAAATTATTTTACTAAAATACTGTTTAAAAATATTTTCTCCAATTGTTTTCCATAATAGGACTTAAGATATATTTTCGATTTCATTGTTAAATTTCTATAATTTCTTTCTATAGATTGTTTAAGTAAAGCTTCTTTTATAAATATTTAAAAAACATCCGCTTAAACAGTTAATGCCATTGTTATGGTGACACCAACAGAAATTCCATATAAAATTTTTCAATAAAGTAAATGCGAACAGGAGTGGGAAAAACAAACAAGCAAAAAAAAAAAATTGGACCATAAACTCTAAATATACTTAAAAATCATATTTCCCATGATAAAGTGTGTTAAGTGTACCCTTAAGGCCAGGCCAAATGTTTAGATATCAGTGTAGAAGAAAATATCGCTAAGAAAGCTTAAGAAAATGTCATAAAATAAACCAAAAAGAAAAAAAGAATAGAAAAGAATTTTACAGAGTGAAAAAAAAAACGAAACTAGAAAAATTCTTTAAGTATGTCCACTGGTTTGAATACCAGCTGAAGAAGTAAAATACTTGTCTTCTTCTAAAGAGTGATGTAAGCCGCTTAAATATGGGCTGCATAAAAAGTTACGACAAAAATGTTGTTGTTTTTGCTTTTGTAAAAAAAAATAAACGTATTTTGTATCAATGACATCTACACGATTTCTTTTCTTCTTCTTCTGCTTCTTTCTCCTTTGTTGGTAATATCCTTATTATACATTTTTTTTGTTTCCTGTAGCTACACAAAAAAATAGGAAATATGGGAAATATGAAGTGGTTTTCTCATAAAAATTTATTGCTTTTAGTATCTCGAACAAAAATCAACATCAACATTATTATTCAGCATAAAAAGATGCACAAAAGTGAGGGAAGGCAGATTTAAATAAAGCAGGGCATTATGGTGAACAAAACGAAATCAACATGTGAATAAAGTAGTGGTTTTTTTTTGGAAGTAAAGTTTTTCAAAAAAAAAAATATATATAACCTTGGCAAATACTTACTTTAAACATCTTTTTTAGAGAAGTGATCTTTGATATTCCGATTGATTTTATACTATTAATATTTTTTTTAATTATTTAATCTAAATTTAAGCTACTTTACTTCGTTATAAAACTATCGATAGTGTCGAACTCTTTTAGCAAAGTTAAATTAAATTTTGCAGTATATAAAAATATATAAACTTATATATTTATCGATATTAACAGAAGCAAGTGTGGTAGTTTTAGTTTAGGAGGTAGTATGTAGGCTTACAAGACGATAGTTTCGGGATCAAACCTCAGCTCTGACATTTGGAAAGAAAGAAATAAAAAAAAAAATTCTTCGGAGACCATCTATTAGCAGTCTTCTTTCAAAAGCTCTCAGAGTATTTGATTGCCATGAAAAAGCTTCTCAAGTCTGTCGTTAGATTGTAGTTCCCGGTACTCACGTATAAAAATTGTCCTTAAACAGGATTGTAATGGCCAATTATGTATGAATGTAACAGACACAAGACAATACAAAATATAAAGACGAAAAACAAAACATTTATAACTTCTTTTTTTTTTGGAAACCTATTTTGAGATAACTTTTTAAAAAATATGTACACACTTTATAAATATTACTTATATGTATTCGGTAATAGCCGAGAAAAAAATTGTGCCTTTTTTTAAAATCAAAAGCTATCAAAAGCCATGACGGATTTTTTTGCGGTACTGGTGCACAGTGGGATTCGTTCATACAATGTTTGGCAAAAAATATAAGGAGTGCTCGTAGAATGTTGAAATTTGTCTCTGAAATTTTGGTTAGCTGAATTGAGAAAAATATAACGTTCATCAAAATTGGCCACGCCCACTACCCACCGTCCATAGAACCCAAAATTTGTTTTTGGCCCAAAGTTTTTGAAAATTTTCTCTTAGCCTTTGGTTATCTCAATTACGAAAAATATAACGTTCATCAAAATTGGCCACGCCCACTACCCACAGCCCATAGAACCCAAAATTTATTTTTGGCCCAAAGTTTTTGAAATTTGGCACAGAGCCTTTATTACCTCGATTAACGCCCACCACTCACCTCCCATATGCTTTTTGTTTCTTTACCAAAACTAATTAAATTTTAATTTTTTTAATTAAAAATTTCATGAATTTGGAGACAAATTTTATGATTTTATAAAAGATTATTAATTATTTAAACTTTTTTTCTTTAAATTGATAGTATGAAATCTTATCTTTCATTTTATTATAGCGGGAGCACCTAGCACGACTGAGTAACCTTTTTTTTTTTCTTTCAAGGATTTTTTTTTTAACTTATTACAAAAAGTATTCTTGGCTACACTTTGAAAATCGGAAGAAGGAGTAGCTTAATTCTCACTTATAAAATTTATAACGGGAGGCATGAGTTTTTATAAAAACCAATTCCTGCTTAGAAACATAAAATTTTATTACTCGTAACTTGCTTCACATTTCGAATACAAACTTCTTATTTGCAAGGCATAGCGATACACAATTAATTAACGTGTAGTTTTGCGTACAATAATTATAAACTATTTTCAACGATATTCGCTTATTTTCTGCGTCTCAGGAAGTCTTCTTCGTGGGCTAATACATCAGGAGTTAACTTTGTTTTGAGCTTCTAAAAGTATGAGATAATTTTGCTGGGACCTTTTATTTAACCTGTTCAGCTGTGGTATAATTTAATGCTTTATTTTCCCATTGCTTAATGGATTTTGAACAGTAACCTAATCACACATATACATATTGAGCATATTTGGAACTAAAAGGACATGTCTCGATACAACGATAAAATACAAATAATTTTTCGGTAAAATTTTTAAGTACATAAGCAGTTACCTAAAAGATATATTTTAACTCCAATAATTTATAAATGCCCTCAGTCTAAGCTAAGTATTGAAATGTCTATTTAATTTGCAAATTCATTTGTAATCTGCTTTTTATCTGAAACTATATCCGATATATTAAAGCCTTTAATATTTCTTAACCTTAATATTTTAAATCCTTTTCAATTAAAACTGTTTATTAAGCATTTAATAAGAAGAAACAAAAAATGTTCATTAAGACCCCTACTCACTTACTAAAATGCCATTAAAAATTACAGGAATTGTCGAAATGGAATATAAAACGTGTAACAAATATTTTAAAGCTTTTTTTCGTGATTATTATAAAATTTTTCGAAAGCAGTTAAATTATTAAAAATTAAAACCATAAAATCTAATATTTTTGGCTAAAACCATAAGCCGTGAGCTAAAAAAAGAGGAGTACAATGAAATAAATGGAAGGAGTTGCACTTCACAATAAAGAAAGACAAGGCAAAGGGTGGAATATAATTTTGGTTGAATTTTTTTTTTTTGTTTTTTGTCTTATTTTTCTACTCAATATTAAATTTTAAATACATAAATAAGTATGGAAGCGGATACATTTTTAATTATCACAACCTTGAGTTTTCGGGTGGTAAATATTTGCTCTACGACAAGAATACAGCAACAGCAGTCATCGTATATTTTAAATAAAACGAAAAAAAAAGAAAAAACACGCAGCAACATTAGCAATAACCCATTAGAGCCCTAGGAAATCGATAAGAATGTTGACGACGATTTTCATAAATAATGGAAAAAATACGGGAACATTTAAAGTTTTCTACGCATACGACTCTTTTTAAAGTGCTTAAGAGCACGTTTAGATTTAAAGCAATAACACACTGGTTAGGTTTGGCAAATGCGTTTATATTTTGAAAAATACAAATAAATTCGTATTTTAAATTATTTGTTTGAATTTAATGATTTTTGGTTTTTTCTTTTTTCGTTTGTGGATAAGGGTTGAATTAAGTTTTAAATAAAGTTGTGCCAAGCAAATCAAAATGAAATCAAGCGGCAGGAGAAAAACAGTCACAATATGAGAAACGCTTTTCTTGGAAAACGATTTTAGAGGAAACAGAAAAAGAGTTAAATTTTTGAGAAATATAAATAAAAAATGAGAAAGTACTTCATAAGAATACAGATAGTTAAAGGTGTAAATTCTTTAGAAATAATTTTTTTTATGGTAAATACCTTCGGAAGCATAATTTCGTGTACTAAAAATTAAACTAAAAATACGGGTATGCGCTATTAACGAATATTAACGATTTTTAAATTTTTTTTTTATATTTTGAAGAGTATAAAGAGGCTCTAATAAGTTTATTTTAGAATAATCTAAAGCAGAGTTCAAATTTTTTCATTTATGAATACTCAAAAACTAACATTTATGAATATTATCAAGAATGCGATTTTTAAAAATTTTTATTTTTCTTCACGCACATGAACGAGCAGCAAAATTTATTTTCTTAAAATCACACGCGAACGTGTGCATTCATTTTTTCTAAGCGTCCATATATGAAGAGTAAAGAAATTTTTTTATTTTCTTCATGCACATAAAAGAGCAGCACAAATTTATTTTCTTAAAATCACACGCGAACGTGTGCATTCATTTTTTTTCTAAGCGTCCATATATGAAGAGTAAAGAAATTTTTTTATTTTCTTCATGCACATAAATGAGCAGCACAAATTTTTCTTCACACGCGAACGTTCATATTTTTCTAAGCAAAATTGTTTCATGACGCCTGCCTGTCGCGAACACACAATACAACAATTACATAAAAAAATCCCAAATAGAAGAGTATTGTTGTTGTATATACACACATACGTACAATTGTAAATTTGAATTTGTCACTTGAAAAGCAAAGCGAGTATACATGAGCGAGTAAGTGTGTCAAAAAATATTCATGCTCATAAAAGAGTATTTGTCAAAATTGTAATATTTCATAAATGAATATGCTCATAAAAGAGTATTCGTCAAAATTGTAATTTTTCATAAATGAATATGCTCATAAAAGAGTATTCGTCAAAATTGTATAAATGAATATGCGTCAAAAAAGAAAAAGAAGTAATATTCACACATGAAGAAGAGCAAAGCAAAATATTTTCTGTGTTTTCATACATGAAAAAGAGCAAAGCAAAATATTTTCTGTTTTTTCAAACATGTGTGAGGAGAAAAAAATAAAAACTAAATGCACACGTCCACTCATAAGTGAAAAGTGAGTGAGCGATTTGGTACTCTGATCTAAAGTAATAGTAAATAGGGCAACCAAAAATATGCTCTATAAAATTAGGTTTAAGCGCCTAAAATATGCATTGAAAAACAGTTTTAAGCGTTAAAAATATGCTCTATAAAAGTCATAATACATAAATATGTTGACGTAAAATTACCTATATTTTTTTCAAAAATTTGAAAACATGAAGAGTAACAATTAGCCACCAACCAGATAAGATAAATTTTCTTTATATTTACATATCGCTCATATGCGAGAAGAGCGACATAACTAAAAAAATATGTTTTTTGAGTTTATAATGCAGTAATATAAGACGAACTGTAGTTTAAAACATATCTAAAAATTATATTATTATTATCTCTTTTTCCACTGAGCGGCCACCAGAAGTGTCTTGTACTTTTCCTATCAGTAAATTAAATTAAAATGTTTAGACGTATTTACCTCAGAATCGCTTTTTTTGAGTTATGCCACTCCTCTCGAAAATGAGCGATATATTTAATTTCAATTCCAAAATTAACAAAAAAAATTAAAAAATGTCAAAAAATTCAGACTGACAAGAATACAAAATAAAAGGGTAAAAAATTAATTTAAATTATTGTTGCAATAAATAACAATCACATCGATCAAATTTTGAAATATGAAGCTATGTTATAAAACGCTCTTGCACATTGAGAAACTTCTTTCGACATCAACGGTGCAAATTTGAAAACAAACTTTTCCTAGTATAATTTCTTGCGTTGAGCTTAATATGTTTTTGACTTCCGAGGTGTTGTTTTATGGTAAATATTTTCTTTGCTGACACTGGCTTATTGCAAACTTTACAAAACAGAATATTCCTATTAGGTTTTATTCGGTAATATATTATTTAGTCTGTTTGACACAGATTGCTTGATTTTCTGCATATTCAAACGTACCAAGAAGCAGGAAATAAACGATTATTATTAAAATGATTATGTACTTATTGAAAGAGAAATTAAATTGAGTGCTTATAGTCATACATACATTCATAATTGGCCTGTACAACCCTGTGTCAGGATTACGGCCTAGCTTTTCGAAGCACCCATGTTGTGTGTCTCAATTTTTATCCATGAGAACCGGGACCTACAGTTTAAAATCGATTCCGCACGATAGACTTCAGAATCTTTTTAATGGCAATTAGGATCTCTCACAGCCTTTACTCTCACAGACTTTGCTAAGAGGTAGTCGCTGAAATAAATATTTTTTCATATTGTTTATACGGGTTATATATGAATATTTTTAGACTAACAATTTTTATTTTTTAAATTTAATTCCTTTTAGTTTATGTAAAAATATTATAAACTTTTTTGGTAAAACTTCCAATTTTTTAACAATTAATGATTTAGAAAAATAATTATTTCAGATTTAGTTTAGATCTACTCACACACTGACTGTTTATTATGAACTGTTGCTTTTCCTCCTTATTCGTTTCGCTTTTAAGTTAGAGATGTTTTATGTTGAATTCAATGATGAGTTTTGTCAGTGATGGTAGCTTTTGTTCACGATGTGAACACATATATATTTGATTCAAGATGTCAGAGCCGTCAGCTTCAGCCAACACACTAACCACTCGACCACGGCGACTACATCGCTTATAGTTATCACAAACAAAAGAATGAGTTTGGAACAGAAGTACTTCAACAATTATTAAAACAATTATTTTTCCCTATTAGAAAGCTAGTTGTAATGATCTATAAAAGAATTCGCCATATAAAAATCATGCCTTCATCTGTAAGTTATTTAAGGAGAAATCTAGCTCTTCTCTCTTACGAAACTGCTTACCAAATCTGCAAAATCTATGCTTTATCGATGTTCCTTTAACTAAAACTTCAGTATCATTCAAGTACAAAAAATTTCTTAAAAGCATCGTTTACTTTTGTGTAATTAGACTTTTGTGTCCGATACCATTTCCATATCTCGTAATCACAGTGTATACAGCGATGAAACATGTTTTTGCTAATACTTGATATCCCTTTCATCTTATATGGTAGTAAAATTGTTGTGTTCATTTTTTTGTTGCAGTTTGGTCACTGTATATACTATGCTCATAATCACTTCTAATATATTAAATATATTTATAAGTTTATAGTTTACATATATACGTATGTATGTATAGATGTATTATTGTACCTTATTTAACTTGATAACTGATAAGGATTCTTTGAGCTTTTGGTCAACATTTTTTGTAAAAAAAAATTCTTGATGTTTTATTAATCCATTATTTCTCTACTCGTTTATACAGCTTCTAAGAAGATATTTTGTTAACAAATATTTATCAAACAATTGGGGAATTCACAAGGTAAAGTATTATTTAATAGCGCAGTAAAGTTGTAATTTTTTATTATTAAAAATAAATATTATTACTAATAATAAAAAAATTAAAACTTTATATAATAAAACAATATAGCACATCTAATAAATACCTTAAACTTTTCTATATTATAAATCAATTTAAATAAATATTTTATAATATTTAATCAAATTTAATCAAAATTTAATTTAAAGGACTTTTATTTATATTATTCTTTTACACACTGTCGTGAAGTGAATTTATTTATGCAAAACAAATAATTTTCCCTTAATGGTGTGGGTTAAAAATGCCGTTCTCTACTCTGTAATCAATGTCAAAAATGTTCATGTTTCCATTAAGTGCTTCCTCATCCGTTGATTATAGGACGCATGAGGAGCAAACAAGAAAAAAAAACGTAAAACAAAGAAAGCTTATCCTACTGTTTCTACTGCTGCTACTTCTCTTGACTTGACTCCCATTTAAATAAAGAGTTGAGATAAAAATAAATTGATAACGCAACATAAACCATAAGGTATCCTGTACCAGAATTGAGACACTTAGTAAAGAAACAAAAAACTGTTGGTATACCACACTTTAAAAATTAAAAAGAAAAAAAAATTACAAGAAAATCAAGATGCCACCATCATTTCAACCATCTTACACAAAAACACAATGCTGCTTACTTGCAGCTAGTCATACAATTTATTTGAAATTAAAAGAAAGGAAAAGAGACTCAATGAACATGGTAAAGGCTTATTTTTCTTATAGCTTAAGGTGATTTTTTAATTTTCCATTTTTTTTTTAATTTTAAATTTCTCTCCTCAAACTTTTTATATATTACTTCAAATACATTTTAAAATGGATTTAAATACTGGTAGCAAGCACTAGATTTATAAATATAAGACGACCTTTTAATAAAGAAAGCATGTCTTCAAGTGAAAAGCAAGTATTAAGGAAAGTAAGCACACTTTGATAACAAATATTGTCATGATATATGAGTTTTTTATTGTAAAACCTTCATATGTGTAAACTAAACTACCATCATATCTTTTCTTGATTATAGCAAAGGATTTTTGATGAGTTTCAAATATGCTCGTATTTGTTTCTAATGTGCCAGCATTATAATGTTTTTTAATAAAAGAAAATCTAAAAAATTTAAATTTAAATGAAAACAGTGCACGATAAAGAATCGATTGCAAATGGTCTTTAGCAGTACTGAACATTTAGATTGAAAGAGCAATAAATCACTACATATTTTTAAAGAATACCATTTTCCAAATAATGCTGGAAATTTTTGGAGAAATGTTTAAAAGTTGTAGTCGCCGTGGTCTAGTGGTTAGTGTGTTGGCTTACTAAGACGATAGTGCCGGGTTCAAATCTCAGCACCGACATCTTGAAAAAAGAAATATAAAAAAAAATATTTCTTTCGGCGACTACCTCTCAGCAGTCTTCTGGCAAAAGCTCTGAGAGTAATTAATTGCCATGAAAGAGCTTCTCAAGTCTGTCGTTCGGAGTCGACATTAAACTGTAGGTCCCGGTACTCATGGATATAAATTTACACACACAACATGAGTGCTGCGAGAAGCTAGGCCGTAATCCTGACACAGGGTTGTAAAGGCCAGTTATGTTATGTATGTTTAAAAGTTAGCTCGTTTTCTTCGTGCTAAAAATCTTTGCAAAAAGCTAGATCTAGCATTAAGAATCCTAAATTGGCAAAAATATTGTTTACACACCCACTACTGCATTTGCTCAAGCTAAGCAATCTGTTTTCATTTCCAAAATTTTGTTTAAAGATTAAACTTTTGAATTTGAATTCTCTTTACAGCCATTATATACAAAATTTTAAATTAAGTCCACTTGAACTTGACTTTTATTACCCACTATATTGTGTATCTTTTAAAAATACATGCACGCACACACGCTAAAATAATCCTCAAGTGTTGAATTCTACTACATTTTATTACAACTTCGTTTCATTATTTGTTGTATTTATTCTGTTTCGCATATCAGTTGATTGTGAACCTACGGGCTTTGGTTGATAATGAGTTGGAATCAACTGGCACAGAATATTTTTTCTCCAAAAACCCTTTCATTTACAACCAACAACGATGACATACATACACATACACTATGCCCTTGAGATCTCCGCAAAATAAATTTTTCTAAGAGTTACAACACACATATGCTTATATATGTACTTATACAATGTTGACTTTAAACCAAAAAATTTTAATTTAGGCGGTACTGACAAAAGAAAAAGGCTTTATTAATATCAACACTCTACTCGTAGATGAAAGTTGAAATGGTGGTGGCGCAATACAAGAGTATACAATTCATATGAGAATCCAAAAACAGTATTTGAAATATATAAAATTTGATTTAAGGATTTTTAATTTTATGTACACGTCGGCATCTAATAATATACACTAAAGTGTACAAACATATGCACATACATATTATGTATGTATATGTGGCATGGATATTTTTAATTATGTGTAGATGAACTTGCCTCAAAACCATACACATAACATACATCATCCAAATCTGTATTCCGTATAAAAAGAAGAGAAAAAAAATTGATAAATAAATGAAATTCAAAAAAAAAATAAATAAAATGAAATCTTTCTTTTGACGGCATGATGTGGGTAAATTTTGTTCTACGAATTTTTTAATTAAATTTTAAAATAGCTTCAACAGTTAGAGACAGACAGATAACAAGCTAATACTCCTGCTAATTTAAAGTATTCCTTCTTCTTTAAGTTTGCAATTAAATCAATCTGTATTTAATATCTCAAGACATAAATATTTACTTTTCTAAAAAGCATATTTCTGTCTATCTTCATCCTCTTTTTTAAACCAAAAACATATATACTCCTTAAGACTAATGTTTAATTGTAGCAAAATTAATATCCTGTGGATATAAAATGAGTAATATCTCCAACATATAAAAAGGTACAATGTTTTATATATTAGGGGTGTTCACAAGGTGTGTTATTATGTCATATTGTCATAATAATATTGTAGTCGCCGTGGTCTAGTGGTTAGCTCTGACATCTTGAAAAAAAAGAAATATAAAAAAAAATATTTCTTTCGGTGACCAACTCTTAGCAGTCTTCTGGCAAAAGCTCTGAGAGTAAATAATTGCCATGAAAAAGCTTCTCAAGTCTGTCATTCGGTGTAGACTTTAAACTGTAGGTCCCGGTACTCAAACATACAAATTGACACACACAACATGAGTGCTGAAGAAACTAGGCCGTAACCCTGAAACAGGATAGTAATGGCCAATTATGTACATATGTATGTATGTATTGTAATAAATGTGTTGTTGTTTAATTAACAAAAAAAAAAGTTAAAATTTTATAACAATAAGCATAATAGCACACTTTGCATGAACACCCCAAAAGTCTATATTTCGGTTCTTCTTGTCTACAAAAACCTGTGTATTTATTTTTTATTAATTACTATGCATTCAGTAGTTTTACATATACATACAAATATACTTTGTGGCATCCACTTTAAATTATGTGTTGTAATGTTTGTAATTCTACTGAAAAACAAATTATATTTTTGAAACTCAACTAAATGCGTTCTATCATGTTAAAGAAATATGATAAACTGCATATGTTCTTCGCAATTCAGCAAATATATTCGAATGTCAGCATTTGTGTAACGAGGGCTGTTATAAAAGTTTTCAAAAATACTAAATATAAAAATAATTACTGATGTATATCATCATGCGAATACGGTTTTACATTTCCGTAAATTTTTTTAGTTCTGTTACAATAAATTTTTCGTATAGGGGATATTCCAAGTCAAATCAACCAATGGTTTTAACCTACCCCCTCCAAATTTTATGATTTTTTGTAGAAATATAGTATATCATAGAACTAAATTAAATACAAAGTTTGGAAGCACTGATACATCTGGATCCGGAAATATGAGGTCTTGAAAATCGGAAAACAGTACAAAAATGCACAAAGTTATACTTACTTAATTGTAATTTTCTTGAAAAGTATTATAGCTACGTATCTCGTAAAAGTCGCATTTGGAAGGGTATTAAATTACCTTTGATTTAATATGCGACATGATTTTTTCTTTGAAAAAGTCAAAGGTCAATTTTCTTTAACTATAAGTCGGGTCGGTCTTACATTTTATCCCTCTAGGGGCTACTCCAGGGCAGTTGTGAAGCTTTTTGTAGATTTTTATTACTTCAACCCAACCTTTGACCCCGATGAAGAACTATTTTCCCCCATCCCACATCCCCCGTTTTTGTTTCATGTATTTTTTGTAGAAACTCACAAAATAAGCGATTCTAGCTAATATAAATCGAAAAATCGTCTACCATCCCACTACTGTTAGACTAGTTTTAATCACATTTTTTTGCGATTTGATTTTTATTTCTTGATCCAGAAATACCTCCACTCTGAAATTTTTCACAACTGTAGAGAACGAAACTATCTTTGGCATAATTTTTTTTCAAATTTTTAAAAAGGTCGCTTTCGGAGATATAGGCTTACGACTTATAGATAAAGAAAATTGACCTTTGACTTTTTCAAAGAAAAAATCATGTTGCATATTAAATCAAAGGTAATTTAATACCCTTCCAAATGCGACTTTTACGAGATGCGTAGCTATAATACTTTTCAAGAAAATTACAATTAAGTAAGTGTAACCTTTTTATCTGTCAAAAACAAACTGACAATCCAAAATGGCTGATATGACCAAAATATATGTATGACAGACATATGTACCAACATAACAGAAAAAAAAAATTCTGAAAATCAAACATACGTAACTCACGAAATTTTAAAATAATGGTTAATTTTTTACCAGATCTCGTATGTAGATATTCTGTTCGAGCAAGATACCGCATACTTCACCTGGTGGATATATTTGAGTCCATTGGTTCAGTAAATGATTGACCAAAATCGCTGCCGTTCTTGAGAGTGTAGAGCAATATCCGATTTAATCGATTTAGCACTGATCACAAAACACACGAATACATTGACTACAACTTGGCCAATTTTGCGCCGTGGCTTAGGCGTGAATCCGTACAGAATCCAACTGACCCAGGAACTGAAGGAGAAGAACAAGAAACAACCAGGAGTATTCGTTGAGTAAGGTATGGAACAGTTGGCAACTGACATTAACTTCTATAAACAAATAATCTTCAGTATGGAGACAAACTGTTGCATTATAATGGGAAATCTAAAAACGTCCAATATATCCCGCAAAAGTGGTTTTATCGTGTTAATTTTGGGCTTACGGCATAATCGGTACATATTTCTTTCAAAACGACATTAGCCAGGGCATCACCCTGCACAAAGAGCGCTATAAATCGATGACTGCCAACTTTTTTGGTCTGATGTGGAAAATGTGGTTGGAATAAGACAGCACTATGTGCCATTCAATTCTGCACAAGCTATTTGTGGGCATAGTAATCTAATGCAGAGGTAGTATAAATTGGCCACGGAGATTATGCGATTTAAGTTACAGCATAAGCCACAAGCCACAGCTGATTTATTGGTCGGAATCAAGAAAAATGTTATATTTTAGATGCATTACCACTCAGTGTGCATATGGCGGGCATTTGAACAGTGTTATATTCCACACATAATAATTTTCCACAAGCACTTTGTTTTATTTGAAATAAAAAATTGGAAGCGTTTAATGAAATAATCGAAATAATAGATGTATCCTTGTGTCGATATTTTGTGGAAGTGTGTCAAACTTAAAATCCCTGCATCTACTCTTTCTATTTTTTCCATTAGAGCTATGGGTTCAAAAACTGTAACCCGTAATGTTTCTTCAGTAAAAATATTCGTGAGTAGGTAGTAGCGATTTAAGTCTATTTAGCGTATAGTTTGTGTCTGTTTACCTTACAACTCTTAAAAGCGTACTGACATCTACAGTCCTTTGCAAAAATTATAACATCTTCACTGTCTTTTTTTTTTTTTTTCTAAAACAACCCACATATTCCACGCATTCGGTGACACTTTACTCATATGTGAAATCCTTGCTTGTTACATAAAATGCCATTTTTGTTAAACGACAACTGTCAGCAAATGCAAAAAGTATGTTCTGGCATTAAATTCTTTATTTTTTTTTCTAATTTTTTTCTACTTGTTAGCTTTATGCTGTTCTAATGCACAGACTACTGTGCAACTAAGAAAAATATATTTCTTTTTTTTTTAAAAATTTTGTTGTCTAATGTCTGGCGGTATTTGTAAATTCTTATATAAATTTATTCCCTAATATGCCATAACAGTGTAGAAAATCTTTTCAAGTGCATAATAATGTGCTCTGTGTTATAAGACGAAAGAGTTGCATTTGACAAAGTTTTTTTTCCAGTAAAAACGAGTTAAATTTATGATTAGAATGGGTAAGTGACTTTCAAATTTCATTTACCTTTTCAGCCAGACATAAACACGTTGTTTATGCAGAAATTTATAGAAAGAAGCCAACAGATATATGCGTTGGTAGAGAGCAGCTTTGTATGAGCTCATAATTACCCAATTAAACAAAAATTACGTTGCGTGCTCAGACATATTAAGAGAAATTTTCATTTAATATTTTACTGAAAGTATAAGAAAACAAATTATTTCAAAGTAAAGATTGATGTTTAGTGTTTGCATTAAGGCAAGGAATAAAAAAACAAGACTCTCATAAATATTTAAAAAAATTATTGAAAGCTTGTAAAAGAAAAAAACACAATTTATTTGGACCTTTATGAGTTTTTATTTATACTTGTACGAATATGCTGCCCAAAATAAAATATTTGAAAAATTCAAATTCAAATTCTCATATTACCCTTATAGTGGTACTTAAAATGCTCTTTTGCTGTTTTTTTTTATGAATTTGCATCAATCATTTTAAAAATATTTTTTTATATTACTTTCATAGAAGTGTTTTAAATTTTATACAAAATTTAGTAGTTGTTCTCTTTTTTTGTTAGAAGTTTTCAAATTATTTTTTCCATTTCATTCTATTGGCATATATTCATGCTCGTATTGAGTATTTTGATATGTTTGATTGGCATTACAAGTGCACTGTAAATAAAAATAAAATTGCCTCAAAAATAAAAAAAAAATATTTTTTTGACTGTTTGTAAACAAACAAAAAAACCAATATTAGGACTACGCTTATTTTGGCTTTTTTGATTTATTATTTTATTTTTCTATTTATTTTTTATTTTTTCTACTAAAAGTAAAAGGGTTAGTTTTGATGTCTACAGATCAACTTTTCTTTTTATTTAAAACATTGGAGTTTTTAAACCCGTTAAATAAATTATGTTACATGGTAATATGCATTAGATAATAAATTGATTCTAAATTTCTAACGAGGTTAACAAAATCTATAAAGGCCAATATTCAGACGAATAAACACCTACTAATGCTGTGCATATAAATTGGAATGGATAAACAGGTTTGTTTTCATTCTATAAAGCGCTTTATATCAATGAGACTTGTTGTTGTCAGTTGACCACCAAAGGCTAGTGTTATACCTTCACCCTTGAAATTATCAACAGCAATTAGCCCATCTGTCGATATTAATTGTGAATTGTTAAGTGGTGAAGGTCTTTGCTATGTTAGTAGCTTATGATCCTTCTGTCCACTACTTCCCAGTAGGTGGCACTTTTTCCTGATTATTCGTTTGATGACAAAGGGCGAACTATCAGGAAACGGCTTCTTACTAATAACCTTCTTTTTTTTTAATTGAAACTTCGGAAGACAGCAAATTTTTTATTCTCCATTTTTCTCCTGTGCTGATATTTGAACCTGGACTGCTTTGTGTTGTAAGCGAGCGCTCTAACCACTAATCTACGCCTTCCCTTACTAGTTTAAACATTTCATGCTTAAAGTACTTTAATTAATAATAAATAAATAAGTAATTGTAAAACCAAGCTTGTTCAAACTACAGCTACACATACTTTCATTTCTTACCTCAATACGTATTTTTGTTTGTCGAAATTCATTTGACTAACCGTATAACAACTGTATTTGCTATTTAAACTACAAAAAGAATTGTATTGATCATACAATTATCTTGTAAAAAAATTATGTAATATCTGTAGACTGGTTAAGATAAGTTTCTGTTAAACCAATTTTAGTTGAAGTACTCTACATGTACAGCTTATGATATTAACAGTCTTTTAAAAATTACTAATAATATAATCTTTTAGATCTCAAAAAAGTAATTTGAAATTAATCAGCCATACAGTAAAGCCCCGCAATTCAGTTAACTCGGCTTTAGAAGGCTTTCATTTTTCCCCAAATAGAATAGGACAACCACTCCTAGTAGTAGAATGATATTAAAGTAACAAAATCGTTGCAAATTGAAATTATTAAGTAGAGCTCTTCCATGATAATCAGATATCTTGTTGTATATTACCGTGCTATGGTCTATTCTTCACGGAAATTAATATTTCATTTCAGTTGTAGGCTTCCATGGTCATCAAGACTGATTAAAAACTCTAATAGTAAAAATTAAACTATTTTTGTTGGCAACTAAGGACATCAGGGTGATAGTCGTAATTAATATAGCACGAATTGGGTACAACAAGTAAAATAAATTGTGCTTCTTTTTAATTTCAAAACTTCAGAAATTAGTTGATAAAAGAATATTCACTTAAAAATTTATTTGTAGCAGTTATAATATGATACCACTTTAGTAATATTTTCGTTTATTTTTCACAGCACTTTGTCAATCCAGGTTAACAGGTATGAAGCATACGGCTCAGCTTTTTGTTGACAAAAGCCTGGAGCTTATGGAATGTTAATTAACTTAGTGTCCTTTATTGTAGATTCATACAATATATTGCCGTTAAATAAACACAGTTTTTTTCTTAAACCTTAAAAATTGCTTTATTTTCAAAGCCATTAAATTCGTGTAAGGACAAAAGGAGAAATCCACACTTGCATGTATGTCATTAAAAATAAGCGGTATTATGATTGGTTTTTCAATTTGGATTAATTTTGCCGCAGTTTTTGAAGCATTTGCAGTATAGTGGTTAGAACGCATGCAGAAAAACTCAAACGGCCCATGTTCAAATCCCAGCAAAGGTGAAATATTAAAAAGTTAGACGGTTTTTTCAAAATTATAATTTAAAAATAAAAGGTCCCCCCCCAATAAGCTTCATCTACAAAGTAACCGCTCCCTAGCACTCCACTCTATTCCACCTTAACCTTTGACAACAAAAAATTGAGAAGTAGGCGGCGGGTTCAAATCTCAGCGTTGACATCTTAAAAAAAATAAATATGAAAAAATTATTTCTTTCGGGGACTACCTCTCAGCAGCCTTCTGGCAAAAGCTCTGGAAGTAATTGATTGCCATGAAAAAGCTGTCATTCGGAGCCGACTCAAAAACTATAGGTCCCGGTACAAAGCCTACTTAGCGAAGACACTCACCACAATCAAGAACGATGGGGCAATTGCAGTTGATCGTTCAAGGGTGAAGGTATAATATTGGCCTTTGAATTATCAACTCACTACAATTTGTTTTATTCCTAAGGTTCTTAATAATATAAGAAAAAAAAAATATATGCACTCTTCTTTCCACAAAAATTCCAATTCAATGCACAGCATTAGTAGGGGTTTACTCCTGAGTATTGATCTCAATAAAAAAAACTATCGATTATATAGATGTCATCTGCATAGAAGATGTTGTGTTCCATCTGCTTCCTCTCTAAAGGTTGCTAAAATTTAAATTTTAGAAAACTTCTCACTCTATGAACAAACTTCAGCAGCACGTTTAACTTAACTTTTGCTAAATTTTTATTTTAAATTGAAATCTTCAACAAATGAAAAATAATATTTAAAATATTGATTTTCAGAAAGTAACAAAAAAGTTCATTTGTTCCCTTTTGTTTTTATTCAAAACTTAACGCAGAATAAAACAAAAAAATATAATAAAAATGCTGTAAAAAATTAACAACTAAAATCACAGCAACAACAATAACAACAGCCATAGAAAAGTTTAATTTTTTGGTTTAAAAACAAACTTTCTAGACTTTAAAATATCACACACAAAAAAAAAATTAAAAACTTTTGGGCTAATTTTTTTAACAACAAAATTAGGCCAAAAAGTGTTGCAACAATACATTTAGAAAAGTTTCCCGAGAGTAAATGCGTGAGTAAAAGTATACTATATATGAGTATGTGTGTCTGTGTGTTTGTCTACTCACACATAGAAATACGTTTTTCTTGATATTTCATAATAATTTCCATTTCTTGTAAAACAGTTTTGGCGTAAAAGTTTTCTTTCTAATTTTATTTTATTTTAATTCTCCTTTTTGTTTTAATTTTCATTTTATTATTAACCAAAGTAGAAAAAGAGTTTAAAACAAAGAACCAAGAATATAAAGAAAGAAAAGGCAATAAAGTTAAAGGACTAAAGAGAACTTAGAAACATAAAAGTAGAAATCAAAAGGAGAAGTATAAAAAGTATGTGAAGAAAAATTTTTCAAAAAGAAAGTTTTCAAAACTAAAGTTTTCAAAGTTAAATCGTGTTTTGAAAACAGCAACTATAAGTATAAGACGACGTCAGATGTTGTACTGACGTCACAATTGTAATATGCATGTTCACGTTGGCGGCAACAAAGCAGACAGGCATTACACTCGTGTTTTATATATATTTTTTTAACACTTTAACAAAAATGAGAATAAATGAAAAGTTAAGATTTTTTTATTAAAGTTTTTCCCTTCACTTTTCTTAATATATTTTCTTATTTCTAAACTAAAGAAAATATAAGTAAAACTTTTAATTTTTGAAATGATTCAGAGAGAAGAAAAAAGACAATCTCTTTATTGTTTTTCAGGACTGGGTTAAATATTAAAAATAAAAAAGTAGTCTAACAGAAACAAAGCAAACAAGAACAAAAATTATTAGATGGAAAGTTAGAAATTAAAACGAAATCTTTTCAAGGTCATATTAAATTATTAATGCTAAAAGTCACATAATTTACAGCAACAACAACAAAAGGAAATATTAAAATTTTTGGTGTGAAAAAAAGAAGAGGAAAATAAGCGCAAATAAATCCAAGTAAATCGCTTAATTACCAGGTAAATAAAAACCCTTTTTTAGATAAATAAACATTTTTAAATACATTTAAACCATTTTTTTTTTCATTTTCCTAAATACATAATTTGGTATAAATTAAATATGAGTTTTTAATATACTCCCATATAAAAAAAAAGTTACTCATAAATTATTACGATTCATTGTTAAGGTTTGTTTTTTGTGACGGTTTTTTTTTCGATTCAAAATACTTTTTTCCCATGTCAGTTTTTTTTTTTTGTTTTTGTATATAAATTGTTTATCTTTTAAATGTAATTTACATTAAATATGTTTATTTATAAAAATGAGAATAATTTAAATAATAACAGCTTTTGGTTATACAAAAAAAACAAAAAAAATGATACCCTACTAACCAAAGCCTGTTCATTGAAGACGTATGGTTTCAGACGAATCTTACAATTCGTATTTTTATATGAAAAACACTAACAAATTTGAGTGTTTTTGTTACTATTTCACATATAAAAAGACGAACGTTTTAAACCATTCGTCTTCTATGACGAGGAGAGTTATTTTGTATTTCGATTCGAATCGAAAATCTTACGAATTCGTAAAAATTTACGAATTTTCAAAAAATTCTTGTATATATAATTATTGATTTTTCAAATGGGAAATTTCTTTCGAAAGCATTTCCAATTCGAATTGAAATACACAGTAACCCCCCAGGCTGTAACTTTATAAATCGAACTCGTAGTGCTAATGGTAAAAATTTAGTAAAGGACTTGAGTTTGCAATCAATCTTCATTAAAAGCTTAATAATACAGCATTGGAATTCCATTCAATTGTGTTTTTAATTATATTTCTTCACAAATTAACCCACAGTAGAGTCAGTGATAATTGTTCTCCTCCAAATCACCGTATCCTTGCAGAAAGTCAGGATATAAAATGCCATTCATAGTATTTAGTGTCATTATACATTCCGGTTTGTTGTTTAACAAGTTAAGAATGCGATAGAAGATCTCTTAAAAAGACTGTACTTATAGCTGAATAAAAAAATATTATTTTTGTCTAATTAATGCTATCAGAAAAAATGTTTTTTTTTTTTTTGTGTTTTACAGCTTTTAGCAGATTCTTATATTACAAAATAAGTAACATAATTTCGTAGGGGAAAGTTTTTGTGCTCTATCTGCTATTTTATATATCTTGAGTTAATGATGCCGCTTTAGGTGTTTGACACCAAAATATTTCTAGTCTGTAATCGGTTTTCGGCTATTTATCTCCAAAATTGGATGAGTTATTCGAAAACGCATTGCAGACTTGAAAAACTTGGGGTCGAAAACATAAAGTGACATCATTAAATAAAATATATAAAAAATATAAAATGGTGGATAGAGCACATAAACTGCCGCATGACGATGTCTGTTGTACATACAACGTTAACTATAAGGTATTCAGCTGGAATGTTATTAATGCTGATAGATATGTTATTTTTCAAAGTCTGTTATTAGTCATTTCCTCAGTGCTAAGTTGAGTTCATATATATCAGCAATGACACTATTGTTCCTTTTTTAATCGTCAGTAACCAAATTCACACTGACCGCACCCCAAAATAGATTTTTAAGAATTGAGTTTTATCTCAGACAATCTAAAGAAAACCTAAAAATAGTAGCCGGCCTTTTAACCAAGCATTGTACGGGAGAATAATGGTATTTATTTCATGTAGTGAACAAAACTCAAACTTCTGTTTCATTAATGGATTTTAAAAATAGACAATTGGGTACCAATTTATATAGATTCTCTCATAATTCCTTAAATTAAATATATTTCAATTTTCACTACAAATTTTCTGGTCTACTACTCTGCGTCTACTAGGCGGATCAAGTTGAGTTCTGTCTAGCTTGTTTAACTGTATTCCCTCAGAAAAATCTCACTGTCATTCTTAAGCATCGCTTTATAAATGCTTCAAGAGCCGAAAATTGTTGTTGGCTGTGTTCCTTGTCTAACAACCATAAAGAACCACCGACTTCATGGGAACATTAAATGTTAGAATCTTGGTATTACGTGATCTGTATGTACATATGCATATTCTTCTTTTGTTGGTACCGCATTTTATGGGCCTAGCAGTCCTTTCTTATCCTCCCACTGCAATACCTAAATAATAAAATAATAATATCACTCTCTCTACTGTGTTGGCATATATATTGATAATATCTTTCTATTATTGTTAAGGCCAGCATTTAGGTGATGACCCTTACTCATGCTGTACATTGTGCTGGTCTAGGAAAATATGTTATAGGAAGGGGGAAAGAGCTAGTAGTGTTTGTGGACATTTGATTTAAACCTACTAATATGGTAATTGGCAGGAACAAAAATTCACTGGAAGATTGTTTTATAACCGAGTTGTGCGGCAAAAGCACGAAATCTCTCTATAATGCATTGAGCGATTCAATAGACAATCAACCACAAAAGGACGTACTCTGACAGAGGTACGAGTAGTCCGCAAAAATATGCAATTATCCAAGAGCAAGCTTCTTTTTTCATCAGAGCACAATGAGTGGCACGCCACATTGCTCTGATGCTCCAATGAATCGACAGAGCTTAATACCTTACCGTCGCTGCTAAGCAACTTCGCCCTTTGTTGTACTCTATGCTCATGTGCCTATGTGTAGGAAGGCACATGAGCACATCAATACTGCAATGGTGGCTAAGTTACTTTAAAGTTTCTGTAATAATTCTATATTTCCCAGAGATGTACGGTTTAGAGCAAGAAGTTAAAAAGAAGCAAGAAGTTAAAAGAGCCTATTGCTGGCACATAATTTTTTGTACTTAAATTTGACCCCTTAGTTGTTGATTGTGGTATAATTGACAGTTTCTCCTGCATATATAAACAAAAGGAAAATGCATTCTAATAATCGAACGCTGTCTCGAGTTCCATAAAGCATGAGAGATACACATCACTCGGCAGACTTTTCCACTATTATACACAGATTCTTCACATGATCTACTTTAAAGTTGGCACGTGAGTAGGCTATACTCCCTCGTTACTCAAGTTTGTGTTATATAATCCTGAAGTTGAATTGAGAACAATTTGCTAGCCTAGTATACCAGGTTGGAAGTAATCATTTTTATCGCCGCCAGACATCATAAAGTCATTCCAAGCAACGGAGTTTAGGGGGACATTATATCTGTCACAGTACTAACACGTACTTCTTCGATAAATTTATGAAAGAAAAAATTATGAAAGATTAATATAAATAGACTCTGACTCCTAATTGAAATCTTGAAGTTAGAAAAGTTTTTCATAGCGTAAGACTCATAACCAATCATTTTTTATATTACAAGGTAATGTCTCCTTTAGCAATTCTTCATAATTGCATGTAAAATCTCTTGGTTGGCAGCCGAATAGCTATGGTATTGTAGCGGAACAACTTCTAAATTATGCTGAAATTCAAATTGCAACAATAATGAGTATCTAAAAATATAAAGTCGTAGCGAAATGACTGCTTATTTTTGTGCCAAGTGATAGTTCACAACTCTATTAAGAATACAAAATTTGGTTTTATTGTTTGAAATTATAAATTAATTTTTAATTCTCATCAGGAAAAATTTATGTGAAATCTCTTACAAAAAAAAAATTGTAATTTTTTATATATAATTTCTTAAATCGCGAATAACTTAGAGGTTTATTGTCATTTTTATTACGTAATTTAAATTTATGAAAAGTTTAAGTAACCAACTCAATACTCAACTTAAAATACCATACGAAATAGAGAAAAACTCCCCAACAAAACTGAACAATATGCTTAAACAGGATGCTAAATTAAGTCGTGGACGCCACAGGAAATACAATGCCATACACAGTCATATGATTATTTAATTCTATAGCATTTACCACTCACACTTAAACACTGTGTTATACAAAACAAAATTGAGAGAAAAAAAAGATTTCCGTTTTTGGGTAAAAAGTCCTTTTTCTCTGGCCAAAACAAAACAAACAAAAACTGATAAAATTTTAAAACGAAGTATGAGAGAGGGGTAGCGGTTAATGGGCAAGGACATTCCATAGTCGGACATTAATATTTTTTATGTAAACGTTATACACAATATACCGTTATATAAAATATTTTAAATTCAAAAGTAAGAAAAAAAAATATACAAAAATATATACCCCGGACGTATGAGTAATAAGAGTCTGCTGTTAAATAATGGCAGTCAAGGGTACGTATGAGTGTTTTTCAATTCAATTTTTTTTTTTTTATTTTTGTATTTTTTGTATTATTTTTAATTTTGTTGATTTTACTGCTGAGTTTTAATTAAAGCCAAATTTTTCATTATTGAAATTGAATTTTTAAAAGCAATTGGAACAGTTGAGAAGTTGCTTAAAATGATTTTTTGTTATTCTTGCTGTTGAAAGTGTAGCAAACAAATCTGGGAATTCTAAAGTATGTATTTTAATGTATGAAAACATTTATAAAACCAACACATGTGTGGCAAATGTTTTTATTGAGACTACATTATGCAAAAATACCAAAAAAAAAATTTAAAAAAATATAAAATAAAGAAAATTACACAAGATTTACAAAAAAAAAGTTTAAAAAACAGCACCCACAGCAACAGAACACAGAAAAAACGAAAAACAAAGAAGTAATTGTGGCAGTTGTCGACACATCACATACAAGTACCCCAACTCCTAATTTATTCCACATTCAATGACTTAAAAAAATACAGCGGTAAGTGAGTGCATGAGTGCTGTGCTACTACTTATGCAAATTAGTAGGAAAAATAAAGAAAACATACAAAACTTCTAAATTATTTATTTGCCTGCTCATATCGCAAGTAACGTCTGCAGACATATTTTAATTTCAGTAATTTCTACACTTTTTTTATTACATTATTGAAATTGCCTACTTTTTAATAAACAAATGTCCATTTAATGTCCTGTGAGATTAGTTCTCTTCTCAAAATAATGTTTTTATTTTTACTGTTTTAATAATTCTTTTAAACTTCTGCCAATTCTAGTTTGTTTTCTTAAGTTAACCACTTTACATATGTGCTCCTGCTTTTAAGAAAATACAAATTTTTAAATTATGCCTGTTTGTGAATCTTTCTGGAAATGCATTAAAAATAAAGAAATTAAAACAAACAAATTGAAATAAAATAGCGCCATACAATATTAAATATTCGCGAAGTAATTTTATAAGACAGTGTCTTGAAAGAATTAGTTTTTAGTACTTTTTCAATTAGAAAACTGCACCCTGTGTCACCAAAAGAATTGCGTTGGTTATACAGAGAAATGTGTTTGCTTTCTATCTTTAAATTTGAAATATGTGTGTGTTAAAATATCATGGAAAGTTGTTATTCATTTGAATCACCTGTAGTTTAACCGCTGCGGTTTTTCTGGGTGAAGCGCTTCCGAAATATATAATTTGCCATGACACTGGCTCATAAATAAGGCTGAATTTGAGCGATGGTATAGATTGTGTTGGCTGAAGATCTCTATAGTTTGTGGTTTCTTTGCATACACTTGCAGCTTAAGAAAATTCCAGATTAACATCTAATCACACGTTTTTTGTGTCTACCTACACGTGACATAACCCATGACATCAAATCGTTGTGCAATATATTCAAAGAAACAAGAGCAGTCTAGAGCTATTAGTTCAGGTCAAAAAAGTCAGTAACCATCGATTTATTGCCCCCACAGTCAACTGCCGTGGTCTAATGGTCAGTGTGTTGGCTTACTAAGACGATAGCTCAGAAATATGAAAAAATACATTTCTTTCGGCGACTATTTCTTAGCAGTCTTCTGGCAAAAGCTCTGAAGGTAACTGACTGCTAGGAAAAAGTTCCTCAAGTCTGTCGTTCGGAATCCACCTTAAACTGAAGGTCCCGATACTCATGGATAAAAATTGGGTTGGGTTATGAATGTATGTATGTACAATCAACTGCGATGGCCTGGCTAATGTCGTACTCAAAGACCAATGATGCAACCAGATGCCCAAATCAACACAAAAAAGTGATTTTGTTGGAATGCATTAGACGCTCTTGGATCTTTATGAACTAGTATTGTTTTAAATTTGGCAAATTAGTTCGTGTATACATACATTCACCCATCAGCGAAGATGATATTTGGCTTGAATTTGTTTTACGTTGCTCTAACAGAACACCCGATTTGATAAAACAATTTTATTATTTTTAAGTGTATTTGAGCGCTTTATACATCCATGGTGATTTAAGAAAGCAGACTAAATATATGAAAACTATTTTGAAAGACGTAACTACAGCAAAATATTCGTTGACCACTATCACATATCGAAAGTCTCATTTGAAAAATCCTATAGAATGAATATGAATGCATTCTCCCAACAAATGCAATTCATAAATCTTTTTTTACTTTAGTCTCACCTTCTATGAATAAACGAGCTTATGGATAAATATTTAGAGTTCTAATCATTACTTTAATTTTCAGCAATTAAAAACCCAACTTCCTACAGAGAAAATATTTAAAATCGATTTCAATTAACAAATTTGTAGTACGAATTAAATTGTTTACTAGTTTTGCCCCTACAAAAAGTATTAATAATATCAATTAAAAAATTAATAGTGGCGAGCTTTTTCACAAAAAAATATGTATAATTAAATATTTAATTGGGACAATTAATCTTTTAGTTAAAAACTCAGGCACGTTTTAATTAAATAAGTTAATTGGTATAATAAAAAAATTAATTGACGCTGAAATTTTAAACTGATTAAAAAAATAATTAATTGCAAATTATATTAATTTTTTTATTAAAATATACAACTAAAAACATAAATGTGAAAAATATAGAAATGATTACATATTTAACAAATACGACAAAAAAGAAATTAACCACTTATTATTATTTTTTATACAAGTGCATATTTTATTTGTCTATGTAAAATTAAATAATAATAGGAAACTGAGGAACTGCTTAAATGACCAGCGTTTATGTATTTTTCTTGCCATAAGAATGTGTGCATGAGTTATAAAACAGAACAGAGAGAAAAAAATTAATTGAATTCTTACCAAGAGATAGCCAGAAGGACTTTTATATTCGGACAATAGTTTGAACAAACTCGTCTTGCGAAATGTTGGCATATCGTAGATATTTAATATTTCTTTGGTTCAAGATGTCAGAGCCAGGGGATTAAACCTGGAGCTTTCGTCTTAGTAAGCCAATAATAACAATACGTTTTCGAATTTTAAATTAAAAGGTAATCATATATTCATTCTTTATATAAAACATTACACAGCACTAAGCAAAAGAAAAAAAACATACGCACAAACATTTCTATTTTTGTGCTGATATTAAAAAATTAATTGTAATAATTAAACATTTAATTGGAAAAATTGAATTATACTTATTAATTTGTTGGTTGAAATTATTTCAAAAAATTTGTTTTCTGTGTATACAGTAGCACAGGAGTTACAATTTAATTAATTCATGATGTTTTGCATCAATGCTTCAAATACGTAACTGTAGTATGGCAATTCATAAGATAGTTAAATCTTACGTCAATTTTAAAGGGCTTAAGAAACACGCTTTACTTTGTAAGTGGCAGTACCATTTTTATAAATTACTCGGAAAAAAATAGAATACTTTTCTTAAAAAATGTTTTAGTATTTTTGAATAACGGATTGTTTGTATCTGGTTTTGTGACACTGTGGCATATATCTTAGAATAAAGCAACGAACTGTGTTCTTATCCAGCAATAGATTTGATTTCTTGCGGATTTATCCTGTTATCAAAAAAGAAAACTACACTGAGTTGTAACGAAAGGTCTAGAAAAACCATTTTTTAAGAACACTGAGCACTTAATTTTTAAAGATTTCTTACTTGCCAGCTCTGCATATAACATACACCAACATACATACTAATTTAATGCTACTTTATATGCCATTTATTTTTAATTCTTGTTTTCTGTTCATTTCCTTCAAAATCAAGAAAGTCCTCATTTAGAGCATAAAAGAAAAAAGCATTTAAAAAATATTCGTACTTGTAATGTTTGTTTTTTCATACATTAAACAGAAGCAACATTAACCAACTATTTAAAAGAAAATACGACTAAAGTGTGTAATATACACATACATTTACACACCTATTCTTCTACTTACTAACACAAGTATGTATATGAACATAAAGTACGACTACATTTGTAGTTTATGAGTTGATTTTTTATTCCATTTCACATACATACGTGCACATACACATTCAACCATAAATTCTCATTAATTCAAATGCGTCTAAAGAAAATATGGCAATAAAAATAAGAAAATATTTAAATTAAGAAAAAAATGCAAAACGCACAGCTGTTACGCTTCATTTTTTTTCTTTAAAAGATTTGTATTTTTTGAAGATTTCCGGCAGGTAAACAAACAACATCTATGAATTTAACTTTTAACCGTGAGAATTTAAATCATTTTTAGTTTTCTGTTTATTTAAAAAACACTCTATATTTAGCGTTTCTTGTTATCAATATTTTAAAAGCAATTATTGAAAATGTGTTTTCAATTGTTTTCCTCTATGCCATCCTTGATGGTTGAGGTATATGGTTTTTATTCTGAAGTGTAGTCGCCGTGGTCTAGTGGTTAGTGTGTTGGCTTACTAAGACAAGGGTCCTGGGTTCGACTCCAGGCTCTGACATCTTCAAAAAAAGAAATATGAAAAAAATATTTCTTTCGGCGACTACCTCTCAGCAGTCTTCTGGCAAAAGCTCTGAGAGTAATTAATTGCCATGAACAAGCTTCTCAAGTCTGTCTTTCGGAGTCGACATTAAACTGTAGGTCCTGGTACTCATGGATAAAAATTGACACACACAACATGAGTGCTGCGAGAAGCTAGGCCGTAATCCTGACACAGGGTTGTAAAGGCCAGTTATGTATGTATGTATGTCTAAACCATATCGTCGTGTGGGAGTTTATGTGCTTTATACGCCATTTTATGTGTCTCGAAAAAAATGCCACTTTAGGTTTTTGACACCAAAATTTTTCAAATCTGCAATTAGTTTTCGGTTATTTACGACGAGATATCCGAAAACGAATGGCAGACTTGAAAAATTTGGGGTACAAAACCTGAAGTGGCATCATAAACTCAAGATATATTAAAAATATGATCACTTAAACTCCCATATGATTATATGAAATATAATTTTAAATTTCCGATTTGAAATAAGAGGAACCAAACTGTGTTGTGTTAAAAATATGTAATCAGTGCAGTTGTATATATTATAAGTATGAGACGCTAATATGTTGGGCTTTATCATAGTCTTCATAATCTCAAGACTTCTTTGTAATAGCTTGAATCTATCAGAAACCATTTTTCTTTAATACTATATATTTATCAGACGAGGACTAATACGGAAATCGTAATAAGATCGAATATGATAGCGTATCATAAGTACTAGTATATCCTCTGTAATGTCTATGAAACTAATGTGGAAAGTGAGAGGGCATATTCATATCAGAATAATTGTATTGGCAGAAAATGATAGCTTTTAGGCAAGATAGAGGAAGAGAATGGTTATTTCCTAGCGTTTCATCCGCCTATAACGAAATTATCAACATATGAGGGTAGTTGTATAGTGGTTAGAGCGCTCGGACCGAAACTTAAACGACCCAAGAGGTTCAAATTCCGTCGAAGAAGAAAAGTTAAAAAATTAAATTTGTGGTTTTTCCAAAATTATTTCCCTCCCCAAGAAGTCAATCTTCCAGAAACCGCTCCCTGACATTTCCAGTGTATCTTCCACCTTCTGAGAAAATAACAGCTAAACTACTTAGTTAAAGACGCTCAACACTCAAATTCAACATCCACCGACAGATGGGGCAATTGCTGTGTATCACTGAAGAACAAAGGTATAACACTGGTCTTTGAGTGATCAACTGAGAGCAACTTGTCTCATTGACATAAGGATCTTACAAAGAAATTGAAAAACAAAAGAAAAAATCTATCCATCTATCTTCAAATTCCAATACAATACACTGTATGAGTTTACCCCCGGGTATTTGTCTTACAAAAAATAACAGCAATACATATGCATTTCTTTAGCATTTGAACGATCGTCGTAGAATTATCATTATGCGTGCAATCGAATGAACATAAAAATTACTAATACTTACATATAAAGCTATGTATACCTCTATAATGAATGCAAAATTAATGCAAAATTAACATTTATTATGTTTATATCGAAAAAAATTGTTCGCATATGTATTATGCCTGTATGTATATGGCCAAAGAAATAAAGTAAACAGACATTTTAACTAGACTTATGGTTTTAATACAAAAGTATTTATTTCTTACAGCAAAAATGGTTTCGATGAACGTTTATGTTATGCGAAGTTTTGATAAAGCCTTTATAAGCTGCTGGCTTACTAACACCAAAAATAAGGGTTCAAAGCCTAACTCTGACATCTTAAAAAAAAATATGAAAAATTATATTTCTTTCGGTAACTACCTCTTAGCAGTCTTCTGTCTAAAGTAACGAATTGCCATGAACAAGCTCACAAAGTCTGTCGCTTGGAGTAAACTTTAAACTGTAGGTGCCAGAATTCATGGATAAAATTGGCAAACACAACATGCGTGCTGTGAGAAGCCGCAACTCTGAAACAGGTTTGTAACGATCAATTATCTATGTGTGTATGTTTCTTTATATGTTTTATTAATAAAAAGGTTGCTCTTAATCTGCAGCTGATTAGGCTTTATTTGCTAACAGTGTCTAACAAATAAAATTTCGCTCAAAAATATATTTTATATACCATAAATGTTAAACAAGTTGCATATCATTAGCAAAATACGAGGTTAATTCCACGAATTTAGACTGTTTTTAGCATTTCTATTAAAAGTTCAAAAACTAAAGCATCATTTAAATTTCTTAGTTTCTACAAAAGTGTTCATAAACTCATTGATTTTTTTTTTTAAGTGTTAGCTTCTAAATTTTAGTTCTTAGAAAATTTTCTCAAATCTTTTAAATCACTAACAAAAAATTCTTTCTTTAATCGTCTAAATGTACAACATAAAATAATACGCATTTACAGAAACACCTACACCATGCTTTCGTCTTTTGATCCTCTTCTAAGGACAGTATAAAAATGGCTGCTGCTAAATCACTTCAATACATTTAACCCTTACAAATGTAGAGAAAAAAAAAATGACAATTTCTTAAGAGAAAGCTATAAATTTATTCCAGTCGTTGCACAGCAGCTTCAAGAACAGGACACTGCAACATCATGTGGCAATAATGATGGTTATTGATTTAAAAACATCATCATCATTAGTTCAGATTTGTAAGCAATTTAAACACAATGCTTTACAAAACCATCATGGCTGTTGTAAAGTATGAGGAGTTTCTAAAAGAAGAAAAAATATCAAAAGACTAGTGGTGGATAAAAACGTTTAAATGACCAAAAAAAAAAGAAAATAAGAAAAACCAGAAATTATTGAAGATATTTGCAACCACCCCTAAAAGGGCAAGTGTATTAATGGTAGGGAACATGCCTTAAGAACTCTTTTTTTTAAGTTATTCGTACAACAACAAAAGAAACGCAATTTTCATAGAACAAAATATGCAATAGAAAGTAATCTCTTCCAAGAGTAGCATCAAAAACACTCTTTAAGAGAGTGGAAAACTGTAGTGCAACCTAAAGTAATGGCAACAAATTCAAATGTTCAGTAAAGGAAGAGCAGTAGTGGACTGGTAGATAAATAAAAACAAGATGATGTGTATGTACATGGCAGTATACACAATAGGTGTACGGATGTAACGATGACGTTTGTTTTTTGCGAAAAAAAACAGAAAGAAGGCGGGTCCATTGCTTTGGCAACCATAAAAATACAATGAAAAGCGCATGAGAGAAGGCAACCAGCAAAAAGTATAAGAAAAACGACAACAGCAAAAACAACACTCAAAAGAAAACAATGAAAGAAGAAAAAGAACAGAATCCAGCAACTGGCAATAATGCATTCCATTCAATGGCAACCAAGTTAACTGAAAAATGTATTTGAACACTCTTTGTTTTTTTTTCCTTTTTTTGTTGCAGGCAGACGACTTCTTTTTTTTTCTCAGAAGAAAAAAACCATTTTTACAACAGCAACTCAGACTTAATTCACATGGCCAAAAACAAAAGGAAAAAAGAAAAAAGAAAATTTATTTCAAAAAAGAAAAAAAAACAAAGCAAAATGAAGAAATGTTACAATAAAATAATGAACAAAAAAAAAGAGAAAATATCCAAATAAATCTCCTCTCCCTCTGCTACCAAATGCCAATGCATTTGTACTATGTTTTTATATAAATTTGAAATGGTAAGAGGAAATGGTAGCAGCTGTTTTAGATATTCAAATATATGTATGTATGAGCATAGTCGTATATACAAGTACAAGTTTCCTATTTTATTCAAAAGCATGAAAATGCTTTTATTCGATATTGCATTTCAATAAAACATAAAATTCAAATTAATTTTGTTATAAATTTTTTTCTGTATATTCTCAGAATAAAATAGCGAGGTAATCACTCCTTGTTGCAAAAGCCCTTGCAAGGGTTGCAAACCTAGCATATTTGCTTACATTTTGTTGTTGTTGTTTGACATAATTTCATTTTTACATATTTCTGGTTAAGTTCGAGTCTTTTTCGACTCCTTTTCCCAACTTAGAATGCAGATTATGCGCTCAGTTTCTTATCATAAAACATACTTTGTTTGGAAGAAAATGGTACTTCATCCTCAATTTTTTCTCATAATGAATTTATGATTTTTCGAATCTCTTGTCAGTCATTTAACAGTTTGATTTACTTCTTTAGTGATCCTTTGCCGACTAAGTTATTAGGCGCATATGATTTTTTTCATAATAAAAAAGGATTTTGTCTGGCTGACTTAAAATTTTATTTGATGTCTTTATCCAATTTTTTTCTATATAAGAGGTATGTACAATACAAGAGGTGTATATATTCATTTTTGTCAGAAAATATTTATTTGTTCATATTTGAATCATTAGTTGGAAGAAGGGAATTAACGCCACTTTTGCTAAAATTGAGTTAGACACATTTTTATTAACTTTATAGATTTGTTATGTGTGTTAAAAAGATTTTTTTGTGCTTAAAAAAAGTTCAGTTGGAAGAAGGGAGTAAATCCGTCTTTTATTCCTTTTTCTTAACTGATAATCTATAAAAAAAATCTGGTTATAACATTTAAACCTTTGGAGACCATCATTGATTTTTTTGATAGTTAGTTTTGATTCAGATTTTGAACATCATCTGATGAAGAGGAGTCAGTTGAGATATCAAAAAACCAAGAGGTGTTAGAAATTCTAATATTTACGAAAAAGAAATGCAAAAGTCGCAGCGTATACTCGGTCGATCTTATGTTAGTACAACCACCGGAAAATTAATTTCAGTTAAATATACAATTAAAATTAAATTAAATTAAATTTTGAAAATGAATGCAGCAGTTTAATTATGAAGAAAAACAAGAGCTGATAAAATTGTTTATATGGCCAATCAAAGAACGAGTGGGACAGGGTAAACAAAAACCAGATGAAGTATGTAGTTTATATGGAAAAAGATTATGCCTTCATCGATCAAAAGAGTACATGTTTTTAGCAATGCTTGTGGTGGTCAAAATATAAATAATGTACTTATAAGATTATTGCTGACCCTTACTACAATAGGCCGTTTTGAAAAAATTTACCAATATTTTCTAGTACGTGGGCATTTCTTTTTACAGTGTGACAAAAATTTTAGAATAGCTAAAAAACTTATCAGGAAGAGGGACAGAATTTACGTTCCAAATGAGTACAATAATCTCTTTTTAATAGCAAAGAAGAGTGGCTTTTCCGTAGCATCTGTTACTTCAAAAGATATTCTTGATATTAAAAATTCATGGAAAAAATAATTTAAAACAACTTGTAAATCATTGGACAAAACAACTACTTACATTCAAGGTATCGAAATTCATATGTTTTGAATAGAATTCAAGTCAAAAGGGATACATAACATGTTCTGAAAATAGGTACACATGGCCGTTTAAAAAAAAAACGTTTTTCTTCAGATAAGGTATCCAAGCTCGGAATTACCATTAACAAAGGCATAAAATTCCAAAACACAAATAAATGCGAAAAGAATAAATGATGTTAAAAAAAATACAATACATTCCTGAAGAATTCAAAGAATTTTGTGATAATACTAGCCATAAAACCGACCACAGTCGGAAAATCTAAAATCTGGCTCCGTCTTGCTCATGTGGAACAAATGAGCTTTAAGTATGCAAAACTTCACCTTTCTCCGACGTCAGACGGCTTCAAAAAGCTGCCGAAAGAGAATTGGACATACATTCGGACAAACAACGAAATTATATGTATAGATTATCTCTTGGCCACTGAAACTCCTGAAAGCGACGAAGAATAAATGCTATTAAATACTTCATTCATTATTTGTAATAAATAAATATACCTTAGTAAAACATCGCCTTTTATTTATTTATTTTTTTATCAATTAGAAGAAGGGAATGAATCCAACATGATTATTTATGTATATATCAGTAAATATTACTGCCTCGAAATCTGTTTTTTTGCTATGCAATTATTTTTTTTTTTTAAGACCAATACTCAGGAATGTGAAGATGGTTGATAGATTTTATTTTCATAGATGTTTGTATATTATGCGCCTTTTTTTGTTGATGAGAATAGATTGGAAATGTCAGGTGGTCTTGCTGGAGGGGGGACCTCTTATTTTTTTTTTTTTTTAATTTAATTTTTAATTTTTAATTATAATTATAGAAAACCGAAAGTTTTTATTTTTATAATTTTGTCCTTCTCTGGGATTGAATCTGGGTCGTGTGAGTTTCTGTGCGAGCGCTCAACCACTATATATTAATATTATCTTCATTTCACCCAAATATTATTAAAGGCTATATGAGAAAACAAAATCAAAATTTCGACGAAGTGATGCATATTTGTCAACAAAGCCATGAAGACCATTTGCGAGATGTGATATTTCATAAAATATCCCATCCTATGTACTTAATGACTCAACGAAAAAATAAAAATATAAAGACTAAAAACTATTTTTTTATATTTAATTAAAATTTTGCGTTATATTTTTTTTATTACATTCTTAAGTTTAAAAATGCAAGAAATTTTTCCAATTACAATTTTCTTTTAAGACACAGGACCATTCTTATATTTTCCCTAATATTAAAGAACTCTAGTAAAACATGTTAAAGTAAATCTGTTTAAATATTCCTTTAATTACTTATGAATTTCTACTTTACCGGCACCAAATACGCTGCTACAGATAAATTATTAAAATGTTTATTGGCTTTAATTTTTATGGTCTGCGACAAAATGATAATTTAAACGATAAAGATTCCTTAAAGGCGTTACAAATGTATAATTTTGTCTACCATTAACAATAAAAAGAAAAGATATGCTAAAATAAAATGAATTCCTTATCCAGCCAAACACCCTTTCAGGATTTACGAAAAATACACGAGAATATAAAAATCGAAATCATAATTATTTTTATTAATTTTTACTACTGCCTCTTAGAACGTAGAAGGTTATAAAGATTTCCTACAAGTGCCAGCAGCTGCTGGTTTATGTTGTTATTGTTGTTGTTGTTGTTGTTGTTGTTGTTGTTGTTGTTGTTGTTGTTGTTGTTGTTGTTGTTGTTATAAATTGTAAAATTACCCATTTTCCAATAAGGAAATTAAAAAAATAATGTTCAAACTGTTATATGGCCTTATTGTTTGTGATGTTGTTCTTGAAAAGATTTTTAACAGTGAGCCTATGCATAGTGTTGCTTTTGTTTGTCCATCCAAACAGCAACAAAAACCATTGTTGGCAATTAAAATCTGGTGTGTATGAAAACAATGACAACAACAAAAGCAACTACAAAAATTAGCTATTTTACCATTTAGCCAGTAAACCCCCTTCCCTGTGCACGCTTTTGTATTCCTTCTGCCTCGTTTTATGTCGTTTTGTATGATTCAATGGCCATTGGCTTTCCTCCTTTGTATTTGTCTGTCAACTTTCACTGTATTGTGTCGCGGCAAATGTCGCTTTAGATTTTATGTCTCATAACTTGGTAAATAGTTGGTCGTATATTAAGTTTATGCTCCGTTTTGTAACGCAAAAAACAAATTTAGCAAAACATTTTGGCTGTTCACAAATTGTGTTGTCGCGTAAAATGTTTTAATAATATTCTTATTGTCATTACTTTACAAACATGAAATGTTATAAAATAATAGAACTTTGCATGCCGTATATGCTGTACTGTGGTATTTAATAGGCAGAGTCCCGCACTAATCGGAGAACCTGTGGTGCAATAATTTTTGAACGGCATCGCCCTTAAAGCTGCAGTTGCTAATTTATTTAGCAAATAAAAAATTTAACAAAAAATAAACTTTAGTCGTTTAACCGGTTATTTAACGAAGAGTTAACTAAAACCTGTTTATTAAAAATTGGTAATAATCGAGGAAAGCGAAAACCGGTTTCTGCAAAATGTCGAATAATCGATTACCTTAGCATACACGGATATATTAGAATTTGTTGGCAACAACTTTTCTTTTACAAAATATTGATTCTCTCTGTTTTTGAGTAAAATTCATGCATTGAGTTTATTATGCAGGGTATCATATAGCCGGCATTGCCTTGCAACATGTTCCTCATTTGTTGTTATTGTCTTTGTTTTTAAAGTTAATGAAAATTGTGTACTAGAAGTTCACTATGAATGAAATGACAAAAGCTGGAGCTGTAAAGTATTAATGAAACAAATCATTGAGTGTGAATGATTCTCGCCGTTTTATTTTTTTTTTCTGCTTTTTTATGAGTGGCTGTGATTTCCTTTGCATATTTTCGCATTTTCTTTCATTTCCGTCTTTTATTATTTTATTTGTTGTTGTTGTTGTTGTTATTATATTTTTTTTTTTGTGAATTTTAATTAGTAAAATGGAATTAACGCATTTTAGGGTATTTTTATGAATTTATATCTTTAACTAAAGCAGTCGCTTATGGTTTTCCAAAACAAAAAAACCATAATCGGGAAGGGGAAGGGGATTTTTTTGTAATTTATCAACTTTATTAGTATAAAAGAAAATTTCTCTTTTAATTTAAAAAACAACTTTAAAAAATTATTGAATTATAAATTTAATTAAGCTTTAATAAGAATGAAATATTAAATTGGAATAGAACTCAATAATAGAATGTGTGACAAGAATGTAGGAATTTGTACAATTTTTCTATATAAGACGTTATTCGGTAGACTCAGGAAACCTTAATTTTTTTATTTGAAATTAATAAATTTAAATTACACACTGATAAACACAGCAAGTCAAGTCTCTATTTCTAAGGAAATGGTACTAGTTTGACACACTATAAGGGCCAACTCATGGAATTGTTCCACAAGAATTTCAGTGATATCTGCAAGGTTGTGTATTATTGCAACTTTTATTATATAGAGAAGGCCGTTTAATGCAAAACTGAAACAGAGTTATAAGAGGAAAACAAGAACAGATTTGTTTATAATTTATCACATCGCTCAAATTGCTGTGTTATATCCAAAAACTAATGATAGACATGCAAAGCCCTCATGGTTAAAATGCGTTCGCATTGTACAATTTGCTATTTTCTTTATTACATATTATCTGGTTTTTAACAACTATTTTCGATATTATGACTTTGTTGTATGGCATTCATTCATTGTCATATGTTCTGATACGATCTCATTTTTAAAAACGCAATAAACTCTTCTTTTATCATTAAAATCAATGGCGATTATGATGGTTTTATGTAAGAAATAATACGTCGCACAATGGGATTTGTTAATATGATGTTTGGGAGAGCTCGTAGAATGTTGGAATTTTGCTCTTAGCCTTTGGTTAGTTCAATTAAGAAAAATATAAAGTTTAATCAAAATTGGTCACGCCCACAAGCTACCGCCCATCGAACCCAACATTTATTTTTGGCATAATGTTTTTGAAATTTTTCTCTGAGCCTTTGGTTAGCTCAATTAAGAAAAATATAAAGTTTAATCAAAATTGGTCACGCCCACTAGCCACCGCCCATAGAAACCAAAATTTATTTTTGAACCAAAGTTTTTGAAATTTGGTACAGAGCCTTTATTACCTCAATTAGCGCTCACCACTCACTTCCCATTTAACCCATATCATATTATTTCCCACAACTTTCTGTTTCATTACCAAAACTATTTAAATTTTAATCTTAATTTTGTTATTTTTATTAATAAAAACTTCATGAATTTGGAGACAAATTTTATGATTTTATAAAACATTATTAATTATTTAACCTTTTTTTTAATTGATAGTATGGAATCTTAACTTTTATTTTATTATAGCGGGAGCACCTAGCGCGACCGAGCAACCTTTTTTTTCTTCCAAGGAAGTTTGCAGTTTTTATAGATTCTTCATACTGAATCAATTTTCTACAAAACTGCATCATTACATTTTCAAATTTTATGTGTTAAAAAAATTATTTATTGCAAAAAATCCCACTGTGCGTCGTCTCATACAAAATAAAATTTTCTGATTTTGTGCTTGACTTTATGAAATTGTGCACTTATAATGTGACTTATACAAACAAAACTGACTCTCCAACTTCAGGAGATTCAAAGTATTTGTATGATTTTAACTGAAATATATTACCATTTTAGCATGTATTATCCATGTGGTCGTCGTAGTCTAGTATGTAGTGTGTTGACATCTAGAAAGAAAAAAATATAAAAAAATATTTCTTTCTACGACAACATCTTAGCAGTCTTCTGGTAAAAGTTCTGAAAGTAAATGATTACCATAAACAAGCTTTTCGAATTTATCATTCAGATTCGACGTTAAAAACTGTAGGTCCCAGGGGTGCATGGTATAGTGGTTAGAGCGCTCGCGTAAAAACTCAAACGGCCCAGGTTCGAATCCCAGCAAAGGTGAAAAATGAAAAACTTAGTTTGCGGTTTTTTCAAAATTATAATTTAAAAACAAGAGGTCCCCCCCTCCAAGTAGTCCAATTACAAAGTAACCGCTCCCTGACATTCCACTCTATTCCACCTTAACCTTTGACAACAAAAAACAAATGATCAGGGGAAAAGCGCCACCTATTGCAAAGTAGCAGATAACAGCTAAAAGCCTACTTTGCGAAGGCACTCACCGCAATCAACATGCAACGATGGTGCAATTGCTGTTGATCATTCAAGGGTGAAGGTATAACACTGGCCTTTGAATGGTCAAATCATTCATTATTAAAGCGCTTAATAATATAAGAAAAACAGCATATATTTCCTGTTGTCAAAATGAACTGTCCTTTTCACAAAAATCCCATTTAGTAAGGGTTTACCCCTAAATATTGGCCTCAATAAAAAAATTTTGGGATGAAAATTGGCGCAAGCAATATGAGTGGTGTGAGAAGCTAGATTGTAACTCTGAAAAATGATTGTAATTGTCAATTATATACATATGTACGAGTGAGTATGTATGTATTAACTATATATAGGCTGTCAAATATAAACTGCAAGTAATAGACTTTAAACAAGAGAAATATCCCTGCATTCAAAGATATTGTCTGGGATATACAAAAACAGGCACAATTCTCGAATATCCCTTCCTTATATAATTTTATAATTAAACTTAATCTCTCTAGTTTGTAGAATTTAAAATATTAAATTTTAAACATAAACTTTTATTGTATCTCTTGTTTAAAACCAATTTTAATATTTAAAATGTTATTTTTAAAATATTTTACACACAGAAATAAGACACGATAAGACATAAAAATTATAAAATAATGTTGACAGTACCATTGCAAATCTCATGTTGGCACTCGAAACACGTATTTTCAATTATTTTTAATTTAAACCAAAATATTAAATGAATTCTAAAAAGAAAAAAATATGAAGCAACAAAACCCAAAAACAGTCGAATCCAAGAAATTGTTTAACATGCCCATACTATTGCAATTTATAAATAAATTTTAACATTTCTAGGGAACAAATCAAAATAAAGTTTTCAACAACAGCAACTGCAAAAACCTCCTCCTCCTCCTCCTCATCATTATTAACAACAAAAGTACGAGTAAATAGTTGCTGCAATGACATGCAAAAAATTGTCCAAAAATTATAAACAGTCAACGACCAACTACCAATTAGAACAAAAAAGATTTTCAAAATTTACTTCTTCTGTCCTTTTCATTCTATTTTTCATCACGAACGTAAAGAGATTTGGAAATTGTTTAAATCAAAATTATCTGTCCTTCCGTCTTGAGTCTGTTTAGTTCTGTCTGTCGTTATGGCAAAAATTATTTCTGAAATTTATAATTGCCATACATTTTAATAGCAAGTGAGTATAGAAAGGTAGCAATAGTTTTTTTTTTTTTTTGCCATATGCAACCAAATTTAACTTGCAACTCCAGCAATTGTGAATTATACAAAACTAAAACTGTATCTTTTCTTGCTCAACTCAGCTGTCTGTCGTCCATTTGTCTCTCTCTCTCTCTCAAATTTACCTTCTTTCCGCATTTATGCGAATTTCCTTAATTGTTTCGGTTAGCCACACAATCTATTCCGTAGAATATTTCTTGTTACCGCAATACAACTGCAGACTCAAATAGTAAAACATGACTTCTTCCTTTTTCCCATTGCAGGTCCAGTAGTTTTGTAATCATACAGGGGCGTTATAAAATATGAATGCTGTTACCAAAAGGTAAGCCACAGGAATACAAATCAAATTTATTTTCACAAAATTAATCATAACAATTGAAACTGCAAAGTATTAAAGAATAATACAGGAAAATGAATTTAAAGAGAAAGATTATAAAATTAAAGTTTATGATTATGATTGAAGTACATAAAGTATTTGTAAAAATTTATAATCATCAGCCAGTTTGATAAGGTAGCAAACCATTAAAAAAAATAATATGGAAAAAATATTTTTTTAAGAAGCAACTTTTCTAAATTTTATCGAATTATCGTACTTTAAAATTGAAATTTGTAATTTGGTAACAAACCAAATACTGCTACTGAGTCTATAAATATTAAGAACAAAAGTAATAGCGTGTTTATAGAAAAGAACTTCCTGCAGATGGTAGTCCTACATATATCAATATTATACATATTGATACAGGCTCCTCAAACAGAGGTTTTTTTAACTTTAATGGTCATCTTGTTGAAACTAATGGGTGTTTTTTATAGAATGACACTAGGCAATGATATATTTTTAATATCACAATGTAAAGAAAATTTTATGAAATTTATGTTTAACTATAATTTCTGTCATGTGGCCGCCACAGTTGGCGTGTAGAAAGCGCAATCTTAAACACCAGACTCCGCCGGCCCATAGAGCGCACCAAATAGTAATTTTCTGTGCATTTAATGGTGCTTCGACAAAAGCTTGTGGATTCCACTCTCTCCAAATGCGACAATTCTGCTTATTTATGTACCTATTCAACCAGAAATGGCCTTCATCGGAAAATAAAATTTTAAATGAAAACTCAAAATCGACATCTATAGAATAGAACAATTATTTTGACTAAAAATGTACACAATTTACACGCATTG
This sequence comes from Metopia argyrocephala, assembly GCA_963576795.1. Classification (NCBI taxonomy): domain Eukaryota; kingdom Metazoa; phylum Arthropoda; class Insecta; order Diptera; family Sarcophagidae; genus Metopia; species Metopia argyrocephala. Next base: position 16,396,257 of record OY756208.1, on the reverse strand, counting down.
CTCTGGTGTAAGTCGGTTCATATTGAAATTTCAAAGCAAACTAAAGAAAAAACAACTATCAGTTATTGAGTAATCCAATAAAGCAGTGATGACGACTCAAAGTTGTGACACTCTATGAAAAACACCCTTTACATCTGTCAAATTAGTTGTCAAGTTATTTAGTATGTTTTGTCAAATAACCATGGAGAGAATAATATTCAATAGTACGTTTACTATATTGAAAAGGTAACATAGAATCTTAAAATATGTGTGTGAAGATATAAGCACAAGTTATAGGGAAAAGAAATTTTTAGTTTAAAAATCAGAATCTAGAACAACAAATCTTTACAAAAATGTTTTATACCCCACTATTGCTGGGAGCAAAGCTATAAATACACGAGCTCTTCTTTGTTGTGACAAGCTCTTGTAATAAATACCCTTTAGGATGAGTTTTCAACATCGTCCATAGCTTTCGATGCCTTAGAATATACACTAACAGCCAGCTAATGACAAACTTAGCTTTCGTTTAACTGATATAAAAATGTAGCTTCTACCTTAAAGAACATCTATAAAAAATTTATATTTTTGCTGTAGTCTACACAGGACTGCGTTACATATTTTTATACTGCAAGGGTGTTAAATCGTAAGATCTTGTGTACTTATAACCATCAGTCAATTTTAAAATTACGCGTCCTGGAATTTTTTCTCGCAGAACACCTCGATTGATTAGTATGGTTTGGCTTGTAGCTCCATTCTGTTGAAATTACATGTCTTTCAAACAGAGTACCAAATCGCTCACTCACTTTTCACTTATGAGTGGACGTGTGCATTTAGTTTTTATTTTTTTTCTCCTCACACATGTTTGAAAAAACAGAAAATATTTTGCTTTGCTCTTCTTCATGTATAACAAAACAGAATATATTTTGCTTTGCTCTTTTTCATGTGTGAATATTACTTTTTTTTTCTTTTTTGACGCATATTCATTTATACAATTTTGACGAATACTCTTTTATGAGCATGAATATTTTTTTCACACACTTACTCGCTCATGTATACTCGCTTTGCTTTTCAAGTGACAAATTCAAATTTACAATTGTACGTATATATATATATATATATATATACAACAACAATACTCTTCTATTTGGGATTTTTTTATGTAATTGTTGCGTATTCGCGACAGGCAGGCGTCAAAAATTCAAAAAATTTATGAATGCATTACAACAACAACGTCATGAAACAATTTTGCTTAGAAAAATATGAACGTTCGCGTGTGAAAAAAAAATTTGTGCTGCTCATTTATGTGCATGAAGAAAATAAAAAAATTTCTTTACTCTTCATATATGGACGCTTAGAAAAAAAAATGATTGTGTGATTTTAAGAAAATAAATTTTGCTGCTCGTTCATGTGCGTGAAGAAAAATAAAAATTTTTAAAAATCGCATTCTTGAAAATATTCATAAATGTTAGTTTTTGAGTATTCATAAATGGAAAAATTTGAACTTTGCTTTCAAATTATAATCTTCGATTGCTCTCAAAAAAAACCATCAGTTCATAACGAGGAATTGCTCTTCCTGCACACTTTTGGCAATATCCCCTATATTTTCAGCTGAACATATGTTACGATGATGCACATGCCTTACAATATCAGTAACCGATTCAGTCTCTTCGAATTTATTCACTATGTTTAAAATTGGTTGTTGTGTGGGTGGATCATATCGACCGTATCTATCCCGTATAGCCAATTTTATTTTTAAATTAAAATTTAATCGTTTTAACGCATTTTTCACAGTTCAACAGTCCATATTCCAAAACGGCAAACCTGCAAGAGAAAAAGAAAAATTTGAATGCATATGTCAAATGGTGGGGTTTTACGTTCTCAAACACGAATTGGATAACGTTGCTATATTCCATACAACTTATAACATAATATATAGCTGATATTCAATAGAATTAAGAAAAAAATGGTAATCTCAGATGGAGGTTGTACGAAATAGACACTGAGATCGTGAAATTTTACTTCCTTGAAGTTTTCCTGGAGAGGTTTTCCATAGCACTCTTCTACAGCAAGTAAGGCCATGCTGTCTTTCAAATACGTTCATTATAGTTATGGAAAATTGAAAATGTTGTAAGTTACTCACAGAATTTTGTGAGTGTAGTTGTTTTACACTTCAACTACATAATTGTTGATGGCATAACCGTGAATTTGTCAAGTAACATATTCACACTGAAAAAATACGTTATTTGTAAGTATATTGGGTGATTGAAAAAAAATGTATACATATTTGCAAAAAAGTAAAATAATAAAATAATAAAAAAGTTTTTTTTATACCAAAATATATAAATAAAGTTTAGTGCCCGTATTCATAAAAACTAAAACAGTTTTATAATTAGCTTTTTTGACAATAACTCCATAGAAATATGTCAAATAGGCACTCTATAAACCAATTTTATTTTTTATGAATACGGGCATATATCGATAATATTTTGCTATTTTTAGTGTAAAGCCGTTATTCCACATCTGATATGTAAGAATTTGTGGCTTTTCTAAGGAAATAACTGAGCACATTGCGTTTTGAATGCACCTAAAATAAAAAAATAAAAATCCAGGCTATATGCTGGATTCGCCAAGAGTTTCAACTAAGTGCTTTGAATTTCTGCCCAATCATTAAAGACGTGGTACATCAATCCTAGCACTGTTAATTCATCTGGCACTCGAAAATCGATGCTTTTTTCAGCTTTCTTTAAATAGTTGGTAACTGTTCCACGCTACTAATATATCAGTTATCAGGTTAAAAACGAGAAAACTACTCTGGTGCTTTTTTCAACATCCTGCTATACATGGATGCGTACATATGTATGTATGTTTCTAGTAAATTTAATCAACAGTTAATATTTTAAAATTTTTTCTTAATGACATAAAAATCCTAGCCTTCATCCTCTTATATCCTAAAAAAACAGAAAAATAAAGAAACATATGGTGATGCTACTTTAAGATCATTAAAAACACTTGAACTCATTAAGCGAGTCATGATGCCTCACTGGCAAATAGAACGATAAAAAATAATTCATTTCTGCAATTCATTTTAAAAGTAATTTGTGTCTAAAATGCCATTAGAGCAACTTAAACTCATATTTTCACTTGAGAGTGTTCAAAAAAAAAAAAAAAAAGCACAAAGTACAATAATTTAAAGGTTATCTACAGAAGATTAATCAAATTTTCAGTATTTAATCCTATAAACGAAACAAAAATCAACATCAACAGTAGGATTCAACAGTAAGATTTTCAGTGTTAAAAAAATTAAAGGAAATGTTGTATTAATTTGGCACCGGTGCAAATAAAAGCAACACATAAAAAAACCGAAAGGAAAGGCCACGTTAAATATTAAGAAAAACGGATATCCTGTTGCGATAATTTCAAGTAAATGAATTGGCACATTTTTCATTTTAAATGTTTTTAACAGGTACAGGTTCAATAGCACACCCCTCCACAGAGATATGGAAATCATATAATAAAGAAAACAGATAAAATTACAAGCAATTGAAACATTAAATGATCAGCTGAAAAAAAAAATTAAAAATAAAATATGAAAAAGATAAAGAATTAACAGCAGATTGTATTTGTTGCTTCACAAAAAGCAGAAGAAAAATACAATAAATCGACTTGAAGGCGATAAAAATCTTAAAAATCCCACTTAAGTGTAGAGTAATTTATATCGCGAATAAAGGCATTTCAAAAACTGGCTCACAATAGTCAACCAGCCAGTGTGCCAAGCAACCAACAAGTCATTCATTATGAAAATCAAGCAATTCCTTAGCGAATTGTGACAAAGCCACAATTTAGCTCTTCTTTACACATTCATCCATTCATTTATTCAGTATTCAGGCAGTAATTTTGTTTTCTTTTTTATTTTCCTCTCTCTCTCTCTCTCTTTATTTTTTAAAGCTATTCAAAAGGCATTTTTCGTACGTGTGCGGTAAACGCCAGGGTTGCGTGCACCAAATCTTATAAATGAATGATGGTTGGGGTGGTTAGCTGTCTTGACACAGACGCTCAATGTCAGTCATCAGTTTGATGTTCCGATGAAATGATAAATGATGAAAAATTTTCAAAAAGATTTAAAAATTACCACAAAACAACACCATCATCTTGTGTTTTTTTGTTTATTTTTTTTTTTTTTTTTTTTGGTCTTTCTTTCCTTCCAACAAAAGATTTTTTTTGTTTTGTTTTTGTTTTTTTAAAAGCTAATGAAAGAAATTTAAAGAAAAATAATTTAGAAGGAGGAAATTATTTAAAAGCAGCGATAAAAAAAAACCAAACGCGTTGTATCTTGTTTTTAAGCTTAATGTTGAGATAAATGTTTTTAACATGTTGCCAAACAGATGGGATCTCATTAAATTAGCTTTTAAGATGAGATTCACAACATGACTTTTGAAATCCATTCGCGGATTCATATAAACAAATGAATATTATTAATTTTATTTAAGTTTTAAAAATCGTTACATTTCAAAAGAAATTTTGTTTAAGGAAATCTATACATAAATAAATAGATTAGAATTTAGGCTTAAAACAATACATTCAGTACAGCTCTTTTTCTTTTATTGGAACCAATAAACCCCTACTTATGGTGTGCATTGTTTTGAATTTTTTTTAAGGATAGAATAGGGTTTTCTTATTAAGTTCCTTGAAAATAAGACATGTTTCGGTCAATTTGATGATTACTCAAAGATCAGTGTTATATTTTCACCCTTGTTTGATCAACACTAATTGCCTCATCTGTCATTGGATGTTGATTGTGGTGAGGATCTTCGCTATGTAGGTATCTACTACTTCTCAGTAGTTGGCACTTTTCTCCTAATCATTCGGGGAATAAAATAATAAAAATTCATCTATCCATCGATTCATTGGAGCATCGCCGCAGTACTACCACGAAAGGTGCTCTGATGAAATAGAAACATTAATTCCGGATAAACGCATATTTTTGGGTACCACACCTACCTCTCTCAGAGGACATCCTTTTATAGTTGATTGTTCAGTGAAGCGCACAAAGCATTATAGAGGGAATTTGATCTTTATCCGCACTGTTCGTTTATACATAAAACAATCTTTCTGCGGAAGTTATATCTGTCGATACGATATTAAAAAGTTTAAATCATATGTCCACAAGCAAAATTCCCTCCTTCCCCCTTCCCTAGACTAGCACAATATAATACATAAGTAGGGTTCGTTCTATAAGTGCTGACCTTAATAATAAACACATAAAAAATTGCCAAAAGGTAAATATTTACTATTATCAATTGCAGTGTCTTAGCAGACAAGGGAATAATGTTATAAGAGATATAGGACGATTATACTCGTCTGGGCAATGCATGACATCCTAGTTAAAACTGGAACAATTCTTTCGCTGACATTCCATTACGGTATCTTCTTTAAACGAATATGTATATACTATCTGAAAATGAACGCTTTAAGGTTAAAAGTATTGTATAGGTTGGGCAAATTTGAGGTAAGGAATTGAATTAGCTTAAAAGTCCATTTTTTTAATTCAGTTTTATTGTAAAGTATATATATGAGAATTAATAATGGAATGCGTTGTCGGGTATATGTCCATCTCTAACACATCGGCAGACGTTCACTTCTTTTACAAAGTTTTAAATCACATTTAGTAACAAAGCTTTGCTTATCTTGTCAATGCAGCGCCGCATTTCTTTTTTTAGATTATCAGTTGTTTGTGGTTTGTTGAGGTAAACCCGAACTTTCAAATCACAAGAACGTGGCGACAAGAAATTACGCCAAATTTAGATATTTCCATATAATGGTTTTTATATCTCTACATCAACAATTTATAATATCATTAAAAAAAAGTTGCACTATCATAAATGTAATTAAAGAAAAGGTATTGGCATGGAATTTTTAATGTAAAAAAGAAGATTTTTTGCATATGACACTAAGGCTATTTTGTTCAGGTTTTGTCTATGATTAAAAGCAGTTTAACCAAACATAGCATTATTATTTATTTTATGGTAATTAATAGAGCATTAACAGCCTATTTCACAATGTCGAGTGAGTGCTCTCTTTCACTTGCTGGGCAAAAAAAATTTCTCTACATCAGAATTGTGTACGAACAAAAGGAATAAGAAAAAGAATAGAAAAAAACGTAATGATTTTCATACAAAAACCAATTTCACAATGTCGAATACACGCGAAGGCAAATGTCAAAATGAGTCACTTGCCTTTTTGCTTTCGTTTGATGTCAAACAGGAAATAGTTGTATACACATACAACCACACACTGTACAATAGATACGTACAAACAGACCTTAGACAACAAATTTATTCCGATTCCAGTATAAATAATTCACATGCGTACACACTTTTTTTATAATACAAAAGCGAACGCACACACATAAACCCTTTTATTTTGGTTTTATGTCAACATTTTTTATATCATTAAGCTGCCCATACACGTTACAATTACAACATGAAACTGTCCCAATCACAATGCAATTTGCTTAGAAGATTGATTAATATATGTTAAACAGTGGATGATAGCTGGAATAATATTTGTAATTTAAGTAAGTACTTTTAAACAGAGTTGCATTTGTTCACAAGAAAAATATTAGTTTATTTTCTGTTTTTACAGAAATTCATTAAAAATTTTGAATTGGCCACACTTTATTTTTACGATACGTAAAAAAGAAAAATGGTGACTCGTAAGAGCAGGCGAAAGACACAGAGAAACCCAAAATGTGTGTCTTTCGTTCGCTCAGTGACTGTTTGTTTCGACGTTGTGAAATAGGCTGTAAATTTTGTGAAAATTCTTTAGGTCCACGTGGTTTACAAATACTATTCTAGGACGAGCATATTTGGGCTCTTTCATGTTTGATTTAGCTCTTGCATGAACCAGCCCCTACAACCTAGGTGAACTCAAAATACCAGCTTGTATATGATGATAATATCTCAATTATATCTCATCGTACTTAAAAGAGTTTTGTGTTTCAAGAATTTTGTTTTTGTGAAAATAAGCAACAAATTGTATTGTATGGCTTTACTAGTTTATATTGATTAATTCGCCTTCAGTAGGCTTATTATGTAATAACGATTGCATTTTCAGCAATCATTTTTTTCAGCTGCATTTTGAAACTTTTTTTTTAATTATTTGAAAACTGTACTCGTATAAATGTCTTTATCAATAGAGAAGAAAGGATAAAACGTTTTTGTAATTATTTAATTTGTTTATAAATTAAAATATTTTTGTCCTATCATTGTTTAAACAGTTTGCAAATCATATTGAGAAAGAATGAATTCAACTCTAAATGAATATTTTTTTTTTTTCCAAACTCTATTGAACTGGTAGCTTTCAATGAATGTATGAATTTAAAAAATGAATGGTTCTTATCTTTTTCAATCCGTCTTCTTCAACATGAACAATTTTTCAAAATGAATTCGGTTTTTTTTTTTTTTTTGTTTTTTTTTGTTACAAATAAAATAAATTTTTGCGTTCAATGAATTTCTAAATTAGGAAAATTACTTTTCTTATGAGTTAAACGATTTTTCCGTTTTCTACAGTTTTTGTTTTTTTTTTATTTCCAATACTGTTTTGTTCCATTCTTAACTCGTAATTTCTAAAATTTAGTTTTTATGCAACAAAAAGCTGTACATACACACACACATGTATGCTCTATGAAAGGGTTAAAACATGTAACATCAGCAAATGCTGCAAACGGAAGAGAAGAAGAGAGAAGAACAGCAATAGTCTTTGCAACAAATACTTATGAATAGAACATTTTTCACAATATTGTTATTTGTGTTGTTGTTGTTGTTATTGTTGACTGTTGTTGTAAATAGCCATTAGCAAAAATGCTTATTAAAAATTTACATTTAAAGGAAAAAAGTAACAAGAACACAAGGAATGGAAAAGTTTTCAACACTCATGCACATAAACACATTAACACACACACATACAAAGAGAAATTATTGAAAATGAAGCATCCAAGCAGTAAATGAATTTTCGTAAAATTGTAAACCATTCATTTCCATCCATCCATCCATTCATCTTCATGCATTTACTATGTACAGTGTGTATCCCTTGTAAAGAAACATGTTGGCCAAAACACTTTTGAGCGCAAGATTGTAATGGAGAGGTAAAGATTTGGTAGATTTTTCAAATTATTAGTATTACATGGACAACATAACAACCCAGCATATTCACAAACTCTTTCTTTAACTGAAAAGTAGTCTTCTTTTTCACCCAACAAAACTCATTCCCATTTACCAGTGAGTATTGGAGAGTATTTTTAGGTGTTCATGCCAAGTTAATTTAATAAAATTGGAATTTAATTCATTTGCGGATATTCGAAACGGGCGCCGGAAGTCTTTTTTTTTTAATTTTCTCTTTTTTTATTTTTTAACTTTGTGTTGAACTTCAACGTCATCTTTTCTGGTTTTTCTTTTATACAATGTACGTGCATGTATATGACCATTTCCTATAATAAGGCCAAGAAGTGTTTATTGTTGTTGGTCTCTTAAAACTTCTTGGAATTTTAGAAAATATTTTAACCTTTTCAATAATAAATTTTAAAAATAAAATAAAATCATATTGAGCCTCAAGCGTTAATTTCATATTTAATTTTTTTTCATGTTCGATGAGATATCTCTTTGTTTTAAAGTGATTATCCTAAGGCAGAAATATCAATAAATTCAAAGAACTAAAATTATTAATTGAAATCCTTTTGTTTCGTCAACAAAATCCAAAATAAACTAAAGTCTTATGCTATAGTCACATTAGGCAAATTTATGATTAAAAAGGGGTAACCACTACTTTATAAAACCAATTATTTTTTATATTGTACAATTTTTATTAGTGTTGTTATATTTATTTTATTTTACTTTTTTAAAGAAATATTTAAATAAAAAGAAATTTTTATAGAAGAATGCTCACACTTTTTGGTTAAATATTTGCCTAATATGACCACACCTTCAGGCTGAGGTTACAGAGCGTAAAACAAAGGGCCAATGTGGATTTTGAATAAAACAAAAAATATTTAGGAAGTTATTGTCCTTTCTTTTTATTACGATAATTTGCTATGATTCAATTATATATGAAACAAAATATCGGCCAATGGGCGCCGCGACCTCGGTGGCACACCTCCATTCGATGATCAAAATTTTCGATTACGTTGAGGCATAATTGAGGTTCATCCTTTAGCTCTTGAATTGTTGCTGGCTTATCGAAATACACCTTTTTTTCAAATAACCCCAAAGAAAGAAGTCTTATGGTGTCAAATCATATGATTTTGGCGGCCAATTGACATCGCCGCCACGTGAGATAACTCGGCCATTAAATTTGTCGCGCAAAAGTGCCATTACTTTATTAGCATCCATATCTTCCAATTCTGGCCATAAAAAGTTGTCATCTCATTATAACGAATACTATTCATAGTAACCGTTGACGTTGCTTTTATGTTATTACCGGGTATTATATTTTTGTTTATTCGTACAGCGACATAAAAACAAGCAACTTTACACAGATGTGCGTTCGATTACTTTTTTTAAAAGAATTTTATTCAGAGAAAAAATCATCTTGTTTTTATTGTGCTGATTTTTTTACACCATACAAGGCATCTTTAGCTCTAAATTTAAGTTTCTCGATTAGTAATACTTGAACCATGAGATCGACGCATGTATAAGTATACATATACGCCGAAGTAGAATAACAGTGACTAAAAGGATAGTTTCTCTAGTTATCATTGAATTCTTAAAAATGTAAATATTAGGGGTATTTATTTAACCAGCTAAAGAGCTCTTATACTTCGCAAGCATTTAAAAATGTATGAGAGTTAAGAGTTGCACAATCATAAGACATTTATCAGATCAGATCAGGCATAACCTTATTATGTTTTATTATGATTTCTTTTCAAGATTTTTCCAAAAAAAATATTTCCATAATGTAAAACTTAAGTTTGTTTTTTCAAATATTTTCACATTAGGCGAGTAGTTTTAAACAGTAAAACATATTTTGTTAATAAAATTTGATTTTATTATTTATTGTATAAGTACTTGCCTTCCTTATTTATTTAGTTTTCTTCAATTATGACAATACAATAATAATAGTATATTCTAATTATTATTAGCTGAGTAACTGAGACCATACGCTTGGTATAGTGCAAAAGAACAGGTTAACTTATGGGAATATAACCTAAACCCCTCACACTAGCTGTATATCAAACTACCCACTACACTACTTGGGCACCCACTTGCAATTTTTCATCACCATTTTCACGATTTCTTTTCACTCTCAAAATAGGCCTTAGTTTCTTCGGTTACCACCTTATCAGTTCGAAATTTCTGACAAGCGAGCATTCTTGTGAGATCAGCACCCATTGGATATCACTGATTAACAAATCTAGAGAATACATTAGATGGTGTAGCAATTTGTAGCCTGGTATTAAAATAATTAAAATAGTATTGTGACACATTACTCTATCTTAATGAGACAGTATTTTCCGCACTTTCCCTTCCTACTGGCACTTTTCGATGAAATCCATAAAGAACACTGATGATATAACCTTAAACATCTCGCTATCTCGACTAGCTTTACTATACAATTGTTTAAAATTAACAGCCTAAAAAACAACAAGAAACAAAATACATTTTTAGGCAGAATACTGTCTTGTTTGGGCCTCTTCATCTCTGCTAAACCTAATAACAGCCTCTATGAGACGTTCACTCTCGCTTAGAGTTTGCGGCGTGTGCAATGTTAAGTGATTAGAGGACGTTTTCACACAGCCTCTCATCTATACAATCTTTTGATCAGCATTTATAATGATGAATACTACTTATATATATATTAACTTTAAAAATTTGTGTCTCTAAGAGTGTAGACCCGGGAGCAAGTGTTTTTTAAATATTGTTTGACAGCTGAGAATAATAAACTCTGTGAACAGTTCTGTTAAGGTGTGACTGACAAGGCATCATTCTGTCAAAATTATGTAAATTTACTTTGAAACAAAAAAGTAAATCTGTTTACGTAGATTTTAGATCACCGTGTCCCTTTTTTGATCAACATAATCCGGCTTGAGAACAAGTAATATTTCCAGTTAATAATCATTTTCCTAATAATTTTACTGTTCACGATTCAAAATCATCAACAAGATAAAGAAATTGGCATATCCAAGAAAATATTACCAAATTTTAAAAGCCTTAGTCGTTCTACTACTTGAAAATTTTAAATTAGGATCTTGGCTACGTGCTAAGAAAATATCTTACGTTATAATTCTTAACAAACTATAGAAAAAACAAAATGTTATTTAGAAAAAATGTAAAACTAAACATTCTTTACAATTTATTAAACTAATTTTTAATTTTCCAAACAAAAAAGAAATTAAATTTCTAGAAAATAAAATTTCTTAAATTCCCTATTATCCTTTAAAATTAAAAAATAAAAAACGAATTCTGTGAAATTAATCAATGGCCTTTTTTCTATTCTTCTTTTATTTGTTTTGTATTGGTTGTTTAGAATTGAGAAAATATATATATTCTATAGAAAATTAACTTCACCGCACAATGTGTCCAATAATGATTAAATACTTTCTACACTGCCATTGCCACTACTCCAAATGAATATTTTGCACAATGGCCCGACTTTTTTTCAAAAGACTTTACTTGAGAAGTTTATTTACAACGCGAGTATTAAGAGAGAAAAAAAAACAAAAACAAAATATAATAATGAATGAATAAATAAATGAGTAGGACGAAGAATGAATGGTGTTGTTGTCATTGTTGATATTGTTGTTGTAAATAAACAATAAATTGAAAAGATTTCTCAAAAGTTATTGTCGTTGTTTTGTTTTGTTACGAAAAATGGAAGACGGCGACAAGGAAAACATAAAAAATTCATTAAAAGTAATAAACTAATTCCATTCGATCCTATTAAAAATCATTTTCAAATTAAGGATATTTGCATACAAACCTCATGCCAAAAAACATACACCAGCACAATCAATAAACTTTTACTTGGTTGTAGCGTTTACATTAATAAACGAGGGAAGTTCTGCAATTCTAAATGTTAAGTTAGTAACAAGAAATCTAGCAAGACTTTTACAATTAAACACTAAGAAAATTGTTTATTTTACTGTTATCATTTTAAAGGAGATATTAAATTAAATCACAAAACTTGCCCAAAAAGTATACAATTATAAGAAAAATGATTAGGTTGTCGCTGTGTCGCTATGTGTGAATACCCGAATTCACTCATAATTCCGTGATTAGACATGAGAGAACCCAATAACAAATGTTTTCTAAACCAAAATATATAATCTCAGGGATCTTGGATAGGCCATCCAGTATTTTTAACGGCTCTGACCAAGCTAAGCAGTGACACGTCACTGAGACAATTAAGCCCATAGAAGTAACGTGCTGGGAGAGTCACGAAGGTAACTTGATTGCGATTTCAACACGTTTCTATGCGAGGATAACCTATGATTCCAAAAAATAATTTTAAGCCAAAAGGTTAAGTAGTTCTTCAGTACTAAGATTTCTAGATTTTCCGTTCATGCAAAGTGAATTATATATGATTGGTCCAAGAAACACTATTTCCCAGAAAGTCTTGGGTAAATCACTCCAAAAATTATTCTACAGGTAATTTAGTTTCTTTTTTTACTGGTAAGTCACAATAAGTAATTTCTGGGGCCTTATTCTATAATTCTCTTAAGCTAAAATGCTAAAATTTTGGGTTTTTGAAACAGGCTGGGCGTTAGAATATATAAAATAAAAAAGAGTAGAGGTAATAGGCATGAAGTTTTTAAATTACAATAAGCGTTCAAGAATTCTCTTCGTAGCCAAACAGTCCTAAATCAAGTTTATATATTTTTAGCGATAGAGTTTTAGCTTATGAGAGTTACAGAATAAGGTCTCTGGAGTGTTCTAATTTGATTTTTTTTAGCGAAATTTGTCAATTTTCTTAAGTTGTTTTTACGGTGCTTACAAACTTATTCTGCAGAGCATCCCTAATTCAACTGTTAAATATTCTGAAGACCAAGCTGAGCTCTGAGAGTAACTGATTACCATAAACAAGCTTCTCAAATCTGTCGTTCGGAATCGACTTTAATCTGTAGGTTCCCGTAATCATGGATAAAAATTAACACACACAACATGGGTGCTGCTAGGCTATAACCCTGAAACAGGGTTGTAATGTCCAATTATGTATATATATAATAATCAGTTAATATTCTTTACGGCCATTTTTAGGTAACCTATAAATTTGTCACGCCCCCTTTATATTACGCCCAATTTTAGAAATTTTTAACGTGAGAAAAGCCGACAAACTGAGTATTTTCTTTAATTATTTTCCTTAAAGCATTTTTTTTAATTTCAAATAAATTTCTATAAATATAAAAAATACTGCCAACATTAAGATAACGAACCTCGTACATTAGAAATGTTTAGCTTATAAAAGACTATCAGATAATATAAGCAACCAATAATAAAAAAATAACCTCTGCTGTCTCATACCCTCTTAAAAAAAAATTAATTTCTATTCTTAGAGTTCGTTATTCAAAAATTAAAAAAGAAATTTAGCTTTTGGGGCTATACCAAGCCAGAGCAGATTAAAGTAAATGACACAATAATGTTTTTAGCAGGACAAAACTAAGGCCAATAAGGGAACATATACATGTACTGACACACATACACAAAAGAAAGCGACAAATATTGTTAGAAATTTCTTAATACTTGTGTTCATATTTTGCAAAGCATCTTACAGAAGAGTTTGGTTTTAATCGGCTCTTTAAAATCCTAAATTTCTGTTGTATACTTACGAGCCTTAACCTAAATGCTACAACTTTAGCTTAAAACTCATAAGAAGAAAATAATCTCTAATGAGAAATATTTCATTAAAAACATGGTTCATTATATCCTGATTCCATTTTTTAATTTTACAGGATAGTAAAACCCAATTTTAATTTTCTCACTCCCATGCACTGTTGACCATTTAAGAAAAAAAAACACCAAAATCTGGCTAAACGTAAACGAAACATGTTTTGGGATAAAAGCTTTTTTGGAAGAGCACAAAAACTACCATTTAAATGCGGTTTTTTTCCTCTCTCTCAATAAAAATTAAGCAAAAAACAAAAACAGGTTCTGCCAACATTCATCAATCAGTTGCAGACTAATTACATAATCCTCTCTTGATTATTTTCTCTACTTTTGTCCTACCATCCGTAGTAATACATTTTGGAAGCCCACCACTAATGGCATGTTGTTGTTTCGCTGATGTCTCCCTTTTTGTTGGCTGGTCTTGTTTTCAACGTTGTTGGTCCAACCAACTTGTCAACAAGACAATGGAAATGATAAATTAAATTTTATTTAAATTTTTTGTCTTTAAATTAAAGAAAATGAATTTTTAATGGGATTTCTAAGAGGCCTCTAATTAAATTCCAATTATTTTAAATAAAATTTTACTTCCACGAAGAATTTTCTATTGTAAAGGTTGGCAGCGGATTAGGGATATATTTTGTATTGTTGAAACCTTTTTTAAGGAATTTAATGTTTTTAGTTTACTTTGATAAATCAACATAAATATGTAAGTATGTATGTAGTTGCACTTATGACTAAAGTTTAAATATGTACTTTAGTTGCAAACTTTGGCTTGTATCAATTGTTTTATCATTAAATATTTTAGGGAGATTTGTTTTAAAAATAACGAACACCATAAAATTTAGATTTAAATTTAAATAATACTCTGACATCTTGAAAAAAAGAAATATGAAAAAATTTCGGCTACTACCTCTCAGCAGTCTTCTGGCAAAAGCTCTGGGGGTAATTAATTGCCATGAACAAGCTTCTCAAATCTATCGTTCGGAGTCGACTTTAAATTGTAGGTCCCAGTACTCATGGAAGAAAATTAACCCACATAATAGGAGTGCTGCGAGAAACCAGGCCGTAACTCTGACACAGGGTTGTAATGGCTCATTATGTATGTTATGTATGTATGTATCTAATACTATTGACTGTTTAGTTTAGAACTTCCTAGTTAAATAAAACTTTAAGTTTTTCAGTACAAAGATGAATGAAACTTGAATGCAATTTAAATGGTGAATAATGTTCATTTAAGTTTTGTGTAAAAACATTTTTTTTGGCCAAATGGTTTAATTTTGGCAAATAAAAAAAAACTCAACAGGTTTTTCCTTTTTAAAATATGTATTAAAGCTTGACGTTTGCTTTTCTAAACTCGACATTTTCTTCTAAATTTTTTTTTTAAGCAAGCATCCGAATAGTGCTGTCAAATTCTGCTACTTTTCATTACTCGATAGTATTGAGTACTTTCATTTGGGTACCCAATACTACTCAATACATTTAACGGATTTTATATTTAAGAGAAAACAATTTCATAAAGTATTGTGTTTTTAAACAGAAATTTGTTTGGCCGTTAAAATTCAATTTTTCCATACAACTTCGAAGAAAATTACAACCCTCAAAGTATTTAGTAGTTACTTTCAAGTATTGAGTATCCAAAAATTCGTATAAATACTCGATACCCATTACTCAATACTTTGCCAGCACTACATCCGAAAGCATTCTTTCGACAGAGTGAAATAAATCTTTATGCATAAACATACAATTGAAAAACGTTTAATGTGTTTCCAAAATTTTCTTCTTCTGGAAAAAGCGAAACAAAAGTGATCGCTCAGAAAACGCCAGTGATTTTTCACGTCAAAACTTGATAAAAAAAAACAAGTTCTGATTACTTTTTTATGAAGTACCCAAGTCGGTTTACCAATAAGACATAAATATCTATACTCGACTTTAAGAGGGGAGTATAGTGGTGGTGCCGATGATATTGGTACAGCTTAAATTTAGGCATAATTAAGGTGATTAGCTATAAGATTATGTCTAGTCTGTGCTAGAGCTAAGTAGCGGTTCCACTAAGAATTTCGCCATTGTGGTTGATGAACTGGACTTTGGAATACTGACTAGGGGGACGTAGTGCAGTTGTTAAAGCACACTTTTTCAATACAAAGCAACCCAGGTTCAAATCCCAGGACAGGTGAAAAATTAAGAACCCAAATTTGTGCAGTATTTTTAAGTTTTAATTAAAAAAAGCGAGGTTTTCCATCCCCCACTCTTTCTAGATAATTCATGCTTAAGAAGCCGCCCCCTGACATTCTACAGTATCCACCTTTGACTTTGGCACCAAAAAAATGATCAGGAGATAGAGCCACCTACTAGAATCCTAGACTAAACTAAGCAAAGATCGTAACCAACCACCAACTTATTAAAAGATCCTCACCACTTCACAATACACAAATAACAGCGACAGATGGGGCAATTGCAGTTAATCATTTCAAGGGTGAAGGTATAACACTGGCCATTGAGTGATCAACTGACAGCAATGTATCTCATTGACATAAGGCACTTAATAATACTCACAGCATGAGTAGGGGCTTAATCCCCTGAGTATTGGTCTTCTACATAGAATTTTTCTAAAAGATTTGAACACATTCTAATTAGATAATATGAATTAAAACTTATTTATTAAAAAAAAGAGCTCTTGACCAACTTTCAAAATGCGATCAGTAAACCGTTCATTTCTAGAATACTTTATCGACAACGAGACTTTAAGGAGACTTTGCTACTACTAATTTAATAAAACTAAATTATCTTACATAGGACAAGTCCCCTTTACCTTGATTTAAGAATTCTGTATAATTTTGGTCTGTTTAAAATTTTCATGATGTTTACCATGATTGGGAGTGGTATAGGGTATAATTAAAAACTAATAGAATTGGTAAGCCTTTCCTATGGAATAGATAAAAAAAAATCATCCACCCTTTTGAAACAAGAAAAAAAAAATTTTTTTTATTTTTTTCTTAATTTAAACACAAAGGAAAGAAATTCTTCAACTACTTATACACTATTTTGATTGCTAATGTAAAACTAATATTTAATTTAAACCCCCTGTCTTGTCTCTAAACATTATGTTGAAGCTCACATTCTGACATATCCATAAATACTTACATACATCAATATGTATGTTATGTTTGTTCGTTTATTCCTACCATCTATCTAATATCTAAAACTATCAGTAACCATTGGCTGTGTTATACAAAGAATTCTTTAAATACATATTTATTTACAATCAAATTTTGAAGTCGTCTTTGTTCAAACAACAGCCACTGATACTGGTGTTTCACAATTCTATACGTTTTGTTATCTTTTAACCTTTTTTTAATGTGAATTTCTTTTTATTGACATTATCTTTGAAAATTTCTAATATGTAGTGCAGGCTATTGGCTAAAATAGCTAGTTTACTGTTTAGATCTTTTGTTCCATATGAGCAAATAGATGATTCAATTGTTACAAGCAAAGATGTGGGTGATTTGTTCAAATAATTTAAGGATATTTTTTTTTTTTTTTGTAACATCATTTGATTTCAGTTAGAGTTGGATTTATTTGGTTTCATTGTTTATAGTAATAGTGTAACGCAGATATTTTAAAGAAAATCTAATAAGAGGGGTAAGAAATAAAAATAATATTCTCTGTAAAACGTGTATTACTACTAACAGTGGAAATATCAATGGAATTTTTATTACTTAATATGGCAGACTTTTAGGCTTATTTGTTATAACTATACTATAACAGTGGGCTTGCAACATTAAAATATTAAACTATTTTGATGATGTCGTTATTGATTAACCAATTTGTCAAAAGATCTTTGACATTATTTTCAAATGAAAACTTTAACAAATAGTGGGAAGGGTGTCACGACGTACTGATTACCTATAAAAGAAATGGGTATTGAGATATATTTGTGTACATATTTATAAGAAAAAAATTTAATTTTTGAAACATTTTTGGCATTCTTTATAAATGGATTATTTATAAAAGCAAAATTTCTTACTATATATAATTTTTTTAAATATTACAGATTTATTTGTTAACAGATCCTTAATATTCTTAGTTGATTACTTCTTCACATAAAAATAAATTATTGAAGACAAATTTCAGTTAAATGTTTAATTTTAAATAAAAACAAAATACCTCGCAAAACGCAAACATGTGAAAAAGAATTATTGCAATAAATTATAAAAACGAAACGTTAAAATGCAGTAAAAAACTATTGTGTTAACGGCACGGTTCGCAATCGTGAGGAACCGTAGAAATTTACTTTTCAACTACATTTTAATTTTATTGCAATCTTAGAGCCCTGAATTCAAACTATAATTAAAAATAACATGGGGACTGATTTCTTGCAAATATTTTTCGGGCAGGCTAAGCCACATTCCGTTGACTGGTTCAGAACTTACTTTTAAAAAATATGGAAGACATTGCGACGTTTTTAATGTGAAAGCTCAGTTCTAGAAAAGGACAGAAAACTTTTTTAGCTGACAGAAACTAAATTAAATTAAAATATTTTCAGGAAAGTTTTACTTTTGCGGCTACCTAAGAATCATTCTGGGAAGTTCATAAAATTTAGAAAGGCGTTTATTAAGATCTCAGGTAAATTTTTGTAGTTCATTGTTTCCTTAAAAAAAGGTAAAAATTATCGTCGTTTTTTAAGACCAATACTCAGGGGTAAATCTCTACTCATGAAGTGCATTTTATTGGAATTTGAAGATAAATTATAATTTAGAAAAACCGCAAATTTTATTTTTATAATTTTTGTCGTTTGTTGGAATTGAACCTTTGTCGTTTGAGTTTCTGTGCGAGCGCTCTACCCACTATATCACGACTCCCCCCCTCTCAATCGGTACAATTTTTGTTTTTCTTGAAAAAAACTACGACTTTGCCCCGAAAGTTAATAAAAATTTCAAACGGTATGCAAGATATGAGCCTGAGAAAATGATCAATTTGTGCAGAAATGACACCGAGGCCCCAAATGTTTGGGGCAAAACTAGGAGAATCGGTTGTCTTTTTTTTAACAAGAACAACACTAAAAAGTTTACATTAGGCAATCAAGTACATACATACATACATAACTGGCCTTTACAACCCTGTGTCAGGATTACGGCCTAGCTTCTCGCAGCACTCATGTTGTGTGTGTAAATTTTTATCCATGAGTACCGGGACCTACAGTTTAATGTCGACTCCGAACGACAGACTTAAGAAGCTTGTTCATGGCAATTAATTACTCTCAGAGCATTTGCCAGAAGACTGCTGAGAGGTACTCAGCTGGGTGTCGAACCCAGGGTTCATGTCTTAGTAAGCCAACACACTAACCACTAGACCACGGCGACTAGGCAATCAAGTAATAGTATTATAAACCAATATCTCTGGGCTACTTTTGTCCCACTGTTAACAATACAATGTGATGACATCAATAAAAACAAATAAATTCTTCTTTTAAGGGGTCCTTTTATAGCACACCAATAACAGTGGTTGAGAACTTATACAAATAACAACAACAAATTCAAAATACAAAAAGAATAATAAGAATGTAAAGAAACGAGTTTCTAGTTTATAATATTTATGATTATATCAATAATCATAATATTTTTGGTTACGCCATAAAATTATGATTTCTAGAAAAACATATAAATATTGTTAAAACTACTTGCCTACTCGTCCTTTAACATAATGCTGTCTGTAAAAGAAAAGAAACAAGACTCTGCTGATTGAACGAATACACAAGTATCATACAAGAAACTGGTGTTATGATAATAAAAATGTTAATAAAAATATTCCTATTTTTATACATTTATTAAGAACACATTGAAGCATACATACATACTCGTATGCACATACATACTTGCATACTATAAGGATGTCCTTTTAAGCTATAAATATAAATATATTTAAGTGTGTAAATATGAGGGAGAATGTACGTAAGTGGATGGATATAAATTTAAGCATTTTATAACAACATTAAAATAATCTGTATTTAGGCATATTAAACAGAAAGACCTGTTAAACAAACTAATCGAGATTTAATAGGAAGCCAAAAAGTATAGATTGCGCACAAAATGGTTTTACGAGTACTATAAATAAATTTACCTCAAAAATTAAGACCGCAGAAAAGTTTATTATCACATATATATACTAGTCATAGAGTCGACCACAGTCCGAAAATCAAATATCTGGCTGGGTCTTGCACAGTTATTTTTATATTGAATTTTTTTACATTTTAACTACAAATTGTAGAAAAAATGCCTTTTTTGGGAAAGGTATTGCGTGATTTAGACGTCGTGGCCTAGTGTGTTGGCTTACCAAGACGATAGCGCTGGGTTCAAATCTCAGCTCTGACTTCTTGAAAAAAAGTAATATAAAAAAGTTATTTCTTTCGGCGACTATCTCTCAGCAGTCTTCTCTCAAAGGGATTAATTGATTGCCGTGAGAAAGCTTCTCAAATCTGACGTTCGGAGTTGACTTGAAACTGTAGGTCCCGGTACTCATGGATACAAATTAGCACACACAACATGAGTGCTGCAAGAAGCTAGGCCGTAACCCTGACAGGGTTGTAATTTCCAATTATGTATGTATGCATGTAATGTGTGCTGTAACAAACGCTGTAACGCTTTGTTCAAGAATCTTTACTTATTTATAATAAAAAGTTAGCAACTCGTTTTACGTAGTAACGTACGAGTTCTTAAATTTTTTTTAATTCTCTGACCAGTTATTAAATCGAAGGTATGGAAAGTTTTAATAATATCAGACTATAGCAGGTGATAAACTTGTCAGTTTTTTGTTCTATATTCTAACGAGTTGCTAACTTTTCATTATAAATACAGCCATTAAATTTCAAAGTTTTAGAGTTATTAAATTGCCATCTCATACACAGAAACAGTCTACAATTTTTGCTTAACAAACAGACTGCGATTGTATTTTCCAAAAAAATTACTTAAATTTATTTTTAAATTAAAATTTCCTTAAATTCTTAAAGATTTTCTTTTACATTTTCTCGACTTTATTTTCTAAATTTTCCTACTCAAAATAAAGAATTTACGCATAATATTGATTTTCTTCTTGATTATTTGGCATTTTTTTTTTGTCTTTCTTTCTTTAATTTTAATTTTCTACTGCCAAGTTCTATTAAGTTTTCCGTAAAAAGTTCTTCCGGTTAAAAACCCATTAAACAAACTTTTTATTTTTCAAACAGAACAAAAGTTTCAAAACTCAAAAAAAAAAAAATTAAGAAAAGAAAAGAAGCCCAGAACTGTGTGAAAGACAGACAAACAAACAGATAGAGATGAGCCCATAAAAACAACAACAACAACTAAAATTAAATTAAAAACTAAAGTCAAAAAACTTTAGCGACGAGACGCCATATTTAAAAATATATTTTATTATTGTTGTTGTTTTAAAAACAAAAACTAGGCCAAAACAAACTGCGCCACTTGCGCATACGCAACATAAAGTCGCAAGAAAAGTTTGTTTGAGAAAACTAAAAACGTAACAAAATTGATAACAAAACCACAAAAACAAAACAAAGTTTATATTTCTTTGGCAATTAAACGTTAAACACAAAGTTTTAGTTGTTTTTTAATCTGTTGATAACACTTGTTACACATAAAACAAAAACGGAATATTTAAACTTCCAACTGCAAACGCTGGTCGATTTAGATGAAATACTTCACTGTAATTATTATTTCTTACATGTTGTTCCAATAGGACGGAACAATACATACATACATACATAACTGGCCTTTACAACCCTGTGTCAGGATTACGGCCTAGCTTCTCGCAGCACTCATGTTGTGTGTTAATTTTTTATCCATGAGTACCGGGACCTACAGTTTAATGTCAACTCCGAACGACAGACTTGAGAAGCTTGTTCATGGCAATTAATTACTCTCAGAGCTTTTGCCAGAAGACTGCTGAGAGGTAGTCACCGAAAGAAACATTTTTATCATAATTCTTTTTTTGAAGATGTCAGAGCCTGGAGTTGAACCCAGGACCCATGTCTTAGTAAGCCAACTGAACACCTGGAAATAAATATTCCAAATATTATTGGAATTTTATATTACAATACTGCATAATCGTTTCTTTAGTCCTATGATCCTGGAACTCGTAATTTTTAGAAGAATTAACATCCATTTTTGGGAATTATTAGTCACATTTGAATCTCTTTTGACTCTTTTGTGCAGATTACTTTTGTCGAGACTTTTTATTCATTTCCTTTTCCTGGTTATTTTAAACTCACTTTAGACGATGGGTATTTATTGTCTTTTTTGAATATTTTATCAGTCACTAGCCTAAACCCAGCGTGCTTCGCTCCACCTACCGCTACCATTTATACAAATTTTTCGACTGATGATTTTTAATGACTACGAAATCAATTACACCAAACTCAGAAACTTCAGCTTTAACACTTCTCAAGATATAAAGAAATTAATATTTTTCTTACATGGGAGGTACCACGCCTACTTTCTGATTGATGATTTTCCTTGATTAGCTTAATGGCTCTTAAGATATTAGTTAAGCATAATATAATAATATTTTACATTGAATTTGTATGGGAATATACAGGAAAATCTAAATACCATAACTCCGGAACCAAAAAGCGCAAACTTCACATAAGCAATATACAGACTATTCCCAACGTGCCCTGGAATTTTGGCTAAAATCGATTCATCCATTTTTGCGGTTAGTGATGATATCAAAATGTACAATAATTTTTATATATTAGATTTATAATATTTTCCTTTTTCAGTTCATGCTTGTTAGATGTCTGCAGCCATATTTTTTTTTCATATAATTTTTAGGATGTAAATAAGAAATAATTTCCTCAAGCCATTGCTTTTTGTGGAATTCGAACTCTTGATCATCGGAATGGCAGTATCAAGCACTACCAATTTTTCTACTGGGCATTTATTTATTTTTGAATAAAAATTTTTACCACATTCTTAATCATTACAATCAGTTTTTAATCATCTATCTGCAAAACTCAAACATCTCTGTGCTCTTTTCTTATCGCATAGTTTTCAATCGCCTGGATGATCAATTTATGTTTACAATACAATTTGTTTTTTGAATTAAACACTTTTTTAAAATTGTTGTTTAAGTTTTTGATCAATCAAAACCCAGCGAGGTGATGTTTAAAAAACTAATCTAATCGTTGTATAGTGGTTAGAGCGCACGTACAAAAACTCAAACGGCCCAGGTTTAAATCCCCGCAAAGAAGAAAAAAAAAGTCGCCGTGGTCTAGTGGTTAGTGTGTTGGCTTACTAAGACATGGGCCCTGGGTTCGACTCCAGGCTCGGACATCTTCGAAAAAAGAAATATGAAAAAAATTCGGCGACTACCTCTCAGCAGTCTTCTGGCAAAAGCTCTGAGAGTAACTAATTGCCATGAACAAGCTTCTCAAGTCTGTCATTCGGAATCGACATTAAACTGTAGGTCCCAGTACTCATGGATAAAAATTGACACACACAACATGAGTGCTGCGAGAAGCTAGGCCGTAATCCTGACACAGGGTTGTAAAGGCCAGTTATGTATGTATGTACTCAATTAAAGGAAAAAAGAAATACGTGAAGAAATTGTATACCAGCCGAAATGAACATGTTTTTACATTCAGCTACGGTAGGCTCATTAGAGTTCTATGTGGCCAGAACACATTCATCACAATCATCAACTATTTAACTCACACATTTCTTTAAAAATCGTATATTGGAATTATAGTTTAATAATCAATAAATATACTTTGTAAAGATGACATTGCTTCATAGATATAATTTTTTTCTTTGATTGAGAATACATACGTGCAGCACAAATAAACTAAATTCATTTAATAGAATTTAGATCTAATTTAGGTGTTTTATAATCTACTAAAATGTCGTGTTTTACTATTTTTACATAAAATAATATTCACGAAACAACCAAGTTATTTGTATGCTCGAATTACATTCTCCAGGTCAAGCAGAGGTAATAAAATTAATACTATGGTCATAATAAGGCAATCTCTGAACAACATTTCTTCATCAACGCCATTCGTCTTTGGAGCCAACTACCACCTCAAATTCAAATTTTAAGCAATGCAAGGCAATTTAAATCTGCGATATTTGAATACTTTTCTTAATTTCAATTTGAATGTAAATATATATATATTCTTGGATGCTATGGAATAATTGATACACTTTTATATTATTTTTATTTTTTTGATGTATTTGCATGTGTTATGTATGTTAATTCTTGATATCTATGGTTTTGCTTTATTAAATTTTTTTTTTTAATTAATTTATTCTATTTTATATGAATGCAAAATCTCTACCCAATACTTTAATATAAGACTCGTTCTTGTTGTATTGTATTGACCAAATAAATAAATAAATAAATAAATAAATAACGAAACAAAATTAAAAATGTAACTAAGATTGGCAATTTATAACTCATTTCAAGAAAGCAGGGGTCGTGATATAGTGGTTAGAGCGCGTGCACAGAAACTCAAACGACCAATGTTCAAATCCCAGCGAAGGAGAAAAAATAAAAAACTAAATTTACGGTTTTTAAAATATTATAATTTAAAAAAAAAATAAGAGGTTCACCCCTCCAGGAAGGCCATCTTCACGAAACCGCTTTCTGAGATTTCCAGTCTATTCCACCAAGAAACGACTGATGAGAAGTACAGCGCCACCTTCTAAGAAAATAACAGCTAAACTACATTAAAAAAAATATGCTCACCACTCACATTCAACACCCAGATGGGGCAATTGCTGTTGATTCTTCAAAGGTGAAGGCATAAGACTGGCTTTTGATTGATCAAATTGACAACAATTTGTCCCATTAATATAAGGCGTTTAACATCATCACATCTATCTATTAATTCAATATTCCAATACAAAGCACTGCATTTAATAGGAGTTTCCCCTTAAATAAAAAACAAAATATTTACTCACTATTAAATGAACTTTTAAATGAAAACAATAACAAATAAGTTTTTTTAAATTAAAAAAAATCTCCAAAATTGAACAAATTATAAATTAGAAATTTTGAGTAATATTGTAGTTCAACATGGGTTTGTATTTAAATTTCTGAAAGTGGGAAAGTCAGGGTAGGCTCCGCCATCTATCTATTTTGTAACATATGGTTTTCCGCTATAGTTCAGATGGTTCTGGTGATCGTTTTTTTTACAATAAAACCATCAAACTCATCTTGTTCGAAGAAAATGTATGAAAAAAAAAAACAATTTTTTATGAAAATGTACTGCGAATTACAATTCTTTAGTAGAACATGACCAGTCAATTCTTTTAATTTGAAATTAAAAAAAAATTGCAACGTACATATACATATATTCCTTGTTTTCATGTGTTCCTTTTTTAACAAAACCAAAAAAGTTAACAGGTCTTCTTGTAGGGTATTTTTGAAATAAAAGTTCATAGACTCTGGTCATAACTTTTTTTTTTTTTGCTTTTAATTTAACAATTACGGCTGTTGACTTTCTCAATAAATGATTAGTTTACAACAGTTTTTAGTTTTTTTGTGTGTTTCAGTTACTACAGTTAGATGTGTTGAATATCCCAGTAGTGCGTAAGTTTTTCTTACGCATGCGAGACATAAAGCAGACAAACAAAATTTTAACAAAATTTCACCCCAAAATTGCAACAAAAAATTAAAACTTTTGTTTTGACTTTGAAGAAAAGTTGTTATAAAATATTTAGTTGTGAATTTTGTTTTTGTTATTGTTTTTTTTTTTTTATTTCTACTATTTTAATAAAACCCTTAACAAATTTTAAGCTATTTTGCCTCTCTTTCTCGCTCTACCAGACTTTATAAGGAGTTTTTGGTTGAGGTTTAGAAAACAGTTTAATTTGCAATAAAGTTTTTCTGTTTTTTTTTTTTTTTTTTGTTTTTTGTTAGAAAACTGTGTTTTTAATAACTTTATTCCCCACATTCATATAATTTTTTTTGCTCTTTTTTTGGGTTAAAAAACAAATAACAAAAAACGCAACAACTTTCTTAGAAAAGAAGGGGTACTCGGTAACATTTTGTTTTACAAAAAAAAAAAAGTAAAATAAAATAAAATGCGACAACAACAAATACAACAAAAAGAAAAATAAGTAAATTTTTGTAAATTGTTAAAACTTTTTCGATCATTTAAAGTTTTGTTGGCTTTTAAGTTGAAAACAACGAATTTTATTCAAGTTTGTTAGAAATTTTGGAGCGAACGACCTGGGCTTTTCTCTATGAAAACAAAAAAAAAAACAAAAAAAGTTTTTTGATTATTGCCGCTACTGTATGCGTTTGTGTTTTTATGCGAAGCGATTATTTGGCGTCACAAAATATTCAAAGTCAAGGTCACAAGGAAGTATGAAATATGTTTCAAATAAAACCGTAAAACTTTGTTTTTAATTTTTGTTTTTTTTTTTTTTTTTTTGTTTTTTCTTTTTGTTTTTTGGGTTTGAAAACGAAAAGGACAATGACATTAAAAATTAGATGTTAAAGATAAAGAGAAATTTAATTTTTTTTATACTGCTATAAATACAAATTTTAAATTTCTTTTCACTTAATTTGAGAGCATTAGCTAACAAGTGACGTGGCAAATTGTTTGATGGAAAATAACTTTTCGGTCAAAATGGTTTTGTCAGGGTATTTTTGCTTTTTCTTTTCTTTATTATTAAGGCCAGCACTCTGGGGACGACCCTTACTTATGCTGTCCATAGTGCTGGTCTAGAAAAATATGTTATGAGAAGGGAGAAAGAGGGAGTAGTGTTTTGGGACATTTGATTTAAACTTACTAATATCGTAATTGGTAGTCGCCGTGGTCTAGTGGTTAGTGTGTTGGCTTATTAAGGCATCTTGAAAAAAAAAAATACATGAAAAAATTATTTCTTTCGATATGTAATTGGCAGAAAAACATGCGGCTAAAGAACGAATTCTCTCTATAATATATTGTGCGATTCACTGGACAATCAACTACAAAAGGATGTGCTCTGAGAGGGGTACGAGTATTCCACAAAAATATGCGATAATCGAGCAGCAAGTCCCTTATTTCATCAGAGCACCTCTCATGGTAGTACTGATAGAACACTGAAACGCACGCCACATTGCGCCGATACTCCAACGAAGCGATAGGTTGGATACCCTACCGACGCTGATAAGCACCTAAGCCCTTTCCTGTACACGATCGAGGAGCCCCAAAATAGACTTTGAAACACCGGCCGTATTCAACCGGTTGTATAATATCGGTTATATTTCATCCTAAGTCGGATAAAAGTTTTTGTAAACATTGAGAAGTTCCGACACATAAGAACAAATAAGACTCAGTGTTAGTACCGGCCAACATTTTAAAGTTTGTCAGAGCGCCAAAACTGGAGGAAACACTATAGGAACCCTAGACAAATTGAGAGCTATAAAAATTAAAAAGTTAACAGGTCTTCTTGGAGGGTACTTTTGAAATAAAAGTTTATAGTCTCTTGTCAAAACTTTTTTCTTTTAATTTCACAATTACGGCTGTTGACATTCTCAATACATGGTTAGTTTAGAACAAGCCTGTTCAAAAATAAAAATTTCATACACAATTGTTCCTTAGCTAAACTCACATGTATTCTTACGCTCTTGCTTTCAGTCGTCACTGAGACAGCGACGAGTTAACATGCGTGATGGATGTACGCTGATTTATTGTTTGCAGTGGGAACAAAATTAATAGCAATGCACACAAAAATTTTTTATTATAAATGAATTTGCAAATGCAATACCTTATTTATCATAGAACACTTAAAAATATAGTTTAAAAGTTTTTCAGCGACATTTTCATTATTTTTATAAAATTTTTAATAAATTTAATGAAAAAAACGAAACTTAAAAATTTTTTTTTTTTGTTAAAAAATTAAAAGTACTTTTTATTTCTTTATAGCAGATTAGTATTTATAAATTGTTCTTAAAGTAATTATATTTTTAGATGAAATTTTATATATAAATTTTACTTAAAAAAAATTCATACAACTGCAGATACTGCTACTTACACGTACATCAGTGTAATTATCATTTTCTCACCAACACAACTACATTTTTACTTTTGAACAGGCCTGGTTTAGAACCGTTTTTAGTCTTTTCTCTCTCTCTCTCTCTCTCTCTCTCTCTCTCTCTCTCTTCTCTCCCTCTCTCCCTCTCTCCCTCTCTCCCTCTCTCTCTCTCTCTCTCTTAAATTAATAATTAAAGCAGTAGACTGGAATGTTAGAATAGCGGCAAAATATAGCGAAGAAATTTTCATGTATAAGCAATGCTTTGGTAGTGCGTGTAGGATATTTTCCATTCCATCCAGTCTTAAAAAAAAACAACCGATGGAACAACCAAAAAAAGCCTGGTGATATAAATATTAAAGGCGATGAAATTAATTGATGAAATTTTGATTAAAAAAAAAAACACAATACACACTATATACACATTTATTATTTCGATGACCAGAAACTATGACTTAAAGTTCGAATTTTTTTATCACCCACCTTATTCTTTAGATTTAGCTTTCTCGGATAATTTTTATTTCTAAACTTTAAAAAAATGTTTTTATGAAAAACTTTGTGTTATTTATTCTCTTCTAATGTATGTATAATTTAAGTAAATTTTCAAATTCATTTATTAAATTTTGGTTATTACAAAAAAATATTCCGTTGAAATTTAAAACCTTTCAATAAAAATAAAATTAATGAATAAATGTTTCTTTCTTTACTTTCAACATATTTTTTTTTTATTTCTTAAGCCATAGTATGTAAATTGTAAAGAAAATATGCCGTTCATAGTCACTTAGTTACACCATAAATGTGTTTTCATTTTTCGGTTTATTTTTGGCTATAAAATTTATTTTTATTATTATTCAGTATGTGTCTTTAATTTGCTTCAGCAATATTTATGAATCCTTGTAAGTAACACTTGCTGGGATTCATAAATTTATGTAGATCCTTAAAAAGTGTGTGTATGTGTGTGTGTGTGTGTGAGAATACCAATTTTAGTGCCACTCATTTGCATAATATTCTTTAGTCTAGAGCGAATAATTTCTTAAGCTTTATATTTTCTTCGATTTACTCGTACACAGTATTTCATTTATTTTACTGGCTGCTATTACAGCATTTCAAGAGCATTAACATGCATTTGAAACGATTTCATTTTTTTTTTTTGTGCGCAGTTATTTTATATACCGTCTGGCTTTAGGATTGTCTTCGTTTTCATTTCCCTTTCCTTAAGGATGTTTTTTTTTTTGTGAATTTTTATTAATTTTATTTCGCGCTTTAATTTGGAAAAAATAAATTCTTTATTATTGTGATTTGTTGCTAAACACACATACCTACTCGTATGTATACCGGAAGTGCCATGCTACTCTCTCGTACTTTCAGCCATTGAGGTTTTCTTTTGGATTTCATATTTCAAGCCATAATATTTGCTTTGCTTTGCTTTTATAAATTTTTATGAACTTTTCTTTTAATTTCATGGCTGTGGTTCATCTTATGGCTAAAACTTCATTCACTTGCCATCTTTCAAATGCAGATTAAGCTTCTCTTGTTTTGTACATCTCCCCTAGGTTTTCTTGGGCTTCGCTTCTATTGTTAACGCCATTTGCATAAATTACCACAATTGGCGTCATTGTTATTGCTTGTATTTGCAGTATTTGCTGCTTTGATTTAAATTATTTTTGCTTTTTTTATTTACAGTTGCTGCCCCATGATGTTGCTGTCTTTAAAAACAAGTTGTTGCTTTTGTTATTTTCTATAATTTTGTTTTGTGTAAGATTTTGTCTCATTTGCTTTGATTTCGCTTGTTCGGTATTTATACAGCATTTACTGTCTTATTAGTAGAGTGGATCAGCTGTTGGTTAGGCAAATGACAAGAAAATCTAAAGAGGAAGTAAAATTATAATGGAAAATATTATTTGTTTTAAGAAGATTTCCTTGATAGTCTTAAGAGTCCATAAGAAAAGGTTTATAAATATCCAATTTACATAAATTCACCCAAATTATTTTTACATTAAAAATAAAGCACAAAACTAATTGTTTTTTGGCCAGCAAGCCACTATCAAGACTCTACACCGAAATATAATACAAAGAATATTTAATATACTGGTTGACCAAATCTTAAAATGAACAAATTCATAACAGTGACAAGTCATGATTCCTATAATCCTTCATTAAAGAATTCATTCTTAAATTACTTTCTTATGCATAAAAACATGTGTTTATAGAATAATTTGCTTGAAATCTATACACTGCTA
Organism: Metopia argyrocephala; assembly: GCA_963576795.1. Lineage (NCBI taxonomy): Eukaryota > Metazoa > Arthropoda > Insecta > Diptera > Sarcophagidae > Metopia > Metopia argyrocephala. Next base: position 16,366,146 of record OY756208.1, on the reverse strand, counting down.
AAATATTGAAACAATTTTATTGAAATGTTTATAGTATCTCTCTACAAATTTTCATCTGGGCGATGCCAAACCCCTTCAAAATAAATCATTATTTAACTATATCTTCAAAATAGTAGTAAAAAGTTTTATAGTCCAAACAAATTACAAAAAAAAAAGCGTTCGCCAGTTAAAAAGTGAACTGAATTTGGTTAGAGAGCGCATTTTAAATTTTTATTGGATGTTTTACAAACTTGGCTTGATAGTGTAATAGTAAAGCACACTCTTTTAGCAGGCCTTGGCGTCAGTGGCAGTTTGATCGGTTTATACCCACTTAAGAAATAATAAAAAAATAAAATATCAAAACTTACATACGTACATACGTACCTATATAATTTTTTCTTAAGACCAATACTCAGGGGTAAACCCTTACTAAATGCAGTGCATGGTATTGGAATGTTGAATATATAGATATACATACACAGATAGATGTATGTAAAGATGTGAAGTTAAGCGCCTTATGTCAAAGGGAAAAATTGCTGTCAATTGGATTAGTTAAAAGCCTGTGTTATACCTTCACCTTTGAATAATCAACAGCAATTGACCCATCTGGATGTTGAAAGTGGGTGGTAAGCACCTTTTTTGTAGGTTAGCTGTTATCTTCCCAGAAGGTGGCGCTGTACTCCTGACCATTCGTTTTCTTGGTGGAATAGAAATTTCAGGGAGCGGTTTCATAAAGGTTGACTTTTTGGAGAGAGAGAGAGAGAGAGGGAGGGCCTCTTTTTTTAGATTATAATTTTTGATAAAAGGGATTTGAACCTCGGTCGTTGTAGTTTCTGTGCACGCGCTCTAACCACTATACCACGGCCCCTCCCCCCAATGAATTTTATTTCGTGTGTACTTGTTTAAGTCTGCATTTTAAGGTTCAACTGATTGGTTATCGTCAGGAGATTATAATTTTTTCAATTTAATTTTAATTGCAAATTTAATGGGAGTGTTTCTTTTAAAATAAGCCTCAGATGTGATACTCGAGCCCAGTTATTCAGGTTTGAGGTATTTTTTAATGTGGTATGAGATTGTAATCAGTGAAAATCCATTCGCATTCCAATTAGTAGCTGTCATGACATTGCTTGTGATGCCATTCTAATCCAGTTTATTTATCCAAATGGGGTATCGGCTAGTCTGTCCAGTTTCAGACTGATTTGATTGTTTCTTTCTTTCTATTACCTTCTCCTATTAAACATTATTGCAGTGCAACATTGCCAAGCACACTATTAAACCGTCTTCACGATGCTGTTTCTGTTCTATTAAGAACAAAAACGGCACTTATTTTGTGCACAGCTTTCTCAACATCATAATTACAAACCAATATGCGATTTATCAAATGCTTCTTCTTTTAGCTAGATCCCCCATATTCAGCCGACGATCATCCACTACTATTTTGGAAACTTTTTTTAATTCAAAAAAACGGCAATTAAAAAATGTAGATATAGTCGCCGATCATGTAGATATAGTCGCCGTGGTCTAGTGGTAAGGGTGTTGGCTTACTAAGACGTTAGTGCCGGGTTAAAATCTCAGCTGTGACATCTTGAAAAAAAAAGAAATATGAAAAAATTTTTTCTTTCGGCTACTACCTTTCAGCAGTCTTCTGGCAAAACCTCTGGGAGTAATTGATTGCCATGAAAAAGCTTCTCAAATCTGTCGTTCTGAATCGACTTCAAACTGTAGGTTCCGGTACTCATGGATAAAAATTAACACACATAACATGAGTGCTGCGAGAAGCTATACTGTAACACTGATACAGAGGGTTGTAAAGGCCAACTAAGTATGTATGTATTTATGTCTGTTAAATCGATCATATGTTTTTAGTGTTAAATAATTATTTTTATTAGTATATTATGAAAATAAATGTACTTTAGATACTGAATAATGTTTACAATCTGAGTGAAACCTAAGTCATTAAAGTCCATATCAGTACAATCATTATTTTTGCTTTCTCCTGCAAAATAATGTAGCTTTTGCATAATTGACTTTAAACAATCAATGATGGTCAATTATTAACAAAAGAAAAAAAAATAACACAATAACTTCATCTCTGCTCATTTCTGCACTCATTATTATTTACCATTGCAGTCTATTCAATGATGACCTATTCATTGGAGGAGTACCACATTGTGGTTTTTTTTAAAACCATAAACAGGATCTGGAAGTAAAACGATAATTATTTTAATACTCGTACCATTTGGAATTTTATGTTTTGGCCACAGTTATTGTAACGTGGCTAAGTTGTAAATGTGTTTGAGTATTGGATTTTATAGCTGTTGTTAACAAGAGTTTCCTCCTTCTTATCGAGTAGAGTTGGTTGGTTTCACAGAAATAATTTGATTTTGTGAATGAAGTGGATTATTCTGATGGTTGGGCAATGTGTTGTGTGTGTGTGGTTAAAATGTATATTAAAAATTAATGCTTCGTTTCATTTATTTAATTAGAAAAATATTTATTTTAATTTTCGTTTTTTCTGGTTTTAAAAAAAACGTGGTTTCAGAAGTTTACAAATGAAAATAAGGAAAATATATGAAAATGTTGATTTTTTCATGACCTACAATGCAGGGTTTCAGGTTACTTTGTTGCCAAAGGAAATCTGATAATATTTAATAAATGATAGATTTTTAAACGTAAATATTTACACAAAAACTATTAAACTATAAAACTAGGTCGATGAATTATATAGGGTGCTGTCATCCTTTGATCCATCCATGGAACGCTATCCTACCAATGTTTGCGTCGAATGTTTGTGAATTGGCTGCTTTAAGAATTAAACGAAAACAATGCATTTTTCAACAACATCGTCTTTAGTGATAGGACTATGACAACCGATCTTTTGTGGCCACAATTGGCTTATATTAGCATCAATGGCCTTTGGTTTCAACAGGACGGCGCCACAAGCCATACAGCTGGGCAAACCATTCATTTATTGCATGAAAAATTTTCCCGTCGCAATTTGAAGATGTCAGTTGGTAGCCTCGTTCTTGTGGTTTAACATAGCTAAATTAATTTCTCTGGTGCCGTTTAAAGGACCGGGTTTACATGAATAAGATCCAAACAAATGATATCGAAAAGATGAAATTCAGCAGTGCTTTGACTAGATAAGCGCAGCTTTGTTGCAAAATATATTTAAAAATTTTGAGAAAGGAGCGGACATCTGTCGACGTGATAGAGATGAACATTTACCAGACATCATATTCCATTATTAATCCCATATTTCTACTTTAACTTGGTATCAACAAGACTAAATTTGTTGAAAAAAACGTGTTTTTAATCTAATTTACTTTCTAACCTCAAATTTACTCACCCTTTATATTCGATTTTAATTATTTCTTATACTTACTGCTTAATATTTCCTTTCAAGCTACTTTGGCCCAAAACGTTTCATACAAATAAAACCACGTTTATTATATGTAGCAGACAGGAAATACTAAGCAGTAGGAATAGTAACTTTTTTAGCCGAACATATCAATAAAAATTTCTTATAATTAATTAAAATATGATTATGGTCGCCATTGAACCAAATAAAAATTAATATTTTTATATCAATATTCTAAATAATTAATATATATCATTATTCAATCTACAAGGAATACAATTTAAAACCTCTGTGACTTATAGTGGTCCTTCAAGCCTACTGTTTGCTCAGCAGACATACTGCCTTCCTTACAAGCGCCAGCAACCTCATAACGTGTATAAGGCCCAATAGAATGATACAAAGTCCATAGCGTTTGCCAACTTAAATAGAATATATTGATAGTAGTAGAGAGCAATACTGCACAGTAGTACTCCGGATCAACATTGAATTTCATAGATACCGTTCTTTTTAGGAGATCCAAAAGAACTCATCTCTTTTCGAAGTGTTGCGCGTTGAAGTATTTGAAGCCAAAACCACGTTACAAAAACAGTAAAAATGTTAAGACCACACTACTAGGCAAAAAATTTGCTTTGGTTTTATTTATTTATTTTTGTTGTTTAACATGATATTTCGTGATACCATAAAAATCATTTAATAGGAGTTTCAAGCTCTGCATCTAGTTTTAGTAGTCGAAATTAGAACTATTATTTGACGACTTTAAAAAACTGGAAAAACTTTGACTTGCATATTTAAAAAAAAATGTGTATTTCCTTAATTATTTAATTTTTCGAACACTTTTTTAATTAATAATAATTCCAATATATTTCGATATATTATAATCACTATATATTACACTTTTAGCTCTTTAAAACAATACTCTCCGTATTACCACTTAAAGGTTTTCTTTGTACCAAATTTCTCGTTTCCAGTTCTTTTTTTTCACATACGAGTATATATTCGTTAAAGTTTTTCTGTTAAATTTCTCACACAAATTCCTATAAATAATTCATACATTTTCGCAGATAATGATTTCATTTAAGAAAAACTTCACATGCTGATAAATTCCATTTCTTACTCACTCTCAAACATGTAAGATTTTTCAATCGTTTTTTATTAATAATTCATATGAATTTTATTTCATTTTCACCACCTTAGACTTCCAAAAATCTTCATCAAACTCCTTTTACCATTGAAGTGAAGTGCTTGTGCAGCACAGGATTTACGCGATAAAAAAAAAAAAACAAAAAACGGCAAAAAAGCAGATGACAAATGATCGCGTAATTCTTTTGCAAATCCATGACGTTTTTTTTAATGTTGTTTTTGTACAGGAGGGCGTTTTTTGTTAAACTGTGGCATTAAGGTTGTTGTTTTATTATTGTTGTTGTTGTTGTGTTAGAAGCATCAAATGTTGTGCGACAACATTAGGAGGTCGTTAGAGTCAACGCTTAAGTGTTTTTGGTATCGTAAATCCTTAATGTCTGTGTGACTTTTGCTTTAAATGATAATGTAACGACAGTGTTAGAAATAATAGCGATACAGTGTGAGAAATTTTTTGACGATGAATAAATTTTAAATTTATTACTAAATGATGTGCTGAATATGGTGCCAAGAAAAATTTAACAACGTACGAGTATACGAACTGTTAAAATGCAAAAATGCTTCTTAAGAATTTATAGAATAAAATGATTTTTAAAGCAATTTTTTAATTCCTACTTTAAGTTCACAAACTCTAAATATTTGTAAATATTTATTCAAATTTCTAATCATTTTATTAATTTAATTTTGTTCAAATATTTAAGCTAGTTTCTTTTACGATTTAGACGATTTGCGAAATTGTTAGAAGTACTCGTACATATCATCACTAGTGAGTAAAAAAAAATTAAAGCGTAAAAACAGCTTAATGTTTGTAAACGGTGTTAATTTAAAATCGTAGTAAAAAACCTGTAAAACCAGTGTAAGGTGGGCAGAGTAATTAATTTAACATGTAAGTAGGAATTTATAGTTAAATATTTTTTATATATTTATTATTATTATTATCTATTGTGTCCCTTTGAGTCTACTGTTTGTTTAGCAGACCAACTGCCTTCCTTAAGAACACCAGCAGGTCCGAAACTTTAGTGGTGGATATGTCCGCCAGTGAGTCCATATCGTCGTGCGGGAGTTTATGTGCTCTATCCGCCATTTCATATATCTCGAGTTAATGATGCAACTTTAGGTTTTTGACACAAGCACTTTTAAAATCTCCGAAACTAGATGAGATATCCGAAAATGGATTACAGTCTTGAAAAATTTAGGGTCAAAATTTAAAGTTGGCATCATTAACTTGAGATATATAAAAAATATAAAGTGGCGGATAGTGCACATAAACTCCTGCACGACGATATGTCTTCCTAAACACATCCATCTAAATCTATCAAGAGCCGCACATTCACATATATTGTGCTCTGTTGTCTCTGATGCTTGTGAGCATAGTCTACAAACATCTACATATGTGATCGCGATTCTCTTCAAATGCGCTCTCATACTACAGTGATCCGTAAGAAAATCTGTTAAGATTTTCAGGTCTAGCCGTCTATACTTTAAAACATCAGACTTACTCCCAAATCGCGGACGAATCACAGCCTTTGCTTGCCTGAGACCCGACTGGGCGTTCCAATGTTCAAAACATTTGCTAGTTTCCCACTCACTAATTACTTAGATTCAGAATAGTAGAAAGCGGTGCTGTACAGAAGGGCCCCGTGTTTAAATCGAAATCGAGTGAAATTAAATCGTATAAAAATACAAAATGGCGATAATTCGGAAAAAAAAAGGAATTTTTGACAGCCAGAGAACATTTGCCGATTTATTTAGAGATGGCAGCAAGGCCTTTATAATGCAATTAAATTTACTAAAAATCTGTTTATAAGATTCATAAAGACCTCATTAAACCAAATGAAGTTAAGTTAGCTTGTGCACAGAAATTCAAACGACCGAGCATCAAATCCCAGCGAGGGAGAAATAATAAAAAAATAAATTTGCGATTTTTTCAAAAAAATTATAATTTAAAAAATAAGAGGTTCCCTATCCCCTCCAATCCATCATCACGAACCCGCTCCTTGACATTTCTAGTCTATTGCAGCAAGAAAAGAATGGTTTGGAATACAGCACCACCTTCTGGGAAGACAACAGTTAACCTCCTTAAAAAAGATGATTCTCACCACTAACATTCAACACCCAGATGGCTCAATTGCTGTTGATCATTCAAAGGTGAACGCATAACAGTGGCCTTGGAGTGATCAAATTGACAGTAATTTGTCCCATTCACACTCTTAAGGCACTTAACATCATCACATCTGTCTATCTATGTATATTTATATATTCAACATTCCAATACAATGCATTGCATTTAGTAGGGGTATTGAGTATTGGTCTTAAATAAAAAAAGAAACAAAAAATGTTGTTAATAAATCAAAGTGAATAAAACTACAAATTAACCGAACTTGCCAAAAGTAGACAAAAATTTATCCTAAATCTTTTGGGTAGTCAACCGGGCGTAAGAAACATAAATATTTCGAGTGAAACCAAAAAGAAACTATTTTTAAAAGCTTCGTTGCAATGTAGGAATAGAACTTATTACTTAAAAAAAAAATAAAAAAGAAGCCTCTTTATCGTTTGTGCTCAATTTCTAAATTAACTTTATTAATAAAAACTAAAAACGTATGAAATTATAATCACATCATAATAATTTGCCAGAAAGTTTTTTATATTAAATTTGTTTCTTTTTTTTTTGTTTTGTTTTGAAAAGTACATAATGAATGTCATTTTCAAAGGGAGTTTTGATTGTTTTGCCTCTTTTCTTTTATTAATTTAATGAATATTTTTTTCTTGTCTTGGCTTGTGTTTTTCCTAATTTTCTTCAACAAAACTAATGAGTTGATACTAATGCGCATAATAATTTTCTGTTCGTAGTGTTCTTTTTTTTTTTCTTTCTTATATTTTTGGCGACGTGTCGTACAAATATGTTTTACGAGTTTGTATTACAATCGAATATTTATTATTTGAACAGCAGCAGTGGCAGTAGCAGCAGCAACAGTACTAAAAGACAAAAGTGGGTTTACAACCATTTGTTTTTCTTCTCCAAGTGTGACAATAAATGTATTACACTCGTACAAATGCGAGTAAATAAATATTGAAATAGAACTGATAGTGGTGTAACAGAAGAATATTTCTTGGTGACAACAACACGCCCTATATTTTAACAGCATAGTGTTTATATTTAGACCGATTATATTTGGACCCTTTTTCTTATTTATTTGTTTATAGACTGTATGCTTTAAGAGACCATCAGTGTACAAGTTAGTCTTTTGCTAAGACAAATTATACTGAATATGTTTAAATATAAGAGATGAGCAGATAATAAAAAGAATCAATTATTTTTTTAAATGTATTTTTAAATTTTTAATACATTTAAATAATTGTACAAGCCTTAGGCAGAAATATTTTATTTTTACATCCATGCTAGCTAAACCCCACTGTACTTCGCTACATCTAAATATATGAATTAAATAAAATGTGTAATATAAATAAGTATGAAGAAAGACAATTTCAAAACTCCAACATTACCCAGACCCAGACAGAAAGACAATTTCAAAACTCCAACATTACCCAGTTTTTATATGATTAATTTCAATTTGCCATTCTCCGTGTACTTTGTTAATGATGATTTGTATTTATTATGCATCTATTTGAATTACATTTAAATACTTCTGCTTTATATTCTTAAAATATGCAAAATTTAATATTAATTTTTTCAGGAAACAATGTCCACCTATCCGATTGGTTAAGTCATTCAAAGTGAATTTAGAAACATTAGTTCCAACCTTTCTCAAGATATACAAAAATTAATATTTTCTTTGCATGGGAGGTACCATGACAACTTATCCATTTCCACCCACTTTTTGAATGGTGGTTTGTATTACATATGAAACTATTTGGGTCAACTTTAAAGATTCTTACTGTTACTGTTACTATTTTCAAGATACCGACAAATATATATTTAAAGAGTGGTTAAATTTTAAGGGCCCATATTGTTTTTGAATAAAACTCAAATTATTTAGGAAATTATTGTCATTTCTCTTTATTATGATAATTTGGTATGGTTCAATTATGTATAGACCCAAACCTCGACTTCGACGGCACATCACCATCCGATGGTACAAATTTTTGATGACGCTAAGTCATAATTGAGGTTCTATGCCGTTAATGTACCGAATTATCTCATCCTTTATCTCTTGAATTGTTGATGGCTTATCCTTTCTTTCAAATAACCCCAAAGAAAGAAGTCAAAGGGTATCAAATCACATGATCTTGGCGGCCAATTGACATCGCCATAGTAAATTAATAACACACATACATACATACATAATTGGCCATTACAACTCTGTGTCAGGGTTACGATCTAACTTCTCGCAGCACTCATGTTGTGTGTGTTAATTTTAATCCATGAGTACCGAGACCTAAAGTTTAAAGCCGACTCCAACAACAGATTTGAGAAGTTTTTTCATGGCAATCAATTACTCCCAGAGCTTTTGCCAGAAGACTGCTGTGAGGTAGTCGCCGAAAGAAATAATTTTTTCATATTTCTTTTTTTTTAAATTTCAGAGCTGAGATTGATAACACGGCTATTGAATTTGTCGCGCAAAAAAGCCATTGTTTCGTTAGCTGTGGCACCGTCCTGTTGAAACCACATATCGTCCACATCCATGTCTTCCAATTCGGTCCAAAAAATGTTCGTTATCATCTCTCGATTGCGAACACCATTCACAGTAACTGCTTGACCGGCCTTCTTTTGGAAAAAATACGGCCCGATAAACCGCAACAAATAGTCACTCTTTGTGGTTGCATTGGCTTTTCAACAATCACTCTTGAATTATCATTCGCCCACACGCGGCAATTCTGCTTATTGACAAATCCATTGAGGTGAAAATGTGCCTCATCACTTAAGATGACTGTCTTCGAAAGTTTTGATTTGAATGCCCATTTTCATAATAATCCTGAATAACTTTAACGCTTTGCTCGATTATGGATCTTTCCATGGTTCAAATTGAGCTAGTCTGAAATTGAGAAATGTCAAATGAAATGCAGAAAAAAACTTGACGTTTATGTGTGGTTCACATTCAACATCGGCCCTAAAAATTTAACCACCCGATATTTTCTAGGGGCTTGGCATTCTCCTTATTACTTAGAAATATAAAAAATTGATTACTTTCTTACCTCAGACCTACTGAAAGCACAATCATGTATTTCCATTAACAAGTTAATTGTATAAACTAAAAAATTTATTAACAAAATTAAATGAAACCAATTAATTATTAAATTAAATTTATGTAACAAACATTTTTTCTGTATTGTCTTCTGTTTAATATGAAATTTTAATATTATATTCTAATTTTTTAAATTAAAACCTCATTTAGTGTCGCTCGATAGTGCTTGGCACTTACAGTAACGGCAACTTTGTACTCTATTTCTTTCGAAAGAAACACCCAGCAATGAATTTTAATGCAAGTAATGGTGAGGATCGTTTTCGGTTCATAAATACTATTTTATTTAAATTCATTTTGCTTTTGTTTAAAAAAAATTATTTAGATTTGAAATACCATAAATAAAGAATTTAGTCTTTTAAAGTTGCGACTTTTTTAAATGTAATATTTACGAGTGCGTCACGACAACTGAACTGAAAGATAATTTTCTTTTGTTTCTTTAATAATTTTTATTACTTTTTTTATTTTTTTATTTTTGCAACTGATTTAGAAATGGCATGGCGCTCATTAAGATAATTGTTGGCAATTAACTAAATTGACACAACATTTGTTAGAATTCCAAAATGGAAAAAAATTTATAAACGAATATAATTCATAAAGGAAAATACGAGCATGTACATATCCTAAATACTAGATATACTACATACTTGTAAATTTCTATGTATGTCAAGTTAAACTTTACAAAAAGAACATGCTCCTACATATGTACACGTATTAGAGATACAAAAGGAAAAAGTGTTATAAACCATTTAAGCAAACTTTTTGTTGTTTCTCTATGTTTAAGAAATACTATAAATTTTGAGCGTAAAGTCACTCGCCTTGATTACTAAGAAAACAACACAATAATTCTATGCCAGCCAGTGATAATGACAAAAATTGTCTCCAATGCAAAGGAGTTGCAAACAGAAGACTAAACTGCGGATGCACAGCCATTTTCATTTTCATGTTTATCATGTTCATATCCATTGTAAAGTACAATTTACGACAATAATTACAATTAGCCTGTAAATGTCTTTTATGTCACTCTCTCTCTATCTCTCCTTCCTTATATACCTCTTTTTTTCACTTTTAATGTCTAGCGGTAAAATCATAAATTACGCGCTTCAAAAGACGCCTTCTTGCAGTAGTTGCACACATCCATATACACACACACAGCCACACAAATATGTAAACATTTTGTATTGCCAATGATTTACCTGTATTCCTGTTAACTTATAACGTTTAACTTGGTAAAAGAGTTTTATCTTTAGTAGTTGAAGTTCCCAGAATGCATACTGTTCTTAGAGAGTGGTACAGTTAGACGCTGTATCTCGTATGCGAGTTAGACAGTTGTCGGAATTTAAACTACAAACGGAAATAAACGTAACGTTGTTGTACATTTACGTTTTAGCATGAGCAACACTTACGGATGTGGCTGTAATTAATCAAAAGTAATTATAATACGAGCACAACAACGTTGTCAGTTAAGGAACGAAAATATTCCACATTTACATGGTACACATACTAAATAAGGTTGACATGTAATATTAACAAAAAATGTTTAAATGTTTTTCAAGCAACTGAGGAATTCTTAAAGAGTTATTAATGAACGTCGGTTAACCTTAGTAGCTGGGAAAGTAATTAAAATTTGAAGTCATAAAAATCTACTGATAAGAAATTTAAAGCCATAAATTAGGTTTCTAAAGGAACCATTAAATTAAACGTTAGAAATCTTGTTTAAAAATTTTTGAAATTTTTTTACTTAAGTGAGTTTTTTTCATTTCATTGTATGGTTTTATTAGAATGAAGGCGACCATTCCAACACTTTAAACTAAACTTTATGGTGACACTTCCAAACTATAATATGCACCAAATAGACTCTTTTTTCAGTTGCTGTATTGGTTTTTCCACAATCACTTCTAGGTGCTCTTCGTTAAAGAAAATTTTGTTCGTAAAATCAGCAAAGTAACAGCTCCCTTACATTCCACTCTATTCCACCTTAACCTTTGACAACGAAAAACGAATGATTAGGAGAAAAGCGTCACCTATTGGAAAGCAGCAGATAACAGCAAAAACCTACTTAGCGAAGGTACTCACAGCAATCAACATGCAACGATGGGGCAATTGCTGTTGATCATTTAAGGGTGAAGGTATAACACTGGCCTTTGAATGTTCAATTTACAGCAATTTGTCTCATTCCTAAGGCGCTTAATAATATAAGAAAACAAAACATATGTACTGTTGTTATAATGTACTGTCCTTTCCACAAAAAATTCCAATACAATGCACAGCATTTAGTAGGGGTTTACCCCTAAGTATTAGTCTCAATTAAAAAAAAACAAATGAAAACCGATAAATGTAGCATCCATTGAACATAAGTCTCTACGCCATTGTAAATGGTCAGACGGCAAATGTAAAATACGCCATCATGAGTCGTAACCTTAACTACTAAGAACTCAGTGAAATCAGCTAATTCACATAACAAAAGTGATATTCTCAGTAATGTATAGAAGCAGTAGTCGCCGTGGTCTAATGGTTAGTGTGTTGGCTTACTAAGACGATAACGCCGGGTTCAAATCTCAGCTTTATTATCTTGAAAAACAAAAATATGGAAAAATTATTACTTTCTTAGCAGTCTTCTAGCAAAAGCTCCGGGAGTAATTGATTGCCATGGAAAAGCTTCTCAAATCTGTCGTTCTGAATCGACTTCAAACTGTAGGTTCCGGTACTCATGGATAAAAATTAACACACACTACATGAGTGCTGCGAGAAGCTAGACCGTAATACTGACACAGGGTTGTAATGACTAATTATGTATGTATGTATGTGTAGAAGCACAGATCTGATGGTGGTCTAAAGGTGGTCATGATTGAATCACTGCTTTTGTAGTAAATATATTTGAGTTTTTTTTTCGTTTTTCGGTTGTTCAACAAACAGCTTTCTTAAATAATAATCCTTTTACCAAATTAATGACACTTAACAGCTGATAACCCGTTATATAGTATATATAAATAACCAGCAGATCAACTTTGTTTCGTGTAATGCGATTTCAACTAAAAACAGTCTGTTATGTTTGGTGTGTGGTAAGCTGCAATGAATCCATGTACTTGGGGGATCGAACTCAAACGACCGAAATTCAATCCCAGCGAAGTACAAAAATTATAAAATGAAATTTTCGGTTTTTCTAAATTATAATTTAAAAAAATAAGAGGTTCACCCCCACCTCCAAGATATCCATCTGCAAGAAAAATCGCTAACTGACATATCCAGTCTATCCGACAGGAACGAACGATTAGGAGTACAGCGCCACCTTCTGAGAAGATGACAGCAAACCTAATTAGTGAAGACGGTCACCACTCACTATCAACATCCACCGACAAAAGGGACAATTGCTGTTGGTCATTCAAGGGTGAAGGTATAACACTGGCCTTTGAATGATCAACTTATTGATATATGGCGATAAAAAAATCTATGTATCTCTCTTCTATCTTTAATATTCCAATACAATTCACTGCATAAGTAGCGGTTTACTCCTGAGTATTGGAAAAATAACGAACAATCAATATGTTTAAACTTCACCTGAATATCACTAAGTACTTCTCCAGCTACACTTATTTACAAACAATCCTGTTATTACGAAGTTAGCATTTTTTGTATTTAAGTCTTCATTAAAATTGTGACGTACTTACCCTCTTTATATACAGTTATCTTACACGAGTGGTTTTCTGAAAATCCTGTTGTCGTTCTTTCTAATCTTTGCTTGTTGTTTTTCGTAGAATTTATTTGAAATTTCTATAGCACGCTTACTACATACTTGAATACAGGTGGTCCATGTATAAGGCAGTACTTATATTTAAAAAAAATTAATTTTAGTATGTTTCTAAGTACAAAAATATACAAAACGTTCAAATCTTTTATAACCCGAATCATATAATGCGGAATTTTCCCGGAACATAACCAGGAAATGGGATATCTATACTGTTTGTTGGTTCGATGCTATATCACAGAACAAATATAACTTCCTGCTTCCATAACTCTAATTTTAGTATCATCTAGTCTTTATAAGATAAGAAATTTAATTGAGTTACGAGTATATCAAAGTATTTTTAAGAATAGAGACTTTTACCTAAAAAAATACAACAATTGTACGTGTGATGGTTGTATGCTTTACATTATTTTTTTATGCAATTTATTAAAGACTTATTTCAAATATAATTAATTAAAGAAAATTGTATACTTCAACTTTAATTAGCAGGTTTTCAAAATTAACACAACCCATCAACTCTGATGGCTACGAGTCATTATCAAAGTTACCCCACTATCAACTGCTAAATAAATGCACACAAAAATACTGAAGAGGCCATTAACAGACCATTCCAAGTAAATTGATCTCATTTTTATACGCGTACACCTTGATTGAGATTTTTATGTGAAATAAAAATTTGTTTTTCTTTCTTGTTTGTTTTTTTTTTTTCCTATGCAGGGAATGAAGAGAAGAATTCCATAGATGGATGTGTGTTCAATGCCCAACGTATTAAATATATAATTTTTTTTTCTCGGGTTCTTTTTGTTTCATTTATTTGTTTTAAATGAATAAAACATATTAAGAGTAGGAGAGTAGCAGGAATAGAAATTAGTAATCAGAATGAATACACCAGCCAGATGGCTTAATACAACTGTAAACGTGACCACTGATGTTTTAACGTTTATGGGATTTTTTCCTCTTTCCTTGAAGCCAAAACGAAACGTTTGGTTAAGAAAGACATGATGGATTTTAATGCAAACATGTTCACCATCATCAACAGCAGTAACATGTTTTGGTTGGATAATGAAATCACATTTACACCACAAATACGAGATAATTCTCTACTCGCTACGAATACCTGGTCTAAGTAAAACTTTCACTCAAGCAAGAACGAAAAAACAAAAAAGAATATACATTTCATTTGCTTTAAGAATGAAATCAAGAAAGCTTTAAAAATGCTTTTGGAATAATAAATAACTCCCTCTACTTGTGTTTCACGTTTTAGGGAAGCAGAGTGTATAGAGTGTTTGCTGGAACACAAAAAATTAAAAAGGATATGCATATAAATGAAAGGATATTTCAATGAAAGTGTTAAGTGTTGGTAATTTGAATAAAATGTTCAAAAGTTATTGATATCAATCTAAATTGAATAAAATATTTGTGCATTTTATCATCTGGTAGATGGAAGAGCATATTGGGGGGTTTAAGTTATACCAGACACTCGTTTCTGTTTTATTACACAGGGCAATAGAATTTTCAGAATGTTTTTCTAAAGAGTTGACTAGCTTAGGAGCCATACTGTAATGGCATACAATTTCATTTTAAATCAGTAATTAAGCACTTTAGTAAAATACTCGTGTACCTACATTGCAATAAGGAAGCGGTGTTATGGCAGTACTTTGCTATTGGGCTGATACCTATTCTATCCGAAAGCAATTTTTGCTTAATTGTTTCACCTTTTACAGGGCAAATAATTATTGATGAAATATATTCTTTTAAAGCAGAAACTTGCAAGCTTGTCTGTTCTTTTAGCTTTGCAATAAATATACCTCAAATCGTTTTGTATATTTCAATCTCTTCAGTTTTGAAATAAGAACTTATACTCAGTTTTCTGAAAATCATTTTAATTTTGTTTTATAATTTAATTTATTTTTTATTCCAATATTTTCCAGAAACTGAATTTTTCTAACTTAATTTTCTAACTAAGGGTTGCGACTTAGACGATTTCTACGAGCACGACTACGATTTAGACGGTTTAGAAGTTGTTGACCACTTTTACGCATACGGCGACGAAGATCTCGTAATCTATTACGACGATTACTTTGACTACTGTTAGCATTTTCAGATTTAGCAGGTTCTTCTGGTTCTTTTCTTTCATTATTTTCATCATTTTGTTGAAGTCCAAATAAATTATTGTTCAACTCATCATCATCATCTAAATCACGATCTTCTTCGTCATCGTATTCTAGTGATTGTAACTCCTCATCGTTATCACCATCAGCATCTTCGCCATCGTCTTCATTCTTATCCTCTTCACCATCAACGTATTCATGGCCATCTTCAACTAACTCATAGCCCTCCGGCACATATATGATATATTCATAATCATTGTCATTTTCTGGATTAAACTCAACACTGCATTCTTCATCGTCATCTTTACAGGCCATCAATTCTTCCTCTTCTGGTTTGTTTTCAGCTTTAGATTGCTCTTCTTTTTTGGCCAAATCTGGCTTAGGTTCACTTTCCATTGGAGCAGGTTTTGGGTTTTGCTTTAAATTCTTTTGATTTTTATTTTGGGGAGCCGCAGCAGCTGTAATGTACTGAATAGTACAAAACAGTACCAACATGGCAAAAGGCAATGAAAAAGAAAGTTTCATTTTTTTAATGGCAGCACTCCTATGCAGGCAACTTTTAACAAATGTTGTGAATAATTATACAGATCTCTGATGACTGATGATTTTACAAAACAAATCAACGATATTTATAGTGAATGGAAAGTGAATTTACAAAAATTGAATTTTCTAAGTCTTCTTTAGCCTTATGTTATTGTTGTTTTTTTTTTCTTTAATTGTTCTTACAAATCTAACATCTGTTTCCACATGACCCATTTTGACCAAATGCAGGCACATTAGTTGTAACATAATGGCGTTTACGTTGACTTTTAAAACAGATGTTTTAGAAAAGAAAAGTATTTTCATCTTCAAACATAATTTTTATGGGCTTTTAACCTCAACAAATATGTACTCAAGTTTTCTATTTCTCAGTATAAATATTCAAAATTTTCAACGAAAATCATCATTCATCTTGTGGGTTTTCAACAATCAGTTATTTCCAAAAAAAAAGACAAAAAAATTTCTTTTTTTGCTGTTGGCAGCAGGTCTTTGAACTATGAAAACCTGTATAGGCTTACTCTTTGCCATATTGGCACTGCTGTGTGCTATAGAGTTAAGCGCAGCTGATTCCAAAGCGGCAAACGAACCACAGGCCCTAGTAAAACATTCACACAAAAAGGAACTTAAGGAAGCTTTCCCTAAAGAAGAAGAAAAAGGAAAAAATGATGGTGTACGTCCTCAAAATAAAGAAGAAGAAGAAGGCGATAACGATTTAAATTACAATTATGATCTGGAACCTGAGCATAAGGATAATGAGAAGAAAGTTGGAAAACCAGAAGCCAATAAGGATCATGAATTAGAAGATAACAACGCACGTGCCCTACGTCTTGTTCGTCGTAGACGTCGTAAAATGCGTGGTAACAACAGACGAAGCAATCGTAGGAATCGTCGTCGTCGTAGGCGCCGAAATCGTCGTAGATTTGGAAACCGTCGTAGATTTGGAAGGCGTCGTTTCCGTAGAAATCGTAGAAACCGCCGACGACGTTTGAATCGTAGAAATCGCAGACGTCGAAACCGCTTTGGTTAAAAAAATGTTTATTGAAAGTATTGAAAATAAAAAGTAAAATGTTGTGTGTAGTTAAAAAATTAAGAAAATTTGAAATAATTTTTTAACATTGATACACATATACATACGTACATATGAATAAAACAAATGTTTTCCCCATATTACTCAGCTAATGAAATTGTATTTAATTAATCTCTTCATAAAGATTGGGACTAGGGTTGTTCGAATTAAATAAAAATCCTATCAAACACCTTCCTGAAATGTAACAAAACTACTTGTGTTATTACATTATCATTTAATTTAAACATCGTAGTGTAATTACTGAAAAGTTGTTTTTGTTTTATTTTCCAATTTAAAGGTAATTCTAATTAAGAAACAATGCTGCAAAATTGTTCATAAAGAAAAAGCATACGTTTAGTTTGCATCGGGCTAAGCGGCAATGACAATTAATATAGGGATGCAACATCGTTCATAAAGTCATGCGTGTTCAAGAAAGAATCGCTGTTAAAAAACAATGCTAATACAACCGACACATCGATATATTATTTACCTATAATTAACTAACTTGATGTAAAATTGGTGGAGACATTAATTTAGGGAAACGGCAAATGCCTTACAATATAATTCGAAATATAAATGAATAATTAACTGTTATTGCTACGATCATTATACTATAAAAAAGCAAAAGATTATGGTTTGATGTCGATGTTTTTCATTTGAATGTCAACTATGACCGAAAAACCAATAGCGATAGCTTATTAGCTTTCAACAGAATAGCTAATTGATAATTAGCTGCATAATTTCCTGTATTATAATAGTTTGTATACCTGCATTTTTTTTTAGTCGCCTTGGTCTAGTGATTAGTGTATTGGCTTACTAAGACAATAGCTCAGGTTTCAAATCTCAGATCTGACATCTTGAAAAAAAGAAAAATAGAAAAAAATATTTCTTTCGGCGACTGCTTCTTAGCAGTATTCTGGCAAAAGCCAAAGTTACCAATAGGAAAAATTAATGTTAAAATTGTTGTTCTAAATTTATTGAAGGCTTGATTACCAAAAATGTAAAGGAAGCAAAAGTTCTGACACTACTTTGACAGCCGATTTCAGAATGTCGAGTTTGCGCTCCCTTTCGCTTGCTGGACGAAAAAAATTAGATCTTGGTTTCTCCACATCAGAATTGTCTGCGAACAAAACGAATAAGAAAAAAAAAATTTCATACAAAGACCAATTTGACAATGTCGAATACACGCGAAGGCAAATGTCAAAATGAGTCACTTGCCTTTTTTGTTTTCGTTTGATGCAAAAGACAAAATTGTTGTATATACATACAATCACACGCTGTGCAATAGATACGTACAAACAGATCTGAGACAACAAAATTATGCCATTTCCAGTACAAAAATTCACATGCGTACACACTTGTTTTTATAATACAAAAGCACACGCACTCACATAAACCTTTTTGTTTTAGTTTTATGCCTTCATTTTTATATCATTAATCTGCCCATATACATGAAACTGTCCCAATCACAATGCACTTTGCTTAGAAGATTGATTAATTTGTGTTAAACGAGTAAGCGCTTAAACAGAGTTGCATTTGTTCACAAGCAAAATAGTAGTTTATTTTCTATTTTTACAGAATTTTTTTAAATATTTTCAACCGGCAACACTTTATTTTTACGATACATAAAAAAGAAAAATGGTGACTCGTAAGAGCAGGCGAAAGACATATAAAGACATAAACCCAAAATAACTTTCTTTCTTTCGCTAAGTGACTGTTTGTTTCGACATTGTGAAATAAGCTGTTAATGTTTTTTGATGTCACTTGAGGACAGCCAAGTTTTAATTATTTGCACTCATAGTGTTTTGGCTATAGTTTTTCTGAACTTTTCACATAACACGCTTGGGCTGAATTTGTGTTTGAGCTGAATTTCTATTCCTAATTGTTCGAAATACTTTTGAAAACATAAATTGTTTGAATTTGTTTTCTGAAATTTTTCGTAATACAGAAAAAACAAATCAACTAATAACGAAATTAATTATTGTTCCGTTAGAAACGCTTTAATTGGATCAAAGTTAACAGCAATGAATTTTTTGGTAATCAACCACCAACGGTAGTCTCATCAGAGTTTTTTGTGTCCTGTATATATTCAAAACTTAACATCAACTATTGTATTTAACTCACACTTTTCTAGAAATCACATACTGAAATTATTTTCTTCCATATGTATGTACATACACTTGTATGAGTTGGTCGAAGTAAAGTCACACAACAGTTTCTATCATATTCTTATTTTTTCACCAACATTGCAGTTTTTGTAATTGTCATCTTATTTGGATGAAAAAGAAGTACAATTTATTTTTATTTTTGCCCTTTTATTCCACTTTATCCCCATTAGTCGACATCGATAATACAGTAATCCCTCGAACTGCGCGGTAGATACGTTCTGAGAAAACAGCGCGCAATCCGAAACCGCGCACTGTGAACCCTATTTTGTATGAAATTAGGGGGATACGTTCCAAATATTAAAATTTTCTTGAAAATTTTAAATTTAAACCAAGTAGATAACTAAAAAAAAGACTTTATTCAATATTAACATAAAGTTAAACATTAACATAAACAAAAAAATAAAAAATATAAATTAATTCATAAAAATTAAACAAAAAAATCTTAAAATCAGTTCATTGTACATAGTATGTACATAATTAAAAGGTAAATATGTAATGTAAAGAATTACTGAAGCTTAAGGTCTTTTTTAAATAAATATAAATATATAAATATTTATATAAATAAATAAATATAATTATATAAATATTTAAATAAATATTTATATAAATAAATATATCCTGAAGACGCTACACGCAGGAGTAGCAAAATTTTGATAAATAAATAAACGATTTTTATTTAAAAAAGACCTTAAGCTTGAGTAATTCTTTACATTAAATAATAAAGGTCGAAAAACCAGAATTAAAATTGTAAATATGTAATTAAAAAAAATCTTTAAATAAGTTAATTTTCATCTTCTGATGAATTTGTTCTATTTTCCTCCAATAGTTTCGTAAAAAAACTTGTTAGTAGTGATTGCTTAATAGTATCTCTTGAACTGTAAAGTTCTTTATACGGCGCTTAAGCTTCCGTCAAACGTCTACGGAATTTTAAAGCACGCTCTAAATCAGGGTCTAGGTCAATAGCTTCTTCATCAATTTGATTGCCACTCTTCAAAAATTCTGCCAGTGCTTTGCTATTAATTTTGTTTTTTTCAACCATTTCTACATCTTCACTATTGTCATTTTCAAAAGCTGCAAAATATGTTATTATTTCTTCAACAGAAAGATCTTCATATCATATCATATTTTGCATGAAATATGTAATATGTAAGCAAAAAAACCGCGCAATGCGAAATTTTGGTGGTAAAACTAAAAATGCGCAAGTCCGTCAGTCAGAAACAGCGCAGTTCGAGGGATTACTGTATATACGACTGTAGCCGTGGTGGTTAGAACGCAGCGCCAGCTAATTAAAGCGTTTCTAACGGAACAAAAATTAATTTTAAAAAATGTATTACTTTTCCTGGGGCTCGAACCCGAGTCTTCAGCATCTAATAACGAAATTATTCAATTATTAATTATTAATATTATTAATTAAAAATAAATTTCAATTTATTGTTAATTGAATCAATAACTCCTTTATTCAAAATAACAATTCTCTTAATGTTTAAAAAAAAATTCAATCAACTTTTTAATTGCATCAACAAATTTCGTTGATCGAAGAAATATCCTATAAAAAATAATTAACTGTGTTGGTGTCGTAATTGAAAAACTGTTTTCAGTGTAATCTCGAGTCTCAAGTAGCAATCAATAGTAATACTTCTATTTCTTACTAGCTTCTGAATACATTTTACTTTCTTCACTTTTTTGCTAAAATCTTATTAATATTTTGCAATTCTCGAGTACTCCAGGGCTCTAGGGGGTCTGGCGGTGACATGCGTTCCTCCTCTTTAGGTTTTTTCATGGGAGCAGAACGACCACGGTGATAATATTCCGTATTTTCACCCTGGTATTCCGGAGATACTCTAAAAGCCAATATAATATCATAATAATAATAAATATGTACTTCATGAAAACCTATTTAAAAAAAAATATAAAGAAAACCTACTTATTTCTATGTCGTATCCTGGCACTTTTAGCTCTACGTGCAGCATCATCCTGTTGATACTGGCGTTTACGCAAATGGAATTGTTTCATTGTGGCATGAACTTCTTCAGCTGTGGGTATATCCTCATCATAGGTTTCAGCTGAGTCATCATCATTACCGGTTTCTGTTTCAATTTCCGCTTCTTGCTCTACGGTGAGCACATGTTCATCCAAAGCTTTTTGGAAATCGAAATTCTATTTAAGACAACAGCAAATCATTAAAAAATACAACAAAATATTTATGAAAATACCGGTATGCTGTCCTCATTATCTGCTGGCACTTGATCCCATACCGATGTTATTAATTTTTCACCACTATTTCCTTTTGGTATGGGTGCTTTAAATAGTGCATTTCTTGTGCGTCTGGCCAAAGATAATTTACCCAATATGGGACCACCACCATCACTTTCTTCTGTTTCTACTTCGGCTACCATTTTTAAAAATTGTTCGAGTTTTTTGGGATCCACCATATCTTTTGGATCTTGAAATAGAGTGGTTAGATTGCCAGCCAAGGGCATGGCTGTAGTTTCCATTGCATCTTTAGCTTTTTCCGTTTCCTGTTGTTTGCTTAATTTAATATCTTTTAAACTTGTGGCCTCTGTAGTTGCCTCTTTTGCTTTTATAGTGTGCTGCACTAAATCAAAAGCTTTATTAGCCAAATCTTTTAAAGCATTATAGAAATTTGGATCGTGTATTTCAGGAGGTTCATCAGCTTTTAAAACCAAATCTCTTAATGGATCTGTTACAGGCTGTTTGGACTTCATACCGGTTTTTACGTTTGTGCTACCACTTGCTGCAGGATCATTAGCAAAGTTTAGCATATCCATAGCATTTGTAATATTATCGGTTTGACTTTTAGGTGCTACAGGGTTGAGGTTGTATGGATCTTTTAATTTTTGTTTGGCAATTTTCACCGGGCTTGAAATTGAAGCTCTGCCCCACATTAGGCGTCTCATTTCCTCGCCTGTCATATTGCGTTTCTTCAAAGCATTTAAAGTAACTCGACCCACATGTTTCCAATTAGCCACTGCTCCTTTACGTTGTTTGGCTCGAGTTTTACTTTTACATTTGATAACCATTACACCTCTAACCTCAAAACCGGAATCATCTGAAGGTCCTAAAGGTATAGAATAGGCTTCCAAATAACTTTTGGCATCGGCCTGCGTGACAGCTCTTTCAAGTGTTACCACTATCTTGGCCCACTGTTTCATCCATTCCTTTTCAGACTGTTCAATGACATGAGCATAAGTATTGCCCATCATGGCAATTAACATGTTAAGCAGTAATATCGGTACAAAAATCATGAACATCACAAAAACGGTTTTCGAAAGATTCGGATAAGTGGTTTGATTTAAATCAGGATACTGGGAAATAAGAAAAGATTTGATTTTTGTTTCAATCTTTCAAACAGTTCAACATATTACATTGTAATCTCCTAAAGTAGTTTGAAACAAAGCCATCCATGTACTGGGAAAAGTGTTAAACATAGTCGACTGCAACTGGGGATGACCCTTATACAAAAAATAAAAGGCCTGCGAAAATCCACACAAAACAATGGAGTATATGATACCAAAAGTAAACATATCGCCAGTAATCATAGAATATATCATAGTGACGAAAGGTCCGGTTAAACGTATGGCGCTATAAATAAATAAATTATCTCAATTATATGACATTGTTTAATGTTTTAATTTTTTTGTGCTCAATAGTCATTATGAAAAAATATAAGCTCTACAATTATTTACTCACTTACCCAGCAAAAAACATCAAAAGAAACCAGCTACCAGGTACAGCAAATATTAAAATAGCTTCCTCAGTATCTGTATCGCCCATTAAACGGCATGGTATACAAGCCAATATCATTAAATTAGAAATAAGAAAGATAGCCTTGGCTGGAGCATGAGACTAAAAATGTTAAAAACAGTCTTAAAGAAATAATAAAACCTATTTTGCAAACCCTTTTATACCAATTGTTTAAGAAAAGCCGAAAGTCCTTGATTTTTAATTTCATCGCCCTGTTGAAATATCAAGAAACTTAATACTCCCGAAATGGTACACAACTCAGCACAGTAGCGAGCTATAGTACGCAAATCATACTCCTCATTTTCTTTAGAATTAGAATTCGCTAAATCAGTTGAACCCTTCTTATCTTCATCACCATCATCATCGTCACCATCATGGGCTGGCCTTAAATACACCGAAGTTGATAGACACAACAGATGGACTAACAGAATCAATAAACGCTTAAGAAATTGATTTTGAGCAAAAGTTTTCCATTTCTCTTCCAAAAGACGCTGTATAATACCACCGTCTAACATATCCAAATGTTCTTCTTTTGTACCATTTAAAATAATAAATAAAGCCGAATTCCAATCTAAAACCAATTTAAATATTATTGCAAGATATTGTTTTATATGTATCCCAAAAAGCTTACTAGTTCTACCATCTGGCAATAGTGTATCCAAAGCATTCAAGGGATAACCAGAACAGGTGATATTACTATAACGCCAAAACTCTCTGGCTGATAATTCCAACATTTCACGAAACACTTCCGCTCTGCCAAGTTTACAAGCCAAAGTTAAAGGTGTTAGACCGCCATCATTGACTATGCCGTTTTTAGCCGGAGTTTTTGGATGTCTTAAAGCATAACCGAACATGTCCTTTAAAAAATGTAATGAAAACGTTTTCTCTTTTTTTTTTTTTTTTGTAAAATCTTGTCTCTTACCAATTTATCACACACTACCACCATATGCAAAATCATATTTCCAAATGAATCTTGTGCATCCGGATCAGCTCCATGATCTATAAGTAAATTGTAAACACTTTCATTTGCACAACAAGCCGCCCAGGATAATGGATACTCTCCCATATAAGCCAAGCCCTCATAATCAGTATTCTTAGCCGGATTAGCTCTTTGCTGATCCTTTGGCAAGAAAAAACTACCTATAGCTCTTTGATTTATATCTGCTCCAGCTTCTATTAAATCAGCTACCAATTCATTATTACTATAGGCTATGGCCAAATGTAGAGCACTAGCACCCAAGTACTCCTCTCCCTCCATAACATCCAAGGCCAAACGTGGAAATACTCTCAATAAAATTCTGGCCAATTTGGTGTGTATTTTTGAATCGCATATTATGAGAACATGCAAAAGACTCTCACCCAAGGCGCCACGATATTGCATTTGCCAACAGGCATTATGATCCTTCCATTTACCCAAAGGATCATGTATGGACAGAGAAGCTTCTATGGGTATAGTTACCTCTGTATGATCACGATATTTCCAACGTAAAAATTCGGCACGATTTATAATCTGACCTTTGCCATCATTATACATAAACACACCAAATTGTTCACGTATTAACTGTTCCACTGCCACCAGACCACCGGTATTAATGGCATCAATTAGATCTCCACCTTGGTAAAATGAAATTTAATTTAAAATTATTTTACTTACAAAAAACAAGTCTATCTGTCATACCCCTTTTATAATCGGCCAATTTATAAAGCAGACACTTGTTGGCCGTATCTGAGGATTGGGATATAACGGCATCCAATATGGCGCCCGGTTTCATTTCCTGGGGTTTTTTTCTTAAACATTTTTTGAAAAAAAATTTCATATTTTTGCTTGAGGTCTTAACGTTCTGTTAACAGTTTATTTCATAGCAGTTATATAAAAATGTTTAATCAATAACTATTTAAGTGTTGCTAAGGTAGCGTTTTTATTTCAAATTTAAAAGTTGTGTTTCCATAGGTTACTGATTTGAAAATAAAAATCAATATAAATAACTTATATAGTGTAAGTATATGTAAAAGAGTTCCAACTGGCGAGGTTGTAGTTTGCTTTACATTTCTACTGCTACTAGCAGTTGTTTTACTTTAAATGAGGAAAAACTGTAGAGATTATACGAAGCTTTTAAGGAAACTTAAGACCTACAGTACACTTGTTGATGAGTAGGATTCATAACGTAGTGTAAATGTAATGTATTGTTGGCAAAAGTTAACTATTTTTATATGACTATGAGTAATTAAAAATAATTAATAGAAACTATTAGTTCGACTCTTATAAAAGCGTAGCGTAAACGTTTCTAAAAGATACCGTGTTGTCTGAAATCATGTTATACGACATTTAAAATTAATAGATAAGATTTATAAGATAAAGTGCTGAATGAAGCTATTATAGGATGCTGACCTGTACTGTTAAAAGAATTGAAACTTTTTGTAGGATTTTTAATATAAAAAGAATTATTTGACTATTGATTGATTGATTGGTCAAATTTAATAAAAATTAAAGGATATTTTAATAAATAATTTGATTAGAATATATAGGCTCCTACAACAGCGACTCCCGAATATTGACAGTTTTTTAAGGGTCATCTTATTGAAACTACATCTGTCAAATTAGTTGCATTATAGCATTCAACAGCACGTCCAAACAACTAGTAAAGGGATTTACGTGCGTATCGTCCATAGACATGCCAAACGCCGCCTGTTGCCAGGGCGGTAGTTGTATACAATACGTCCAACCACCGCCACCCGATGCCGGCACCCTCTAGTTTCGGAGATGTCAAAGACACCCCGGTCAGAAGAAGGCCCATAGCACCGAGTTAGCAATTTAGCACCAACCACTGCCTGGGTAGTGGTACCCCCTTGTTGAGGGGTTTTTATCTAGCACTACTACCATTAGGCCGGTTTGCCTCACTCTCCGAATGACAGGCCACCCAGAGCTAGGTGAACTCCATATTCCCCGGAGAAGACAGGCCCCTGGTGTGAAGTAATCACCAGCAACCTTTACTGTATTCTCGGGGGGAGTACGTCCAAACAATAAAATTAGTTGTTTTGAAAATGGGTGGTCGCTTTAAGCAACGTAAACAAAATTTTTAATCGAAAACTCATCTTCAGCTATGAGGCCAATTTCTGCATAAATATACATCTGAACAAGGAAATTTTACCAATTTGGCACGTTACCAATCTACATGACATCTAATGCATGCCGAAAATTCATTACTTGGTGTTGATTTCGATTTTGCGGCGTCATAGGTCCATGAATCAATTTGAAACCATAGTGCATCGTGATCATGCGATTTGACTCCGTTACCCTTTTTCTTGTGGGAATTTCTTAAGTAGGCGTATAACCAAAGGTCCTCAAAACCTACAGTCAAATCCAGCCTGATGCATGCACCAGAGTAGTGAGAAACAGAACGGATATATTTATTAAACCCTTAATGCCATAAAATTTTTCGTTGATATCTTACACTTACTTTGTTTTATTTAATTTTTAAGTTGCGATTAATAAATGTAATGATACTTACAAATCCAAAGGAAATGTTGAGAATTTTCTTAAAATTAAATAATAGAAAACGATGCAATAGCACGTAAATTGTAAACAACATACGCATAAATTTATATTGAACTTTCCTAGGTTCGTTTTTTGACAATAAACTGGTATTTTTAAGTAAAATTTCTTAATACATTAAATACATATGTATGCATAGATATGTATGTATGTACATATCCCAAGGACTCAGATCTCATTTCACTCTATAATGGCAGTGCTTTCTGCTTGATATTGGGACTTCATTTCACCAATTCTAATGATCGAATATGCTTAATTAACTACCCCTCACTATTCTTTTTTCTATAAGAATATTTTTCCTTAAATTTAAGAGAAGTATAAAGACACAGGTAAGATAATATTTACATATATTTCGTCATTTTCCTTTGAATTACAGACGACTAAAGACTGCATTGTTATATCATTGCTACGAAAAAGAAAAAGTAAGTAATTGATCATTTAAAAAATTTATATTTAATTTTTAACAAACCACATTAGGAGTAACTCTAAGGACCTGTTAAATTAAAGAGCAATAAATTAAAAAATCATTTTAAAATGAAAATAATATGTCTGAACTTTGACTCTTAAAAATGTTTATTGTCACTGTAAAATAATACTCGAATAGCAGTTGTATGTTTAAAGCAATCAAAAACACATGTATTTACTATTTTACACACACAGAAACATCATGTTTCACTTAAATTTCTTTTTTTTTTTCTTCTAATATTCCCTACATTTGATCCCTCAAACGAATATTTTTCGTTTTTGGCAGCACTGTTTCTCTGTAATTCAATATCTCTCCTCTCTCTAAGAAATACAAAAGTGCTTGTATATGTATGTTAGTATGAATAAAATGTTTTTGTATATAATTTTTTTCCTTACCAAAAAAGAACAAAATTGAGAAGAAAAATATAAAAAGTAAGAAAAGAAAAAAAATTGTTTTCCTACTATAAACCTCTTCCTCGTCGCCGTTGTTGTGATAGTCCACATCATCACCAGCATCAGCTTAAAAGCGAATATGATGATTTTTTTGTTACTCACTCACTACTTTTTCTCTCTCTTACTAATGTAATAACCTCTCGTGTTCCTCTGTGTGAGTGATTTCACTTTTTTTTAATTCTGATTGGACGCGTTTTGTATGGTCGTTTTTACATCGTGTTGTTGCCATCAGTGTAGATTTGTTTTCAATTGTATAAGTGAGTATGATGTGTTTACGAATAAAAGAGTATATGAGAGTATTTGTGTTTTAGTACCGTATATGAGTTTTATATGTGCTCCTGTTTCATATATGGTATACTTATATACATACTTAGATATGTTACAGTACTCTACAATCATTTGGGACAACTCATATATTTGTGTTTTGGTTTTTTTTTTCTTCTCCTAATAATATTCCTCTGTATGTACTACTCGCATGGTTCATTTCTGTCTATACTTGTATATATAGCCAAGTTTATTGCTTTCGGCCATTGGAAAACTCCACCCATATACTACATACATGCATACATAGTATAAAAAACGCATGCATCCTACATTAAGAGACAACATAGTACATGTACATTCTTGTACAATCAATTTTGTAGGAGTATATTTGTTGTACATGTATTGTATTGCTGTAGTAGTTGTTGTATTAACAAATCGATATTTATTTAGTTGGAAGTAATTGTTGTTTTCGTTGTTTTAGCTTCCTCTACCACTTGCCATTTCATTGAGGTTATGGCTAATGGTTATGATTGTAGTCTGCTGCTCTCATATATACAATGTATGGTAAACTTTTTTTTATATTTTTGGTTTTTTTCTTGTTTGGCATAAGAGCACTAAAATGAAAGATTTTTCTTTAAAGTTGAAAAAAAAACAACAACTTTACCGTCGCTCAGTGTCTGTCATCATTAACAAATTCTTAATTTAATCGATTTTGAGGGATCTGAATGAAAATAAGTGCTTTTAATGCATTCATAAGTCAGAAACACTAAAAATGTCCGAAATAATTAATAAATATGTAATAACACCAATAGATATGTCGCGAAATCGAAAAATTACACCAGAATACAATTTCTCATGCAGTGAAGTAAAATTCAGTAATATTGTGTAACTCGTGACACCAACTTTAATTGCAGGTCAAAAAAATTCGTTTAACACAAAAAGATATAGCTCTGAATCAATGGTAACGGTTCTTTCAACTTTATTTTCCAACAAATATAGCTTAATGCCAACTCCAGACTATAATGCTTTTTCTCACAATCACCTCTTGTTCACATAACCTTCAAATAAGAAATTAGTTTAGGTGAGCGTAGATTAGATGAGGGATACTCCACAAGCGTCTTCAATCGGCCTACCATCCAAATCCAGAATAAATTTTCTCACTCTTACAAAAGTTCTCATTCCAGAGAGTTTGCAACAACTGAAAAAATCAGGACAATTGGATCAGTTGGAGACGCTAAACACACCGGTAGACAAGCCCACAGGAGAGAGGAGGTCATTTACCCGATGTGTTAATCATTTAATAACGCTATCATATATAATTTATGATTCCATAAAAAAATAAAAACTGAAGACTAAAAATTTTGTTTCATGTTTAACTATAAGTAAAATCTGGCATTAATTTTGAGACACTCTATATTTGGTGCACTGTTCTCGTAAACGATATCAAACAACAAAAATTGTAGTGTCGTAAAGGTTTAAGCGAAAGATTTACAATGGCTTCTCTTATATGGTCTAGTAGGTAGTGCTTTGGCTTACTAAGACGATAGCGCCGGGTTCAAATCTTAGCTCTGACATCTTGAAAAAAAAATATGAATAAATTATTTCTTTCGGCGACTACCTCTCAGCAGCCTTCTGGCAAAAGCTTTGGGAGTATTTGATTGCCATGAAAAAGTTTATCAAATTTGTCGTTCGGAGTCGACTGTAAACTGTAGGTCCCGGTACTCATGGATAACAATTAACACATACAACATGAGTGCTGTGAGAAGCTAGGCCGTAACCCTGACACAGGGTTGTAATATCCAATTATGTATGTATATATGTGTGTATGTCTCTTATAAGAAATATATCAAAACTATGCACTTAAAGTAACAACTTTCGTTTAACCCCTACACATGTGGAATAAATCAATGCAATGCCTTAAATAGTCAGTATAGATTTCAGACTTGTTTTTTTTTTTTTTGTTTTTGACACTTGACATGTGTGCTTTTCTGTTACTCGTTTTTGTTAGCCTAGCATAAATAAAACCACAGACCTTTTTTTATTTTGTATTTAAATTTAATAGCACACCCTAGAATACAACCACAGCAACAGAAACAACAGCAGAATATGAAAATAATCCAAATTATATTCTGTTGTGCTCACTTGTATTTTAATGATAGTGCAGATGAAGACACTATTTGGTTAAAACAACACTACCTTACTTACCTTCTTACATATTCCTACTAATCTGTGGGCCTTATGTTTCCTTTAGTTTTTTACTTTCCGGTTAACTCGTTAAGGTGAGTTACCATAAACATGACCTCACGTTTGGGTACGATTCTGTAACTGTCATTAGATTTATGCATTGCGGTAAACCATGACAATTAGAAATGGTTGCACAACTTTTCTACTTGTTTTGGCTGTAGTTTTTTTCTTCTTCTTCTTCTTTCCTTTGTTCCTTTGATAAAATAAATTTTTAATTTTTAGTTGTTACCACCATTTTTATTTTTTTTTGTTTCTAATCTTAAACTATTGTATGATTACAGCATAATACTGATTAAATTTTTAATTTAAATATTAAATAAAAATTTTTTATAAATTATTTTTTTACTCTAACGAGTGTAGCGAAGCGAACAAGCAAATTATTGATTTTTGTTTTGTTAAGTTTAGGCCAGTTTTTGTACCCTTTTTTTTCATTTTATTCTCGTATATAAACAACTGTGGAAAAAAAATTAAAAATAAAATAAAAATTATAAAAATTCTGCCGACCATGTTGGAAGCCAAACAATAATACTTGTATCCACATTCAACCTAAAAAAACAAAAAATTCTCACAGACAAAATAAAACTTCAAAATATTCAGTTTTCCATTGTATCCTATAAAGTTTTGGATTTTTTATTTAAAACAAAAGTTTATTTTCAAAGTCATTCTTAAAGAACTTTTTTTAACCCCTCTTTATTTTCTCTTCTGCTCTGATAATAATAAAGTTCTTAGGCAACTTAACCGCCGAAAGTGTCTGTCTCTTATATACCGCAGCAAGAACGCAACAGATGAAGTCGTCTTATCACAAAAAGCGGAAATTCCGAAAATGTATTTAAAAACGAGATACAAAAAGAGAGTGAAAGAAAATTTACGCAAAATGTGATGGCAAAAATTTTATTTAATTACTCGTACTTTTTATACTGTGCATCACTATAGTTGGTGAAAGTATGTTTTGTGTTTTAAAAAATGTTTGTAACAGATTAAAAAAAAGTATATACAATGTAGTCGTCGTGGTCTAGTGGCTTTCTAAGACGATAGCGCTGCGTTCAAATCTCAGCTCTGTCATCTTGAAAAAAAAAAATATGAAAAAATTATTTCTTTCTGCGATTTTCCGAGTCGACTTTAAACTGTAGATCGCGGTACTCATGGAAAAAAATTAACACACACAACATGAGTGCTGTGAGAAGCTACGCCGTAATCCTGACACAGGGTTGTAATGGCCAATTATGTATGTATGTATATACAGTAGACATGTGGGCTTAGTCGTGGGTTCGATGCTTACCAGAAACTCGGTTTTGTTACACTACATTGAGGTTAATAGTCTTCGCCAAACTTCTGGTAATTAGTGAACTGACAAATTCGTTTTTCGCTTTTCTGAATTCTTGTTACTCTTTTTGTAATTCCAAGTTACAGAGATAATATATTAGTAGCTTTTAATTACAATTATTATTACCTTCTTGAAATATATTAAAATTTGTTTCAGTCCATACATATTAACCGATCGTTTGCTTAAATAACTAAATACGGTATTTTTTTAAATAAACAATGAAAATTTATTATTTCATAAGAATATCCATAGCATATAACACAAACTGCTACCAACCAAATGATTGTCTAGCAGTATGCCCTTCGATGTGAACATATTATTGTGCCCGACTGTAGTGTGACTACTATAATCTATACATAACTGCAAGCATATATTTCTACCTTATACCCCTCTGAGAAACAAAGGGTCCTAACAATTGTATTAATATTTACACTATTCACTGCATAATATTTTATTTTTTCCAGCTTAGATCTGGTCGAAAGCATAAACCCTTTCCTGGTGTGAGATGGCTGTTCCCTGAATTGTTCACCCAGCGGATTTTAGTGTATGGTCAATTAGACGATATTATCCGTTAATTTATTTCTGTATTTATATCTTCTTTTTTCAATGAGGATCGGTTGTCGTTGTGTTTAAGCCGTTTAGGTCGTAGCTATTAAATGTAGTTTTTTTTTATTTGAGACCAATACTCAGAGGTAAACCCCTACTAAATGCTGTGCATTGTATTGGAATTTTATTATTATTATTTACATAATAATTAAGAGGGGAACCTCTTATTTTTAAATTATAATTTTGAAAAAACCGCTAACAAACTTTTTCATTTTTCACCTCTTCTGGGATTTGAACCTGGATCCTTTGAGTTTTTGTGCTAGCGCTCTAACCACTATACCACGCACCCCCCGTTTCTCATTAATCCTGTTTTTTAACTGTTCCTGATTTATCTATATGTTTCCTGTATGAAAAACATGGGCCGAAAGCCGTATATTATTAGCAACATCTCCGGCTTCTAAACGAAGTCAACCAAATGTTTGAAAGCACCGAATCTAATATCTCTAGTTCTAGAGCATTGCATTATCTGTAGTTTTACTATCCACTGCTTGGCGCAGTGCTCGAGCCTAGACCCCCGCGTTTTATAGGCAGGTCTAGTTGGATGGAGTTCTTTTATTTACTTGGGTGACTTCAGTTTTGTGCTATAATGGTATCTAAATGGTACCTACCTACCTAACCCACAAATAGAATTAGCATACTCTTTCATCTAGGAGAAATCTGTAACTTATGTAGATAAGGGTGCTAGGGTCCTGACAAAGAGCCATTCCATTAATATAAATTTTCGGCTCATGTCGGAGCATTACATTATCTATGCTGTTATCAGCCTTCAATAGAATTGGCGCTCTATGTGATATAGAAAGCCTACTATTTTCTTAACATCTATTCTCCATAATTTATTCAGTACCCCACTCATCATATTATAACTTTTAAATTGAGGCAATGTGCTATACAATTTAGAGACACTACGTGGGGACATATATTCTGAACTTCTTTAAGTGCACCTTGCATATTATTTGCATTATCAGGAATCAAAACTACCAACTTTTGTTCTCCGTATTTCTTCATAACGTTCATAATTTATTCAGTGAGATAAGCAGAAGTGTGATTGTTTACTTTCCGTTGCCAAACTGCGCACAAAAACAATCTCTGGCTTAAGCAATATTTACACTAACTAAGTTTCTCATCTGAGTTTTATATCAGAAGCGCACTCAGATAGACTCAGATAGTTTAATTGCAAATCTAATTTAACTTTTATTATATTTGCCTGAGCCCAGTTAAAACAGAACATTTTCTACTTTCAAAATTATTGCCGTCTGAATTGTAACTGTTATAATCAGATGAGAAACTTATGTAGTGTAAATATTGCTTTAGAAATTAAAAGAATTATTACACCTTCACTTTGAATTATATTTAAGTTGATTGACAACCATAGGTTCAAATGCTTTTTATAAATACCTAAATATTGTAAATTCCCAAAAAAGGAATATATCGGGTATCTCTTATTAGCCTGTATGTGGGTAAATAGCGAGTAGAATCCCATCACTATTATTATTATTTTTTTTTTTGTTAGAAGTAAATCTTTTAAAAAATAAAAATGATTTTTTATTTTAAAAACATAGAAATTAATTATGTAGTATTTTTATAGAACAAAGATTAAACATTGTTTTTATTTTTTAAAAATAGCCTCCCCTACATGCCAAATACTCAAGATTGTCAAACCAAATATCAAACAATTGCTCAAATCTCTTTGCTTGTCTGTTTATTTCTCATACAAAATCCTATAAGCCTAACAAACAATAATATGACAAAGAACAACAAACAAATATTGAATCTTCATATTTCACTTTCAACAGATTTCCATAATGACAAGTGGAAACCTGCTTGCGGCTTTTATTTACAAAAAAAAAAAATTTTGGCTTCATGACAAATTGATTCAATCAATACGAAACGATTGATTTGATAAAGAAAAAAGGCAAATAAAACCAATAATATAAGAAAATAATAACAACAAAAACAGATGTTTTACATAGGATAAATGGCAGTGAAAAGAAATCATGATTATTGACGTTATTTAATGACACCTCAGGGGTAAACAAAGGATTTTTTATGACTTGTTTGATAAGAGAGCAAATAAAATAACTGAGAGGTATGGGGGAAAGACACAAGTGCACAATTTTAAATGACAACGAGAACAATAAGCAAATGAGATAAAAATTTAAAATAATTTTGACAAAATTGTTCATATTGAAAATAGAAAATCTTATGTTGAGGGATATAATTAAAGCTATATTGCGTTTTTTTATTAAATAGAGGTATACAGAAACAACAGATAAGAAACAGAACATTCAATTTGAGCTCTATTTCATTTCTGCAATGTTGGCAATTTTATTTTAATTTTTTGAATTGAAAAAAGCAGTATTTTTAAACAAAAAATGATTCCAAGACACTTAAGTTATGCTTCTACATCAGTTTAATTTATTCACTGGTTTAATAAAAAACTCTTAATATTGTATTTATTCAACTCTAGACTATATGTAATATATAGTTTTCATTTACATATACATGATTTCAAATATTTTAACAATTGATAACAATGAAACCACTCAGAAAAAGAATCAAACTCATACACACTCATTTCAATGTAACTGTCTTTTGCTAAACTTCTATTTAAAATAGGATAAGTTAATCTTTAACTGACAGGACGTGTTAAGAAACGTGAATTCCGTTCTTTTTTTATAACAGTCGTATGGCAAGCATGTAAAAGACGTTTTCTAGTGCCGGTAGAGCACTGGTTAATATATGGCTACACGGCCATTTAGTGATTTATAGCATTTTGATGAGGTGTTTAAGATAATTTCAGTATTTGATTGCTTTTTATGGAACTGTAATAGAGTAGTTTGTTTAAAAAAAGACCTTTACTAAAACAAAAATCCACTGACTTTCTCTATTTAAATCTTTTCAGTTTGCATAGGCCAGCATACAGATACGAAACGTTTTTTTTTAAGTCAAAAATAAATTATAAAAGAAAATTATTAAGATGTGTACATGATTATCTTTAAAATACTCTTAAAATACCCTCAAAATATATTTGAAAAGCTAAACAGTAGCACTTGTTTATGGCCCAAATTGGTAGCTTAACATAAAACAAAAGATAACAATAAAAGAAAGAAATTTCTTAATTTCATAAAAATATACCCCAGATGAATCTTTAAATTCAAATAAAGCGCCTAGAAATATAAGAGTGAGGTATGGTCACACTATACCCTGCTCAAAAGCACCCATACACACATATTCGTAAACCTCCACTGTCATAGTTAATATTATAAGCCAGACAGTAGCTGTTAATGCACGATATAAGCAGCTAGCAAATGCTGATAAGGCTAACAACTCATAAGAGAGTAAAAGCGAAATCAAATAAGGACATCCTTATATAGAATACAATGTGTGTGTGGGTGAGAG
Source organism: Metopia argyrocephala (assembly GCA_963576795.1). Lineage (NCBI taxonomy): Eukaryota > Metazoa > Arthropoda > Insecta > Diptera > Sarcophagidae > Metopia > Metopia argyrocephala. The sequence continues at coordinate 16,330,765 of OY756208.1, read as the reverse complement.
CTTGTGTAACAGTATGCATACATAGAGAAATGTCTTGTGACTTTGACTTTAATTACTGGATTTATAGGTCCTTTGAGATAATCTGCTTTGTCGTGTGTATTTATATTTTCATACAGAATTTCTTTGTTTTTTTCTTTTTTATATACAATGTTTTACTTAGAAGTAAAAATATGTTTTACTCTGTATATTCTTTGTTGCTGTTTATATTTTAAATATCTTGAATATAAAACATAACAAGAACAAAGAAGACAAATAAAGAAAAAGAAAAAACTGACTCTGATAATAATAAAAGCAACACAAGTACGTAAAAAGCTGTAAAGATTGTATGTTACACAGGGTAATTAACATCATGACAAGCCAACACATTAAATGACTGACTAACGAACAAAGTGACATAGAAAAGACGGTTTAGCATCCTATTTAAACTATTCACACATTTCAGCAATAACTGTTGAATTTACGAGGATGGTTTCATTTAATGCATGTAAAATTAATAGCCAGCTTTGAAGACAGAAATTGAATTGAAATATGTATCAATCAAAATAATATGTTAAAAGAGTAATCCAGTCCGCGCTGCTGGACATTACATGCATACATACATACATACATACATACATACATAACTGGTCTTTACAACCCTATATCAGGATTACCGCCTTGCTTCTCACAGAACTCATGTTGTGTTTATCAATTTTTATCCATGAGTACCGGACGACAGACTTGAGAAGCTTGTTCATGGCAATCAGTTACTCTCAGAGCTTTTGCCAGAAGTCTGCTAAGAGGTAGTTGCCGAAAGAAATATTTTTTTTTTAAATTACTTAATTTCAAAATGTCAGAGCCGGGGCTTCAACCGGAGCTCTCGCCTTAGTAAGCCAATATACGAACCACTAGACCACCGCGACCACATTGGACATTACTATAGTATAAGTTTAAGTTTTTATTTAAGAAATGGGATCTTCTAGATCGAATAAAAGAAAAAAATTAAAAAGGAAAATAATTTTTAAAAGGTGAGCATCAAAGGAAAAAAAATTTATTGCAATGCTTGGTGGTAAACGACATTTTTTGTTTTCTAAAAACTTCTAAATTTATCGCACAGCCCAACGACTTACTTGAGTTTAGTTAATAGTCATTGCAAAACCCAAATGTACGGGAAATTGTAATCGTTGAAATTCAAATAGTATGTCAGTGGGAATCATTGGAGGATACCACGCCTACCTACCCAATTTCGCTCACTTTTGGTGTAATGGTTTATATTGAGCACAAATCTAAGTATCTGGACTAAATTTAAAAACTTTTCAATATTTTCTTCCTCTAGATATACAATAATACCCATTTCTATTCACATCTTGACTGATGCTTTATTATTGATGGTAAAGTTATTTGGACTAAATAGGGAAGCTCTGGCTAGTACCATTTTAAAGATGTAGGCAAATAAATAAAAAATTTGTTTGGGCATGGCACCGCCCACTTATATAAAATCAACAGTGAAAGTATACCTTTCCAACTCATGTATCGGTTGGTAAATCGGTTTAGTCGTATATACATACGTAGGACAATTTATTTTTATATAAAAGTATAGATGTCTCTTTTTATCAGACCCAGTTGCTATTTCTTGTATTTCTTAACGAGTAAGAAATATTGAGTTTTTATACTTTTAGATTATTTTACCGCTGCCGAACAGAACTTATCAAAATTTCTTGACGATGTGTCCATCGATATCGAATAAATAGCTTGCGAAAGAAAATAATCATTTGAATTAATATTTTTCTATATTTATAACGGAAAAGTTTATCACAAAAAACTAACAAAATTTTATGAATTGAATCTTTTTACCAAATATTTACCTCATGTAACCGTAGTTTATACATTTTTCTCCCACCCTCGCAATATTACCTAAAACCACTCATTTATAAGTTCATTTATCTAAAAGCGTATAGCGAAAATTAACTCAAACTCTTTTAACTACAAACTACCAGTACAATACTCTCAAAATGCCATACAGCAGCATTACAAATCCGACAACCGAAATAATATCAAAATTATCAAAAGTGATGTTGACAGTTTTCTGTTCAAAAACGAAAATGTATAATAAATAACGACAGACACGTAGCGTTTTTAACTACCGTTAGACGATAGCGCAAAAAAATAAGATAAAGAAAGCTTTGTAACCAGAATTTAAAGTCGTATGTTATAGAGAGAAGAATCTCTTTCTATGCCATGTGTTTCTCTATTCTCTTGCAGTCAATAACTTGTATGAAGAAATATGAATTGTGGAAATTTCTTTCAACTACGAGTATAACTGCAATTAAAATCTGATAACTTATGAACATGTCCTTTTCATCAGCATTCATAAAAGGCTTAGAAATTTTAAAAAGAACAAAAATACTCGGAAATAAAATGTAATAGAAAAGAATACATTTTATTGTGAATGAAATACGGATGGTTTTGTTAAATATTCAACTGAACCCAATAGGCAACAATGTATTAATTGCATCAGTTTTTAAGATAAATATGAAATTTCTGATTTGTGAGCTACCATTTAGTAAAAAGAGTTTTTGTTTTTAATCGTGCATAAATTCACGTATGCCGAGCGTAATAAAATATTTCAAGCTTAAGTCTCAAAACTTACGCAATGGAAATTTTTTTAATTCACAAGATTGTGTCTGCATGTCAGACACCCTAATTTAACAATGTAGTTCACATGAACTTATTTTTAAAGGAAAAAAAAATGATTAGGTTTAGTAAGGTTTCCAAAAAGCTCTGGTTGCAGTTCGGCGGCATAAAAAATGTACAGAATATAAAAACAACCATTTTGGAGAGTTATTTTCCTTTTCAGTGTTTTATTTCATTTTTTTATTTTAAACTATAGCAACCCAAAAATTAAATGAAATAAAGTCTTAAAATATTATTTTGGATATTACTTCGCTCTGCCAGCCTTCGGACAGGCACTATAATTTCAAACTCTAGTATAATACAAATATGTGTTTTAATATAATTAAACGTGTCTGAGAAAGGTATTAAATATGACAAAACAAGAACATTATTTCTGGTATAGCTCTAATTTTATTTAAGAAACTAATACAATAATAGAGGTGTATAGAAACACAGAAACACAAACGACGGAGATTCAATCCCAGCAAAAGACAAAAATTATTAAAATAAAATTTGCTTTTTTCTAAAATATAATTAAAAAAAAATAAGAGGTTCCCCCTCCTCCATCTTCAGGAAACCGATCCCTAACATTTCCAGTCTATGTCATCAAAAACGAATGATCAAGAGTACAGCGCCACCTTCTGGGAAGTTAACAGCTAACCCACTGAAGACGGTAGCCACTCATATTCAACATCCACCGAAAAATGGGGCAATTGCTGTTAATCATTCAAGGGAGAAGGTATAACATTAGCCTGATTGGTCAAATTGACAGCAACTTGTCTCATCAACAAAAAGGCGCATAATAAAAAAAATGCCAATACAATGCACTGCATGAGTAGGGATTTACCCCTGGGTATTGGTCTTAAAAAAAAATAAGTAAATTCTTTTAATAAAACTGTAGCTACGAGTATTTCAATCTTTAACTAGATTGTTAAATAAATAATTTTATTAAAAGTAATTCAAAGAAGCGAGAAGCTAGGCCGTAATCCTGACACAGGGTTGTAATAGCCAATTATGTATGTATGTATGTATGTATGTATGTATGTATGTATGTATGTATGTATGTATGTATGTATGTATGTATGTATGTATGTATGTATGTATGTATGTATGTATGTATGTATGTATGTATGTATGTATGTATATATGTATCTATGTATGTAATTCAAAGAAAATCGCTACTACAACAGTTAGTTAATTGTGTCTAAAAGATTGCTCACAAATTTACGTTATATTATTGGGTCAACTGGGTTACTGTAATTTTTAAATATGTATGCGCTACTCTTTTTACAAAATTAAGTAAAAAAAAATATTTGACACTTGATTTCTAGTGTTGCAGAAAGTGTTTGATTTTAAAATTATAGGGTTGCTTGCATTCAACACCAACATTTTAACACCGTCAAAAGTTACTGTTTGTCTGTCTGTTCTGCCGAAAAGGGGAATGGAGAAATTACTCTTTCTTTTTAAATTGCAAAAACGAAAATCAAACAGTGTGAAATAAAAACATAACAAACGTGTAAGATTTACAGGATCATGAATGTGTAAATAAATGAAAAGTACCAAAGCAACGACCGTGTCTTTTTTCTTTTTTTTTAAGTGCGAAAAAATCCTCTGAAAATGATGTTAAAAATACTCAAAAAAAACTGCCACATATTTAAAAACACACAAACAAATTCGCAACCACGAAATGTGTTGATGTTCAGTTTTATTCACTTCTTTTTTACACTTGCCATCCTCTTTCAATACTAAAATCTACATTTAAAGGACTTATTTATTTAATCTGCATAATTTCCTTGTGTTACCCAATGCCTAACACTTTTCACTTCTCCTGCTAACTACATACACTGCAAAGTGTGAACTAGATGGGGTATTTTTTAATGTTTGTTTGGAAGTAATGATGTCCTTATTTATATGTATTGTGTTTGTGTTTGAATGTGTATGTGCATTTATTCACATTTATTACAGGCCCTTTAACGATAAAATAAGTGTCAAGTGTCTGTTAAGAGGCACTTATGTTTGGCGTTTAAATTCCGATTCTATTTGAGTTGTCAACCATTCCGGCCAAAAATAAGTGTTGATTTAACATTGCAAGTACTTTTTTTCTGTTTTGCATTCTTTAGCCCATTCCTGCAGAGTGGTGAAGTGTCGTATTTCTCTGTCAAAAGTGTCATTTTCATTGCACTGTCCATACAAATATCAGTGGCAAAGCATATTGAAAATAAAATAAAATTGGTAGTACATATGGGTTTATCTGACGCTGTAGAGTAAACAAAAATTTTAAGTTCCGTAAATTAAATGAAATCTTTAAAAAAAAATGTTCAGAGTTACATAAAACTAGGGCACTTAAAGGACAAGAGACTTTTGCCGACTCTGTTTAAATGTAAGTCAAAGAAGAATTGCTCTAGATATCTTATACAGATAAATCTAGAAGTCAAAGAATTACTTATAATATTTTATATTGACAATCAACGAAGAATTATTTAAGACTCTTAATCTACATGTACTCGTATATCAGGTTTTCAGCTCTACTTTTAAGATTTTAATAGTCCAGTTGCTATTCTATAAACCATACATTTTATATTCAAAAATTTTGAACTGAGCGCTTTAATAATTTAAATATGTATCAAACTCTACCGATTCGTTGGAACATTGGCGTAATGTGGAGTGCATTTTATTGTTCTATTGGTACTACCATTGGAGGTGTTTTGTTGACGATATAAAGGACTTGATTCCGAATAGTCGCATATTACTACGGACTGCACGTACCTGCCTCAGAGCACATGCTTTTCTAGTTGGTTGTCCAGTTGCAAATTCTTTAGCCGCAGCGTTTGTTTGTGGAACAATCCTCCCGTGAAAATTTTTTCTGTCAATTACAATGTTAGTAAGTTTAAATCAAATGTTCACAAACGCTACCCCTCTTCCCCCTTTCCATAACAGATTTTTGTGGACCAGCACAATGTACTGCATGAGTGCCCTCAGTGCTGGCATCAATAAAAAAAAATTTAACTCCAAACAACGCAACACAGCATTAGGAGTCCTATGGTTTGTGGATTTTGAAGAAATCTTGTGAATAACTAACCTAGCTTTTCGCAGCACCCTTGTTGTGTGTATTAATTTTTTATCCATTAGTACCGGGATCTACAGTTTAAAGTCGACTCCGAACGACAGATATGAGAAGGTTTTTCATAGCAACCAATTACTTTCAGAGCTTTTGCCAGAAGACTGCTAAGAGGTAGTCGTCAAAAGAAATATTTTTTTTTTCATATTTCAAAATGTCAGAGCTGGGGTTTGAACCCTGGGCTCATATCTTAGTAAGCCAACACACTAACTACTAGAACACGGCGACTTCAAACATAACTACAAATAATATAACTGATCCAAATACCTCAGCACCATAATAGCTATTGTATGGTCTGCAAATTTAAAAAAAAAATCAGTAAATATTATATGAACTATTTGGAAAATCAAAATGTTGTTAGAAACTTGTTGTAGATAGACAAAACCATTATATTTTATATTTTACTCCAACATTATTTTCCAAATATTGCGCACGAAATATTTTTATATTTAATTTGACAGCTTTTCATAAGAAATTTTGAATACAATACCAGGCTTAAGAAATGTATTTATAGCGAAGTTATATTTCCTTTTTTTGTTCTTTTTTTTTAAGTAAAATCTTTAAACCAACAGAAATCTATTTCGGTTTATTTTCATTTAACGTTATAAATGTCTTAATTTAAATGAAAAGCATAAAAGGGTACAGCAAAATATGTTCCTTTTTACAATGTTTGCTGCAGCTGCATTCATCACTAAAGTACTACAGCCTTATGTATAATAAAAAATTAGCAGGTCGTTGTACACAGTGGGTAAGTTTGTCATTCTAATACGTGGAAATTATTACTCAAAGGTAAAAGATATTTCATTTTTTGGATTATCTAACTAGTTATCAAATAGAGGGTATGGAAAGTTTTAATAATATCAGCCTATAGCGAGTGATAAACTTGCCAGTTTTTTGTCCCATATACTAACGAGTTGCTAATTTATCATTATACATACGGCCGCTAATGTCTCTATAAAAAATTTAATGCGAAATTATTAACAGACTCACATCAAGCACAGTACGTTATCAAAATATGTTTGACTGAAAAAACGTTTACAATATCATTACATTTAGTGGCACACATTTACAAAATCTGTCGAATTTCATCAACATTTAAGACAACAACTTGTCAATTTAAAAACAAAAAACCACCACCTTTATAATCATCCTTTCGTCAACACATTCCCTGAACATACTAGCATATATACGATAAATATATGCAACGTCAAATATGTACATACAACAACATATGGTTCATTTGTCAAATCAAAAATGTTTCGATGTAAAAAATTTTCATCCTGTTTACGCACAAGTATGTTCTACAGGCCCAACAAACGCATTTATAAAATTATCATTAAATTTACATGGGAATTATTAAAATGGCAAAAGAATTTTTATTAATGAATCCGTATACCACTGACAAAGTGTGCGATACATAAGAATGAAGGCATAGAAACAGTTTAAATTTGTCACACAGCATTGCAACATATTGTCATATTATTATTGTCATCATATTGTCACATGTACTCGTACATATACTTTGTAAATTTATAATTTTCATAATTTTTTTCTTTTGCTGTGATTAAAACATAAAATATTGTTCTGCCACAAAAACAAAAAGTATAATTATTGTTGTACTCATATGAGATTGTTGCGATAATGATAACTGATTGGACTGCCACTAACTGCTGTCATATTAATGACGATTACAGATGTCACATTCGCATAAGGAAGTGTTTTCATATAATGAATGTCGATTAATTAGTACAGGATTTTTTTTTTTTTTTTATTTTTTTTTTTTTTTTTTGTAAAAATGTGAGATAAATATAGAGAAATATGAATAAATAGTAGGGGAAGAAAGTCTTTGTATGTGATATGAAAAGGAATTTAAGAAAGTTTAAATCGGTCAAACAGAACAATACATCTAATTTTCTTTTTACACGATACGACGTATGTACGTTTCGTAAAAGCACATGCAAAGAGAACTAAATTCCTTATAAAGTTAGCCAAATTTATTTATTTGTAATTTTTTTTTATTTGAGACCAATACTCAGGGGCAAACCAGTACTAAATGCTGTGCATTGTATTGGAATTTTTGGAAAGAACAATACATATATTATAAATAATTATAAATATTATTATTAAGCGCCTTACGAATGAGACAAATTGCTGTGAATTGATCATTCAAAGGCCAGTGTTATACGTTCACCCGTGAATCATCAACAGCAATTGCCTCATCGTTACATGTTGATTATGTGGTGAGTGCCTTCGCTAAGTAGGTTTAGTAGGTTTAGCTGTTATCTGCTATTTCCCAATAGGTGGCGCTTTTCTCCTGATCATTCGTTTTTTATTGACATTGGTTAGGGTGGAATAAAGTGGAATGTCGGGGATTTTTTCTTTGTAGATGGTCTTCTTGCAGGGGGGAACCTCTTTTTTTCAATTATAATTTCGAAAAAACCGCAAACTAACTTTTCCATTTTTCGCCTTTACTAGGATTTGAACCTGTGCGAGCGTTATAACTACTATACCACGAGTTTTAATAAGAAAAATAATAAAAGATTGTATTTTTTTTTTAACCCCAATAATTTATTTTGCTTGAAAAAATGTAATAAAATCGCAATCATGCTTATGACAGCTGATTTCAAAAATTTACAATTACCAATGAGAATGATTGCAATCATATTCATACTCAGTAATTATTACTAATTGATTGCAACTATGTTGCGCATTCTATGAGCACCGTCGTGTAGCTATATGGTGAACTACTTAACTTTAGCAATTTTAAAATAATAAGTATTTAGCACATGTAAGAGTTGTGGGTAGATTTTACCAAAGGCTTACGAGAGTTGTAATTTCCTCCGAAAAAAAATATGTTTTTGATGAAATAAATTAATTTTTTGTCTACATACCTGGCACTAGAGGTGAGAGACGAATCTTGCCATGAGAGCACCGCACCTGCACTAGCCGTAATACCAATTGGGTTTTTGTAACTCATATACATAAGTAATACAATATAAATCACGTTAAAGTTCCAAAATTTAATGCAAATACTTGACTTTGTAACCAATTCCATTTTAAAACCAATTTTTTTAAATTTTATTAAAATTTAAATCCCATCTTTCCATTTTTGGTTGTTGCTCTTTTCCTCTTAATGTTTGCCTGTTTGTTAAAACATATCCCTCTATAAATCGTATACCGCTAAAAATGTCCTGTGAAATCAGCTTTTGTCATTAAAAGTGTCAAACATTTGTTATTTAAGAACACATTTAGCCCAATCCCAAAGGAATTTTCTATTGCTTTGCTCTATAATATTTAAGACAAAATAAAATTATGGAAAAGTCCAGTCCAGTCTACCTTATCGTTCTTATTACCACCGTGCAATATGATAATATCTCTTTTTTATTTACCAGAAAAAAATTACAGAAGAAAAAAAATATGAAAATAGAAAAAGAAGAAAAACAAAACATTTTAATGCCACTTTACATTGCAACAACCTCTTACCACCGCGACCACCCTTATTAAGCAAAAGCTTTAAAAAAATTTTTACAAAATTGTTTGTCTTTAAAAATAACACTGCATCACAGCATTGTCCTTCAATTGTGAATATTTATTTTTTTGGCTTTTGGTAACCAAGTGGCTGTGTTTCTAACGTGTAATGATTATAACGATACCTCTCTCCTTTTTCATATTGTTGTTTTATCCAATTATGAATATAAAAATTGGAAAAATCACAAACGTATTTTAGTTTCTAGAAAAAAAATTAAAGAGAACGGAAATTTAAATGAAAATGAAAACATATTTAAATGAGTGCTGATGTTCCATCTGCTCTTGTACAGTATTGTAGCCTGAATCTGATTATACGAGTATGTTCACATAACGACAAAATCTCATTATATTTTCATTTTGAGCGAAAAAAAAGTAAAAGAATTTTAAAAAGAAACGAAAATAATTTAAAGAATATTAACGTTGTTAGAGGGAACATATTTTGTTGTCACCATTTGATTTAAAACGTTTGTGCCAGTGGCTGGAATGGACAACTTTAAAATATGACTTAAGCTGAATCATAATTTTTATGGAAAAATAAATATGTCACGACTGTTACATATAAAATTATTATTACTGGTTTTGCTATAGCAGTAGAAAAAGATAAAAGTGGGATTGTTTGGTTATTAAACAAACGATTTTTTCGGACAAATGTTTAAAATATTATCTGGGCGACATTGTCACAATGTAGTTATAATTTGTAAGAATATTCTCATATGTAATTGGCAACTTTGATTGTATAGCCATATTAGGAGATTTATCCCCAAAATGTAAACCTTTTTTCTGCAATGTGGTTAAAAATTACATTTAGATGGGATAGGGATATTATTGGAAGATAGGTAGGTGAAATATATAATCAAACATGCACGTTTCCGGCTACAAGTTGCACTAAGAGTCGTTTTAATACCATTACGGGACTAGATTGAATTCACCGAAACGGGAAAAAGAACTATAGACAACTACTTACGATAATCTCTAAATTGGAGAGTAACAAGGGGTTGCAGGCTCACACACTGCGTCAATCTATTGAAAAGGGGCAACCCAAACAAATTTTAAACGTCTAACTACCAGACCTCCGCACCGTTTCCCTTTTAGAAATATTACTGCCACTTCTGCAGTGAGGGTTAAAGGGCACATTCAACCTTTCAACGTATTTACAAATTTTCCAATGGCACTTATACACTAGTTGTCGGTGGACAAATTTTGGAGTTCTCTTATATCCTATTTGTGCTGTTTTTCTCATAAAAAACGTCAATGATTAAAAAAATTGGGTTTTATCTTAAACGCTAACATTTTTATACACGTCTCTTAACCGATACGTCGCAACGCGTCTACAACTCTTCGTAAAACTAATACCAGCCTTACGCATCGTTCAAGAGACTCTGCATCCATTTTATTTCATTCTAAGTCATGAAACATACTTCGGGCCCCACGTTGGGCACCATTTTTGTGGTAACACAGGCAACAAAAATTTTTGAGTTGTCATACGGCCATGGAGTAGAGGAGAAATTATTTTTTTTTAATACATATTTTATAATAAAACTTATATAAAGACAAAAACAGCTTATTTATGGATTTATCATCCACTTACTGAGCATTTTTGCGATGTAGTCCCCGTGGTCTAGTGGTTAGTGTGTTGGCTTAATAAGACATGAGCCCTGGGCTCGACACCCAGCTCCGACATCTTCAAAAAAAAGAAATAATGAAAAAATATTTCTTTCGGCGACTACCTTTCAGCAATCTTCTGGCAAAAGCACTGAGAGTAACTAATTGCCATGAACAAGCTTCTCAAGTCTGTCGTTCGGAGTCGACATTAAACTGTAGGTCCTGAGACTCATGGATTAAAATTGACACACACAACATGAGTGCTGCGAGAAGCTAGGCCGTAATCCTGACACAGGGTTGTACTGTATCTGAGATTGCTCAACTCACTAACAATAGTTGGTTGTGATTTTCCAGCCAAGTATAACTAAATCATATTATTACTTTTCAATTTAATTTCGACTTACTTTTGTTCTATAAAACTTGGATACAAATACCTGTGTTAGCTTGTAATACAAAGAGCTGTCATTAGCATGTATTTGACATATCGTCGTGCGGGAGTTTATGTGCACTATCCGCCATTTTATATATCTCGAGTTAGTTTTTGACATGAAAATTTTTAAAATCTACAAGCCGTTTTCGGCAATTTATTTCCGAAACTGGAAAACGGACTTGAAAAATTTGGGGTCGAAAACCTAAAGTGACATCATTAACTCGAGATATATAAAAAATATGAAATGGCGGATAGAACACATAAATTCCCGCACGACGATATGCAGTTGGCATTACTGAATTCACAGTACTATCAACGTGAAAATGGTATGTATAGAAAAATAATAAAACGAAATCGCCATAATTTAATGTTAAACGTTAACTAAACATTATTGCTATATTATACGCAAAAAAAAAATTGTTTTAACAATTTTCGAAAATAAAGCATAACTTAATTTTTTTTATTATTTTTAATAATTTTGTTTAAAATAAAAAAAAATTTTTTGCAATTGACAAAACACAATTTTGTTCATTCGTATTCATTGCATGGTATACAAATAATATTTAAAAGAGATTTAGAATTTTCAGACTAGCCATTAGGGTTTAAGATATTTACTCATGAATAAAATCATTGGCTTGTTTCGTTTTTTTTTTTTTTTTTTTGTTAGATTTTCCTTCCTTCATTTATCCTTCAAAATGATTAACAATGCCCAGCAATAGCAACAATAACAAGATAAGTTTTGATTTTTCGCACACTGACAACATAATCTTCCTGTTTCCCGTTCAAAATACAAAATCATTCAACATTAACACCAACACCAACAGCACAGCATTATGTTTCATTGAAAACCGAAGAAAAAAGAGAAAATTGTAATGATGCTGCAAGCAGAGTGGAATGTCCATCATTGCAGGCAAAACAGAAAAAAGCAAAATAATACACGCTGTTAACGAAATTGATATTCACAAAATGTAATAATTGCCTTAAACCAGAACCAGTAACAGAATCCGCAACTAAAATCAAACGGAAACGTTGATTTCCGTTAAAAGAAGGAAACGAAATATTTTAGTAATGGAGATTATTACGCTTGATTTGTTGGCGATATGATTAACTATGGAATGTTTTGAATTTGGCAAAACACAAGAAGAGGGTAGTTATGCCTCAACTCCATAACTATGCAACTGATATATTAGTTGGTACAGAGGCGATGGTGACTTTTTCTACTCCAAGTAAAAATAAATGTTTATTTTGTTATTAAACTCAACTCATAAAATTATGAAAGAAATGCACGTTGTAATAATCTTTTCCAGATTAGTTGTTAAAATAATATTAACAAGCAAAACTGACACATTGTGATCAACAGGAGAAGGCCTATACATGTCTTACATATTAAAATTTGTAATATTTTTACTATTTGAAGTTTATGCCGCAGCATTCAAAGATAAGAAACAAATGTTGATGTCTGCTTAAGATAATCAACTTCATTATTATAGTATTTTAATATCATTTCTCTTTTATATTTTTGTCTAATTCATTTTGCCTTCACCAAACTTAAACTAGAATTGGAAGTACTAGCAAAATTAGATTAATTTTCGTTAAATATTCTGTAATTAAATGTTGTTAAAAGTTTAAAATTTAATTATGAAAACATCCATTGTTGGTTGTTGAATTTGTTGGAGTTTTAAATACACAGGTGTCATGACATGTGTGACATTGAAGAACGATAACTGTTAACATTCATATGTGTGTGGCTTTTTATGATGAATTGATGAATATGCGAACTTTTGGGGAATATGAAAAATAGTTGATGCATAAAAGCATTCTTAGCAGTTTTCAAAACTACTTTCCAAATTAATGTAAGAAAACAATATTCGTTTCATGGCTTATTTACAAATGCGAGTATTTTAACTAATCAGTTTTGAGTGTGTTGCAACTTTCTACAATATGCAGAGCTCCCCCAAGCTGTAATACCATGTCGAATACTGGATTCTACTAATGCGTAGTATGCCTGTCTCAGTACTATTTCATGAATGCTTTAGATGGTACAGCATTTCTTTATTTCTTCCCAATACGCTCTATATGGTCATGCCATCTAAAACTGTGATCAACAATTACACCAAGATATTTATAGGAGCTGACAATATCTACAAAATTAATGGGTATTTCCTCCATAATTTTTTCCATCACTGGTAAAATTGAGATGGGGCGATAGTTGTTGAAGTCGGATTTACATTCGCTTTTGCATATTGTTTGAACAATAGATATTTTGAAAAAATCGGGAATTATTGCATTGTTTATAATTAGGTTTATTAGTTTAGCAATAACTGGAGTCATAACATTTTCTGATCTACATTTATATTGGTACCCTATACATATACACATCTAGCTTGTATAAGCACAAAATAGTTGGCTTTTGCTGGTACTCACTCACTCAATTAATAAGCTGATGAGAACTTTTTTGTTTTATTGACTAAATGAGAATTATTGGCTAGAAATTTTTAAACAAAACCATCGAATTTTAAAACAAATACGATGCTTATGCATTTGATTAAGCAACATGCGGTTTTGCAAATTCCTTTTAATGGCAATTTTTGCTGCAGGCCTCTGTAATAGACAAGGTTCGTTTATATAATTGTACTTTTAAACTTTTAAAGACGATATCCACCCATATTTTATGTTTAATTTGTGAACATTGTAATAGGATAAAGTCTCTTTCAATTCCCCTTGTAATGTACTGCCTCTATATATGTTTTAATATGATTAAAATCGTATGTAAAAGGTAAATGTGTTTCGAGTGCCTAAAACATGCCTCAAATATTCTTGTGTTGTTTTGTATTAATTAAACATATTACGGCATATGCCAATATATGACACACACCAACAAATATACCGCAAAAGGAGACATTAAAACAAATACCGTTTTCAAAGTTAAGTTAAGATCTTAAGAAATTAACCTATTATATGCTCTATTAAGTAATGTCAATGTTATTAAAAAAACTTTTAAAATGTTTTTTTCATTCATTTACCCGCATAAGAATATGTTTTCCGTGTTGTGTAAAATACAAAGGTTGTAAAAGTAGCATTAATTTAGATACGAGTATATACAAAGAGTTGGTTTCAATTTAATACTTCCTGTAAAAAAATCATTAGATTAGATTTAGATATACATTATGTAGTTATTTTTATTTTCTAAGACAAGAGGCAATAGACATAAGAAAAACACAGGTCAAAGCACTTAAAAATCCTTATGAGGTTAGTTCGAAACGTATTGTTTTTTAAAATAAAAATACCTAAAAATGGTTGGTAGTTTTTAAAGTAAAAAAATCAAATAAACGAATATGGATTCGCTTTCCATTATAGCAATAATGACCATGAATGGAGATGATTTTTACTCGCTAACCGAGGAAAAAGAGGTCATACACATTCCAAAAACATAGAGACGTTCTCCGCTCTTACAAAAATACCTCAAATGTTTTGCTTCCTTTTTCAACCAAAGAAAAATTTCGATCCAAAACAACTATTATTTACTTTTTTTTATTGTTATAGCTTTGGAGAAAAAGCCAAACCGCTGGAACTCTATTCAGAAACTCAGAAAAATTCAGACAAGTCAATTATTATTATTTTGTCAAAATACCACAGTTATGGAAATTTGTCTCTTATTGAGAGAAATTTTTGTTTAATCTCTATTTACCGAACTTTACCTAAAAAGTAAAGAAAGAAACCTTATGTTGACGTACATATAATTCCAACAGATGACAGATATAAACAAGAAAACAGTAATTTTTACAAAAGAAAAAGAAACAGCTGTTAAACAAGCTGGAAACTTTGTAACACGAAAAAAATGTAGCTGTAATAAGTAACAAGTAGAAGAATATTTAAAAAACAAAATAGGTTTTACCTGACAATAAATTTTTCTAATTATTGTTTATTTTTATTATCAATATTTCTTAAGTTCAGTACGTGGTTATAAATGAAAGGAACGTAATAATGAACTCTATACTTAATTTTAACCTTGAGTTTAATCATGATTTTTGTTTGGTACATGAACACAGAAAAAATTATTTTTTTGATTCAAACACGAAATTCACTGAGTTAATAAATTTTTTGTTTAATTTCGGTCCTACAAAGAAATTTGTGAATTCGAACAACAAATTTGTAATTTTTTGTTTGAAAAAAAATTGCGATATTTTCAATAAAAATGTTGCGATATTCAATAAACATTTTTATTGGAGTCACAAAAAAGAATCAAACAAAAAATTTAATAGAAGTAGATAAAAGTTTTATTGAATATTACGGTTCTAAGCAAACAAAAATTTTGGCAAGCCAATTAATATATTTTTTGAAAAAAAAAAATTTGTTTTTAGAGAAAAAAGTTGCCAATTAAAAGAATAAAATGTTTAAAAATGAATGCAAAATTGAACAAATAATTATTCGAGACAACAAAATAATGTTTAGAAATTTGACAGAAAATTCAAATAATTTTTTTACAAATTTAAATTTTTTGTGATAAATTATTTTAATATTTTATTATTATTAATAGTATTATGAATATTATTATTATTATTATATCATTTATCTTAATGTACTTAATATGAAATGTATGCTTTTGGGGATAAGCATGTCTCTATGGCCATTTCGTCTCTGCTTAAGAGACTCGTCAGGAGACTTTTTCCCAAAGGTGTTATTCAAAACCATAAATACTTATGTTAAAATAGTTATAGACTAAATGCGAATCATATCCCATTTAATATATAAAAACCGAACAAAAGTATTTACAAAGCAATACATTTCTGTTTTTCAAAAAATTCAAATTCTATTTCTCTGTTCTCTTTTATTTTATTTATTTTTTTTATTAAATGTGTGAGCATAAATAAGTGTTGCTTACTATTTTAAAAGAATTATAAAAGCTTTAACAATGTAAATGTGCGGAAATTTTGTACATAAAGAAATCAGAATAATGTTAAATTAAAAGCCTCGTTTTTATTATATCATGTTTTATCAACATTGATACTTTTAAAACACATTCAAACAAAATTATTAATAGAATCAAACAAAACTTTATTTGAAAACGAAATAAAAATTGAACAAGCGTTTGTTTGAAAATATTCCAGCAATTATTTTTTCTGTGAAAGATCATATGGTTTGTAAAAAATTATGTAACTTTCAAAATTATGTGTAGGTATGTAGTTATTTTCTGAATAATTCAAATAATACGTATATATGTATGTGTATGTATAGTGGTTTATCTCTAAATCATTTCAGTACTTATCAAAAGTCGAGTGCTTTGCAAAATCAACAGTGGTGCCAACTTTTTGTAACCAAAACGCGCTGGTCTTCTTCCCAAAACGCGCTAGAATGCGCTAAATCATTGCGTTGACAAAAATTTATAAACAAAACGCGCCGTTTAAAAACGCGCTAAATTAAATTTGAATAAAAGTCGACCCATTTATTAGAAAAAATACAGTATTAATTGAAGCAAAATAAATAATATCTACATACATATTTTTTTATTAATTTAATTCAGCTACAAAAAGTAGATTCTTACAAACTAACTAACAAACATTTAAAATATTTTTTTTGGTATATCAATAAAAATTTAAATGTTTTAAACATTAAACATCAGTCAAATAATAAAATTTAAAAACTTTAATCCACGTGTTCATAAAAAATATTTTAGGTTTATTGAGGGTTTATTTGACAAATTTCTATGCAATACTTGTCAAGTAAACTCTCAATAAACCTAAAATATTTTTTATGAATAAGGGCATTAATATTTTGCTGATTAGAATTATTAATAAGGAACTTTTTGATAGTGTAAAAATAATGTAAAAAAGTGAAGTTAAGATTGATCTCCGCCAACTTCATTCAAACCCTCTGGCTCATCTTCTGACCACAAAACCGATTCTATATAATACTCCGAATTATTAAACTTGTTATTTGAATTTATTTTCACACATACATTTAATGGAATAACATAATTTTCACAACACGAGTTTTTTAATCGTAGGTCTTATTTTATGTGGAATTGACTGTGTTGCTTGCTTTAAAATAATTCATTATACTAAAAGCTCTTTCTGCATTTGGCAGTGCGAAGCTCAATAAATTTTATAACAAATAGAGACAGTTTGATAAAAGGATTGACATTAAGAGAATTCTTAAAAAGTTGTGATCTCAATCCAAGATGATAATTAACATTGTTGCTTACCATTATACAAACTATACATATGTATGTATGTAGTTAAAAATAATATCACCAAAATATTGCTAAAATCACTATAAGTATATCTACACTATGCGTATACTGAGTGACTTGCGTTTTGATTTTTTGATACTTAAATAAAATTATACAAAATTGTTTCTATAGTTGTAAAATATAGTACTAGAAAATTTATGAAAAAAAGAAAATGTTGGCTTTATTAAAATTATTAAAAACGCGCCAATTTAGCGCCTTTTTTACTAAGCGCGCTAAGGCGAAAAAAAACGCGTTTTGTATGGCTAAATCCCGCTAAATCTAGCGCGAAACGCGCTAAATTGGCACCGCTGAAAATCAAATCTGGCACTTCATGCTTTTCATGTAGAATAATTTTGGAAGAATTTTTTTACAGATTCATAATCTTAAGCTAATCTAAATTCAGTGAAAATTAAAACAAAATTCTTGTGAAAATATTTACAAAAATAAAAAAAAAACAAATAAACAAATTCAAAACGGTGGCGTATGAAAATACACTTTCTGTTCTTTTTTTAAGTCCACCACAATGATATCCGATCAAAAATATAATATTTAAGTAAATTCCACATGTTTAGGCCCTCAAAAAAATATTTAAAAAAGAATATTTCGTGGTGCGGGAGTTTTTGTCCTCTATCCGCCATTTCATATTTTGTATATATCTCGAGTTAATGATATCCGTTTTCATATAACTCGTCCCGTTTCAAAGATAAATAACTGAAAACGGATTGCAGTTTTTAAAAACTTTCGTCACAAAAATCTAAAGTTTCCTATAGAAAACTATAAGTTAAATAGTTAATGATTCTCATGAATATGTAGTACTCTCATGAGACTACCATAGCTGGAGTCGAAAATATATTCAGTTCGGCTGATGTACAATTTTTTCACGAACTAGAAAATCATTGGAAGAAAGAAATCTTAATCCATTTAATGGAATTTATTTCTGATCTAATTAAAGCGGTATAACAAGAATGAATTTTTCATTTTTCTGATAATTCCGAACATCTTTGTGGAGTTTTTTTAATGCTTTAATATTCACAGAAAAATAAATCCCCCTAATGACAAAATTAAACAAAAAACTAAATTATTATCAGTTAATTTTTAATTGAACTAATAATTCTTTTGATCAAAAAAACATTCTCATTTAATCGTTTAGTTTTAGTTTAGATTTTGTGATTATAAAATATTTCTGTTAAGCTGAAAGAATTTGATTCATTATAAAAGACTGAAAAATCTTTATGTAAAAATTTTAGATAAACTCTCTGTAAAAAAAAAAATTGAATTTTATTAAAACAAAAAATATTAATAAAACTTGTATTAATTTTAATTGCTCCCCGTGTCTTATTTACAATATTTTCATATTCGTCATATAATTTCATTTTCATTATTTGCCAAAATTATTTATTTGCCTTATTTTTCAAAAATCATTTAAATGAAACAAAGCATTATTCTTTACCTTTAAGAAAAAATAAAAAATACTCGTACGTCTCTATATGCATAGAAATTTTTTAATACAAAAAAATTTTTTTTCGTTCTGCACTCGAGTACTCTTAAGTTTAAGTATCACTTAAAAAACAAATAAAAATAAAAAATCAAGACTCTTGACTAAAAGCAAAAAAAGAATTGAAAAAAACATAAAAATCGCGAAATTAAAAAAAATTAAATATTTCAAGTAAATCAGTCATAATTTCCACTTCGTGGCACAACCATCAAATGCACAACTGGTTCAAGTGGGCGTGACCAACAAGCCATAAACAATTAATAACTGAATGACTGCATAAATGAACATTTGACTACCACATCTTTCATTTAAAAAGTTCAATTGATTATAATGAGGACGGGAGATTTAAATTAAATAAATCCTGGTAATTAAGAAATCAAGTTTAGAAAGAAAATATCTAAAAGAAAAAATATGAAAAATATTCGTTGTATTAATAGGCCAGGTCACTACAAAATTATATTACCGGGTATAGTTACATAAAATGATGAAACAATTTGGTAACGCTTTGGTCGTTTCTTTAATGGTACCGAAGAACAGATAATATTGGACAAGTTTGAGGAATCCAAATCCAAAGAGGTTAAACGCAAACGCAAAAAGAGGTAAACAGACAGATTTAGAATACAATAGTAGTACAGATGTAACCATAGAATTTTCAAATGGCTTAGGCGTGCTACTTAGGAAAATATTATTTATTTATTTACTAAATACAATATTAAATTTTATTCTAATTATATAAGTATATTATGAGTAAAGTAACTAAGAACATAAACTCGATGTAGTGTCGCAGACCAGAGTCTCTAGTGGGGATGAAACGCACAACCCTCTCACTAGCAGTCTAATACACAACTCACTAAACTACTGTGGCAACCGGGGAAATACTTTATGATAACAATGTTATGAAAAATAATATCAAAAATATAAAAAATATCAAAATAACAAGCGCACAAAAATTAATTTTTATATATGAAATAATCAGTTGCAAAAATACAGAAATTTAAAGTTTTTTGTACATAATATGTATAATATTATGTCTACTGACTTAATATTTCTTATAAATATTTCTATTAAATTAGCTTAAAGCTAATTATTGTAAACGAACTTTAAATTCTTAAAAATCTTTCAAACGATTTTGACGACTTTTTGTGGCTGCTGTCGCTTAAAAAAACTTTTATGGAAATTGAAACCGCTGGGATCATTGTTTTCCCTTTTGCTAATTTTAACCAATTTTATAATGTTGGTTTTTTGTTCTTTCTACTCACCTGATCCTAAATAAATACCACAATGAAAAAAAAAATTACAAAAACCTTGTAAGAATTTTTAGAAAGGGAAACAGAAAAAGGGACAAAAGACTATTTATTTATTATAAACATATACGCGTAGACCGCGTCATATACCGCGACTTATACAACTTCATACAAAAATGTTTTCTTCCACCACTTTTTTTACTTCTTTTTTTAATTAAATGAAACCGGAGGAATTGACCCAAAGGAAATGCATGGAGAATAATTTTTCTCTTATCCACTTTAAAATAAACACAAAAGCGAAATGGCAAAGTGGCTTGGGGAAGAGAATTCTAAACGGTAAAGGAAGAAAAAAAATTTTTTTTTTCACAAATACTGAAAAAGGAATTGTTTTGGCAATTTTTCGTAAAATATATTTTATTTTACTTCCTTTCTTTATTCGTTATTATTTTTGCTGCTGTATGAGAGGAGAACAAAAACAAAATATAATAGGAAAACAATTTTCATATTTTTAACGCTAAAAACAATAAATATTTTAATATCAATAAATCATGTTTTTAACAACAACATTTACATATAAAACAAAAGAATGTATTTTTAGACATTTCCAACTATTTAATACCCTATATGTATTCCAATCCAACAACATAACTTCATAAGCCCAAAAGGTAAGATGAGTATATTTAATTATTTATTATTTAAATATGACTAACAAGTACAAATGTAAAGTCAACAAACTTGCCATAATGACAGAAACCAAAGCAACCGAACAAGTATTTAGCAAAAACGTTCGACACGGTTTGAAAGAAAATACTATTTTTTCGAAAGCTTTAGTATGTTTGCATGATATACTTATATACAGACATTGGCCGTTACAACTCCCCATTTGGCTCTGTCTTAAAGACATTATCGATGATGGGTGCACGACAATAGACTATCCTGCACGACGCACATACGACAGTCAAAGACATTTTCAAACAAATATCGCAAAAATCGTTTACGGTTCGGTTGAGCGACAATGCCACTGAAGTTGTCGTCAACCGCACATTGTATGAACTATGCAAGCATGTCGTCATTGTTCTGTTTATCATCGACAACTTTAAGGAAATAGACCACAAAATATCGTGCACGAACACTTCCGCGATGTTGTCGACAATCGTTAGTGACATGTCTTAAAGACATCCTTGACGACAATGTCATGTACAACTATTATGCCAACTGGGTCTTTTTCACAGTTACAGCCTAGCTTCTCACAGCACCTATATTGTGTGCGTCAATTTTAGTCCATGAGTACAGGGACCTACAGTTTAACGTCGAATCCGAACGATTCGAAAAAGAAGCAGTCAGTTACTAGCAGAGCTTTTGCCAGAAGAGGTGGTAACCGAAAGAAATAGTTTTTCATGTAGTAATCCAACACACTATACACTTGACTACGTCGACCAAAACAAAGTATTAAAACATAAATTGTTAACTTCGCTTGTTCAGTATTCTAGTGCCGGACGTGAAACTTTAATGATAATATCCAACTCACACAAAGATGTGCTACATTCACTAATGTGTAAACAAGATATCGGATTTTGTCTCAGGTATAAAATCTAATCTAAGAGCCAGCTAGTCACAGAACTTCACTCTATATGTGAGCAACTGTGGCAAGAAGTAAGGCCTCACGAATAAAGATCTCAAATCGTATATGAAAAAGACATTAAATATGGGGTCTTATTATATAATTGTATTATTAACACACAAAATTTTAACATATAATAAAGCCGTACTTACACACATACCCAACTGATCATTACAACAATGTTTCTTGGTTACGGCTTATCTTCTCGCAGCACCCATGTTTGTGTGTCAATTTTTATACACGAATACAGGCACCTATAGTTTAACGTCGACTCCGAAAGACAGATTTGAGAAGAAATATTTTTTTATATTTCGTTCTTTCAAAATGTTAGAGCTAGGGTTTGCACCCGGAGCACTTGCCTAGTAAGCCAACCCACTAAACTACGGCGACTAATCGTAATTTCACACAATACGGAATTTTTATGAATGTATCCGCCGTGTTATAGCAGGTGTGTTGCAAAAGTCAGCGCTATTTCTTGTTTATTAAACAACTACGTGAAAGTAAAATTATTCCCAACGTATTACAAGCTCGCACTATATTACAAACACTATGACAAACCAAATATTAATAAACTGCCCACTAACGGTAATGTAGGGTATAAGATGTATTTTAAAAATTAAAGCCTTAAAAAAAGGGTTCAAAATATAAGTTTTCTTCCCAGCATTTCTTTATGTTAAAACCAAAAGAAAGGGAAATATGCGTGAAATACTGGCATTCAATTTTTTTATTTTATTTTTTAATTCTGATTAAACAATTTCGCTTTAAGTGAAAAATGTAGAAAGAAATTTTTGTAATTTTTTTTTAATAATTTTTTCATGGTAGAATAAAGTTTCTAAACTAAAATTTATTTCATAGATACTTTTGTTTTAATCTTTTAACGCTGACCATTCAAAAATAAAAATAAATAAATTTTGTAATTTTTCCATATATTAGATTTATAAAATATCTCCCACCCCCCTCTAAACAATTTACAAAATAGTTGTAGAAAAACAGAAAGAAGGAAAACTCATCCGAATTTACCTCAATATGAAATAGAAACACGCACAAACACACACAAAAATTAATCTCTATTACACTTAAAGAAAAAAATTCGTAAAATGGGAATATGATGAGGTTTGTTTTATTATAGGTTAAAATATAAAAATAGTCAAAGGTAATTATATTAACTGGTAGAATCTTAAAATTTGGAATTAAAACAAAAAGGGTTATTAAATTTTTTATACGTACTTACGAGATTTTTACAACTTTACCCACTGCACAATTTTTCGGGAAGTTGTAATCAAAAAACAGATTTTCCGAGTACACAAAGGTTTAAAATACTTATTTAAAAGTAAAGAATATAACAGAGAATTCAAAACACATAGCGTTGCTTAATAAATATCAATTAAAATATGTATTGTATGTGCTACATACATACGTATATAGAAACAAAAATTAAAATTTTTATTTTAATTTTCACATTTGTCACTTCAGGTCGTGAGCTTTCAAAATTGAAGAGTTTTTCCCCTTCTTATTACTTACCTGGCTCTCTAAACTATAGCTTTTAAATCTCTGCTAGTGATCGCCAATATATAAGTGTATTTTGTATATTCTAATCATTACTTTTTGTAGTCGCCGTTGTCTAGTAGTTAGTGTGTTAGCTTACTAAGACGATAGCACTGGGTTCAAATCTCAGCTCTGATATCTTAAAAAAAAGAAATATGAAAAAAATTATTTCTTTCGGCTACTACCTCTCAGCAGTTTTCTAGCAAAAGCTCTGGAAGTAATTGATTGGCGTGAAAAAGCTTCTCAAACTGTAACACACACAACATGAGTGCTGCGAGAAGCTAGGCCGTAACCCTGACACAAGGTTGTAATGGCCAGTTGTGTATGAATGTATGTAATCATTACTTGTTGTTCTTAGACATTCAAGACATTTGAGTGTTTCAGTAGATTCTCTAGGGACAACCTAAGTATTTTAACTGAACTTCTGACAGGGCACGGATAAGAATTCATTCGAGCTATATAAGCAAATTATGTGATTAGGCAATCGAGTCATCAAACCACATACTAGGCAACTATGCAGCATTGATGCACAGTAGAAAGAGGTATTTTGGTGATTATCAGATTTCAGATGGGGAATTGTCAAAGTTGGCACCGGTCGACATTGTGAAATTCATCAAAGCGACGAAACTTGTACAGATACTATAGAAACCCTAGTTAGGTTGACGGTTGTATAATAGAAGTACTTTTAGTACCTCATGAATGAATAAATGAATAGACATTCAAGAAAATGTCTCTACTTTTTAATAACTAAAGGCACACACAATTACCCAATTCACAAAATGTTATATTGTTGTAGATTATAGTTAAATGGCATTTCATTTTGTGAACACCTTGTCGTAAATATTGTTGTAGATTTTATCCAGTGTTATGAAATTTCTTGAGTAAAAAATTTAAAAAGAAGAAGAGAAGAATAACATTTCAAACAATTTTTAAAATACTTACATTTGAAAAATAAAAAAATAAATAAAAAAAAGTTTTCCAACTCTGGTGTATTGATACGACATTTCGGAAACATAGGAAAAATTGTCGTACATGTTGTAATAGTTTTTGACATGGAAATTACCAACAACATTATGTACAATAGTTGTAGTTTGTCACAGTTTCTACCGATCTACGACAACTATAACATTTTGTGAATTAGGTAAATATGTTTCATACAAAACTTGTATTAAAAATTTGTTGTTTACCTTTCTTCCACTTATTTTAATAAATAAATTTCTCTCAGTGTACGAGTATTTTAGTTTTATGAAAAATTGCCACTCAAGCAGATTAAAAACTTTATATGTTGAAACATATATGAATATGAAATGCATGTCTACAGATTTATTTTTTTTTTCTGAACTTTTTAACTATAATTTATATTAAAAGACCAACTTAAATTATAACAACTATACGTTATATTCATATGGTAGTATGTAGGAACTAAAGTATAATTTTTCAAATGCTATCACAACAAATTAGTTTTTAGCCAATAGTTTGGTAGTCTGGATAGCGCCTAATAACTTTGATTAATTGAAATTTGATTATAAAGCAAAACTAGTATTAGCTTCTGTTAAACTCAGCTAACAATGAAATAAAATATATCATGGAAAAAGAATTTAAATTAAAAGAATAAATCATATAAAAGATAATAAAATATTGATATTTGTAACTGATGATATCGGTAGTTTGATTGGCATTAAATCTCAAAAAATAAAAAATAATTACAAAAACTACTAACAACTCTTACTACCAAAAAAAATTTTTTTATACAAGATTGTAACACTCAAAACAGCCATTAAAAATTTTATAGTGATGTTGCAATAAAAAAACACATACAGTAAAATTCCTCTACAGCGAAGTTCGCCCTATTATTAACTCATTTCCTCATTCATCAATAACCACTTTTATAGTATTGGCTCGTGTTCCTTGAAGAACGTTATTTAAAATTAGAAAACTATTTCAGTCCTTAAATGTATTTGAAGTTTTTGTTAATGAAGAAAACTTAAGTGGTCAATTCAAAACAAATTACCTGATTATTTTAATAAAAAAAATTTTTATATTTCATAATGAAGTAATTTTTTGAGCCCATGCGAATTCATTATAAGGAAGTTCGACTGTATTTTTAAACTTGTAAACATGTTTTTTATAAACGCTTTATCACTTATATTAATGCATACATACAACCCATTCGCTTTTAACGTTTATTTCCGAAACTTAATGTAAAAACGTATCAACAAAATTACCAAAAAAACGAGATTTTTGTTTTGAAATAAAATCTCTTACAACTTTAACAAAAACAAGACTTTTCTGTTGCTGTTGTTGTTGTTTCAAAGACATAATTGAATACCTCAACTTATAAGCCATCATAACTTAAATGTTCGTTTTTATTACAGACTTCATTTACTGTCTTATCAATTCCATTTATAAATCCACTTTAGCTGATCAGTTTTGTACGTTAACCATGACAAATAACATACTCGTATAGATGGTGTTTTTTGAATAAAAATATACAAAAAATTTGTGTAAATTTGCCATAAAATTTTAATTTTTTTGTTTTTTCTAAAATTGGCCTTGAAGCTCAAATATGTGGTTGTTGCAAATTATTTGCATCAACAGTAGTTTTAGTAGATAATTTCACAAATATGTCTACAAGAAACATATACAAATGATTTGAAAAATTCATGAAACAAGTGCAAATGTTTTTCTGCTTAATTGGCTGTTCTGATGGCCATTTCCACATTCAATTACCTACACACAAACACTGCATTTGAAATGCAAAATATTTCATTAAATATGAATTATGATACAAGTAAATTACTTGCTTACATTGTAACAGTGATGCACAGAAACGAGGAACAATAAATCGTATATAAATGCAACGGAACATGGAAAAAATTCACAGCAAAGCTTAATATCAGTGGCGTCTAGGTAATACTTTATATTTAAGATCAAAAGTTTGTAATTTTTTGTTTGAGCTATTATAAAAGATAGAAAAATACAACGAAACAACATAAGTAAGTATGTGGAACACAATCCTCAACGAACTTAAAGATAAATTAGGTTTAAAGAGAAATCACCAACCACTGATCAACAGAATTATAAACTTTTTATAGCTTTGACAAGCATGCATACGTACTTATGTTTCCCTTTTCAAATCGCGTTGTAGTTCATACATGCATATATTAAAATTATTATTTACAGCCGCATTCATATTTAATATGCTTATAAAAATAATTTGCAAAAAAAATTTGGTTTTATAAACGAATAATATTTTTATAAATAATGCGGTGAACATAAGCAGCTTAAAACGATAACAAAAACTCAAAATATTTTTTTATATATCAGTCAAAATCTGAACGTTTTTATCATTACAGAAAATTAAATACTTAGTTAAACCTCGATTAACCGTGCCTCTATTAATCGGTTACATCTTTTAACCAGCATGCGGTTCTTTTTTATTTTTTCCCTGGATTATTCATGCTTTACCTCTATTATCCGTGCTTTTTGAATTTTATCTCTATTAACCATGCTTTACATATCTTATCCGTACAGCATTCATATGTTTTTTAATATGTAAATCTAAATCCGGTAATTCCCCTTTTTTTGATTTTGCATTCTCTATCACGATTTTGTATAAAAATATGTAGTTCATATATTTGAATCTGTAGTTATATAAATCGAATGTATATTTTAATATAACCTCTTTTAACCGTGCATTTCGAGTATCAGTGCTGGTGCCGGTCCCACGAGAGCCGGATAATCGAGGTTTAACTGATATGTTAGCGTAAAAAAAATCTGTAAAATATTAATTTAGTAACTCAGTTGTTTTTTTTTATGAAATACCAGCTAGCTTCTCTACCTTAGTTTGAATTAAATAAAAATTTAAGTATGCAGTGAGCCACTTTCTAAAATCCAACATCGCCAGGTTTTCTAAGGTTTTACAAGCCTTTGGGGTTGGCGTAGTATAATGGTTAGAGCGCTCGCTTACAACACCAGCACCAGCACTGAAGAAAATTAAAAAAAATTTTTTTGTGCGGCATTTCAAAATTATAAATAAAATAAAAAATATATACAATAGGTTCCTCCAGCTCCAAGAAGTCCATTCCGAAGAAAGCCGCCCCTCTATCCACCTTCGAATTATCAAATGAATAATCAGAAGAAAGTGCAACCCACTGGGTAAACAGCAAAATCAAGGATAAAAACCTACCAGCAACAACTTAATTAAAATCATCACCACTTCACAATAAACAAAAATAACATCAACAAATGGGGCAATTGCTGTTGATAATTTCAAGGGTAAAGGTATAGCACTGGCCTCTGAGTTGTCAACTGTTAGCAACTTGTCCCATTGACATAAGGCGCTTAATATATAATAATAGTGGTGTAAACCCCTGAGTATTGATTGGTGTTACAAAAAAAAAAGCCGCGCTCCTTCTACCATACCCATTTTTAGTTACCCCTTAAAGATTCTTCATGAAAAAATGCAAATACGGGAACGTGCCAAAATTAAATGCTGTAAATTGAGTAGATTTCTAGTTCAAAGTATCTCTTAAATGGGTGGTCCATTTTTATAAATTATTAGTGCAAGTAGACCTTAACATTGTTTGTATTGTTGGCGTAATTTTGAGTTTTTAAAAAACGACACAAATATTCTTCTCTTAGAGAATATTGTATGACTTTTATAAACCGCAGTATTAATATTCGAAAGCGAGTGAAATTCAATAATTTTAATTAATGCAAATTCATATTTGATAAGTTGTGAATATTTCTTTTTTTTAAGCACTTGCTTAATAACACTCCGGGGCACAAAGAATCCTTTATATCATAGTATCTGTTCTTGGGCATACAACCCATGTGAATAATAATTATAATAATGATCACTTATATAACACCCTTAATTATCAAAACTTTAAATTAAATGGTGCTATTAAAACAAATTTATTTGTCTTTGCAAAAAGCACTTGATTTAAATTTATTTCGATTTCGGTATAAAGAATTTGAAATGTTTAACAATTTTTTTGTTGCATTAAATTTTAATTTTATCCATCACATTAAATAAATCATTAGCAAACAAATATCAGTTATTAAAAATAGGCTTATTAGAAATCAATAATAAGCTAAAATTAATACTTAAACTGATCTTGATTATAAATTATTAGTTTTTAATTACAATTTAAATCCTAAATGCGCAGCATACTCATTTGCATTCAGTTAATGGATATTTTATATACTCGTACATGTTTGCATTAAACACAAGAAAAAAAATGTGCTAAATATTATATATTTTTAGTAATTAATGTTTTTATATACGAGTATATTTGTATTTGTTTCAGTATTCGTATTTGTTTTAATATTAACAAACATTTAACAAACAAAAATAAAAGTAAAATATTTAAAAATAATGCTAAAACTCAGACAGGTGTAAACTGCAATTTACGACTACATTTCGTATTCATAAAAATTAATTTAATTTTTAAACTTCCGCTTTATAAGTATTTGCCATACATTTAACAAATTTAGTATGTACTTTCATTTTTAAATTGCATTTGTATACTCGTAAACACTACACTGATAATATTGAAAGTAAAAAATTCAGGGATGTAATGACTTCACGTATACTTTATATTGTAAATGCTGCATACATATATACCTATATATACATAATAGGCCATTACAACCCTGTTTCAGGGTTACGGCCTAGCTTCTCGCCTATGCTACATACATACGTATGTAGGTGAAAAATGTAAAGCCATATGCTCATAGGAAAATTAAAGTAGACTTAACTCAATATTTTTATGAAGGATAAAAACTTCAAGTCTACTTAATTCAAATAAAACTGATAGCAATACTGCAATCAAATCTTTAAAACCTTTAAACGTTTACATAAATGCGGAATTAAATTTTTTTTAAAAATTATTTACATCTCGTAACAAAATTTACTCTCCTAATGTGAAGATATAACCGTAGTAAAAGGGGCTATATGCCAGTTTAAATGCCAGGATGAAATTTCCGTTTTGGTTCTGGCCTCTTAAAGATTTCTTTTTTTCTGAAACCAGCTTCATCTAAATGCAATTTAAAGTATTAAAGAATGTAATTCTATTACATAAACTTAAAATATATTTTTTAATCTACATAAAGAATTTTAAATATTTTTGTTTGAAGTTTTAAAAGCAAAATTTCTGTATTACAGTTCTTTATGTATATTACCACCAACATATTGAAAAGAATTTTTCTTTTTACTAAAAGTGGTTGTTTATAAAATATTTAAATTGAAATTTTATTTAAATTATGCCAACCAATATTATTTGTAATCGTTAGTAATTATTTTTTAAATTGAACCAATTTCTCTTTGATTGCAATTCTGGTGAAATAGTCAGATAACATATAGGCAAAATAACCCATTACCCATCCCTTTTTCATTGTAAAAGTATTTTCATTATAAACCACTACTCAATTACTATTATTATTGTCTGTATGTACTTATAATAGTTTAAATAAAAATTGCGGTTAAATTTGTAAAACATATTATTAATAGAAAAGAAATATATTGCATAAGCGCATATTAATCATATGCTGGTATGTTGTTATTTTGTTCTGAATTGATTAGAAAATTGTTGGTTGTGCAATTCATTAAATAAGTGGGTATATGTTTTAGCAACATAATTATTTTGTTGAAGAATTTATAAAACTAACATCAACCACCAACTATATATGTATACTTATATATTGCCCTACATTACAATTTGCTTTTAGAAATAAATATGTAATAACATTTGTGATAGTCAGGACTTGTCAAATTCATTGCAGTGAACAGTGTCGCCAAAACTTAATGAGGTCAAATTTAAAAAAAATTATAAAAAGTTATCAAAAATATAATTGAAAAAAATACGAGCTGGTATAAACTTTAACCCCCATATTCATAAAATATTAAAACAGATTTGAAATTTATTTTAGGAAGAAATTGTATGAAAAATATGTCTTAAACCTCATTTTAAATTTATTTTTTATGAATACGGGCATAAGAAGTTATCTTTCGACAGCAAAGAAAAGTGTATTTAATAATAAATCTCTTGTTTTCTTTTATAACTCAAATTTTTTACTTTTCTACCATTCAGTTAAAAACTAGAATACTTTTAGGCGTACTTAAATGTTTTCATGTTTTTTACTTCTTACTTAACTAATGAATTAATATTTGAAAAAGCCCTTATTAATCAAAATGTCACCTTTTCATAGTTGGGATGAAAGTCGGCTTCTTTGCCTTATTCCTGGATTGTTTTAAAAAGGTTGCCTTATGCTGTAGGTATCAAAAACTTAGGATTCATAGTTCTCTTAGATAGATTCATAGTTGTAGTACACCTATGACGCTTAATTCCTTTCATATGACAGTACGTCTAATCTGTCAAAGGCTTACTTGAAATACATATACGATAGAAAAATTTATACATATTAGTTATTTAGATTATTGCTTTCAAAATATAATTTTTCACGGGGATGCAATATTTAATTCCAAAATTTTGTGTTATGATGGCTTAAAGGCTCTGTGCCAAATTTCAAAAACTTTGGGCCAAAAATAAATGTTGGCTTCTATGGGCGGTGGGTAGTGGGCGTGGCCAATTTTGATAAAACTTTATATTTTTCTTAATTGAGCTAACCAAAGGCTCAGAGCAAAATTTTAAAAACCTTGGGCCGAAAATAAATTTTGGGTGCAGTGGGCGGTGGGTAGTGGGCGTGGCCAATTTTGATGAAACTTTATATTTTTCTTAATTGGGCTCAGAGCAAAATTTCAACATTCTACGAGCACTCCTTTATTTTTTGCCAAACATTGTACATATTAACAAATCCCACTGTGCGGTCTTAAGATATGCACAATAGAGTTTGGGGCCTTGCTAGTAAACATCATTTATATGCTATAATTTGTGTCTTTTATATTCCTCGCTGACAAACTATCACGTATTTTCATTTGAAAACTTATTCAAAACATCCTTTCTTTTTTGCTGAGCCAACAAAAACTTCAACTGAAAAATATATTCAGGAGGTTACAAATCTGTATTTTAAAAAAAATTTTTTATATGTAGTTTGCCTACCAATTTCCATTTTATCATATGAGGACTTAAAATTTGTATCCATATTTATTGCATTAACAAAACTTTAATAGAAATTCTGTGGCTTTCTGTAAAGTTGAAGGCATTATTTCATCTTTTCAAAAGGGAGTGCCTATTTTCCTCCCCCTATTGTAATTACCTTACGATAATTATGAGTTGATCCAGCTCGAAAAAATCTTGTGTTGTATTCGCACAAAAGAAGTATTTTAATTATTATTTGATAACACTTGCTAATTTACCTCAAAAATTAATAAAGTATATTTAATTTGAGGCAACATCCTTTGTCAACCTTTTCAAACGAACTACTTTTTATGACCTAATTTAACCATTTTAATATCTTACATAAATTTATATCTGATGGATCCTTGAGGTAAAAGGATCTGAATAAAGGTCCCGTGTATGGTTAGGTCACACAAACACAAGACCACATGTGCATATATAAATATCATACATGCATACATGAATAGTATTGTAATAAAAAATAATTTAACTTTATCATACTTTCAATTTCACTGGCATCATGCACTTACATACATATTTAATATGATTTTGAAGTTCTAACGGATAATTTTTTATTCGTTTCACCAAAATTACTACTTAATTATATCGAAAATTATGCATATCTCTTAACACTAGTTTAAATTATTTGTAAAAAAGATTTTAATATTAAATATTCAAATAACAAAGTCAAATACCTCAGTGTCTTTATACACAAATTTGTTAATTCATTATAAATATTTGTTATTAAAAACAAACAAAAATAACACGAGAGATCGAGCCAGCACAAAACATACCAATACCAGATCAGAATCAATAACTTCGTTAACACAAATACAATCACAAAAGATTATTTTTAATGCAAAATGAGACTCGTATAACCTCTCATGTCATACACATACACAAAAAACTCTTTTTAGCCAATATATTTCTAACAAAATTCGTATACAACCTTATATATTATAAACACAGCCTACAACAAACTACAGTCTTCAGTCTGAGTTCTAAATACGTTCATACAAGATGTCGAATACGAATCGGCAGCACACGCGATATTTTAACGCTTTTAAATACGGTTTCCTTTTAATAACACTCTGTTTCATATTACAAACGTTTTATTTGAAATGTGATGCTCGTACATCTGAAGTATTAAAAGTTAAACTACCACATGGCGGTATATTGGTGGGTCGTCATTTGTTGACCCATTTAGGTCGTCATATGAAAGCATTTATGGGTATACCATATGCTAAACCTCCAGTCGGAGAGTTACGCTTTAAGGTGTGTGTTTATATGTAACTTTTAAAAAATTAAAAAAAAACCTGTTAAATCTTTTATATAATTAATGAAAATTATTACTTACTTATATGATTAAAATCAAAGAAAAAAAATGTGAATTGTGTGTTGCCAATTGAGCCAAGTTTTTATTCAAATATTTTAATTGTATTTTAATTACAAAAACAAAAATTGTAATGCATATTGGAATGATGTGAAGTTTTTCCAAATGCGTGTTTTATTACAAATGAACACAAATAATTAAATAATTAATCAACAATACAATATAATTAAACAAACTTATAAGTAATATGTAAGTCAGTATAAGAAATGTTATTGTGAAAGAATAATTGAAATAATAAATCATTGTTTTGTAATTTATTCCAGTTTCTACTATTCATAAAATTTATGAATTTCAAGGTATCAAGTTATGAAAATTATCAATTAAAGTCATAAAGTCAAAGTAATTTGTCCATGAAAAATAATTGTAAGATTTGATTTCTCTAAAAGCAAAATAAAAAACAGTCTTCATTCACAAATTAATAATTATTAAGAAGATTAAAGAGAAAAATTTACTTCGTTCGCAACTGTTTATAAGATACCCTACATAACAGTAAAATTTGTCTTAAAAATAAAAAAGGTATATTAATGGGTATTGGGACTTTTAGAACTTAAATTATTATTGTTATCTTTTACATAAAAACTTGGAAACTTTTACAAAAAAAAACTATTTTTATTCAATTAATCTAAATTACAAAATCTTGATGCTAAAAACTTTTCATTTTGATCCATTTACGTACCAATATATTATGGAAGTTTTTACAACTTGGACTGACATTTTATTTCTGGACAATTTCCCACAAAACGGCGCTTCACAGGAAAAAATTAGTTCATATGTATATTTCTTAATAAAAAAATTTCGTAATCCGAACAGCAACGCTTTTTTCTTTTCAGCCCATGCTTTATGTGAAATAAAACTATTCGATGTATGTATTAAAAGACATTCTGCTTGGTACTTTATTTTTAAATAAAATTCATAACACTGAATGGTCGTTCTACTTCTGCATTTATTTAAATGATACAGTAGTTTATGAAATTTTGTCATAGATCTTTTTTGTTGATAATGGAAAATATAAGGACACTTCACACTTTAAATATATATTGAACTTTAGCAGTCGCTTTCGCAGCATCATCTCATCATCTTTATGGCTAGACCAGCATACTTCCCTAAGCATCGCATTTATTTTTTTTCCTTTGAACCGCTTTTCCATCAGGATGGTTACTTAGTGGAAGCGCTTACCTTGCTCATCAAATTCTGTTGAGAATTGTTTCTAGAACTCTGCCAAATGATTATTTAAAAAGTGAAGTTTTAATGTCATGGTCACACCGATTGCTTGAAATGACTTAAGCATATTTTTTACTAAAAGTTTCCATTCGTCCTCTCGATTTTTTCCTAAGACTCTTTCTATAACTGCCTTATGTATGTGCATCCCAAGCAATTAAGTCGTTTCCGCGCAAAACCACATTGAGGTCTTCACTTTTTAGCAACTTCCGAATGCCTGGTCAATTAAGCACACTTGTTATAAACAAATAAAAAAATTCACAAAAATAAATAAAAATTTAAAGAGTTTTGTTAAGAAGTTCCATACCTTCTTTAATTTTTTAATCACGGAATCTTGGAAAATGTTTCTCAAGGCAGTGAAATACGTTGTCCTTATTTTTCGTTACCGTCTCTACAAACTTCTTCTTTATGCCTAACTTAATATTCAGAGGTGGCAACAATATGTCACTTATATTTGCTGAAGAGAGAAAAACAATATTTCGAATAGTTCGCGATATATGTTTTTTTTTTAAATTGTACTAAATCCACCCCCAGTCGAAATCTCCAAACATCAATTTAAAAAAATAGCTAATTATTCAAAACCCAGTAAAAGGTTTTCGTCTACCATCATCATCATCAGCTACCAGCTTTAAGTTTTTGAGGGTCTGAGTTGGTTCAAGATTTTGAAGTTGGAAAATATGCTACTACAGTGTTATTTTGGCCACTTTTATATTTAGGTCTGGGAAATATATTTAAACTTTTTATAGAGTCTTTCTTTATTTGTCACACATAATAGCATAAAGTATAAAAAGAAATATTTTGTCACTCTTAATTGAACTTAAAAATAATAAAATATAAATATAAAAATATTTTATAAATGTTAATTAATAACGAAAATAGTTTTTACAATGTGTGATATGTATGTCCTACATGGTATATTATTTCAGTTCATCTTAAACCATTGAAAAAAGAAAAACAATTTATTTAATAACACAAAATTATTTCATCACTTTTTTTAAATTATTGTGAAATTTTCTTTGGGAATCACAGCAAAATTTTTCAGCATTTGTATTTATATTCATACAGATGTGATTACATGATTAAAAAGAAAACTTTTTGTCACCAATTTTATTCGGAAGAAAAATAGTAAACAATTGTTTTTAATTAAATTTATAAATAACAACAACTACATACATACTAGTACATTGTATGTAAGTGTAATTTATTAATAACAACAATAATATTTGGGTTTTGTATTGTTATTTGTTTTAAAATATAACAAATTAATACTCGTGGAATAATATTAAAATAAATTACTTGTTAATTTATTTATTGCTTTATTTTTTATAAATAAGTCTCAAATCTGTGGTCTAGATTTAAAGTAAACAGTAATCATAATAAAACAAAGTAGAGCCGTTATGACGATTCTATTAATTATTATTTAAAAATTGGTAAATTTTAAATCGCCTTCAGTAGTAGTATTTTGTAAATGTGAATTAAGATTAACAGCCTCTTCATAGAAGACGAATGGTTTAAGACGTTCGCCTTTTTATATAAAAAAAAAACACTAACAAATTTGAGTGTTTTTGTTTTTGTTGTTTCATATATAAAAAGATGAACGTCTTATACCATTGGCCTTCTATGAACAGGCTGTAACTTTCACATTATTGCCACAGTGAACAGGGCGAATAGTGTTTTTGGTTTTATTAAACGTTGGGCCAGGAAATTTTCTGATCCATATGCATATACAGTCGAAACTCTCTATAACGAATTCCAAGAGACTGGATATTTACTTCGCTATAAAGAAAATTCGCTATATGGAAAAGAAAAATAATATTGTTCCTTTTAACATTTTTTATTTGTAGTAGTTAGTTATTTTGGTTTGAAGTACATTTTTCCACTTTTCTTCTTCAATGCAAAGGCAAATGAATAGCGACTGCAAGAAATGTAAGAGATGGTAATGATTCCAGTTGTCACTTGCATAGTTCGGTGGTTCCCCCACTTTTAATTTTATGGTAAATAAACGATTCAAAGTATCAGACTCTGTTTGTGCGTTGTGAAAGCAACAAAGAACACACAAAGCAACAATAACAACACCAATAACACAAACCGACATCGATTTCTTTTTTGTGTGAGTGCGTTCGGTTTTACCTAATTCGTTATATGGAGAATGAAAACGCTTCAATCTTGAAGTTACGGTCACAAAAATACTTCGTTATAAGGAAATATTAGCTATATGGAAATTCCTTATATGGAGATTATAATACACTCAAAGTAGACCCAAAACACAGTGTTCTTATAATTGCTTCGCAATAAAGAAAACTTCGTTATACAGGAGTTCGTTATAGAGAGTTTCGGCTGTATTACCAAGCGTTTATTTTGTTTTTTGATAAGATCTAGTCTGGAGTATGGTTCTGTAGTTTGAGATGGGCAGTATAGTATGTACCTTTTTTTTACTTCGAGGTCTTCATTGCAGTTCATATTTGTATTTGCTGTTTTATACAAATAGATTTGCTTTAATTAGGTTACCAGTGTTATGTTTTTTTTTAATTAAAATTTTAAATGCTGAAGTCAAATCAGAGTTCTTGATTAGTAGATTGCAATTTTGTGTTCTTTTCCGGGTATTCAGGTTCTATATTTTCTTGCATGTTGATTTTGTTCGTTCTAAATTTGCTGCTGCTTTGCTTAATCAATTAGAAGATGACGCGGTAATTTTAATTCAGTGTATAATGTAATTTCGCCTTAATGTTCACTGATTATATGACTTAGAGGTATACACTTGTTTTTATTTTTGTATTTTATTTTGTAAAAATTAATAAACTGTTGCCTTCGGAGTCTGTAGTTTATTTATTACTCGAGTAGTTACCCATACTAAGGCACAGCGGTACGTACAAGCTATTCCCTTTATGTGTCCCTACGTAATGGGCACGAACCCATCTCGGTCGGGTGAGGATCGTTAAGAGTGAGGGGTCATCGTTGATTCGTTAATATGCAAGAATGAAAGAACGCTGTAACTGACAAAACATTTAATGTCACCAGAGCCAAAAAACCTGTACGAAAGTAAAAAGAACACACTGGTATTCTTCAAAACGCAGACGGCGTAAGTGAATTTCTTTTCATCATAGAAATCTGTGACCGGGACCAATCTAAATATATTTTTTTTTTCTGATAAAAATGATGCAAAAGAACGTATTTTCGATTTTTTGTCAGTTACAGCGTTCTTTAATTCTTGCGACGATATGTATGTACTCGTATATAGATTAGTGTTTCCATTTTTTTCTTTAAGTGGCTCAAATTTATTGTCTAAAATGGTTGAACAAAGCAAAACATTATATGCTCGTTTATATGAATAGTTCGGAAAAAATAAATTATTTCAGCGAAAAGTGCCAACTTTCTCAAAAATACGAGTAGTAGGCCTGTAGTGCGATTCACTAGGAAATTTTAACGGCAATTGTTTAGTTAAAAAATTATTCATCATTGATTGTCAAGAGAAGAGTTTGACGAGATTATTATACATTTTCCATTCTAGTATTGGTGGAAATATGTATTTCTTATATTTGTCTATTTTGTATTGCCTCTGTAAATCCAAATTGTAATTATAGTTGTCAGGATCTGGTATTCTTATTGAGAAGTAACATCCGTTAAGGAATATGTGCAACAACACTAGCAGAACTGAACTAGTTTTCGACCCAGCTACGAAAGGTCTCATCAGAGTTCTTTGTATTATACATATTCATATTTCAATAATACTATTTTAAAAATTATGAGCTTTTTAAAAACTTTTGCTGCCGTTAAGTATTTTATAAAAGGCACCCAGTGGGATATTTGGTAACAAAAGTGGGAATCAATAAGGAAAGCCTTTCCAGAAATTAAAAGCCAACGTTTTTCAATGTATTTTTAGTAAAGTTTTTTAATTTTATTTTTCAGTATATGTAAGCTACACGTACCACTATTATTATTATAATATTTATTTAATAATTTTTTTTAATTAAATCCCGAAAAAAAAGCAAATTTTTTATTCTTCATTTTATTCCTTTGCTGGGATTTAAACCTGAGCTGCTTTGAGTTATATGCAAGCGCTATAACCACTATACTATGCACCCCCTAATTATAATATTTCTCTTTTAATATTGTTTTTTTTTAATTATTGACAGCCACCTGTACCCTATGGAGCTTGGGAAGGTGAAAAACAGGTTATTGAAGACTCACCCAAATGTAGACAACGTGATCCATTCAGACGAGACATGGAAATTGAAGGCAGCGAGGATTGTTTATATTTAAACGTTTATACACCAGAGGTAATAAATAAAATTTAAATTATTTTATAAAATATTAAATTATTATTATTAAACCAAAAAAAATATATTGCAGGTCCCTAACACTGCCGAATCATTACCAGTAATGGTTTGGTTCCATGGTGGTGGCTGGGAATGTGGTTCGGGCATTAGCAGTTTCTATGGTCCTGATTTTCTACTCAACCATGACATTGTTTTGGTATCAGCAAATTTCCGTTTAGGACCTTTAGGTTTCTTAAGCACAGAAACTACTGATTGTCCGGGAAATTTTGGTTTAAAAGACCAGTTGGAAGTTTTAAAATGGATACAAGAAAATATTGCCTCATTTGGTGGTAATCCAAAAAGTGTAACAATTTTCGGTGAAAGTGCCGGTGGTGCCAGTGTTACCTATCACATGTTGTCACCTAAATCAAAAGGTTTATTTCACAAAGGTATTGCTCAATCGGGTACATATTTTAATCCTTGGGCTCAGCCAGCGCATCGTGGTGTACCAGCTGAAAGAGCTAAGAAAATGGCGAATTTGGTAGGCTGTCCTAGTGATGGTAATTGGCCCAAAACGTTGGAATGTTTAAGACAAAAGCCGGTTGATGATATTGTGGCCACAGTTTATGATTTGTTTGTAAGTTTTTATAGACTAATACCGTATAAAACCAATCCAATTACTATTTTTTTTTTTTTAGGAATGGGATTTTGATCCAATGATACCATTTCCTCCTGTAGTAGAACCTGAACATCCAGATGCTTTTCTTACTGTTTATCCTAGAAAAGCTAAACAACCACATGGCTTTTCATTGCCGTTAATGATTGGCGCCACTTCTGAAGAAGGTTTATTAAAAACAGCTGCTTTATTAAATTTACCAGGTTTATTGGATGAGTTTAAAGAGAAATTCTATAAGGTGTTACCTATTATTCTGAATTACGATCATTTATCGAAGACTGAACAAACAGAAGTAACAGAAGAATTGGAGAATTTCTATTTCAACAATGAACACAATTATGATAAACAAAATCATCAAAATATAACCGATGTAAGTTTTAATGTTTGATAATGTAGTGCGACAATTGTTCTTATTTTTAAAGCAGCAGAGTGGTAGCACGGCGTGTAGTATGGAGAGCATACATATATACATACATACATAATTGGCTATTACAAGCCTGTATCAGGGTTACGGACAGCTTCTCGCAATATGGAGAAAGCAATTTCCAAAAATTCAATTTTTGATTAGTGATGTATATTGGCAATGAAATTGTTTGTCCCCTACTTCGAAACACTTATTATTACCGTTATAAAGATGCCCAATTATCCAATTTCGCCCAGTTATTGACTGATAGTTTGCACGAACTATGAACTAATTTACAGAAAATTAACAAACTTTCAATTTAAACATTCTCAATAATAAATCATTATTTTATCTTTGTGGGAAGTAACAATTCCCAAATCAGTCCACTGATGATTAGGAAACTTTTCCATCATCACTAACTATATATTCAAAAAAGCAATACTTGTTTTGTGTAGTCGCCGTGGTTCAGTGGTTAGTGTGTTGGCTTACTAAGACATGAGCCCTGGGTTCGACACCCAGCTCCGACATCTTAAAAATAAAGAAATATGAAAAAAATATTTCTTTCGGCGACTACCTCTGGCAAAAGCTCTGAGAGTAATTAACTGCCATGAACAAGCTTCTCAAGTCTGTCGTTCGGAGTCGACATTAAACTGTAGGTCCCGGTACTCATGGATAAAAATTTACACACACAACATGAGTGCTGCGAGAAGCTAGGCCGTAATCCTGACACAGGGTTATAAAGGCCAGTTATGTATGTATGTAATACTTGTTTTGTATGGCAGATACTACGCCCACTTGCTAAATTCCGCGCTGCTTTTAACTGATGTATCAAATTGCATCCTTCTTCATCCGTGAATGTTTTGCAAAAAGGTGTACAAAGTATTTATTTCTTCTTTACGTTTATTTAGCCTATATGTACGAGTAATTCCTCAAATATAATAAAGCCTTTTATTTTAATTCTCATTTTTCAGTTAATATCTGACGGCTGGTTTATAGCTGGTATTGATGAATACATACGCTTGCGTTTAAAGAGTTATAAGGCAGAACCTAAAAAGGTGGCACCAACATTTGTATATCTCTTTGAACATAAAGGAGCAGCTAGTTTTTCCGAACTTTTTAAAGGAGGACGAGAGAATTTCTATGGTAAGATTTTAAATTTATTTCTTGAACCCTATCCATACATAAAAACAAAAATCTTAATAAATTTTAGGTGCCTGTCATGCTGAAGAATTACAATATTTATTCCCCATTGCTAAAGAGTTGTTTGTAAGTGCGTCACCTACTCAAAATGATTTAAAAGTACGTGAAATAATGCTTTCATTGTGGGTTAACTTTGCCAAGACCGGGTAATTTTTATATCATTAGTATAGATGTATTTAAACTTTTCCATTTACTGAATTTATTGTTTCTTTTTGAAATTAGTAATCCTACACCTTCTGATAGTGATTTGCCACAGTGGTTACCTGCTAAAAATTATCCAGTATTATATGCCAAAATTGGCAATAAAAATGAACAAGACTCTAAACTTTTACAATTTGATGAGAAACTTTATCAACAACGGGTTGATTTCTGGCGTAATTTAAATCCCCATATACTGGCTAAAGACTATCAACTAAAAAATGAACTTTAAGCAACAAAATGGCATCCAATTTGTTAGAATTTTTTATTTGTACACAAAAATTTTTAATTTAGTTTATCGTATTAATAAAATATTACTTATTTAAAAAAATAAAACTCTTGATCAAATTTTTATTATACTCGTAGAGATATTTAGCCGTCAATGAACTCATTCAACGGAACGATCCACTAAAATGAATCTAGAAACAGTTCATTGAGTTAAAATTGAGAGGGAGGGAAAAAATAACATTGGCAGACTTAAGCAATCAAAATAAAAATAATAATTTTAAAATTAAAGAGTAACAGATAAAAAATCCACTCTTCAAAAACAGTTTTTGAGTTCGATATTAATGATTACATACATACATAACAGGCCTTTACAACCCTGTGTCAGGACTACGGCCTAGCTTCTCGCAACACTCATGTTGTGTGTGTCAATTTTTATCCATGAGTATCGGAACCGCACAAACACACACAAAAATTAATCTCTATTACACTTAAAGAAAAAAATTCGTAAAATGGGAATATGATGAGGTTTGTTTTATTATAGGTCAAAATATAAAAATAGTTAGAGGTATTAACTGGTAGAATCTTAAAATTATGAATTAAAACAAAAAGGGTTATTAAATTTTTTATACGTACTTACGCGATTTTTACAACTTTACCCACTGCACAATTTTTCGGGAAGGTGTAATCAAAAAAAATAGATTTTCCGAGTACACAAAGGTTTAAAATACTTATTTAAAAGTAAACAATATATAGATAAAACAGTGAATTCAAAACACATAACGTTGCTTAAGGCACCCTTACACGACATGTTTTTTACAATGTTACTGTCAACTTTTACATGAGTAAACAGTTACATGTCGTGTGTGACTTTTAAAACATTGCTTGTGTAAAAAACACAAGGAAAGTCTTATGACAAAATTTCAATTAGAGCATGCTCTAATTTCGTATGTACACACATATGATATTAAATTTCTATGCCTGTACAAACGTTAGTCGGCAATGAATTATGTGTAAAATAAATTTTTTTTTTATAAATTGTGTGCCTAAAAATTTATTATTTATTTACATATGCAATTATACATATACGTTTGTGAGTAAAAATTATAAACCTTATGTAAATTAATTAATTTTGACAGACACAAAAAAAACTTATGTATTTTAAATTTAAAAAACACGTGTAAAAAACATATCGTGTAAGGGTGCCTTTAATAAATATCAATTGAAATAAGTATGTATTGTATGTACTACATACATACATACGTATGTATATAGAAACAAAAAATAAAATTTTTATTTACATTTTCACATTTGTCACTTCAAGTCGTGAGCTTTCAAAATTGAAGAGTTTTTCCCCTTCTTATTACTTACCTGGCTCTCTAAGCTATAGCCTTTAAATCTCTGCTAGTGATCGCCAATATATAAGTGTATTTTGTATATTCTAATCATCAAAATCTCAGCTCTGATATCTTGAAAAAAAGAAATATGAAAAAATATTTCTTGCGGCGACTACCTCTCAGCAGTATCCTGGCAAAAGCTCTGGGAGTGATTGATTGCCATGTACAAGCTTCTCAAGACTGTCGTTCGGAGTCGACATTAAACTGTAGGTCCCGGTACTCATGGATAAAAATTGACACACACAACATGAGTGCTGCGAGAAGCTAGGCCGTAATCCTGACACCGGGTTGTAAAGGCCAGTTATGTATGTATGAGTATCGGAACCTACA
This sequence comes from Metopia argyrocephala, assembly GCA_963576795.1. Classification (NCBI taxonomy): domain Eukaryota; kingdom Metazoa; phylum Arthropoda; class Insecta; order Diptera; family Sarcophagidae; genus Metopia; species Metopia argyrocephala. The sequence goes on along the minus strand of OY756208.1, from coordinate 16,287,921 downwards.
GTTTAAAGTCAACTACGAACGACAGTCTTGAGAAGCTTGTACATGGCAATCAATTACTCCCAGAGCTTTTGCCAGGATACTGCTGAGAGGTAGTCGCCGCAAGAAATATTTTGTTTTCATATTTCTCTTTTTTTTTCAAGATGTCAGAGCTGAGAATTGAACCCGGCACTATCGTCTTAGTAAGCCAACACACTAACCACTAGACCACGGCTACTGCTATAAAATACAGGTTGACTTGCTGTTTGCAAGACTGCTAGGAAGGTGTTCTGGCAAAAGCTCTAAGAGTAACTGATTGATGATCCTCATTTTCAACTTCCTCAGCTTTACAAAAGTTTACGGTTTTAAAAAATTTGTAAAACGAATAATAAACGAAACTTTTGCGTTCATAAATATACGGAAATCTCAGTGGATTATTTGAAAAAGCAGTATTGCCTTATAAACGAATTTCTCTGCAGTGTTGCATTGAACATTGCATTTATGAAGTCAGCCCCAGCTTGTGCAAGAATTGAAGACGAAGAAATGTTGGTATACAACATTACCGCTGTAGCCCGTACTTTTGCAAAATTTTTTGAAATATTGATGAGTCGTTGTTCTCAAATAGTCTTTGGGTCCTTGGTGCCTATAAAAAAACAGCACACATTTTTGCTAATTGCGCTCATTTGACACTGAATAAAAATGAACATTTTTATGGAAGAATTGTGCTTAGTGATGAAGATCTTCATATTGTAATTTCAATTTGCTGACAACTCCCTTTCCATAAGTGGTTGTGTTAACTGGCCCTCTTGTCTGTGCAATTTAACGCCTCTGAATTATGGTGCTAAAAAAAGTTATTGGTTTATGTCGACAATCCAGCAACTCTAAGAGCATTGAAAGTAAATAATCAAACTACCAGTGATAACATACTGACAGATTTATTGGAAAAAATAGATAAAATTGGACTGAACGAATGGACTGATCGATTTTCTTGTAGCTGCAATTTACATATGCCAGGTTGTAATATAAAAATTTATAATACTTCTGTGTTATGTATCAGTTTGAGATTACAAACTCTTAAAAAATGCCGTTTAGAAAGCAATGTATTTAATCGCTGATGTTCTGAAAAATGCTCCGTTTTCAAATTGAAATTTATTTTAAAATCGCAAAACGCATTGGGGCATGTTCTGGCAAACTCACGATTTGCCTTTTTTTCACTTTAAGTATATATAAACGGAGATTTTCAATAAATAAGCGCAAATGTGTAGATATTCGAAGATAAATTTAAAATTGTTTTTTAGCTTCTTTGAGTAAGTAAGCAATTGAAACAAGACCATTGGCATAATAAAAGCAATTTTTAAACAACAATTTATAATTAAAAATCTTAAAAGAAAACATACTAGTCTTTCTTCAAATAACAATAAAATGTATTCGACTACAAGTATGTGCTGTAAAACTAAATCGCGTGAAATTTCAAATTTTTATAATTTTTAATTGTAACAATGTTTTGATATATTTCTTGATTTATTAACTTACTGACGAGTACAATAACTTCTTTTCTTACCAAAACAATAAAATAATTGATGCGATTATGTTTTATTTCTGTTTGAAAAAACACTCGATTAGAATTTCATGCGATTTCGTTTTACGGCACATACCCGATTAATTTTCCATTGTGTTACAAATATCTAGCGTTTTCGTTTAGTACAACTCCTATCCTTCGATTTTAAATCTCCTTCGATTTTAAATGTATCGAAATTCACACTTATGTATGTTTAAATAATCATACAAGTTTTTTTATCTAAATTGAATTATTTTATCTTGACTTAAACTCACCATCTTATGCCTGTGATAATTTGCTGGCCGGAGGTATTCTATGATGAACTCTTACATGTAAGATTTTCTTCCTTGGTTTGTTTTATTATTTCTTTTTTTCATTTTTTATTAACTAAATAATTAAATAAATTGTATGCTTTAATTAATTTTTAACCTTCTTTTTAGAGAATTTTTGTTTTCCTTTTTATTAATTCAATCATTTTTTATTTTTTACTTTTATTAGTAATTTTTAGACTATTCTTTATAATTAATTTCATTTTATTTATATACTTATTTTTACACTGAAATTACTAAATGTAGAGAAAATAAAACTGAATTATTTATATTTACTTTTTATATATATATATATTTATATAGTTTGTAATAAATGTTTTTTTTTTTTTCTTTTATTATCATAATTTAATGTGTATTATTTTATTAAACATTTTCAAGTGTAATTATTATTTGTGATGTTTAAATTAGAAGATAAATTGTTTATTTTTTTTTTTTCGTATGATGTCAACAAGATTTGATTTCTGTTTTTAGGAAAATAAATAATAAAAATAGTAGTTACATTAAAAAATATATATATAACTATTAAAATAACTTTGCTAAAAAAAGTGTCACTAGTTTTTTTTCTAACATTAATTCTTTTATTTATAACAAAATATATTTGATTGATTTGAAATTACAGAAACTTTAAATGTCGAGAATTTCCTTTTTAAATATAAAATAAATAAAAACAAAAAGTCTTTTGAAGTAAATATATAAAATAAAATTAAAAAACAATAAACAATTTAAGCAAAAATGTTATTATAAAATAAAAACAAAGTAAAATTTATAATAAATAATATATTTTTTTTATTTAAATATAAATAAATTAAGTAAAATAAAGCATCTCTTTTTGTGTTTAGGATTTAATTTTGTAACAAAAAAATAAAATAATAAGTGAGGTTTTCTGTAATCTTAATTTAACAATTTTAATTACAATTACTTTACAGACTATATCAAAAGAAACATAAAAATTAGTATATTTAACAGTTAATAAATTAAAAAATAACACATTTAATATAAGTATGTGTTTTCTAGAAATTTTTAATTTCTTAATAGACCTCATAGATCATAATTTGAGAGGTTCCTTACAATGTTGTTCCACATTGCAAATTTAAATAAAATATTCAAAATCTTATAAATTTTAAATACTTTTTATTGCACAACTTAAAATGATCTCACAATGCGGAACTTGCATGTCTAGTAATATTTTATAATAGAAAATAAAAAATATTTCTTTTCTTTTCAAAAAGCAAATAAAGTTATAAAAACTCGAAGTTACAAGCTTATGTTGAAGTAATTTGTTTTTATAATTGCTAGTTATGAATAACTTATTAGTCGTTATGAGAGAAGAAATTTCAAATTATTTTAAAGCTTACTTTTATAATTTACTGTGGTTATAGAAAAAAATGGGTTAGTTTTTGTTTTGGTTATTGTGATTTATGTTTAGTGTTTAGATGATTGTTGCAATTCAACTCTGTATAAATTACTCTCAAAAATATATGAAATCGCTTGTTTTTAATTTTTATATATAATATTTATAAACAAGTTTTGCTTAATTATAAATACGTTTAATTATTATTTGCTTTGCAATAATTTTCATTTTAGCAATAATAATATTAAATGGCAATGCCATTAAAACATAAATTTCTCAATGCAATACAATAATTAACAACCGCATAAAATAAATGTTTACCAAAATAAGGCTTATTTTAAAAGTCAAATTTGTAAAATATTAGTTTGTAGTTTAAGCATAAAAAAATATTAAAATAGAAGATTTTTCTTCTTTATTTAATTTATTTTATTTGTTTTCCTTTTTTTCATTATTATTATCTTGTTGTACTTTTACAGTTTAAATTTATATAAAAAAAAACGCCACATGGTTTTAACTTTTAAAAAACGCTTTACTTTATGTAAACAATTATTTTTAGTCTTAATCATTGCAAGTATAAAACAAGTTATGCAAAATAAATGTAAAATTATTTAGGCTATAGATATCAATCAGTCACTGATGTGAGTGGTATTATTATATTATTAAAATTATTTTAAATAATTTTTACAATTTGAGTACCCGTATCAATAAAATATCTAGCTAAACTCTTGTTTTTTTTATTATTATTTTTATTATTTTTGTAAATTTCGAATTAAAATGAAAGCAAATAATTTGTAATTCTATGCAATTTATTTAAACAAAGTACATATCGTCATATTAAATGCAAACGGACGTAACTACACTTTTTATTTTTTTTTTTTACAGGAGAAGCAAAAAACCTTAAAATCTAAAATTTTGTAAATCCTAGAAATCATAATTTTCAGGATCGAGATATAAGGATTAGCATCCCTATATACAACAAATGAGTTTGTATGTAAGGCTTTCATATACATTTAAAAATTAACTCAGTTGTAGTTACGTCCGTTTGAATTTCATTAATAAAATCTCCATTTTGAATCATAGGCATCTAAACATATATTTTGATAAAACGCACAATAATTATGTAATAAAAAACTCAATTTCGGAATTTTGTGAAGTTACGTCCGTTTGCATTTAATATGACGATATGTATGAATTACAATTTTATACAGAGGGGTTAATCTGGGGGGGTTACTTTGTATTTCGATTCATATCGAAAATCTTACGAATTCGTAAAAATTTATGAATTTTCGAAAAGATTTTGTATTCATTACTATTGATTTTTTGAACGGGAAATTTTTTCGAAATCATTTTCGATTCGAATCGGAATACAAAGTAACTCCCTTGTATTTCGATTCGAATCGAAAAACTTAAGAATTCGTAAAATTTTACCAACTTCCGAAAATTTTTTATATAAATTATTATTCTTTTTCCGAATAGAATTTTCTTTCAAAAGCATGCAATGCTTTCGAACGAAATCGGTTTTCATCACATAAAAAAACATACTAAATTTTAAAAACATACTAAATTAGTATTTAACACAATTATTAAAAATTACGACTTACGACAGTTTCGGCTACAAAAAATATTGTGCAAATTCTTTATAAAATATAATTTATTTTTTAATCCGTAAATCCGCCAACTGATAATGTGTAATGAAAAGCTATTCACTTTCACTTTAATTCGTTATTTCTGTAACCATTTTGGACCGTTTCTTATACTCGTATTTTAAAATTTATATATCTTTTTTGTTACCTACTACAAAGCCAGCTAAAATTTTCTGTTTTGCATGATTTTCTTTGTTTTTATTATATTAAATAAAAAGATCATAGGATTTTATTTGAAATCTATTAAATTGTAAGTGATAATGAGTTTTTTTTAATTTTTAATATTCCATTCTGACTATTACAAAAATTTATTTCTTTAACGACTAGTACATTATAATAAATATAATTTCATAATTTTTAGTTTTATATCAGCTTCTTATACATCTTTTGCATGTCTGTTGTCATTAATAGCTATTAGGATTTATTTTTGCGTCTCTCTGTTTAGATCAACTACTGCTTTTCATAAAATTAAAACACATAATAAGGCCATAAAAATAATAACCAATTAAACTTTAAAAAAAGACATACACATTATATTAAATTACACAAAAAAATAAAAAGAGAAGCAAAATTATCTACTCAAAAATATATCATATAAACAATAATATAAATAAAAAATTTTGTTAGATTAAAAAATTTGTCTAAAGCATCATATTTTCATTTTCTAAAATAGTATTATCAGTATACCACTTCACAGAATGAATGGCCGGTTTAAATTGTTCACATAGTTAATATTGTTAAGATGTAAATGATAAAAAAAAATGTTTTTAATTATACTTTTAGCACTGGCTTAGTTTTCGTTTCTTTAGTATGTGTTATAACAGAGTACTTTTTCTTAAAACGTTATATTTTAGACTGTTTTAGATATTTTCTTTTGTTGTCTTGTTGAGGTGTTATTTGTTTTTTTTATTTTTTTTTTTTTTTTGAGCTGCTTTGAAACTCAATTTGTTTAGTATTTTTTAGTTTTAGTTATATTTCGATTAATTTAAAATAAACATTGCTGAGTGCTGGAAGTTTTCTTGTTCAAAATTTTCTATTTTATATTTTTGTTTTTCTACACGTTTTCTTGTTTTCAGTAGATATTTATTCACATTAAAATCTCTTACGCACGTTCATAGAACAATATATAGGCACTGGACGAGACAAGATGATTTTCAGACAATGAATCACTTACGCTGCAAGAAAACATTTATTTTTTTTTAATTTCATAATTATGCGTTATTAATTTAAATTATTCAAAAAAATGGTTACTTACAGATTATCGTTAAATTCATGCCATTTCTTTGAGACTGGATGTTTGCAAATGGCCACATAATGACCTCCAGCAGTTGAGCCTGCAAATGAGCAAATAAGAAATGAATTTTGAATATTTTATTGTTAAATTTTTTCTCAAAAGTTTTTAATATTCTAATTAAAGCTGTAATCGTAAACAAAATCGTAATCGTTATCGCATTATGTATGGTATATGATAAAAATTGAAATTGAATAAAATTGAAATTGACTGAAACATTAAATTTCTACATACATACATACATAACTGGCCTTTACAACCCTGTGTCAGGATTACGGCCTAGCTTCTCGCAGCACTCATGTTGTGTGTGTCAATTTTTATCCATGAGTACCGGGACCTACAGTTTAATTTCGACTCCGAACGACAAACTTGAGAAGCTTGTTCATGGCAATTAGTTACTCTCAGAGCTTTTGCCAGAAGGCTGCTGAGAGGTAGTCGCCGAAAGAAATATTTTTTTTTTTCATATTTCTTTTTTTTGAAGATGTCAGAGCTTGGTGTCGAACCCAGGGCTCATGTCTTAGTAAGCCAACACACTAACCACTAGACCACGGCGACTACATACAATTAATTACTATTATTTTTAAATCAGACAAGATTTTGAATTTTCCTCTTATCTATGAGCTTTATTACAATTTACTTAACATATCCGTTTTGTATGTTGTTAGAAAATATAGTCGATTACAAATGCGCTCGTTGTCGATTGACATCACATTCCTATATGTACGAGTATGTCTTAAAATATAATTATATTTACATTAAATTATATATAAATTAAAAAGTATGGTGGTCTTTCACAAATGCATTTATTCCACAGATCAGTAGCACAATGGATATTCGCAATGTTGTTAACAGCAACAGAATTTTCGATTTTCATTAACTTTTATTTACGATATTCGAAATAGCTGATATCAGCTGTTATCTTAAAATAACGACAAAAATTAAAATTTAAACATAAAGAAAAATAGGGTTGTTATCGCAAACAACAAACATTATGTACATCATTATGCAGAAGTCATATAGTTAAAATTTAGTGAATCGCGCTATAGCATTAGATTTTTGTAGTACACAATTCTGATGGAAAAGACCTTACTAGCACCTTTATTTAAATTACATAATTAAAACCGAATTAACAAAGCTTTTAAAGTATAAATATTTTCCTATACTTACCCATATGATTTGAAATAGCATATAATGAATAGTAAATATTTGCATTTGTATTTGCACCGTAAGGGCCCATATTTAATTCACGTTCGCCCGTAGGAAATTCAACAATGTTTGATAATTTACTCCAGCGGGTTTCAGAAAAACGTTTTAAATCTAATACAAAAGAAAGATTGCTCATGAAAAAGTTTTACAGAATCTAGATAGAAAATAATATGTTACTTACGTATAACAAGATATTTTGGAAATCGTTGAATAGTGAAACTTTTCGTACATTTCCGCCGTGTTTGACATTTCGAACATGTTGGCATTTCATCGCCATCTAATACTTCCTCACGTATAAACAAATCAAGACAAGCATCCAGTTTACAACGTGACGAGGAAGGCAGGGAAACACTTAAATCCCAAAAGGGATCAAAAGTAACGCTTGTATTGCCGCAGGTGGTACATCTTAAGGTACTCTTAAGTTGGCCAACAAATAAATCACGTATTAAAGAATTCTCATGACGGGTATACCATTCCCATGTTAAATCGGCCTTTTTATTGTCACTACAAACAAATCGAACAATCGAATTATATATAGACAAATTGAAATAAATATAAACTGATCAATTTAATGATTACCTTAAATTATCATCTATCTTTAAATGTTCACCTTTAGTACCAGAATTAAGGGCACCATGTAATGAATCCAAAAAGAATCGTAAGAATTCTTGAGCGTCTTGTTGATTGTAATCACTGTACATACGATGCTTGGCAGAAAATGATCGTTTTAATTCCATGGGTGTCACACTACGTACATTATTTGTCCACATATCCTTTATTAATTTGGAAAATTCTACAAATATATTTTTTTTTATAAATATTTTTACGAAATAAATATTTTACATATTGTATATAAGTACGTATGTATGTGTTTGTATGTGTACGTACCATATAAAATTTGTTGATCTTTGGACGTTGGAGATTTAGTTGCACTATAATTTCGTAGAAATTTTGTCAATTCATTTGTGTGGCTAAGACACTGTATAATGGAATTCATAAAACATGTATTTCCGATATTTCTTAGACCACATAGTCCTAAAAGTAAAAAAGATATAGAGTTAATTTATTTGCTTAAAGAAATTTCTATACATAAGGTAGTAATAATTAATAACACCTTTTCCTTCTCCATCAGGCATTCAGCTATTATTTAAGTCTATTGTACTCGTACAAATGACAAAATAAAACAAATTAAAGTTGACAATTTACACTTTTCATATACTACAGGAATGTATTTTAAAGTTTATTTATTTATTTTTCATTTTTAACAGGGACCGCAAATAACACTTATTGCTTAAAAATTAAACTAAAAATATCATCGTATTAGAGTCGACAGACATATATGATGTTATATACCAAATTAATCGTCTTGGAGAGCTCTCACAGAATCTGTGGTGATCTCGCATAAGTGATCATTAATCAGATTTTAACCGTTATTTTTTGATGGAAAAATAAAAGTTTAGATGAAACCTTCAAAAAGAGAGTTTTATTTTTCTGTCATAAAATAAAACTCATATTGTGAGTTTTATTTTTTAGTCATAAAATAAAACTTATTTTTGAGTTTTATTTTTCAGTCGGAAAATAACCGTTATTTTTCGAGTTTTATTTTTCAGTTAAAAAATAAAACTCTATTTAGGAGTTTTATTTTTTCCGTCATAAAATAAAACTCGTTTTTATGAAAGATTTTATTTTTATTCTGATCCCGTTGCTTGTGGTATCTTTATTTTATTGTTTTTTATAGCTGAATACCAAAAATCTCAAGCTAAATGATTTTTAGGGTGCTTTAATATTAATAAAAGAGAAAATTTACACAACTTAAACCGATAATGGCCGGAACTTGCTAAAAATATTACAAATATTTGAATAGGAGGATGAAAGCGGGTTCGATGACTGCGTCTATTACGACGTTCTGCACGGAACAAAATATGATAGAAATGACATTTGTAATAGTTTGCAGACGATAATGTGTCAAATCAGAATTAGGTGTAAAAAATTTTTTCCATAAAAACGAGTTTTATTTTATGACCGAAAAAATAAAACTCCTAAATAGAGTTTTATTTTATGATGGAAAAATAAAACTCAAAAAATAACTGTTATTTTCTGACTGAAAAATAAAACTCACAAAATGAGTTTTATTTTATGACGGAAAAATAAAACTCACAAAATGAGTTTTATTCTATGACGAAAAAATAAAACTCTATTTATGAGAGTTTTTTTTTAACTTTTATTTTTCCGTTGAAAAATAACTTTTTCTGCTGACCTTTTTTGGAAAAACTCTCAAAATAACCATAAAAAAATAAGTTTTTCGATATAACTTATAACCGTTACAGTCCCTGATTTTTAATTTAAAAACACTACTATTTTAAAAATGTTTTGCCCAGTTCTGTTTGTAATTTTCCCTATATTTCAATAACAAGATGGTGAGAGAACGACATACATAAAGGCGAATTAACTGTGTGGTATTTTAAGGCGATCTATTGCTATTCATAGATGTAGAAATTTTCAGACAGTAATGTATATCTGTGTTTGTGGTAAACTCAACTTCATCAGATATTAATTTCGAAATTTTACAATACTCGTATTAAAACAATTGATCACATTATGTTTGGCTTACTCGTTGCCGTATATCGACGTTTTTGTTTTATTTTTAAGGTATAGTACAAAATTACTTTTATTAAATAAACATAATATAAATATACATATATCGTCGTGCGGGAGTTTATGTGCTCTATCCGCCATTTCATATTTTTTATATATCTCGAGTTAATGATGCCACTTTTGGTTTTCGACCGCAAATTTTTCAAGTCTACAATCCGTTTTCGAATATCTCGTCCACTTTTGCAGATAAATAGTCGAAAACGGATAGCAGATTTAAAAATGTTGGTGTAAAAAACCTAAAGCGGGTTCATTAACTCGAGATATATAAAATGGCAGATGGAACACGTAAACTCCCGCACGACGATATAATAAAATTAATATAACTGTTATTTCTAAGCTGCTCGGGTTTATAATTGTTGTTGTCAGTTTTTGGTCCCTAAAATAAACCACAGTAAATGCTCTTTTATTTCTTTTATCACTGCAACTTTTACATTATATACTTATTATAAATGTAGTATCACAACGTCTTCTGTAAATTGACATATAAAACTTACCTTCAGTTTCTTCATCACTTGCAGTCGATTTTTTATTCTCGTCTGTATGATTATAAGATGTTGAGGAAGATAATAGAGCAGATCTTGAGCTATCGCGATCATAGTAACGTGATGAAGTTGGTGAGGCCGGCGGTAAAACACTACGTAAAGCAGCTGAACTCCTTACCTAATTTGAATAATAGAAAGATATCTGTTTAACATTTTTTTCTATAAATTTCAATAAAACATAATTTTTGCCAAGTTAGAAAAAGCCAATTAAAAAGACATTTATTTAATAAAAAATTAAAAAAAAAATCACAAAAGGGACAACAATTATAAACTACAAAAGCATAAACAGTTATTACAAAAAAAGGCACAAATTCTACCGCAACGTGTGTATTAAAAAGTGTTTGGGAATCAAGATAAAAATGTAAAAGGCAGAGGTAAAAAGGTAGTAAAACAAGTGTTGCAAAGTGTTTTTAACAAAATAAATTCAAAATGTGTGAGACAAAAAAACAATAAAATATAAAATGTAATTATAAATAAACAATAATTTTAAATGTTAAAAGAAAATATGTAAAAGCATGCAAAAGTGTACAAAAATAAAAAAGGAAAATAAACAAACAAACGATGAGAGAAAGAGGGACAAACGCCCACAATTTATAATAATAATTTTCGGAAAAAAACAATAAAAAAAAAAAATTAACCTACAATATCAGAGAGCATAAGAAAATAATAAAATAAGAAAGAAAATAAAACCTTAAAATTTGTACGTTAAAACATCTTTGTTTATAAATAATAAATATTACATTTTTTCACTTTTATTTTACTCTTAAACAAGAACTCTATTTTTCTAATAAAAAAATAATAAAAATACTAGTAATACAATGAAATTTTGTTGCTACAATGATTTTTAAAATGAAGAGGATGTAACAAAAGCGTGTAAAGAAGATTTGAAATGAAACATTGCAGAATAGTTGAGAGAAATTTAATAAGAAAAAAAATATTACCGTTAAGATTTAATAATATCGATTTGAAAAAGAATTGTCTATAAAGTTTTAAATTAGAGGTACACTATTCTAAGTACATAATATCTAAATAAATTAAATACTTATAAAAGGACTAAAAACATAATAAAATTATATATAAAAGTAAATACAAAAAATTATTTATACAAGATAGAAAGATTTCTGTAAAAATAAATATTTACTAACTATGCAATAAAATGAATAATGCTTTGTAAATATGTACTCGCCGAAATGTTTTTTTTTTTTTTTTATTAATTTAAATTGATAATTAAAAAAAAATAGTCTTGCAGACTTTATAAAAACTTGAGAATAAATAATAGGCCGTATTCCAATTGGCGACGTCGTCGTCGTGTAATGACATTTTTGTAATATATTAAAGGCCAGAGAAACATTTTTTTTTCTATTTTCCTACAAAAATATCGTCAGACGACAACGACGTCGCCAACTGGAATAACGCCGAATGCTTATTCCCAAGTTGCCATAAAATCTAAGCTTAAAAGTAGTACATTTGTGCAACAAATAAAAACAATTGAAGCTATTTTCATTTTACCCCATAGTGTTAGGCGACAATTCTTTAACAAAATTAATAGGCAGTATTCCAATTGGCGACGTCGTCGTTGTGTAACGACTTTTTTGTAATAGATTAAAGGCAAGAGAAACATTTTTTTTAATTCTGCTACAAAAATGTCGTTAGACGACAACGACGTCGCCATCTGGAATAAGGCCGAATATTTAACATATTTAATTTTTTTTTATAAATTTTTGATTGTGTTCTTAAGAGTATGGGTGTGGTGTGGGTGTGGGTGTAGGTATTTTTTTTTTTTTAGCTGAAGGTGAACTTACACTGTTGTCATCTGTGTTATCACCACAAAGACCACCAGATATAGCGGTTAATTTCTTTTTGCTTACATCTCCATCTACAGAACTTGACAGCGTAGAGAGTGATGAATCTTCTGCTTGAACATAGTGTTTGCTTGATTTAAGCGGTAGACTGCCAGTGCCACCCGGGCTACTGCTTAAAGCGTGATGATGATGGTGGTGATGACGTGACGTTACTGATGAAACTGCCGCCGAGGCATTCGGATAAATACTAGTTATAACTTTGCCAGCTGTCGATCCCCCTGAACTACGATAGGATGTGCGGGTTAAAGAACCACCACCACCACTTTGTAGCCGTAGATTAGAGTTGTCTAAATCGCTGCTATGACGGTGATGTTGCAAATTACTAGTACTTCCACTACCACTGTGCGATCGTAATGTCACCGAACTGAGTGGTAAACGTTTCTGCTCACTAAAACTATTAAACTTTTCGATAGACGCCCGTATGCTATTTGAATCAATAGCTGTTTCTGTACGCCTCTCATTAGCAGGCATTGGTAGGCCGCAATTGCCATATTTGTAGTTATTCACCTTTTCAAAAACAGACGAATTCGACGAGGACGAAGATGCGGCGGACGATGACGATGTGGAACATATAATCGTTGACTTTGGTCTTACTCGAGCTTTTGTTATGGCAGAACTATGAGAGTGATTTAAATAACAACGTGGTTGCTCACATTTACGTTCTGCTAACATTGGCCCCGTTGTAGGCTGATCATCACTGTCGATGAATTTAATATCGTCCTGATCTAAGGATGTCTGCATATTGTTATTGCCCGAATTTGTTAAACTATTTATACTACTATTACTACCGTTATTATTGTTATTATTATTTTGTTGGTTTGGAGACGAAGATGATATTGAACCTTTAGTTGAATTTACTATTGTAGCTGCTGTTGCTGTGCCTGCAGTTCGATGAACTAAAGGTTTTACAGCGTTACGTGATAATTTTGTTGCAGTATATGAAGAGGATGAATTATTTGTGGTATAGACTGATGTAGATTTCTTATTTACACCTGACGTAGATGAGGAGGAAGAGCCTGGTATAGAAGCTGATGATGACTGTGTAACTGAGACAGATGATAAACCCTTAAACTGTGAATAACTGATGTCCACCTTATTGATAGACGTTGCAACCGCTGTGGTTGTTCCCAAATGTGTGCCATTACCAGTTCGTCGCATCCCATTTATTGTGGCAGCTTTAGCTGCTGACGATTGTAACTATAATATATCTTATTACTTTAAAAAGACTCTTCGCTTACATACAAAACAACTAATTTATCTTCTCTTCAATATAATACAAAAAAAGTCCAAGAGATATTCGATTTGAATTTCTTAAACCGTTCCCTGATAATTAGTGTTTATTTAATAGCAATATATGTATCGTCGGCTGACAGGCAAAACTCACTAAGTGCTATGTGGTCTGACTACACTTAGTGAGTTTTACTTGTCAACCGACGATATGTCCAAGAGATATTCGATTTGAATTTCTTAAACCGTTCCCTGATAATTAGTGTTTATTTAATAGCAATATATGTATCATCGGCTGACAGGTAAAACTCACTAAGTGCTATGTGGTCTGACTACACTTAGTGAGTTTTACTTGTCAACCGACGATATGTATGTATTAAAAATCAAAGAAAATGCCGATCAAAACTTTATTTTTAAATTTCTTTATAAATTATAAAACAATGGTTGTAAAGCTTTTTTAGGGACGTAAAGCCGTCATTATTCTCGTACTTTTATTTTTTTTAAAAGATTTAGTATCCTTTTTTTAATAGAATTTACAGGACTTTGAGTGAAATTTGCGTAAAAATAAATTTGAACTTTAAAGCTCAGCCTGAGAATGATATTCGACATTCTGATTTTTGCATTATAATGTTAGATAGCGGGCGAGGATATAGGACTAATCTCAGCAGAATATTTGTAGATTATGTGGGGAGAAAAAGAGAAAGACTTGATAGATCATCTCCTCTATAATGGCTCAGCTATTATGAGAAACATATGGAATGCGAGTACAATGTCTCGAAAACTTCTCATTAAATCATATATATATTTTATATATATTATCATGTCTGGCAAAGTAGCATAGGTATTATATTCTATTGTTATATATTAAAATTAAAATTTATGGGCCGACTATGGATGGCAAGCGAACTTTGGTATAGTTACCTGATGCTAATAATGGTATTACAGACGGCAACTGAAAGCTTATATTTTAAAATTTTACTTGTAAGATAAACATTTGTTCGGCAACTAGAAATATTTGGTTGCCAGTAGTCAACGCAACTGTAGTTCAGTTGCCATCCATAATCTTCATTTCCATTCACCGAGTTTATATATGTATAACAAACTTCAATTACGACTGCTTTTAAAATTAAAGCGATTCATTAAAAAACAAAGAGCTACAACATTAGTTGAGAAGATAAAGACGGCATTTTGTTAGAGTTTAGGGCTTTGAAAAAGGAGAACAGCTAAGAACCAGTTTTTTTTTTCTTTTCTTATCTTCATTACAACAATAATTAATTCGAAGTGTATTTCAGCTTGAAGTTGTAAATAAATTTTAGAAATTCTTCTAGTATAACATAATGTACAAGCCTCTAAATATTTAAATAAGACATGAGTTTATGTTGGTCATAAACCAAACATTTTTACCCTTAAATTTTTTACTTGATTCCTTAAAACTTTTAATGTCACAAACTGGATAAAATTGTGCCCGTGATTTGTAATTTCACAATTAATTTAATCTAATTTTATAAACTAACTAAAGTTCATCATAATCATGCTTACCGAATTATTATTACTAGATGGTATTGGTTTTAGTAAATTAACTTTTGAAAGACGTTTATTATTTATAGCTGGCAATAGGGATTTATTCGAATTTTTTTCTATAGCCGTTGGTGGTTTATAAACTTGGGCATGGGCAAGTTCACATTCAGCTTTAAGAAAATTTTGATCTTGAAATTCTGATATGAGAAAAAAATGTTGATTGGCTTCTCTAACTGGATTTGATTTGTTGTTTTTAGATGAAATTCCGATAATATTTTTTGATTTCGTATTATTTATGGAATTTTTTAAAACTTCTGTACTTAAAGGTTCCGTTGTTGCTTGACTTTTAGAATTTCTCGGTGTTGTAATTGTTGTAGACGTTTTTACAGTAGTTTGTGGTTTAACTACTATAACCGGATCACATATTTGCTTGAGTGATGGAAATTTTTGAAAATTATTTCGGGTTTTTTTAACATCTATCATTATTTATTAATTTCAAATGTAATTTTGTGTTTTTTTTTTTTGTTTGTTTTTTTTTATTATTTCTATTATTGTTTTTCTTGATTTATTTATTTTTTGTTTTTTATGTATTTTATATTTTCTGTTATAACAGTTTTCTTCTGTTAAAAGTTGCTTGGTTGCATTGTTTATAATAAAAAGTCACTTGGTTACAGAATTTTGGCTTATTAATATATTATTTGCTAATATTTAAAAATTCACAAACACTTTTATACATAAAACTAATTTTTGTTTACTTTACTTTACTTTACTTTCTTATGTTTATAATAATTGTGTTGGTTTTTTTTAACAAGCTAATATTTTGTAGGACCTGTAAAGAATTAACTGGAAAAGGAAAAGTTTGTTAAAAATGATGATGATGAAATGCGATATATTGTTAGAAAATCCAAATGAAAATGATCAGAGAATGTTAAATGGAGGATATCTAATAAAACATTGTTTTACTTTGATCATTAAAAAAAATAAGTATGTATATATACGATTTCAATTTTAAGAATATTGGATGTAAAACACATTCGATATTTAAACTAAAAACAATTTTAAATACAAGGAACTACATATTATATATTCTGCTAATCCAATATTTTTTATTACCTTATTAGAGGAAAATATGAAATTGATAACTCTAGGCCACACAAATAATTACAACTGAGAAGACATTGCAGATACTTTCTTTATTGTTAAAATTTTCTTTTTTTAAGAAAACTCATTTAATTTTTTCTAAAACTAATCTTTAATATTTAGTTCTGTAGCTACCTTATGCTCTCTTTGTTACACTCAGCCTGTCGCAAGCTGCAACTGTTAATATAAATTTTGGCAAAATAACACATTATACTTATACAATTGCCTAAAGTTATAACTGGCAAATGCTTCAAAATAAAATAACAATATGCCTAAATTTCTTTCTTTACAAAAGCGTTCGCTGTAAGCCCTTTAAATTCAGGTTTAAGATTATAGTCGTGCGGGAGTTTATGGGCTCTATCTGCCTTTTCATATTTTTTATATATCTCGACTTACTGATGCCAATTTAGGCTTTCCACTCCAAATTTTTCAAGTCTGCAATCCGTTGTCGGATATCTCGTCTATTTTCGGAGAAGAATAGCCAAAAACGGATTGTAGATTTTAAAAATATTGGTGTCAAAAACCTAAAGTGGCATCATTGACTCGAAATATATAAAATGGCAGATAGAGCACATAAACTCCCGCACGACGATATGATTATTGACTTCGGCTTTTCTCTCCTAATTCATAATTGAATATTAGATTAGAGAACATATTAAACTTCGAAAAACGCTTCCATTACATTATTTTTTAATATCTTAGAGAATATATAGAATATTTTATTCCACAATTACTGTTCTTTTGAAAGCAAATCAATCGAATTTTTAGACATTTAGATTTAAATTAAAGTGATTACTATTAAAATATTACATCAATTATTTTCAAAACAAAATGTTCTTAAAATTTACTTTTAAGATTGCCTGATTTATTATTACACAGCAATTCAGAGGATATACAATGAATGACAACGACTTTTCTACAACTTTCTACCAATAATCTTAAAAAAATGCACAGTTTAAAGCAACTAAAGCGTTGTGTGAAAAATTGAAATTTTTTATTGAACAGAGGCACGTGCAAGCCCTATTTTATTAGTAATATAATATTTTAAGGCATTGGCATTGGCATTGGTGTATCTGCATGTATGGGTTAGTTGCAGTAGTCAGTCATGCATGCACATGGTTAGATTATTTTGTTTTAATTTTTAGGTTTATATGTTAATTACCAAGTTAAGTGGTATATATATGTATATATATATTTATGTCAATATATTACAAAAAAAATAATAAACCGCTCAACGAAAATTAAATCATATGATAGGACGTTGTCGGCCAATTTCTATTGTTTTTTTTTTTTTTTTTTTTTTCATAGGCAACAATTATTACCTTGTTTACTTCGTTGTTTTCCAATTCATTATTTTCATCTGTTTTGTTTCTACTACTATATGTGTTGACATCTAGTAAATCTGTAGCAATGGAGTCATGCGATGAAGAGGTTTTTAATTTACTACTACTACCACTCTTTGTAATATACGCAGAAGAAGACGAAGAGGAGTTGGGGGCTAATGTTTTATCCTCTGTGTCTACTTTCGGTTCCGATATTTTCAATTTATTGAGTTTCACATAAGCTACTGTATCAATGCCATTACTAGTAACTGCAGATGTTGTGGTTACTGTTGGTTCAGAGGTATATTTCTTTTTTGCTTCACCATCTATAGTGCCATTACGCAAAGGCTTTTTATCATCATCATTTACTTTTGATTTACGTACACGGTTATTACGTAATGTAAAAGTTGCTGTAGGAACATCTTCGGTACTGTCGGAAGCATTCAGGTTTGAATTTGAATTGGAGGCACTTAAACGTCCAGAAGATCTTGTACCACTTGTGGATCTACGTGTAAGAATAGCACTAGCAGTGTTATCAGTTTCGTCTGTATCATTACGACTATATAAACGACTATAACGATTTGTGCGTGGTCGTTCTAGAGTAATATTAGCTGTTATGTCATTGGTTGCCGAACGTCTCTCCTCTATATCGGTACCAGCTTCATTAAGCGATAATCTAGAACCAGAATCCAATTGAGTATTTGGCTTATAATGAGCTGGGCTATATTTTTCATAGAGATCCAGGCCAGAGGTGGCAACATAACGTGCCAGGGATGAGGATGAACATGAGCCTGACAAACGTTTTGTATCTCTGTTACCACTGCCACCACCACTGGCATCTGAACCTGAAGGTGGTTTTTTCGTTACCGCCTTATCTTTTGGGTCTTTTATCAATGCATCCGTGGCTTTGATACTACGTCTGTTCACCTTCATGTTTTAAATATTCATTTTGGATAATATGTATTGGTTGTAATATATCATCAGGTTTTGTGATGATAGTTGGTTGTGGTATTTGTTGATGAAGTTGTTTTTTTTTTATACACAAAAATACAAATTTTGTACGATGTTACACAACATTTTTTTTTTTAAGTATTTGCATATGATTTCCAAGTAGAAGTGATTTCAATGTTCGAATGTGATATATAATACAACATATAGACGAATGATGAATATTCATGATGATGAGTGGTAGTAGCGGCAATTGTTATGATCGGTATTATTTAGAAATGATGCCAATTTTTGTTGATGTAGATTGGGTATATAAAAAATTGGGGATTTAATTTATACAAATACAATTTTAAAATATTTTAATATACATATCACAGTGAGAATTAGTTAAAATCCTAATTTGATTTCTAGAAAAGTTTTTTCAGCTTCAAAAGAAAACCTTTTGTTTTAATTTATACTTTATTTTTCGATTTTCGAAATGTATAAAGCTGTTTAATCATTATTCGCTTTATTAATAATTTTCAAACTTTAATAACAAAATAACACAAAATTATTGATCATTATTATCAATTATTATTGACAGTCACTACTCCTTTGAGTAGTTTCAAAAAGGGTTTTTGTGGTAATTAATTTTCGGTGAAGAGATTTTTCACAAATTGAATAAAATGACAATGTTTGATAAATATCCACAATTATGATTATTTTTGTAATCAGTCTAAAAAGTTCATAACCTTCATTGAAAATCATATAACCCAATATAGGTTTTTTACGGTTAATTGCAGTTGTAAAATGAAATACAATTATGAAAAATGTATAAAAATTAAATTAAGTCACGCTTTTGAGACCAAAGATATATGGTTCTTTAGCTTATACTTTTTAATAAACATATTTAGCATTTTATCTAAAACAATTCTCTAAGAAGTCCTACAATATATACGAGTAACATAGTTTGTTAATGAAATATAAGAATTGATTTTCGATTAATAAAACATTATCACCTACTCCTCCGATATGCCTTTAAAAATGAAAATATATATGTATATACGCTACTTGAAAACATATTCTTATATAGTAAATAAAATATAAAAACACGTTTCTAATATTTTTTGTAACAAGGGATAATGCTGATAATGTACGTGATATTTGAGAAGTAGAAAAAAATAATCTTAAATTTACAGTTTATCACAATGAGTAAATGTAGGTGTCTTTTTAATATGTACTATACAAAAAACAAATAGAAAAATGATATATTTATTAATTATATTATTAAATCCAAATCACAACTTGTCGTTTTAAAGGGGTATTGTTTATATTAAAAGGATAAATAGCACATACATAAATATCTATGACTTTTGCCACAAGTGTTTATTGATAATTTATGTATTGTGTGTTATATAGTAATAAATTGTAAACGATATGCATGGTTACTTTAGCATTTACAATATTTTTCTTTTTTGGATAACAGCCTTAAATATAAAATGATTTGTTCTGAATATTGGAAGAGAATGCTTTTTAATGCACAAACAATTCTAAATTTTCTGATGTTAGAAAAATATATTTTTGTTTTTGTTTTTGGTTTTTTTTTTTGTAATTTTTTTAATTCAATCTAATGAAGGTGTGCTTGGATAAGTGTGAGATCAATTATCAGTTACCAGTATCAATAGGAAAAACCTCAAAAGCTTGTATCATCAAAATTTTAAAAATACTTTGATAAATAATATAACATATGTATGTTTTTTAAATAAAAATTAAAAAAAAACTGTTAAACACAAGAAAAATAATTTATAAGTACTCACTCCATATCGGCTGAGCGTAGTTGTATCATGACTGCTGCTGCTGCCTGTCGAAGGACTTAACGATGAAAAAGTACTGCGGTATGTACCAACACCAGAGGATCCACCGGTAAGATTGGAACCCGAAGAACGATAGGTTGAATATGAACGCGGTAAATAGGATGAATAAGAACTGGAGCCCAAATAACTACTAGGACTGTACGACGAGGAGGAAGAGGTTAGTTTTGTTAGACTACCAGCACGATCTAAATATGATTTATAGCTACTACGATCAGAAATTGGAGTTCTAGAGCTTGTGTCTGTAGAACTGTTACCGCCAGTCACTGATGACGTTGTTGACGTGCCGTAGATGTTGCCACTGGCTGAAGTTGATGATCGGCGTGGCGAAATCACCGGCATATTAAAATCCTCGACTTTTTAATCACTATACGTCTTTAATACGCTCAATGTAGCGTATTTTTTTGCACTAATATTTTATTTTTAATTATTTTTGTTGCCGAGTTTTTTTTATAAATTTTTTATTTTGCAGTGTAAACGTTTCTGTTAAAGGAAAGACAAAGCAAGTTTATACGAGTAAGTATTTAAAAATTAAACTACATAAATACATTTCTAATTTACCCCGAATTTTCCCTCATGAATGTGGTACTTTGGTGCGTCAACTTTTGTTTCTCTTACATACTTAAAAGTCCAATTTATTTTCAATTTTAAATGATTTCGTAAAGGAGAGTCTGAAAGCAACACAAAAATAAAAGATTAATATTATTGAAATATAAAAAAAAATATTTATAAATTATATCTCCTTAAGCATTGCATTTTCTTTTTAACTGAATAGGTATACATTTCTTAATTTTTCAAAACATTTTTGATTTAACAACAAACATTTTTATTGACTGACTGCTTATGTATATTGAAAGAATATGTAAAAATCTCTCTAAAATTTTAAATTGTGTCGTTGTTATGTTTGTGCATAAAATCAAGAAATAGCATCCATTTTATGCTAAATTACCAAATTAGGGTAAGATCATTAAATGACTCCAAATAGCAAATATTTAGGAAAACATACGATGATAAAAAAAGTTCTTACTTAAAGATAAACCATATCGCACATTTTTATCAGACTATTGTGATCAAGAAACTAACAAAAAATCATATCAGATATATATTTTTAGATTCAAAGAAAAACCACTATGCGACCAAGAAAATAAAGAAAAAAAAGCACACATACAAATAAACGGATAAATTCGAAAATAAAAGCGAAATGTGTGTATGCAAAATTAAACGGTAATATGTAAGTATGTACGAGTATATACATAGATTTATACAATATATTTTCAGTCAAAGCTAATAATGATGATGATGATGATCAACTTTATCAACGTTCATTGTCAAATATCAACTAAACAAAATAGAATTTTTTATTATTTAGTCGAAGAAAAGGTAATATACTACAGTGGTGCCAATTTATTAAATCTAATAAATAATAGAAATTTGCAATTATTAGCATAATCACAAAATACATTTTATCTCACATAAATTGGCTTATCACATGGAATTATTATTCTGGCTTGCTGGAAGAAAAAAAAATAGCTTAAAAAATTTATGTCAGCATGGATGGCATATAATGTGTCAAAATGTTTAAATGTTTTCCTGAACAATAAATTACATTTATTTTTGTAACATCTTAAAAAATCTTTTTGACATCTTTTTCTCTGTATAAAATTGACGAGCATATTTAATATTTCTAGATATAATTCTATAACTAGCAAAGAATATGATACTGGGATAGTTTGTCACTACATTTAAAAACTCTTGGATAGCATTGCATGTTATAGAAATTATATATATTGCAATTTTCTTAAAAATAAGAAATAATAAATATTTCTACACCGCTAATTGTTGTTAATTTACAATAATTAAGAGTTTTGCATGAACAACCTTCAATGATATCTACTTTGGTGTTTGTTATGTGTAGAGAAACAAAATCCAGTGATCACATAACTTAAAAATATTTGAAATGACAACACAATGAACGTTAAAGGGTGTCATAGACAATAAAGAAATGCAGAGGATTTACAAACAGTTGTGTGGAAATTTTGATTCTAAAATACAATCATACATACATATGTCTGGAATTAACTACTGTTTGGAGGTCTACTCCGGAAATTAGGAAATTTTTGGTGGATTGAATCAATGGTTCGTAAGGTGGTAAGGTTTGTATACGGGCTGAGGGCAACAGCTTATGTATCCAATCACTTTAAACAATTTTTGACATTTTCATTTGAGGATAATCTTAAATTTCGTCTTTTAATTTATATTTATAAGATCATTAAGTTTAAATGCCCAGAAAACTTAGTTAGAATGTCAACTTTTTAAGATCTACAAGGAATACTCAAATATCTATTCCGCGTATATTCAATATTGTATTTGAGCCATCGTTTGTTGTCAAAGTGGCTCGTTAATGGAATGTCTTAATCAATGATTTACGTTCATCTGCGTTTAGCTTAAATCACTAATAATTGGAAACAAATCCTATTGGAAAGAAATCTGATTGAAACGAATCAGATTGGAAGCAGAGAAATTGGAACAATCATTTTAACAGTGGTAAATAAATATAGGATCATATCTTGAAGACCATTTTGAATTGAGTTTTATTAACATGTATATTCTAAATTTGTTTGGATCCAACTGTAAAATGAAACTGTTGCTTGACAAATTTTTCAGGATGTTTATTAACGTTATAATTATTAATATTGTTATAATTATTAGTTTTATTATTTCATTATTGTGTTTGTTATAAAACTTTTTACTTCAAAAAATTTCAATTTTGTTTATTTCCTTTTTATGTAATGATAGAAGTCATGAAATTGATTTCTCTCTTGAATCACTTTCATTTTATTTTGCTGGGAAATGTTGTGTTCATCATATTTGACTACATTTTAAGATGCTAATTTTCATGATTTCAATAATGCGAATAATTGCAAATTTAGAAATATATTTAAAATGATTAAGTCATAAAAACGACGATTTTCTCAAACTACTTTAGCTATGACTCGTATAGACGGGGTGTTAAGAAACACATTTCTAAGTTTCTTTAAAAAAATCTACCTTTGTAATTTTCTTTATATCCTAGTTCATATCGATTGTTATAGGTAGTTTGACAAAAAAAAAAAACTATCGACACTATCGATAGTTTTTGACCATTATTTTCTACACCCATCCCAAACAAACAAAATCTCCATATGAATTGGATCATTTAATTCATTTTAAAATAAAACATGCTACAAATCTAAATTAATTTAGTTTAAAATTACACCATGCACTACCTCACATTTAAAGTTTTCTTGTTCAACGAAGATATATAAATAAATAAATTGAATTTAAACATATGTTTATAAAAAAAAATTCGTATTTCACTAGGTATATGATTTTGTGTGGATATCAATTCCACTTGATGAGCTTATGAATATAAAAAAAAATTTTTTCAATTTTTTTCAGATTTCAATTCCACTTGATTCCGATTTTTATTAAATTCCTGAATATTTTCGGGTGTCAAAAACATAATATACCACCAAATGCAGTTATATAAGTTATTGGTGTAGTGCTTTTGAATGTTTTTTTTCATGTTTTGCTGCACAGTGTTAATTAAATATTTATGAATTTCTTGACACTATTTCCTTTTTGTTTTTTACTTATTTATGGCAACTCTGCTCACGTAAAGTAAATAAATTTTCATTTTTGTTTTTCTTTTTTGTACTTTTCTTTTCCCACTGCATGTTTCACAAGTTTTTTTTCTGTTCTGCTTTTTTGTCTTATATTTTGCACATTTTTGTTTTTTTTTTTTTTTGTGTTGTATTGTGATATTATTTTGTTTTTATATTTTCTGGTATTGTCGTTATTTATTAATTTTTTTTTATTTAATCAGAATTTTTTTTTGGTATTGAAGTCAAATCATAAAAAAACTACAAAAACAAAAAAATCTATTTTTAAAATGAGCGAGCAAATTACGCAAAATGAAAATATTTAAATTTTCTTTTTCGTTTTTCTTTAATTTTCACTTAAAACGAGAGCACAATAATAAAATATAAAAGAAAATTATCATTCTTATTTTCATTGGAGATTTAAGGAATTATTACGAAAACACGTTATTTTTCATTTTCTTTTTTTTTAGTTTTTTTCTTCTATTGTCGGATTATAATCGTTGAATTATCATAATGATAACAAAAACAACAACAAACCAAACAAAATCATGAGCAGGCTGGCCAAGTGCCCAAGAGTCAGAAGAAATTAAAAAATAATAGCAGTAGCAGAGCCAGCGGTTGTAGTATTATTGCTAGGGGGTGGTGGGTGATAGCCGTTCTACTTAATACATAGTTGCTATGATGATAATTATAATCCTAATAATTATGGTTACTACGATTATGATGTTATTTATGGTAATAACTTTGATGTTAGGGATGGTAATAATATATCGTAATTGAGTGGGTTGATTGGTTAGCTCACACAGGCACACACATGACAAAGCCCCACAATATTACGTCTAATACGAAAACCTGCTACTGCTGCTATACTCTCTACTACATTATAATGATTGAAATCATAATAACGTTGTGTTCGATGATGAGGTCGGCTGGCTGGCTGGCTGGTTTATTGGTTAGCCGTAATAATAGTGGTAATAGTCGTCGAGGTCGTCTGCTTTCAATTTGGTTAAGTCACTCATTATTTTTCTTAAATTTCTTTTCATTTCACACTTTAACGATTAGATACTTCACATTTATATTGAAAACTTACTTTATTTTTAATAAATTTTAATTAAATTTTATTATTTTTGAGTTTATTTTTAGCAGTGAAAATTTCTGCGGATATATTTTTTCTTTCTACTCCTCGCGTAGTCGTACGTATGAAAATTAGTGATGACAAATAACGAGTAATCTGTTATTTTTACTTTGACATTGAAGCAAATATTTATAGACTATGCTACCGGATCAAGAAAATCTTAAATCAAACATGAACTGCCAACCACAGTTTCTAATATTAAGAGTATAAAAGAACACCAAAGCATAGTTACCGTTAAAATACTGTATAAAATTTAAAAATGTTTTAAATAAATTTTAAATCTTTTTTTCTAGTAATAATTCTACTGTTGCAACACAAGATAGTGAAAATATTTCTTATTGATTTGGCAAACTTCAACCCGGTGTAGGAAATCGAATTTCTTTTATGTGAGTGCAATCTCCTTGTGGAAACATACATATTTATATATCTCATAAAAAACAGTTGAATGATTTCAACCAAGTTTAAAACTTTTTACTGCCTGTTTCCCGAACATTAATTGGTTTAAGACGTTCGTCTTTTTATATGTGAAACAACAAACAACCACTCAGATTTTTGAGTATTTTTAATTTAGAAAGGCGAACATCTTAAAGAGTTCGTCTTCTGGAAAGAGGCTGTTAAATGATGCAAGAAGCTAAGGAGTTTTATTACTAGGTTTCGATTTTTCAATTGCTTCAATATACAAACTTTTTTCTAATAAAAAATCAAAATTAACAAAAGCCTAAATAATATGCTCGATGCGACTTATTCTTATTTAAGCTCCTTAATATTTGTTTCTTTTAATCCAGTTGGAAGGATTGATTCTTACGTCTATCAAGGATTATAAATGTTGCACAAATGTGATATAATAATATTCTTTTGGTACATTTTATCCAATTTATTTTATTGAATTTTTTTATATTATGGAAAAAAATAATGAGGTTTTGATCAAGCCCTTATCTACAGTCCTAGCTCTTGTTCGACTTGTTGTTCAACGGTTTTCAATTTCATTGTCACATTAAAGTTTTGGTGCTGTTCTTTGTATGTCAAATATATGGTTATCAGTGACTGTCCAATTAATATGGTACCCAGCGTAGGAGCAATTGGTTTAGTAAACTTTTTAAGTATTTTCAAAACTTCTAAAGGATTTTCGGTAATCGAAGGCAGTCTATAGGTAAAATGCCTTGTAGCAAACATGCAAGCTGCAAATGGTGCTAAAATTGTCGGATAAATAACACCAAAACCTGCCTGAAATGCAGTCGCTCTCATTTGCATGCAAGTAGGACATTCAGATAGTGGATCCAATAATATATTCCGCTGCACAAAAAATTTATGCCACGTTAGAGTAAATATAGCCGGAATAGCAACAATAGGTAAATAAGTAGAGAAACGGCCATATGTACCCAATCTCAGTTTATTGCGATAGTGATTATTAACAAATATGCCAGTACATGTTGCAAGTCCGGCTAATAATCCAGGCGCATAACGAAGAGCCCACCTAAAATAGAAATGGAGAAAAGTTCTGACTTTGCCAAATTTGTACATTTTTCTGTAGAAAACTTACACATCACTAAACTTTTCCCAGTTGGATATAATTTTCCATTGATATGCCAATGCCTTTTCTTTGCTGATCATAACAGCATCCTTAGGTATTTCATTGGGATGAGCTCGTGACAAAGCCATAGCAATTTTTGTGTTTTATTTTATATTTCATAGACAATTAAACAAAAATAATATAAAACTTGTTAAAATCGTGTTTTGGATTTGGTGTTATGAAATGGAAAATGAGAAAGCAAAAACAAAAACAAACAAGGAATCAGCTGTTTCTAGAGTTACCATTCTTTAGTAAATGAAAATAGCATATGAAGAAGTAAACATGCGGTAAATATAAAACCGTTACAATTAAAATTCAAGTAAAATAAAAAATTCAAAAAACAACAGTCAATATGATATAGTTGATGTTTCTTAAATCTATTCTGTTCTTACATTAGAAAAAATATGTTGAGCCTTGACTGGAGTGTAGTCGAAAATTTAGTTTTCTTTTTTATGTAAATTGACATAAACAACAACAAGAATGCTGCCAAAACAGTATGACAATAATATTGGAATTAAAATGTTATTATCGAGCATTTTAATTTTGAATGTTTAATAAGAAATTAAAAAGTTAAATAACACAGATAATCATTGTAATGTTCGTTTTATTAATTTTTTAATAAAACTATTTATTTTATTTTTTCGTTTTCGAAAATACAATATAATAATAAAAAAATTAAACTTTAATAAAATATAATTATCGATTGCTTAAAAGTAATACTTGTATAAATATATGTATGTATTGTATGTGTATATTTTATGTAATGTGCAGTTTTCAAAATTGCTTTGCGATAGTGAAATATTTAATATACTTTTACTAATTTTCTAGGTGCATCTTAAAGATTATAATAATCCACAAATTCCACAGTACGACGATAGCAACTAGGATTCAATCTCACCGGTTTCCATTTCTTCTAAATAATGTTAAAAAAATTAAGGCAAATAAAAAACAAAAAGAAAAGAAAAAAGTATTTAAAATTAACAATTAAAGAAAGCAGTTTAAATTAAGTGGAAAAATAATTTTTTTGAAAATATAATACGACTACTGGAATATAATTTAAAAAATTCTTGCATGTATAATAGTAATAGCGAGAGAAACTGTTATTTTGCTGGCGAATAAAAGCACTCAGAAGCAAAGATGTTTTCATTTCAAAATAGCAATTATTCATAACAACAATTTTTTTTTAATCATGCTTAGTTTTTTCTCTTAAATTTTCAGTTTGAATCAGCAAGCTTGATTTTAGTTAAGAGTAGTAACACTTAGGCAGACAGATTACAACAGATATAATACGTAGTAGTAGGAAAATATTGAAATGAACTAAACTGTAGAAGTGGGCATAGGTGCAGTGGGGGGTATAATATTTGGAATGGCCACGACACACGCTCCAGCACGACTATACGTCAATAGTGATACTTGCGTCCATTCGTTAGTTTCAGGATCATATTCTTCAACTGTTTTTAAATAATGATTACCATCGTAACCGCCGACAGCCATTAAACGATCTCCTAATAACGCACAACCTATAGCATCTCTACCAATACTTAATGAACATATCTAAAAGAAAAGAGATATTGAAAAGTTTTTTTAAAACATCTATTGTTTACCAAAGTCCAAGTGTCAGTTCCAGGATCATAACGTTCTACAGTATCAGTTCGACATACGGATGGATTGCTAGCAGGACAATCATGTCCTCCCAAGGCATAAATAAAGCCATGAGCAACAGCCACCTAGAAGCAAATAATTGAACGCTTACAAAATTTTGTAATTCATAAACGCCATTATCAGATTGAAAACTTACCCCAACACCACCTCTACGCTTATTCATTGGAGCTCGCATGGTCCATTTATTAGTATGAGGATCATAGCATTCTATAGTTCTATGACAAACGGAACCATCTCTACCACCAACTACATACAAGCGGCCACCTAAAACTGCAACTCCAGCAGTGGAGCGCATAGAATACATTGGTGCAACATAGCTCCAGGTGCGGGCCACAGGATCCCATCTTAAAGATATCAATTGAATTAAAACTTGATTTTTGACAAAGTTTAAATTTTTTAGTCAAATAGTTTACTATTTTGTCAAATAGTTATAAAATTAACAGAATGCAGAGATTAACACACCTTTCTACAGTATTTAAATAACTCCAACCATCATGACCACCCACTGCATATAAAGGACCTTCTAAAACGGCAACTCCTAAGCCATGACGATGTGTACCCATCGGGTTTAGAGGAGCCCACGCTAAAGTATTTAAGTCTAAACTCTCTACAGTATTAAGGGTTTTTAAACCATCACGACCGCCAACTATTATAAGCTTATCATCCATTACAGCCACTCCAAATTGCAAACGACGAGCAGACATATTCTTATATACAGTCCATTTATCCAAACGAGGGCAATAACTTTCAATGCTTATGGCTCCCTGAAAATAAGTATTCTTTTAATATCTACAGATATTCGTATAAATTTAAATGATTTTATACCTTATGGGCATCCATACCACCAACAGCTAAGAGTCTACCAACAGTTGATTTTCTGGGTTTTGTACGTTCTGAAGCTATAAGAGATCTACGTTCAGGCAGTAAGTGCCATTTCAGAGCCTCCATCACAAGTTGTTGGCATTCGTTTGAAGCACATACACTCTCGACATGATCCATTATAAAAGACGGTTGTAGCAGTGGTAATCTCACCAAAGCCAATAATTCAGGAATGTGTTTTTCACGAACAGTTGGATCATGTTGAATCCATGACATTAAACTATGGAAAACATCTTGTTCTGAGGGTACATTGAGATCATCGCTGGCAAGTAGTTTGCCTAATTGCTCTGAGTTTAATTGGAAGAATTCTTGATTTTTACAAACCTACAAATTTTATTAATACCAATTGTTATCGAATTCATTATCATTTTCATGTATCCATTATTCATTATTTACCTGCATAAAATGTTGACATGTATAGGCCTTAGCTAATCTTAATAAAGCATTACAACTCTGTTGTTCAGCAAAGAAAGCAAATCCCAAACAATTCGAGGGATGTAATTGTCTTGCCAAAAAGTTACAACATGCAGTAACAACAGCGTTTAATTGCAATAGACATGCTGTAGCTAATAGAGTTTCTACTGTATCCTCACGTAACTCAATAAATCCTGTATAACAATATTGCACAAGTATTTGCAATGCATCACCATGTACTTCACCTAGAGTAACTTCTTCCTCTTTGGTTTCGCGCAAGGACCCAGTAAACATGGCAGAAAAATAAGCACTGGAAGCAGATAATACTAAACGATGTGCAGGTACTCTATAAAGAAAAACAAAAAACATTTTTTTTTACATTTTCCGAGTAAAAGTAATAGTTAACGAAATATGCATTCAAAGAACTCCATTGACTCATATAAAATTAAAAAGTAGCTTAAATTCACGGATTATTTCATAACGAATTTGTTTTTTTTTCATAATTAAACTTCCTTACTTATAGCTATATCTGTGTATATACTTAGTATATGTATATAAAAATTAATGTGGGTCTGTCTGTCTGTCATACTCTGTACATTCAAAAACCATACATTCAATCACCGTGAAAATTTTGGAAATTATTAGGTACGTACATACATATGTATGTATATCCCCGGAAAGATTCGTGATAGAGTGAGCGGAATTGGATAAGTGGGTGTGGTACCTCCCCATTGTATTTCATAACAATGGTTAAAGCTTAAGTTACTGAATTCGGTCTAAGTGGCTTCATGCTCAAGAAATGTGGAAGAAAGTATGTGGATTTGGACAAATTCCAATACAATGCACAACATAAGTAGGGGGTTTTCCCCCGAGTATTGGTCTCAATAACAAAAAATAGGGGTAGCGAAGCATGCTGGGATATGCTAGTATACAATAAAATAGTTATAACATTCCAGGAAAAATTCGAGCTTACATTTCCGTACTTTTGTAAGAGAGATAAGTTAACTTCCTTCCTACAAAACTTTTACTGAATTCATCACTTTTATATGACGATTTGCCAGTTAGAAACTGCCCCTGCATTACAACCTGCTTCCACGTAAGAAAACAGATTAAGCTGTAAAATTATTTATACATAATATTGATTAGAAACTGCTTCTATGTAATGCATAACTGTAAGCAATTAAATTTGTAAGCAATTAATTTTAGTTAACAAATCATTTCAATGGTATTAGCTTAGGTCCTGTTTCTCGGTAATTCTTCATAGTAAGCTAATGCATCAGCAACTGAGATCAGTTTGAGCTTCCAAAAGGGCGAAATATGTTTACTGGGGTAAAGCGTTACCAAACAATTCGCAAAATCTGAATAATAAGTCAGTGAGACAGTTTTTTTTGTGTTCAACATTTGGTATAGCATTCTTTGGCACAATAATAACACCTACTTTATGGCGCGATATACTTTTTACTAAATTTCTGCAGTCTCTTTGAGCAATTCCATTGCACAGTGTTCGAAGAGTTTCCCACATTTAGTGTAAAAATTAGAAAAAATTATGATACTAAAAAAATGCTTTCAAATTGTAAATATGTCTGAGATTATCAAACGTATTAGAGGAATACCACAGTATTTTTTTAAGGAATTAATATTAAAAAAGGTATGATCGTACCAATTGATTCTAGTATATGATGGAAAACGGTTTTGATCGAAATTGAAATCAACTGAAATTTCAAGATTCTATAATTTTCAAATCTAAAAAGATTTGGAATTCTTTTTTTATTTGTTACTAAAATGACTATTAAGACTACTTCTGAGATTATTTAAATTTTAAAATAATTAAAACAGACAAGTTTCATATCACTTTGAATATATAGAAGATTTCAATTTCGATCAAAATCATTTTTCATCACACACCTGATTATATATAAAAATTATCAACCGAATTGCTTATGCATTAAATAAAAAAAAAATAAATAAATAAATAAAATGATATGACCCTTGCTTGATTTCATTCTATATATTACTTATGTAGTATATACATATGTATGTATAACCAACGCAAATATAGAATGGAACTCACTTTAAAACGATATTTATATAAATTTATTTTAAAAGCGAACGCGTAACGTTCTTATGCTCTTTTGCTTATTTTTATCCATTTACTACGACCTATACTTGATGATTAAAAAAGAGAAAAAAAACTACTCGTAACAGCCACATTATTTTATTGTGGCAGCAAAATTAATAAAAAGCCAATGCCAAACATGAAAAAGAAGTGAATGAACGACAGACCGACCAAACAAATGCAAAATACTATAAAGAGACTAATTGATCATTCCTAACACGATGCAGAATAGATGAATTTTAAACAGTTTCTAGCAGTAGTATAAGGACGGGTAAGTAAAGGAAAACCTTAACATATAAAACTAAAATGGATTCGCTTACACATAGAAAAGAAAAAAAAAAACAAACCAAAAAAAGAAGGAATATCCGTTTATATGCAATTCATAAGCGAAAACAACAGTGATAATAACTATAAAACAACTTTAATAAAATCTCTAGACAACTCAATACCAGTCGTCTGTCTATATTCACTTTCTTGCCTTTCTGATCGCTTTTAATTTTTCTTTTTTTTTTCTTTTTCTTTTTAAGTAAATGCTATGGCCCCAGCAGACAACAAGAGTTTACCCATAGTCGAAGACTACCAACAATAAAAAAAATATTTTATAAACAAAGAAACTTGCGATGTTGTACGAATAGTATGTATGTCTTTCAAAACAAAGAAATGATGCTGTAAATCTTATAATGGTGGGAAATTAATGGATTTGTTTGTTTTGGATACAAATATGTGATGGTACAATAAATAATGTGTGAGCGAATGTAATCATCATAAAATATACTATTTAATGCATTTGTATGTATAAAACATAAAGAGAAATACTTGAATAGCAGGGGCAATAAAATATATGCGATATTTAATAACTATTATGTATTTTAACAAGCCAAGAAAATATCAATTACATTCTAATTGCAATTACATGCAATAAAAAAAAGTCACATTTAATTAATGATAGAAATATGTATGTATGTATACTCGTACCTATACGTTTTTGATTTCCTTATAATTGTGAATAAAAAACCGCTGGAAAACACTATCGTATTTCGGTAGAGAAAGAAGATTCATGTTAAATATAAATGCTTGTTAAATCGGTAAAAGCATACCGACCGATTTATTCTGGGGTTTTAAAAGCACTACAAGAAAATTGAGTACTGTACTAACTAGGGTTTTCTCCGGAGAAATCCCAACTTCTCGGTATTTTTTAATCCAGTATCTGGGAAGTAAAAAAAATTCTGAGAGCATTTTTTTTCATTATATATAAGTATACATGGTTCAATGTTTATATTATTTTTATAGAGCGGTTTCCCGGGAAATAAATGCCCTAATATTAGCTAAATCAAATTATAAAAAGGTTATTTAAAAAAAGGAAAAATTATCTCACATCACATGTCGCGCAGAAAAGCAAAAATTCAAAAGAAAATTAGGTAGGAAAAACACACGCATACCAATCAGGACGTCCTGCTTGCAATCCCTAGCCAGACCATCAATAATTTCGACAGTTGCACAACTTCCAAATATTAGCTGGCGTTTGGTTATACCAGTATAACGCTATAAACTCTTCTAACTATTGGATTTGTCGTTCGTACCCGAAGTTAAACTTTCAATGAGTCTAAAAATAGAATCAAGTGTAGCTCATTGATTGGGACTGAAAGAAGTTTTCCTATCTCACTTGAAATGTTGCAAGAATTAAGTATGCAATACATACATACATATATAATTGTCCATTACAACCCTGTGTCAGGGTTACGGCCTAGCTTCTCGCAGTACCGGGCCTTACAGATTTGAGAAGCTTTTTCATGGCAATCAATTACTCCCAGAGCTTTTGCCAGAAGACAGTTAGTCGCCAAAGGAAATAATTTTTTCATTTTTTTTTTTTTTTGAAGATGTCAGAGCTGAGATTTAAACCCAGCACTATCGTCTTAGTAAGCCAATACACTAACCACTAGACCACGGCGACTAAGTTTGCAATAGTAATCGAAAATTAGTTCAGTTCCGCTAGTGTGATACTTATTCCTTAACGGATATTAATTCTCATAAAAAAGAATACCCGTTTTAGGATCTTAAGACCGATAGAATAATTATACAATAGATAAACGAAGAATTGTTTCCATAACGTTTAATTCACTTCATCTTTTTATTAAATAGTACTGTATAATTAAAGTGTGAATGACGTATAAAAACTCCAATTAAAATTAAATTCTATTATTTAATGTAAAGCTAAGCTCAAACAGTAATACGTCAGTAGTTACATATTTCTTGTTTTTTTTTTTTTTTTTCTTTTTTTTGTTATAACATATTTTACAACTCAATCGCCGTAATTATTTTTTTTTTAAACAATATTTTTTTTTTTTTTTCATTAGTATAACTTACCTACGACCATCAATACCTGCTATTAAAACAACATCACAGAGCTGCTGATTTTCCAAGTACAGCTGCATACGTTTGAGAACACTTTCGGCATGATCGCGGCAGCGAAAGAATTCATCTTGACTAACAGCTGAATTTAAGCTTCCCAGACTATAATCACGGGTTAAAGATTCTGCATCTGTAAGCAATGATATGCGGGCCGAAGAGGAATTTGTCGATTCACGGCTGGGACTCTCTTTGTTTGTGGTTGTTGTGTTAGTGGCCATGATGATGTCAGTTGAGTGTATAGCGTAAAAACATTAGTTTCTATACAATACAAAAGAAGAAATGCAATTGGAATATTGTGATGCGCTAAGTTAAGCAGTTGCAGTGTGTATGTATGTGTATATTCTTTTTATAGTTTCCGGTTATCTTTTGATGGCAAGTAAATAGTACTTCTACATGTACATATCCATATATAAGAAAACTTTTAGTTTAATTATGCACTTAATTTTTTCTATGGACAAATTAAGATCTGGTTTTTTTTTTTGTACTTTTTTTATTTAATCTATAGTATGTTTTTTTCCAAAAGTCGCAATTAAAAAATTCTCACTGTTACTATTGGACCGTTGCTCATTGTTTGGACTAAAAGACAAACAGTGCAATTTTTTTTCTGTTTTTTTAATTGATTTTATTTAATTTTTATTAAATAAAGACCGTCGTTGTGAACGCACGTTAAAGAACTGAACCAGTACGTCCACTATTCTTTATGTGGTAAGCTCCGCAGTCACTCTCAGTCAGTCAGGCAGCAGTCAATAGTAGTTAGAGGTACAGCAACCGTAGCAGTTACTGCATATGACTTCTTCCATTTACATGGGCTTTTGAAACAACAATGAAATCTACTCAGTGCCACAACAATAAAAACACATATGAAAATGTAAAAGATAAAAAGCATAGGCACAGACACTCTGGCATATGTTCTCAATATAGATTTTATATATGAGTGTGTATGCACATGTGTACGAGGAAAACTTAATTGAAAACTCACAATGGAACTGCAATACAAAGTAACATTGCTGTCGTTAACGTTGATGGCAACTTTAATTAATATTGTAACTAATTATTTATGAATGTAATTATTATTTGCAAAAGGAGGAATAATGGCTATTGCACCTACGACGGTGGGGATTTCTTTTTTAATCTCATAAACGAAAAGATGTGTAGGAATTAAGAAAAAATAAAAAGGGAACGCACTTGTATTTGATTAATATTGGCAATGGAATGAAAAATTTAATGCTTTTGTATCGTTTTGCCAACGTTGACGTTGACGTCGATCATGATTTTCTTTCTGTGTTACAAGTTACACAAACTACAACAATAAGCACTTTACTTCTGTGTATTTTTTTTTTAGTTTCTGCGTTTTAATAATTATATTAGTTTTGTTGTATTTTACTGTAATTATTTTAATTTTATTCTTTGTCTCTACTTTTATTATTTGGTTGATTTATAATTTGTTTATTTTTTTATTGTTCTTTGCGTTTAAAATTTGTCTGTGCTTCCTTTGTCTGATACTATTCTTTGTTTTGATGAATATTTTGCTTTTCTACTTGTTTTCTTAGTTGTAATTACAAGGATGCCAGACTACTTCGCTAAGTCAGGGTTTGAGTCAATCGCTTTAAATTAACATTTTTGTATTAAATATGGAATGTCCAATTTCGTCTCTGCTCAAGAGACTCGTTAGGAGACTTTCCCAAATTTAGTATATAAAAAACAAACAAAAGTATTTAAAAGCAATAAAATTCTGTTTTTCCATATCTAATATTGAATATATTTGCCTATTGGCGAATACTTTTAATTCCTTTAAACATTGAAAATTTTGCTTAAAACACTTTGTTCTACAAATAGATCTAATTCTCTATAAATAAAATACTTGAAACCAAATATTAAAACAAAACTTTCGCCTAAACTAAATAAGTAACTAGTGTTGCTAAGCTGTTCACAGAGCAAACAAACATTTTTCTTTCTTTTCATAAAAAATTTCATCATCTGAAGGCAATTAATTATCTTTTGATCCAGATGAACATTTTCAGAAAAGCTGAAAACAATTCTGTGGACATTTGACAAAACGTCTTCTTTCAAAATCAACAACTTTTCAGTAGAGCAAAAAAACAGTTAAAAAGGCTAATACAAGATATTGCTTAGAAAATTAAAGAAATTTTGAACTTGGATATTATACACAAATACTTAACGAACATTATGCGACCTTTTTTTCCCTCTAGAAGCAATAGTTTTCTTTAAAACGACAAAAAATTAATTTAAGACTTTTTGTTACATTTTTTTTTGTTTAAATTTTAAAGAAAAAAATTAGCTTCCACCATACAAGCCGTTTTGTCAAAATTTTTTTGATTAAATTTGAAAATTATTTTAATCGCTTAAGTCAAGACAAGTTGTTTTGTTAAAATGGAATATGAAAAAAAGGTTGAAAGAAGTTGATCTGGAAAATATATTTGGGTTCTATTTTTCCCTTTAATATGCAGATAATTAAAAAGTAATAATAAAAATGAAATACAATTTTTTATAGACATTCAATTTTTTAAATTATTCTTAATTCTCGGAAAGAAGTCATTTTGTCAAATTGAAATTGGGGAAAGTCTGAAAGAGGTCGATTAGTCAACTGCATATCTTGCCTTCCAAAGGTCGTAGAAATACGGGGATTAGAGCAAACAAAGGACTAGGAAATTCTATATTTACTATAAAAATCTTGGAAAATTGTCTTATTTCGAGAGAAGACGTTTTTTCAAAATTCCACAGAATTGCTTAATTGGACAAAATAAAAAAAGGCAATACTAAAAATAACATGCTAAGTTTATTCGTAT
Organism: Metopia argyrocephala; assembly: GCA_963576795.1. Classification (NCBI taxonomy): domain Eukaryota; kingdom Metazoa; phylum Arthropoda; class Insecta; order Diptera; family Sarcophagidae; genus Metopia; species Metopia argyrocephala. The sequence continues at coordinate 16,250,870 of OY756208.1, read as the reverse complement.
ATCGATGGTTCACTTTATATTTTTTTATTATGGTAATCGAGTATATCCAAAGATTTTTGCATAATATTGTGCCAGTAATACATAATCAATACAAAAAATTGCTCACAAATATTTTTTACTTAATACCTATTATTATTTTTGTTTCTTTGGTTTTTAAATTGAACACAACAATTGTGTACATATTTTTAAAAAGATATAAATTAAATATTGCAATAATTTAAAAGAATAATTCATGTGTGCAATTTATTTTATGTTATTACTACTATTTTTACTGACTAGGCGATGTATTACGTTTTGGAGAAGACGGTGGTAAGTCCATTGTTTTACATACCCAACCCGCAATATCAACTTCTTCTACTTCGGCCTTTCGTATCCAAGCGTGATTCTAAAAGTAAAAATTAAAAGCAATTACAAGATTTTTTTAAATTAAGAATTTAATTTTAATTAAGTATTAATTTTTTTGATATTTATTATATTTTTTTAATAGTTGAAGTTAAAAAATTTCAACAAATAGTTGAATTTGTAAATTTTCAGTTCAAAAAGACTGGTGAGAATACATTCAAATATAATTCCCATAATATATTTTCAATAGATTGTGATTTAAATAGTTATATAAAAATATAAATATGTATTTACTACACAAAGAACTCTGATGAGAACTACGTAGCTCGGTCGAAGACAAGTTCAGTTCCGCTAGTGTTGTACATATTTCTTAACGGATGTTACTCTAATAAGATTACCAGTATTAGGGAATTAGGACTATTAAAACTCATACTAAGTATTAAATATTACATACCAATAATGTTTTTAAATCAGCACGTTCAACAGGATTTTTCTTTAGGCATATGTCCACAAAATCTTTAAATTCATCAGTAAATATATCATGTTCTAGTTTTGGTGGGGGTTCATTTACTATATAGTCGAGTAATTCAAATATTGCCATTACTTTTGGCTCTTCTACAGCTTGGCTGCCATCATCATCATTCTCATTGAATATCGCAGCAATTGTTTTGGCATCTGGCGGTGGTATGGGATACATACCAATAGCCATTTCTACCAAAGACAAGCCTAAGGACCAAATATCAGACTGTACTGAATAATGTGTGCCTTGTAAACGTTCTGGCTGCAATAACAAATACAAACTTAATATTTTACATTAGGAATGATATAAAAAAGATCTCTTACCGACATGTAACTTCTTGTGCCTACAAACGAATTAGCCATAGAGTCGATTAATTGACCAGATACACCAAAATCACAGATTTTTATTTCACCACTGCTGTTAACCAATATATTACTGGGTTTTACGTCTCTATGCATAATGGCGTGTTTCTCTCTTAAATAACTTAAACCCTTAAGAACAGCCAATGTTATTTTACCCAATATTGACTCTGGTATTCTACCAGCTCTTTTGAGTATCAAATCCAAAGATCCGCCATCCATATATTCCATGCATATACTGATTTCACCATCACTGTAAAATGCTCCATAGAAACCCACAATATGGGGAAAATTGCAATAATGTAAGACTTTTAACTCTCTTATAATTTGTTTCTTTATGGCTGGTTTAACTTCCAGATGTATTAATTTTCGGGCCATTATCAGCTGTGTGGGTATATGACGTACTTTTAAAACAACACCACCATTGCCGGACCCCAACTCCCCAAGCTTTTCCAGATCATCATCTGATAGTTCACCTATTTGTTTCTTTTGGTTTTGAAACACTTTGATGCGTTTACGGGCGGTATCGTCCATTTCAAGCTCTTCCAGAGTCTCAGTAAGGGCCTCAATACTCGTCTTTGGCTTGCCCAACAAACTATGTTTTCTTTAATTTAACTTTTTAATGAATTTTTGTGCAATAAAATCAAAAAGTATACAAATAAACAATGAGGAAATTAAACGATCTTTGAACAAAGGTACATAGACAGATGATAGTTGATGGAAGATGTTGAAAACCAGTACTCAAATACTAAAACATCAAGACGATTAGTTGGTTAATGAAGAAGTGAAAAAATTTACAAACAGAAAGAGCGATACAAACGAAGGAATACAGCCAGAGATAAAGATACGGAATAAAGCAAATAGAAAAGAATTTTACAGCATGTAAGTTCTTAATCAACAATTTCAAGATATCTTTTTGAAGTCCAATTCTAGACCAAAACGGTTAAGAAAGAAGACCAACACCATGCAAAGAAGCAAATGTCAAAGTTTTGTACACCCGTTTTTCAAAAACATGGTGGCTCTAGATTTCTTCTTTTAAGATCATACGGAAAGTATGAATTGACCTTATGAAAAATGAAGACTTTAGACTGAAGAAATATTTTGGAATCTGTGAAAAATACATGCATATGTACATACATAATTGGATTCGACGTTAAACTATATGTCCCGGTTCTCATGAATAAAAATTGACGCACAAATATGGATGCTGTGAGAAGCTAGGTCATAACTCTAAAAAAGGCTTGTAATGGCCAAATATAAGTATGTACATACATATATATTATAGACACAAAGGATAACAATGAACACATTTTTATTTTAAAGAAGATTTTATCATTTGGTAACAAAAAATTATTTTACAAAGTTAAATCTTTATATTACATTTTATTTCAATATATTAAAGACATGTTCACCATTTACACAGGCAGAAGTGGTGGTAAAACGTAAAAGATTAATACAAAGTCATCAAGGCCAAATAATTTATTCCAAAGTAAAATATTATAATCTTGAGCAAACAATATACAACATAGTATAGGAACTAATACCTAGCTCTGGTATACAATGTGTACAATAAAGAAAGATATAACATCATTGTAGTCGCCGTGGTCTAGTGGTTAGTGTGTTGGCTTACTATGACATAGGTCCTGGGTTCGACTCCAGGCCCTGACATCTTCAAAAAAAGAAATATGAAAAAAATATTTCTTTCGGCGACTACCTCTCAGCAGTCTTCTGGCAAAAGCTCTGAGAGTAACTAATTGCCATGAACAAGCTTCTCAAGTCTGTCGTTCGGAGTCGACATTAAACTGTAGGTCCCGGTACTCATGGATAAAAATTGACACACACAACATGAGTGCTGCGAGAAGCTAGGCCGTAATCCTGACACAGGGTTGTAAAGGCCAGTTATGTATGTATGTATGTATAACATCATTGAAAATAGTTAGAAATAATAAAAAAGATATAGGAAAAAGAAAAAAGGTCTATTAAATTGGATTAATCAAGGTACGGAATGAATTAAGTTCTAAATTCTTACAGTATCACATCCAGCTTTATCGTCAGGGGTTTTTATGTATATGATGGATAGTCGAAATAAAAAGGTTGTAATATTTTTAGAGTTGCGATATATGTATAATGATGGGCATATATTTTATATTCTATATGTATTTAATAATTGGATTTATGTACATACATAGTATGTATCTTAACTGCAGAAAAGTTACGCAATATTTGTCAAATTTTACCAATGATGATTTAAAATAAAAAATATCTTTTGGAGTACTTATTGATTACAAGATTAGATCATACGTTATTTTTTAGGTTAAATTGTATAAACAAATTATGGACAAATTAATATTGGGGGTAAAACATCAAAAATGAAAATGAATAATATGAAGGTATTCAATTTATAATTAGAAATAAATATTTACTCTGTGCCAGAAGGAGTTTTAAATGGTGGTGTTGGTTCCACCTGTGATGAAGTTGCAGACGCGTCCACCGGTGGCAGAGTTAAATTTAATTTGTTTTTCGACATTTTTTAATACTGTTTTAACAAACGGTATTTTTTTTAATTTTAGATTCTGAGTTTTAATAAATAAACGGTAGTTTTTTGTTGTATTTTTTTGTAATTACTTTAATTTATTCTTTGGTTGACTTAAAATTTGTTTATTTTTTCTTACTGTATTTTGCTTTTAAAATTTGTCTGTGCTTTCCTTAATGCTATTCTTTGTTTTGATGAATATTTTGCTTTTCATATTTCTAATTGGAATGATGCCAGACTACTTCGCTAAGTCAGGGTTTGAGTCAAACCCTTTATATCAATATTTTTCTCTTAGTAATCGATAACTTGGTAATAATATACTACAAAATTGTTTTTTGTACAAAAGTAAAATCACGGAAACAGTTAAGTCGTAGTGCTTTCTATATAAATACTTTACTGATTGTTTACAGAAGACGGTTGCTTTGTAAAAACATACTAAACTATGATAATATGTATGAACATATCGTTGGTCTCAGGTAGAAAGGCCCTAACTCGCATTTTTTCAAAACTTACTTTTTTTTTAGTAAATTCAATGCATTTTAGAAATATTCCGCTCCTCACAAAGAATGTTACAATATTATTATAAATAACGTTATTACAAGCAATTGTACAGCATTTAATAAAAAGTTATATATTAATAATTACAGTATCTGTTGTATTTTTACCGCCTCCTGTAAATTTTAAATTATTTGAGTTAGGGCCTTTCTACCTGAGACCAACGATATTTAGGAACGCTAAAACTGAAACCAGCTGCTCATATTAGACAAAATCAAGGAAAAACATACTAAAATAGCAGGTTGAGTGTATTCATATATCGAGGTTTTTCTACATATTGTTTTTACTCTTTGTACCAGTAATACAGAATCAATACAAAAAATTCTTTCAAAATCCTTAAAAAGAAATTGTCTTTATATTTATGGACTGTATTTCAACAACTATGATACATGTATTTGGTTATCCAAAATGAAAGGAATTTAAAATTGTAGCGTTGCAAATACGTAGGGCTACACAGAAAAGCGCAGGAAGAATTCAAAATGTTTGCTGATTATTATTTTATTAAAATTCACACGTGTTATATCCAGTATTTTTCACTGAAGTTTGATCTCGACAAAGTGAACCAGTTTAATTGTCTCCCATTTTTTCTATATAGATTCAATTGTAAAAATTGCAAGAGTTTTACAGCCAGGTTCATACAAAATGTTTTTAATTTAGTAAGTTTTGTTTCAACAAATGGTTATTTCCCCGAAAAAAAAATGAAATTTAACTCCAATTATTTTTAAAAGTTTATACAAAATTTCAAAATTAGCAAATATATTCAATAGGCTAACAATTGAGGTGCATTACAAAGAAGAGTTTATTTGTATACTTTTAGGAAGATTGAATTTATAAATATGTTTATATTTTGTTTTTAGAATATCATTTCTTTTATTTAGCGTATCGCTTAATTGAGTTAGATTATGTAATACATTACACCAAGAGTTATTTCGTTTTATGTAATATTTTTTTCTTTTGTTTATAAATTGCATAAAACAATTGTGTATTTTTGAGAAGACATAATTTAATTATTACCATAAGTTAAAAGAATAATTCAAGTGTGCAGTTTATTTGGTGTTATTTCTAATAATTTTACTGATTAGGTGAAGTATTACGTTTTGGAGTAGAGGGCGGTAAGTCCATTGTTTTACATACCCAACCCGCAATATCAACTTCTTCTACCTCGGCCTTTCGTATCCAAGCGTGATTCTAAAAGTAAAAATTAAAAACAATTACAAGATTTTTTTAAATTAAGAATTTAATTTTATATACCAATAATGTTTTCAAATCAGCACGTTCATCGGGATTTTTCTTTAGGCATATGTCCACAAAATCTTTAAATTCGTCAGTAAATACATCATGCTCTAGTTTTGGTGGGGGTTCATTTACTATATAGTCGAGTAATTCAAATATTGCCATTACTTTTGGCTCTACTACAGCTTGGCTGCCATCATCATTATTCTCATTGAATATCGCAGCAATTGTTTTGGCATCTGGTGGTGGTATGGGATACATACCAATGGCCATTTCTACTAAAGACAAGCCTAAGGACCAAATATCAGACTGTACTGAATAATGTGTGCCTTGTAAACGTTCTGGCTGCAATATAAAGGCAAACTTAATATTTTACATAAGGAATAATACAAAAAAAAAATCTCTTACCGACATGTAACTTCTTGTGCCAACAAACGAATTAGCCATAGAGTCGATTAATTGACCAGATACACCAAAATCACAGATTTTTATTTCACCACTGCTGTTAACCAATATATTACTGGGTTTTACGTCTCTATGCATGATGGCGTGTTTCTCTCTTAAATAACTTAAACCCTTAAGAACAGCCAATGTTATTTTACCCAATATAGACTCTGGTATTCTGCCAGCTCTTTTGAGTATCAAATCCAAAGATCCGCCATCCATATATTCCATGCATATACTGATTTCACCATCACTGTAAAATGCTCCATAGAAACCCACAATATGGGGAAAATTGCATTCATGTAAGACTTTTAACTCTCTTATAATTTGTTTCTTTATGGCTGGTTTAACTTCCAGATGTATCAATTTTCGAGCCATTATCAGCTGGGTGGGTATATGACGCACCTTCATAACAACACCACCATTACCGGACCCCAACTCGCCAAGCTTCTCCAGATCATCATCTGATAGTTCGCCTATTTTTTCTTTCTGGCTTAAAAACACTTTGATACGTTTACGGGCGGTATCATCCATTTCAAGCTCTTCCAGTGTCTCAGTAAGGGCCTCAATACTCGTCTTTGGCTTGCCCAGCAAACTATGTTTTCTTTAATTTAACTTTTTAATGAATTTTTGTGCAACAAAAACAAAAAATATGCAAGCAAACAATGAGGAAACTAAAAGATCTTTGAACAGAGTTACATAGACAGATGATAGTTGGTGGAAGATGCTGAAGACAAGTACTACAATACTTAAACACCGAAACGATTAGTTGGTTAATGGAAATGAGAAAAAATGTACGATACAAGGCGCGAAACAAACGAAAGAATATAGCTCAGCCAGTGGAAAAGAGACAACATAAAGCACATAGAAAATAACTTCACAGCATATAAGTATTCAATCTAAATATGTGTAGGTACACTGTATTAAAATAATTACTCTTACAATTGCTAAAATATTATGAATTTTAAAGCTCTTACAACGGGAAAGTACAATACATATATAGAAACAAAACAAAAAAGAGAAATTTGTCATAACAACGCATGTTACACTATTAATCAAAGTTTATTTTTAAATAGATTCCTTGTGTTGTAGCTTTAGGTTATATACGGTGATGTGTACTGATTTAAAGCAACAATTTTAAGATATCTTACTGAAGTCCAATTATAGACTAAAACAATACATACTAAATCAGTTTTTTTTGTCGATACACTGTGTCTTAAATTATGCTTTCTATTAAACATCTCTTACTTCTTTGTTACAGGTAGAAGTGTCTAATGTGAGTCGGATTTTCTTCAGCCGAAGGAAATTAGTAAACAAAGTAATACTTAAAAAAGAAAACCATCAATGAATACAATTTTATTTAAATGATTCTATCATATTTTAACACATGTAGAGTCCGGGTTAATAGATCAATTTAAATTTCTTTCTTATATGCACAAAGAACGAATTACTCTACACAGTTACGTATATCTTTACAGGTATTACATTTTACATGAATGTTAAGTCTTACAATATTTTATTAAGTTCTTACAAATCCAGCTTTTTTGCGAGGGGCTTTTATATCACAGACTAATATTAATATATTATTATTATATACCTATATGTTATTCTGTGTTTTATATGATGAAAAGTCAAGTCGAAACAATTAAACTTTCAATAATGTGTTTAGAATTGCAATTTGCAATGATGGAAATAAATACATCCTTGTCATTAATTGGATTTATGTACATATTGTATCTTCGTTGCGGGAAAGTTACCAAATTTTTTCTTCAAAATTTACAAACGACGATTGAAAATAAAAAATATCTTTTGAAGTACCTATAGTTTACAGGATTAAATCATACGTTATTTTTCAGGATAAATTGCATAGAAAAAAGTGTGTAAAGTAATATGTTATAAAACATCAAAAATGAAAATGATTAAAATGAAGGTATTCAGTTAATAATTAGAAATCAATATTTACTCTGTGCCAGAAGGAGTTTTAAATGGTGGTGTTGGTACCACCTGTGACGAAGCTGCTGACGTATCTACCGGTGGCAGAGTTAAATTTAATTTGTTTTTCGACATTTTTTAATACTGTTTTCACAAGTTTTGTATATACTAATATTAAAAGATTAGGAATCAATTAAAAAAAGGCTTGATTTTAATTTTTTCTGCAAAATTTTTCTCAAAGATACACCCGATTTTCTATTGTTTATGGTTTTTTCTTTGTTGACCATTCGTATAATAAAAATTGCAAATACAACAACAAGAAATAACAGCCGGTAATAATAATGAAGTCATATGCAGTTTGTTCAACAAACTTTCAAGTCTGGCAGCATGTTTTGTTTCAAATAATGTGGTACTATAGAACACAAGCGTTGCTAAAATATTTGTTAGAAAAATTTAAATTTTCGGTTGTTGGGACATAAAAAAACTGATGGAAAAGAATAGAACACTCAACGAATACTTTTCAATACTATAAGAAAATACACATTTACTATTATTTCCTTCTTGATAGAAAAAATAATGTTATTATAAGTTTCTAATAAACGATTTTAGAATCAATTGTTTTAATAGTGTATGTACGAGGTATGATAACAAAATAACCGTTCTTTTAAATTTTTCCGAAAAGTAATTATTTATTCATTAATAACTATCTTGTAACCTTCATAGTAATCCCCCTCAGATATAATACATTTATGATAGGGTTTTTTCCAATCCTCGAAACACTTCTGAAACGCGATTTTTGGTATCGCCAACAGTTCCTGTTTTGATTTTTCTTTTATCTCCTCAATCGTAGCAAAAAGCTTTCCTTTCATCGGTGTCTTCACTTTTGGGAAGAGGTAAAAATCAGCGGGGTCAAATACGGTGTATACGGTGGTTGAGTAATGATAATGGTTTTGTTTTTTTCCAAAAAGTCACAGGCAAGCATCGATGTGAGAGCTCCCAGCAGAAAATTTTTCAAATTTGGAAGCAATAAATAAAATTGTAAGCAATAACGGAAGCATTATATTGTTTATGCTTACCTTAAAACTTACAAAGATGCTATAGGATAAGGTATTATTTTTGATTTTGTATAATATTTGCTAACTGGTTGCAATAAATGTGCATTTCTATTGCATTTTAGCGGCTCATTCCATATAAAAACCGTGCATTATTGAAGCGCACGAGTAAGTGATTGTTCACAATTTCTCCCTTACAAAATAGCTTATTGGTAAGCACTAATTTCTGCTGGGCTGGTGCGTTATCATGGTGCAAAATCCATTGTCATTAACATCTTCTTCTCGACCTTCCTTAAACCGGTTATACCACAATTGAACTTCTGTTATGCTCATAGTAGACTCGCCAAATGCCACAGTCAACATTTCAAATGTCCTTGAGCAATTAATTTCATTTTTTACACAAAACTTAATACAGTTTTTTTGATCCATTTTGTCGAATAGGAAAAAATCGAAGAGCACACCACAACACGATTAACCTTTTTATCAGTCAAAAATAAACTGACAATCCAAAATGGGCTGATATTACCAACATATAAAAAGGAAAAAAAAAAAAAATGCGAAAATCGAACATATGTAACTCACGAAATTTTGAAAATAACGGTTATTTTTTGAACATACCTCGTATATACATACATACGTGGTTTTCCAAAGCGGGAATGAACATTTGCTTGTAATGTGCAAACTAATCACGGTTTCTCGTTTTTTTTTAAATCTTTAAAATAAGAAAAATAAATATTTTTTTATTTTAAAAATCAATTAGGTGATGCGTTGCGCTATTTCTGCATAATTTCCAATTATTCATCATCTAAGTAAATAATTTACAAAATTACCTCCTTGATAAAGAACGCAAGAAAAAGGAAGAAAAACAACAGTCCGAGTTTTTTGCGGGTTTTATTTTGAGGGCGCTCAGCAACAGTTTTTTAAAATTGTAGATGTGTGTACGTGGTGAAAAATGTGTTATATTTGTTGATGTCTTTTTCAGGTTCATGTCTACAATAAGAAAATGATTTTTGGTTTTTGTCAAGCATAGAGCAGAATTATATGGGATTTAATGGGAATTTTGAAAGTTTTTTACTTTATGTATGAATGTTAAAAATAAAATAAGGATTTTTTTTTACAAATGTGTGGTGGGGTGGTAGTATGTATACTTCCAGACAGGAATTTTTTTATATTTTCCATCTTTTTTCATAATACATAACTCCGCCTTTGTTTTCATAAACTTTTTTTTTCTCACTTCCCCTATTAAATTTTGTGATTTCTTACTGTCCCTTTCTTGTACTCATAGGTATTAAGGGTATCTCAATATTAAAGGCAAATACATACATATGTATATATAGGTATACGTTTTATTATTTTAGGGTGGGGTGGGCTATAGTATATAAGCTTGTAACTACTCTGTTATTTTTATAGGTATTTTTATTTGGTTTCTTTTTATTATTATTGTTGTTTTTATACGCAGAGGATTAATAAATGAGTCAATTTATAAGAAAAAATAAAAAACTTGACTTTCTTTCTCCAGTAGCCATATTGGCATTTTTTTAGTGTTATGTCTGTATGTATGTATTATGATCATACATACATACATACCAACCGTTTGAAATAAAAAATTAATAATCAAAAATAATGTGCTTGTTTTATTTAAATTATTAGGAAAATAAATTCCTTAATATAAAATAAGAAATAGGTATTAGTAAATAAAACAATACATAGAAATGTATTTACATATGTATGTACATATTTGTTAGATGGCTACTTGTAGTTGCTCGCTGTTCGAACTTTTCTTTGTGAATGTGTGTGTGTGTTTGTTTTTTTTTTTTTAATTCAACATATAACCTTGAGAAAGCCGTTTTTGAAATTGTCGTTGGTTTTTAATTTTTATTGTTTTTAATTTGTGTTTAGTGATGCCAATAATAATAAAAAATTAATCATTTTAATTGCCAAAATCAATCAATACTTTTAATTAATCAGACTGGTTTATCAAAATACATATTAAACAAATATTTTCTAACGCTTGTTTATTGATCCATTAATATCTATACAACAACTTTTTTTCTTTTTTTTTGGCTTTAAACATTAAAAGTTTTATTTGACAAGATGGTGGTGGTTTAATTTTTTATGGTTATAAAACAAATATGATAAATTATTAAATAAACCCATTAATACATATGCAAGTATGTATGTATGTATGCATACATTCACACATGCACTACTTATATACACATTTGCATTATTAATCTAATAGATTTAATAGGTACAATATTTAAAAATTTCAAGTATTTTTAATGCGTTTTATAAATGGCTTTAATTGAAATTGCTTTTTATTGGAGGCGATTTTACATTTTATAAAAATATTAAAATAATGGCAAATAACACTTTAAAACTCACACTAAAACGTCATATTTTTAATCAATTATGATTTATGTACATAAATTATAAGACTTTTTATTTTAGCACATCATTTATTTTGATTATTTAAATTGTCATCAAATACCTATTTAAGAAATTTTATTAGTGAATTAAATACAAGATTTTTCTAAAAAAAATTGATTTCTGCTATAAAACTATTGAAAAAATCACAGTAAATGTGTAGATAAGTGGAAAATTCTCTCATTACATAAATTAAAAAAAAAAAAAAAAAATAAATAAATATGAAAAAATATTCCTACGCCGTGGTCTAGTGGTTAGTGTGTTAGCCTACTAAGGCATGAGCCCAGGGTTCAAACATCAGCACTGACATTTTGAAAAAAGTAATATGAAAACTTAGTTAGAGAAAAGCCGAAACTATTTTTAAGTATATACTGCAAACCTCTATGCAATGTATTTTAAAACACACATGATAAACACTCATAAGTTGGCAGAGCTTTGAGGGTATGAAATGATTGCATTTTTTAAGTAAAACGAAATTTTGAAATTTATTGAAGGATTACTTATGATTTCACAAAACCAACAAACATTTTCCAATAAATTTTTGTTAAACTTCCGTTATTAAAATTTTCTCAATGCTTACTAAGACGATAGCTCCGGGTTCAAACCTCAGCTCTGACACCTTGAAAACTAGAAATATGAAAAAATATTTCGTTCTACGACTACCTCTTAGCAGGTTTCTGGCAAAAGCTCTGAAAGTAACTGATTTCCATGAACAAGCTTCTCAAGTCTATCGTTCGTACTCGACGATAAACTGTAGGTCCCAGTACTCATGGACACAAACAACGTGAGTGCTGCGAGAAGCTTGAGCTAAACCCTGAAAGAGGGTTGTTGACCAATTATTTATGTATGTATGTATGTATGTATGCAACAAAATTTTAACCGTTACTGTAATCCAATGTAATTCAAATCTTCATTTTCTGTACACAATTGTGCTACAGACGCTTTTTATTTATAGAGAGTTTTGGTTAACTATGCTGTAATCTATTCTATCAAACGTGGTCGAGGAATTAGTATAGAATAAGTGCGCTGAATACTACAACTTCGAGTTAGTAAAGATTTTCATTTAACTTGCTACAGCCACAAATACTACTATAAAGAATAAACCATCAGTTAGAAGATAAGATGGATATTTACACATCATATGTATGTAGGTCCTACGATATATTGATCTAAACAAGCAGTTTAAAGTCCAGTTGGCAGACTCTAATTGCAGTGGCTAGGCCATATCGTGTCTAGTAGTGACAATACACCCGTGAAAATATGTTTTGAGAATGTCGGTATTTCGAGAAAAACGCAAAAAAGCAAGAGAGGATCAATTTCGGCTTGATCTTCTAATACTTAATGGGAGCAATTGGAGAAACAATTCACTTAACCTTTGAAACTCGATTTTTAATTAAGAATAAAGACAAGTGAGTTATGAAACTTCAATCTAAGTAAGTGAAATAGTTCTCTATGCAATGTTTTTGTTACTTATACTTAAATTTTACTTTGACTTAGGCCAGGAATCATATCTGTGTCGCTATGGAAGAACAGCTGAAGTTAACATTTGAAATTCTAAAGCAATTCCAAATTTGTGCAACTTTTATTGTAATTAATTTTTGCTGAAGATCTGTAAGTTAAAATATTGTTGATAGATTTATTAAATATAAATTGCATACTTTACAGCAGTGATGTCCACTACTACATAAACGCACTTGCGCTTGTGTATGAAGCAGAGAAGAGACTCTGCTTACTTCTACCAGAAATGGGAATGTTCGAATTACTTTCTGTTTATAACTTCATAAATATTTCTTCATAATTCTGAGTAAAGCACATAATCGATTATCCGATAGACATGTCACCGATCTATAAAGAATAAAGAAGTACCGAGGTCACATAAATTTGGAGGAAATAATGAATAATTATTTCAGTTAAATAAAAATGATACAAAAAATATGCACTATCCATCCCTGCACTATGTTGAAGAGAAGCTAAAATCTTAAAAGAGCAAGAGTAACAATATTACTTTTTATTATGTACGTGTTTGACTTCGACGCAAGCAGAATTCGTTTTCCTATCACGAGTGATAGGGAAAGAGAATTTTGGACATCACTGCTTTACAGTGTAATACTACTCTAACTTCTATCTATAAAGCTTCTAAAATTGTACATTAACTCAACCTTATGTCGACATAAGCTCTTCTTTCTGACAATTTTAGTTGATGAGTTCATGATAAACAATAGTGCAAGACTGGGCTATTTAATTGCGTTTTCTTTTCTGGAAAAAAATATTGTCTTAAAAAAAGTGATAATTTAAAAGCGTTGCCCACACCATATCAAATTTCAATAATATCGCAAAAATTATTGAAATTTTGATTTCAATTTCAAGAAAAAGTCAATTTAAAAAAATTACTACCAAAAAGCTTATAAAGAAAGTCAAATAAAAAAAATAAAATAATAAAAATGACAGTTGTGTCTCAGTGCATTATTTTCAGCCTGTGATTTTTTTGAGGGCGAGAAAAGTTTAATTTTTTTTTTAAAGAACACGCAACCCCTTTTTTGTTACATTGTCTTTAGAAAAGAACTCAAAATTTCATTTTGAGGGCTAAAGATAAAAAAAAAAAATTGTAAATTTTTTTTAGAAAAGAAAACGCCAGAAGTCAAACAGCATTTCATATACAAATGCCTTTTGAATCGAGAAGAACTAACTTGGAAAAGCTTTTACATATAGACTTAAAAGGACTTGCTGCTTTTGAAAAACTTTTATAGTTTTAATATTTCAGAAGAGAAGCGCCAAGCAATTTTACTGTAGTATTGTATTTTTCCGAACCATTGCTGGTGGATTATCATAATTTAGGTATTATTTTTATTCATGATTAATTAGAAAAATATTTATAAAAATGACATGGATTGCTTATGGAGAATAACGGTGTATCTATAGCTATTTCTTTGGGCTTATACCAACTCATCAAGAGACTTTTTCCTAAATAAATTTACTTAAACTCTTACATTTAAAATTTTATGTAGTAAATGAGAATTACATCTACACCATAAAATTTAAGTTCCATTCATTCTTATTGCATTTTTAGATGAACTCAAAACTTTCAAAAAGTTTCTGCGCTCATTTTCAAATTATGCGCAATAATTTCTAGTTCCAACTTGCCCTCTGCAAGATAGTTTACTTCTCCACTTCACTTCCCAAACTATGGGGTAGTATTTTAATTCTTCGCGTTATTTTGGATTCCATGGTTTTCATTTTTCTTTCGCTAAATAGAGTCCAGTTGCTTAAAGCATTATGCTAGCATTTCATATGCTAGCACTGTATTTTCTAGATGGCTAGATATGGTTCTCAGATAGCAAAATGTTTGTTTCTAATTTAAACAATATTATCAGTCATTATTCAGTCTTATACGTAGTCTGCAGTTTATACTTTTTGGAGTAAATTAGTCTCATTGTAACACAGTACAAAACTGTTTTACTCCAACTTAAGTTGGTGTAAAAGGATTTTCGAACAATTTTATTCACATCTAAAGGGTATTTTATAAAATTCTGCCTATTTGCCATTACTATCGAATTTCACTTTAAGCCAATGGTGCTTTAATCAGGTTGAATTTGAACAATAGCATATGTAATAATGGATTCAAAGGCCATTGATCTCTGTGGTTAACCTATACAGGCCGCTAACTACAAAAGAGTAATGAGAAGGATTAATTGGACAAATTCCGTACAGAGTTCTTGTCACCTTTATGCGAAATTACGATGCCCTCCAATTCTTCGTGCTGAGTGCATAAGGTGCTACGAACTATATAAAAATATCTGTCGTTAGAAGTTGGTAACAATCGACCAATAGTGCTCGTTGTGAAAATCGAGTACTAACGTTGCACTGGAAGCTAGAAAGAAATATCTTCTTTAATGTTTAATTCTTCATAATCCCTTTATTTTTTGCTTTTATTGCTGGCTTAAATGTTGTATAAGTTATTAGGTTTGTTGTTCTAGACCAAAGGCTTAAAATAGCCGTACAAGTCATATTCGTGAGCTATCAAATAGCTTTAACGAAAAATTGAGTTCATGACCGTTTACTGCCTGCAGAACACAGCTCGAATACCTAAATTTCTGTTCAGAAGTAGAGTAGATTTTTTTTTCTTAAAAATAAAAAAAAAAAAAAATGCTTCGAATATTATAAATAAATATTGCTTAAAAGCTGGGTATATATGTAAGTCCACTAAATAAGTTTTATATTCAACAAGGAGATTAATTTGAACAACAAATTTATTCAAAATTTATGAGTGTGTTATAAAAATAATTTTTTTGTTTTCTTTTCCGGGTTCATAATTTTACATTAATGTCGGTTACGATTGCTTTTCATACTGTTGTAAATCAATTTTCCTTAGCAATCCTTGATTTCTTAAAACAAAATTTTTATGCATTTTAGTCAAAAAGGCAAAAAAATCATTTTGAGTTTTTTCTTTGTATCGCTCATACGAGTATTAAAATGAGTCTTTGCCACCAGAATGAACTTTTTTCTTATTCAAATGTTTTGAAAAGATGAAAGAAAATAATGAAATAATATTTTATTATTTTTTTAATCGTTTTTTTTCTTTTCAATAAAATTTTTTATTCCTATTACTGGTATATATACATACATATGTACATATATATTTGTGCATTCGTATCTTGAAGTAAATTTATTGATGCGTTCATCAATAAAATAGAACCATAATGCAAACTGATGTCGAAAAGAAATGAAATTGATGCCATTCGCACCATATTAAACAACGCGAGTGTGTATTAAAAATGCATAACGTAGATTGGTTTAAAAGTGTTAGACAAACAATAAACTTTAGAAGACTGAAAATAAATTTTGCTTAAAAATACTAGAAAGGTTCCTTTAACGTTTAGGAACTAGACTGAGATTCATTTCTTCTAACATTTTTTTTTATCAAATTCCAAACAGCTGTTAAAGGCTACAAGCAAATTATATATAAAACAGAAAAGTTTAGGCAGCAGTTAAATCCAGTAAGACCTCATTTGGGAAGTCTTAGTCATTTTTTGTTTTAAAAAGTTTGGGCGTCATATAGAGATTAATGCCTAATATTAAACTGCTTACAAGCCGACTTAATTTGTACATAATGCTTCTATCTAGGAACACAAAGATCTGTTTCATTTCATTGCCATCATACGGCTTGCATTGAGGACTATATAGAAAGCTCTCAGTCAGTGGAAGGAGTTGTGGGTAATTTGTAAAAGTCAAGAAGAGTATTCTTAAAATCAGGGCATATAAATAAATGTTGTTCTTCAGGTTAATATACAGCTCTATAAAGAGCTGTAAATATATTTTAGCACTTTTATTTATTTGGTACAAATATATGAATTCACACCCGTAACCTGTCTGGAATTAAAATTAGATAAGTATACTCGTACGAAATTGCAATTGATACATCAATGCCTTAAGAAGGTGGCCAGTCATTCTATGTTGTAAAGTGTTTGACGTACGAGTGGGTGACACAGAAAGCTTAATCTTATTTTATATTATGAAAAATGTATTCATAGTGAAAATTTAAGTAACCGCCGTGGTCTAGTGGTTAGTGTGTTGGCTTACTAAGACGATAGTGCTGGGTTCAAATCTCAGCTCTGACATCTTGAAAAAAAGAAATATGAAAAAATTATTTCTTTTAACGACTACTTCCTAGCAGTCTTCTGGCGAAAGCTCTGAGAGTAACTGATTGCCATGTACAAGCTTCCACGTCTGTCGTTCGGAGTCGACTTATTAAACTGTAGGTCCCGGTACTCATGACACAGGGTTGTAATGGCCAATTATCTATGTATGTAAAATCAAAAAACTCTACTCCTGTTGCGTACAATCCTTCTGGAAATTAAAAAAAATCGGTAACTTTAATTAACTATTACTTTAATGTATGTAAACCATGAATAGTGGCATTAAATAAGTTTAATTCCATTAAATATGGAACACATGTAAGTACTTTTAACAAAACTGTCTTCAGTAAGGCTAAGGTAAATTAGGGGCCTTTGCTATTGTTAAGTTATAACCCATTGGGAAGTAGATCATAGGCCTCTATTATTGAAATTAAATTTATTATGCATTCTTGTATTCTCATGGACTCGAATATTTCAATGTACATTGGTGATGCAAAGCTATATATGGCTTGTTGCACTACGACAGAGCATTTATGTATTACTCCATTTCCCAGGTTAGCTATGAATGATTGTACTTATATTTTGGCAGATTAAAGGTCGCAGAAGGTAAATTCTTTTATTCATCTTGGGTAGGAAATCAAATTTTAACTCTCACAATACTACTACTGGGAATATAGCGCCTAGTGCTCTTGGTTTTATTTAACGCTAGGCGAGGCAATTTTTGGCTCTATTTATTACTAAATGTTTATTTTATACTTTGGTAAGATCCATTCTAGAATACGGTTCAACAGTTTGGGAACCGCAGTATAATACATATATACCAGTGCTGGCGGCTGTATACAATTTTATATGTAAAAGCGATTCCTCTGCGGCAATTAATGGCATAACCCCATACGATATGTTGAAATTTACAATAATTTTCTGTTACTAATTCAACTTTCAAAAAAGACCGAGACTTTTGATACAACTTACGCTGAATTAATATAAAAATCTAAAACAAAAATAACGACAATTATCTGTTAATTTTTTTTTTTAATTTTTAGAATTAGTTTTCTTTATTTTTAAAGTAAATAAAATATTCAACCAGAAAACCAGGTTTCCCAGGCTAACTAACAGGCTGGCAGTCTGTCTCTCTGACTTTCCTGTTTTTGTTTGTTTGAAATTCACTTTTTCATTTCAAAACTGCGGCAAATGCATAAGAAGCAAAAAATTCTCCCAACATTTCCACCTGATCGCTTTCAATTAGGATCACTAAATGGGTAAAAGTAAAGTCAGACGAAAACAAAAAAATAAATTAAGAATTGAAATTAAAAGAAAATGTGAAAATGAGTTTCAAAATACTCTGTAGTTTTGTTTACGACTGCCTATCGATTGAATGCTGTCGTGAACATCAACAAAAGTAAAATAAAATCAGTGTTTTACTCTAAATTAAGTGGAAGAAAAGAATTGAAATTGGTGATAAAGAAACGATAAGTGTATGAAAAAGTCTGAAAAAAAACAAATAAAATATGGGTTCAATTATATGAATAATATGCTCTTTAAATCACTTTCTCGGTTCCTCAGGCATTGCTTTAAGCATTACGTTAAAATTTTACCATACGATTTTACATGTATGTACCTATATATCTGGCATTATTTTGAAAATATTTGACTTAGATAACGTTTTTGAGCACGTTTAAAGTGTTAAAAAACTATGGCCTATATAGTTTTTCACCACTAATTCACCCATGCAAATGGGTTCTCATGCAATAATGATTTGTATGAAAATCAGTCAGTAGTTTCAGGTTCGGCCTTTTATAATTTTAAATAGCAACACTGAGTCAAAATTACAACAGATTAATCTAAAGCTGTAAGCAAACGTCACAGTGTCTATGACACTTTCCAAAATTGAAAGTAAATCTACTTTTTCTTCATCTCTTTTTTAAAAGCGCGTATGATGCTTTTAATCAGTAGCGTCCGACTTTACTTACTTCTTTGATATTTGGATTTGTGTGAAACAGCTTTGAAAGTTTATACTATTTTATATTGACTGATGTTGTTTGTTTGTGAGGTAAGAAGGAAGCATTATTGTTGCTGACATCTGTTTGGCGGTTGTGCTCTCGGCAGTGAGAAACTAAAAAGATCTTTTGTAAAAGCTTGCACATAGTGCACATTGCGAGGACGCAATTGCTTTAAATACGAGTACGTGCTGTATATTTTTAACTTTTTACATATAAAAATCCCAAATGCAGGGTAGGCACACGAAAAATTCTATTTTCAGTGTTGAATATATATTTCTGGATCTACTTAATTCTGACTGCTGTAGTTGATTTTGCAGTGCGATAATTAGTTTGAAGTTTGTAATATTGTTTATTGCTTATATGGATTACGTGCTCAATAAACTTTAGACTACATATAAGAAAAAAAAATATTTTAACAGTTTATAAATCTATCTGGTTGCGCTATAAATTCCTTTCGAATTTAATTTCAATTTTAAACAAAATAAAGCTCAATATCACAGCTTTTATGCACATTTTGTCTTTTTCTCATTTTGTAAAAAAGAAATCATTTGATTTCTTCCTGAAAAGCAGGAAAAATAAAAATAGAATTCGTTAATGAATAATTGCTGATGAAATGTCATTTACTGTTCAACAAAATGTTGTATTTTCCAGTTATACAAATTCCATTTATTTCCTGAAAGAAATATGTGTGCAAATACACATGTGCTATACGTTTTTTTATTAAAAATTATTCATGTTTAAAATGTTAATATTTAATTACTTTTTCTTTTTTGTTTTTTATTTTTTTTTCTGTGGCAAAAGTTGCATGCATGCACGAGTCTGAATGCAATACTTGTTTCAATATATTTGTAAACTGCCTGCATCATGCATCAGTGCTGCATGTGTAAATTTTTACTTAATAATTCAATAAAATACAAAGTGACCAACTCTATATATAAAAAAATTTTTATTTTGCTTTATTCTTTTAAAGACTTTTAATAAACTGTTTAGTAAATTCACTTATCAAAGCAGTTATTAAAAAAAAACCTAAATATTTAGGTTTTTGATTTATTTCTTTAAATGAAATATTGTTTACACGATTAATTTTATGAAACCGTAAACAATAACCTAAAAAATATAAATTAGTAATTGTTGAAGCGCTTAAAGCATTAGGGTACTTGTATAGGATTATCAATTTAGTGGTTTCAAACCGGCGGTCTAGCAGTTCAATATCTCTTATCTTGTAAAAGATTAGCATATCATCATAATCAAGAAATTGGCAGTATTGTAAAGAAGTTTAAAGAGATTGGAATTATGATTATAAATGTCATTGGATCACATCACCGCAATACAACAACAGCTTTAGCCGATTTTTTCACAAAAGTAAAATGGGCCTAAACAGGGTTTGTAGAACCCGGTAGTGATTGCTGTAAGACATTAAATTTGAAAAAAAAAAGTTTGGTTTGGAGGTGTTATTGGGCCAATTTTGCCATAAATTTAGAGCACTATGACTATATAATAACCGACTTTTCTTTTTCCTCAATTTAAACTTATGAACTGCATGATATGTCGTCGTGCGGGAGTTTAAGTGCTCTATCCGTCATTTTATACACACATCTCGAGTTAATGATTCCACTTTAGGTTTTCGACCCAAAATGTTTCAAATCTGCAATCCGTTTTCGGTTATCTCGTCCAGTTTCTGATGTAAATAGTATCTGTTTTGTTCTATATCCTTTAAACCAGAATATTTTTGTTCTATTTTTGATCAATTTTCTCAAAATGCATTTTTGGCACATAGAGAACTTAAACTCTCGCACGACGATGTTGTTTCAACAAGATGGAGTCACGAGTCTTACAACACGATTTATATTGACTCTATTGCATAAAGAATTCTGCGGTAAAGTAATTTACCTGGCGCTCGCTATAGGCAGAGAGTTGTTGGTAATTTATTACTGACGCTCTCAGGGACTGACCAGAGACTCTTATCTAATCTGGTACTGCGGGCATCAGAAGCCCCCGGTTTACCTGCGCTCCCTTGTAATTCGGAGAGTGACGTAAATCGGCCTGATGGTTTGGGTGCTACCCTTCGGGGAGTACACGTAGTGGTTGTGGTAGTGCTAGATAGACCTCCTCAATAAGGGGGGTACTACTACCCAGTCAGTAGTATGCCGAATTGCTAGAGATTTCTTCTGAGCGGCGTGTCTTAGACATAACCGAGATTAGAAGGCACCGGCTTTGGATGGCGCTGGTCAGGCGCAGTGATTTTGAACACCACGCAACTGGGAGGCGTGTGGTGTGTCTTAGGACGGGTACGCACGATAAACTCAATCTAGTTGTAAGAAATACTGTAAAAAATAATGTAGGCATTATATTGTTTATTCATACCTTAACGCTTCCAAAATAGCTACACGGTAAGGTATTATTTTTGATTTTTTTATACTATTTACTGGTTGTAAAATCTGTTGTTCTTTAACAGCTCAGCATTATAGATGAGCACGAGTAAGTGATTGCTCACAAATTCTCTGTGACAGAATAACTTACTGGTAATCACTATTTTCTGCTGAGTATGTATTTATGTGTATAAATTAAAACAAAAGTTGATTGTATTAAATTATTTAAATGATACCAATTAATTAATAGTTAAAAATTTAAGGGTAAACATTTTTTCTATGCATCAACATTAGTCAAGATATCGGCGAAATATCACCTGAAATGTGCGAAAAACTGATCGGAGACTACCTCAAACAAATTGAAGGCTGGAATCAATTCAGAGACGATAATTTATAAGTAAATGACATACGCCCGTTGTCCATCATGTAATAATGTAATAAATACATATGATCGTTTTCAAATAACCTTATTTTTATTTTAGTGGAAATTAAAGTATTAAGCGAGTCTTTAATTCTGGTATTAATTATTATTAGGACAAAAGTACATTCTTATGCATTATTATAGGGAAGAGTAACACGAAAATTAAAAAAAAAAAATTGTATGTGGATGTCAGAAAATCAAAAAAATTGGCATTGTTTTTACATTCATTGGAATGTAAATGACAGAATTACATGGCAGGTAGCATTAAAATGAAAAAAAATGGAAATTTTATTAAAATGTCCTTCCTTGAAAACATGTATAACCCTGTAGTCTTTATGATTATTAACTTTATGAAGGCTTTAGATGACCCTGGGTAACGAAAAAAAGAAAAAAAAATTAGCACCTTTTGCAGGTAACATGAAAACTATTGTCTAGTTATGTTGAAATGAGGACACATATAATAAAAATAAATTAAATCAATAAATACTCGGCGCTAGTAGCAGTGTAATAGCTCCCGGAGACAAGAATTTTCGGTTTTCCACTTACAAATGTCCCGAAAATAAAAAAAAAACAAAAAATTATAACAAAGAAAAACTAAAACAAAAATATCACTCAGAAAATTATACAGTTAGAGAAATTTTATTACACATTATTTAGGTTTTTGATCGTTATTAAATTTTATCAATTAATACACACCATATAAGCATATCTTTTTACGAGCATTTTTTTACATACATATATGTAGTACACATGCTTCTCACAAATACAGTAAAATTTTTAACTTTAAATATGATTTTTTATGAATAGTTTTGATGTTTTATTTTTTTTTTTTTTGTAAAATCTTAGGAAACGTAATTTCGCTGCTTTAGCAGTGCCTATTTGTTGTCCCGTAGTCGCCGTAGTCTAGTGTTAGCTTACTAAAACGATAGCGCTGGGTTCAAATCTCAGCTCTGACATCTTGAAAAAAAAGAGATATGAGAAAATTATTTCTTTGGGCGACTACCTCTCAGCAGTCTTCTGGGAGTAATTGGTTGCCTTAATATTACATTTAATTAATTCACAAAAACGTTCAATAATATATCTGGGATTTAAATCGATTCATATCGCTAAATAAATTGTTTTTCTATTGTACAAATGTCTTGGTTGATTCTTTGAAAGCCTTACTGGCAAACGGTGTCCAAATTTTTAGGAATGAAATCGAAATGCAAAATAATATTTTTATTATTATGCTAAGATATGACTTCATAGTTAATACAAATCCTCTGGCAATAAGTGTGCAACCAACCTACCAACCATCTTGAGAACAATAATATTAGAAGATTCTCAATGGCCAATACAAATCTTCTGTCAGAAAGTAGGTGGAATTTGACAAGTAGGAGTGGTAGTTCACATACAAATTAATATTGATTTTGGGTATATATATATTTTTTTTTGTGCGGGAAGGAGGGAAAAAACGTTATGCTATCGCAGAGGTCGTCACCTCACATGATATGACGGACTCGCCCAAAAGGGTATACTGACTAAAAATCCCTTTATGTCCCCATCAGGGGAAGAATACTACCTCAAAACCACATTCGCATTACTTCAAGGTGGACCCCCTTTGGCACGGTTGCTAGTTCCGTCTAGGAACTTTAAATGCCTCAAGGTCCTTCTTTTTCGCCTTAGGAGGGTTGGCTAGTAAAGAAATAGTATGAATGGTGCATATAGTTTTCACTACGAATGTCATCTAATAATTTAGAGTTCATAATTGGTGGATTCAGTTGGCTTCTTTCGGCAGACGTCTTCTGTTCTCGACGTTATTTGCCGTATATGATGTTGGTCACGTCCAAATCCATTAAAGCCAGAAACTGCCTCTTATTATACATTATATACTGTTGTTCTCTCCTACAATATCTTACAGGCCAGGTTGTTGCTCATGTCCATGTGTTTACTCAGAGTTGAGGTTCATGAGGTTTTCGATTTTATATTTGTCGATCAGAAAGAAAAAATTTTTACAAATTTTTCATTATAGTTTTCTTATTCCCTATTGATAAATGTTCATTTTCACATACCTAAGCAGAGTACTATAGACTCATTATAGTTGGTCACATTATAGTTTAATGTAAACATAGCATTCATATGTACTTATACATATGAGCGAGTATATCCTTTTTCTTTTTTTGTATCCATAAAGCAATTTCTTTCATGCTTGTGTATGTACATCTGTGTATACCTACATGCATATGTACATTTAAATGCATGTACATATTTAAATTATGCTTTAAATCTTTTATTTTGTTGGTTCTTTTGTTTTTCCAAAAATAAAACATTAATTTGTCTATATACGAATATGTTTTCTATATGGATTTTAGAAACCCATTTAAACAAATCGTGTCTTGTTTCGGAATTTTTCATTTGAAAAGGCAAGAGAATAATAATTTTTTCAATATTTTTGCATATCAGTTTTGTTTGGTATTGCTTTGTATTGTGTAGGTGTTGTTGTTGTTTTGTTTATAAAATAGAAAACAATTTTTTGTTTCTATTGTATATTGAGCTATACATACAAAGATATGCAAAATATAGCTATGTACTTAAATACTTCATACTACTTATATACTACATACATATTGTATGTATCTATGTTTGTATGTACATATAAAAGTTTATTTGTGCATATATTTACATTTTCAAAAAAGCAAATAGTCATACATTCACATGTGATGCATTTAAAAATACATATTTTGATATTTCTATAATTATTATTTTTAGTTACAGCCAGTTTTGCTGTACATCAATTTATTTTTGTCATTCTGTTGGTATGTATATACATATTTATGTATATGTACATATGCCCTGCAGAAAATATTGGAGGACGTAATTACAATATAGTTCATTGTAATGCAGACATGGACCATGTCATTTTAAACAAACATACATACATAATTGGCCATTACAACCCTGTGTCAGGGTTACGGCCTAGCTTCTCGCAGCACTCATGTTGTGTGTGTTAATTTGTATCCATGAGTACCGGCACCTACAGTTTAATAAGTCGACTCCGAACGAGAGACGTGGAAGCTTGTACATGGTAATCAGTTACTCTCAGAGCTTTTGCCAGAAGACTGCTAGGAAGTAGTCGCTGAAAGAAAAATTTTTTCATATTTCTTTTTTTCAAGATGTCAGAGCTGAGATTTGAACCCGGCGCTATCGTCTTAGTAAGCCAACACACTAACCACTAGACCACGATGTAATCGCTTGGCCGAAGAACGTTTGTTTATTTACGTATTATTATATTATTACGTAGAATATTAACATAAACTAGTTTTAAAACTAGATACTGAATGTATTCCATGGAGTACTAAAACGAAATAGTTACGAAGCTCACTCATAGTTTTTATGTAATGAATAGCTGGATTGAGCCGACCTAGCCTAGGCCATTGCAATGTTAGATGGAACACGTTTTTTTCATACATTTGGGTTATATTTCGACTAGTCCTAGTTTTTTATATACTACTCTTTACACAGGTGTACGGTGTAGCAAAATTTTCTGCAGGGTAGTGTATGTACATATGTTTAAGGGTTTTAATTTTCTAAAAACTACAAAAAAAAAGAAATGTATTGTAGAATTGTTTAATGCCATATTTATTTGTATTTGGTTTCATTTCTTGTAAATTTTTTGCATTGATTTCTTTGTCTCTGGTTTTGTTCGTTTAATTGTTTTGCTGTGCCACGATTGTTTTTGTTGCCTGTTATTGCTGCCAACAGCAATGAAGTGGAAACCTTTAAATTGTCTGACTTAAGGGTCATTGTTCTCGTTAAATAATTGGCCGTATTAAGTATGTAAACAAGAAAAAAACCGAAAAAATTACTAAAATATTAGTTTTATGGTAATTATACAAAACGAAAAATGGTGTATTCATTACCTGAATTATTTTGAAAGAAAACAAAATAACAAAACGGATAACAATTAACTTATACAGAAATAATATTTTTGAAGACGATTTATTACATTTTTTATAATAGACAAATTGTTAGATATTAATAAAAATGCAGATGTGAAGGATAGATTTCTCATTTCGAAAGGTTAAAAGTCATAGTCCTGTATAGGTATAACAAAATCTTACAGTGTGTAAAACAAAAGGATTTTGTAAAAATATACAAAAATATGAACATTAGATTATATGAAATCGTTAAAAGTTTTTAAATAGTAAAAAACATTGAATTCAAATGAAATCATAAATTTCTCATAAACAAACTAAGAATTGCCCTTTAAAACTATCCATGATGCCTAGTTATTGCTAAAAAGGCACAACAAATTTTTTTTAAATTACCCATAAACGGCGCACTTATTATAAGTTACCTTTAAGATTAGAACAAAGAAAACATTAACTAAAACAACATGGCTTTTTGTTGCTGGTTAGGATAATGAACCTTAAAAAAAAAACCAAGGCAAAAAGTGTGAAAACAAAAACAATTAGTATGAAATAATGAAAAAAATGACAGTTTTCTTCTAAATTTGTCTAAAAAAAGTAGTTCAGCTGGCACGTCTAATGCACCTAATAATCAATAATTCCGTAGACACACGACGGCGTTAATGTGCATTAGTTGAGTTAATTCAAATTAACCTGCGGATTATCTACAATATAAGTTTATATATAAGCTTTTTAATATGTTAACATCACAAAAAATCGTGTCAGTTTTTGGCTAATTATTTACTATTGGTAAGTAAAATGGATAGAAAGTAAGCAAAGTTACAAACTTCTCATTTCTATGGGTATAAAAGCAAATAAAAGTAGTTCACAAACAAACTAACGCTGTCGCCTGTCTACGCTATAAATGCCGAAACTGTCGTCTGTCAGGGTAAAATTTTAATTTGCATTAGTAAGTTTTTAATGCAAATTATCATTGTCGTCTGTCTACGGTATAAGCCATGCACCCAACAAAAGTGTACTTATCAATTGTTAGGAAAATCATTAATGAAGTTAACCTCAAATAGTTATACTTAATGGATTTAGCATCGATTTAGCATTGTCATAGAATTGAATTGATCCCAAGACTTAAATAATATTTGTTTTTCTAAGAAAGAAAGTTATATTATAATATTAATAAGCAATTAATTACCAAATTCTTTTGGTCTGAATTGCATGAACTGTATAGCAACGACATGCGGTTTCAACAAGACAATTCATATCGCATTCTATAGTCTACACAAGCGATTTGAAGACATGATCAATCTCAGGTGGAGATGATGTAAACTGGCCACCGAACCCGTGCTATTTGTCTCCGTTATATTGTGGAGACAATATAACGAACCCGTGGTTTTCCCAAGTCTCTTTAATCGACAATAAATTTCTAGCATTGTTATGTGGCTCTTTCTTTGGTACGATTTTTCATTTGTAATTTATTGGGAAATCGCCATAAAATCTAAAGTGTATGCAAAAATTTAATTTCTATAGACATTTGACAAACTATTTCAACTTAAAATTCAAAAGTCTCATTTCGTACTTTACCATAGTTAGGAGTTTTTTTAAGCCGATACTCAGGGGTAAAACCCTTACTCATGCAGTGCATTGCATTGGAATGTGAAGATGGTTGATAGATAGAGATTTTTTTTACAGATATTTGTATATTATGCGCCTTTTTTTGTTGATGAGACAAGTTGCTGTCAATTTGACCACTCAAGGTCCAGTGTTATACCTTTAACCTTGAGTGATAAAACAGCAATTGCCTCATCTGTCGGTGGATGTTAAATGTGAATGGTGAGCGTTTTCAGTATATTAGCTGTTACCTTCCCAGAAGGTGGCGCTGTACTTCTGATCATTGGTTTCTGGTGGAAAAGATTGGAAATATCAGGGAGCGGTTTCTTGAAGAGGGGGGACCTCTTATTTTTTTTTTAATTTAATTTTTAGTTTAAATTATAATTTTAGAAAACCTCAAATATTTATTTTTATAATTTTGTCCTTCGCTGGGATTGAACCTCGGTAGTGTGAGTTTCTGTGGGAGCACTCAAACTCTATAACATTTCCCTAACAGTTTTGTCATAACGCAATAAAACTTTTTCATGATCCTAGTTTCTTTGATGACTAGGCCAAAAAACTACTTAATAAAAATTACTCAAAAACTTGAAATCTTCTAATTATACTTTCTAATGGTGTATAAGAAAGCTTGTGATCATAGAAAACCTTTATTTATAAAAACCTCCAAAAATCTTCTGTGGTGTAGGGTACACAAACAAAGTGTTCTAAATCAGATTGAAATTGCTTACTAGAACAAAAGACCTGGCTCTTTTGAAAAAATTTATTCTTTTCCCTTAAATATACGGATATACTTTTATTTAAAACTAAAGTGTCGCGAAATATAAACTGAAAAAAAAAAATAAAAATGGTTTTTAGGTCCCCCCACATTTAAAAAAAATCAACAATTAAAGAATAAATTTTCCTTTACAGATGTTCAAAAAACTCCATTTAGCAATTGTGCAATTTTGTCATTCTTCTCTTGCAATAAACTTCTGTCTTAACAGTTGCAAAAGAATATTAGAAATGTGTTAAAAGAAATTAAATCAATTCAATTTGATGCAAACGTACAAATCGTACAGGAAATCGTGTTACACAAATGATGTGTAACGCGTACGTTATACTCGTACGTTTCAGTTTATACAATAGAAAATGCATTTCCTAAATTGAAGTTCTTTTTTATACATGAACGTTTTAATAAAAAAAAAACAAAAAATAAAAACATTCTCCATAAAAAAAAGGATATGAATAAAAGAAGACTATAAATTGACCTTTTGACACACATCTGCACTTTAATTTAAACTAACGAAGGCTTTACACATACTCGTAGAGTATCAGTGAACTATTCGTATAGATGGTATTTTTGTTAATGATACAGTCAGACAGACGTGCGATTAAAATTGTTATGGCAGTTATTATTACGTGAGGCCTTCAATGAAGGAAATTTTATTTCATTTTCAATAACAATAGAAACTATTTCTTTTTATTATACTTTTTTATATTGTAAAAAAAAAGTATATAAAATATGTATAAAAAAATTTTGGAAAAAGAAACAAATAACAAAAATCTCTTCCTCTCTAATGTTAAATAACCAAACCATGGTCCAGCTACTGGAATATATTAATTTATACTGGCAAAGTGAAAAAGAAAAAATAAAATACATTCGGTTGGATTCAATAAATAATAGTAGAAAGAAATCAAAGCGATAAGAAAAAAAAAATACAAAATTAATTCATTACCACGACTTTACAGAATCAACATGAGTAGGAAAAAAAGAAATAAAATATGACAAGAAATCAAATAAAATTTAATGAAAAAATAGAATTCCATACAGAAATTGTTAGTTTTCATTTTATAGAATCTAAAGGGGGTTTGCTTAAGTCTGACAGAATCTTACATTGTACAAAATAATACTACAAAATAAATATCAATTCAAATAATTTTCTTCTTTAAGAGATTATTAACATTTTGAAATAATTTCGGTGATATGGCCACCGGGGCTGATCTTTATAAAGCACATTCTGAATGCTCACTGATGGCAACAGCATAGCGTGTAAACTACAGGGTGAATTTGTATGTACGTTTAAACTGATTTCGGCCACATGGCAACTGCAGCTGATCCTTATGAAGCACATTCTGAATGTCCAATGATGCGAATAACACAGAGTGTGAACCACACGGTGCATTTTTCTGTACATTTAAAATGATCTCGATTACATGGCCACTACGGCTGATCTTCATGAAGTACATTCTGAATGAGGAATAGTGTCAACAGCATAGCATGTATACCACACGGTGCATTTCGCTGTATGAAATGGTGTCTGTAATTTCCGTAAGTTCTCTCAGGCTTAAAAATTACCCTTTATATAATGAAGCGGAAAATAACAAATTTTAGAAATAATAAACAAAATTCCTACAATTCATTTTTTTAAAAGAGCGAGACCCGAATATGATAAAAACTTTAATACAATATGAATAGATCGACTTAATAATACCCTTTTCTCTTTTAAGGCTATTGTTTTTATTAACTTCCTAAACTTTAAAGTTAGATATATTAACTAGCAAACAGAGATAGAATTATTGATCATACGGATTAGAAACGATATTTGATCACATTTCTTAAATAAGAAATTGAGAAAAGTAGTAAAGACGTCATTTTTCGATTTCAGATATCTGTTCATAGAAGGCGAATGGTTGAAGACATTGTCTTTTTATATGTGAAACAACAAAAATCACTCTTCTGGCAAAAGCTCTGAGAGTAACTGATTGCCATGAAAAAGCTTCTCAAATCTGTGATTCGGAGTCAAATTTAAACTGTAGGTCCCGGTACTCATGAATAAAATTTAACACACACAACAAGAGTACTGCGAGAAGCTAGGCCGTAACCCTGACACAGGGTTGTAAAAGCCAATTATGTAAGTATGTATGTAGTAACAGTTAAAGTTTTTGAATTTGGTCTGAATTACTCCGTAGTCACTAAAAATCATCAGTCGAAAAATGTGGACAAATGACAGTGGTAGGTGTAGCGAAGCACGCCGGGTTTAAGCTAGTAACAAATATTTTTGCCTAAACAAAAATTAATCAAAAAATAAAAAATATATTTTGATTTTTTTATGAATGTTTTAATTGCTACGGTCCCGGTCCGTCCCTGTATAAAGATTATTATAAATTTTTTTGTATACACTTATACATAAGTACTATACATAGGTATATACATATGTTTATGAGTTGCTTTGGAGCTTCATATTTTTTGAACTTTTAAGAATCATTTCACAAACCCCTAGTTTGGTATATTTTTATATAACAAAATATTTTTTTATAGCGCTTTTAAAATTCGTTTTAGTCTATTAAAATTTGTATAAGTTTTTTTTTTATTAAATGTCTTTTCTTTTGTAAAAATCAAATATTCAATAATAGAAAAAAAAAGAAAAATTATATAAGACCATCATTTTCTATTTCTCTATATTTTCTTCTATTTCAAAAAACATGATTATGTGGAGAAATTTTAAAGAGAAACGGTAACTCGCCTATTTCTTATCATTTGAAAAATGTTTTTCTTTAAAGAAATTTTTTTACTTTGATTTGGGGAAGGGTATGTGGACAATGAGAACAAAAAAACAAATAACCATTTCGTTGATAATTTATTGAGGCTGTCAAATAAAACAATTACACTGCAACTGGTGTTTAGCTAAACAATAAACGATCATAACCAATAACCAGAGGTCAGTCACATTTTTGTTTGGGGCATACCTATAAAAGATAGAAATAAATGAACATTTTTTCTTTCAAATAGAATAGAAAAATTAATGAATGAATTATGTTTTAGTGTGTTATTTTTGCTGTTGTTGTTTTTTTTTTGTTATTGTTGTTATACAATTTAAAGGAAACTGTAGATAATTCATTGAGTCACTTACAATCAGGTGCAATCAGAAGATCATTTATTAAAAAACTCATTTTACACTTTTTTTTTAGACAACTTCGTGCTCTTTTTTGATGAAAAAAAAATGACTTTTGTTGCTCGCTTTAATTGCTATTTGGGTAAAGACACAACCATCATTAGTTTTATTTGTTATTTGTCTATCGATTTGGCCAAGTTGTTGCCAGTTTGTCTTAAAGAAAAAACTCACAAGTAGTAGATGAACTGTGCAGTTTATTTAATTATAAAATATAAATCCTACTTGTTAGTATCCTTAAGAAATAAAATGAAATGTATTTATAACTATAACGAAACAGGAAGGAAGTGCAGCACTTTACTTTCATTTTTAAAGATTTTCATCTTATAGTAGCAGCTCACAATGAGCTGCAATAATTTCCTTTTGTTTTCATTCTATAAGAACCTGTCAACATTTTGTTGGCCAGTTGTTCACCTACCGCCAATTGTCTACTGTATTGGCTACTGTAGAGAATTAAGATCGTGTGAAAATTTTAAATATTTTGGTTAAAAATTTGTAGGTGGTCTCTTGTATCTTCAATACTCATTTTTGGTAATAAATAAAAATTAAAAAAAAAGAAAGAAATAATTTCTGAACTCAACTTATGTTGTTGAATTTTAGAGTATAATTAAAGCGTTAAGTGTGACTGTTTTTAAACTACAAAGGCCTGTAGTGCCTATTAATTTCAAGCAGCAAATTCTGGCATTCGACATAATATCCCATTATTAAGTAAATTGTTTTAAAAGTGATAAAAATTTCGCTCGATATTAAATTCAAGATTTACATATATCCCAGATAATTGCCCAGACATGTCCTACCCTTAAAGAGGCAGTCTCATGAAAGAGCCCAAAATTGAAAGCCAGAAATGATCCCATATATATAAACTGTTGCAGGAAAATAAAAAAATTAAATATTGTATACACCAATGTAACAAATTTCTTTGTTTTCTTACTTTCTAAATAATGGGTATCCCTGAAAGTGGCCTGGTCACTCTTTGTATAAGAAAACCATTGCAAGTACATAACCATCAAATTAAATTAATTTATCAATTTTATTTAACGCGTTCTGTAGTTTTCATTAATTAGCCACGACCATTTTCACCCCAAAAGTACAAACTTTCGCTTTAATATCCATGTATTTGCAGATTAATTCTAAAACTCATACGTTCAGACATTCGTCGTATAAAGCAGAGACCGATATATGACTCTGAAGCGTAGTGTTATGCCATGTTGAGTCGCAAGAACAGTGTTCTCAGATTAGGGTATTTATCCCCAAAATGGGTATTTTTTCTGAAATGGGCATGAAAAAATTCATTTGGGAATGGGGATTTTATTGGGGATGATCGAAAAGTTCTCGGCGATTTTTAAAATTTGTTTGCTTGTTTAATTATATATTATAGACTTCTTACATTTGGAACACACAATGAAAGAATTTCAATAGAATTTCAATTTTCAAAACTTGATTATAAACTTGTTTAAAACTCATACTTTCGTATAACATTTTTGGCAACGTGCTCTTGGTTTTAGTTTGAAACCAAACCCCCTTTTACAGCTAAATCCGATCACAATTACTTCTCCACTTATACTTTATGGTATGGGAATGTTTTCCATACTATGGTACAGGACCTCTATTTAGAGGTTGAGGTACATTCGATGTCGGATACTATACAAAAATTTCAAACGACATCATATGTCTTATGCTGAATATAAAATGACACAGCGATCGGTATTTCCGAAACACACATCGAAGCGAGCAAGAGGTTGATTTAAAAAGAATGTTCTCAAGATTTTAAGTTTATCTACACAGTCTCCAAATTTAAAATTTACATATTAAATAAAACATATAAACATACATGCACAATTATTGATTCAGTTTCTGTGGGGATTTTTGGGGATGAACTAATCAAGGTTTTGGGGATTTTTGGGAATATGAATTTCGAAATTGGGGATAACAATTGAAAACTATCTGACAACCCTGCGCAAGAATCACGTTGAATCCATACCCATAAAGCGCATATTTCAATTCTTCCAAAAACTTACTCAAGTCCCTCAAGATCTGTCAAATTATGAGTTTCTTAATCACCCTTATCGTATTTGGCGTGATATTGTCGTATTTAGACATTTTAGTAAAGGATTAATTTCATATTTTGCTTGATTTCTTTAATATATCACAATAATATCGAAATACGACAAATAATTTTCTCTCACAAACTTAACCTTTAAAATTATTGCTTAAGAATAGGAATGTTATGTAAAGAACACATCGATGTTTTTACATACCGATGCTTATGATGTATCATATTGAAAACATCGACGTTTTCAATGCATCGCATTGATTCACTCTTTCAGCCTGTCAATCACATGTACGCTGCGCTTAAAAAAAGAAAAACTTTGAACATTTAGTTTAGTTTCATTGAGTCATTTCATAGAGCTGGATTTTATTTTCGATCATAGATTTAAAAATTAATTTTAAAAGATTGGAATTTCCGTTGGTTATTTTATAATTTAAATTAAACGAATTCCTTTATTTATTTTTTTTTTTATTTTTTTTTAACAAAATTCAAAATTTCTTTTTAAATTGAAACAATTTATTTGAAACAAAAATCAATAATAACGATTCCGTAAAAAAATCATATTTTATGTTGTGGTGGTATATTAATTTGTTCGACACTCACCATTGTGTGTTTTCAGCGTTAATCCGAAATATTAAAATAATTTCAAAAAAAAAAAGCTCCACATAATAAAGTAATCGATCTGAATATCCTGAATCGGCTTCTTTATTTCATCTATACAAACACTACACTGTGGTTCAATATGTTTTTGGTCTTTTAATAACTACCGAAAAAAATTCCAATACAATGCGATCACTCGACTCGATTTTTCTGTTATTTTTCTGCTTTTGCTGAATATTAATATTTAAATGACATTTTCATGTGTAGTGGTATGCTCATATTTCATACTTCAGATACACCATAGGATATTTTTATCTGGTGATTTTGCTAAAACAGTTTAACTGATTGGTGGCCTTAGTATATGCTCCCTACAAGCCCTGTGTGTATATCAAATATGACCTTTGCTTGTTTCATTATGATAGCAGAACAGAAGAAGCAAA
Source organism: Metopia argyrocephala (assembly GCA_963576795.1). NCBI lineage: Eukaryota > Metazoa > Arthropoda > Insecta > Diptera > Sarcophagidae > Metopia > Metopia argyrocephala. Next base: position 16,216,518 of record OY756208.1, on the reverse strand, counting down.
TGTTGAAACGTAAAAAAAACCAGAAGCGTAACGAAACAGATAAGAATATTTGTAGAGATATATGATCGAAATATGAAATTCGAAAGCAACAACAATATTAACAAATAATAGCAAATAATATAAAAACAAAATGAAATACATAATATAGATGATGGCTATAAAGAAACCAGATAAAATAAATCGAATTAAAAAAAGTGTGGCAAGAGGAGATCACGCAAACCCACAAACAGTCAACACCAAGCAAATAAGGTGTATATACGGCTGTAGCTGAGTATAGGATGCATGCACGCACGCGCACATAATTAGAGAGTTATTTCCACTTATAGGCGTGTTGCTTAACAAATTTGTTAAGAGCTCCAGTAGAGAGCGGTACCTTTTTTAGGTTTAATATTTAGAAAGATGGACAGACAGCCAAACAAGCAACAGTAAACGATCGATTGAACGTTTATATGTATAATGATGAAAGAAAAGGAGCAAAAAAAGAACAAAAAGGATCATTTCACTGCATACGGAGTTTTTTAAAAAAAGTAAAATTTTTATTGCTGCAAAAAAAAGTACGCAGAGCTGAGCAGTGCAGCTGGCTGTATGTCTCACTAAATGTTGGACGTTTACGACCATGACTTCTTTTTTATTAGCTGGGAAGCAAGAAGCAGTTCAACAACAAGAATGTTAAGAAACCCTTTAAGGCTGACATTTTTTTTAGCAACGCCGTGCAGTCTCGTTCGTAGCATTTGTTTTGTTTGGATAGATTCTTTTTTTTTTTCTCTTTTTTTTTCTTTTCTTTTGGGCTAAAAGGTACACATATAGCGAATGCTTGTGAGGCCTTTTAACTAAGTGGTGGGGCATTGAAATGACCATGTCAGGAATGTTCATAAATTTCATAAGCAAATGAAAAAGTGCTGCCTTTTTCACCTGAAAATATAAAATAATATATACTAATGATTGCTGAGCACTATGGCTTGTGATTGGAAAGGTTGTTTGAAATAGTTAAGTTTAAAAAATTTAGAAAAGAGTTTATAGTTTTCTTTTGTGCTTTGCATTATAGCGCCACTTAATTAACAGGAAGTGTTGTATACTTTAGGAACTACTTTGGCTTAATAAATAACATAAAATCTAGATTTTACCCTTGTTATCACACCTTTTTCATGCATCTTATTGTATTGGCAACACTAAACTTTTTATTGTCGCCAAGAAAAATAGAAATCAGCCTAAGTTGGCTACGGACTGCAAAAGTAGTCGTGTGGTCGGTAGTCGTGTTGCCGTTAAAATAATTATTCTCATATGCATACATGTATTCTATTTTTGACAGCTTGTAGCATTACAAATTGTTATAAACTACAAATAAAATAACACATACATTGGTCAACTCTAATTTCTATAAAAAGCTCAATAAAAACAAATAATATGGCAACATTTTGTAGAGAAATAAAAACGATAATTTTTGATGACCAGCTTTAATCCGGTGCACTAATAAAAAGAAATCCATAAACAAATTAAAAACAAACACTAGATTCTGAACATTGCGAACATGAAGATCTTCCATGTGCTAATATATTGCATATGCTATGGACCTACTTCGCAGGAAGAAGAGTTCGTTCGATGTGGGGTTGTATCGAAATTAATGCTGTGAATAGTTCAGCATAAAAATAAAAATCTGAACAGGATAAGCATACAAAAAGCAGCAGTGCTGCTATGACTTGCAACCCAAGTATTTCTTTGGTAAAGTACTGATAGAACAGATTTATTTCTCTCTACAGATATCAGAGAGCATAATAATATATAAATTTATTTTGACCCATAGTGCAATTATCAGAAAAATATTTAGTGTCATCATTTTATATCCTACTAACGAAACGATACAAACGTAGAGAATCAACAAAATTTTTAATTTTTTGTATTTATTTGTGCAACATTATTATTCGATAAAATTATAAAAAACGATCATAACGTTCAGTGGAGTATAAAGTAATATGGTGGAAGGCTGACAGTGAGATATAAAGGAAAAAGAACTGCGACACAGCTTCTTACAAAGACCCAAAATGCCGACATTTAGATTTTTGTATGATTTTTTTCCGTGTTTTTTATTTTTTTTTTATTTACTTTTTTTTGTTGTTGAAATTTTTTCGATAAAGTTGACCATTTAATGCGTTTGCTGGTCAAAATGCAATGACAGTCTAAAGGTGTGGTAACTGCCGACAGCCTGTCGTGACGTTTATATGACTGACTATTGCAGCTTATTTTTGTTTTTGGAACAAAAGTATAACAGCCTATTAAAAAAAGAGTTGAAATGTACCCCGAAAAAAACACACTTACTGACTCACTCACCTGAGTTGAAATCTTTTTTATTTTGAAAATATTTTCAAAGTGTACGAGTAGTTTTTTATTTAAACAGTAGGGAGCTTAAAAAAAGGAAAATTAAAAGTTAAACAAGATTTTGTACGACCTCCTGGTGCAGTAGCATTAAACATCTGTTGTGCGTTGTTTCAATTTTGTTTGGGGATATATTATTTCTATGGGTGTGTAGGTATTAGTTGTTGTTTTCTTTTTGATTAAAGTTTTTTTTTAGAAGAAACCCACAACAAAAAAAAAAAGGTTTACATTGGAAAATGAATTTTTTTACTAAAAAAAGAAGACAAAACAACAAATAAGTCACGAAAACAGATTTCCCGCATAATAAATTATCGACATACATTGAAGTTTGGCTTAATTTGCTTCTGTGCAACGCGCTTTTAAAGTTTCCTCGTCATCATCATCATCACATACGAGTAGTACACTTATGCAGTATCCGTAACGCATACCACATTCATTATCTCGTTGATTTTAAGTACATATTTTTATTTTAGCATTTGTAAGCTTTTATATCAGTGCTGAAAGATATTATTGCAGAGAACGAAAGATATTATTACAGGCCTTACAAAATTAATCCATATGACTAGCCAAGATACGTAGTTTTTAGTTTTGGAAAAAGTGTACTAGACTCGTTTAAGAACATCTTAAGCTGTAAACCGGCTACAAAAATTCTAAAGCTGATCTCCCTCTGCCTTACTATATAATTCTTCTAAACTAAATCTCCACCGATAAACATTCATCAACTTCATGAATACGAATACAGGTCAGGAATATGTATTGTGATTGAAAAGCGTCTAACCTATCATTCTTAAAATTTTTAACACAATCAAATATGAAATGTATCGCCTTGTAAATTCTTATGTTTGTTTTTTATATACTAAATGGGATATGATTCTCATTTAGTTTAAAACTTTTTATATTTCATATTTGAATGTGTTTGCCTATAAGGCGAAACATTTTTAAATTAATTTTTTTTAATTTTACATATTTTATTCCCAGCTTGTTTTAAAAAGTTTAACTATTACCATTTTAACTTAAGAGAGTTACAGAATAGGGCTCCGGGATAACTTAAAAAATTAGGTGTTATAAAAATTAACATAGGAGGTGGAATACGACTATAAATCTTTATGTATTCCTCTTTCACTGCCACTGTTGCACATGCGCAATATTAATTTTTTTTTTCTTTTTCTGTTCATAAACCAACATCGTTTTGCTATCAATACTGACCCGTAAATGATACACAAATTGAGACTCATTAATAACAATAAAAAAAAAATATAAAATAAAAAATAAAACTGATCCAAACACAAAGAAGAAGCTTTGTAAAGTGTGTAGCAGCTACAAAGTATGTAATCAGCGTAGATTGAAGTCGACTTTATTGTACTCTATAAGGAAATAGTTTTCTCTATGGCACCTTTATAACCTTTTGCCAGAAGACGGCTGAGAGATAGTCGCCGAAAGAAATAACTTTTTCATATTTATATTTTTCATATAATTATTTAACAGTTTTCTTTGGACGTCTATTACTACGTTTATACGCATGTCCTATTTGCAAATACAGTTATTTGCAATATACTTAGCTCACTGTTTATATGTAAAAGAACTTAGAAACAAATTCGCTGTCAGTAAAATTGTATAGTAACACCAAAAAGTTATAACATTGTTTACAAAAAAGTGTGAAAATTTTCTGTTTAATTTATTGTAATTTTTTTGCAAGTATACCACAAATATTTAATTTGAAAAGTTTTATTTTAATATTTAAACTTTTTTTTTACAGAATACAATATTTTTTTTTATTGTTGCTTTAAGTTCAATATTTTATGTTTTTATGTTTTTTTCCACCATATTTATATAAGCCAACCAGATTTTTTAAAACAATAAAAACCTTTAACATGTAAACAAGTGGCAACATTTTACATCTTTATTTGCAAATAGTGTCGTTATTCACGACTTGTTATCGTGAGTGAGTAAGTTGCAATAAAACAATTAAGTATATGGCAAAATTTTTACTCTTATTTGCAAATAAGTCGGACGTATAAACGTAGTATATAATAATATTCAGTTTTAATGTCAAGATTGCTCTTTGATTAGACTAAAATTTGTGCGTTATGCAAATGTAATTATTGACCCATTATTGCACAAATTAGTATGGTTTTTTACATAGACCATATGTATATTATCCTAAGCCGACTTGAGGTTTTATAATATAATGATATTTTATAATTTTAAGAAATTCATCACCGCATTATTGTACACAATAAAATAATTACTTTTTCCGATTTGAACATACAAATTTGAGTCAATATGTCAATTTTATTATTTCTATAAAAGTAGTGTACAAACACCATCATGATTACAACATACCACCCGCCACCTGTGGTAGAGCAGAGCATAGTGTTATAAGAAAGAAAATCTGAAAGAAGAATTTATTCAAATGAAATAAACAATGGCTCATCATTTGGAAAATGAAAAGTATAAAAATGAATAAAAATGAGAAAAAAATTATAGAGAATAAAATGAAAAATGCATTCGTTTGTTCGATTCATGCTGCCAATATTTGTACTAATGGTTAAAAATAGACGACAGGGGGTCATTGCCTGCCACAATTGATTCGTTTTGCTACTTTAAACGTTTGCCCAAAACATAAAACACCGAACAACTACTGCACAGCAGCAGTTTTAGAAACTGTCACTGTGTCTAGCATTAACTACACTGATATGGGATACGATATACATTCATAACAAGTTAGTTAGTAGTACTTTTTACTAGTGCCAGTAGTAAAGATAACTGTAGCGGAGCTAATACACAATTAATCTTTTAAATGAAGAAAAATAAAATGAAATATGTAATAAAAATCTACTAATCTATATATATGCATATACATATATACATACATATCGTCATATTAAATGTAAACGGACGTAACTACTCTTTTTGTTTTCTTTCAGGAGAAGCAAAAAACCTTAAAATCAAAAATTTTGTAAATCATGAAAATCATATAATCGAGATATAAGAATTGGCATCCCTATCTACAACAAATGAGTTTGTATGTGAGGTTTTCATATAAATATGTATGTACATAGTTATATATATATGTCTTCTTGCATTTAGAAATACATGCACTTGTAGTTACGCCCGTTTGAATTTCGTTAATAAAATCGCTATTTTTGATCGTAGGAATCTAAAATTTTGTACGAAAACGAACCATAATCAATAAAAAACTCAATTTCGAAATTTTGTGTAGTTACGTCAGTTTGCATTTAATATGACGATATATATATATATATATATATATATATATATATATATATATATATATAGAAATGGATATTGGTTCTTGTGTAAGATTCTACAATAATTTATAACTCCTTAACCGCTTGGCGATAAATATGATTGTAAATGTACTTTCTTACGAGGATGTTTTAGAAGTATTTTAAAAATACGCATAGTGAAAAGAGGCGTGGTAAATTACTAAAAACTTAATAACTTTGCTAATAATAATCACAAGTGCATACAAATTTGTAGTTCTATATATTCGTAAGATAGTTGTCAACAATCCCACAGACATATGGTCGGACCTCTTTAACAACCTTAAGAAGTTCACATAACCTGGAAACTGCTTAAGCTATAGCATAGAAATTTGATACAAATGTGTATGTATTCCTTGGTAAAGATTTTTGGGCGATACTAAAAATGGGCGTGGTAGAGAAAGGCTTAATAAATAAATGAAAATTTAATAACAAGGTAAGTAAAAATCATAAATTCATGTAATTCTCTTAGTTCAGTTACTCTACAAAATATTTAAATAAATTTAAATTGTTACTTTTATTTTATTTAAATTCTATATACACCTGACTGTGCAGTATGCAGAGTATTTGTTTACTAAGACGAGAGCTCCGGGTTCAAACTCCAGCTCTGCCATCTTGAAACAAAGAAATATGAAAAAATATTTCTTTCGGCGTCCATCTCTTAGCAGTCTCCTGAGAGTAACTATCATTCGAATTCGAAATTAAACAGTATAAGCCGGTAAGCATGAAAAAAAAATTGGCACACACAATATGGGAGCTGTGAGAAGCTAAACCTTAAGTCTGAAAAAGGGTTGTAATGGCCAATTATGTATGTATGTTAACCTATTTTCTTAAGATTAATATATTAAGCATCCATTTGTACGAAAATTACACAGTCGGAGTGGTATGAAATCGGTTAAAAATTTATGCGGAAAAGTTAAAAATTTTTTATTATATTTTATCGGCCGTATATACATATAATGAAAAGTTAGCAATTCTTTAGGATATGGGACAAAAAACTGGCAAATTTATCACTTGCTATAGACTGATATTAATAAAATTTTCCATATTTTCTATTTCAGAACTAGTTAGAGAATCCAAAAAATTTAATTCCTTGTACGTTTGAGTAAGAATTTCCACGTATAGAAATGATAAACTTAGCCAGAGTGTATTACAAATAAAGCTGTTTGAAATTTCTAAGCTATTTGAAATAAGATTTTGTCCGAAATTTTTTTACAATACTTTAACTAACTGGTGGTAAATTGATCTAGTGTTCTAATTCAAATTTTAATTGACCAAATTCTATAATTACTCACTAAAGTGTTATATTATAATAGTAATTCAGATTCATATTTACTCTTCTTCTATTGTATTTAAGAACGTTACAGAACAGCATGCCTAAACAAAATTAAACCCAATTTCCTTACACTTAATTTGGTACTAGATATTGAATAGTTTTTTAATAAATATAATGAAACAAATTGGCAATTGTATTAAAAATACTAATCGTTCATATTGTTTCAATATTACAATTATAAAATATACGTTTTGCCTGCTAATATTTTGACATTTTAATTACTCTTCGAATTGTTTGAGGAGATTAGAAAAAAAGTATTTATAATAGAAAAAAGAATTTATAATACTTTTCCAAAAATAAAATTTTTGTTTTTTGCGTAATACCAGTTGAAAGAAAGTTTTAAAGAAAGTATTTCTTAAGTGTTTACAGTCATGGCGAGTAATTTTCTCACACAATTATGATTGCCAGTAGCTATAACTATTCTTTGTGAATCAATTCTAAAAGAAGAAAAAAAAAATCCATTTTAAATCAACACCTTTTCTTTATCATTGAATTCGTTCTGAATAGACTCATAATTTACATCCTTGAAGAATTTTCTTAAAGGCAAACATCAGAGGCATTATGACGACGAAAACGTAATAATAATTGTTCTGAACTTGGTGTAAAGAATTCCTAGAATGTAAAATGCGTATTTGATTTCATTCTTTATTGAATAATCAAATATTGATTGACACAGGTAATCTTTGCATTTTATTTTTAGTTTGTGTTTTTTATGTTTGAATTTCTTTTGTATTCCTTTCATCCAGTATTACATATTTGAGGGACTGTCTTTAATAATTGTTGTTGGCGGATTTAAATTGGTTTTCATTTGTGGAGGCATAACAACAAAACATACTTATAAAAAATAAGTCTTAAAAAATTCTTTAAAAAGGACTCTTTTGAAGAAAAAAAGTTTTTTTTTTTCTAATTTCCAGACTGGTGGCAAATATAGCCAATAGGACTGACTAACAGGCATTGCTTTTCTTAAATTTTAAGCATTACTTTCTATAGCAGAAAATATGGATCAATTTAAACAGAAAATTTGTTTGTGGCTATACACATGTGTACGTACATATGTGATTAACAGAAGTATGAAAGAGTTTATTCACAAGATGGTTTTTACAAAGTCGCTTCCTTAAAAATTCTTTACGTTCATATCGTCAATGGAATTAAAGAATGCTGTAACTGACAAAAAATCGAAAATACGTTTTTTGCATCATTTTTATCAGAAAAAAAATACGCGTCGATTGCTCCCGGTCCCAGATCTCTACGATGAAAATAAATTCACTAACGTCGTCTGCGAAATGAAAAATACCATTGTATTTGTTCTACTTTCATACAGGTTTTTTGGCTCTGGTGAACATTTAAGGTTTTGTCAGTTACAGCGTTCTTTAATTCCATCGACGATATGATGATTTTTAGCTGAATTTTTTCAATTGATGTATAATTATAAAAAAAACAAAAAGTTTGGCTGGTGTACAATTCCTTCCTGGACATCATTTCTCCTTTGATTACCAAAAATTAACCCTGATCTAATTAACGGGTTTTCTGATAAAATAAAAATTAATTAAAAAAAAATGATCACTTTTCCTGGGGCTCGAAATCGAGTGTTCAGCACAAAACGAGTCTTTTTGCTTACCCCTCTTTCTTCACTAGATCTTTCTCTATCAAACAAAAAAAGAAGTAAAAAAGCGACGTTGTACAGTGTAAAGTGGGTATACAAAATAGTTTTTATTTCTATGTTATAGGATGGCATGCTCTGAAATTGAACTTACTTTTAAAGTTTTGATAAGCAAAAAAGCTATATAGGTACATATATACTCGTAAGTATATATGTAAAAGCCTTGTCATATCTTCAAATTACGAGCATAATATTTCGGGATTTCATTTGCAAATACATGCGGAACAATACGTCAATATTACAAAATAGTGGTAGTAATCAGCTCCTGCATGTTTATTGTCTTTAATACTGGCAGGCTTATATTTATCGTATGTTTTTTTTTTTTTTGACTTTTTAATATGGTTTCATCAGTAGGAGAAATCATAAAACTTATTTTGCGGTATTAACGTGAGAAATGTCTTAAATGCTTCCAATTATAAAATATATTTTAAATGTAGCGGTTGATTGAATAAAAGACTTCAATCGCAAGCTTAATGCGTTGTTACCACATTACATACATACATACATAACTGGCCTTTACAACCCTGTGTCAGGATTACGGCCTAGCTTCTCGCAGGTAACATTGGTAACATTAATACCAGAAAAATTGTAACAGAGTATTTTGCGGCCTACTGTAACCTAAGATACCACTTTAACGAAATTGCTTTCTTTTATCTCATGAAGAAATCAGCACAGGTTGTCTATGGTATGGTACAAAAGTTGGGGACCACTCAACTTTGCTTTTATTAGGGCCCTTAAGTTAAAAGGTTGAAGTGTTAATATATGTATATTTTTTGTTTAATTCAATATGCATTTCATAAAAATGTTTTCTTCTTTGTGTAATATATTTTTAATAAACTTTAATTTAATTGGTGATAACTCAGTTTCTGCATGTATGGTTTATAAGAGGCTTTAACAGACCTTACTTAGACTCCAACATAATATACACAGTTCTCAATTTTCACGGATTTTGATATGTTTAATACTTATGATACTAAATGAGCCTAAAAAATAGTTTCAATAATATTGCTCTATTAGGTACATACAGACATGTTGTGTGTGTTAATTTTTAATGGCAATCAGTTACTCTTAGAGCTTTTGTCAGAAGACTACTAAGATGTCAGAGCTGATGTTTGAACCCGGAGCTATCGTGTTAGTAAGCATTGAGAAAATAAGAATGGCAAAAGTTTAACAACAATTTATTTGAAAATTTTTGTTGGTTTTGTGAAATCATAAGTAATCCTTCAATAAATTTCAAAATTTCGTTTTACTTAAAAAATGCAATCATTTCATATCATCAAAGCTCTGGCAACTTATAAGTATTTATCATGTGTGTTTTAAAATACATTATATAGATGTTTTCAGTATATATTTAAAAATAGTTTCGGCTTTTCTCTAACTTTTTATTTATCCTCGTACATACATCTATGATTATTGCCCAGATAATCCGGCTATTCATAGAAATTGCATCGATACAAACACACAAGATGCACTCATACTGTTACTGCACCCAAAACCAAATCTCTGCTCTTCAATATTTCAACACACAATGCCAGAAGGATTTAAAATGAAGGACGAACAAATTAAAAAAAATAGATATATGTATACATTTAGACATATGTACGTACATATATGAGATTGAAAAAAGCTATGAAACAACATAGAAAAAGGAGACACAATAAAACAATCAATTTTAAGGTTCAAAACTACTCATCAAAACAAAACAACAATAAAAAGAAAAACAATTTAAAAATTAATATTTTGAAAAAAAAAAATATATTTAAAATCATAGGAAAATATTGTTTTGGATGGTAAAACAATAAATATGATGAAAGGGATCATCGATCTGCTCATCAACATCATCACCACCATAAAACTCGTTTAGTTTTGAAATATAGACTCAATTGTAGGGGATATTTTATGTTAAATTTAAAGAGAGTAAATGGCTAGAAAAAAAATCCTTCAATCATGAAAGATTAAAAAAAAAAAAATCAAATCAAAAAAAGGTCAAAAGAAAATGAATTTGAAAGTAATTGTTTTGAAAATTATTTTTGAAAATTACATGCGAGTACAGACAACTCGAAAAAATGTCTGCTTGTAACAATAACTGTAAATACGAATGAAAATAAACTAATAAACGAATCAATTGTGTTTTGATTGTTTCATTCGTCTATTATTATTATTGGCCGGATCATACCTAACCACCATTCGGCACTGATCACAAATTTGTTTGACTGACAAGTTTGAAAATAAACAAAAAATTATTACAAAGAAATGTATTACGGTATGTATGTATCAGTATGTACATATGTCTCGTAAAAAAATATGGTCTACATTACCTCAGCTAGCTTTTCGAAGATTGTGATTTTTTTAAATAAAAAATCAGCACATTGAGCCTTTTTCGTGTACTTTTGGCGATCAAATGTATTAATCGTTAGGAAATTATGGCACTCACAAGGTGTGCAATTATTTGTTATAGTCAAGAAGTTGTAATTTTTTATTAGTAATTAGCAAATGTTAGTTTAGCGTTCCATGGCATCCCGAAAAAGTGAGAAATTTCAGTAACGGACAAAACCCTACTCTTATCAAAAACTACTGACAGAATGTGAAGATCATTAAAAATTCTAAATTTATGGAAGGCGATTGAGTAAATATTGTGAAGAAGATGAAAATAATTTTTACTGCAGTTTTGTTTATATCAAATATCATAGAATCAGTCAGTTTAAGTAACTACAACTTCATTAATGGATATCATCTTTAAAAATTTTATTTGATACTATTTTTAACAGTAAATTTTATGAATTAAATTTTAATTTAATTTTTTTAAATTCCTTAATTTCAATCATTTCGAAATGAACGTATTGATTTATTCGTATTTCTTTAATTGCTCAAATTGTAACCCACACCTTAAATTTGATAAGAATTCTCCGACACATACTGTCAAAGGGTTTCTTAAAAACACAAAAAAAACTAACTATAGGCATAACAATTATAAAAGAAGAGAGAAATAAAGTGTATTTAGGTGGAGTTACCGCTGTGAAGGGATTTAAAAGATATTACCGGCTACTGTATTGACAAAAACTGTGTAAATTTTAATTAATACAGAAGACGCTTATTGTAATACCAACTAAAACTAAACTGAAGACTTAAAATGTTCATGAAGGCACTATAAACCCTGTTTTGGCTTGTTGACAAAGCAGACAATTTTTGGCCTGAAACCAATCAAAGTTCTACTACACGTATGTATGTATCATGTAGATTTTAATGAATTAAAAAGAATATGAAATACACATAAGAAACAGTTAAATATTTAAGCATTTTTAAAATGACTACTAGCCTAAGAGGAGTAGATGAGTCTCATATAGAAAAGAACTGAACACACAGTTGGTCACAAATATGCTGGTCAGTTAGCCAGTCATCCAGCTTTTAAGGGTTATATGTACTCGTACCTATAGAATGTGTGGACATTGAAATTGCCGGTAGCCTAATCCGCTGTTGTACGACTAATAACATTGTTACGATTATTTTTCTTTCATTTTTTTTTCTTTGATTTGTTTCTTAAGATTCTCTTGTTTTTCTCCAACATCTTCTGCTTTTGTAAAATGTATTGGTTTTTTATGGAAGAAAAAACATAAAAAAAACTGAACAGCTATAATAACAGAAGGTTATAAATATATGTATAGATCGCTTTTTTTTAACCCACCAGGTTTAAATGCTCATCATTCTTTGATTTTGTTTAACAATAAAAAAAGAAGAATGAAACGAGAAAAAAATCGTAAAAAAGCCTAAAGATGGCAAAGAGAATATACTCATCTGCTGGGAATGTGCTGTTGGTTGATGTGGTGTGTTAAGCGTTTTGCTGCTACTGCTCACAGCTCATAATTTTTAGCCATCCATTTGGCCATTGTTCCATTAGCCAACAATAAACCATATATATAAAAAAAGAAGTCAGCATTCTTTTGGAATACCTCTACACATGATATTCAAATTTAGGTTTTGATGTGAAGAAAAAAGCAGAAAACAAATAAAAGAATCAAAATTCTTTTTTTATTTCTTTTTCGTGAATGTTTTCTTTACAAATCGACTAAATATTTAAATTGTTCATTCATTTCTTCTGTTTCTTATTTATTTATTTATTTTTTATTATTATTTTTATTTATTTTTTTAAAGGCATACAATACTGTTCAAAATTTGTTTCTGTTTATGCTCATACCCGTTCTTTGTATGCAAAGTTTTGTTAAGTTTTGTACGAGTATGATAACATATACCCTATAAGCTGAATGAAGCATTATCAAGAGTTATGTAACAAAGCATTTTTTTTAGACCTATACTCAGGGGTAAACCCCTACTAAATGCTTTGCTGTATTGAAAATTTCGTGAAAAGGACAGTACGTTATGACAACAGAACATATATTTTATTTTCTTATATTATTAAGCGCCTTAGGAATGAGACAAATTGCTCTGATTTGATCATTTAAAGACCACTGTTATACCTTCACCCTTGAATGATCAACAGCAATTGCTCCATCATTGCATGTTAATTGCGGTGAGTGCCTTCGCTAAGTAGGTTTTTAGCTATTATCTTCTACTTCCCAATAGGTGACGCTTTTTTCCTGATCATTCGTTTTTCGCTGTCAAAGGTTAAGGTGGAATAGAGTAGAATTTTAGGGAGCAGTTACTTTGTAGATGGACTTTTAAATTATGATTTTGAAAAAACCACAAACTAAGTTTTTTAATTTTTCACCTTTGCTTGAATTCGAACCTGGACCGTTTGAGTTTTTGTGCGAGCGCTCTAACGACTGTACCACGCACCTCCCCAAACCTTTTCCTAAATATTTGTGTCGATATTTAAGGATTTTATTGAATTATCTTTGCTTTAACTCAAAATAACTGTGGAAAAAGTAAGTAAATATGTGAGTATATACTAATTTTGAAGGTAATAACTGAATGAATTTTTATAAAATTGGTTTACACTGCATGAACACATTTGTTTGTCTGCTTTACTAGAACTATTAATGGCTATGTTTTTTAAGTTTAAAGCAAATGAATACTATCTTACGATTTTTTTTACACGTGGTTCTTTGGAACTTATGTATCGTGTAAAAACAGAATTATCCACCTTATCTACCATTACGGCCTAGCTTCTTACAGCACCCATATTGTGTGCGTCAATTTTTATTACAGAACTTGCTATCTTTACTTTTAGAAGCCTTAAAGCCTATATTTATTATCAATGTATTGCAATTCAATTTCAAATGAAATACGTAACCATTTCTCCCGAATTAGGTCTGAGCAAAAGCCGCCACATGTATCCCATGAACGTCGGTTGTAGAATTTGCTAATTGAACCTTAAGAATACCTTTTCCCCTATGCGGGCGCTAGAATACCACCTTTAATAAACTGTGGTCAAACGGCACCACCAATGAGTACCTCTGGAAGTCTTCTAAGCTGTTACATCTCCGATCCAATATTTATCCATTCCATCAAATACAATTCTTCCAAGAGATAAATCAGTACGTAAAATTGCCAATAGACAGCTCTGGTAATCTGCTAACCAGAGTTGGGTTTATTGCATTGAATTTATAATGCATAATCGTTTCCACTACCACTAAACCACTTAGTATTAATGCAGCAATATTGCAGCCACCACTAAATGCAGATAGAAATAGTTAACCACTAAATAAAACCATTTTAGTGGTAGTGGAAATTTATTGCATTAAAAAAAAACAAATTTAGTGATAGTGGAAATTTAGTGCATTAAATAAAATAAATTTAGTGGTAGTGGAAATTTATTGCATTAAATATAAAAATTTTAGTGGCAATGGAAATTTATTGCATTAAATATATCGATTTTAGTGGTAGTGGAAATTTAGTGCACTAATTTTGAATAATTAGTGGTAATGGAATATATCTCCATTGGCACTATAGTGGAATGGAAATTTAGTTCCACTACCTCAGTTCCACTATCGTTTTAATATACCTTCATATATGGATATAATATTATTATATGCATACATAGCTTAAGTCAATGTCAAAATAAATTGTTGTGAATGTTATTTTCTTAATTTACTGAGTCCGCCTGTATAAAGTAAATAATTGTTGTTATTGTTTTAATAAGAATTTTAGTACTTTCAAATGTAATATATTATTCAGTTCACCATAGGTAAGATTTTAATGGCGCGGACTGCTAATATTGCCAGCCGCTAATCATTCAAAAGTAGTGCACTAAATTTCCATTACCACTAAAATCGATTAATTTAGTGCACTAAATTTCCACTACCACTAAATTTATTTTATTTAATGCACTAAATTTCCACTACCACTAAATTTATTTTATTTAATGCACTAAATTTCCATTACCACTAAATTTGTTTTTTTTAATGCAATAAATTTCCACTACCACTAAATTTGTTTTTTTTAATGCAATAAATTTCCACTACCACTAAATTTGTTTTTTTTAATGCAATAAATTTCCACTACCACTAAATTTTTTTTATTTAATGCAATAAATTTCCACTACCACTAAATTTGTTTTTTTTAATGCATTAAATTTCCACTACCACTAAATTTTTTTTATTTAATGCAATAAATTTCCACTACCACTAAATTTGTTTTTTTTAATGCAATAAATTTCCACTACCACTAATTTTTTTTATTTAATGCAATAAATTTCCACTACCACTAAATTTTTTTTATTTAATGCAATAAATTTCCACTACCACTAAATTTGTTTTTTTTAATGCATTAAATTTCCACTACCACTAAAATGGTTTTATTTAATGCACTAAATTTCCACTACCACTAAATATTATAGGCGATAATGCACTATTTTTTCCACTACCACTAAATTTAGTGGAAAAATAAATCTAATGCAATAAACCCAACTCTGCTGCTAACTATGGTGTCATCATTTCCAATGTACCCTAGCAAATACCCTTTAACCAGATTTTTGAAGGGTACGACACCATGCAACAGCACAAAATTCACTCAAAATTTCAGTCTTCCTAGAATAGATTTATATATTCTAAGGAAATATAATAAAAAGTGTATCAAAGGCTTAGAACATGTATGTATGCCAATATGGACTTTTATGCTTTTGAATTTTAACAATCTAACATTTAAAAGTACGCAAAACAAAAAGTATAAGTACTTGCCGGGGTCAAGTGGTTAGTGTGTTGCCTTATTAAGATAAGAGCTTAAATTAATTTTAAATATTTCTTTCGGCGATTACCTCTTAGCAGTCTCCTTGAAAAAAGCTCTGAAAGTAACTGAGTGCCATGAACAAGCTTCTCAAATGTGTCGTTCGGAGTCGACGTTAAACTGTAGGTTTCTGTACTCACGGATAAAAATTAATACACACTACATGGGTGCTGTGTGAAGCTAGGCCGTAACCCTGAAACAGGGTTGTAATGGCCAATTATGTGTATATGTATGTATGTATAACAAAGAGTTAGTAGCTCGTTGGCATAGATTTTAGTCATACGAGTAAAAACTCCTTCCAAAGAGTTTTACATAAAGGTGTTAATTGTTAATAACAAATTATTTAAGGAAAACTGTTGAAAACTGCTGCTATTTTTTTTATTATTGAATAAAAAATGCTTACTTTTTTTTTTTGCTTTGTACTGCATTTGAAATTTGTTTTGACCAAAAAACAGAAAATATCTATTTAATTTCATCTTCATTTGCTTGGCATTATTAGGTATTTTGTCCAGTATAACAGTCGTTTTTCTTGTATATTTTCGTTTTTGTATATATTTTTATTCCTTTTTTTAATTTTTATATATTTTTGTTTTTAATAACTTAAAGCGTATTTATGTATATACAATATACATATATGTACATGTGTACGTATACATATACATATATACGGGCTATACGATGCATGTTTATCTTGGTTAAAAATTCGTTTGATTTCAGCGCTTCAACTGCTGTGCAGCTTCATATATCAAAAATTATTATGACGATTTTATGCGTTCGAAATGTCGTCTCATTATTTAAATTTTTCATATTTTTATTCTTTTTAATATACATTTTTGTCTTTTTTCTTACTTTCCGATTTTATTTCACTGTTTTTATTTCTGACTCTACTCACTCGCTTACTTTGGCTTTGGTCAAAAGATTTGTTTTTTTTTTATTTATTTTTTGTTTTGTATTCTGGCTTTATAAGTATATGTCGTTTCATTGCCTTATTTGCTGCTGCCGTTACCATAGTAAAATTAATTATGATCGTAATATGAAAAACAACAAATAAGTTCTGGGTTTTTTTTCTTTATAAAACCCACATATGGTTGTTAAACTTACAAACAAAATACATACTATATAAAAAATTCAGAAGAAAATATTAAAAAAATAAAAAATTTGTGTTACAAATTTGGAAAATATCGAAAGTAGCCAAGAGATATTTATTTGTATATATATTTTTTTTAATATTTTTGTGTAAAAGACAGAAATTAGCATAACAATGAAAAATATTTAACGTAAAAAAAAACAAATTGTTTAAATAAATGTTTGGTATGTTAATTGGAAATATGAAACAAATTATGTAAAAAATTTGATTTTTTTTAAGGTTTTTGTTAAAAAATTAAATTTAGCTCTGCCTCTTATAAGCAACTGGTATTACGCTGAAAAAATGTTGCCACCCAAATTGAAAAAAAAAATTTTTTTTTTGATGCAGTTTAATTTAAATAAAATTAAAACAACTTATTAATCAAGCCCGATTATCGACACTGCTTTTTGAAAAATTTAAGATATTTTTGATAAAAAAAAGACACACGAAAAACTTAAGGCAATTTATATTATATTGTCGTTATTTATAAAATTTGCTTTATATATTTTATATCTTTGAATTTAAATCTGAGCAAAAGCTTAAACCAAAACCAAAGCGAATACTCTAATAAGGAATTACAAGTGTTTGAAAATTTGAATTACTAAAGCCCATTATTACAACTTGCCGTTAGTTAAAGGTAGGATTTTATCAGACAGATAAATTGCTTTGTGTTATTATAAGTTAACTTTAACTTAAAGGTAAGGCAATCTTCCCAATAACTTTATCGGTCACTTTAGGTTAAAATTTTTTTGTAATAACAAAAAACAATTTATCGGTCTGATAAAATCCTACCTTTAACTAACGGCAAGTTGTAATAATGGGCCTAAATCTACTTCGGTATTCTGTGCTGGAGAATATTTAAATACACATTTTATGACTTCCCGATGTAGTTATAAAATAATTTTTTCATTTTTTTTGCCCTATCTTTTCATAAATCATGATAATTTTTTTTTACTGAGGCCAGCACTCACTTGATGACCCCTACTCATGCAGTATATTGTGCTGGCCTAGGAAAATAGGCGGGAAGGAGAAAAAACTTACTAATATCATATCTGATATCAGTCAGAAAAAAACAAAGGACCTACTTTAAAAATGCGAACCGCAAGGAAATCGGTTGCTGTTGATTGATTATGCAATGGCCAGTGTTAGGCCTTCACCACTGAATAATCTAACAGAAATCATCCCCAAGAAGTCCGCACAGTGAAGCAAAAATTAGGGGAGGAATAATGGATTATAATGATATTGGCGATGATATTGTTGTTGTTCTGCCTGATTCAGCCCCTGGGATAATTCTTAGTAACTGCTCATTAACTGAATTTCTGGCATGGGACGCCATGCCAGAGAGCTATTGCTCTCCGCCAGCTTAACCAGTTGAGTCCTTGGAGTGTAAGCCTCTACACTACGACAAGGTGATTATCCCATGTAGAGGGGTAGGTATAAAAAAATAGTCCTTAATTTTGCACTGTCTGATTCATTAAAAATATTGTACATTTATTAAAAACCATTACGTGAAATTAATTATTCTGACCATCATCGTTTTTGAATTCATATGGGCCAATGACTCCGCCGGCCCACAAAATGCACCAAACAGTAATTTTCTGTAGATGTAATGGTGTTTCGACAAAAGCTTGTGGATTCTTCTCACTCCAAATGCGAAAATTCTGCTTATTCACGTACCCATTCAACCAGAAGTGGGCATCATGGGAAAATAAAATTATGAATGGAAATTCAAAATCGATATCAATAGAGTAGAACAATTATTTGGATTAAAAGTTTCAACAATTTGCACTCGTCCGCTCTGCAAACTTAACAAAAAGCAACTATCAGCTGTTAAGTGGGTAATCCAATAAAGCAGTGATGCCAACTCAAAGTTGTGACACTCTATAAAAAACACTCTATATGTATTATGTGTTGTCTATGCTTCTTGTTTTGATTTTATTTTTAAATTTTGGTATTTTAAACAATTGACCTCAAGTTTCTTACAATATTTCCGACTAAACTATAAATAAATCTCTGTGTTCGTTTCGAGCAAAATACAGAACACCAAATGGCTTGCTTTTTGAATTAAATTACACGGTAGACCCTTATGATATGAAGTAGTAATTTTTAATATTTAACTTGAATCCACTCATATTGAAGTTGACAGGGAAAACTGTCACAGGATGACCACACGATAAACGAATAGAGCAGCTATTATAGTCAAATATGCGCATACAAATGGTGATAAAACTTGCAAAGTATTTATGTTTTGCAAGATTCGCTTACTTCGGATTAACTTAAACCAGCGATTTAGACTAAAATCCCTACATACATATTTAAAATTTTTTTTTTTAGTTTAATTTTTTAATTTAATTTTTCTTTTTGTTGCTAACAAAGCGTCCGGCGTGCTACTAGTTATTGGCTTAAAGAAAGCGATAATTTTCTTTAACTTTTGCTCAAAAATAACGACACAATTTCAAGGATAAAAGTGACATTTTTAGAGGCTTCTTTTGAAATCCAAAAAAAGTCTAAAACTGATTTATTTTTGGTTTCGAAAGTGAAGAGATCCATGAAAATTTTCAATTTCTTATAGGAATATATGTATGTATATGTATAATAAATAAAACATAATTTTCTTTATAATCTAAGAAAAATTCCATCCGAATTATTTTAAGAAATCACTTATGGCTTTAAAATTGTTTGTTTATAGACTCTAATTTTGATATGGGAATTTACGAGTACAAATTAACAAAAATCATCAGTCATATGAGCATATGAATATTTAAAAGCAATAAATTTTTTAAATTAAATTTTTGCATCAAAATTGGGTGCCTCGCATAGAATGCATATATTTACAGTATTAGCGTTTTTTTTTTGTTAGAAATCTTAACAAATAATAATAAAAAAAAATTATGACAACTCGGGCAACATAAAAATGCCACCGTTAAATTATGGGCCACATCAATTTAATTTCTTTTGCATGTTTTCATAAATGAAATTTACTGCTGTTGTAAGAAAAAATATTTAATGAATAAATAAAAGTGTTAAATCATTGGCCACAATTTGTTATTCTTTTTCATGGCAGATATATAAATTTTTTTTTTAATTTTTTATGATTTTATGCCTTAAAATAAAAGTAAACAAAGGAATACAGAGATTTTCATTAATAAAAATGATAAGAAAAAAAACGTATACATATATATTAAAGAAACAAATAAATCAAAAAAATAAGGTGGGGACAGTAAATAAATTTAAGACCAACCAACTGTGTGATACCCTATACTACGAATTAAGTTCTATGGGATATTATAGGTACATAAAGAAATAAATAAATATGTATTAAAAAGGGGCCAAAAGTCATGATATTTTGTAATTAAACATTTTATTATTGGATACCAAAAATTATTCGTTTGTTAACTATAGTAAAAATCTCCTTTTTTCGTACAAATCATATAGGAGCCTAAACAAAAAGTCCATCTATTATCTACAATTAAACTGCAGGAAAGAATTCGTTTTAATGGTAAAATATTACAGAGCGCACGTATGAGCCATGTTACTATCCATACAACAAAAACAAATATTTAAATTAAAGCTCGAACAGGAAAAAGAAAACTCTTGTTGGTAATAAAAAATTAGTCACCATTTACTGCTTTATAGCCTAATCATATTTAAATATATCTTACCATATATAAATACCATAACAAAAAAGTCTACGGGCATCAAATCGCATGGTCTTGGTTTCTCATGTAATAAAGCCAAAATCGTCGTGATATGTATCACAATCTTGTTAAAACCACATATTTTTCATAATCTTTAATAGCAGGTGGAAAAAGTCGGTTAAACAGCATGCTTTTCAGCATGTAATAAATTTTCCACACTTTTTTCTGGGTTCTTCGGGGCGACTATGTGACAGATCGAGTTCCTAAACGCTAGTTGCAAAGCATTTCTGCAAAGCATAAAGTTTCTGAACTTATACTTGAAATATACGGCAATGCCTAATGTTTCTTTTTGTATGGCAAGCCAGTTTAATAAGTATTAGGTGTCGAAACCATGCATTTATTTTATTTTGTATGCAAACTGAATGTACATACATTGGGGGGGTGCGTGGTATAGTGGTTAGAGCGCTCGTACAAAAACTGCAACGGCCCAGGTTCGAATCCCTGCAAAGGTGAAAAATTAAAAAGTTAGTTTGCGTATTTTTCAAAATTATAACTCAAAAATAAGAGGTCCCCCCATTCCTCCAAAAAGACCATTTACAAAGAAACCGCTCCCCAATATTCCACTCTATTCCACCTTAACCAATGTCACAAAAAACGAATGAACAGGAGAAAAGCGCTACCTATTTCGGAAGTAGCAGATAACAGCTAAACCTACTTATGAAGACACTCACCACACAATCAACATGCAACGATTGCTGTTGATCGTTCAAGGGTGAAGGTATAACACTCGCCTTTGAATGATCAATTCACAGCAATTTTTTACAATCCAAAATGTATGTTCTATCATAAATGTACTGTCCTTTCTAAAAAATTCCAATACAATGCACTGCATTTAGTAGGGGTTTACCCCTGAGCATTGGTCTCAAATAATAAAAAAAAAAATTGGCCATTACAACCCTGTTTCAGAGTTACGGCCTAGATTCTCGCAAAATTAATGTTATAATTAAAAACAAAAAAAATTAAATACAAAAATAATTACAATGAAATTACTTTGAATTTGAAGGAAATTGTTTTATATGCAGAGATCTTGCTTCAAATTTACTATGCACATCCAACCTATGAGTATCTTAATGTAGGGTATTTATTACTTAACAATTGTCAAAAAATCATAGCAAATGAAAGACGAAACATTCAAAGAAGTAGTTAAACATCAAATTTTTTTCTCATAATATTTATTTTTTTTTTATTTTATCATCTTCTTGTAAAATTATGAGTATGATGTAAGAAAAGTCAATGCCTTGGCATGAGCATTAAAGAAAACGAAAATGAGGGGATTTTTACTTCTCAAGCCAAAAAGAGAAGTGTAGAAAAACTGCTGGTCTAAAATATTCTGCTCTACTTGACTGACCTCACAACAACAATAACAACAGCAATATATTATAATATTTATTATAAAACGGCCTAAATCCACTAATATTTGCTGCCGTTTCTACCAGAAAAAGGTAGTCAAACTGTTCATTCGTTGACTGGTTGACTGTCAGTCAGCGAGTGACACAGCGTAGCCGTCCATCATGTTTCTCTTTTCATTTTTTTCAGCAACACACAACGTACCCTTCAGTCCATTTAACACGTTTTAGACACTAATCCTCGCTTGATGAAACACATTCGTTTTAATTTTTACGTTTTTTGTTGTTGTTGTTGTTTTTAGTCTCGACTCTATAGCCATGATTTATTTCGTCATTCTCAGCATGAGAGATGATCAATTGGAAAACTTATTTGGTCTCTTGATCAAAATCTGTGTAAAACGTTGAATATTACGATGACTATGAAAAGTTTGTTTGTCATGCAGCAGTTGTTATGCTGGCCTGATGTAAATTTCAAAATTGTTTGTCTGGCTAATATACTCGTTTATGCAAAGCATTCAAATATGATGTGAATCCTTAAGATATTGCCCTACAAAAATTTATAATTTTTTGTTTATGTACGAGTATGTCCTCTGCCGCCAACACTACTGACTGACTGACTTGCACTTTATATGAGTATTGATAAATTTGTGCTATTTAGATTTGAATGCAGTGCAAGCAGGTTTTCTTTATACTCGTACGCCAAATCCAGCGAACTGCACACGCGTCAATCATTTGGAAACAGAAACATAGTCACATTTGCCATGTCATGCTCGAGTTTTTGACTTGACAACTAAACATTGATGTCTGTTTGCCAGCCAATGTTTATTTCTCTTTTTCTTTAATTCTTTTAATTGAAGGTGTAGTGTCTTGCCTGATACTTTGGCTCTGATTTTGTATCAGATTGTCAGTGTCAAAATCATGTCATAAGAATAATAAAAAAAATAGAAGTGTTTTATAAAAATTACAAAAACAATAAACAGGAAATAAATTGTTGCTTAAGCTTTTTATTGATTTCTACCTTTAATTAGTAGCGAACAATCAATTTAAAGGTGGGGGTAACCAACAAATTAATATGACTTTTAATTGTGACAGCTAATAATACATCCTCAGCACAAAAGTAAATATCTAATAATTATTAAAATAATAATAACTTTGGGAAATTTTTTTTATTATAGATGTTGGATGGAATGATGTGGAAGACAAATAATTGGAGACATAAAGATTAAAAGAATTATAATATTTAGAGAGGTATGAAATGGTACACTTGAAAATTGTTTACTTTTTTATTTTTTAAATTTTGCAAGATTACACATCTTTCAAGTATATACTACAACGACTGTAACTTGCTGCATTCAATTTTCTCAATTAATTTTGACCTTTTATGTATATTCTATATATTATGTATTTTTAATATTTTATTATAAATTGGTCTATTTACGTCACCAAAAATTAAATTAAACAAACATGCCTTTAAACATTTTTAATGAGATGCCAGACTTTCCGGCAATATATCACTACCATTTTAATTACAAGGTTTGTCTGTGTCTGGTTTGTTTGTCTGTAGCTTACGTAGCTCCTTGATTATATGAACCTCTAAGGAGGGTGTCACAGACCGTCCCTTTTTTAGAATAATAGACAACTATCGTAGTATTAACTCTATAAATTATATTCATTTATGATTACTATTCACCTACTTGCCACGTCTTTTTATATGTCTATTTTTAAATAATAAAACTATTAAGACATCTGTCTTCTTATATTCTGATAAATGATATATTCTCGAAAACAGTTTTTTTAAAGCCTAAAGCCCATGCATGCTATTATATCTCCAATATAACAATATGTTACTGTGTGCAGCGATGTAGCTCAGTAGGAGAATTTCCCTCAATGTGGATTGATCTCTTTTTTCTTAATTTGTTATTGAATTTAAATTTTGAACATTAAGTGGTACCCTAATTTTGGTTCCGAAATAATTGAACGCTAATGAATTAAGGTGATATTGACTTTTAATTATGAATATTCTATCGCATATGATGTGAAAATTATTGTTCAGATATTAATTTATTCATTATTGTATTACGATTTTATGCCAAATTCTATTCTATATAAATTAGGGATGCAGGTGTTTATCGATGCATCGCAAACATCGATATTTTCAATTCGATGGATCGTTAAAATATCGATGCATTGAATAATACGATATCATACTTATAGTTGTTTGGTGTTTTCATCCAGCACCCTTTGTTGAACGCTGCTTATAATTGTGTATTAAATCCACGATTTTTTTGTAAGTGAATGTAAGTGAAGAATATTGCCATATAAATTTTTTATTGTAATAAGTCACAGAAAGAAACTCTAATTATCGATACTATTCGCAAATTCCCAAAAAATTGGACATACTTATGTATGTATATTTGTAAGTGGTTCGTTAGTCCGGATTTAAACTTAGGGAAATTAAATGACAGCAATTTTTCAATTTTTCTATTGGATTCAGTCTTTAAAAAAGTAAATTTGGCAAACCCAATTGCTTGTTCCAAAGCCCTTGGAAAAATTCAAGAGATGATAGCAAAAGATTTACCAGACGAGAAACTTGGGGAGTCAAGCTTCGATACTTCAGTTAAGGTAAAAGCCGACTTCAGTTTTTCGAGCAGTCATTACAAATTAGCTTACAAAAGTCGGAAGACAAACAGAAATAAAGAAAGCCTGTCTAACGAGCTCTCTGTTTGTTTACGTAGTCCTGTAAATCAATTTAAGAGTATGGGCACAATTCCCCAAATTGTAGAATATAGCTTACAAATACTTAACAATGCAGCCAGTTCCGTGCCATCTGAAAGATTTCATTCAGAAGCTTCATCAGTTTTGGCACAGCAAAGAAATAGAGTGTAGGTTCAAAGGGTTAATAAAATATTATTTTTAAAAACTTTAGATTAAAAATAAATAAATTAATAAATAAATTTTTTTGCATGATTAACATTTAAAAGTATACTAAATTTTTGTTTTATGGCTAACACTTAAAACTGCAAAAATATTTTTTATACTAAATTTTTATAAAACAAAATGTTTATTATTATCAAAATTTACATTTATTTTTTTTTTTTTGCAATTATATAAAAATTTGATATGATGCATCGAAAACATCGATGTTTTTATTCGATACATCTCTAAGAAAACACCCGATCTCAGTTTCAAACTCCTTATAATAAACTAAAGAAATTATTATTAACTTGAACACATTAACGTTTAAAAACATAAAATATTTTTCGTCAAATAGGCAAATACATACAATCAATATAATATGAAATGTATTGCTTTTGGGGATTAGCATGAAAAAATGGAACTTGATATTATTCTAATTTACTTACTTACTTACTTACTTACTTAGATGGCCATAACAACCCGTTAGCGTCTCTGCTAAGCGCGCGCCTTCTCCAGTTGGTCACACCAATTGACGACAGGGCTTCATCAACTTAGTCCTGCCAATGTAAACACGGTCGTCCTCTACGCCGACGTCCAGTGACCTTCGCATCGAAAACCTTTCTCGCTGGAGCAGATTCATCCATCCGAACAATATGGCCGTGCCAGCGTAGCCGCTGGATGTTAATGCGCTGAATAACGCCCACATCGCCGAGGAGCTCATACAACTCATGGTTGGTTCTAATGCGAAACTCATCGTCCAATCCCCTGGACTTTAAATTAGGGTTGTGCGTAGGGCTTGAAACCCACCACGTAAAAACAAAAATTCAATGAAAACTAAGACAATATTCTCATTTAGTTTATAGTTTATAGTGAAAAAGAACATTTTCAGGGCACAAATTAGTCTTTGTAAGCTATTTTGGATGCCTAGAGACATTCAGATTGTATTGATAAGTTCAGGAAAGTTATTCAGATTTACAATGGCTATGAAAAATGGAGTGAAAAAAGGAAAAAAGTAAAAATTTTTCGGTAAATTTTGCAAAAAAGTGCATTTTTTGCACAATAAATATTTTAATATTTGTTCAGTAGAGTCTTCGCTACATTATTGCCAAACATAGTTAGGCAGTATATTTTTTCCAGTGATGCAATGATTTTCAAAATCTTTTGAGGTTCATAAAAAAATTTGTAGTCAATCTAACCAAACCGAGTGCAGAGTTTTACTAAGTTTTGGTAGTACAAGCGAACCTATACCTATATATGTGGATGAGGTTCGTGCATTTTTCCAAAAGTCTTCATATGTCGCATAGTGTTATTTATAATGATAATTATTATAAATGTAGTCGCCGTGGTCTAGTGGTTAGTGTGTTGGCTTACTAAGACGATAGTGCCGGGTTCAAATCTCAGCACCGACATCTTGAAAAAAGAAATATGAAAAAAATATTTCTTTCGCCGACTACCTCTCAGCAGTCTTCTGGCAAAAGCTCTGAGAGTAATTAATTGCCATGAACAAGCTTCTCAAGTCTGTCGTTCGGAGTCGACATTAAACTGTAGGTCCCGGTACTCATGGATAGAAATTTACACACACAACATGAGTGCTGCGAGAAGCTAGGCCGTAATCCTGACACAGGGTTGTAAAGGCCAGTTATGTATGTATGTATGTAATTATTATAAATGGGTCGCCAACATATTATAAAATATTTGGTGGGCCGCGAGAATAAAAAGGTTAAGAACCATTGTTCTAAAATATATTTTTATTATTCTTCTAGGATTATCTAATAGCTACCTTGCAGTGTTTGAAGTTTTTCTTGACTTTTTCCATTAAATATCTTTATTTAGTTTTAGTTTAAGGATTAATTATGTATTTATTCAACCTAATTCTCTTAATAGTTGCCATAACACTTGGTATTTAATTTCTAGTATTAGACTACTTGTTAGTGAAATAATTTTTGCGCTAATCCGCTATTTAACAGCTTTAATACCATCAATTACTTACTGCAAACAGTTAAACCTAAAGTAGTTAAATGTTATAACAACGATAATCATTCGGATAAGATTACAAAATACCAAACGATGAAAAAGTTTTCCAAAATAAAAGATAAGTATATGGTCTAAGGTATTTATGCAATTAAAAAATGATAGTATTATAGCTGATCATCCGAGCTGATCAAACGCTTATTTAAATCTGTATAAAAATAAAATGAAATGATGAGTAGAAAAAATAATTATTATAACTAAAACTATTAAAAAGTAATTGATACCACCAGGGGTACAACCTTTAAATGACAAAAAGATTAAGTTCTTATGCGAGCATTCACACACACCAACCCATTCAGCCAACCAGAGTACCACCGTAAAACCAACAGGCATATTGATTCACAAAATAGCGAAGGGATTGAAAAGGCAGGCGGCATTAAAGCTGTAAAATACCCTGCTTAGTATGATTAGCTGCAGCACGTTTATTATTATGTTTAAAGAATACTTTTTACAATTATGTATGTACATATGTATGTATGTAAGTACATGAAAGTAATACACAGCAGCAACTCAGTGAACCCGTCAGCCAGCCAATAATCTATTAAAAATCAGTACAGCTCTTAATGTTAAAAAAAGAAAACAGAATTAAATTTAATTTTTATGTAAAATTTTGTATTTTTCTAATGCAAATTAGAAAAGATTTAAACATCGTTTTAAATATGTATTTTAAAAGAACAACTAAATCTTCAAGTTGTTACATTTGCATCCCTTTTTATTTAAGAAACATTCTACGGTTTAAAAATTTATAATCACCTGTTTACAACCACACTATGATCTATACTGTGAGGGTTTTTTCTTTTCTTATAACTACGTTGGCTTTTAAACAGTTTTCTTTAACTGAGATGAAAATTAGAATTATGCCAAAGAAAACAATAGAAACAAATATTTTTAGCAATAATTTAGTATGGCACAGTGGGTCTAAAGTAAAATTTGGCATATAAATTTATACGAGTTCAAACAAGACCTTAAAAATAATTTTTTTAGTAATAAATAAAAAAGAACGAAAAAAAAATTGATTTAGCTCATAATGAATTGGTATAATTTATGTGTAACATACTCAGTAGACCGTATCTCAAAAAAGGGTTCCCTGTATAAAGTATTTTTGCAAGGAAATTTCGAAAAAAATTTTAAATTTAAATTTCACTGTTAAAATTAAGATATTTACAGAAAGTAAGACAAAATATATTCCCAAATATAAAAATAAGCAAGCAAATGGAAATCTTATAAGATTTAGTAAAAACAGCTGATTGTGAAACCGAAAAACATTAAATAAACAAATGAAGAAAAGAAAATGGAAGTCCAGTTTATGCTAGGAAGGTTTAGTGTAATTGAAGGTAATAACTACCGGAACAAGTTTTAAGTTATTTTAATGTATCGTATGTCCATAACTATTTTGTTTTTCACACACGTATTTCTCAATTAGCTGTGTTTTATGTAGCTTACAAATTTACCAAAAAATTGTCCTGCAAAACCCAGTAAGTTGTCTTGAGTCCAATTGTGACTTCCGTTTTTTTTTTTTGCCTTTATTGATTTTTTGTGTATTTAGTAATCGCCGTGGTCTAGTGGATAGTGTGTTAGCTTACTTAGACATAAGCCCAGGGTTCAAACCCGAGTTCTGCCATCTTCGAAAAAAAGATATATGAACACATTAATTCTTTCGGTGTCTACCTCTCAGCAGTCTTCTGGCAAAAGCTTTGGAAGTAATTGATTGCCATGAAAAAGCTTCTCAATATTTCGTTCGGAATCGACTTTAAACTGTAGGTCCCGGTACTCATGGATAAAAATTAACACGCACAACATGAGTGCTGCGAAATGTAAGGCCGTAACTCTGAAAGAGGATGGTAATGGCCAACTATGTATGTATGATTATTTGTGCAAATAAACATGATCATGTAAAAACTCTTACAAATTAGTACAAATTTTGCAATCAGCAAACAGACCTATTATGTTAGGTATTTAAATATGCAATAAATTATGAACACGGGCATAAATATATAAAAAGCAAAGTGTTTTAAAAAAAATATATACAAATAGAAATGAGAGTTTAATAAAAATAAACAAACAAAAAATTGTAAACACAGAAATAAACAAAAAATTATTATCAAATGTTTCGAAAAGATGGGCTTAAGAATCTAAAGTGAAGAGTATGGATATAAGAAGCAACTGTTTTACAATTAAGTTTGGAAACACGTTATTGTTTCTCTCCTAAGAAGCCTTTTGGAACACACAAGAAGCATAAGAAGCAAAGTTCAGCAAACGAGGGTTCGCCTTAAGATTATTTATAACTGTGTATAGTTCCATTGCATAGTTGATTCAAACCTCTGTTAATTACGTTTGGTGACATGTGGCAACTCTAAGTTCAGTACTTATTAGCAAACAAATTTTTTAAAAATTAAAAAAGTATACAAATACGGCAAATGAATCTAACCCTGCAAAAAGTGCGACTACTCCATGCACGTGTGTAAATTGTACTCCATGATGGACCATGACTAGTAACATCCTTAACCCATTATGCATGTAAAAAAGTGACCCATTTTACATTGCGATGTCCTAGGAGAGGACCAGGTCCAACCAAATATAACATAAGAGTAACCTCAAAACTACTCCCATGTAACTACTCCGTGAACTATACAATTGAGATCAAGGATCAACTTTTGTAGTTATTTTGGTAACCACTTTATGTCATTAATTCATGGACTACTAACAGAAGACTATTTCCTACAAACCTTTAAAATTATAAATCAAGTTTTAATTATATTTTTTTAACACTTTTTAAGCCCTAATATATTTTATGACTACACTTTTATGTATACACAAACTTTGAGAAAATCTGAACATGGACGCCGCCAGCGTTACCATTCAGTAATTTTTTAACTTAAATGTGTCGCTAGTGTTACCCAATTGTAAGTTTTACTTCAAACATACAAAATGGTACACTATTTAATTACATAGGACTATTCTGGTAACTACTCATCTGGGTTATGTAGTCCAATTTTTTTTGCAGGGTAATGGCATAAATAAAATATATATATTTTAAAAAGATTTTTTTTAAATGTCGGTATTACGTGTATAAACTAGCAAAACTTTATGTGTAAATAGGGTACAAGCTTGGGAACATGCTGCCAATAAAATAATTGTGTTTTTTTATTTTTCTTTAATTATACCATTAGTAAAACTTTAGCACTTTCTCTATTACTTTGATAATTTTCTTCTGTTTTGATTTTTCCTTCATATAAACCACTGTTAGTTTATACGCCATTATATTTGAGCCCATATGTATGTAAAAATGTATGTACGCCTATTTGGCTAGTGGACGATTTAGTCCGCAATTTATGCCTGCTGGGTAACTGCTGCTATCTTAAGACTTTTTGTTAAGCTGCAGTTTCATCAAATACATTCATAATTATTCTGAAAAAAAAGGATTAATGAATGTTCAAGTATTGTTTCTTTATAAAAAGAATATGATTAAGATGATTCTGTATACGGTTGTCCTCGATCTTATGACAAAAACCGCAAACGAAATAAATGAGAATCCACCCAGATAAACGGGTAGACAGATAGCAGGTTAAAACTGACCATTTGTTTCGTAATCCATGCTCAAAATCCATTACAAGTACACAGTTTTTTCCCTTTTTTCTTGTTGTTCTTCAGATAAGAGTGCTAATATCGCTTTTGTCTTTGTCGTATGTACGACAATGAATAATATTTGTTCAGCAAAATTGTTGCATGCAAGTGAAGCAAGCAGTTCTATCAGTAAGTACCTGTTATTAAATGTTGTTGCTACTACTAACTGCCATTGTCATTGTTAGTAACAATTTCTATAGATATATGGCTGCCAGATTTAAGGATTTTTGACGTTTATTTGACGTTTAATAGAAATTCGAAATTTTTTATTTTTTTTTTTTGTTTTTTAATTTTACTACATATTCGTACATATTTATAAAGTTTCATTTATTTACCTAAAGGTTTGCCATCATTTTGTAAATGATGTAAAAGAAAAGAGCCCAATTTTAAAGCACTACTGGGTTATTGTGGTCATCAGAATAGACATTTAATTTTAAACAAATTACTATAAATTGCTAATGTAGCTTGTCCAGTGATGTTGGAGTTGTGTAGTCTACCTCCTATGTAATTCATTACCACATTATGACTTCGTCCGATTTTCCTGCCAGTTATACGATAAGAATATTTTTCAGAATAGTAACCATCAGTTTTCCTAGTTTTCGAGGAATTTAAGTCACTTTTCTTAACCATTTTTTTAAGTTTGATATTTTTTTTTTTTTGGCTTTACTGCAATAGTTCACTGATTTAAGTTTTAATTGAAACTGCTTCTATTCTATTATTTTTTCTGGATTTGCAGAAACCAAAGTGTAGGATGGAAGTCCATTAGGGTATCGTTCTAAATACAGAAGTTTTTATTTATTTATTCTCTAAATTACGCCACAATATTAAATTCCAATCTATTCCATTTAAACCAATGTCAACAAAATAACGAATGATCAGGAAAAAAAGCGCCACCTATTGGGAAGTAGCAGATAATAGCTAAACCTACTTAGCGAAGGCCCACTCACCACACAATCAACATGCAACGATGAGACAATTGCTGTTGATCATTCAAGGGTGAAGGTATAGCACTGGCCTTTGAATGATCAATTCTCAGCAATTTGTCTAATTCCTAAGGCGCTTAACAATAATATAATAATTAATAATAATATATGTACTGTCCTTTCCAAAATTCCAATACAATGCTCAGCATTTAGTAGGGGTTTACCCCTGAGTATTGGTCTCAAAATAAAAAAAAAATTTAAAAAAAAATATATATTCTTATTAGTATTATGGACAGAGTGACTAAAACCATATGCTCGGTGTAGTGTCCAGACGAGAGTCTCTGGGAGGAAGCGAAAACTCAACCCTCGTACTGGCAGTCTAGCTCACTACCAACTGGACTGAAACTAAATAGAAATATGTATATAACTATTTCTGATTTGTACGAATATTCGTTTTTTTTTGTGATGGAGCTTATAAATATTTCTAAATATGTGGATATATCAAATTGTTCCGACCCGACTTTGTGGCCAAAATTAATTTCTTTGATATATCACTTGAGTGCTTTTTTAATTTATTCTTATTGGCGGCCGAAATGCTTTTAGATTTTAAAATCAAAGGCAGAAAGATGATTTTTTTTTATATATTATAATACAAAGTTTTGAGAAGTTCCAATTACATTTAAGAATAATTGAAATGTAATTTTCTCGAAAAAAAGATTCAGAAGAAATATAGTGCTTTGTCTTAATTCGGCTGTTTCTAAGTTTAAAAATAAAAACAACAATTATAAGTAAATTAATTTGGCTCTTTTTGTACATTTTTGGCGTTTTTTTTTTTTTTTTTTTTGCTATTGCTTTTAAAATTCAATGATTTTTAATGTAAGATATGATCCAAAGAGCGTATTAAATAAGGAAATTAAGTTCTGTTGAATTATGTGCTTTAAGAAATAGGAGCTGAAAAAATTTCTAATAAATTAGGTAAAGTAAAGAGAAAACTGCTGAGAGGCAGTCGCCGAAAGAAATAATTTTTTCATATTTCTTTTTTTTTTTTCAAGATATAAATTATTAATTATTTATGTGATTACGAATTATAGTTATTTTGGCATTGGTTTTAGTACGAAAAAAATACAAATTTTGTCTGAAAAAGTCAATATTAAATAAGTAAATAAACGTGTACATATATATTTCTGACGATTTTTTTTTTCACCTAAAATTTATCGCTTTTAATTATCTGGCAGCTATGGCTAAAGCAACTAAATCGCGTAGACAAATATTATTTTTGAAAGCCATAAGAATAAGTGTTGGAGTGTGTCGATTTCTTATACCTTTTGGCAGTGGTTGTAGAAGGTTTTTATGCATAACTTTGCTTACTTACTTACTTACTTATGTAAATATAAATCCTTAACATTGTCATGGTTAAATAGATAGGTAGATAGGTCAGTATTTGCCACCAGTAAGAACAACCAACAACAAAAAATATCAGTAATAAATACCAATTGTTAAAAAGAAAAATAAAACGTGCCATTGTTTGTCATATTGCTTTAGAATTAAAAAAAAAAAGATGGGAAAAAACGTCAAAAAATAAATGAAAAGGTAGCTGGAAAAAAGTTGAAGGTGGAAAACAAAAGCATCCTTAACAGCATGTGGTTGATTTTGCGGTTACCCGCTTTAACCACAACCTATTTTTAACATACAAAAGCATCATAAAATCATCATCATCATCATCATTCTGGCCATCATAGTTTTATGGGTTTTTGAGCACATTTTTCATATTTCTAACTGCGTTTTAACTTCTAATCTAACCAGCTGCGCTCCTTAATGACATACCACGACTATTTCGCTCTGCCATTATTTGTGCATTTAACATACGACGACTACCACTGATAACGTTGTCGACTAAAACGACCAGTTAGAAATTCACTCATTCCTTCAGTCAGCCTAGTCAGTCATAAATCGTTTGTAATTTCTTTAGATTTCTTTTTGTTTTCGTACTATTGTATAGAATAAAGACATTGTACGAGTATTTTCCAATTTAATTTTTCCATTTTATGTAAATATGGTTTGCTAAACAAATGGACAGACATAAAGTCGGGCTTTATATGATTGTCTTGTTTGTTATTCAAAATTTTTCGCTTTTTTCTCTCAGATTTCTATAGAAACTTCAACACATTTTTAATTTTTAAATTACGAGCTTATCAATCAATCAAATACTATTTTTACTTGAAAAGTTGATTTGAAAATACACTCGAGGAAAAAAAAGTGTAATTAAAGTTGAAAGGATGCTTTAAAGAATATGAACAACATACATGCATACTCGTATATTTATAAATGTACCTATATAATGATGAAATTTAATTGAGATAATTCCCACATAATTCCACCTTAACAGTATTATCCTGATAAAATAAGGTTTTAATTTTATGATATTGACTCAAAATATATACCAATAAGTCTTTAATGCTTGCAAACTTTTTATGTGAACCCTAAAGAATCAATAAAATTCTATAAACTCTATTGGATTTTCTCAAGGAGAAAATTTTAAGTGTATACAGACCTTAAGAAGATTATATTCTAAACCGAGTCACACGAATTGTGTGGTTTTCTGGTACTTTAAAGTAAAATGCAGTTGATTGAATGAAATCTAATAAATCTACTGGTTCTCACCAAGGTAGGTAGGTCAAATTGCCAGTTAATCAAAAACATGATCAACTACAATTAGCAGAAGGTGACGTTTTGAAACCAATGCAAGACAAAACTGAAATCACCCAAAATAGGAAAAGAACTACAGCCAACCAGAGCTGCCTATAAAGTGGAGTAAAGAAAGGGGGTCTAGAGTCGCACATTGCGCCAAGCTAACGAAAAAAGGCACCCAAAAACCTTCAAAAGTCTGACTGCCAGACCTGGACAATCACAAAGAAAGTGACTGTCAGTGCGGATTAAAGGGCAGGCCCAACCCCTCTGCGTGTTTACCGATCAGCCAGTGACCCGTATACACCCCTATAAGTCTGGACAAAGACTGACGAGGAATCCCAAAGATTCTTGAAACAGCACAGGAAGTGATTGAATTCCATCTGTGCTTTCCCAAGGAAAAACTTGGATATCCCTTCATTAATGACAGTTATAGGGCAGCCGACTCCCCTCCAGCAGAGGCGCTCGTAGCAAGCCCATCCGCTTTCTCATTTCCCACGATATCCCAATGACCCGGAACCCAGATCAAGGATATGCCACAAGCATTCCCAAGGAGCCTCAGCTTATCCTTACAAGGATGAACCAGGGAGGTTCTCACCAAACACCAGCAGAAATTTTTAAACTTATTGGGAATGAAAATCTTCTAATATTGGTAATAAAAAGTCTCATACCGTTTATACAACAATGCTAAGGCTAATGAGTCATTCTCTTATAATATTTCTTACGTGTCACAAAAATTAGTCGACAATGTGACACTGCGAAACTCGCAATAGGAATTCAAAATCAACATTAGCAAAACAAATTAAATGTTTATATAAGAATGCTCTCATAGAAACAGTGGTTAGTTGTTTATTAAATAAAAATTGAAACTCTTAGATCTGCATTTCTAAAATATGGAAATATTTTTGGCTGTCGAGTTTTTGATATGAAATTCAAATTACAATTCAGAAAATTTACATATGTATGTATGTATACATAATACATACATAACTGGCCTTTACAACCCTGTGTCAGGATTATGGCCTAGCTTCTCGCAGCACTTATGTTGTGTGTGTCAATTTTTATCCATGAGTACCGGGACCTACAGTTTAATGTCGACTCCGAATGACAGATTTGAGAAGCTTGTTCATGGCAATTAGTTACTCTCAGAGCTTTTGCCAGAAGACTGCTGATAGGTAGTCGCCCAGAGAAATATTTTTTTCATATGTATGTATGTATACGGTTGGAAAAAATTACAATCAATTAAGGTATGCATTCTGAAGGGATTGTTAAAATTACCATGAACCGCTCCATAATTCGAAACTCAAAATATCAAATGCTATAATTTATACTTCAAGGTAAGAATGGTCATAAGAAACTATCCTGGTCCCCAACTATAAAGTATCTATTGAGAGGGCTAGAAACCAAGATATATTTTAAAATATATCTAAAATCGTTTAAATTCGACATTGAATGGTAAAAATATTAAAAGATTGGCCCAGAGAAAAATAAAAAGCCTACTACGTTCAACAAGACAACGACTATGTCCGGCTTTTTGTTTACAATGTCTAGAAATATTCGTCTCCATATAGCTAACGCTAGACATTCGCACAATAGATGCTTCATTAGTTTTCTCCATATATTATATTTTCGATAGTTCATGCAGGTATTTATGCCAGTAATATAATATTTGTGTTTTCCCACATGTGTTCTGCTGCAGCTTTGAGGATAACCTTTCTCTATTGATATATTAGGTTTTCGGTTTTGTGTCTATTTAATATAATGTAGTCGCCGTGGTCTAGTGGTTAGTGTGTTGGATTACTAAGACGAATGCGCTGGGTTAAAATCTCAGCTCTGACGTCTTAAAAAAATATGAAAAACTTATTTCTTTCGGCGACAACCTCTCAGCAGTCTTCTGGCAAAAGCTCGGAGAGTAATTGATTGCCATTAAAAACCTTCTCAAACCTGTCGTTCGGAGTCGACTTTTAACTGTAGGTTTCGGTACTCATGGATAAAAATTAATACACACAACATAAGTGCTGCTGCAAGCTAGGCGGTAACTCTGACACAGAGTTGCAGTGGCCAATTATGTATGTATGTACGTCTATTTAATAGCAACCATATTTGTTTACGCTTCCACTTATTTGCTATTGGATAAAAAAGTGTGCTATAGTCTTCGCTTAATACTATGCATCGGTATAAGAATCTCTACCATCATCTTTGCCATCTTCTTCACAGTTTTTTAGCAAATACCTCCGATAGAAAAATATTGCCACAATTTGGAAGCTTCTACGACTCTTCGTGTTCAGTATCTCATAGAAGGCGACTGCATCTTGCTTTAATTCCATTTCAGTAAATTAGGCTTCTTATTTCTTAATGCAGTCGACTTTCTTAATATTGATGGCTTTGAAAATACTCGTAACTCAATGACTAAATAATTAAAATAATTCAGAATATCAAAGCTTTAAAGCAGCAACGTCGTCTTCAGCGGTCAATGATAATGTGCTCTTCTATTAAACGTTATTTGAAGTCATAACTAATTTTTTTTTGAAGTGTAAGTAGTTACATATTCATTATTTCTATTTCTATAAATTCCAGTTTTATTAGTTATTTGAAAAATGAAAGAAAAAATCAACAATAATTTCCAATTAAAATGGTGACGATGATAATACTCGTAGTAGTGATGTTTCAAGTAAGTGCATCGAATGAATGAATTACTGACTCTTGACTGCTGATAATTATTATGTTGTTGGTATTTACCGAAAGTTTTAAGAACCTGTTGTAAATACTTTATCACACATTTACAAACAATCTTAATCCGTAAACCCAAAAAAAAAACAGAAAAAATAGCAATAAAAAATAAAAAAAAAACTAAAAGAAACCATAAAAATATTTGCTGATCCAAAATGCAATTAACACATCATAACTATTAAATGATTTAGATAAATAGAAAAGAAAAAAGAAAAACCTCAAGTAAATATTCTTTTTTCTTCTTTCAAATTTTCCATATGTTTCAGTTACAATTATGTATTGGTTTACTGCCAAAAAAACCCCCTTAGGGGCTCGTCATCACCATCATATTATCACTCACTTCATCATCATCATCATCATTATTATTATTTTTCTACTTGATACATTTCCTGTTTGATGTTGTCTCTTTGATGATGATGAAATTATAAAATTAAAAAAAGAGACGAAAAAGAAAGCAAAACAGCCAGAGTCGTTAAACAAATTAGTCAGAGAGAAGTCAAAAATGCTTCTTTTTCCGCTCGTTTTGTATCATGTTTTTTAAGTGCTTGATTCGATTTGATTTGATTTAAAAAAAATTTCATTCACTTCACTTCGTTTCATTTTATTTTATTAGATTTTATTTGAATTGATGTGTTACAGTGATTTGCTTTCCGTTTGTCTGTCTCTATGTCTTCAAATATTATCTTCCCAGTTGTTATGATATGCTTGAGCTGAAAGTTTAAGGGAAGTTCTTTTAATACAAATAACAAAAGTTCTGTGATTGTTAACGAAAAAGTGGTTGCAGGAAAGAGTGAAATGATGGAAAGTGTGGTTTAAATAGCAATTCACATGTAATTCGGCAATTTTTGCTTTTTTTTTTTTTGTTATTCTTCATTTCACTTTAAAAGAGGGTGACAT
Source organism: Metopia argyrocephala (assembly GCA_963576795.1). Lineage (NCBI taxonomy): Eukaryota > Metazoa > Arthropoda > Insecta > Diptera > Sarcophagidae > Metopia > Metopia argyrocephala. Next base: position 16,178,710 of record OY756208.1, on the reverse strand, counting down.
TTATGAGTATTCTTGCTGATGTTGCTGTATTTGTTGGTCTTATCAAAATTATTTATTTAGTACAAAATGTTAATCCTTAAACAACAGAATACTATTTTTTTATGCTCTCAGATTAGGAACTCCCGGTGTAGGTATTTGTTTCAATGTAAATTATATACGCCACCCCACTAAATTATAAAAATGTTTCATTTAAAAGTTTTAAAAACATTTTGACAGCTGGTTTTACAAAGAGTTAATACTTCTTTAAAAATTATTTTTTTATAAGCAATATACAGTTTGTAATAAAATCACAATATTTATAATAATTTTGTAGTCTTGGGACTCTTGCATAAAAAAAGCGAAGTAAGTCTTTTTTTCAAATAGGAATGTTCTCCTAAACTACGTGTTCACAGAATCAAATTCAGCGTTTATTCCGCTAGACAGTTGAACCTCCCTCTGTCAAATCAGTTGTTATTTATTCAGTTAGTGTTCAACAATGCTTGTAAATGATAAAATTGTTTTGTCAAAATGGTTGAAAACTGATCAAAACTTTAATTAAAAGAGTTCTTATGATAAGTCACATTTCTAGGTGTTAGGATATGTAAAAAAATTTAATTATTTTAATTTGGTTGTCAAGTATATAAAAAATTCACTGCTTCTGATAAGTTTTAGGCTGGCCGTCCCATAATTCCTTTAGCCTAAATTTGGTTATGAGCACCATTGACTTGTGGTCCCTTTACGACGGCGCTAAGCCTCACATTGCTCATCTCATTTTAGTTCTTCTGCTCGAGCCGCTATGAGAATATGGTTGTCTAAAGTATCAACGATGTAAACTAACTAACGATATAATGCAAACGGCGTTAGAGTTCTCTTAAATCGCAGGTTTATGAAATAGTGGTTTTCAAAACTAACATTATCAATAAAATTTTAGCTCGAAACATAAGAACTTTGAAGTCGCGGCAGATGTTTCAAAGGTTTTAAATTTAAAACACCAACAGATATTTTAAATAAATACAAAATTTCTATAATGTAACAGGCACTTTTTTATTTAAAGATAAGAAGCGCTTAAACAAAGATGTCTTAATTCATAATAAGTGAGCGTAATAAGAAATCATTGACTTTTTTTGTAATGGTAGGCGGTCTTGATACGCAAATAATATTTTTTACATGAATGGCAAATAATAGAACTAATTAAGGGGGGTCGTGGTATAACGGTTAGAGCTCTCACACAGAAACTCAAACGACCAAGCTTCAAGTCCCAGCGAAAGAGAAAAATTTTAATAAAATAATAAATTGCGGTTTTTCGAAAAATAATAATGAAAAAAATAAAAGATGTCCTCACCCCCTCCAACAAGAATACCATCTTCAAAAAAAAAAAAAAAAAAAAACTGCTCCCTGACATTTCCAGTCTATTCCAACAGAAACGAATGATAGGGAGTACAGCTCCACCTTCTGAGAAGATAACAGCTAACCTTTTTAATAAAGAGGCTCACCATCAACATCCATCGACAGATGGGTCAATTGCTTTTGATCATTCAAATGTGAAGGTATAACACTGGCATTTGAATGATTTAATTGACAGCAACCGTCCCGTTGACATAAGGCGCTTAGAATCTCACATTTACCCCTGAGTAAATAAATAATAATAAAAAATTATAAATTTTTTTGTTTTACCTTACGATTAGAATGTCCTTACGAAATATAATGCCTTGCACACTTACGGATTGGTTTGAGCAGTCTATACTTTTGAAATAGTTTTAGATGATTTTTTTAGCAGATTTCGAGCGGCACCGTGACAATAACTTGACGACTATTGGTTTTAAATGCTCCCATGGTAAGAGATGATTCACGTAGTTATGGTTTTTGACATCAAATCACAAGATTAAAAGGCCAAAGTTGACATAGTTCATAATCTTTAATTACTGGTCAAGGGTTGCAAGGAATTTAAGAAAAAAATAGTAAAACACGCAATATTAAAGAATTTTGCAAAAATCCTAATAAATATAAAAATTTCAATAATAATTTAATTTTAAGTATGAAATCTTCATTGGGTTTTAATTTAAGTACGTACTAGTACATACATACATAACAGGCCTTTACAATCCTGTGTCAGGATTACGGTCTAGCTTCTCGCAGCACTCATGTTGTGTGTGTCAATTTTTATCCATGAGTATCGGGACCTACAATTTAAAGTCGACTGTGAACTCAGTTACTCTTAGAGCTTTTGCCAGAAGTCTGCTAAGAGGTAGTTGCCGAAAGAAATATTTTTTTTTTTGATATTTCTTTGCTTCAAGATGTCAGAGTCGGGGCTTGAACCGGCGTTCTGGTCTTAGTAAGCTAACACACTAACCACTAGACAAATAATTATATTTGAAGGTGTCCCAAAATTTTAATTGGAGACAAAAGAAGTTTATAGATCTTATTTTTTCATTTAATGATAAAGGACACAGGATAGTCCCACGGCTTTGCTGGCAAATGCGAACCCTTTCGCCATACATAAAATTGTATATAAAGTTGGCGCAATATTGTCATTTTATTTTGATCTCTACTTTCCTTAATATGCACATATTTTTGTTCTAGATTTTTCGAATTTAACAAACAGTTTCAAATGACATAAAATGCTTATTTAAAGCACCTACAAATGTTTTTTTTAAGAAAAAATTCCTTTAAAGATTTAATCTAAGCCCAAAACAAAAGAAAAATATCATCATAATTGAGCTCTTTTCGATAAACAACAAAATTTCTAAAAAAAAAGGCAATTATGTGACTGTCTCTCTCTCTCTCCTAGCCAGTAGCCTTTTAACTCCTTATTTTTGTTTTCATTAAAAAATAAAATGCATTAAGAAATGATTTTTATCTTTGAAGCACTTTTGTCTTCTGCTTCAATAAATTTCAAAACACTTTTTCATAATTCAATACATATTTTAAAAATTTATCATTTCGCTGTGATCAAAAATGCTCAATGATTTTAGAAAAAAAAGACACTTTGTGGTCAATTATAGAACCACTTTGAAATGTTGAAAGACTACCTTTTGCCTTTTTATGTTTCTGAAAGAAAAAAAAACACAAAATTCCTCTTTTTATTTTATTAACTGAGAACAATGAAACAGAATAAAACATTGAAAACATTTTAATTACTACTGGATTTTTTTTGTCATTTTTTTTTTCTTTGGTGAAATCGATATTTTTTGAGTTCTTTTAAAAGAATTTTAAGCTAGAATTATGTTTTACTTTTAGGGAGCACTTTCACAGGGAACATAATTAAGGCTATTTATTATATTATAGAGTAATTGTTTATTAAATAATAGAAGTTTTACAGAAATTTGATGTCAATATTATTTGTTTAACAGATAAATATTATTTTGATTACGTAACAACAGCAAAGTAATATTAGTTTCAATTAACATTACGATGTTAGAGGTGGTGAGTACATTTAAAACTTATTACTGCGTTTGGAATGCAACATACTGCCGTGCGGGAGTTTATGTGCTCTATCAGCCGTTTTATATTTCTCGAGTTAATGATTCCACTTTAGGTTTTTGACACCAAAATTTTTAAAATCTGCAATCCGTTTTCGGCTATTTATCTCCAAAACTGGACGAGATATACGAAAACGAATTGCACTCTTGAAAAATTTGGGGTCGAAAACCTAAAGTGGCATTATTATTGTTCTTTTTCTTACTATTATTTTTTTATAAATAATCTGTGTGATACAAAAGTTAAGAAGATTTTCAGACCCACAGTATTAAAGTATAGTTTCCAATTTCTTCTAATTGATTTAAATAACCTATCTTTAGCTGAGTAATTTTAAATTTACAGATTAATTCGCATTTTTGTAAACAATTGAAAAAATAAAAAATATATTGTTGGCAGATGTTTAATGACCCAACAACCAACCTGTTTATTTCAATTTAAATCCTTTTTACTAATGCCGCAGTAGCACAATGAAAAACAAAAACTTATTGTTGTAATTAAATTTATGATTCTTTTGTTTTATTTTTTAAATCGATAAAATTAAATTAAAATTTTCATTTTATTGGCCATTCAGCAATTTTGTATTTTTTCTTTTAATATTACTTTTCATAATTTATGCCAAATATGTGTGACAACTATTAATTCCTGGTTTTTTTGTTTGTTTATTTTTATTCCTATAAAAACAACAGAAAAACATGATATTAATAAAGATTATAAGTCTACATGTAATTGAAATTAAAAAAAAACTTTTTTTCTTATTTGAAAAATATTTAAACTTTGTTGCTCTATTTTTATAGGAGTGTAATAAAAATATGAATGTGACAGAGAGAAAAAATGAATGGAAATCAAATTTAATATATATTTATAAAATATATTGTAATATACATATAAATGCACATGTATGTACATAATATACCTTAACAAATATGAATAAATATGCAGTACGAGTATCTGTATTTTTATTTGTTTAAAACTTTATTGTTTTTCATATCTGAAGTGGTTCGTACTCATTTTTAATATTTACTGAATGTAATTTTTTTCATTTTTTTGTATTTATTTAGTTCTTTCAATTTTATATATTTTTTATATATCTTTTTTATTTTTATATTTTTTATGTTTATTTTGCAAACAAACAAAAAAATTACAATAGTTTGTGCGCATGAATATTTTATGAATTATATTTATAAGACTGTATGTATGTATTTAAAGAAATATAAACATCCCAGTTGGCTTTGTCTTAAAGACATCCTATAGGATACACGACAGCCCGAACAATTCGTCAACGACACTTTCAAACAAATGTCAATAAAATCGTGTGCGACTGATTGAGCCACAATGTCACTGAGGTTGTCGTCGTCCTCACACTGTATTAGCTATGCAAGCACTTCGTAAGTTTTCTATTTATCATCGACAACTTCAAGGAAGTAGACCACAAAATGTCGTGTACGAACACTTTCGCAATGTTGTCGACAACCGTTAGTGACATGTCATAAAGACATTTTTGACGACAATGTCATGTAGGACAATTGTGCCAACTGGGATTATCTGCACATACATATACACTTATACATTTCTGTGGAAATATTTGTTACAATTACACTCGAAGAATCAGCATAATATTGGTTTAAAAATTGACATGATTCATGAGTACCGGGACCAACAGTTTAATGTCGACTCCGAACGACAAACTTGAGAAGCTTCTTCATGGCAATTAAATACTGTCAGAGTTTTTGCCAGAAGACTGCTGAGAGGTAGTCGCCGAAAGAAATATTTTTTATTTTTTTTTTTAAGATGTCGGAGCTGGGTGTCGAACCCAGGGCTCATGTCTTAGTAAGCCAACACACTAACCACTAGACCACGGCGACTACAATTATCGTTCATATCCGTAGGTAAAAAAGGAATTCACAGCAACAATTCGTTTTAAGCCTGGTGGGTCACAAAAGCAATATTGTATGTCTCATCTAATATGAGCTGCAGAAATCGGAACAGAAAATCAGAGAAGCGATATGTATCGGATATAATTGATTTGTTTGAAGAAAGCACTGGACGAAGGACGTCCACAAAATAAATAATCAGACATACTAATTTATTAAGACAACGTTCCGCCACCTGCAAACGATTGACAAATAGTGACTGAAAAGATTTATGAAAACCAAAAAGTTTACTTTATTTGCAATGAATTGAGGTACATTTGGTAAAAAAAGTTATAATTAATAACAATACAGTTTGAAAAATATTAGTATTTTATTTTGTAAATAACCAAATTTAAGAAAATCTAAAGCATTGAGTGAACAACAATTACCGACGATAGAAAATACACTTTCGCTTTCAGTAGAGGTTTAATAGTTCTTATTGTATTGTATTGTAATTCAATAATATAATTGCGGTTTTATTAGTAGTTATTCTATAAAAAAAGCGTTAAAACTATCATCTTTAGGCATGTCACCTGTAAGAGCTTATTTAATAGCATATTCAAATTCTTTTTGCAACGAATGACCACCTCCTTGATCACGGGCGGTATCCACTTGACATTTGGTTTATGGATATTAATGATATCCTCTCAAGCGGTTGTAAACGTATTTAACATATAAGTACTTTGAAAATCCAAAATATTTATATTTGTTTATCGACACATACTATTTCTAAAGGATGTAGGCAAATTTCTACTTATACTTTAATTTTGTTTTATGAATATTTACATCATAAAATTTAGCTCGGATAGTTTATGTAAATTTCTACATTATCAGAGTGGTTCATTGGTTCAGAAGTTCTATTAGCTTTCTTGTAGGAAACTTATCATATCAAGAAGCTTATCACGCTGAAGAAGGTTGATATATCTAACGTTAAAACGTTAAATAATAAAATGTTATTTTCAATAATAATTTTAGAAAATATTTTCCTAATATTGAGAACAAATTTTTCATTTTAAGAAACAGTTTTTTTGTGAGTGAACTTATATATATATATTATAAATATACAGGGTGATCCAAAATGTCCGAACGTAATTATTATTATTTTTTTTTTTTATTAATAAACAATATATCTCTCAAATTGTGGCCATTTTATGCTTTTTTTACAGGGGAGAAAACCTCTACTCATGCTCTGCAGTGTACTTGAATTTGTAATGATAAATAGATAGATATTAAGCGCCTTACGAATGAGATAAATTGCTGTCAGTTTGATCACTCCAAGGCTAATGTTTATACCCTCACCCTTGAATGATCAACCGCAATTGTCCCATCTGTCCTTAACTTTTGATTGTGGTGAGGGTCTTCGCTATGTAGGTTGCTATTATCTACTACTACCCACTATGTGGTGCTTTTACTTCTGATCATTCGTTTTTTTAATGACAGGTGTGGGATGTCAGGAAGCAGTTTCTCGTGGATGGACTTCTTGGAGGGTAGGAATCTCTTATTTTTTGAATATAGTTTATTTTTCATTTTTCACCTTCGCTGGGAAACATGAGCTGTTTCAGTTTTTGTTCGGGCGCTCTAATCACTACCACACTACCACACACCCACCTGTTTCACATATTCGAGCTTTTTTCAATACATTTTCTATAAGCTTTTGCAAAATTTCAGACAAAACTACAGAATATGCGCTGTGGAAAATCCAACTGTAGTAAACAGCAACAATTATACTCAACTTGTACCGTTGTATTTTGCCGGAAAGAATAATTGGCTGATTAATGTTTTTTTTTAATGAAAACGGTGTCGCCGTTTCCAACACTGCTGTTAGATATCAAGATAAGTATGATTCGAAGCAGAAAATTGCCACCACTAGCGAGAGATGACTTTTCATAATTAAATTAAAAAATTTTATTGATTAATATATTTTAAATTACAAAATAATTGCCCGTATTCATAAAAAATATTATAGGTTTATTAAGGTTTTATTTGACAAATTTCTATGTAATACTTGTCAAATATACCCTTAAGGCACCCTTACACGACATGTTTTTTACACTGTTACTGTCAACTTTTACATGAGTAAACAGTTACATGTCGTGTGTGACTTTTAAAACATTGCTTGTGTAAAAAACACAAGGAAAGTCTTATGACAAAATTTCAATTAGAGCATGCTCTAATTTCGTATGTGCACACATATGATATTAAATTTCTATGCCTGTACAAACATTAGTCGGCAATGAATTATTTGTAAAATAGTTTTTTTTATAAATTGTGTACCTAAAAATTTATTATTTATTTACATATATAATTGTACATATACGTTTGAGAGTAAAAATTATAAACCTTATGTAAATTGACTAATTTTGACAAACACAATAAAAAACATATGTATTTTAAATTTGAAAAACACGTGTAAAAAAACATATCGTGTAAGGGTGCCTTTAATAAACCTATAATATTTATTATGAATACTGGCATATATATTTTATTAAAAATTATTAACTTTGTTTTGAATTAAAAGTTATATTCAACTCCAGCAGTTTAGATCATTTTGGGTCACCCCATATACATGTATATACATATATATGTCTATGTATTTCTATAATTATTAAAAAATATTTCCATTTGTAGTAGTACGAGTATTTTATTTAATTTCGGTTCTTTTCTCTTTTTATTCAATTTTCAAGTAGTTCGTGCAAAAAAAAAAAGTAAAAAAACGAATCCTGTGTTTAATAGAAAACGATATGAAAAAAGGAAGAGGAAAAGTAAATAAATGAATACAAAAGAAATGTAAAAAAAAAAAAACAAAAAAATAAAAACACAATATTTATTTGTTTAAATGTAAAAAAGGACGAGGACAATACTCGTAATAACCAATGTTTACATATAAATAAGTTCAAGCCGAATTTGAAACAATCTACACATCCAACAAAAAAATCATGCTTTGATTAACTTCTTAAAAGGAAAAGTTTCAGAATGTCAATAGTCTCGCCGTAGTATACGTAAAGGGTAGTTTGTTGGCTTATTAGATGACAGCTCCGGATTCAATAACCAGCTCTGACAACTTGAAAAAGAAATATAAAAATTATATATTGCTTTAAAGGACTATCTCTCAGCATACTTCTGGCAATAGCTCTGATAGACTGATTGCCATAAACAAGTTTCTGAAATTTGTCGTTCAAAGTTATCTTTATAACATGTATAAAAATTGGCGCATACAGCATGGGTACTTACTCTGAATTTAGTATATAAACCATCATAAATTATATGTTTTACGTTTTTGCCTGTAACGATTGACTATTAATATGGAACCCTTAACATTAAATTTAATTAAATGAGCCTGTAAATGTTCCTTAAACCTGCTACAATATGACTTTTAAAGGAGTTCATCTTCACATAACTTTTATAGCTGTTCAAATTTAGGCAAAGCGACTTACATATAACAACCATGCAGACAAAATAACTAGTTTGCGATTAGAAGTATACTTGTTGCTTTTTACTACAGACTGGTTGCCTATCTGTCCGGTTTTCATGTATCGAACTATCGATTTTAACATTAGGTTGTCCTAGGAGCCCAACTACCCAGCAGAAATTAGTGCTTACCCATAAGCTATTTTGTAAGGGAGAAATTGAAAACAATCACTTAATCTTGCGCATCAATAATGCATGATTTTTATATGAAATGAGCCGCTTAAATGCAATAGAAACGCAAATTTATTGCAACCAGTAAGCAAATTTTATACAAAATCAAAAATAAGACCTTATCCTGTAGCATATTTGGAAGCTTTAAGGTATAAAAAACAATATAATGCTTCCATTATTGCTTACAATTTTATTTATTGCTTCCAAATTTGAAAAATTTTCTGCTGGGTAGTTCATTTTTGCATGTTACTATACTAGTGATTATTAACTACAACATGTCCTATATATGTAATTAAATATTAGTCTTTCAGCTATTATTTTTGAGACAGCTTCCTACAAGTTGTATAATTTACTAATTTACTTACCATTGCGTTCTAAACCATTTTCATTGTTGGAAGTTGTATTAGCGCAGTTTCAGTGTCCAATTAAATATTGCCAAAATTAATTAAAGTCATTTTTTTAATATGTAATAGATCACACGGTTCGTGAAAATTTATTCAATTTTGCAACAGTGTTTTTACAACTAGTAACATGACTGTCTCAAAACTTTACTAGTTGAAACTTTACCTGCAGGGAACCTATTCACGAGTCTAAAGCTTTGGTCAAATATTTGACACACAAAAAAATGTGTAACGACTATGTTTTTGTATTGTTTTTTGGAAAAAATTCGTTTTGTGCGAATATTTCTTTAAAAATTATTTTAAAATAAAATTAAAAAACAAAATTCTTTTATTTAGTAAAATTTTCATGAAATGTTTGTCTAACGTAACCTTATCTAAAGCCATGTAAACTAATTTTTTAATGAATAGGTCAAAATATGCTTAATTTTCTAAAAGATACTATTTAATGCACAATAATTTGTTTAAACATATTCAAGTTAAAAATCTAATTCCATATCCTTTTTGAGGGTTAAGCAAATTACTTAGTATTTAAAAAGAGAACAAAAAGTTGCTTTATTTGTTATTGCAGCCAACCATTAAATCAACTAATAACACCGTTTTAAGAAATATACGTTAGATGGAAAACTAAGAAAAGAAACAAGGAAAGTGGGTGGTTGAAAACAAATACTACGAAAAAAATATATATTTCCTTCAAGAAGGAGAAAAGAAAAATTAAAAATATTAAGAAAAACATAATGAGTAGTCGTATCACATAAATCAATAAACAAGAGGTTTCGTTACAAATTTCTACATAAAAAAAACTTGAGCAAAAAAAAAACAGAAAATTCAAATAAAAATGTAAAAAGACTGCCCATTACCACCTGATTGTTTGGAAATTTTTTTAATGGATGATGAAAATAACATGACTTGGCAATTGTTTTAATAAAATAAAATAAAAAATCGACAATTGAGGGGGAAAACTTAAAACTAAAGTTTATCGAACATTTTCATCTGCATGTTGGAGTAACTCTTATAATCACTTTGACTTGTTCCATGTCTGGTCATCATCACAATCGTTATTCTTATCTTCGGACAATGTAAAACTTTTCTCAGCGACGCTGGTCAAATGAGGTAGAAAAACTTTTCAAATCAAAGAAAAAATTCTCTTCAGCACTTTTACTTTTTGTTGCCAACAACTTGAATATTATTTAAATATATTTTGTTATTTTATTAAAAAACAAAAACGAATTATTATATCTATTAGAATAGAATATTTTTTTTTTATTTGAGACCAACACTCAGGGGTAAATGCTGTGCATTGTATTGGAATTTTTGAAAAGGACAGTACATATATATTTTTTCTTATATGTATTACTATTAAGCGCCTTAGGAATGAGACAAATTGCTGTGAATTGATCATTCAAAGGCCAGTGTTATATCTTCACCCTTGAATGATCAACAGCATTGTTACATGTTGATTGTGTGGTGAGTGCATTCACTAAGTAGGTTTATCTGTTTTCTGCTACTTCGCAATAGGTGGCGCTTTACTTTTGATCATTCGTTTTCTGTTGACATTTTTAAGGTGGAATAAAGTGGAATGTCGAGGAGCGGTTTCTTCTTTGTAGATAGTCTTCTTGGAGGGGAGGACCTCTTATTTTTAAATTATAATATTGAAAAAACCGCAAACTAAGTTTTTCATTTTTCACCTTTGCTGGAATTTGAACCTGGGTCGTTGGAGTTTTTGTGCGAGCGCCCTAACCACTACATGCAATATGATTCATGGTTGTTTGTTTTTAACATCGCTTTGTTGCAGCTTTAAAACAGTGCCAGAATTGTTCTCTAATACGTCTTTAGACATAAAATCATTATAATCTTATGAAGTCGCTGTGGTCTAATGGATAGTGTGTTGGCTTACTAAGACGATAGCGCCGGGTTCAAATCTCAGCTCTGACATCTTGAAAAAAAGAAATACGAACAAAATAATATTTTCGGCGACTACCTCTCAGCAGTCTTCTGGCAAAAGCTCTGGAAGTAATTGATTGCCATGAAAAAGTTTCTTAAATCTGTCCCGGTACTCATGGATAAAAATTAACACACACACCGTAAGTCTAAAACAGGGTGGTAATGGCAAGTTATGTATGAAGGAATTATTTGATATACATATTATGGCGTTTAATAACGAAACAGAATTTTAGAAAAAAAATTATAAAAAATTTTACTGGGTTACGAACTCGGATTTGGGTCAAACTTCGGGCCTCCATCACATAAAAAAAAACAACAAAAAACTCAACTAATGTGGATAAATGGAAGAAGAGGGCAATGAAAAAACTGACGTTATTCTGCATCAGTGGAACAGATGGCAATTACAACAGCTGATAGTGAGGAAAGAGGAATATGACAGAGAAAAAGCCTGATGTGTTTGATAACACTTCGATGAACAATTCACAAAATATGTACAAAAACAAATATAATTCCAATATATGATTCTATAGAAAAGTATGAGTTGATTATTCTTACGATTTTGTGACAGAACAAAACAAACTCTGAAGAAACTTCCGTAGTTGGAGTTGACAACATGGTTGGCTGGTGTGTCAAGTTTCATTTAATACAATTTAATTTCAATTTATTACAGAAAGTAATACAAACAATTAAACAACAATTTATTTCCAGATCATTAATAAAATGAATTATTTTTAAAGCTTAATTTAATAAAAAAAGTTAAATTTCTTACTTTTTCAATTTTTAATGGTTTTAACTGAAATGTTTAAAATTTGGACGTTTTAAATGTTTTTATAAACAATATGTATTGATAAAAGTTCTAAATATCACATTTAACACTAAAAGTATACTAATTTTTTTCTGTAATTACCGATAGTTTTATTTAAAATAGTTTCTAAACAATTTAGATTTCAAAAAGCCACATAGAAATTTGTTGGCAGTGTGTATAGAGAAAACAGACGACGACAGCCTTTTGCTACCAACAAAATCTTCCAATTTATGTTATGCTGCTATATGAATAGCAACAAAAACAACAACAAACAACACATATTCATGGCACATTTCATAATTCCATACACATACAGAGTACATACAATATGACTATGCTTCTGAATCTGAATATTTATAAATGTTATCCATACGTAGTATGTACTTATTATGTACATACTGCGTATGTTTGTATATCCTTCTAAAATTCATAGAATTCATTGTTATAAGCCAGTCATAATGTATGAATATGAATATGGATGTTGGAAACTATGAATGTGGAGTTGAAATGAATGTTTATTAAACACTTCGCCAACAACGAGCGGAAGAATAAGAAAAAAAAAAATTAAATAAAATGGCCAACAGCAGTTGTAATATATGGCAGGAGTTTTAAATATGTGCGGGTAGGTGGGGTAGTGGTGGGCGTTTGATTGTTAAAGGCAAAGGTAAACCTTAATTTAAAGATCAGTCAACTTAAAAAAAATAGTTTAAACTCGACTACATTATACCTTACTCAGTGATGTTATCTTAACCAGAAGTTCAACCAGAAGTAGTTCTAGTTAGGGCTAAAAATGGCTTCGTAGCTATCCAATACTACGTATGTAATAAATTTTAATTTAACCGATTTTTCTTCATTAAGTTAAATTTCATTTTAATTAGAGAATATTTAAATCTTGTAAGCAAAAATAGATAAATTTGTAGAATATTTATTTTTAAGTTAAATTTTATAAAAATACGTCACAATAGCAAATTATTTTAATTACGATTATATTTCATTTTAATTTTTCGTCTTTGTAAGTTTTAACTTAATTTTTGTAATTTCTCGAAAATAACAAAATGAATTGCATATCAAAAGGTAAATCTGAGTGTTTAAGAGCCGTTTCTAGCACTGCTCTTTTAAATGTTGAACTGGTGAACAAACATTATCATTAATTTAATATACTCCTACTGCATCACAAGTCGTGTAGAGTAAAGTATTTATAAAAATATATTTTTTTTTTTTGTTTTTGTAAGAAATAAAAAATTGCAGCCTCAATTAGTTTCATTGTTCTTTTCATATTTGTGAGGTTGGTTGGTTGCATTGCCAAATGACTTATAACTGCATTGCCAACTTTAAAGTTTTAAAAAGCACTAAAGTCCGTAAAAAGCGTTTTCTGAAACACTGAACGTTGTTATGGTTGTTTTATGTTTAATTTGTTAATTTTATAATTTTTATTCATCTAATCAAATTTGAATAAATTTGTAGTGGATGGATGACATTTGATGTTAAAACAGTTTTTTTTATTATTAATTCATTAATTAAGAAACAATATAATATTACATTCCGTATAAAGATTTTTCATAATAAATATTTACCTTTCATTAATTATATTTGAATAAGTTATACCTATATGGGGACGAAAAATTTAGGAAAGGAATCCTGTAAAATATATGCAAATTATAACAAAAGTAACTAAAATGAAACTCATCATTGATCATTTACAAAAGTAGGAATTGGGTTTTATTTTTTTTTTTTATTTTATTTATTTTATTGTATGTATGTATGTATTTATGATTTAGTTTTATTACAAATATAAAGTAAAAAAAATATCTGAGTGAAAAGAAAAATAATAGAAAAATATTGCTATAACAGTAACATAATTAATTATGGGTGGATATGGCAATAGTAGCCTAACCTTAGTTGGAATTTTTTTATATTTTTTTAAGACCACTACCCAGGGGTAAACCCCTACTAAATGCAGTGCATTGTATTGGAATGTTGAATATATAGATGTAAATAGACAGATAGATAGATGTTAAGCGCCTTATGTGAATGGGACAAATTGTTGTCAATTTGATCACTTAAAGGCCAGTATTATACCTTCACCTTTGAATAATCAACAGCAATTGCCCCATCTGGTTGTTGAATGTGAGTGGTGAGCATCTTTTATGTTAGTTAGCTGTTAGCTTCTCAGAAGGTGGCGCTGTACTCCTGATCATTCGTTTCGTGCTGGAATAGACTGGAAATGTCAGGGAGCGGCTTCCTGAAGACGGACCTCTTATTTTTGAAATTATAATATAGTTGGAATGCCAGTTGCCAATCGTGTATTCTCTTTTAAGATTCCAGTTGTGGAATCGATAGGAAGTGGATTAGGGTTCAGGAATAGGGTAAGGACGCCTGATGTCACTACTTCACTACAGGCAGAGCGGTAAAAAAATTATTGAATTTTTAATGGATCTGTGAATTATACAAGGTGGGGTCATACATCGAGTAAGGAGCGAGCCAAAATCATAGAACTTTATTCTGAATATTATCGATTAACAATTCAAACTCAACGAGCCTATCGTCGTCATTGTAATGTGCAGAATTCACCCTCCGAATCAATGATTCAATTCTTAGAAACACGTTCTCAGAAAAAAGATTCATTGAGGGATCTTCCATGAAGTGGAAGACCACGTTCTGTAATTAGTATAGCAAATATCCAGAAGAGTGTTGAGGATATACTTTGTGGAAAAATTTTGTTTTTTGCGAAAAAAATTTTTTTTTTAATTATTTAAAAATAAAGTATTATAAGAAATATTATTTTGATATTTAATTAATTAAACTTGAAGTAATGGAAATTTAAAACACAAATGTTTTCATAAAATAATGGTTACGCTATTTTCCGTCAAATATTTGTCTAATGTACCTGTCGCTGGAGAAATAAGTAAATATTTGATTTAATTCTTATTATGAATTTTGGTACTTCTGTAAATTACAGCATTTTTAAATGTTGTACAAATTCATGGTGGAAGTAAAGCGCTCATTGTTAACATTGTTCTAACCATAATCAGAGGTTAACATAATAAAAACACTGCAATTTATCTCCATCTCTATGAAGAGAAAGTTTAAATAAAAATATAAAAAAATCGTCCATTACTAATAAATAGAGTAAAACAACAATAACAATATGATTGCATTATATAAACGATCTAAACTTTTTTGCTCTTTTTCATTAAGAACATCCTTTAGCAAAAAAGAAGAGAATTAGACATCTCCGTGTAAGACTATGCATATCAAAGTGCGTGTTTGTGGCTCTTTGTTTTTTTTTTTTTTTTTTTTTTTTCTTAGTAAAGTTCTTTATTAATAAGTAAGAGCATAAATGTAAATACTTTGGTATCATGCGAACGTATGTGTGTGTATGACACACTATTTTTGAATGTAATTCAAGGTACACATTTTACTGGTTTTATTCGAGGAAACAAAAAAAAAAAAAAACTTACATGAGCTCCTCGGTAGGGGTTAATTTTGGAGCAGGGTGTATGAGTGAAAGAGGGAGTAGAAGTTTATTTACTAAAGTATTATTGGAGAGCAGAGTGTTAAACAATTTGTCGTAGACATGTTGTAGATTTTAAGCAAAGATATGCTTTTGCACGTTTACTGATGGGCTCCACCATCAAAACAAACAAATTTACACTCTACCACACACGCACACATGCCATTAGTAGAATAACAATAACAAATACTACATACCTATGTTAAAGGAAAAGAAAAGTAAAACAAGACCCTGTGTAAACAAAAAAAAAAAAAAAAGAAAAGAACCAAACAAACGAATAAACTTTAAAAGTGGCTGTGGTAAAATTTGTTGTTTTTGTTTTGTTTTATGTGTGTGTTTCTTATTTTGAGACCATGACTGGTTGGATGGCTGTCTCTTCTCTCTCAGAGTGTATATGGAAGTTGTTGAACTGTTTGCACATTGGGTTAAATTCAAAAATAATGAAATTCATGTTGAAGTAAAAATATCAGGGACTGAAACCGAACCCGAACCCGAACCCCGTTGAAACCCAAAATTGTACTTTTTTGTCTAAATTTTGAACCCGAACCTGAACCCTGGATCGAACCTGAACCCAAAGTTTTTATTTTGATTAACCCGAACGTGAACCTGAACCCGAACCCAACTTTTTCAGGGTTTCATAGAAAATTATTTTTTTTTTTTTACTTTTTTCAAAATCAGTTTGTTTTACTCCATAGAATATTTTAAATAGTTTTTAATTTTTTAATTCTCTGCGTTTGATAAGAAATCTCAAAATTTTCTTTGTATCAAGTGAAACTCTTTCTTTAAAGGCAAATGATAAAAGGGTTAAATCTAAAATGTAAATAAAATCGCAATTCGCAGAAAAATTAATCATTATCATATGTATGTGTGCGTACTCGTCCAACCTTTTGTTTGAAACGCAGTATTTAATGTCTATTTCAAAGATCTGTAAAATGTTTTTAGTTCTTATCTTGAGGCTTTAATAAATAAATGCAAAACTATTTATCAGCTCTGGCCAAAGAGAGAATGAAAGAAATGGTTTTTCATTCGGCCGTATACTGTTATACTTATATATGCGTGGTGTAGTGATTAGAGCGCTCGCACAAAAACTCCAACGACCCAGGTTCGAATCCCAGCAAAGGTGAAAAATGAAAAAGTTAGTTTGAGGTTTTTTCAAAATTATAATTTAAAAATTATAAGCAGAAGGAGAACATCTACAAAGAAACTGCTCCCCGACATTCCACTGAATTCCACCTTAAGCAATGTCAGCAAGAAACGAATGATCAGGAGAAAAGCTCCACCTATTGGAAGTAGCAGATAGCAGCTAAACCTGCTTATGAAGACACTCACATGCAACGATGAGGCAATTGCTGTTGATCATTCAACGGTGAATGTTATACCTTTGAATGATTAATTCACAGCAATTTGTCTCTTGTCATAAATGTACTGTCCTTTCTAAAAAATTCCAATACAATGCACTGCATTTAGTAGGGGTTTAAGCCTGAGTCTGAAATAATAAAGTACAGATTTGTAAAGATTTTGTAAAGCAACATATTCAAGTCAGCATTATTCTTTGTTCATCCAATCTAGAAAAGGATTCCTATTTAGTTTTTGTTAAAGATGTTTTATAATGAATTCATATTTCAACCGTTTCAGACTGCGCCTGGTTCTTATTAACGCATTTTACCAAGATCTATTTGATCGGACCAGAATACATAATTATTCTTTCTTATAATATGTATGGTTTACAATAGGTCAAACTGGTTTTCGTACTTTTAAATCCCCAAGTAGAGAAAACATTTTGCAGAATAAATAAATAATTTGTTGGGGTTTCAGGGCTGTGAAGTAAGATTGCTTACTAAAATCGCGACCACAATTTATTGGTATAACACCTCTTTGGAAATTCAATCATTTTGTTAAATGCTGTCTAAATTAAAAATTTTTCGAATAATAATATTTATTCTCAGTTTGAAGAGGCATTTAAATTTTTTTTATGAGAGTTAATTAATTCATGTACCCAAATATATTGATTAAATTTGTTTTTAATAGTAAAAGTAAGGATGTTAATTACACTAGTAAAACCTATAAATTTTTAATTCTGGTTTTTCGATCTTTATTAATTATTGTAAATAATTATTTAAGCTCAAGGTCTATTTTTAAATAAAAATTTTTTATTTAATTTTTCGCTACTCCTGCGTGAAGCGGGTTTTGAAAAGTTTTTCCATAAATCATTAGTAAAATTAAATACATAAAATTATTTTTCAAGTTCAAAATAGCATCGTGTCGTTTTTTTATTACCCTTAAGCAATCGATATTAAACGCTTTTTAAAAAAGTCGAATTGAACATCACATGTTATTAGTGAAATAGTTGGTACAAGGCTATGCAGATCATGGCAATTGACTACCGTCAATATCATCCCAATGTTAAACTAGTCAAAACCATTGCTAGTAGCTAATGGTAATGTTTATCAAGTCAAGAAATAGCTAGTCATTCGCTAGCTACGTCGATTGCAATGTTTTGTTAGACTTGTCGTATTGAAAACAGTTTCTGGAACGTGAAACAGCTTTGTTTGGTTTAATATACGAATAAATGAAAATGTTCTACATCGTGCGACAGTCTGTAAAATTAAACCTCGAATGAATTTTATATCAATTTTCGGGGTTTTTCAACCCAATGTGCACGGGCAGCAAAACAAATTTACCTTATTTTTTCATTTTTTTTTTTTTTTTTACTTTGTTTTCTATACTTATTGTTATTATTGTTTTACATTTATTTGGGGGAGTGGTTTAAGAACATCCTCATGTAGAGTACGGCATGTAAACAATTTTTCAATGGGTTCTCAGATTGCCTTATACACACTCTCTCGCACACAGGGTTTGATGTTGTTTCAAGTACAGTATTGATTGCTACAGTGTACTACTAAAAACAGAGAGCATATAAATAAAATAACAACAACTATACACTTTAAGAGTTAAATAAAACTAAGTACATATATAGATTTAACTCTGTCCTGCATAATAAGAGCGAAAAAGAGAACAATATAATGTTTTGAACATAGCTGGTATGGTTATTTATTATTTAGTAGGAATATTTTCCTTTTCTTCATAAAAAGCAATAGAGTTTTCTCTTTTTAACTTTTGTATATTGAACGGGCAGTTGAAAGAAAATCATAAGTTACTACACTCATACAAAATTTGTTTGTTTAATGGTTCGTTTAGTAGACTTCGTTTTTTTTTTCTTCTTCGTATACAGAGTTGTTGTTATTTCGTTTTCATTTATGCTATTTTACCACTGCTATACTAATACTGTTGTGAATAGTGTGTGTTTCATCTGTGGAAAAAGGTGTTTTGTTCATAGAAGTACAATCAGTTCCAAAGTAACGTTCGTACGAATTTGTCGTAGTGTGTCTCCTGTGTAATTGACGTGTTTGTTTGTCGTTTATTTTTATTATTATTCTTGTTACACAGCAGCAGTTCCAACTGTTATTGTCACCGTGTCATATGAAAACGTAGCGCACGAAAAAAAACCTTCTTAACAAACATAGCGTGGATTTTTCAAAACAAACCAAAAAACGCCGCCGCCGTCGCTGTAACATAAAATAAACATTGTGTTTCTGCCGGGTAAGAAATAAAAACAAGAAGCGGTTTAACAATTATTTTCTCTTCTTTTATTTAATTTTGTGTAACGGATTAAAAAGTTTTAATTACATATTGATTAATAATCAAAACAAAACAAAGAAAGCAACTAAAAAAGCTTATAATAAAACAACAAGTACAACAACAAACAAAGAAAATTTTTAAAACAGCTAATAAATAGAGTTTTGAATTGTAAACAAAAAGCAAAAAAACAAAAGGAAAAGTTATAAATAAAAATAAGTTGTTTACAAAGCTTCAAAGTTTTATAATAATTCTGTGTTTTAACTGTAAAACTAAAATAGTGTTATTAACGCATTGAAAATTAAACAAAAAATTGTGTTTTTTCTAATAAATTAAATGTTAAATAAAAGAATTTTTAATTAAAACAAAACAAAAATTTAACAACTTTAAACGTCTCTCACACTGTTGGAATATACAAATTTTAGAAACAAGGAAAATATCTCATTAATCATTTTACGCTCAAAAGAAGACAAAAAAAGCGCTAAAAAGCAATACGGCTTAACCAAGTAAACAAATTTTTTAACTGTTTGTTTTTCGTAAGAAAACAAATAGTAACGCAATTTAGAATTTAAACGGTAAGTGCCAAAGAATTTTCTGAAGTAAATCGATACAAAAACGCTGTTCTTTTATTTAAAGACTCAGCGCAACATTGAAAACATTTTATGGAAAACTTTTTAAAACTGCAAGTAACAAGTATAACAGAAACCTTAAAAGTTTAAGATATTTGTTTTAAAAGGACTTTATTAAATTACTTGTTTATTTTCCAGCATTTTAAAAAACATGGCAGCAATTGAACAATTTATTTAAAAAGATGTTTTATTATATAAAAGTTGTAATTCCGCTGGGTAAAAAAGCATTAAACAAAAAAAATTTTCTTTACTAAATAACAATTTTAGCCCATAACTTACTTGTTATCATCCCAAATGGATTTCCATTAAAATTTAAGCCCTTATTTTTAACGTTTTTAAATTTATGATTACAAGTCATTTATCTGTGATCTCCCAGTTTTGCTCAAAGTCATTACCTTTTTTTTATGCGCCCCCAAGTATTTGTGGTCTCGGTGTCATTTTTGCAAAAATATGATTTCTAAGGCTCATATCTTGTAAACCGTTAGGAATTTTGATTTACATTTTGAGGCAAAGTTGTAGCTGTTGCCATGAAGAACAAAAAAATATAAAATCAAAAAAACTTCACCTTCAATGCGCTCCCTTTTATGCGCTCCCAAATATTTGTGGTCTCGGTGTCATTTTTGCAAAAACATGATTTCTAAGGCTCATATCTTGTAAACCGTTCGGAATTTTTATTTACTTTTTTGAGGCAAAGTTGTAGTTGTTGCCATGACGAACAAAAAGATATTAAATTAAAAAAACTTCACCTTCAAGACCAAAATCGCAAAAAACCTAATAACATTCGATCTTTTTTACCTTTTTTCTTTGTATAGGTCCATAGGTAACAAACCGTTCAAAATTTAAGGAAACAATGAACTACAAAAATTTACCTTAGATCACAATAAACAACTTTCTAAAACATATGAACTTCCTAGGAATGAATCTTAACATCGTTCAGGTAGATCTTAAGTAGCTGCAAAAGTAAAAATTTCCCTAAATTTACCTAAGCGCTACCTGAAAGGTGTTAAGTATCATTTCTAGTGTAATAATAATAAAAAAAAATAAAATAAAAGAAAGTTAACTTGAAGCCTTTGTTTGTCATACAAATTTTAAATTAAAATAAACTTTTAATTGTATTTACATATGGGCTTAAGTCTATAAATAAGAAAATTAGCATGTTACATCTAAACAATTTAAGTTTTTTTAATTTATTTCCGTCTTATTTAAATATGTCAGTTAAATTTTTTGAGATTCTACTATATTTTGAATTTTAATATATTTTTTTAAGACTTATTTTGGCGTTTAATATTAAATATGCGTTAAATATTTTTTTCATTGAATAGTGATGTCTGGTGTGATGTCTGACACTATATTCCAAGCACAGATCCTATCTTCCTTGCTTATATTCAAAAGCTCATTTAACAATTTTTCATAGTATTCAATTAATTCATCTTTATTAATTCTTAAACGTTGTTTTATTATTATTTTACTGTCATCTATCCAATTCTCAATGGTTTTGAAATTTCAAAGTTTTCAATTTTCACCCACTTTACGAACTCCAAATTTTAACTTTAGATAGCATTTGCTTTATGAAAATATTCATTTTTTTACAGAATCTTACAAAGCAATTAAAATCGGAACACGTGTTTTTGCTTAGCACAATTAAACCTAACCTTAAAATAATTTGGAAATTGCATTTTAATCGTTGTAAGGTTGTTGATAATTTAGGTTTTACGCAATTATGACAATCGCCAGCTATTTAAATCACACTTTTCTATAGAAACCATATATTTGAATTGAATCTTTTCTACATACTTTGTAATGCGTTAGTCACAAAAATGTTTGCTGGGTTGTCATTTAACAAATAAATGCATTCCTTAATATGAAATGACAGATAGACAGAGAAGCAATTTAAATGTGCTTTTCAAATATAAAACTACCTTTATATAGGTATCCATAGATTATAAATGAAAATAGCAACAACAAAAACGAGTTAAATAGGTCAATTGAATATGAGTTAACCGTGTGAAAATCAACAAATTAATAACAGGAAATAATTTCACTCCTTAAAACAACAACAGAAAATAAAATCTAATCTAAAACAAGGTAGAGAATAACGCAGAGAGAGTATAACAAAATTATTGATAAACATATTGAAATCTTTATATTATTAGTGATTAAAAGAGAGAAAAAGGTTAAACAAAGCCAAGTTAGTAACTACTGACTAAACGTCTAACAACTGTTAACCGTTTTGTTTCATGACTTACCTGCTCTTAATCAAAAGATAATACCGACACACATTATTCACACATTTTTTGTTTTTATTTTTCTTTCTTTGTAAAATATTTCCATAATTTTGTTCTTTTTCTTTTAAGTTTTAGATTTATTTCATATGTTTTGAAATTGATTAACATTTTTCTTTCTGTATTGCTTTATAAAAAAAAAGTTCATTGGATTGTCGAAATAAAATCACGATCAAAATCAATATTTTTTTAACTTTTTAGACTAGAATAGGAGTAAATGCGGCCAAACTAACGACTAATGGTTCTGTAATAAATTAAAATGTTGCTGTTGTTTCTTAAGCAAGTTATCATTATAATGGCCATAAATACACAGCACGGCTACGACTAGAACTAACACTACCATTCTTTAGTATTCAATCGTATTCTAATGATTATTAATCAGTAAACCATTTGCATATTTTAAATTTTGTTCTTTTTTTAATAATTTATTCTTCTATTTTTTGGTCAATATAATAAAATTGTATAGCAAACGATATACAAATCAGTTACAAATTATTTAAAAAAACCCTTTAAATTTGTTTTCTTTTAGTATTTTACGAAGGGGTTTCCTCAGCAGCATCAAAACCTGAATAGAAACAAGTTTTTTTTTTTGAAAAAAATTTGAAATCATACCACAGAGTAACACAATTTATTATGTGAGAAGAAAACGAAAAATAAAAGAACAACTGTTTGTTTCTTTAACCAGCTCTCAACGTTTTTTCCAAAAAAATTGTTGAGAATTTGTTTTTATACCCTACACTAGATATAAACTCTCGATAATTATACTACTTTTGAATACTTTACAAATATTCACCTTTATTGTGTTTGGCGTAGTCGTTGTTGTATTTCGACATTTTTGTACAAGATTAAAGAAAATTAACAAAATCTTTATTTCTTTTATCTTATGTCGAAATGCGACAAAAATAGGCCAAACACAAAAAGGCTGATTGTTTCGGAAAAAATATTCGACGACCATTGCCGTTTTCTACTCGAGAAAGAACTGTAGAAGTTTACCTGATGCTCGGTCACAAAGTTTTATTAATTGTATTAAAAACGAAATATGAAAAACGAATACACGAATTATGAAAGATGTACAGTAGTGCCTCGAAAAAGTTAACAATTATTTGACAGCAACGTGTGAAAAGTAAACAGAAGCGTTAACTTTTTAATGGACATACATATGTATATAGTTTTTTTTAAATTAATGGTTTTTGCTGATTAAAGTTCAGAGGATAACTGTGATTTTAAAGTGTGCGATAATGATAATGATGTGTAAGTTGTCGAAATATGTATATTGTCGAATGATATCTATTAATAATTTAATGCACCAAAACTATAACAATTCAAATCAGATGCCTCAGATGCCAAACTTACGAAAATGGTCTAGATCTCCTTCATAAAAATACACAAACAAGTCTCGTCTGGATCTTTAAATCTCTCCGTGTAAATTAGTATTGTTTGCACACGAAAGGTGAATGTTAACTTTTAACCAGCGAGTACAAATAATTTATAATTTTTAGCTTCTTTAGCTATTTTTTTATGCTACTGGAAGGCACGCATAAATACAGCCCAAAATTAATTTGCTAAAAACCCGGGTTCGCTGTTGGCATTTGTTAACTCTAATAAAAAATATGATGTTTCAAAATATATTGTTTCACTTGTTAAACCAACTTCGGAATATGTTTCAATCATATGGCATCTTTACTTCAATGTTCATAGTTGGATCTATGCAAAAGCAATTTTTGTTGTTTTGTTTGCGTGGCCCTACATGTGTTTTTCTTCATATGCGAGCAGATTATTCTAAATAAAACTCCCTTATCCTCAGAGTCAGTGTAAAATGATTGATTTGATTTTTGGAAATATTTGCTGGGAATTTCTATTTACATTTGTTAAATTTACTCTTCTTTTCACTTTGCCATAAACTTTATTATAAGCCTATATATATATATATATATATATATATATATATATAAAACTAAATTTGAAAATACAGGCAATTTTGGCAATATATATATATATATATATAGATATATATATATTTTCAAATTTAGTTTTTCTTAATATCATTTTTAATTTATATACCTATGTATGTATTTTTATATCCATTAACTTAAATAAATTAATTAAACAAACTTCTGTCTTTTACTCTTGAAACGTTTCGACTAATGTTTTCGAGGTTCTACTGTAACTGGCGAATCTATCGAAAAATATATGTCTCCATTATTTTTTATACTTTTGCTTTAGCATTTAATATACATATTTTGTTCATATTTAGTTATAATTTTTCAGGCTTTACCTCTTCTCCTTTAGTGGACTTAAACCTGGGTTCTTTGTGTTCATAGTCAGGTGGTTTAGTTATAACACCACGCCACGACTATTGGATTGCCACTTTAAATTAGTTTTACTGTTTAAATACGCTCTTTCTATAAAATCAGTAAAGACATACATATATATTAATTTAGCGTTTTGTGCGAAAAGAGAAAAAATCTCTTTTGCCCTTAAACAGTAGCACCAGGCCTGCCATATTTGCCGATTTATCGGCATTTTGCCGATTTTTTACTTTAAATTTACCAATGTGCCGATTTGCCGATTTTTGCTTCAAAAATGCCGATTTTTTCAAAAAAGCGTAAATACTACATTTGTTCTAGTATATTTACAATTTTGAACAATACTGAAATATTTGCTACAATTATGTATCAAATAGTCCAAAAAGATTGGATTAATTTCACACATTTAGAAGATGCTAGAAATAAAACCAAAAAAGTTTCTGTATCCAAGTCAATCCAGATGGCTATCTAGAATACTATATTTACATGAAGCCTTAAAAATTTACTTTTCGTTAGTTGTCAATGTGGATCAAATTGATACAACAAAAAAAAAATTATTAAAAGTTTAAACAAATCAAATTGAATATATTTCTTTTTTAAAATATATTCTTAAAATAGTAAATAATATTAACAGAATTTTTCAAAGTGAATTAACAGAAAAAAAACGGTATTCTAAAAAATAAAAACATTTATTTAACGGATTTTATGAACACAAATAATATTTTTGAAATTTGATGGGGTGTATTTGAGAATATTGGCTAAAGAGTTAATATCTGGATCAAAAACGAAATTAACAAAATTACTAAAAATAAGAATAGTTCTCTTACGGAAATTCTGAGGGAATTTCCTAGCTTTGTTGCTAGAAAAATCTTTGAACTTTGAAGAAATTTTTGAAGGACTTGAAATAAATTTTTAGACTTTATGGCAAAAAAAATTTCTGAAAACGAGGGGATGTAACAGTTGCATTTCCAGTGCTGTCATAGTTTGAACAACTAATTATGATCCTTCCACGATCTTCAGCAAATGTGGATAGAATTTTCAGTAAACTCAATCTAAATGCAAAAAAAAAAAAAAAAAAAAATCGATGTTCGCTGGTAAATGAAACACTAAAAGGAATTGTTTTTTCCAATAACACTATGCGACAAATGAAGACTTTTGGAAAAATGCACGAACACCACAGTAGAGGTTCGATTGTATTACCAAAAGTTAGTAAATGCAGTTAGTCTTGAAAATCTTTTGGGGTCTATAAAAAAAATTGGTGGTCAATCTGACCAAACCGAGTACAGGGTTTTACTAACCTTGGGTAGTATAATCGAACCCATACTGTGGATTCCGTGCATTTTTTTCACTGTCGCACTGTGGAATTATTTAAAATTTAACAATTTAAACTGTTTTGATACTGATGTTAAAATAGGTTTAAAAAATTGTTGAACTCAAGTGTGAATTTATAAAATATATATTCATACAAATATTTTAAACTTAATAATTGCAATTTGTAAAAAGTATATATTATTGATTTTTCTTTTGTTTTCTATAAATTTTAATGCTGAATTGTTCTGTTTTTGATAATAGAAATAGGTGTATGGTACTTAAAACGGGAAGTTTTAATTTGCCGATTTTTTTACCTTGAAGTGCCGATAATGCCGATTTTTTTTCGAAATTTGCCGATTTTCAATTAAAAGCATCTGGCACCCCTGAGTAGCACCAAAAAAACAAAAAAGAAGATGGCGTTAATATTTTCGAAATATTGAAGTCATAAAAATCTAAAATTTTTATTTTTAGTATACACAAAATTTATTCAAAAATTTTTAAAGAAGGGATAGTTTGGCGAAAATTGTACTTTCTTGGTCTGTAATTCGAATCGCAGGTCAAGCAGGTAACGCATTTATAAATTTAAAATTATGTGAAATATTTGTTGTAAAACTAAGGACTGATATTTTGTTATTTGGTTTTTAGTGTAAAAATAAAAAAGAAAAATTCTTGACATGTGACTTTGCCAAACATCCAGAATGAGTTTTGCCATTTCAATATATGTAATTATACTTCCTAACGAACAGTGTTGTAAATCATTGAATTATATTATCAAAAATTATGCTATAACAAGTTTCTACCGTAGGTCTGTTTCTAAAGAAAAATTGTCTTTGGCTCGATTAAAATTGCTGTGTTTGGTATAAAAAGCAACCAGAGTTAGTTCAGGAGCAGCCAATGCACCCTGAAAGTTGGCATCATTGGACTATGGTTACTACATAATGTTGAAAATTGTAGCTCAGGCATTCATTTATCGTCCCAAGTATATATTTCATTAATTTTTGCAAATTTATAAAATCTCACAGATTGCCTTTTAATAGGCCAAGGAAAACCACTATTTGCTTAGGCCTTAAATTTTATTTTAGCAAAATGAAGCAGTTTGTGAATAAATCAATTAGTTCAGATGTGTTTTATGATATTGTGGCTATAATAGATGAGGCATTCATTAAATGGAGTAGCTGTGTTGCCTACTAATACGTCTAAACAAAAATTATATACGCTTACGTAGAAAAATTGTATGTCCGAAATGATTAAATCACTTCCAAAAGCGTAGCAAAAAAACTTGATAGGCATTGTGGACCACATTAAACGCACTACAGTTTCTTTAAAAGAAATATTATATTAACTCTAAAGCTGACTGCATGTAAAAACTCACATCTTGAACCCGGGAGATGCTGAAAAAAAAAATTTTTTTTACAACGCGCATCAATAATCAGTGCTTGATTTAACATTATATATAAAACATTGCATGTGATGTTAGTTTTTATTATATTTTTATTTAAGAAATCAACTAACAACATCGGTGTCTATCTAGTGTAAAAATTTTAACGTATTTCGATTACTCTTTCGTCTCTAAAACCACATTTAGGACCATTTTTGTAATAAAGTAGTGACTACATTTTATCAGCAAGAAGGTATTATTTTGAGTTAATATACCTATGTAAGTACAAGAGTTGAAAAAGAAATGCATCGTATGTTTTCTTAAAAACAATCAAACATTTTATTTAAATTTGATTGCATTTTGAGTTGATACTGTTTTGTTCGTTAACAAAATATCGGAATATTTCAAAAAGATGCCTTCAACTCGAAAAATAGATTTTTTTGCTATAATTTCAAAAAATAAAAAAAAATGTTAGGGGTACAATATTTTCAAGTGAAATTTGCTTAGTATGATGTATTTAGATTTTAAAATTTTTAACAACAAAACATGTAGCGCCGTGGTCTAGAGGTTGTGTGTTGGCTTACTAAGACATAAGCCCAGGGTTCAAATCCCAGCACTGACATCTTGAGAAAAAAAAAATATGAAAAAATTATTTCCTTTCGGCGACTACCACTCAGCAGTCGTCTGGCAAAAGCTCTGAGAGTAAATGATTGCCATAAACAAGCTTCTCAAACACACAAGATGGGTGCTGCGACAAGCTAGGCCGTAACTCTGACACAGGGTTGTAAAGGCCAATTATGTATATATGTATGTAACAAACAATTTTGCGTTAATAGCCTCTTGTTAATAATATTTAATAATAATAATTTATTTACTAATTTTATTTTTTTTTAATTTGTTTTGTTTTTTATCCGAAATCCCTATATCCCGTAAAATTCTGAATCCCGGAATTATCGAAAACCACCTCATAGTTTGGCATCCCTAACATATATTCTGCTCAATTATTAATAAAAATAACCCTGGAAATTTACTACTTCTCCCAATTTTCTTATATATTTTTACATTTTAACCGAAGTTTTAGAAAAATTCCTTGTTTTTAAAGCCTATCGGCCAAAACTATACATATGGATTTTCTTTCGACTCGCCTAATTCCACGGAGATATTCATAATTGTGCTCATTGATACGAGTATTTCGATGTTCAAACCTAATAATAGCAGAATATAAAATAAATAAAAACAAAATAAATTAAATAAATAGACAACGAAACCACGAACCACTTTATCAATCGCCAAAAGAATGTCGTCTTGTGGCCAATATGAAAACAAGGGCTCCAAAAAAGTTAAAAAATTGTATCGCGTGCCTGTAAACTTGAGCAAAATATTTAAATATTGCACTATTATAAACACAATGCCCTGAGTGCGGCCTCAGAAATGTCAGCAATAATTCAACATTGAACGATTTAAATTTTTTTATTTAATTTACACAGGGAGTCCCAGAACTCGACATCAAGCCGAAACGTAATGAAAAACGAATAAAAAACATTTGAACAGATTAAAATTAATTAGCAAAATTCCGTTTAATTGAGGTTTTTATTTTTTATTCCTTTTCATTAGTATGAAACTAACAAGTATTGTACCAATCCTGATTAAATGCGCGAACTTTTAATGACACTTGACAAGACGCTTAAGTACATTTTTTTAAAGTAGGGCCTTTCAAAGTTGACAAATTTTTCAAATTTAAAATGCATAGTTTAACAAATAGTCTTAATTCTAGAAAACTTGAGGCAATTGTGTCATTATTTTTGACTGTGGTTATAAAAATGTTTTTTTGGGTTACGGTTCCAAAGTTTAAATGAACAAAAATAACAAAAATTAACCACAATAACCGAAAAATTGTTACAGTTTGGGCAAATTTCTAGGTTTTTCTTAAATACCCTTAACTTTCAAATGGGATGGGATAGATTTTTTCTGACTTTTCTCGTTCTGTCACCTCGTTTCGGCTTGGCGTTGAGGTCTGGGATACTCTGTATATGTACTACATACATACGTATGTATATGCAACAATCACAAGTAGGGTATTAGATGATCTACCACAGCTCAGTATAATTTTTTATTTCTTGCTTTTTCTTTGCCTGTATATTTTATTTAATTATACGGGGAGTTGCTTTTTAGCCAATAATAATAAAAAAATGGAATATTTAATTAACTTATTATTTCATAATTTTTTAATGGCAATAAATAATAAAAAAGCAAAAAAATATTTTGTAAGCCAAACTAAAGAAACAAAACAAAAAAAATATATTAATAATGCAAAAAATACAAATTTAAAGAGAAGAAAAGCATAAAATTAAAGTTTATTTCCAAGAATTTTAAATAAATTTACAAAAAAAGTTTTATGAAGTGCAAAATTAATTAAATTATTTTATTAATTGTTATAACTTTTCTTTCTCAATTATCTTCACATTTTAATAATATTTCCAAATTAATTGCTGGAATCGTTTAAATTTTTTAATAATTCGCATTCTATACATCCCAGCGGTGTATTGTATTAAAATTAAGAATAATTTATAAATGATTTACAGATTGCGTTTTCAATATAATTTTTTGGCTTTCGATTGGTGATTGATCAAAAATTATCTAAAATATATTTGAAAGTAATTTTTATCACTTTACAACTTGAAATATTGGAATACAAAGTTTCGAGCTTAGAGATTGCATTGATTTTAGTGAAAATATATGGTAATACCTCCAGCTATGTATGGACTTGGGTGTGCTACGTACTTTGTTTTTATTGAGACCTATACTTAGAGGTAAACCCCTACTGATGGTATGCATTGTGTTGGAATTTTTGGAAAAGACAGTATGTTTTTTTTCTTATATTGCTATTAAGCGGCTTAGGAATGCAACAATTTGCTATGAATTGACCATTCAAAGGCCAGTGTTATATCTTCACCCTTGAATGATTAACAGCAATTGCCTTATCGTTGGATGTGGATTGTGTGTGGTAAGTGCCTTCGCTAAGTAAGATTAGCTGTTATCTCTACTACTTTTCAATAGGTGGCGCTTTTCTCCTGATCATTCGTGTTTTGTTATCAGTGGTTAAGGTGGAATAAAGGATAATATAAGGGTGTGATTTCTTTGTAGATGGCCTTCTTGGAGGGGGGGACATCATATTTTTATACTATAATTTTGTAAAAACCGAAAACTAACTAACTAACTTTTTTTTTACCTTTGCTGGAATTTGAACCTGGGGCGTTTGCGTTTTTGTGAGAGCGAACTTACAACTATACCACACACCCCCCGTAATGGATAAGACGATTTTTTTAACTGCAAATATTCCATGTTGTCAATTCCAACCTATAGACATTTTAGTATTAATGGGATATATCATCAAATAGTGAGTTCTAATATCTACAAACTGTCTTTGAATGCCCTTAGAATAAGTATGAAATGCAGTTATCATATATATTATTTCTAAAGCACTTTTTTTGTCGGTTGCAAATATCTCCCATACCACCGCATCAAATTTAATGAGTGATATCTCATTTTAAAGCTTATTTCCAACACTAATGACGAAAAATAATTAGAAATTGAAAAATTAATATTATCATTGATAAAAATTATATTTTATATAGAACTGTAATACTGTTGTCATTATGATTATATGTTTTTGTTCAAGTGTGGTAATACAGAGTCGCTTAATAGTAATGCAGTTCTACATAATATAGTATGTATATATTAAAATCCATTCTGGCAATACCGCTATTTACTATAAAAAGCTGTTTTGGCAATACTTTGCAGTAGTTGTACGTTTAAAGATATTTTTGTTTGTATTAAGGATTTATACGGGCAAAAAGTTAACGATGATCATGTCATTATCTCTAACATTGTATTCAAAGAAGTATTATAAAAGCATTTAAGCATATGTATGTATGTATGTATGTAAATATGTATGATATATTATGATTTCTAATATTTTTATACTTTTATTAAATGTATTGAAGTTACTAAAATTTCTATTAATTATTTTCATTTTATGTTACAAAAATGACAACTAACGGTGCGAAATATTCGCACGGGTCATCAAGTTAAGTCAAAATGTAAGTGTGGCATTTGCTAGATGAAGTTAAACTTTTATCTTAACAATTAAATTTAAAAAATTTTGTTTAAGTCATTTTAAAATTTGTTTAAAATAAAATCGTTTGATAAAACTTTATAAAAAGGAAATGTATCCTAATGAGGCAAAAAAAAAGTAATAAAATAAAAACAAATAAACCAGGGACTGCAAATAACAGTTATTGTTTAAAAATTTACTTTGAAAATCATCGTGTTAGAGTCGACACACATATATGATATTATATCCCAAATTAATCGTCTAGGAGATCTCTTACAGCATCTGCGATGTTCTGTGAAAAATGATCATTAATCGGTTTTTAACTGTTACTTTTTGATGGAAAAACGAAATGTTGGATGAAACCTTTAAAAAGAGAGTTCTATTTTAACATTTTTAAGTTTTATTTTTCAGTCACAAATAACGATATTTTTCCGTCAAAAATAAATTTCTATTTAGGAGTATTTTTTTTTCTACAGATTTTATTTTTAATCTAATCCTGTTGTTAGTGGTATCTTTATTTTAGGTTTTTTTTATAGTTGAATTCCTAAAATCTCAAGTTGAACGTGTTTTGGAGAGCTTTACTATTAATAAGGGGCAAGTTTACACAAATAATGGCCGGAGCTTAATGGTAAAAATATTTGACGACGGGGATGAAATTGAGTTCACAGAAGTACCCATGAAATTTCGATAGCAAACATCCTTTGGTGAAAATTGAAATTTCATGGGAACATAGCTCTCTTATGTTATTCCTAATAGGGAAAAATATACTATTGTAGTTCTTTTATGGTGTTGAAAAATGCCGTAACTGTTGGCATATAGAATATTTTCTTTAGCTTTGAACCGTAGTTGATTTAATAAATTAATAGCGGTTGTATCATGGATTTAAGTGAAAATGCAGTTGTTCAATTTAGGTGAAAAATACATTATTTTAACAGTAGTCTATTATAAAAATACAGTCTTTGTGCAAGAATTTGGAGAAATTGAGCTCATTTGAAACGAATAAATCGAATCATTATGCA
This sequence comes from Metopia argyrocephala, assembly GCA_963576795.1. Classification (NCBI taxonomy): domain Eukaryota; kingdom Metazoa; phylum Arthropoda; class Insecta; order Diptera; family Sarcophagidae; genus Metopia; species Metopia argyrocephala. The sequence continues at coordinate 16,146,369 of OY756208.1, read as the reverse complement.
TAACACATGATTAAAAAACATTATTCGTGAGTTGAAGAACAGAATTTTATTATTATATTATTAAGTTTAATAAGAGGGAGGAAAACTGTAATTGTAAACATTTTTAAAATTAAAAAAGAACCTGGTATAATTTATAATCAAATTTAAATTCCTACTATTCCTTAATAATTCTTATCAAATTTGTTGACTTTTTTTTTGCATTAAATGTCATGATCAATAATAACTTTAGGCAGCAGTTTCTCGTGGACAATCAAAATAGAAGCAACACCTACACATTGCGAAATAGATTCTTTAAGAAGTTGAGTTCATTCATGTAAAAAGTATTAATACTTCATTTCTGTTTTTTTGGCAAATCAAAAATAAATGTTGTTTTTTTCATATTTATGCACATACATACAAATGTATATATACATTTCAATTTCTTGAATTAAAAATTAAAGAAAAAATATTTTAATAAAAGAAATGAAAACATATTCATTCACTTACAAAGAGCGAGAGAAAAAAAAAAAACGATCTGGTTTTCTTATTGCCAGGTTATATAACAAGACATACATCCGCTTCCAATAGACAGAAGACAACAACAAATCAATGATATTTTTTTTTCGTTTTCTTGAAATTTTTTCTATTTTGGAGACACGAAAAACTGTATAAAAAATGACTGCCAGTTAATTCAAGTATTTGAAGCATATAAAGCAATTACAGGTTTGGCTTGGCAAGGCAAGAACTTGCAAACGTTTTTTTTTAACAAGCAAATAAATGAATGAATGTTTGAATAATAGAGTTTTTATTCCTGTTTTGGATAATTTTTTTAACTCAGTTTACCCATAAATGGTATTGAAATAATGTAGAGGTAGGAACATAAGTTTAAAGTGTTGTAGTTTTGCCCTACAATTAATTGGGGTATAATGTTGTTTGTGATGCCCTTTAAAAAACTGAAAATTATTCAGCATTAGTATTTAAATACCACTTTTAATGTTCAAGGCAAGCGGTCATACCAATTAATATTTAAAAATTAGTTGAGATGCTTCGGAACTTTGGGTATTGTGAACTATATGTCTAATGTGGACTAGGGCCTTTTTTTACAAACTAAAAGAATCATGACAAGACTGACCAAATGAATGTTTTGCCAGGTAATCAAAACTAAAATCACATAAAATTTTTTAAATATAATTGAAAGTTGACTTTTTAATCGAGCTCTGATTGTTTATAGGCATTTTAACGTTTTGTTTGAGCAAGTGCCGGGCAGTTTTTAATTACTATTTTTATTTGGTGCTGTAAATGCTACAAAAAAAAACAGGTACATTTTTAGGTTCAATTGTTGAGTTTTTATATATAGTTAGCTTGCAAATTAAAATAATGTCTGCATTAAACAAATTGAAATTCATCGAAAATGGTCCACAATATCTTCCAAGTCTGTTTGTTACGCTATTTGAAGTGCTTTAGAAATTTCAGACATAAAATTTTTCTACTCAACTATATAATTGTTGAATAGAATTATATTTAGCCAACAGATCTGGCAATTAATGAGAACACAATTTTTTTAGTGCCTCTTCATATTGTCCATATTACCCGAACTTACCCGACATACACAGTATGTATTTATATTAAATATGAAATGTATTTTTATGCGGCTAAACATGTCTTTCTGGCCCTTTTGTCTCTGCTCAAGAGATTCTTCAGTAGACATTTTTTCAAAGATGGAAATAAAACTATAAACTCCGATGTTCAAAAACTTATACACTTCATGAGAATTATATCCCATTTAGTATATAAAAACAAAAGAAGAGAGAGAGAGAGAGAGACATGCTTATATGTCACTGACTTGAATAAATGAATATATAAAATATACTTTAAACAACGTTTACAACGTTTATTTATGCCTCAGGGAAAATTTATGTTATTTTGTACTTTCTGAAATTTTTTTTTGGCGTTTCAATATTTTGCAGATAAAGCCGGTTAGCCGATTAACCAGCTATTTGACAAAAACTTAACTGGAATCGGTTTATTGCAAATTGATATTTTTTCTGCAAAATGTAGAACAATCGATCACAATAATGTCTGTCTTTTTGGTACCTCTTGTTTTCCATGATAACCTAATAAAAATTGGTATATTTCTAGGCATTCTCCATAATATTTTTTAATGGTTATTTTTTTCGGTGACCACCTCTTCTGGCAAAAGCTCTGATAATAACTGAAAGCTTGTTAGGATTCGACGTTTGACGCACACTATATGGGTGCTGCGAGAACCTATGTAGTTCGTAACACTGAAAAAGGGTTGTAATGGCCAGTTATATATGTACATATTAAATGCAAATGGACGTAACTACACAAAATTTCGAAATTTAGTTTTTTATTAATTATGGTTTGTTTCATTAAATACATGTTCGTGGAAATTTTTAGATTCCTACGATCAAAAATGGCAATTTTATTAACGAAATTCAAACGGACGCAACTACAAGTGCGTGTATTTCTAAATGCAAGAAGACATACATAACTACATACATACATATTTATATAAAAACCTTACATACAAACTCATTTGTTGTATATAGGGATGCTAATCCTTATACACCAATACCCCGGTTTGCGTCGCTAATTGGGACTGAAAAAATGAGACGCAAACCGAAACGACGCAAACTGAAGCAGAATTTTCAATTGTTTACGTATTTGATTTTCGTTTAGTCAATACAGGTTTTAAACATTTTAGCTTAGAAAAAGGGTTTTAAATCAATATGTTTTCTTATTATTTTTTGAATAACAGATTTTATTAAAATAAAAATATAACAATTATGAAGACCACTGATATAATTCGAAACTAATAACTACGCTTAACATGTAAACAACGCACACCTGCAAATTTGCTTTCTACTAGACGGGAAATCCCCTTTTTTTGCTTTAAGATTGTAAAAACATTTTCATATCAACCACGCAAATCAAAGCATTTACGACGCAACTTCGAAGCCATGCGACGCAAACTGAAACAAAAACGACGCAACATTGAAATTCCAGAAACTTAAATAAAGACGCAACTTCGAAGCGACGCAAACTGAAGCGACGCAAATCGGGGTATTGGTGTATCTCGATTCTGAAAATTATATGATTTTCATGATTTAGGAAATGTTTAATTTTAAGGTTTTTTGCTTCTGTAAAAAAAGTGTAGTTACGTCCGTTTGAATTTAATATGACGATATGTGTGGTATGTATATATGTAGTCGCCGTGGTCTAGTGGTTAGTGTGTTGGCTTACTAAGACATGGGCCCTGGGTTCGACTCCAGGCTCTGACATCTTCAATAAAAGAAATATGAAAAAAATATTTCTTTCGACGACTACCTCTCGGCAGTCTTCTGGCAAAAGCTCTGAGAGTAACTAATTGCCATGAACAAGCTTCTCAAGTCTGTCGTTCGGAGTCGACATTAAACTGTAGGTCCCGGTACTCATGGATAAGAATTGACACACACAATATGAGTGCTGCGAGAAGCTAGGCCGTAATCCTGACACAGGTTATGTATGTATGTATGAATGATATGTGTGGTTATTACAGAGTAATTAATGAATTAATAATTGAAATCGGGCTTCGTGGTAGTGCGCTAAACTGCTATTGCGAGAGTTATGGTTTCGATTCCCAACAAAGACCCTGGAAAAATAAATAAATAAAATGAATAATTGACACCATTACTATAAATGAATTGCCATCCACTACAAGTGTATTAAAATTTGTTTTATTATTAAATAAAAAAAGACCCAAAAACTAACTTCCTGATACTGATTCCTGATATTTAAAATAGTTCCGAAAATTCCAAGGTTTAGTTAAACTCTCCAATATAGTACATAATGATGTAGAGTATTATATAGTCTGGCTTGACAAACAACATCTTTGCTATATGTAGTGTTTTTTTTTTCAGTTGCTATTGTTGCTTAAGTTTTGATATCTTTCGTTTTAAAAACAAAACAAAAATAATAACAAAAACGGATTGAATTGACTTGAAATTTGATTTGTTTGTTTTTGTAAGATTGGAGGAGTTTTCTTCTTAATGATAAAAGGACGCACCTATTTCTTTCATAAATATTTTTTTTTTAATTAAAACTGAGACATTTAAAGGTTGACAATGGTTTTTAAAATAGAAAAAAAGAGAACATATTCAGGTGTGAGCGTTAAGAAACTCAAATCAAGATTTTGTTATAAAAACACACAAAAATCTGAATAAGAAATAAAAAAAACGACGGGTACTATTGTCAAGTCAATCTTAAAGCCATGACGTAATGTCAATATTTTTTAAACAACAAACTGAAAGAAAACAATTGAAATTTCATTAAATTTGAAGAAAAAAATTATCAGGAATTTAGATTGAAAATGTACTCGTATTACTACGTGTACTGCTAGCAGTAAAAGAAGTAAAAGAAAAAAAAAAATTATTTTAAATTTCAAACGACGGCAAACTAATTGATGTTGTTGTATTATGGAGACCACTGATTTCTATTTAATTTCATTATTATTTTCTATTCTCAAATCTCCTTTAATATTAATAAATGTAAAAACGTTAAAAGCAAAAACTATTGAGGAAAGTTTTAATTTCATAGCTGACAACTTAAATAAATATGATGTTGAAATGACGACAACGACAATGTTGATATTGTTGCTGATGATGATGGGGCATGAGTAACTGGAAATTGTTAAATTGCTTTGTGATTTATGAGAAATCTAATTAAAATAAACAAATTGAAAATTTTAATTATAAAAAATAGAAAAAAAAAGAAACAACAACAGCAACCACATATGTTATTATGAATTATATCTGATTAGTGAAATCCCATAAAAGAGTATACGAGTATATGTAAATTTTTTCTAACAAATTCTAGGCCATTTTTCTTAGTAAAGCATATTAAACTTGTCAAATTTTCACACATTTTTAAAATTTTGGCATAAAACTTAATTAAACTTCAAAATTTTAAGATACTCATTAAAAATAATTTTTTTTTTTATTATTTTTTTTCTATTTGCAAACAGTTTTTCATCAACTTTTAAAGCTCAGAAAAAAAATATAATACGAAAAAAAACTAGTTTTTCCTTTTTAAAATATGTAGTTGCTAAATACATGTAAATGCAGCTACAAAAGAAAAATACTGTGACTAGAAAATCTTGCTGCTGATGATGATGTTGATGTTAAAGTTGATGTTGACAGCCACGCATGCGTTGTCAGTCTTAATGTTAATAACACAGTTACTTGTTTTTTATTTTCAAATTTAAATTTTTCTTTATTTTTTCAAATACTCAAATGCAATCTTATTTCACTATTTCCATTTAATATATTTCAATTTAAATTGAACAAAAAAAAAAAAAAACTCTACTACTTCCACTTGTCAAAATGCATTTAACAGCAGTCTAACATACTCGTACATGCCAGTTACAAACAAATTTTAACTTTGTTTTTAAATATTAAAAATACTCAAAGAGAAAAATGAAAATTATAAATGAATAAAATTTCCACGCAAATCCACGCATTTTTTTTTTGTTTTGCGCCACAGCAAAAATGCAACCAACCATTAACAAGAAATTTCAAATGCATGACATGAAACTTAAAAACACTGCTGGCAAATGGGTATATAAAACAGAAGCAGGCAGTTCCAAAACTTTCAATAAAATTAAACAACAAAAGTTGAAATTTTACAAAATCTTGAATTAAAAAAAAAAAAGTTGAATTAAAATGTTATTGCACACATATATATAGTATACGAATATGATGAACCCCATAAAAACAGGGGTCGTTTTTATTATTTTCAGTTTGAATTATTGTTTTAAAACAATAGGGGTAATCCCTCTTCGTAGCAAACCATGGCAAACAACAACAATATTAGGCAATTATGCTAGATTTGCTACGTTTACTTGACATAGACAGCAAGGGCATGTGCAACGAAGAGACTTCACCGTTGTGTGTGTCAAATATCTCCCTAAATTTTGGGAAAATTAAAAATGGTTTGTTCTCTATAAAATAAAATTGAATGGTTGCGTGGTATAGTGGTTAGAGCGCTCACATAAAAACTCCAACGGCCCAGTTTCAAATCTCAACAAAGGTGAAAAATGAAAAAGTTAGTTTGCGATTTATTCAAAAATTATAATTTAAAAATAAGAGGTCCCCCCTCTTCCCACTCCAAGAAGACCATCTACAAAAAGAAACCACCCGCCGACATTCCACTCGATTCCACCTTAACCAATGTCAACAAAACAAAAAAAAAAAAACGAATGATCATGAGAAAAGCGCCACCTATTAGGAAGTAGCAAATAACAACTAAACCTACTCTGCGAAGACACTCACCACACAATCAACATGCAACGATTAGGAAATTGCTGTTGATCATTCAAGAGTGAAGGTATACACTGGCTTTGGAATGATCAATTCACAGCAATTTGTCTCATTCATAAGGCGCTTAATAATAATAAAAAAAAAAACAACAAAAATGTATGTTTTGTCATAAATGTACTGTTCTTTCAAATAGTCTCAAATAAAAAAAACACTTTTATTCTATAATTTTTCTAGAAATATAAAACACGTATAAACTTTTTTTTCCCTTCTTCAACAAGGCCTACAATATACACGAGTTGATTTTAAAAACACATTTTAATGGTAAGAACGTATTCTTCGTATCTTAAATATAATTTAAAAAATTTACTTCTATATTTATAAGACTATTAAAGGTTTTATAATGACAAATCTTGTGTAAAAGTTCGTTTTACAAAGTATCAGCCATATTTATAATAAAAAATTAGTAGCTTGTTGTACGTATTGACTAAGTTTGTCATTCCTATACGTGGAAATTGTTACTCAAGCGTACGAGTTCTTTAATATTTTGGATTCTCTGACTAGTTATTAAATAGAAGCTAAGGAAAGTTTTTATAATAACAGTCTATAGGGGGTGATACATTTTGCAGTTCTTTGTCCTATATGCTACAGCCTTATATAAACATATATTATTTGTATAATGAATTTAAAAACAAAAATTTTTTTCATAAATTGTTACCATGTTTATAAAAATAATTTTAGTTTATAAATGTTTCTTATGAGTATTCCTTACCTTGTTTGATAAAGAGATATAAAATCACAAAATTGATCTGAAAGTCGATGAAATGTCATTAGTTAATGTGAATATGAACATACATTCCACCACAGTAATGTAAGCACCTATTTGTTTTCATACTATATACGTTTTAATATGCTGAAGTTTGATGGCTCTAAATAGTGAATAACAATTTGGAATAATAAATCCAGGTAAGTATGTAACTAACGGCATTTAATAAAAATATTGGGATAACGATAAATGCGGAATTGAAGAGACCTAATGCATACTAAAACCAAAGGAAGATGTCGAAATTGTTAATAAACCACTGCACCGGACCAGTCTAAATTAATCGATTAAACTGTATATTAGAATATTGTAGTATCTTCAAGAAGACATCAACTAGTAAGTTTATGAAATAAAATCATATATGATTGACAAAGTCCATGTAAATATTTGCTGTGTTATAAGCTTATTTGTAAGCAATTGAGAAAATCTACGTACGCTGTTGGTGATCTTTTAACTAGATTATGCCGTCAGTTAATATACTTATAATTATTACATCATGCAGGAGTTTATGTGCTCTAACCGCCATTTTATATATCTCAAGTTAGTGATGCCACTTTAGGTATTCGATCCCAAATTTTTTAAGTCTGTAATGCGTTTTCGGATATCTCGTCCAGTTTCGGAGATAAATAGCCGAAAACGGATTGTAGATTTTAAAAATGTTGGTGTCAAAAAGTTTTATGTCTGTCAATTCATAATTAGAAAATTAACTCTGAAAGTGTTGGGTTTCTTCCTCTCAAACTGTATGCAGAATAATTTAAAAATAAAAAGATAACATAAGTATTCTTTAAAAGTAGATATTTTAACTTATTTATATTGTTATTTCTATAACAGTGATGGACACTATCTATTAGAAACTTTAAATTATTTAAAACCAAAAATTTTTTTTTAGTATTTTTTACATCTATTTACAAACTTATTTTAAGATAAAAATAGCTGTTTTTCAAAGGCTTAGCAAGCATTAACATGAGTTAAACCAGTGGATAACAAATTTATTATAAAAAACTTTCATACTAAGCTGATATAGTGATGGTGTTATAAATAAACAAAGAAGTCGCTTCAGTGATTTGTTTATAATGAAAGAGTTAAAAATTCAACTGCATTCCTTACCCGCTAATCATGTCGCAAAAACGATTCTACTGCTTCTTCAACACGATCTGTTTTCTTTGCACCAAAACATTGATTGAAATATCATAAATGCTAGGCCAAGGTTGTTTTTAACCTTAAGATAGTTTATTTACATGTATTTGAATTTGTTTTTCAATTAACAAGCCGCTTATAAAAAATATGTCAAGAAAATAGCCTCTGTTAGCCTGACAAATGCGGGTCCTTTTGAGCACATTTTTTATTACATTCTCACACATTTCACGCAGTATTGTATTAATTTTATTACGAATAATTTGTTTGAGCTGCTCTAGCGTTTATGGTTTGTTTGCATAAACCTTATTTTTGGTAGAATTCATAAAAAAATAAAATAAATGTGAAATGTGTTTAAAGTCAAATTTTCTACAAATAATTTGTTTAAATACATTAAAAATATATTTTAATTTTTTATAAATACGACATTTTATATTTAGTATCCCTGTTGTAATTTATTATATTGCAATTCCTTCAAAATAGTTATATTTCTTAGGCCAATTATTACAACTTGCCGTTAGTTAAAGGCAGGATTTAATAAGACCAATAAATTGCTTTTTGTTATTACTAGTTAACTTTAACCTAAAGGTAAGGCAATCTTCCCAATAAATTTATCGATCAGTTTAGATTAAAAATTATTTGTAATAACAAAAAGCGATTTATCAGTCTTTTAAAATCCTGCCTTTAACTAACGGCAAGTTGTAATAATGGGCCTTATACTTTTAATTTCATTCGTTTTAGGTGACATAATACCTATACAGTAGAACCTAGAAAAAGTTAATTGCTATGTTCTAAGGTTCATTAAATTTTTCGACTAGTTTTTCATATTTATAGAACGAAAGAAATAAAATGAAAAATTAAAGAAAAAATTATCACTCTCCAGCATATCACTTAATTTGTTAATGTTAATGATCTGAAAAACTGACATCAAATACCAGTAAGATTGTCATTTTTACTTAAATGGAAAAAGAAAACAAATAAAAAAAAAAACAACCTGGGACTATCCAACATGACAGAGAAAAACGTGATGTGTTTGACAAGACTTAAAAGTTCAAAGTCATCTTTGAAGGCATGTTTTGTGCGAAACAATATTAATTTTTAATTTTGTAAAATAGGATTGATGCACCATTATTGTTTGGGTACCTTCAACAGCTTTCGAGGAACCCTTTTTAGATAGCTGAAAATCTTGTTCAATAACTGATGTGTCAATTGCCACTTCGAAATCGTAGTTATCTTTAAAAAACTCATTTAAAAAAATCGTTCGCCCTTAAATTAAATTTTCAGAGTGTTTAACTTTTTTAAGGTTCTACTGTATTACCTCATATTAAAAAAAAAAAAAAAATTAAAATGAACGTGGTTTTATTTTTGAAACCTTAATTAATTAACAATTTTATATAATAGATAACATAGAAGCAGTTTAGCAGTTGGTCGTCGTCATAGATTTTTTTCCAACAATCTGGTAAATTATTCCTTAAGATATTGTACTCGTATTTTAATTTACTAACGATACGCTAATTATTTTTACGATATATCAACTATTTTTTTTCCATATATAAGTTTTAAAAATAATTTGAGAACCTATGCCACTTAAATGCTCATTAAAAAAAAAGAAGAACAGCCAAGAAATAAGCATCTGTTTTACATACATACTCGTACATATTTGTATATGAAAAGTTCTATACTTTTAACAAAAAAATGCTTATGAATTTTTCTTTTTTTTCTAAACAGTAGCAGTTTTTCTCTTTTTCTTTTTTTTTTTCCAACCAGTTTTTAAACAAATAAAGAAAATATTCGTTATAATGTCTTTATTAGTTGTGGCACAGCAGACAAGAAATGTTGCAGTTGCAAATTTTTTTGTTGCTGCTGTTGTTTGTTAGTGATAAGCTTCTGGCTTAAAATCCACTTAAAACCGTGTGAAGACAACGACTTATAGTTTTATTGTCATTGTTGTTGTTATTGTTGTAGTATGAGTTACAACGGCATTTGTTGTAATTTTAGTTTTGAATGTGTTATACAGTGACTAACAACCAATCACTCACTCATTCACTCACTGAATGCTTTGAACAGTTTTCAAGACTTTTCGAGTTTGCCTAGTAGTAGTGAACAGTGGGTGACATTGTTAAAAGAACACTTATCATACGAGTATGTAAAATGAAATTTACATATTTGTTGTTATTTTTCTAGTTATTATTGTCCAATTTAATTTAAGTTTTTTTGTTTCATGCATTATTTTTTTTTTATTTTTTGAAATGTAATTAAAATATCAAAAAATTTAAAATAAAATAAGACTTTTTAATTACATGTGAGTAAGTCCGTCTATTTAAAAAGTCGTTAATTTAACTCGTTCAACTTGTTAAGAAACTCAAATAGTAATAATTTGTTTTGTAATCATTGGAGTTGAAAATTTGTAATTACTAGCTGGTAATTTTTTTTTTGTCTTCTTGTACAAATTGTAGTTTCAACTTTTAAAGCATTAACAAATTAATTAAATTTTGCTGAAAATTTTACAAACTTCTAATTAAATATGTTAAATAGTTTTAATTTAAATAAAATATATAATACACGTACACACATACATATGTATATGACTATTATAAAGTTCTACAACACAAAAAGAAAGAAGGTCTTTGTCTCAAAAACTACTCACAAATAAACGTCAAATCTCTTTAAGGACAAATTTATAAAAAAAAGTAAATTGAGAAATACTTGTTTAGCTAAAATCTTACTGTTATTTAGTGGCAGAGCTTATCAAATCAAAATGGCCAATTGATTTTAAGATAAGATACGAAATGTATTGGTTATGGAGAGATAAGCACCTCTCTATGACCATTTCGTGTCTGTTCAGGAGATTCTTCAGGAGAGTTTTTAATACCATTTTTGGGACATATTTATCCCCATTAGCAATACATTTCAGATTTAATATAAAATATAAAAAATTCACTATTTTATGTACCATTTCATGAAAAGTCAATTTATTTCATAATGGCTAATTGCCAAAAATTTCTATTTAAAACAAATCAAAAATGTTTAATGTAAAATGTTTTAAAATCAAAGAAATACGAGCATCTTGAAACAATAAAAAAATTTTATTTTTCAAAGATTTTAGATTTATTTCGTGACAATTTTATTATATATCAAGTGCCCTTCACCCTTCATGATCAAGGCACTTCTCATTGTCTCCTCTTTTTTTAAACTTTTTAGGTCGATCTTTGTTTAGTATTTTTTTTTATTTTTAATTTTAAAAGTAAACCATCAAAATGAATTGATCTATCGCTATGTCATTTCATATTTACATTTGAAATGTCTCAGTTTAACCATGTTAAAACCGCATTAGATTGTACTTTTGGACAATCCGCTTTCTTCGTTTACAACTTTAAAATAATGGGTAGCATAGTGGTCAACCAATTGGAGTGTCTACGCCAAAAACGGGTAACAAAATTTATAAAATTTTATTCGATGAGATTTCAAAAGTGCCATAGAGTGCATATTAAGGGAGATTTTTATAATGAGAAAGTTGTATGCAAGATGAATGCCCGCTTTACTCACAATAGAATATAAATAGTGTCATAAATATATTGCAATTTAGTGCTTGGCAAAGTGTCATCGCAATATAGTCGAGATTTTTTATTCATTCATAATAATGGATTAGTCGTGGATCCAACATTCCACACCTTAAGAAAAAACTAATTTAAAAAGTAGAGAGAATCGTGTTCAAAGGAGCCAAAAACAGTCCCACTTGCAGGTAAGGCAATAGCGTCTGGTTTTTAAGATGAGCGTAGAATTATCCTTTATCGAGTTTAAAAAAAAGACAAACAATAAACGGTAAGTATTAGGCTAAGTTTTGGTGCGCTAATAAAAAACAAACACATTTGCCATTGGGATGATCAAAAGTTCGCATTGCTTTATTACCCATTCATTTGCCAATTTCAGGTCCTTTGAATTATTTTCTATTTTCAGTTATAAAAAAATAGTTCAGTGGTAAAATGTGTACCAACAACAAATATGAAGAGTGTGCAGTTGATGGCTACCTTATTAACTACTAGACATCAGGGAAAAATGTATAAAGTTAAATACAGATTTGGTTGAGAAATAAAGAATTATTTTCTTTTCTAAATTTGTTGTTATTTCTTCATTAGCTCGTCTATTTTGCACCAGTAGACAGTGGATAATGTACTGATTCAATTTTGCATCAAATTTTAATGCCTTATTCTCATTTAGACTCATGCTTTACAGCCTGTTTTTAGAACACGAATGGTTTTTGACATTCGTCTTTTTATATGTGAAACAACAACAGAAACACTCAAATTTGTTAGTGTTTCTCATATAAAAAGACGAATGTCAAAAACCATTCGTGTTCTAAAAACAGGCTGTTAGTCTACAATCTTTCTAAGGCGGTCATTATATTCACTAATAGTACATAAAAAATTTTCTAAACTCTCTCAGACAGATGATATAAAATACTTTGAAATCAAAAAGAAAACAAATTTAGTTTTAAACTCTTAATGAAATAAAATTCTTGGAAAATTTTTACTTTGTTAGAAATTATGTCATAAGAATTGACGTTCATTACTGGTATTTGTTTAACAATTGGTTTTTCCATATTTGTGACTTTAATCCGTTCTAACGCTAATCCCTTTGTTAGGTACCTATGAATTCAACCATTATTTGTTAAGACTTCAGGAAGCACTTGTGTTAATTTTTTCGTCTACTAACGTGTCAATCGTTTTGAAAAATGTCTCATGTGGAATGTATTTTGAATATTGGAAAACTACTATTACAATCTACAAATGTATATATCGTATATATAAATTTATATAAAATTTTGAAAATTTGTTATTATGCCTTACCAGTTGGTGTATGGAAAATAAAAGAATTAAACTCACTTATGTATTTATTGGCACACAGCAAAATGAAATATAAGTGATTCAAGAAGAATACGAGTAACATTTGCATGACTCCTAAATCATTCATTAATCATTGAATTCATTTTACAGGCATTCTCAAATTCCAATAAATTCGTAAATTTTTGATGTCATAAAAATTAGCATAAAAAATCATTCGATTTGCAATAAAAACAAATTAAAATTATCTTCGTAAACACATGAAAAAACATGTTTAAATCATGCATTACACATTGGCTTATTAGGTGTTTCATACGTGCTACTCTACACTGAGCATTAAGAAAGAATGTTACACAGTAAAAAATCTAGATGTACATGCACAGAAAAAAATAAAAATGTGTTTCAATTAAAAAATTTGTGATATCAATTAAAAAATTATTTATTTTTTCAACAGTTAAACAAATCAATGCTATGAATTAACCCTTAAATGCATTGTGATGTAGATCTACATCGTATTTTGAATCGCTCGTATTTTGCAATGAAGAAACTTTTATAAAGTGTTTTTGGTTTTTTTTTTGAATAATAAAAAAGGGGATTTATCGTTGTTAAACATATCTAGGGCCTGTGGCAGCTAGTTTTATTATTATGGACAAAATTCTTCATTGACACTTTAGTTGAGAAATAAAAACTCATGCATTTAAGGGTTAAGCTGATTGTAATAATAATTAGAAGTATTCACAGTAAAGTTGTATAAAACATTAAAAAGTTAATTAAACCAATTAATTATTTAATTAAAACAAGTTTTTTTGTCATTAAACAAGTTAATTGGAAAAAAAATATCAATAATTTTTTTTTTTTGTATATTTAAGTGCTATAAACGTTATGACATTACTTGCTGTATAAAATTGGAATATACGCGTACCAAATGAGAATTTTTATAACACTCAAAATTTCTTTCTAGTTTTTTTTGTTGCCACAGAGCCTATAATTTCGTAGTATGTAATGTTTCTAACAAAACGAATACTATAATATTGAAATTTATTTCATTTAATGTTAATTATAAAAACAAAAACCTTAAATTTAAATAGATCAGCACAGTTCCCACCAAAAAATCCATAATAATTTATTATTATTGGGATAGTTTTTCTAACCTTTAGCTTAAGGTTATTTATTTTCTTTCTTTTCTTATATTTTTTGTTTTGTTTTTTTATTTTTTTTTTTTATTTTTTTTTTTTTTTTTAATTTCTTAAATTTTGTTGGTCAACGCTACTGTGTTTTTTCTAATTACAGTTAAAAAAATATATTCTATATGAATATAGAAAACAAAATATTTTGACCATAATTAGTACGAGTGTGTTTGTAGAAAAAACATACCCGTAGAAATACAAAATTAAAAGGGATGGGAATATAAAAAACAATTCAAACACATCATTAGGAATTGATTTTAAAATATGAAAATATGACTTCCAAATATAATATTTTTCTAACGGTGATGACTCAAGTGCGGGTGTACTTAAATAATAAAGAAATTAAAAAAAATATCAAAACAAAACATTTAAATGGAATGTTGCATGATAATGAAAGTAATGAAGATGATGTTTTTTACGAATTAAAAAGAAAGGTGACAGTTTAAGTCAGTCCAGTTTTCTGTACTATTTGTTTGTTTTGTTAGAGTAGATTCGGTAAAATAAACCGGAAACAGAAAGTGTTTTTTTTTTAAGAACTGAAACACAAAAACGTGCTTTTTGGTATGGTTTTAAGATTTTAGCATTTATTGTCTTGTCATTAATTTTTTTTTTGTCTTTTTCTTTTTGAAGAGACATAAATATGCTCTCTTTTTCTTTTTTTACACCACAGAATATTTTTTTTGTATACAACTAAACACATTTAAAAAAAAAATTTAAGCAAAAAATATAGAAAATTTTTGTAAAAATTTTGAAATTGTTTTAAAAACTTTTCTTTTCTTTTTACTTCTTGTTTGATCTTGGCGAAATTACATAAAATGGAAATTAAAAATATTTTACAAGAAAAGAGATTAATCTATGAAAATTTAAATAGTTTTCTTAAGCCGTTAGCAAAAAGAATACTAGAACAGGCAAAAATATGTATTATGGTTTCTTAATCCCTCTGTATTGTTAAGCCAGGCTTAACAGGGTCACTTATTTTCGCATCCTTCTTTCAAACAAATTAGTCTACTTTTGTTTTAAATAAACTAAAGGAAAAGTTCACATATTTGAAAGAGAGTTTTGTTTTTCCATTTACCAGGAAAATTTTATTTTTAGCAAATTCTAAGAGCACAGGGATTAAGATTAAAATCATTATCTATAACCTTTTTGTAAAATAAAGTTTCTTAAATTATATAGCCTTCTCTTTCTTGGCAGCAGGCAGCAGGCAAAAATACAATCCACACCTATAAGTCTGAGAGGGTAGTTAGCCTTGAAGTTATTTGTCATTTAACACGTAGCCATAGACCGTTTTAGACACTCATTTACACAACATATAATTGGTCTACCGCATATCATGTGATCACAGTGTAACAAAAGTGAAAAAAATTAAAAAAAAAAGATGAAAAACGTTATTATTACCACTACTTTATGTGTTTTACTTAAAGTCTGTGTACAGAATTTTTTTTAAAAGTAGGCAAAACCTACTGTGAATTGTTTGGTACACAATTTTTGTTTTGTTTTTTATTTTTTGCTTTTTATATGCACAGCCATGTATATTGCCAATTGCATGCCACAAAATATAATAGCATACCCTAAATTACATGCTTGCTTTGGCATATAAATTAAAAACGCATCTGCTTGGAAAAGAAGTTTCTAAATATTGTGATACAATTGCTACTACAGAACCATAAAATATAAAATCGAGTAAACAACAACCCTTTTTTTTATAAACAGAGAACAACCTTTAAAAAAATGCTTTTTTTCTTTCAGTTTATGATAAATAATTAGTTTTTAAATTGCAATAAATTATTAATTCTTTCATGTACATAACTTTTCTGTTTCTTTACAGTTTTTTTCTATTTTGTTTTGTTTACCTTTGCGTAAACGGCTTCACAGTGGCTCTACACTCAACAGAAGCCTTAATGGCTGCCGGTTTCTTAAAATCGGGGGATTTAGGCCCCCATCCTCATAGTTATGGCGGGCCTCATCCCCATCATGGACCACATGGACCTCTGCCGCCTGGTATGCCGATGCCGTCATTGGGACCCTTTGGTTTACCCCACGGCCTAGAGGCCGTTGGGTTTTCCCAAGGTATGTGGGGTAAATATCGTACCAATTTTGGTTAAAAAAAAACAACTTTTGCTTTAAGAATGTGGTGAAATATTAAAAACGTATTCATGAAAAATATTACATGTTTGTATTATTTTCTTTGACTTTTTTTCATAACAATTACTTATAAATTTAAGTTAAAGCCTCGTTTAAAAAAATATTTTATATTTGTTTTTCGTATTTCGCTACTACTTTGTATTTAATTGATGATTTTATTCATTGCTGACGATGCTATTCAAAGTAGTAGCGAAATATTAAAGATTAATATAAAATATATATTTAAAAGAGACTTTAAACTTAAATTAATTTATAAAAATCATTAGTATTATTATTATTATTTTTTTTTATTTATTTGGTTTGAAATTTGGTTTTGTTTTCATGAATACAATCGTTAATTTTTATTTAAAATTATGATTTTGTTTTAACTAGTATTAATTTTTTTTACATATTCTGCTCAAAGTTATAAAACATAAATTTTTTGAGACTTAATAGTGCGAGAATAATTTTTCTTATTTTATATTGTATATTCGCAGTTCTATTAGACATAAATTTTTCGAACATATTTTCTATTTTTTTGGTTTGAAAACATTTTGGTACAACTCACCCTATCTGACATTTCGAAAAGTATGATTCTAAAGTATCCAATTTAAAACATATTTTTTACTTTTTTAAACAATTCTTTAGTTCATTTGCTTTATTTTGATGAAAGAAAATTATTTTCGAGTTTTTAAGACCCATACACTATTTTAATTCTATATATTTTCACTTCACTCGCAACACACAACAGGTAATTTTCGAAGTTTGAATTTCCTATTACAGTAGAACCTCTCGTGTGAACATTGGGATTCCCAATCTTGGTTCAAAGAGTGAACCAAATGGTTCATGTTATCGTGTGAACAATTACATATTAGAAAGAAACCTATATTTTTGTCCACAATATGCGTTCCATAAATTCTGAATATTTCTTTTAACAACACTGCTAATAAATGTGTTTATTATGTTTTACTATCACATTGCAACCAGAAACTACCGAAAAAATAAACATCGCACAAAAAACAAACCGCATAAAATAAATCGCGTAATAAAAGAAATTGCACAAAAACAGGTTCTACTGTACTTTGTATTTCGACTAAAATTTTAACTTATTGACTTGTTTCTCATCACTACAAATAGAAACTTAGATTTCTATGAAAACCTGAAGCTCTAGTCTAGTAAGCCAACTACGGCAACTACATTTTATATAAAAGCGACAAATTCTTTTGAATTTTTCTTTGTGGCTATTTTCTAGCTGTTTTTTTCTTTAGATAGTTTCTGAACGTTGGCAACATTTTTTTGACGTTTTTATATAGCCTCTATGATATTACAGGCCCAAAGTGTTATAGTCTTTACAATTATTAGTATACAGCCAAAACAGAAAACAATCCATTTTATATACGCTTAGCTAGCACTGATCTATTCTATAGATTTTCTAGTATAGAGCAAAGGTTGGCCCAAATAATATATGCTAAAAATGTGACTGTAGTTGTGTGAGTAGAATGTGTACAATTGTGTGAAAAATTCCAGTAAAAATGCGTTTTTACTTTGGGCAGATGTATAAATTAAATATTTCAATTTCTGTATCAGGGCCTTAAACGGCCCAAGAATGTGTAGTATTCTCTTCATTTATAGAGTTTAATAAATAAGGGGTGCTGATTGCCTTCAAATATTTTGAAAACAATTTAAAAAAAAAATTTGATGTCTATTATCCAAAAATTTTAAGCAGTACATATTTGCGAATATACTTATATTTATGTATGTAATTAGATAATACAAAAATCCAGTCGATTGTAATTGATTTTTTTTATTATTTAGAATTCTATTAAAAACTTGCCTGAAAAGTTCTTATATTTTGAAGCTGAAATTGAGTGTTGAACTTGCTTTCAAAAATTAAAAACCTGTAATTACAATTATTTTAAATAAAATTTAATATTTTTTTATTTTATAATTTTAAATTTCTATACAGTTACTTTTAAAACCAAAGCATTAATAATCTCTTAGCAAATATTTCATTAATCAGTTCTGAAAGTCTTTTTTTTTCATCTCTCATGACAAATGATTTGTCATGACAAAACAAAATGTTTTTATGCAGATCCAACCTAAAGAAATATCTTCTTTTTTTTGTTTTTTTTTTGTACAATTCATATCAATAAAGTGAACTTTACTATGGTATGGGATAACTTAATTTTAAGCGAAGATGACATAGTGATTTCACTTGGAAAAATGACAATAACAACAACAGCAACAACGAAAGAAACCTTTTGGGAATATTTTTGTTAGCCTGCTTTTTATTTTATCAGAGGCTTTTAAAAGAAACCTAAAAAGATGTAAAAACAAAATATAAAACTGGTATAACCTACAAAATTCTGTACTCATATAAAATCAGGGGTATCAAGTGCAACCAGGCAAAATCTTTAAAAAGAGAAATAAAAACAAAAATTCTCAACAAAAAGAATAGAAGGAAAACGAAAATTCTTCATATCACTTTGGTACTGCTTACACAATAAAACATACCAGTTTTGTGTTTTATTTTTGGTTTCAAATGGAAAATATAAAATATTTTTTTTTCTTGTTGTTCAATACGATCGTCGTTTATTGCATCATTATCAATAATATTTGTCAAAATGAATAATGAGCGCTTGAGCGTGCACTGACTTGACAAATACAGTGACGTAGCAAATGACTAGTTAACAGACAACAACTGCAGGCACATATTCATATGAATGTTTAGTAGAAACCAAAGTAAAATGTTTGGTTACATAGAGTGTCGTTTTTTTATTTTCCATTTTTTCTTCTTCTTTCTTTTTTATTTATTTATTTTATTTTTATTTATTTTTTTTTTTGCTTGTCAATTTCTTTGATTCCAAAACAATAAATGACAAATTTTTATGAATAAAAAAAAAATATGGAAAAAATAATAATTAATGGCAAATTGTTAAGGCCATTTGAGTAGCATTGAAGTTAAATATTGTAAAAAAAAATTAATCTTAAGTAGTTTTTATAATTCAATTTAGGCTGACAAACGTTGAAAAATACATATATAAATTAGCTTTAGTACTCCAATACCAAGGATGAAACAAACGGTTATTTCACAGTATAAGGAATTATTTTCTTTAAGCTTAAAAAAAAATAAAAATATAAGAACTTTGCTCTTATAAACAGTGCACGTTTTTGGTTATCCCAATTGATTCAAAATCACTTTCCAATTCGCATAAAATATATTCTTTGCCCCACATCTATGTAATTCATAAAAATTAAAACACTTTTAGAATGGAGATTCTGAAATAAGCAGTTTTTTTTTATTTTAGGTCGTTTTTTTTTACTACCTTTCGTACGTAAAATTACACAAATTCAACTTTAAAAACAGCCTCCATTTACATGAACAAGATTTGGTTAATATGAAACAAAATCAAGCAGTTATAAACTTCGAAAAATTCTTTTAAATCTTTATATTTAATTGACAAACTTGTTAGACATGTAGCATCAAATAACTAAACAAAATTATACCTAAAACTCGAAAAAAGTTAACGAGTACGTAGTAAAATTAAATAAAATCAGGGAGCTAATAGCAGTATTCGATTTTGAAAGAAGTTTTTCATATGCATTACTAACAAATCCAATTAAAAAAGAAAAAAAAATTATAAGTATACATTTTCATTGCCTGCCAATATTTCTAATTTTATTACGAATTTGCTATTTCATAAAATAATAAGGCTACTAGGGCCTGATCTACATTAATGATTTCACTAATGAGTGGTAAGCACTTTTCGGCTGAGATATCATTAAAATTGCAATCGATATCTATTGAATTTCCTCCGATATAAAACAAAACTTAAATTTGTTAATGAAAAGTTGAGCTTCTGATTTAAATAAATCTAGAAATTAACTCTCGCAAAGTGTATTTAGTGTGGGTATAAATATAAAACTTGTGTAAATACTAGTAATTGAAGATACAATGCCGAAAAAGAAATCCTCATTTTCAGCACAAATCCTCTAATCTGACAGCATTTTTTACATACAAAAGTGTACAGCCTAATAAAACAACAATCTCTTTCGTTGCTACATGGTCTGGAAATCCGAGTTCGAATCCCAGCAAGATCAAATCATTTTGTGCAATTTCTTTTATTTCCTTAGAAACACTTTAATTAGATCCAGGAAGACCATCTACAAATAAACCGCTGCCCGACATACCACTCTATTCCACCTTAATCAATGTCAACAAAAAAACGAATGATCAGGGAAAAAAGCGCCACCTATTGGGAAGTAGCAGATAGCAGCTAAACCTACTCAGCGAAGGCACACTCACCACACAATCAACATGCAACGATGAGGCAATTGCTGTTGATCATTCAAGGGTGAAGGTATAACACTGACCTCTGAATGATCAATTCACAGCAATTTGTCTCATTCCTAAGGCGCTTAATAATAATATAATAATTATTAAGCTAACTGTCCTATCCAAAATTCCAATACAATGCACAGCTTTTAGTAGGGGTTTACCCCTGTGTATTGGTCTCAAATAAAAAAATATCTAATTTTTTTTGCAATGATTTTTTGATAATCAAAGGATAAAATAATGTCCGTGAAGGAACTGTTTACAAGCCGAACTGAACATATTTTCGACCTGAGCTAAGATAGTCTTCTCAGAGTTCGTTGTGTTCTAATTATCAGAAAATCACTGCAAAAAAAAAAATCGAAATTCTTAATATAATTTAATGATGATCTAATTAGAGGTTTCTGAAGAAACAACAATCTATTTCAATCACTCTTTAGCCAGCAATGCTTAAAATGGCTTCAAGAAAATGTAAATTATCCATGTTTTCTGGATTGAATATAATAAGGGACTCCTTTAAATCAAATGGTAATATTTTCATGATATTTAAACACGTGTCCTAGATACATATACGTACGTACGTACATACTACATAAGTATATTTGTGTAATGGTTACTAAAAAATTAATCGGAGCAGTAGTCAAATATTTAACTGAATAAGCATTACCATGTACATACATATTATGTATTTACATATTTTGTAAAATAACAATTATTTGTGTAATAATTTAATTCTGTCCTCATAAAAATAAGCTTTTTTTAATGCTTTGGGCTGTTTATAATACAAAACTTTGTCTTTTTTTTACTTTAATGTGTATACATATTTCTATTTTCTTTGGACGTATATATACGCCACACGTATTAAGTGTCAAAATCTTAATGAATTTTTAATTTTCTATGGTGTTTTATCGAATTTTTATAGCATTTCAATTTAATTTTTTATTGAAATTATTGTTTCATTTAATATTTAAAATTGAAAAAAAAATTTAACATTTAAATTGTGTACGAAGAAAAGAAATTTAAAAAAGTGGATCAGTTTTTATGTATTTTAAATTTTAAATGGCTTTTAATATACATATTCTATATACAAGTAAAAATAAAAACAAAAATTTTTTACTGAGCACCAGTATGATTAAAAAAAAAATATAAAAAATATGCAAATTTTTTAAACATATACATAAGTAATTTAAAAACTATAATTTAAATTATAACAAAATAAATTTTTTTCTAAAAAAAAACCAGAATCTTTAAAAGAAACGCCCATTTTAAAATAAAAAACAAACATACTCGTATTTTATGCCATGCCATCATACACATGAAACTAAACAAACTGAATTTTTTGGCTTGTCCGTGAATAAATAACTGTTTTGGGAATTCCAA
Organism: Metopia argyrocephala; assembly: GCA_963576795.1. NCBI lineage: Eukaryota > Metazoa > Arthropoda > Insecta > Diptera > Sarcophagidae > Metopia > Metopia argyrocephala. Next base: position 16,124,251 of record OY756208.1, on the reverse strand, counting down.
CAAAAGTCAAAAGTCGTACAAAATCGTATGTTTATAAGGTTATCTTGTGTTAAAAAAAAGGAACGTACGTTGAAAAAGCTGAGAAGTGATAGTATTTATCTCGTTGGCATTGTCGAGCGCAAAACAAGGGCCCGATTTTCAAATTTATTTCAACACCTCTAATTACGTTTAAAAAAAACTTAAAGTGAACTTATTTTTAAAACAAATATCTTCCATACATACATAACTGGCTTTTACAACCCTGTGTCAGAATTCTCGCAGCACTCATGTTGTGTGTGTTAATTTTTATCCACGAGTAGCTGGACCTAAAGTTTAATGTCGACTCCGAACGACAGACTTATTCATGGCATTTAGTTACTCTTACTTAGCCAAACAATTCTCTTACTTTTATTTTTATACTGCAGTTGTTTAACGTAAACTTATGTGCTAAAATAAACTTAAAAAAGTTTTGAAAATATTTCAAAATTCATAATTTTCTACTGCAACCCTGTTTCAGAGTTAGGGCTAGAGGTAGTCGCCGAAAAAAATATTTTTTTTCATATTTCTTTTTTTCAAGATGTCAGAGCTAAGTTTTGAACCCGGAGACCACTAGACCACGACTACAATTTTTTGTATAATTTTTTTTTAATTATCTTTTTTATTTAAAATATTAAAGAGTTAATTTTAATATTAATTATAAAAACTCTTCTGTTAAGCTTTAAAAATCAAAAGTCCTCTAAAATTAAAACCTTTAAAAGAGATGACATCTGACAATATTAAAGAAAAAATAAAATGAAAGCAGCTGTTAAATCTTCTGTTGTTTTTTTAAGAACATTTTTAAGGCACGTACATGTTAATAACTTTAGAAAAGTTTTTTTTTTGTTCAACAAAAAAAATGAATTCAAATGCTCAACCGGGATCATATAACTGGCTTAGAAAATGCACTGTGATATACCCTTTTGAAAAAAAACCCACTAAAACAACAATAGAAATAAAAAAAAAAATAAAAACATTAAAAAACTATTTTCAAATATTGCAACCGACGGCTGAAACCAAAACTATACATTTACAAATAGCATCCAAAATAGGGTGACGAACAAAAACGATTGTATATAATGAATAACGTGGTATGGATTAAAAACGAAGTAAAATTTATGGGGTATATAAACAAACAAAAAAATATTTGTTTATATACCAGTTATATACCATAGACACATACATACATACATGCTCGAAAATAAAACACAGTTTCCACCAACCCAAAAACGTTTTTCCCATTTTACTTTTAAGGGTGGAAATATTGTTTGAAAAGCATCTGATATTGAAAAAATAAAAAAATATCTAATGTGATATATAGATTTTAAGGGTGGATTTTATTACTTTTATATAAAACGTATGATAGAAAATACAAACAGGGGAGTAAGTCAGAGAAAAGTATGGCGTTTTGTTTTTGTTTTTTAATAATTCTAAAAATCTAATAACAATCCTATTCACTTCTCTAAAACACCTTTTTTCCCAAAGAGCGTTTTTCTTATATTATTTGACGCCATTTCCTTAGTTTTATTTTTATTTTATTTTTTGTATTCTATGTATATTAATGCTTAATAAACAGCAGGATATTAATGTCCTTTTTTATAAAAATTAATCTCTTAATTAATTAGTTTTTTTATACATATTTAATATATGGTCTGTCTTTCAAACTTATTAACTTTCAGTTTGACTTTTATGTCTCATTTTGTTCAATTTTTTTTTTGTTGTTTATTTTTTGTAAAATATTTCACCACATTGTTGAGGCATTATTTATATTTTTGCCATTAATTTTTATTATTATTTTATTTTTCTATACATTTAACTCACAGGTGTTAATACCCGTAAACAACGACGTGAAAGGACCACATTTACCAGAGCCCAGCTGGATGTTTTAGAAGCTTTATTTAGCAAAACACGTTATCCTGATATTTTTATGCGTGAAGAAGTGGCTTTAAAAATTAGTTTACCAGAATCAAGAGTACAGGTAAATATAATTTTAAATATTTGTCTTCAATTTTAAATATATTCTGGTATGTGATCAACGGAAATTTTAAGTTGCTAATACATCAAAATCTGCAAAAATTTTGAATTCCTTTTTTACTTAATACTTAAAGGACTATGAAAACTACTTCCTTGATTATTTAAATTTAAATTTAAACAGATAAGTTTTATATGACTTTGAAAATATTCGATCGAAATCGTTTTTCATCACAGACCGGATTATGACACATTCTGATTTATTATAACACATCTAGTTCTCTGTAATATTCATAGACTTGAAAATCTAAAATGATTTTAAATATCAAATGAAACCTTAAAGTTTAAAGTAAAAAAATAATGAAGCTATATTTATAACACCTAAGTTCTCATCTGATAATAAGAGATTATAACAGTTACAACTCAGACAGCAGTAATTTTTAATTTTGAAGGGTTTTGAAGAAATCATTAAATATATTTATGAATTCTGAGAAATTTGCTACACATACCCAACTAGAATACAAACGATTTTTTTTAATTTATGGCTCATCATCAATAGGAAACGAAGTTGCCAACGTCATATCACCAAATCCGAAATTATTATACCAAACAATATTTAAAATTGCAATGTTTGGCGAGAAATCGCTAGGGATGAAACGATACAAGAATTTGGTAAATATGATATACGTATATAAAAAATTTGAGTAATCAGACACTTCGACATCGAGGTCATTTGGGTAACCAGACATAGCGATATTATGCTACAAGACAGAGTAGGATGACACAACAAGAATGAGTTTTTGTGTGTACCTGTCATGAGACTTACCGCACGCCACCCAGTTGCATGGGTGGTAGTCAAATTTAAGTGTCTGACCAGCGCCACCCAAAGCCGGTACCCTTAAATTTGGAACATGCCCAAGACACGCCGGTCAGAAGAGACCCATGGACATTGGGTTAACAATTTCGTTACTACCATTTCCTGGATAGTATCAATCCTCCTTCTTAAGGAGGTTAAAACTACTATTCAGCATATACCACTGCCACAATATGTACTCCCCGAAGGACCGCACGCAAACCATCAGACCGATTTGCTTCACTCCCCGAATGATAGAGGAGCACAGGCAAACTAGGTGCTTCCTGATGCCCATAGTACCAGACTAGAGAAAGAAACTCTGGTCAGTCCCTGAGATCATCAGTAATAAATTACTCTCTGTCTATAGCGTGCGGGAGGCCAGCCTGAGCTAGGTGAACTCCATATTCCCCGGCGAGTACAGGCCCCTGGTGTGACGTATCACCAGAAGTCTGTTACTGTACCCCCGAAGGGGAGTACGACGACACAGATACTTTCTCTAAAAGAAAGTGTTGCTTTGTCTATCTCAAATTGTGTTCTTTAGAAGAGGGACACAGAATCCTTCTTGCAAACAGCCAAAAAGCTATGGCCAAATGTTAGTAGAAAAAGAACGGCTCACTATTGAAAGAGAAAGGATGAGGAATATCAAAATTATCGTCTGCAGAAATTAAGGCCCAGATTATGTTTCACAACAGTTGTAAATTTGATGTTGTATTTTTAAAATTGTGATTATGATTTACAACACTTATGTATGAATGTGTTAACCATATACTTTGGGTATTATTTATCGAAGCCAATACAACACAACCTTTAGGTTTTGTGAACGATAATTGGGGCCTAATGCTAGATAAGATTGTAAGCAGTGAGTTTGCGGTTATTATACCCGAAACAAAGCAGTAGGTGACGTTTCCGCCCTAACTGCATTCACAGATAAAGACGATCTCCAAAGGGTAGCAAAATTGAGTGAAAATTTCTGAAATTTTGAATTGGAAATTACCACGAATTGCATAGCAGAGTAATCAAATTTGAAATTTAATGATTGATTAGGAAATTCTCGACGTAAAACATTTGACTCACTGTCAGCAATTGGAGACGAAACATTTTTTTTTTTAATTTTTAAGTGTTTTGATTACTGTTTTTAAAAATGTTTTATCTAATAATTGCTTTTTTAATTTTAATAGTTTTGTTTAAGAAAATAAGTGCACGAAGCACCATAAATTACTTTTTTTCTTATGTGAAACCAATGCTCTCTATTAATACGGAAACTTTATCTTTTCTTTATGCGACTTTTTTGTGCGAGTTTTTTAAGAACTTATCTATCGCGTAAAAACAGAATTACGTGTATATAAAAGAAAATTATTGCTTGTTGCCTTTAATTAAGGACAAAAATATCGAACAATTACAAAAAATTCGTTGGCTATTGCTAATGGGTAGTTCTGACTATTTATAAAATATTTATAAAAAAATTTATAAAGAAATTCTTTTCTATAATCACTCTGTGAAACAAACAAACATACATTTGTATGGTTAATTACTCTAACTAAAAAAGGATTTCGGGAAATACTGCTGATATTTAAAAAAAGACAATACAACAGTTCATTTATTACCTATACTTATGGGTTAAAAATAAAATGAATTTATAAGTAATTCTTAATTTATTATATTTCTTAATTTGCTACAAAAAAGTTCTACTGTACGAGTATATTTTATTACTTTAATTACAACTTTAATGTTTGCTTTAGACAAGTGAGTGACTTTACACAGACAATTCTGAACTATTTAAATGTCAATTACCTTTAAGGTGTTGGTTTTCGTTATTGTCTTTCTTTCTTTTTTCAATCCATCTAAACCACCTACACTGCACAAACTGACTGACACCTACTGGGTAAATCGTGTAAATTACAATACTATAAGCAATAAATGAAAATGAAATAACGACGAAGAAGAAGTCATGAAATAAAAGAAATTCAATACAATTCTATTATTTCTTTTTACGATTTCATTTCATACTGTTGTTGTTGTTATTGTTGTTGCATTTTTATGGAATTGAACACGTACCATGTTAAGAAATCAACTACTACCGGGCACTTAAGGATACCATAGGAAAGCTACGACAACACATTAAAAGCAAAACAAAAAAATACAAAAAAAAAGAAAACTAACCTGAGACACTATGAGTGAGTCGAGACCAGGCCAGACCACTAGACATACATACAGACAGCTACAGTTGACAAATCTACAAAACAATCAAATAAAATGTAATGAGGAATATTAAAGGTACTTGTAAGGTATAGAAAATAACAAAAAAAAATGTAGGCCTTGTTTGTAAAAAGAATTGTGCATATGCTAAGAAGTAACAAAAACATACAAAAACTACTTGCAACGTGTCAATTTTCACGAGTGGTCAATTGGTAAAAAAGGCTTCTCTATGCAACAAATAAAAAACAAATGTTCATGTAGTTGTTGTACATGTAACACACGTATGTATGTATGCATGTATATTTAGCAAAATTTACATGTCTAGTTGCAAGATGTACAAGTATTTAAGCAAAATGCAACGTTAGCAACAAAGAAAACAAACAATGCAATTCAAAAGACTGCAAGCCTGTTTTCTTTTTTTTTCAGGTATTTTTAAGCAAAAATACAACACACAAAAAAAGGTATTCAGTGTCACGTCCTTAAATTACATATAATCGATTTTTACTTTTTTTTTTTTTATTTTGTTTTTTTTTTTTTGCATTCTTACAACAGGGGACAACATTATTGCCACACAAATTTTGGCAGTAAAAAAATCCTTTTCTTCACTATTTGTTTATTATCACAGTTGCTGTTTACAGCAGCGGCTGTGTTTGCTTATCTTGTTGCAACATTCACCATTCATTCATCTCAACCCCTGATGCGACTGTTGTACAATATAAAAATATATGTAAACAAACAACACTCAGAGAGTGAAAAAAAGAGAAAGAAAGTAATGAAAGGACATTTACAACATGCCACCAATCATTTTATTTATTTTTATTACAATTTTACCCCGATTTTGTTTACTTTGTGAGTACAACTAAGAGATGACATCTCAATTTTATGCCATACAGATCCTTTAATTCAATAAATTCTCAAATAGACCCAAAGGCATATACTGTTAGCTGGGAGTTTCTGCGTAAATGATAAGAACTTTTGTTTCGTTCCTTTAATGTTTGTTTTGTTAAGATTGTTCATTTTGTACCGCTAAATTGTTCATGTTGCAACATAATTATGTCATCAAATTTTATTTTATGAATTTATTTTTATTTACTTTTTCTTGGAAAATGATCCTAAACAAACAAAGTTTTAATGTGATTTAGTTTAAAGCCGAAACTTTTCTATACAAGCAATATGGAACAAAAATACATATACACAAATTGTCACTTTGTTAAATAGACCTAAAAGACACGTTAACCCTTAAACGGGTGTTGTCAAAAAATCAGCAATAGTTTAAGCAAACCATCAATCCGATAACAAAGCATAACTTAATTTAAGTTTAGTAACGGCAGATTTTTTAAAGAGTATTGCATAGAAATTTATGAAATAAACGTCTTATATCTTCTATGAATACGGCAGTAAATACAGTAGCCGCTCGGTTATATGAATAACTGGAGATATAACTTACAGAATAGTGAACAACAAAATCTAAACACATTGGGTTCTAAAGAGAGAACACAGCCTATCTCTACTACGCGAACAGTTTTCAACAGAATATTAAAATGTTTAATACATAAACTGATTTTTCAGCAACAAATAATAAAATTATAAATCGCTGCATAAAATAATGGTTTTCCCTTTTTTTATCATTTATTTGCTAAATGCCTTTATTTTCAACAATATTGGTACCGTTTTAAAAGGCAACAAAAACTATACCACTAATTTTTCTTGTTTTCTTGAGAAAATAACGGTTTGTTTAATTAGGGATTGATTTCTATGAACATTTTCTAGAAAACGTGCGTCCTAGCTATCTACCTACTTCAATTGATGAAGTCAAGATATGTACAACGATACTGACTTAAACAGAAATATTAGAATTCGTCCTTGGCTTATACTAAGTTCCATATAAAACAACATTTTTAAAGTCTATACGTACCTACGACAGCAAAGGAAAAATTTTATTGTATTTACTTTTTACACCTTTTACACCAATAACACAGCTCAATAAAATAATTTTTATGTTGCTCATGGCAACAACTGGTTCCACTTTTATTAGGTTCTCAGAATCTGCATGTATTTTAGTCTATCAGCTCTTCTTTTTAAAACCTGTACTTTTTATATAATTCTTAACAGTCCAGTTGCTGTGCAGTGAGTTCAAATTATAGTGATATACCATGTATTTTATATACGAAAAACTCAATAGAGCACGACTAGTTATTCTAATATGCAATATAACTCCAAATAACTCAACAGCAACGCAGTATAAATACTAAAAACTCTATTCTAAAATCCTGCTCACTATAATAAAAACAAACTGTTTGTAGGCTGGTGTAAATTGTTATTTCAATGTTGCCAGAAACTTGTTAAAGTTAGAAAAATTGTTAATATATAGATGGCACATGTTTTTCTTAACAAGAATAAAATACTATTTTAGGAACATTATTTAACAAATATGTATTTTATACGAAAGGTTTGTATAGGTAACTTTGCAGCATTTCTTATGAAATTTTGAATACAATACCAGATCAAAAAAATATGGATTAAAAAAAAGTTAACCTAGGACACTACAATAATAAAATTTATGTGAACTCAGTAGAATAAATGAAACGAATACTATTAACAATTGTATATTTGACGAAGCTATAGTAATATGCTTAACAAATATCATATCATTAGGTATCAATAGATGAAAGGTGATACAATATAATAGTGTAGGATATTAAAAACTAGAGCATATTTAAAGTTAAATTCTTTAAGTTGCTCCCTTCTAGGGCACTCTTCGATGTGCCTTATTTGAACTTAAAAAAACCCTACTTTTTTAATATTAATTAATTAATTTACTTAAGCACTGTTAGGCTTGTTCTTCTGTCATATGTTACAAGCATTTTAATCATTCTTTTTAGGGTGGAAAAACTTTATATCCCAAACAGTTTGTAGCAGGGATACTCAAAACAATTCGTAAAGCTATATATACATTTGGATCTTAAAGATTTTGCAAATATTATATTACGAATAAATTTGGTGCAGAGTGAGTGAAATGAATGCCTTTATTTGCTAATGCATCCTCTAGAACATCAGGATACTTTTTCGGGAAATTATTTGTTTGACTGCCTAACTCATTTGTATCTATTTTTTAAAAATTATCAATTATTATTGATAGTTAGAGCATCTAAAATGGAATACTAAATTATGTATGAAAACAAAGAGGTGATCTTTCATTTGCCCGTAATTCAACTGACTGAAGTTTTCTGGGTTTCTGTCTTGAAGTCCAGATAGCGTTTTGATTTTTTCAAATTCAGAAAATTGTTAATTCCTTATAAACTAAAAAAATTACGCTAGATAAACATAAATTTGGATAACAATTAAGAAATCAATGTAAGATTACAGGAGTTTTTTACTAGAAATTTTTGAACGATATAAAATTATATTCCAAACAGGGAATAAAGTAAATATTTGGTTGCATTCCAAAAGCTTTATTCTCCGCTTTTTTTTCTAAGAAGTATAACGTATCAGTTTTTGAAGATCACTCTTTTTCTAAAGCTTAAAATATGTCAGTTGCACCAATTTCTCCCAAAAACTTATACAGTCCTTGCAAGTTTTAAAAAAATATCGACTGCTTCGAGTATAGGCTCATCTACAGTAGTGCCTAATAAATTTAAAGCACGTGATCTGCTTAAAGATCAATTGGTTTAGTCAACAAATTGTTTTACGATTAAACATTAACAGCCTTATTTATATTAAAAAGTTAGCAGCTCGTTGTATGTAGTGACTAAGTTTGACATTCCTATACGTGGAAATTCTTACTCAAACGTACGAGTTCTTTAATTTTATGAATTCTCTGATAGTATATAGCGGTTAATAAACTTGACAGTTTTTTGTCCTATATTCTAACGAGTTGATAATTTGTCATTATAAATGCAGCCGTAAATCATTATGTCTCAGCCACATTTTTTAAAGTAAAACCAGGCCATTTCAGTTCTGCGGGTCTTTTAACGGTTAATAATATGATTTACGAATATGTGTTAATTGTGTGCAACTATCATAACCTTAATGAAAAATTACGCAGAAAATTTGTCAATTTCCTCTAAAGTTTTAAGCAAATATGTACCACAAAAACACCCCGTAAATGTACATTTCTCTTCCGGTCTGGAATAAAACAAATTCTAATGTTTACCCAATATATTAAGGAAAACGTATCATGAAAAATCAAAAAACGAAACGTAAATTTACACATGTTACTCGTTGTCTAAAAAACGAAATGTTCACTGAAATTTTACGAAAACATTCAAAGTGTTCCCAATAAAAGACGAAAAAAAAACACATAATTTTGTTTTTTTTTTTTTTGCTGTCTCTAATTTAAACATAAAGAAAAATGTTTTTTATGGTTTCTTTAATGGTCTTTAAAACCAAAGTCACAAAACCATACATCAGCTACTGCTTGCTACTACCACTCTTTCTTTTCTAACAACATCTATTTATGCAACACTGCATACGTATGTGTGTAATAATGTTGCATGCTACAACATACATACGATATAGTACGTTATTACTATTTATTGTTTGCTATTTGTGGTGTATGTTTACTTTTAAGATTTATTTATGTCAGTGATTTAATGTAATTGTTTATTTTCATTTCCATTTGTATTTGTTGCTTATAGGCTTTTGCTTATAATGCAACATTCAATTTTAAGCAATTTTTACTGGTTTTGGTTTTCGCTGGTAATGATGGTGGTGGTGGTGTGGTCTTGCTTGGCTTTATTCACTGGGTGTTATAATCATTTATAGTTACATGAACAATTTAAATGATTTACTATAATCATATGTTATATGTTGTACTAAAAGAATTTACTAAAAAAAATGGTAATAACAAAAAGTCATAAAACAGGGTTATAAATATCTACTAAAAAAGATAAAATTCCAAAATCTATCGATAAGGATAAGGCATCGCCCACACAAACTACAAGTGTAACAATAAATGACGTTTATTTGATTAAACAATTACACGATTAAATGAGCAAATTAAAGGGGCTCAAACCTGAGCCTTCAGCATCTAATAAAAGTGTTTAACTTGGTGTAATTTATTTCAAATATGAATGTGGACAAGTAGTTCTTATTTCGTTCCTGGGATAATAATTTTTTTATTTTTATTTAATTTTAAAAATAAAATTTCCGTCTTCTGGCAAACCGTTAAATGCACTGTTATAATATTCTCTTTTTTGGAAGACGTTAGGCCTAAGACATAATCGAATCGTGGATTAACGAATACGTTACAATTTCGGTTTTTATTTCTTTTTTTTGTGACCTATACTCAGGGTTAAACCCCTACTAATGCCAGTGTTGTCAGATTAGGGGGTTTATTACCATAACATGGATTTTTTTCTGAAATGGGGATAAACAAATTCATTTGGGTATGGGAATTTTATTGGGGAAAATCGACAAATTTTCGGCGATTTTTAAAATTTTTTTTACTTATTTAATTATATAGTTTAGAGTTGTTACATTCGGAACAGACAATGAAAGATTTTCATATGAAAATATGAATTTATAAGCAAGATTTGCTTATAAACTTCTTTCTTGGTTTAAATTTGGTTTATTTTCTCATATAAATAAAAACATCCCCATATCAATATTTTCCGCCACCGTTTGTAATGGTTTTAATTGCGGAATGAATTCAGTATTAGAGGGTCTTTTTACAGTTAAATTACTTCTTTCGTAGATAAACAAACGAATTTTAGTTTCATTTGACCACAAAAAACTTCACATATACTTAATGGTATGGGAATGTTTTTCATACTATGGCATAGGAACTTTATATAGATTGAAGGTACAATAAATGCGGTATACTATACAAATATTTCGAACAACATCATGATGTCTTATGCTGAATATAAAATGGCACATCGATGGGGATTCGACAAGACCCCTAACATACATCGAAGGGGGCAAAACATTGATGTCAAAATAATAGCGTCAAGGCCTAAAATCCTATTGAAAATTTATAGCAAATTGTCAAAGAGGCTCTTTGACGAAAAAACCCTTCTAATAAGGAACAGTTGTAGGAATTTGTTAAAAATGTGTGGAAGAACATTCCAATCGATATGTTTTAAAAACTTGTGGACTCAATTTCAAAACGCTGCTTGGACCTTATTAAAAATAAGTATAATTCCACTACATACATGCAAAATTAAAGTTACAGTTTCTGTGGGGATTTTTGGGGATGAACTAATCAGGGTTTTGGGGATTTTTGTGGATATGAATTTCAAATCGTGGATAAAAATTTAAAAATATCTGACAACCCTGACTAATACTGTGCATTGTATTGGAATTTTTTGTGGAAAGTACAGTACATTATGACAACAGAACATATATTTTGTTTTCTTATATTATTAAGCGCCTTAGGAATGAGACAAATTGCTGTTAATTGATCATTCAAAGGTCAGTGTTATACCTTCACCCTTAAATGGTCAACAACAATTGGCCCATCGTTACATGTTGATTGTGGTGAGTGCCTTGGCCAAGTAGGCTTTAACTGTTATCTGCTACTTCTAAAATAGGTGGCGCTTTTTATCCTCATCATTTGTTTATTGTTGTTACGGTGGAATAGAGTGGAATGTCAAGGAGCGGTTTCTTTGTAGATGGCTTTCTTGGAGTCCGCCTTACGCTATGTGTCGCATATGGCGGTATTAATACACAGTATTGCCATTCTGCAATTAATCTTGATTTGTTCAATTTTACTCCCAGAAAATTATTATTTTTATAGAGAAAAGTGAGTAGTCGCCGTGGTCTAGTGGTTAGTGTGTTGGCTTACTAAGACGATAGTGCCGGGTTCAAATCTCAGCTCTGACATCTTGAAAAAAAGAAATATGAAAAAAATATTTCTTCCGGCGACTACCTCTCAGATGTTTTCTGTCAAAAGCTCTGAGAGTAACTGATTGCCAAGAACAAGCTTCTCAAATCTGTCGTCGACTTTAATCCGTATGTCCCGGTACTCATGGATGAAAATTAACACACACAACATGAGTGTTGCGAGAAGCTAGGCCGTAACTCGGACACAGGGTTTTAATGACCAATATTCGAGTATTCAAAGAAAATACCAAATTATATTTGACAAAAATTTGTTGTATTACGAGTTCTAGTTTCGAATGTAATAACTTTTGAAATTTTAATTTAATGTAATATGCCGATTATCTTTAAAACACCTAGTAAATATAAAAAGAATAATATTTTGGCGAAAAGTGATTGCATGGTGCACTTTGTAATTTTCAAGTAGGTTGTTTTTAATAAAAAATTCGAACCATTTAATAAAATTTGTTTGTTTTGGAAACTTTAAATTTATCTTTAATTATTAGATCTTATAATATCATCAGATTTGACAATTACTGACTGTAGAGTGGCAATGCTAAGCATGGTGTTAGGAAAAGAGCCATTTCATATGGTCTAAACATATTTTTCACCCACAATATCTTACTTAAAGATTAAGGGCCATATGTAAAAAAAAAACTATGTAGCTGAAATCATCCTTAGGAAGACGGATATTAACACATGAGTACATTATTGACTATCCATACCTTAAAAAACTAGACATTTCTATTACCTAGAGTGTAGGCGGTAATTCTCAGGGACTACAATGTCACCTAATAAACGCTACCTTCACTTTTTCTTCGTTTTCATCAAAAATTAAATCCACCAAACTTCTCAAATTTAATGTTTATTTTTTTTATTTTCAAAAGTATTCACAGCACAAAATCCAACTCAATTGTTTGATGTTGGGTTGCCATCCATAATCGATCCAAAAGAATTTTATTTAAATTTAAGCCAAAATTTTAAATCTTATTTTTACATATTTCTTTAATACTTAAAATTATAACCAAATTTAAAAAAAACTAAATCAGAAAAACTACAAAAAATCAAGCACGACTTTTAAAACCAAGTCAAACTCATATTTATTGTAAAAAAAAATCTAATAACAGCATTCACACATACACATGTATAAATGAATAAATATACTTAAATAATTGTTGAAATGATAGTATAATGTTTTGCCACCGGGCTTATCTATACCAGAACAGAACAAACATTGACGCCCTTGTGTGTGTTCTCACATGCCTTCCACTAGTACATATTGTCATTATGAAACGTGATTGTCGACAATGTAATGTAATGATGATATAAAATTTTGTTATTTGTGTTCTCAAAGCCAATACGAATTTCAACCGTAAATACAATGGTTATGGTCTAATGCCTTTTACGAAAAATATGAGAATGATGTTGCCTACGATGATGGGTGGAAATGTTGGTTAAAACATTTGACAGCCTATCCAATCAAAAATTTTTATTATAATGATAATAAGGTTGCTAAATGTGCACTTTATATACGTACATATATAAAGAGGGTTGTTGTAAAAGACCTAATGAAATATTAATCATAAAGCAAAAATTTTCATTTTCAAAAAAAAAAAGTAAACATTTCATAACGAATAACCTGGGCTAAGCGTTAACGTTAATTTTTTAACGCTAATAGCTTAGAGACCCTGTATTTCTAAGGGTAAATAATAATTTGTCATTTATTTTTGAAAAACTACCGTTGAATTAATTTTGCAATCTATAGGGGGTTGATATTTAAGAGAAACTAGTTTTTTTGTTTGTTTCTGTTTGCTAGTTGTTCTATGCTGGCATATATTTAGGGAGTTTGTATTTGTTTAGCATACATTTAGGGGTAATTGTTGACAAATAGTTACAGAAACTCACCCTCCCTAATAAAAATTAAATCCAAATCAACTCTTTTTTTTACGTTAATGTTGGTGACAACACATTTTGATTAATTTTATGCTGAGATTTGCAACCATTTGTATAGGTTGCCACCACCACCTTAGTGCTAAGCATACTCGTACATCCTATAGAATTTATAAGGAAAAAATTTCTTTTTATTTTTTTTACTTTTATACTCCTTTTCTAGTTATGAATATAACAGCTGTGGTATTGTTGAAAATTTCTCATTGCAGATTAATTTTTTTTTCAACTTGATTTCCAATTTTGTTACTTTTTCTTTTCATACTCAGTTAACATTTGTAATGTAATTTTGTTTTGTTGTAAAAAGTTTAATTTTTTTTTTTTTGATTTGTTAAACACCATACATTTATTCATTCAATCATTGCCAAATCATAAGTATTATCATCATTGTCACATTATATACTCGTTTGCATTTGTAATTTTATTAATGCCTGAATTATTTCTAAAATTGAATTTGAATTGAATATTTCATTTTAATTATTCATTCTTCTCCATTTGAATTGCTTGGTTGCTTTAAATAAAAGTGAAACTGAAAAGACTTTTAATAATTCTTGAATTTGTTAATTCAATTGTAGTTGAAAAAAATTTAAGTAAAAAATGGAAACAAGTTTTTTGGTTCCAATATTAAAATGATCAAATTAAAAATATACCACAATATTTTTAATTAATTGCTATGATAGGCATTTAGTTTTTAGGTAACAAGTGAAAACTCGAGGTATTTATTAAACGGGATACAAAATTTCTTAAAGATCTTCTTATTCGGAAAATTATTCAATGTACGAATTTCGACACTCCACATTACTCTTTATGTTTTCTGAAAATGAAAAAAGCCATATAATAGTATTATTCATTCGACTTAAACTAGGTAGACTTTGTCTTGCACTTTTCTTAAGTGCAGGTGTATGGGAATAAGCTACAGACAACAGCGGTCCTCAAATCCAATACAAACTATGCCATCGATTAAATTTAGCGTCAGTTATGCGCCAGAGTGAATCTTAAAACTAATTAAAGCTTTCAAAGGGGTGTGTCAGTGTGTAGTCGCCGTGGTCTAGTGGTTAGTGTGTTGGCTTACTAAGACATGGGTCCTGGGTTCGACTCCAGGCTCTGACATCTTCAAAAAGAAGAAATATGAAAAAAATATTTCTTTCGGCGACTACCTCTCAGCAGTCTTCTGGCAAAAGCTCTGAGAGTAACTAATTGCCATGAACAAGCTTCTCAAGTCTGTCGTTCGGAGTCGACATTAAAATTGACACACACAACATGAGTGCTGCGAGAAGCTAGGCCTTAATCCTGACACAGGGTTGTAAAGGCCAGTTATGTATGTATGTATGTATGCGCCAGAGTCGAGGGAAATTGGACATTTCGATGCGCTCTACCTACAGAATCCGTAGCGGATCTTATATTCTAAATGTAATGGTCCTTTAAACATAAATATCGTACCTTCACCCTTGAATGATCAACAGCAGTTGCCCCATCTGTCTGTGGATGTTGAATATGAGTGGGGAGCGTCTTTAGTAGGTTACCTGTTACCTTCCCAGAAGGTGGCGTTGTACTCCTGATTATTCGTTTTTTTGGTGGAATAGACTGAAAATGTCAGCGAGCGGTTTCTTGAAGATGGTCTTCTTGGAGTGGGGGAGACCTCTTATTTTTTAAATTATATTTAGAAATACCGTAAATTTAATTTTATAATTTTTGTCCTTCGTTGGGATTAAACCCCGGTCGTTTGAGTTTCTGAGCGAGCGCTCTAACCACTACAACACGACCCCTCGAAAGACCATGTGCAAAAAGACTAAAACAGTGTTTTTTATTTCGTTAAACGATAACGTATTGCCATATTATTTATATAAAAATACATAGCTGGCCGAGTACTTGACTGCCGGGGCCTACAGTTTAAAGTGGACTCCGGACGGCAGACTTAAGAAGTATGTTCATGGCAATCAGTTACTGTCAAAGCTTTTATCAGAAAACTGCTAAGAGATGGTCGTCGAAGCAAATATTTTCTTTTTATTTCTTTTGTTCAAAATTTCAGAGCTGAGGTTTGAACCGGGAGCTCTCGTCTATTAAACCAATACACTAAACATTAGACTACCGCGACCACAACGCACCAAAACATAATTTCGAACAGAATCTAAATCTAATTCGCAATAATATGGTATAGCTGTTACCTTTGCTTTCGTAAAATGTCACAAACATTGACAATAAAAGTACAATATTTACCAAAAATTTAACTTTTGAGTTGTTGTATAACTTCTTATTTTCGACAGCATAACGTTATTTTCCCACAACAATTATGGCTGCAATTTATTGCTTCAAATAATTTTATTAGAAACCCACTATCAATGGGTGTTTGTTTATTTATTTGTTTAACTTGAGTAAAAGTGTGTGGATGGGTGGTTGGTTGCATGTTGCCTGGCTGGCGCTTTATGACGACAAGTGCCTTTTCAAGCGTTAAGTATCAAATGAATAAATTATAGTATTTGTTGTTGTTTTTGTTAAAACAGTTATTGCCTTGGTAAACAAAAAGCAAACAAGAACAAGTGTTAAAAGTCACGCGCCCATTTCTCAGAGATTTCAAACTTATAGCCTCACAAATAAAAGTTATTCTTAAAAAAAGAAAAAAATTCTAACCAACACAACCAACATCATCAATTCAAGCCAGAGGAAAACAAACAAATAAAAAGCAAAACAAATACGAATTCCAAACAAAAAAAAAACGAATGTTTATCCAATGCGTACAGTTGCAAATTGACTCGATTATATTGTTAGGAAATACAAGGAAAAAAGCCCTGCACTGTTGCCTTAAGGATACAACACTTACTTCCTTCCTTCCTTCTTGCTTTTCGTTACTTTTTTCTTGCTATCATTAGAAAAACAACTGCTGTTTTTTGTTTTTTGCTTGTTCTTTGATGTGGGGAGAAACGTGAGTAGTGGTTTGGGGTTTTTTGTACTACAGAAATTCACTTCATTTAGTTTTGATGCTATTATCCTTCTTTGATACGCTTAAGGGGGTACGACGCACACTCTACATTCTAAAAGTGCTTACAAAAGCATTTCTTTTTAAAGCATAATACGGTGACATATTTTTTAAGCGTTTGGCCATCTGAAAATAAAAAAAAATATATTTTTTCCAATGATTTCAAAAGTGCTCAAAAATCGTTACCTAAAGACTTCGTAAAAGAGGAGATGGAGGAGGACTTGTTAATGGTTTCAGAGAGTGCCACCCCAAAAAAAACACATAAAATTTTATACTGTTTGCCTTCGTTTTAATGCCACACGCCACAATCTATAAATGTTACCGCATATCACATATACTCGTACAACACAGCCATACAGGCTTTCAACGCCCTTGTTATTAAAAGCAAATGCCCATAAATTGTATGAAAAAAAGGACGAATTTTATTTGCGCTATATTGCCATTATTGTTATTGTTGTTATTAGTACAACAATAACAACAACAAAAAAGAGCATTAAACAAGGCGTATCAGATTTCATTAAAATTTCTCAATTTGTTGTTTGTCCTGTAAGTCAGTGATAAAAATAAGATTTCATTCAAATCAATTGAGTATTTCTATTACAAAGAGGGGTAGAGAACAAGAAACAGAGCATATTTCTTTCTAACAATTGCCACAAATTTTCTAACATGAAAACAGAGATTTGGTTTTTTTCTAAATTCAGAAAAAGAATTTGAGGAAACAATTATTTCAAAAAGATATTGAGAAATTTAAAATATTCGTTCTTTGAAATCAGTTAATGAAATGGAAAATATTTTAAATGCTGAGATGCAAAATTTTACACTCCAGTTCAAAGCAATTTTTTTAAAATTAATTATTGAAAATTTTCTTTTTTTCCTTTTCAGGTTTGGTTTAAAAATCGCCGCGCTAAATGCCGCCAGCAATTACAGCAGCAACAGCAATCGAATAGTTTAAGCAACTCGAAGTCAGTGAATTCTGGTTCGGGCTCTGGTTCATGTTCTTCTTCATCCTCCTCACGCAATACATCGAATAATGGCAGCAGCAATTCGGCATCAACGAATTCTTCCAAAAACAATAGCCATCACCATTCCTCCTCCGCCAACAATAATAACAGCAACAGCAATAATAAATCAAATAACACGGGTGGTGGTTCATCGAATAACAACAATAATTCATCGCAAACATCATCATCAGTAGCTGCAGCTGCCGCCGTGGCACAATCGCTGAAATCACATCACAGTTCCTTCCATAATTCCTCCTCATCCGCCTCTGCTGTAACGCCCTCCAGCGCCTCGGCTGTCTCTCATTTACATCATATGGCCGGCTCAAGTGTAGCTTCGGGGTCTGCTGGCGGTCTTAATAACTCCGGCGGTCCAAATCATCAGAACTCATCGCCCCTTTTACCCACACCTGCCACCTCTGTTAGTCCGGTTAGTATTGTCTGTAAGAAAGAACATCTTGGCTCTACAGGTTATCCGGGTGCAAATAATGATGCTTTGCGTGGCTCTTCCTATGATGCTCTTAAAGAATCAGGTGGTGATATAAGCACCAGTTCTCACCATCACAGCATTTATGGCACTGCGGCCTCAGCGAATCCACGTCTACTACAGCCAGGCGGTAACATAACGCCCATGGATTCTAATTCTAGCATTACCACACCCTCACCTCCCATCACACCCATGTCACCACAATCGGCTGCGGCTGCCCATGCTGCTCAATCCGCCCAATCGGCTCATCATTCAGCTGCCCATTCAGCCGCCTACATGTCCAACCATGACTCTTACAACTTTTGGCATAACCAATATCAACAATATCCCAATAATTATGCCCAAGCGCCTAGTTATTACTCCCAAATGGAATATTTTAGCAATCAAAATCAAGTCAACTATAATATGGGCCATTCCGGTTATTCGGCTGCCACAAATTTCGGCCTATCGCCCAGTCCTTCATTTACAGGCACTGTATCGGCTCAAGCCTTTTCACAAAATAGTCTAGACTACATGACGCCTCAGGATAAGTACGTCAATATGGTGTAGAATCTGCTGATACAGTATTGCGGTGGCAAATCAGATGATGATTCGGCTAGTGGTTCGTATACATCTAATAAAACGCCCTTTGAATATGCTTAAGCCGAAAAATCAAGTAATTAAAAAAACACACAGGAAAGAAATATTATTGACCACAAAACAAATATTTTTTAACAAAAAAACATATCGTATTAAAGACAAAAGCAAACAAGACTTTTTTTTAACAAAAAGTACCACAGAAAGGGGTTTTAATTAAAAGAAAAATTAGAAAGAATAAAGCAAACACAAATAAAAAAAATAAGCTTTAAAAATCTTATTTGATATAAAAACGGCAGCACGTAAGATTTATTTTGGGATATTACAAGAAAGACAAAAGGGAAAAAAGGGAAAAATATTTCAAGCAATAGTACCTTAAAAAAAAGAAGAAGACAATTTTTTAAAGGAATATAATTCTTTCACTTTTATTCAATCCAAGAATAAAATAGAGTATTTAAACATGTATTTCTTGGCTTTTCTTTCTTTCAGTTACTCTCAGAGCATTTCCCAGAAGACTAGTAAGAGGTAGTCGACAAAATAAATACTTTTTTATGTACTTTTATGTAGATATTTCTCTTGTTCAATTTCAAACTTGCATTTTAAAAGTAAAAAAAAAAATGTGTTCAAGGAAAACAAACAAAAAAAAAATTGTTTTCATTAACTTTTTTTTAAAAAGGTGAAAAAAATTTTGCAGTAATATTTTAACCTACAGTTTCCTTTACAAAAAACTCCCTTCAAGAAGCAACACAAAACTTGTAAATATTAAAGAAAAATAATTTTTATCATTTAACAGTCAAGATCAACGAAAAAACGAGTGATAAAATAAATTATAAATCTAAATAATTTAAAACATTACAATTATAATTATGTATGTGCATATATGGATTTATAATGAAACAGAAAAGAAAAACAATAAAAACTAATTAACGTTTTTGTCTAAAAGAAAAAACCCAAAAAAAACTATATTTCCATGTTCAAAACAGTTCATTTGGTTATAATTTACAGTATTTTTTATATACTTATATAATAAAACGCTTTAGTTGTTTGTTTTTATTTAACATATAAAATATTATTTTTCTTTCTTCCAAGTATTATAAAAAATATTAAAAAAAATGATTGTAAATAAAAAACAAAACTGTAACATAAAAAAAAATTAAAATTAGTTTTAAAAATATACATATGGTATATGTGTGTATATCATTATAAATAAATAAAAGCCGTACATACATATATAAAAAATGTCCTTTTAATTGTATTTCATATCATTATTATTAAAAACAAAAGATATATATATAAAATAAATAAATAAAAGAGAATAAATTTAAGCCTAAAAAAATTAATAAGAAAATGTTTTATAACTGAATGGAATGTATAAATTTATATATAATTCTTAATAAAAAAAAATAGCAAATAAAAGTTCAAATCTTTAATAAGAGTTCAGAAGTAAAAAGGGAAATTTAATTTAAAAAAATATAATAAAATCAAAAAAAAACATAAAAAAAAAACTAAACTTCTGAAATATTTTTAGCCACTAGTAAATTTTATGTAGACGTTGTATTATAAGAGAAAAAAGCAAAAACTAAAATAAAATAACAAATAAAAGTTCTCAAAAAACAAACACATTCCCTTTAATAATAATAAACAACAACAAAAAATTGTATTCTCTATATACATATAAAAAAAAAAAACACATAAAACCTAAACTAATAGTTAATAGTCTGTGTACAAAAAAAGAAAAATAACAAATAAAAAAAAAAAATATATATACATACATATATATTATATTTAAAACTTGAATTGTAAAATTTAAAAATTGTAAAAATTGTCATCAAATTATGTTTTTAATTACAAGTTTTTATTATGATTTTAAAAATAAATTATAAGAAACATTCCATTTTCTTTAATATTCTTTCTCTATTTGTTTAAAACAATATTTTCTATTATTTTTATATAATTTAGTAACAAAAAATAAGTAAAATTTAATAAAACCTTCAAATATACACACAATTACGTATACCATGTAGTTAATACAAGTAATTTTTTATGTTTTATTTGTTTTTTCTTATTTCAAGTAGCATTTGTTTTCCCCTACACTCCTTACCTATGGCCATTCCTAAACCTTCTATTAAAAAATGAGTTTAAGTAGGAAGTAAAAGTTGCATATATTTTTTTAAGAGTTATTTTCGTAAATTTTTATTATTTTATTATAATAAATAAAAACAAAAAAAAAAAAAAAAAAAACAAATATTTTTATTATAAAAAACAAATTGAAAATTAAATGAATGTAAAAACAAAAAAACAAAAAACAAAATTATATATAAATTATATATATAAAAAAATAAGAAATAATAAAAAAAATATATACATAAATTATGAAGTTTCTTTTT
The DNA here is from genome assembly GCA_963576795.1 of Metopia argyrocephala. NCBI lineage: Eukaryota > Metazoa > Arthropoda > Insecta > Diptera > Sarcophagidae > Metopia > Metopia argyrocephala. The sequence continues at coordinate 16,103,025 of OY756208.1, read as the reverse complement.
GAGAGCTTGTTTGGGAGGTAAAGCTTGAATCACACAATTTGAAACAATTTTTATTGCGTGTTTATACGAACGCTGTATAAAGAACTAAAAAATGTATACATACATACATCCATACATATCTACAGGATGGGAACATTTTTGTTTACAATTTCAGTTTTACTGATACCAATGTAAAGTAGAAATATAGAAATTAATCATGGAATATGATGTCTGGTAACTGCCACATCTAGCATGTCGGCAAACGTCATCTCTTTTTTGCAACAAAGCTTCGCTCATGTCGTTAATGCAGTGCTGAATTTCATCTTTCCGAGCGTTAGTAGTTTGTGGTATGTTCCTAAGAACAAGAACGAGGCGGCACATTGGCATTTACTTAGTTTATGCCTGTTTTGAAATCAGTTCAACACAAAAGTATTTCACTCATATCGATAACTTCATATGCGTTAAGCCTATGTTTTGAGTCGACACAGTTTTAAAACTGTTTTAACTAACAGCTAATTCTAAATAATTATAATTATAATGTTTTCATATTTTCTATAATAATACACATAGAATAATAAAAATAACCAATGGAAAAAATTGGCAACCCTATCAATTTTGACAGAACATTCCCTACATTTTCATAAGGGTTTCAAAACGGTATGCTTTTATACTCAATTTTGAAACCGCTTGGTCTGACTCAAACTGATTTGAAAACAGTTTCAGTGAAAACGTTTCGAAAATTCAAAACTGTTTTTATAGCTGTTTATGTCATGGGTTTGAGCGAATGACAAAGTTTTCAAAACAGGCATAAACATGACAATTGTCAAATCGATAAATTACGCGAGCGGGAAATTTTTCACGTAATAACTGAACTCTGTGGCCGGTTGTGTGCCTTTTGGCGCCATCTTGCTGAAACCAAAAGTCACTGTTCTCAACACTAACCAATTGTGGCCATAAAAAATCCGAGGCGATAATGCCGCCTAACCACAAACCGCCCCACACGGTCATTTTCTTTGGATGTAATGGCTAAAGATGACTTTGTTAAAAAAGGCGTTGTTTTCGTTCAGGTTTTCAAACAGCCAATTCACAAACGTTCGACGCAAATAATGGTCGGCCCGCTTTTGGTCTATTATCCGCAACAGTATAGAAATTAGCGATTAAACTACGCACAGCGATCTCAGCCTGATGACGAGGAAAGCAGCTCGAATTTTACGAAGTGATACGTAAAATGTTTACCATATTTTTACAAAATTTTCGCATTTAAAATTCTTTGTTCTAGAATGTAGTGTTCTATGGTTAAAAATTCCCAACCTTTTAGTAAATAGATGTCAATAGTGTTGGGGGGGTCGTGATATAGTGGTTAGAGCGCTTGCACAGAAATGCACTGTATGAGTAGGGGTTTACCCCTGAGTATTGGTCTTAAATAAAAGAAAAAAATCTCAAATTTACCCACTCTTTATACATGTATAGTATATACTAATTTGTTTAATATTTCATTGTACTCTGCTATAGTTTTCCTCATCAGTATAACTTTTACCCTATGATGCACAATGTACTATCTGTGTTACAACGACAAGTTTTGTTTTTATTTTAAGGTGGCAATAATATACTGTTGCCGTTTATCTCTTAGCCGTTATTTAAACGTTTGGCTAATAACTTTTCAAAAGCAATATAATATAGGGTCCTTCGTTCAGTTCTTCCTAGCTTTAAATAAAATAAAAAAAAATGTGTGTGAGATATCATCGACATTTTCTATTTTCTTTGAAGACCTATTCTTGATTTTGGTATTGTTCCAAATTCGACAATTTCATTTGGTCATGTATGTTCATGCAAAAATGGGCCTCATCGTTGAAGATAATTTTTAATTACTTACATGATTGGCATTTGAAATGAGACATTTCAATCATCTGTATAATAAAATTATCACCCTTATTCTGCGTTTCGATTACGTTCCCGCATTCAGTTACGCTCGAATCGAAAATAGGTATTCTAAAAAAAAACGTAATCGAAAGAAAAAGAAGAAGAGAAGAGTATGTTCAAACCAGCTGCTTTAGTATGAAACGTATGAAATAGAAACATAAAAATAAGAAATTTTGTAAACAATGTAATTGCCAAACTATAAAAAATAAAATTTGATGAATAATAAATAAATAAAAATAAAATATTTTAGCTTTAGGTCGTTAAATTTTTTATTTAACAACTAATAAAGGTCAAATAAAAAACAAAAGTTATCACATTTTTATTTAAAATAAAATATACTTAGGCTAACAGGAAAGATTGGCTGGCTCATCATCATCTTCTAATCTGAATCTAAATCACTAGATGGATGCTCCAGTTTTAACATTCGCAGCTTGATTTCTACCTTCTTTTTTGGCAATTCCTCTTTAATTTTATTGTGGCGCCGCTGTTCTTCTAACTGTTGTGCAGCAATGTCAGACTGCTTCTCTAAAGAGCGATTTATGCGCCGTAAATGCGTAGACATCTCGTCATACCTTTTCAAAATGGTTTCATTGAATTTCCTGACATCGTTGTGAAATTCTTTCTGGGCAGTTATTTGCTCTTTCAGCAAAGACGAAGTGTTTTCTTTTGTACTAAGCTGCTGACGCCTTTTTGAAGTAAGATCTTCAGACCGAACGGAAATATCCATTTCGGTAGGTCGCATATCATCTGGTATCTCGCTGGCCACTCCAAAATCCACTGTACCGCTAATGCCACTTGTACTTGTTACCAAGCCCGTCAGCTGAATTACTTTTTCCTCAAGGTGGCTAATGCGCTGTAAGCGACAGTTGCCTCCTCCGGTGCTCATCATTTCCTTTTTGTTTGTTGTCAACTTGCGTTTTATATAACTTTTCCAGTCAATCCACACCTTAAAAAATATTTTTAATATGCATACATATGCAACTAAAACGTCATAGTTTCTTCCATGCAGCGTCAGTTTTTATTGGTGGACCTATTGCGTAAAGTGCATTTGCAACTTCTTCCCAGAATGCCTCTACTTCTTCCTTGGGACGCTTATGATACCCAGACGCAATATCATCCTTCGTTGCCATTAAACTCGCCAGCTTTTCATATTGCTCAGGTGTTGTGTTTTTTGACCTGAAATAAATTAAATAAAGCTTTAAGGTTAAAAAAAACAAAATTTATTACAAAATAAATTTATAGCATTTTATACTCACATTTTATTTAATTGTACACTTTTTTAACTACAAAAACAAAAATCGAAAAACTTTCCGTTAGTAAATAAACAACTTGAAAAAACGTAGCTACGATCGTAAGGCAGAATACATACAATCGAAAAACAAATTGAATTGTTACGGGGAACGGAACGCAGAATACCAAATTTGCCAAACTGAGCAATTTACGATCCGAATCGAAACGCAGAATAAGGGTGTATATATATAAATTATTGTTAGAAACTTAAGTAATTTTTCGAAATAGTTGATAAGGTTTCGTTTTACTAGGCTGTAGCAGCTTATAATAGAGTACCACTATCTTACATCATTAAACCTACTCAACATTCCATTGTTTGCGGTTTGTTCTATTCTCGTTCTAAACCCTTATATTTCCATGTAATATTCTTGCATTAAAACCATTTTCGCATCAATAATTATAATAATTTGTAGTCGACGTGGTCTAGTGGTTACTGTCTTGGCTTAATAAAACGAGAGCTCCGGTTCAAGCCCCGGCTGTGACATCTTGAAGCAAAGAAATATAAAAAAAAATTTATTATTAAAATTTGACTTATAATTTCAAACAAATATATTACATAAAAAAGAAAAGCTATCTTACAAAAACAGTAAACAAACAAAAAGTCTATATTAAATTTGGAAAGAATTAAACACCCAACTTCCTACTCAAGAAATTGTTGTCTGGAGCGAGTTGAAGAAAAGTCTTCTCAATTATTTATAAACTCCAAAAATCATGATAAAATTCGAATCTGTATACCAGTGCTCTAACCACTATACCCCAGCAATATAAACAAGCACTATACAGTGTTCAGTATATATATTCGTACAATAATGATTCATGTTTTTATTGTTGTTTTCCATTCGATGTTATTTAGTTTTATGAATATGAAATTGCTGCTCTGTGTGTGATATTGGTATTCTATTTTTAATTTTTAACTACAGCAGTGCTGTTTACTAAAAAAATAAAAAAAATGAAATCAATCAACATTTGAAAGTTTGTTTAATACTTCAAACAAGAACTGTTAGCAGAAAACATGTACATATATATTATTATATTTACGTACAGTTGATATTATTGTCGTTGCTCAAATAAAAATCAAACGAATTATTCATAAAAACACAGTAAAAAAATCTAAATGTTTGAAATTGTTTTTATGTGCAAACATGTATTGACAACATATGTTATTATGTGACCGTCACTAAAAAGTTTAACTACTGTTTATTAAGGGATCATTTGACAAGTATTGCATTGAAATTTATCAAATAAACTCTTCATAAACCTATAATATCTTTTATGAATACAGCGCTAAGTATTCAATTTAACTATTGAAGACTTATTCACAAAGCGTGTCTTGAAATCGGTGATATGGATGAAAACCGCGCCCACATTATGTCAAATGGTTGGTTGATGTGACAGTAGGAGTACAGTATAAGTATTCTTTGGCAAGCTGAATGATTGTTAACACAAATAACAAAATAAATAACAAAAAAATAAATATAGTGAAAAAAAATATTTAAATAACGGTCATTTATTTCTTGAATTCCTAATTGGAATTCTTATTAAATCTTTATTATGTAGATCTATTTCATAATTATTTTATCGGTCTTAAGATCTCAAAAAAATCCGTAAAAAATTACTGTAAAGTTGCATACATTTTGAAGCCAACAAGCTAAATTATGTTAAAACTTTACTCATTAAGTGAAGGGTGTATTAAAAACAGACTTGATTCATTAAAATTTGTTCACATTTTTTGCAGTTCACAAACTATAGCTGTAGTCGTACAATATGAGTGAATAAAATCCATTCATTATCATATTTAATACCACTGGTCTCTGTTTTTTGATGCTGGTTTTTCATTTTCCATTTCATTTTTATAAATATTTTAAAACTCAATTTAATTTTTTTTTTCTTAAAAATGCATAGAAAAAGAACCATCAAGCAAAAAATAATAAAAACAACAACTTCCCACGCAATAGCAGCAAAAAAGTAAAGCCCTCCTGCAAGAGAATTGAAAAGGGCAAAAAGAAAAACAGAAGAGAAAAAGGAAAAGAAAAAATTAAATTGAAATGAAATGAAATTGAATTGAATGAATTATTAAAAAAGGGGGAACTAAAAATACAGGACGTGTGTTGCCTATAGAATTACCAACTAATTTTATATTTATGAGGCTTCGACTTTTGCTACCTTTTCTTCTCTCATTTGTTTTCGATTCTTGCGTTCATCTACTGTTGTATGTATAGAGTAGAGTGTATGATACAAATTGTGGGCAATTTGAGTTGTTTTTCCTTTTCAGTTTTGGTAAAAGATGATAAATGGCAGAGAAATATTTTTGTTTAACCCTTCATTGCATAGTGATGGAAATTTCCATCATAAATTTTTTTGAAGAAAAAGAAAAGAAATGTACAAAAACTTTAGTGTAAATTGGTCGCTGCTGAAATATTTCGGCATTAGATTATAGCCATTGAACTGTAGTTTTAGATATTTATAATAAAATATTTTTAAATATTTTTTCTTAAAATTGTGCATGAATTTTATCAGTGGTTTATTTGAGAAAAATAAAAAAAATTCATGCAATTAAGGGTTAAATGCTTCGTTAAAATAAAAAAAAATGATAATAATAATAACTACAACAACAACGAATTGATTTTAATCTATTACTCAAAGACCGTATGCAAGATCATATTCCAACAACAAAAGCAAAGAAAAAAACAACAATGAAGATGAGTTTAGAATCTAACAATGCTTATGCTACCAGATGATATCTGACACATCGACAGGCTATGGATTGTCTTTGGGCTTCATTTAGCTCTTGCTATGCCCGGCACGTGTCTTGCGAGGTTTTCTTTTTTTTTGCACACACAGACTACGAACGCATTATAGCGTTATAGAGAAAATAAAACCCCCGCGAATGGAATGCAAAGAAGTTTTAAAAGTGTCACTTTATGTTTGAATTGTAGATGCCCTTTTTCTCTAAATAACTCTATTTATTTGTCAACATCACTTTGATTATCCTTTTCGAATAATAGTCTTTACCTCCACCTCCTCCTCCTCTTCCATATCCCAAACTAACTCCTCATTACAAAAATCAACCAACCAGCCGTTACAAGTTTATTTTGTGGCATTCTTGTTGTGTGTCAAAGTGTGCCTCTTGCCACTTTTGTTTAGAGTATTAGTTTTGGCATTTTGCACCGGCTAATTAAATGCCCATAAATGAGTATCAGATAGATGTGGATGGATGTTTAGACGTGCTGTTGCTATTTTAACCATGAGATAATGAAACAAAAGAAAACAAACAAATTGAGAAAATCTTTCATTATCTTATAACCAATCGGTAAATCTATTAATCATAATCGATAATTAAATGGAATTCTGAAAAAAGGCTTATGATGGGAATATTTTGTAAATTTTATTGTGTTTTAAATAAAAGTCTTGTCCTAATTATTGTGTATTTGTATACATTTAGTACACTTTTCATTAATTCTTTTAATTATTTGACAAGCTAATAAGATTTTTATGAGGAAATAATTTTATAAAGTTAAATTAATTAGACTTTTTAGTAAGTCACCACCCTTATTTGAATTGAATCTACATGCAAAATACAAGTGTCATCCACTTATAGATTAATAATAAATATTCGTATTAGCAACGAAGCCATGGGCCCTGGGTTCGACTCCAGGCTCTGACATCTTCAAAAAAAGAAATATGGAAAAAATATTTCTTTCGGCGACTAACTCTCAGCAGTCTTCTGGCAAAAGCCCTGAGAGTAACTAATTGCCATGAACAAGCTTCTCAAGTCTGTCGTTCGGAGTCGACATTAAACTGTAGGTCCCGGTACTCATGGATAAAAATTGGCACACACAACATGAGTGCTGCGAGAAGCTAGGCCGTAATCCTGACACAGGGTTGTAAAGGCCAGTTATGTATGTATGTATGTATTAGCAACGAAGTAGTTTTTACCAAATTTTTAACTTTCAATATTACCGTTTCCAATATATAAAAATTTCAAAGATACCGTGCATATACCGATGTAATCTGCCCACTTGTCCACTTCTGCTGACTTTTTAAATGATGATATGTATTAAACTTTTTTATAAAACTTAAAAACTTTCGCTTTATCCGTTCTTAAAATTACGAAAATCAATTAATAGTTTTTCTGCAAGCTACTATGTCCACTTATCTGATTCCGCCCACTTTTTGGCTGATGATTTGTATTGATTATAAAATTTGTTGGACCAAAATTAGAGTATCTTGCTGTTATCAATTGAGAAATATAGACAAATAAATATTTTCTTTACAAAAGAAAGGCATCGCCCAGTGTGATTTTTGTTTACACATTTTGAATCAGTTAAGTCGTTTCGGAGATTTATTACCAAAACTGTTGCACGAGAACTTTATACCTATATTCGGTATATACAATCATGCTACAGAATTCCGCTGGAATTGAACCACTCTAAAATTTGAAAGTAATACCACTATATTAATACCACAGAAATCCTATATAAATAAATAAATTCTATTGATAATTTATGGTGATTTTATTCGGAAGAAGAAATGTTTCATTCAATAAAAACACAATTTTCGGAATTGAAACAACTTTCGAATGGAATTGACAAAAAATTTTGTAAATGGTGGGTAATAAATATCAGCTACATGACAGTTCTGAATCACTTAAAAAAGCGCAATGATTAAATGCCACAACAATAGACGTAAAAATATCTATTCATTCGATAACATTACCATCCAAAAGCTATGCATAGCGCAACAAAATGGAATGATATTTTAGGCAATGCAAAATAAATTGAATTGCGAAAAGTAAATGTGGTCGAATTAAAGAAAATTTTACCAATTATGAGCTACTTCATATCGGAAAAAGACTTTATTTGGTATTCTAATGTTAGCACATGTTGGACCGTTCAAACGAAGCAATTAATAAGAAGCGATACGAATTGGTCAACAGCAGAGGGCTGCTCTATATAGAAAAAAGCCGATGATCTAACAAAATCATTATCTAAATTATTTTATTTTTATATTAATATTGACATTACAAATGTATATACTTAACTGGCCGTTTACAACCCTTTTTCAGAATTACGGTCTAGCTTCTCACAGCACTCATATTGTGGTGCGTCAATTTTTATCCATGAGTACCGGGACCTGCAATTTAACGTCGACTCCGAACGACAGACTTGAAAAGCTTGTTCATGACTTAGAGCTTTTGCCAGAAGACTGCTAAGAGGTTGTCGCCGAAAGATATATTTTTTTAAATTTCTTTTTTTCAAGATGTCAGGGCTGAGGTTTGAACCCGGAGCTATCGTCTTAGTAAGCCCACACACTACATTATAGACTACGGCGACCTCAATCATTGCTAAAGAATAGGAGAAAGATTGTTAAATTCTTCGAGTGTTAGGAAACTCGATTATAGGCAGGGAGGAAAAAAGGAGTAGTGTTTGTGGAATATATTTTTAACCAATTGCCAGTAAATCCATTTGCGGAAATGTCATCCGATAAATGAACCGTGTCCCAAACAAATAACGAATTCTTTCTATAATGCACTGAGTGATTCAGTCAACAACCAACCCAAAAGGGAAATATTTCAGTAGAGCACCTCAGTTCACAGGTACCGAAACAGCAGTGAAACGTACACCACATTGCACCGAAGCTCCAAAGAATCTATGATACGAGTAGAATTGAATTCCCGTTTCCTGTACCCGATAGAGATGCCCTTTAAAGCACCGATCCATACATTAGACTTTAAGTCCAGCTTGGGTCGCATAAACGTACTAGGAAATAATAAAAAATTCGGATGACATGCAATATTTTTTGTGCAAGTGCTGCAAAATATTGAACAATTACAATAGGAAAAAACATAAATATTTATAGGGTGTAATTCGAATTTCAGTAACGTTACAGGCAAGAGCCAATAAAATAAAATTCGTAAAATTTTAAATAGAAAAGGTATAATATAAACCTATTTTTAAAAATTATAACTCAAAAAATCGCAAATTTTTGTCTTATAATTTTTTCTTTGAGAGCGCTCTGACCACCATACCACGACCCCCCATGGTATTGATTTTATGGAAAATCCTTAAAAATATCTTCGCAATTAAAAAACAAAAAGAAAAAACTCACGATTAATCAATAAAATATTACAAAAAAATTATTTCTTATGTTGTAATCCATTCAATTTTCATTAAAAAGAAAAGAAACATATTAGAAGATAATAACAACAACAATTACATGACAAAAATGCCAACAATTTGTTTAATTACATTTATTTGCAAAGAAAATCAGCTCAACTCAGCTCAGCTTTTCTTTTTTTTAGCATTTCTGGAAATTTTTTTATTTTATTTTTCAAAATTAAATTTCAAACAACAAAACCATAAAGAAGAAATTCTCCTCAATTACAAAAAAAAAAATTTAATCAGTAACTCTCTCCTGTCTCTTTCATTTGTCTCAGTCAACAAGCATTCACAAAGCTATAATAATAATGTTAGTAAAACTCAGTGTTTTTATTTTTTTTTTTTAATAGAAAATATATAAAAATTTCAAATAAATTGAATCGTTAACTAAAAAAAGACAGACAGAAAATGTTTTAAATTTAATTAAATGTACCAACGTCATCATTGTCATCATCATTAGCTACATCATCCTCATTTTACAATACCCAATAACCCACGACCCCCAGCACAACACACCTAAAAAATAAAATTTACTAAAAAAACACACACACTGATGATAACACTCCTTCATAGGCAACTTTGCTCCTTTCACAAATGGTATTGCATTTACAAAAATAAACCATGTCAGCTATAGAAACTATACCCAATTTATAATAGCAATAACAAAATCTGTTCCCACTTGATTGATACGCATAAGTACACTAGCAAAACGAAGCCAACTACTGTATATAACTAAATTAAACTTCTCTTTTCCTCAGCATGAAAGGCGTTGTTTACTTTTTTTACCAATATACGCCATTGTTTATAAAATCTGTCTAAAGAAAAAAAGAGAGAAACATATTTTGAATGGATATTAAACTGGTATGGCTTGTTTTGTTTTTTCATTATGAGCTTCGTATTATAAATAAAAAAGAAGAGGCAAAAAAAAAACACTAAAAAATAAATTTTAACCCAGTCTGCCATTACAGTATATAGCCGTTATATTACCACCAGTGTTGCCAGGACCCTTGTTTTACATCAAATTGATGATGTTTTCTTATACTTTTTTCTTTTTTCTAATTTCTTTTTTTTAATAATTTTTTATTATTTTGGTCTGGTATTCTCAAAATATATTTTAAATTAGTAAAACTGCATGGGAAAACTAATAGGAGTATTCGGTATTTCAGGTTTTACTAGTTCAAAAAGTTTTTTGTAAAATTGTTCTTTTTTTTAATAAATATGCTCTTATTTTTAATGAATAAAATAATATATTTATTTTATATATATATTTATAATATATTTATTTTATTCTAATTTTGATATTCGCAAAATTTTGCAAAATCATCTATAAAAACTAACTAGAAGTATCTAGTATTTTAAGTTTTACCACTGAAAATACAACAATGTGTAAATATAGTAAATAAAATATTAAAACTTTTTATAGAAGATATACAAAAATAGGTTAAAAGTATAAAATTTTGAGCAACACTGTTTTTGAAATGAAATACAACTTTATTAAAAATAAGGAACCAAGCCCCACACAGGCACACACACTTAAAAAATGTTTGCTAGCTTATGTTACACCAGCGCCAGTATTGCTCTTTTCAAGAAATATTCACTACCAATTTTGTCTTAAAAAACTACCATAAACTCTTACTGACCTACCAATTATGGTAGAGCTTTATAAAAACAAAGCAAAATTTTAGTCTAAGGCATAAAATTCTGCATTTAACTAAATAACAAAAAAATAAATGTAGTGAAAAAAAAAAACATTTAAATAACGATCATTTATTTCTTGAATTCCTAATTGGAATTGCTTAATAAATCTTTATTATGTAGATCTATTTCATAATTATTTTATCGGTCTTAAGATCTCAAAACTGGTCTTCCTTTATGAGAATTATAATCCGTTAAGAAGTATGTATAAAGGTCTCATCAGAGTTCTTTGTGTTGTACATATTCGTTTTTACATTATCTATTAATGTAATTCAACAATAATACCGTGGTCTAGTAGTTAGTGTGCCGGGTTCAAATCTCATCTCTGACATCTTGAAAAAAAAAAGAAATATGAAAAAAAATATTTCTTTCGGCGACTACCTCTCAGCAGTCTTCTGGCAAAAGCTCTCGGAAAAAGCCTCTCAAATCTGTCGTTCGGAGTCGACTTTAAACTGTAGGTCCTGGTACTCATGGATAAAAATTAGCACAAACAACATAAGTGCTGCTAAAAGCTAGGCCGTAACCCTGACACAGGGTTGTAATGGCCAATTTCATAATTTTCTCACCACCATTTTTCTTACCCACAATTTATAATTAATCATTTTTTGCCAAGCAGAGGTGATGATAAATGTGTTCCAATTCTTCTACTTGTTTGCCATTGATTTCGTTTACATTGGTTTGAAAGGAAATACATACATAATTTCAAACCTGTCTAAATTCGATTAAGCCTACCATTTTACCAAATGAAAATCTCGTACCACATTTGGTTAGAAAACTCTACATTGGCATCCCTGTGTAAGAATACAGAGACTCCAAATATAAGAAAACCATTGCTTTCATCTGTTGAGGAGAAGTGCTCTTTACAAGCATAGATCATAAAACAGAGTGTACGTATGTATATATGTAAACGAACGAACGAATGTGTGGGTGGTTGGTTTGTATGCATATACATATTTCCTTTGTTGCTGTTATTATGCTGCTTTTTTAGTATAGGGCTTATGAGTCTGCCCATTATTTATCCAATGGGATTGGGCATCCTTCTTTTGTGTTTCTATATATTTTGCTCTTCGTCTTCTTTTTCTCTTATGTATTAACATTTGGCTGGTGTGTAGGTGTGTGGGTGGTATAAAATATATGATTTAGTGACTTTATAAAGCTTTTGTGTATGATATTCTTTTCTCCTTTTTTTGTTTTTTACTTCCCATTTTCGGTAGTTGTAGTGTTTGAAAAGTTTTTTCAATTGTTTGAGTACGAAAACAAGTTCCAGAGAGCACTTGTATTTCATTTTTGTATACAAAGACTTGTGTACACTTATAAAAAAATCTCTCTCTATGTGCTTTCTTTCGTTATGAGATAGCATTGTTTTATTCTTTGTATTATTTTTTTTTAACATATACAACACAAATTCACTCAAGTATTCTTGAGTTCTGTGGAGTACATCATAAGCCACCATTATCAACAGCAACAACAATTGAAAATATCATCGTTTGTCGTTGTCCTTATCGTTGTTTGTTGTTGTTCTTAATACCTCATCAGATTGTTGTCGTCGTTGTTAACGTTTGTTGTCACTATACTTGAGTTGTTTTTCTTATTTTTTTTATTTTGTTGTTTTGGTTCATCTCCTTTTGATTTCGCCTTTCTTAGGAGTGACTCAAAAACCCATGGTATGGTATTTGGGGCGTTACACAATAAAGAAATTGTTCCTTTTTTTAAAAATCTTTTCCTCATTCTCAAATTTAGATGGACCGTCTCCTGCTCTTCAACCAACTTCTGTCAGTGTTGTTATATTTACGAGTATTTGCTTGTCTATTGTTAGGAGTGTGTGTGTGTGTGTCTTTTGTTATGTTTGTAAAGGTTGCTTCTCTAGAAATTGTTTTAGTATTGATTATATTTACAGTTATATATTCGCTTGAGGATTTTTTTTATGTAAAAGGACGTTGACAATAATTTTATTTTTCAAAACACAGTGTGTACTCGTAAATTTTCTGAGATACTTACAGGGGTCTGTCTAACAACCATAAGCATCACATTTATGTTTTGTGTTCGTCAAGTTGCCATTCACTCTCCATAAGCTTTAATTGCATTTTATAATCAAACAACCAAAAAAACAAAACACAAAAAGCAAAAGAGACAAGGTAATGATAACGAACGAAGGACATCAATTTATTTTATCAGAAAAAGAATAAATATATGAGAAAATAAGAATTAAATTTAATTAAATTTAAAAGTCAACTTTTCTTCGGAATTTTTGTACGTTTGATAAACGACAATGAAAAAATTCTATCCATATGTACACGCATATGGTTCTAATCAACAAAATATTTGCTTTGATGATTAAAGGCCTTCAAAGCTAAAGAAATTTAAAAACAAAAAAGTATTTAAATGCTTACAAATGAAAACATTATGCTTTATATCTGCCTAGAACCTGAAATTATACTTCAGCTAATAAAATATATAATCAAATATACAGAAAGCTTTCATTAAATGTATACTGAATTAATTTTAAACGATCTGGAAAACCGAGTTCGAAGTGCAATTGGATTGGGGATTATTTTTGTTAAGTTTTATCATAAAATGCCTTTTACAATAATAATTCTCCATTTCTCTACATCAAAGCACTTTCATAATTATCAACTGTTATAAATGATTAGAATCACAAAAGGTGTTTTATTGTGTTCTATTTCCATCTTTCCCCATTAGATGCATACATAAATACATAATTGGCCATTACAACCCTGTGTCAAGGTTACGGCCTAGCCTCTCGCAGCACTTATGTTGTGTGTGTTAATTTTTATCCATGAGAACCGGGACCTACAGTTTAAAGTCGACTCCGAACGACAGACTTGAGAAGCTTGTTCATGGCAATCTGCTACCCTCAGGGATTTTACCAGAAGACTGCTGAGAGATACTCGACATTTATGCATGTTCGGACCACAGTCGAAGTAGTTACATGCAAGGCATAGACGAACTCATTACAAAGTATATAGATATAATATAATGCCAATGTACCATATCCGGAGAAAAGTGTGAGCTAAATAGTTGATGATTGTTATGCTTCATTTAAACGATTTCATTTTAAAACATTTTCATAATCAACTCCGATAGATATTAGAGGCCAGCAGAATTTAATTATTTTAATTTAATTTAATTTTTGTTTTTTTGTGTGACACAAACCCATTGACTATGTCATCTATTGAATCACTTGAACGAATTTTCATTGGAGTCAAAAATTAAAAATGTATTATGTACAGACACAAAGAACTCTGATGAGACCACCGTAGGTGGAGTGGAAAATATGTTCAGTTTCTCCTTTGATTATCTAAAGAATTCACTGCAAAAATCTAAAGTACTTTATAGAATTTAACTTTGATCTGATTAAGACGTTTCAAAAAAAAAAAAAATTATTTAAAAAATTATCACCCTTTCTGGGGCTCGAACTCAGGGGGTTACTTTGTATTTCGATTCGAATCGAATATGCTTTCGAAAGAAATTTCCCATTCGAAAAATCAATAATAAATGAATACAAAAATTTTTCGAAAACTCGTAAATTTTTACGAATTCGTAAGATTTTCGATTCGAATCGAAATACAAAGTAACCCCCAGGTCTTCAGCATATAAATGGATTTCGTTTAATTCTTTTCTAAACCACAAACTTTGTTTTGATTTGAAGGCTTAATATTATTCGCTCATGTGGATTATTATGATCATGGGAGGAAAATTATTCTTATTTAAGATGAGTCAAGAACTGCTTGTTTAAAGTGTTAAACATATCAGCCTCTATGTTTGTTTTGGGTATACTTACATTATATTATAGTAGAAAAAGGTCATATTAACACTTTAGCATTGTTTGGGATTTTGACAGTTTTTATCATATTGCAAGAAATCTTATACTATGTTCATAGTATATAAGGAAGTTTATCAAAAATATTTTAAGCCCAAAACAAAGATTCAAAATGCAATTTGAGAATTTTATATATATTTTTTTTCTTTCCTTTAATAAAATTCAAACAGCATAGTCTATGATAAAATCAATAAAATTATAAGAAATATAAAACAATATCTAAATGTAAAGAGGGAACATCGATCCGCTTTGCTCATTTAGCACCTACAAACAAATAAAATTAAAAGAAAATATTTGCCTTTTTGTACATTCATTGGCTCAAATAATGTGTAATATGATGACATCAAACAGAAAAGAAAATCTTTGATAAAATGTTTCAATGGTTACATGATGCTTTTGCTTTTTTTTTTTTTTTTTTGTGTTTGACTGACTTCTTATCAGATTTAGAAAGCATTTATTCTTTTGAAAACAATATATATGTATATGGTTTTGCTTTTCTGAGCAGTAATTCAAGTATACTGGTTAACAAAACAGTATTACGCCTTTTAAAACGTTCTTATTTTCCTTTTATTGTAGTTTT
Source organism: Metopia argyrocephala (assembly GCA_963576795.1). Classification (NCBI taxonomy): domain Eukaryota; kingdom Metazoa; phylum Arthropoda; class Insecta; order Diptera; family Sarcophagidae; genus Metopia; species Metopia argyrocephala. The sequence goes on along the minus strand of OY756208.1, from coordinate 16,087,562 downwards.
ACTACGAAAATCCTGTCAAAAGTGGTAATATACTGCCATCCCTCGATCTTATCAAATTTTTTATGCCTGAATTGACTTTCTTCATTGTTAACGTAGCAAATTATGATAAATAATTGACAAAAGGACAGACAGACAAACGTTTTTCAAAATTATTTTTAGAGTTACTTTTACGTTTTTTTTTTAATATTAATTGAATACTTTTGATAGGATTTAAATAAAAAAATATTTTTTTTATTTAAAAAAAGTCAAAAAATCATGGCATGTGCAATATTTACGTCATTAGCTTTGAAAATTTTAATGCAGGATAACGCTTATGTACACACGCAAACACATATATACATACGCTTTTAGTACCTTATTCTTTACACAGTCGCTATAGTGATCGACGTTTTCATTTTGCATACCCACAGGTATTACAACAACAGTAGTACACACATTTCAAACCCTGCGATTATGATTTGAATTTTGAAGACAACATAACAGAGTAGAACGAAAGGTAACTGAAAATATTCAATAATAATCATTAAATGTATATTGGTGTAGAGAAAAAATAATTTCTTACAATTAAACAGAAATAAATGTACCCTTACGGTCATAACTATGGTATTATGAAATATTTTGATAAAATATAGCACATTAATCAGCTATATATTTGCCATTATCTACATATAAAATCACTTATGGACTACCCTTATAGTTCCATCTGCATTGAAGTGTTTATGTCAGTTACTATGTTTAAAAACCTTCTAAGTGTATTGTTCAATAGAAATTAGTGCTACCAGGCTGATATTGTATTTAAAGAAGTGCCTTCATTTTTTATATCATTTGACACAATTTTCATAAGGGCCAAAAATTTAAATATGTCATTTATTATATTATGAATGGAAACAGCACGTCGCAATGATTTATTGGTTACGATTTAATAAGAGAAGTCTAGTCTCGGTTTCTTTATCTTAGAGATGTCGTTGCCCGACCGTTCTATTTAATAAGGTTCAAGTGTTTCTTCTTTTTTTTTTCTCATACATTTACATCTGTACATGTCGTTCTCCGTGAATAAATGTAAGAAAAGCAATTAGGATCTTTAGGTCTGACGTTTTATTCTTTAAAACATCAGATTTGCGTCCAAATTTTGGACTGATCACCACCTTAGCGTGCCTACGCTAACTTCACATTCTATAATAAGACTGACAATAGTAGAAAACGGTGGTGTACAGCAGGATTTCGAGCTCTTCGTAGATCTCGATGTCACTTATGCTATAGTGCCCAGATACCCAAAACAGTCTTTGCAAAGTTTCGTAGCAACATTTGGCAATTTTAAAACTCATACAATGAAAAGAAAGCTCCCTTAAGGCAGTCTCATTATTCGAGAAAATATTAATTGTCTTGCCCTTGAGTATATGGTCCAGTAATTTTTTACCACATTTGGAAACGACTACGACCTCAATAACCTCCCTAGTGTAATTGATAAGTAGCGGTTGGGTTCATGAACACCAGCATTTAATCCATCGGACATTTGTTATACACTCCCAACAAAGCACACAGTAGATCAGCACTCCCGATCCCGTTAAACAGAGGTAAGCAAAAATCTAGAGTTTATTAAATTTACTTCTTGCAACCTTCTTTCTTACCATAAGAATATTTAACTTGCCTAGAAAACTTAGCATAATATAACCTGTATCCCTTCGTAAAAGGCATAAAAACTAGACTTGTGCCTAATAGTTCATTTATGTGAGCGCTCTTTTTAGTTCAAAGAGAAAAAATGAACTAGTTTAATCTTCTAGTTCAACTGCTACATTTCTGTCGTATAGATTAAAAATATGTATAAAACTTATGTTATGTTAGACAAATTTATTTAATTCATTAATAATTAGAAAAAATAAAAAGCTTAAAATAAAAATTAATTGAATTATTTAAGTCAAATGCTATAGGCCCAGCCAGTTTTATGTATAAAGAATCTGGTAACAATTCTTCTTTTTATTCTTTGGATGACGATACCAACGATAAGAGAACGAAAAAGAAACACGAATTATAAAAGTAATACGAACTAAAGAGAAGCATGACCAAAAGAATCATTATGTAAAATGAAACAAAAACTAACGAATTAAAAGAGCAGATTGTTGTGGCCGGCTCTCTTAGTTCGTTAGTGTGAGCAGTTCACTTGAACTAGGTCGTTCATCGTTCACAAGTTTAATAAAAACCCTTTCAATGACACGCTTAATTACTTTTATAAACCGACACCAAGATGAAATCTTTTTTTTCACTTTGATTTGAACATGGACTGCATTGTATTGTATGCCAGCACTAAAACTACACCACATCAATAATATATATTTGATGCGCATATAATATGACAATATACTGTGGTGACGTTTATCATAAGTTCGATGTTATTTTTTGCTATATTGATGTTATTTGCCATAATATTGATGTCTTAATTATAATGTGAGGGCCTAATAAAATAAAGATGCATTTTCCTATCAGCATATCAGTCGGAGCTTTGCATTACGATTTATTACGATTGTTCACCAATTTTGGGCCTTAACCTTCCACTTTCGAAATAAACAGGGAAACAAATTACAGCATTTAATATTTTGTAAAATTTTATCGAATGATGTACGAGTACTTACATTTACATAATTTGCACCCATATTTTTAAAGGGAAAAATTCTTGTACGACCTTAAGGTTGCATATTAATGACTAAGTTTTCAAAGCACATTAAGCAAACACGATGAACGAAATAATTTCAAAGATAATTTACTGCAAATAACAACAATAAAGACATAATGTGTTTGATATTATATATCAGTTTTCCATTTAATAAATAAATATTTGGGCGTGAAAATTCCATAGCCTTATAAGGCATTTTTCTCAATATCGACTTTTAAATTAATAATAGACGAAATGAAATTTTTTCCCCACCCAAGAAAGAAAAAAACGAGAGATTTCCTTCAAACGTAAAGCAGTTAACAAAGCATGACGATATTTGTTATGCAGGCAGTCAGTGGCGGTGTTGCTAATGTTTTAAAATCATTATTTTCTGACTCTGTAGGTTATGTTGCTTTTGCTCACTGATAATAATGATGCAGATAAAGATTCAAACGTTCTTGTTGTTGTTAATGTAGATACCATAATTATAATAATGGAGAATGATTATTATGAAATACAGAATTCATTTGTAATATTTTCAAGTATAACCTGTGCCATTTGCTTAACTTGTTGAGAAAATTATTTTTTTTTTCTCTCAATTTTAATTGTGGCTTGTGTAGCATTTAACGTGTAGCACTCATTCACTACCAGCTTAAGAGAAACAGTGTTGCCCCTGACAATGCATTACCACAACATGTTCGTCTTGCTGGTTTGTGAGAATGTGTTATTTTATTTATTTAATTAAAAATGGTTTTTAAGGCGAGGGGGTGGCTGGTGGTAAAGGTCCTTTTTTTCGTTTTGATAAACTACAAAAGGAATTATAAAAACAATCCTCACAACCATTATTAACATTTATTGTAGTCAACAACAAGTATTCAACATTATTATCATTTATTCTTATCATCATCATTAACGTCACAATTTAATCGAGCAGATGCCATCAATTAGCAAAAGTAATGCAAAGAGGTGCTTTAACACGGCAGCAACAAACAGCAAAAAAATTAAATACAAAAAGTACTACTCGTACAAAGCCTGTGATTTAAAACTACCCTTGCGGCCAGGATAATGATGATTTAGCGAAACAATATCGTGATTGTTTTCATATGTTTCGTTATAAGTTCGTTTATTTATTTAATTTGCGTACTGGCTATAGCTGCCAGAATTGAAGATTTATCATCAGTTTGACGATTTTATGCTCACAAAATAGCATATAGACAATTTGAGAACTGTTTTCATTGTCTTTAAGATTTTTTTAAATGTAGAATTTATAATTTTTAACGTTTTTAAGAAACATAAGCAAGCGTACTACAGTATGTAAGTTAATTACGATACAGTCACGTAACACAGATTATTAAGGACTTTTAAGTTCTATGAAGTATGATTATTGAAACAACTTTATCTGATTAAATTTTATCACAGTAGTATTTCTGAAATATGTATATTGAAGATAATATGTTTTAATGTTATTAAAAGAATGTACACACACAATAAAAAAGATTTGTATACAAAACTATGTTTGAAAAACTACTATTTTTTATTTATTTCTAACGATTTCAGTAAGCCACGTTGAGGTTTTGGCGATTTTTTCACGTCCCTGTAATAAATTCGTCTGGCAATTATAGTTCTGTTCTGCCCTTTTTATATACAGCTAATATGTAGTAGACGTGGTCTAGTGGTTAGTGTGTTGGCTTACTAAGACATGGGCCCTGGGTTCGACTCCAGGCTCTGACATCTTCAAAAAAAGAAATATGAAAAAAATATTTCTTTCGGCCACTACCTCTCAGCAGTCTTCTGGCAAAAGCTCTGAGAGTAATTAATTGCCATGAACAAGCTTCTCAAGTCTGTCGTTCGGAGTCGACATTAAACTGTAGGTCCCGGTACTCATGGATAAAAATTGACACACACAACATGAGTGCTGCGAGAAGCTAGGCCGTAATCCTGACACAGGGTTGTAAAGGCCAGTTATGTATGTATGTAATATGTAGTTTCTAATTAGAAAAAACATGGCACATTATAGAAAGTGTATGTTGCCTTTCTTCACTGAAATGAGTCACTATATTAGTCTACTCCACTATAAAATACATTCAATATATAATTGGATCCGCCACAGCTTTTCTGATGAAGTACATCCGAAATATCTAATTTTCCATGGCGCATAAATAGAGCTCAATTTGATCGATGACATGGATTACGTTGGCTCTGAGGACTTTAGCAATCTGTGGATTACTTGCATACACATAAAAATCTCCACAAGAAAAAATCTACCAAAAAATTTGGTTCAAATCGTACGATCTCGGTGGCGAGATTACATCACGTACACATGAAATGACCATCGCTCATGCAGAATATGAAATGTTACATGAGTTGTGTGCCACGTAGAGCTGTCATATATTGTACATAATACAATATTTGGCCTATTGAAGTCAATTGTTAGAGCGGCTTAATTTCGTAATTTTTAACGATTATTGCTGAATTAGTTTAAAAAACGAAAAAAGGTTTTTTTTTCATACATTAAACAGCCCAATTCTAAATAAAAATTCCCCGGGAGTTTTTTTGACCCTCTCCCATTTTTTCCATATAAATTCAATTACAAAAATAGAAAAGGGGAAAAAACTCCCTGGAAATTTTTATTTAGAATTCAATTAATTCATCGTTGCATTTTGATTGTGTGGTGAGTATCTTCGCTAAGTAGGTTTAGCTGTTATCTGCTACTTCACAATTGGTGGCGCTTTTCTCCTGACTATTCTTTTTTTGTTGACATTGGTTAAGTTGGAATAGAGCGGAATACCGGGGAGCGGTTTCTTTGTAGATGGTCCTCTTGTCCTCTTATTTTTTAATCATAATTTTAAAAAAAAACTGCAAACAAACTTTTTAACTTTTCACCTTTGCTGGGATTTGAACCTGGGCCGTTTGAGTTTTTGTGCGAGCACTCTAATCACTATACCACGCACCCCCAATTAAACTGAATATGTTTTAAAATACCCACCACAAAACTAGTATTTTAATATTAAAGTTCCATTTTGACGATTACTATTTAGTAAACCACTGCTGTTGTTAATTCGTTATTATTTGAGTTAACTACTGAATTAAAAACACACAAAAAATTGTACCACATACCCTCTTCTGTTACGATTTCATATATTTTTTTATTCTTAAGGTACGGTCACATTGGGTAAATATTTGATGAAAAAAACGTAACCACTATTTTATGAAAATATTTATTTTTTAATTTTTCATTTCTTAACGTTTAGTTAATTATATATAAAAATATTTCTTCTTTTTAATATCGTTTTTAAACAATTTTTGAAGAAATGTTTACATAAAAAGAAATATTTGCATAATATATTTCCAAAAAAAATCTTGGTTACGTTTTTTTCATCAAATATTTGCCTAATGTGACCGTAGCTTAACAGTTATAAATATTTTATATTTCTATTTATAAAATGTAGTTCAGTTTATAGGTTGATAGTTCGTGTGCATTTTACATGTAAACTGCATATCTTTAATACTCTTCTCATCTCTCTTCACTCTTTAGTTTACTTCACTTGATTTAATTAATTTAAAAGCGTGCGGATAATACCGCATCAAATAAGGCAAAATAAACAAACGAATATCAACACTTAAATTATGACTATAATGAACATCATTATGATTATTAAAAAAGTTAAAGTCAAACGTGTATTTTATGAAGATTTATTTTAAGAATATGAATTACAAATACCGATTTAAAATCAAATAGTTTAAAAGAAATGTAAAAAATAACAAATAATCTGTAACTATAACTGTAGCATATATTTATGTACAGATGTATGTAGTAAATATAAAATGATAAAAGAAAAATATTTAAAATTTTAACAAAAAATAAACCTTAAAAATTAGTTTTGGATTAAAAGTTGAAACTTTGATTATGGGTCAATCTCTTTACAAAACAAAATATTTATGTCCGTGTAATTTATTTTTAAAAGATTTATTTTATTATCATATTCTTATTAAACTCTTTTAGGTGGGTGGGTATTAAAAATTAAAGTCATTTCATTTTAGTTTAATAAATGTACGAGTACCTACGTATCTATACGTACATTTTCCCTAAAGAATTTTTTTCTTTATTTTTTCTATATATATTTTATATTATACCTGTTATAAGATATTTACAAGAAAAGATAATACATAAAATAGATATTTACAATATAAAAAAGTGTTACTGAAAATACTGCGCCAGGTTTTGTCTAATATTTTACGAGTCACTAAACGGAATTGAGATGATATTTGCCTTTGTTCTTAAAAATTTTATTACATTTTTAATAAAATATGTTATAAAATTATTATTTCTCCAAACAAAATAAGCCCGGTAGACTGATGCGTGGACTCAACTCTATTATGTAAAATAAATTATATAATAAACTCATATTTCAATAAGACAATCCTATGATACATATTCCAAAATAGTCCAAATTATGGTATAGACCAATGATTAGCAACCAATGTGCCGCTGCACTTTTGTGTGTCGCAAAGTTCTAAAAGTGTGCCGCCAAAAAGAAAAAGAAGTTTTACATCGTGTGCTGGAAATAAAAGACGAAATGAAAATGTTGTTTGAACAATATAAAAATTATGATTTTGTTCATTTGTTGAAAGATAAAATATGGCGTACTAAACTGGCTTACTTATCAGACATTTTTGTTATTTTTAATAATATAAATTTAAGTATACAAGGGCCTACTGAAAATATCTTACAAATGATAAGCTGAAGGGATTCCAAAAACAAAAAACTTTAGGAACAATAAAGCTCAGAAAGGCAATTTAGAAAAATTTTAGTCAGTACCAAAAGACTCTTGTAAAACTATTAAAATAATTATTTATCATTTGAAAAAGTTAGAGGAGAGAATTATATAAAGAAATTTTATTGGGTTCGTAACCCATTTCTCATAACGGATACTTGCGTATTTAACTTAACTTTGATTGAAGAGAGTGAACTAATTTTGCTTTCCAATAATCGATATTTATTTTTAAAACATTCAGAAGAATCAATTAATTCATTTTATATTAACATAAGATGCGATTATGCAATGATAGCCAAAAAAATAGCTTCAAAGATAAACAAGGTTAAGAATCACTGGTACAGACAATAGAAAATAGCTCAGTTGGACTGTATATTTTTCATAAAGTTTTTAAGAACAGTGCCTATATTTTATGAAAAATTAAAATCTATTTATAATTATTAAATCGGTCTTAAGATCCTAAAATTGGTACTGTTTATGAGAATTATTATCCGTTAAGGAATATGTTTAAACACTAGAGTTGAGGTAATTGTTAAACTTAAAAATAAATTGAATTGAATTGAATAAACTATAATATTTAATTTTTTATTTCTCTTATTTTTAGTTCTTCAGAAAACTAGAATAGGAGGAATACTCGTAATTAGGCTGATAAGCTAAACAAATGCAATTCTTTTATGTTATACTAAAACTATGTTTTATAAATCAATCCTTTTCGAATTTTTAGTTAAAAAGATTATAAAGTTTATCTAAAAAAAACTTGTTATTTAAATGGAAAAAACAATTTTTCATGGAGTTATATTATGTACAAAATCCTTTTTCTAGACATGTAAAGCTACGGTCACATTAGTCAAATATTTGACGAAAAAAACGTAACCACTATTTTTTTTTAATATATTATGCAATTATATATATTATAGTATTTCTTTTTATGTAAACATTTCTTCAAAAATTTTTTAAAAACGATATTAATAAGAAAAAATATTTGGATATATAATTAACTAAACTTTAAGAAATGAAAAATTAAAAAATAAATATTTTCATAAAATAGTGGTTATGTTTTTTTCGTCAAATATTTACCCAATGTGACCGTAGCTTAAGGTTTTCTAAAATTGTAATATATTTCAATATTTTTTTCTTACATATGTTAAAAAAAAGAAAACTCAATACTACTCGTGAAATAAAAAGTGTTCAATTTTTAATCAAAAATAAAAACAAACAAAAAGTTGAAAGTCTGTCAAAAAATTAAAGACGGATTAATTGTTTTTTTTTTATTCTTCAGATATGTTTTTATTGTCATTTCTTTTTGTCTCAAAAGATTTCCAATCAGATGTATTTGTGAGTGACCTAATGGACAGATATGTTTTTATTTTTTACGTTTTTTAGATTATAATCTCTACACTTGTGTGAATTTGATTCCATCCAACAACTTTAAAAACCATTCCATTTTACTTCAACATAACAAAAAAGAAACGACAATTTAATAGGTGTAGGCAATTATCAGGCACCTTACAAATCAACCTACATAGTTTGTTATAAAAAAATTAAGGTGACTACTTGAACTTGTATAACTAATGTACACTTATTTTATGATGTTGAAAAATAGAAATATGAAAAAAATTATTTCTTTCGGCGAGTACCTCTCAGCAGTCTTCTGACAAAAGCCATGAAAAAGCTTCTCAAATCTGTCGTTCGGAGTCGATAAAAATTAACACACACACAACCCTGACACAGGGTTGTAATGGCCAATTAATGCCAAGCTTTAGTCTCAAAATCATAAGAATTATCAGTTTGCTGTTTACAGGCATAAAATTTGAAGGTACATATTTATGCTTTTTGTTGCTATTTTACTAATAAAAAGATATTTCCTTAAATAATTTGCCTCTTTTTTTTATTAAAAGACAACTGCTTTTGAATCTTAGAATTTTAACAGTGACCGATTATTAATTTTAGTCTTAGGAAATACATAAATACTTAATAAAGACTTTTTCGGACTTTTAGTCAGTTTTTTATATAAAACTTTGTCCAATATCTCGTATAATAATCGAAAAATTATTATTAATTATGAAGAAACAAATAAAGTTTAGTCAGTGAGTTGTTAGGTGAACAAAAAAGTAAAATAAAAAATACTTCTTAAGTGTTTCCTATCTTTCAGCTTCAATGAAACCATATAAAGGATATCTGTTATACTTTTTCTTTCGTTTGGAATACTTGTAGATATTGATTTCTCTAAGTATGAATCAACCGAAACCCATTTTCCATAATGATGAATAAAACAGGCTAAATTGGGTGGCTGACATGGCTTATATTGATGTTCAAAATTTCAAGAAACTAGGAACTGACATTGAAAGGTAGCAATGGGCCTCGCTACTACGAGTATTAGAACTGCTTTTTCTGACCAAGAATGCAATACAATTATTGGGATTGTGCCTTTGCTTACAGGAAAAGGCGAGGTTTATATCGTCAATGGAATTAAAGAACGCTGTAACTGACAAAAAATCGAAAATACGTTTTTTGCATCGTTTTTATCAGAAAAAAATACGCGTCGATTGGTCCCGGTCCCAGATTTCTACGATGAAAATAAATTCACTTAAGCCGTCTGCGTAATGAAAAATATCAGTTGTATTTAAGGTTTTGTCAGTTACAGCGTTCTTTAATTCGATTGACGATATATACTCGAATATAGTTACAAAACTTTAACCAACTATATGGCTTCAATTGAAGCACATAGAAAAGTGGCTGGCGCTCCCAAATACGAAGATTTATTTTTTTTTTTTTTTTAAGACCAATACTCAGGGGTAAACCCCTACTCATGCAGTGCATTGTATTGGAATGTGAAGATGGTTGATAGGTTTTTTTTTTTTTTTTTCATAGATGTTTGTATATATTGCGCCTTATATTGTTGATGAAACAAGTTGCTGAAAATTTTGTCCACTTAAGAGCCAGTGTTATACCTTCACCCTCGAATGATCAAACAGCAATTGCCTCATCTGTCGGTGGATGTTTAATTTGAATGGTGAGCGTCTTCAGTAGATTAGCTGTTGTCTTCCCAGAAGGTGGCGCTGTACTCCTGATCATTGGTTTCTGGTGGAATGGATTAGGAATGTCAGGAGGCGATTTCTTGCAGATGGTCTTGCTGGAGGTGGGGTCGCAGTTTTACTCAATATTATTATTTAATTTTCTTATATATTATATTTCTCAAATCCAGATTATTTAAATATATTCAAAACCTGGAAATAAAACGGTCTCTTTCTTTCTAAAATTAAACAATTAACGTTATTCCAGCACAATAATGCAAGTCATGAATGTATATTTTAACAGCAATCCTTTACAATAATGCATAGCATTTTTAGCACTTTAAATATACATAGGACCGGATTTTAGTTTCCGAATGAGTTTTTAACAAAAAATAAGACCGCAACCTATCTATCTTTTGAAAATAACTCCCTAAACAGACACAAAAACTTAAAGCCTTTTCTAAAGAGGTCTTTGAAGATTGGAAATGCATTATAAGAGTAAAGCTTTCTTTCAAAACGAATGGCGTTTGTTTAGAATAAATTAGATTTTGAGAAAATTTAATTAAAATTAATTGCATTAAAGATACAAACCATTTTGGAACGATTTTTACCAGAAATATATTCTACTTGTGTCAGCAGAATGGTATTCCGGCTTATTCTAATAAAGTATATGCGTAGTTTATTTCAATAATAATGTAGTGCAACTGACAACAGACAGAAAAACACTAGTTGGGGCTACTACAATATTATGCTTAGAATTGATTAATTTTTCAACGTGTTACAAACAATAGCAAAAACACTATACACTCTGCTCTAAAAATATAGCAGCACACAAAGCTGGTTACTTTAGGTTGCAATAGGAGCAGGCAGCATAAACATCAAGTTGTTCGCTCAAGGGAGTCAGTGCGTTGGGGTATTGAATTAAAAAAAAAAGTGAATGAATGAATGTGGGGGGAATACACATTTACTTAATGAATTTCCAATATTGATTCTATGTATATGTACAATATGTACATACACTGGCCATCATATCATATCTCTCTCAGAGAGTGTGTATGTCCATCTCATCTGTGTGTTTGGGTAGATAGATAATGTGTAGTGGAGTCAAGTGTAAATAAGCTAAAATCCCACGATTCGGGTGGTAAAAAGTTTATTCGCTTGGTATAGCCATTTTAAAATGGTACGCTTAACTTGATACTTCAAGAGAGAGGATAAACAGTACAGAAAACGTAGATATTTTCTTGTTTTTATTCAGAAGGTGTCTTTTTTCATTAGATGACATACGCCATATCAGTTGTCAATTAGTCTAAATATACCACACAATGAAAACTTATAAATAAATAAGAAAGAAAAAAAAAAAAAAAAACAGATAGGAAGTCAAGTTTGTCAAATGCATCGTATTCAAGTAAATTGACATTATCATACCACATGTACATATTCTATGTGTATGAGAAGAAATAAATATTTGACACTTGACATATTGAAATGGAATGGAAAAGATAATAAATGCACCCATAATGCGAGTATAGTTATATCTCAGTAGGAATAATATGATTCGGCTTTTTTATTATTATTTTCTTTGTATAGAAGTCAGTGTAAAGCACAATTAAAGTCAAATAAAAATTTTAATTTTGATTTTTTACTGCCCTCTTTGGATTTTTATTAAATGCCACCAACTGTGTTTTGAAGTGTCAATAATATTGGCAAAATTTGAGAGATTTTTTTTAACAATTTTTAAGATTTAAAATTAAACACATATCAGATAATTAAAGGAGCGTTTTTTTACGTTTAAAAAAACTTTTTTTCTTAATGCAATCTTTAGATATGTTAATTTTTTCGACTTGAACCTAATGAGCCTGTAGGAATAAAACGATTACCCCAAAACTCTTAGAGCACTGTTGATTAAGATTTTTTGTTGCTGCGTTTTTTATTATTACAAATTTCTGTCCTTTTGTGGGTTTGTTTAGTTATAGAAACAGGAAAAAATGCTAACGTTACAGCTGATTCATAAAAGTTGTATTGGTTTTTTTAATCAAAAATTCAACCACTGGTAACGATGATGTTTCAAGAATTCCCAATGAAATACAAAAAAGTTTTATCTGGTAATCAAAGACATAGGCGACCTGGCATAGCCATTATGGAACACAACACATTTTCTGTTAGAAAATTTGTAATGCTCTTATTTAATTGCTTGTCGAGTCATTAGGCGATAGCCAAGGCCGTCTTAAAATTTGGTCGCGGCAAAGAAACACGAAAACGTTTGGTGGCCCAGCTAAGGAATAACGTTTAAATGTTACAAGAATTTTCAAAGAATTTGTACTAACATACCAACTTGTATTCAGAAAGCCTTTGAGAACCTTATTTATATTTACAAACAGAGTCAAAACTTCCTTCCTTTCTGTTGAAGCCTTTCACACGAACTGTATATTTAGAATCTGTCTTGAGCTCAATTTCAAGATAAAATAGTAGCTTTAAGCAAGTAATTTTTTAAGACTTTCTGTCTAGGAAGAGTAAATTATGAGCCGAAGGTTCTCCTCCTTAGTTGTTCTGTGGGTTCCACCATTTCAACACAATACCATGTTGATGAAAAAGTTTCTGGAATAACCCCGTGTGGCGGTACCATATTTCCGATCTGTTCTTTTCGTTTTTTTTTTTTTTTGTAAAGGTGGTACATCTGTTGTTGATATTCGGGCTAAATCTTAGTGTTATAGCCTGTGCCTGTGTGTGTGCTGGCGTTTTTTTTTTCTCTAAATTTTGGGCAAGTGAATGGCGTTCGCCAAATGAGCCGAGACCAAAAAAAAACCACGTGGGGTTCAGTCAAAATAGAAGGTAATGATACCTGACTGATGGCCAGGCAGTAAACAAAAAATACTATTTGGGCGTTAGGAGACGTTTCCGTGAAGCAATTCACCGAAAGAGACCAGAATTCTGAACAGAAAACTCGTGGCTTTTGAACCATGATAACGCTCCGTCGCACAGTGACTTCATTATTAGAAATTTTTGTACGGATTAAGCTCTGGCATAAGTCTGTTGCAGTCGATGGGGATTACTTTGAAGGGGACAATATATGTCTATTTAGATTTATTTTTAAGTTTGTGAAAAATTTCCAGGAACTTTTTGATCAAGGTAGTAGTTCGATGTGTCTTGTATTTATGTACGTTCTTTAGGAAAAGTGTAGCTCTTAAATTAAAGCCCTTATTTTTCGCAATCTATTTGGTTACATCTAAATCACTGCCTCAGCCTGTAAAATGTGTGTGATTTTTTAAAACTCTTCTATTATTTTCCATTCTAACAACATGCACTTGAAATCCTTATACGAATTTCTTTAATAAAAGAAACCAAACAAAAAGGAAGTGCCGTTCTTAACATCAAATATAAATTAAAAAGAGCAATGAATTCTTTTCTTTTTATTATTATTATTATTTCAATTCTATTGAATACATCTTGCACTCATATAATGTCAAGATTTGTTATTAACTTTTGTTTCCCCGAATAAAATATTTGAATTGCAAACAATGATCACAACCCCTTTATTTCCGTCTGTACTCGTATGCCAATTTCACAAATAAACGTAAATAAAAACAGTCGGTTGAGTGTTCTTTTCGAAGTAGAATAAATGAAAAAAAAAAAGAAATATGAATTATTTGCACACCTTTTTAAGTGATTCCGTTTGTTTTAAAATTACAAAAAATAAAAAGAAATACTCAAGAGTATGAGTTTACAATTACAAGGGGTAACTGTGGTGCAAAAAGTTATTTTCTGTTTGCTATAGATTTATTTTTGAATTAGTTCATTGAAAAAATTTAATAAAAATAATAAATTATAGATGGTAGACATAATTTCTTTCATAAATTTTACGATTTTGAATCTTTAATTTAATAATAATGTCTGTTTCTACAAAAAATTTTACCATTTTTATTGTTTTTTTTTTTTATTGATACAATTGTAGTAGCCGTAGTTTAGTGGTTAGTGTGTTGGCTTACTAGACAAGAGTTGCGCTCTCAAACCCCATCTCTGACTTCGTAAAAAAAAGAAATATGAAAAAAATATTTCTTTCGGCGACTACCTCTACTGATTGCCATGAAGAAGCTTCTCAACTCTGGCGTTCAGAGTATTACGTTACGCTGTAGGTCCCGGTACTCATGGATAAATATTGACACAGACACAACATGGGTGCTGCGAGAAGCTAGGCCGTAACCCTGAAAGAGGTATGTATGTTTTTAATTGATACAATTAAATTAACATTTGTAATTTAATGCTTCATTAAAAAGTAAATTAATTGTATTAACTACAAAATAATTGATTATAAGTTTCCCGAATTGTATTGGACGCTCTTGGATCTCACGTTTCCTTGTATCATCACAAATACTTCAAAAAGGAGAATATGATAGAAACTGTTGTTTGACTTTATTTCGACTAACTCATACAATTGTATGTAAATACATATGGAAAAAAGTATGTGATTACTTGAAAAGTGTGAGTTAAATAGTTGATGTTTGGTCTTGAATATGCACAGGACACAAAGAACTCTGATGAGACTACCGTAGCTGGAGTCGAAAACATATATTCAATTTGGCTAGTGTACTATTCCTTCACGGACATCATTTGATTACCAAACAATTGATTGCAATTAACGTTGATCTAATAAAAGCGTTTCTAACGAAACAAAATTAATTTAAAAAAATTTATCACTCTTCCTGGGACTCGACCATCGGGCCTCCATTATATCGTACTTCAATTTTCAATTGAGCTTTTGTTGCAAATTAAGGTCGGTTTCTATTAATTTTGAAAAAACTATTTTAGCGTTTTCATTTGTTGTTTAAAGGTAAACTCTATATAACTACGAGTAAAAGTATATTATATTCTAAAAATCTAAATGGCAGCCCATTCGCCTGATGTATTGTAGTTCCAAGAATATATAAAAGTATGCACAACAATGCAACACTTTTTACTTTTTATGCTTTTGACCTCTTGAATTACTTGGTTTTTCCTTAAACCCAAATTAAAAAAGATATATTTTCCCAAAATTGTAAATCTATAAAATTGTCCTCGTACCTTTTTCTATAAGCCATAAAGTAACCTTTATCCTTATTATAATACGAAAGTAGCCTTCAAATTTAATTTAATTCAAATTACACATTTAAAAGAAACTAGCCTTAGAACCACTTTAAATTTTTAATATTTTAAGAGACCATTTTGCGTGATGCAGACAATAGATCATATCCTTCAAATTTTTAACTACTGTATGAAGTTTAGGGGTTATGAAAAGAAATAGAACCAAACAAAATATTAAACGTTCTTCCAGTTTTATTCACAATCATTTTAAATGCCCTATTGTTTATTAGCAATACTGTTTTGCTGTCAAGAAACAAATCAAAAGAAATATAATGAAAGAACCTCAAGCGAAAAGGGGCAGTAAGGAAATCAATTGCTTTAAAAATTTATTACCTGTCAACAATGTGCTGTTAATAATGGTTAATTGTTTACTTACATTGTGAAGTCAGCAAATATGGCATTATTATTGTTGTTGTTGTTTTCAATTTTAAAAAGAATTCTTTTTAAACCTCATCAGGTGTGTAAAAAATATTCATTTTTTTTTTTTCTAAAATTAATGAAAGATATGATTCAGCTTTAAATTGTTTTGATTAATTTTTTCTGTAAATTATAAATTTTCAATACATTTTAGTGATATTCCATAACATTTTTTTGTTAAAAATTAAAAAAGAGAGAATAAAAATTAAAATTAACAAATTAAATGTCATGTAATATAATTTTGTTTTTTTTTTTTTTTGATGACTTGACTGACAAGAGCTTAAAGAATTTATATGCTTTTATTTTTTTTTATAACTTTTGTCCAAGCTTTTTGTCAAATTAGCTTGAAATAATTTTTTTAATTGAAAAAACAAATGATTGTAATTTTTTCCTAGGATTTTTTTAACCTGAGCTAACTAATTTTTTAAAATAAAACAATTATTTAAAATCATTCTATACTAAACAAATTTCAGTTTGGGCTTAAAGCAATGGTCGGCGCAAGAAGAACATGCTGAAAATGTGACTTAATTGTGTGACGAAGTTTTGGTAAAGAGATTGTAAGTAGATATGTTAATTTTGTATATTTTAACTGATTTATATTTCATTTAAAAAAAAAAATTATTCACTTTCACTAAAATATAATCATAAATATGTGGCCACTACAAACACAGCGGAAAAAAAATTGATTACCTTATTTTACAGTCACTTAAATAATATACCCTTTAGAATACGAGATATGATAAAAAATAACCGTTATTTTTAAATTTTTTAAAAAGTATTTATTTGTTTATCAATAACTATCTTGTCCCCTTCAATGTCATCCCCCTCAGATATAATACACTTATTCCAGCGTTTTTTTCCAATCCTCGAAGTAGTTCTGAAACGCGCTTTTTGGTATCGCCAACAGCTCCTGCCACCTTATCTGTCAAAAACAAACTGACAATCCAAAATGGCTGATATTACCAACATATGTATATAACAGACATGTGTACCAATATAACAGAAAAAATGCGAAAATCGAACATACACGAAATTTAAAAATAACGGTTAATTTTTGATCAGACCTCGTTTATTAATTTTGAAATCGAGAAGGTAATTTCATGTGGCACACAAGTAAATATTGATAACCATGTGTACTCCCACATCTTCAGAAGAAGGAATTCATTGTTCTACATTTTATTAAAAATAAATCGTATATTTCTCATAATTCCTTCAAATTATTAATAAATAATAAATTTATGCATTACAAATAATGAATTCTAATATTTATTACAATGGAATGCTAAGGATAATGGTTTTCGGAATAAACATTATACATTCCTTGTATTATCTTCTGGATTCTCATTGATTACCATTTCGCGCTGGGAATCTTTTTCAGAGTTATCCATGAGTAACGTAATCTACAGTTTAAAGTAGAAACCGAAAGAAAGACTTGAGAAGCTTGTTCATGGCAATCAGTTACTCTCAGAGCTTTTGCCAGTCGACTGCTAAGAGGTGGTCTCCGAATGAAATATTTATTTGTATTTGTACTTCTCTGTAGTCGATGTGGTCTAGTGGTTAGTGTGTTAGCTTACTAAGACGATAGCGCCGGGTTAAAATCTCAGCTCTGACATCTTGAAAAAAGAAATATGAAAAAATTATTTCTTTCGGCGACTACCTCTCAGCAGTCTTCTGGCAAAAGTTCTGGAAGTAATTGATTGCCATGAAAAAGCTTCTCAAATCTGTCGTTCGGAGTCGACTTTAAACAGTAGGTCTCGTAACTCATGGATAAAAATTAACACACACGAGTTCTGCGAAAAGCTATGCCGTAACGCAGACACAGGGTTGTAGTGGCCAATTATGTATGTATGTATGTATGTATGTATTTCTTCCTTTCAAGATGTCAGAGCTGGGGTAAAAATAATAAAATAAATATGTGAATATATTAACGTCTGGCCCAATTTCTCTGGCTGTATAATTTTTCCAGTGAATTTCTATAATTTTGTTTGTTCTGTGTTCTAAAATTTTGACCATGCATTTGCCAAATGTATATGTAAAACCGGAAATGTTCGCTACCAGGGCTATTATTACTATTATTTCTATAGTATAAGCTGTAAAGCGCATAGCAGGTTCAAATGGATAGAGCTATTTAGAAAAATAAATTCCAAGATTATTTTATTTATTTCTCAACATAATCTATTTTTTATCTTTATACACTTTTTCCACCAAAAATACTGATATATCACACTTTAAGATCAAACTGTAAATATATATGTATATAAATATAACGAAAAACCTGATAAGAAAACCCTACGTACGGCTAAAAAATAAAAAAAAAAATTCGAAATCTCCTTCCTTTATATTAGAGGCGGTACGGGGAAACTTTTTTTGAGGTATGGACTAGTATACATGCTTAACAAATTATTTGTTATTGAAATAACTTATGACTCTAGTTTAGAAGAAGCGTGTGGTGTTTCACAAATTTCGTTATTATAACAATATAAGAAAATAATTTTGGTCTTAATAAAATACTTGTATATATAAAACGCAAAAAAATCATTCTATTAAAACTGTTTAAGGACTACTTGTAAGTACTTACAGTTTATAATCACAATTGAGCCAAAAGGATTGAAAAAGAAGAATAAAACAATATGAGGGCTTACTAAACTATGGTAGGTTTACCATTTTTCTTTAAAACATATTATAGAAAAACCTTAAAGTATATCCCTCCGCAGCATATAGTTTTTGTCTACTCCTGTCAATTTAAAAGTCGTTTAGAAGAGGAAAAAAGAACTCATAGTGTTCTTTTGATGCTTCATTGACATCCAATGTTTTATATATTTTGTTTTTTTCTTCATTATTTTTCAAATGAATGACATGAAATTAAATAATAAAATAGTTTTCATTTATTTCTCCGTTCATTTGAGTCTTAGATTTGTTTGGAAAGATAAATATTCCCACACTTACTTACCTTATAGCCAGCAAACAGTGTAGGTTATTTATTTGTAAGCCTGTAAGTCTATTGTCTCTGATAGGAAGTGCAGTGAAAATTTTAACCCAATTTCATTATTGTTTCTCCAGCAGCCAAATATTGTAACAAATTAGTACCAAAGAAACTACCTGTAGACATAAAGTCTAGTATGTCTTTAAGAAGAAAAAAAAATTAATTTCTAACTGTCTGTCTGTCCAGTGATTTTGTTTCTAAATGATTTTTTTTATTAAAAAATAAAAGAAAAAAAAAAAGAAACATTTTGAATGATTTTCATAGTATTTGTGTTTACAATTCGTTTTCACAATAATATTCTTCCATGCGTCTGTCTGACTGTTCGGTTCACCTATCTGCTTCTCTATTCATGTGTCATTGCTTTTGTTTGTACATAAGAAAATAGAAACTGGTTACTGGTTATCATTATTATTTTATTTTGATAATATTTCCCTTTTTTGGGTTCTCTATTAGTTCCACTCCCTTTGTACGAGTTTTTTGATTTTATTTTTTTGTATTCTGTAAGTTGACTGCCTTATAATTGTTGTTGGTTTTTTATGATTTGATTTCCCTTTAAAAATCTTAAAATGCATAAAATTGCCGGCATCATCAGTTGAGCCATAAAAAAAGAAAATTTAATAGTGTGTACGAGCGGAAATATTTTTTTTCTTAATTTATTTAATATTTAATTGTCTAATTCGCCTATAAAAAAACAAATAGTAGAGCAAAAATAATTGTTTCGATATGCATTTCAAAGTTTGTTTTGATTTTTTGTTTGTTGTTTTCCTATTATTGGGATATTTTAAGGGTTTTAATAAATAATCAACAGAAAATAATCAGAGTTTTAATAGTAATTAAAAAAGTAATTGATATACTTTCAAGTAATTTAACATTAAAGCAACATCATATAAAGTCCGGCTAAGTTACCTTTTAAACTCGTTCACAACATCACATTTATTCCATAAATTAGCTCAATTAAAATGTTATTGACCGATAAAATTTGCAAGTGGATATCAAACCTAAGAACACAATTGTAGAAAGGTAAAAATGTTTTGTTTCAAATTTATAAAAGCACTGCTTCTTGCAGACATTTATCAGTTGACTCCTCTCAAACTTTTGACAATATAATTTATTTAGTTTAAGAATTATTGAAAAAAAATTGGAAAAAAGCGAATTTGGTTATCAAACAACACTCAACCCAAAGCTATTATGTTCAAAACACTTGTGCTTTTAAAAGCGTTTAAGCAAAAATGTTTGAATAGCTAAACATAACCGTTCACACTGCATTGGAGATGTTTAAGGATGATGTTTTATCAGCTGACATTAATGCTTTTACAAAATTGTAAATCAGTGCGAAAATTAAAAATATGTATGGAATTATCAGTGACCTATTTCAGATTTGTTAATAATGAAATTATAAACATTGATGGGTAAGCAAAAGCTGAGTTAAAGAAAAACACGTGTCATAAGAAAAGATATAAATAATTCAAAACAAAGCTACTAGTGCTATTGCTGTAATTTGTGTTACTTTTCATAATTATTTGGCCTTATTCCAATTGGCTACGTCTTCATCGTTTAACGACTTTTTTGTTATAGATTTAAGGCAAGAGAACATTTTTTTCTTTATTCTATTACAAAAATGTCGTAATACGATGACGACGTCGACAACTGAAATAAGGCCTATTATTTTATTTTTGTGCCGTCATTTTACACCACGACACATTGTTTAATAATCATAATATTGTGAGAGCTACATCAATTATATACTAAACACACCCAAAATTTAATGCAACCCTGCCACTTACGCATTTAACGAAGTGTTATAAAGTTAAAACATCTCATTTGACATGTTTTACAAAATACATCAATCTATTGTAAAATATCTCAAAATTTCAAATTGTTGAAAATATTTTTCTACTATATCGTATAGTTTCTCGATTTTTTTTTCTTTGTGCAACATAATATTTTTGTCTACAATGAATTTGTAATAGAATAAAACGAAAATATTTACTGAAAATGTAAGAAAAATTAAATATTATGAACTTTTAAAAATAAAAACAATAAGGATATCATACATGGGCATACTGCATTACTTTTTTACTGCAATACGCAAATCAGTATTCAGTAAAAAGTACTGTTTACTGAAAAAAGAAATCAGTATTCAGTAAATTTTACTGTTTACTGAAAAGAGAAGAGAAGAGAGAGTCATTTAATGTTTACTGAATTTTTTTACACAAATCAGTACTTTTTACTGAATACTGATTTCTTTTTTCAGTAAACAGTACTTTTTACTGAATACTGATTTCTCTTTTCAGTAAACAGTAAAATTTACTGAATACTGATATTTTTTTCAATAATCAGTAAAAAAATAAAATACTGAAAAAGTACTGGTACTGAAAAATGCCCATCTATGAAGGATATATGGGTGGCAAAAAAAATAAAAACTTTAATTGTTTAAAATAAAAATATTTGTTTGTTATGAAAAATATAAAAATGCTGACTTTTGTCTTATATTTATCCTCTGATGATAAAAGTGAGTATACAGTGGCAGATATGCTAGGGTTTCTACATTTGCAAGACTTGTGTGATTGAATAACTTGCTAACAAAACAGAATAAATATTTTTTATGAGGTTGTCTGTGGTTTTTGAGCCTTTTT
The DNA here is from genome assembly GCA_963576795.1 of Metopia argyrocephala. Lineage (NCBI taxonomy): Eukaryota > Metazoa > Arthropoda > Insecta > Diptera > Sarcophagidae > Metopia > Metopia argyrocephala. The sequence continues at coordinate 16,065,975 of OY756208.1, read as the reverse complement.
TAAAAATTCTTAATATCTAAACTTGAATTCATCTTGCATTAGTACTATCTTGAAAAAAATAACAAAATTAATAAATTTGTAGCAGTAATAAGCAAAACTATGCTCAAAAGATCAAATAAATGCTTCAAAAAACTCGGCTCGAAGGACTATTTTTATACTTGAAGGACATTTATTTATATAAATAAATCCCCAATAACGCTTTTTATTTACCTTTTTTGTTTATCTTAAGCTTAAAAAGAATAATTAATGTTAATTTAAAAAATAAATGAGCTCAAAATAATGAAGAAGATTTTTTTTAAAAATAACAACTCTGCTATTTGAAATTTAATATTTGTATGAATATTGTAACAAGAAAAACTTAAAATGGAAAAATGCGTCCTCAAACAAATGGCAAAGAAACCCAAACAAAACTTTTAACAAAAGGTCCTTAAAAAAAGAAAATTAAATGAATGCCCAAAAGAACCACTCGTATGACTGACTAATAGACGAACTGACTGCATAAATATATTAGTAGCACATAAATGATTGAAGTTTAATGAATTTTTCAGCATTCCTTGGGGACTATTGTCAGCATGACATAAAATGAAGAGAATAGATACAAAACAAAAAATGAGTGTGTACCAACAAAGTAGTGAATACATTAAAATTAAAAGAAGCAAAAAAGTCTAATGAAACTACGAATACAAAAGAGTCAAAAAATACTGTTTATAGTTACATAATAATAGAGCGTAAATAGAAAGCATGGTGGAGGGAAGAGCAACAAACACTCAGTGGAAAATACTGAAGCCGCAAATGTTTACCTCAATGTTTAGCAATAATAATCGGCAAGTGCCGTTTTTAGAACTTTTTTTCAATTACAATTCTTTCGTATTTCGCTAAAACATTGTTCCTTATTCGTAGGTATGTATGTTCGTTCATTACTTTGTTAGTTCATTTAAAGACTGCACTAAATAAGTGAGTATGAGTTCATGTGCCACCCCATAGAATATAAAAAGGCATACAAAATGAAATTTAATACTTCCTTACTTCTATCTGCTCTGCTTTATGCTCAATGCGTCCGTCTGATTCGATAGACTTGTGTCAAGTTTTTAGCCTGCCTGGCACCACTCACTCTGCTAACAAGTTGCACAAAAAACAAAGTCAACGAGCGATAGGCAGCAGTGATAGGCAACAGCAATAGTCGTTTACAAACAGGCTGCGAGAAAACAGACAAGAAAGCAGACAAACAAACAGGCAATACTTTTAGTTGGCAAGACTGTCATACCAAGCAGGCTGTCTGTCTGAGCGACAGTGTTAGAGGTATTAAATTGAAAACACATTTTACCCTCCAATGATTTCGTTCATACTTATTGCTTTCTATACATGCGAGGTAATAATGTAAGTACAGTGGTTAAGCGAATGCAAAAATTTAAATTATATTTTAGGTGATTGTTTAGACCGCTACAGAATTCAAATGGAGATATGGCTTAAATATAGTTAAGGAGCTTTTGCTTTGAAAAATAAAAGGATTATAAGAACTATTTACTAATGGTACTCTATGTTATACCAAAGAATATAAATCATATAGAATGTGCATCACGTACAAGTAAAATTTCTTATGGCGGGTCGTAATGTTGGAACCCGCAAAAAGAATTGTTACTCTCTTACTTAGCAAAGAGAATTCGTTTATTCTCTTACTTTGCACACACAACATCACAGTGTATAAGACGATAGCCACAACAAAATTTTTACTTCGTGTCTTTTTTTTTGCTTAAGTACAGAAACGGTTTCATGCTAACAACAATATTCACATACAATACAATTTATGTGTGTGTGTGTCTTATTCATTGTGAGCTGTTTTCGTTTTTTAAATTTTAAAACTTAGAGAATAATGTTGTTGGTTCAAATATTTTTGTGTATTAAAGAATACAGTGCTCCGATACGACTACGTGAGCTAGTGTAGGGCAAAGCATATGTAATTTGTAGTTGCGCGACGGAAAATACATTAATCTACATCGAATATATAGCGCCCTATTTAATATCGTTATAAAAGTGTAGTTAAGAATATGTTTTATTATTATTATTATTTATTTAAGATCAACAAGTATTCTTATGTTTATTTGAAATAAAAGGTTAACTAAACCAAAAAATGTAATTCCAAAAATATTAAAAAAAACAAATATATATTCATTAATGACAAATTTTCGAATGATAAATTGATGATTTTTCAATTATAAGAAAATTGAAAAAATTTTATTTTTAATTTATGTATATTTAAAATATATAACTGTATGTATATATTCATTTTTAGAAGAAAAGATACTTCAATTTTTTATGTTAAGAATAAATAATAAATAAATAATAATCAAAATTAAAATTATTTCTTAGTTTTTACTTTGAAGCATCAAAAAGTATATTTTGAGGATTTTCATCTCCATAAAAAGGCTAATAAGGTTACTTTTTAAAAAATTATTTATTGGAAAGAATAGCTATTTTTGGAACTTCCTTTTTCTGTAGTACAAGAGCAATGCTTTCGAAGGAGCAGCAAATCCAATACCTCTATTCTGTGTTGAGAACAAGTGTTGGCAAACCACTCTGGGGTGATTCGTTTACATGACTCAATAATAAAAGATTTTATACCAATTTTTTGAGGTTCAGATTTAAAGACATTATGAAATATTAAAATATGTTTTTTGCTTGCATCCATTTAGCTATCATTCTAAATTATTTTACTTCCCAAAATGGTTTATCTGCAGATTCTTTAAGTGAAATTGTTACAGTAAATGTAAATATTTTAAAAAGCATTGGTATTAATGTTTATGCCCTTATATGTGATGAAGGCTCGACTAACCGAAAATGATTTTCCAATCTTAAAGTATCTGCTAAAAAACCGTTTTTTGAATTAAGCGATCAAAATGTTTTTTGCCTTTATGATTTCCCACACTCAATTAAATCTTTGCGGAATGGGTGGCTGAAATGTGACATAAAAACCCCGGATGGGACGGCAAGCTTTCAGGTAATTAGGGAATTGTAAGAAATGGAAGCAAATGCAAAAACAAAAATGTGCCCAAAACTAACACGGCAACATATGTTTCCTACCACTTTTGAAAAATGCTTGTAGTATTTGCCACACAAATTTTCAGCAGGCTTGTTTCTGCTGCTATTAAAACAACGTCTGAAACCACAAAATTTAAGACATGTTCCGCAGAATTGGCTTTATCAACAGCTCAGTTTATGGAAAAAATGGCAAAATTTTTGATTGTCTTAATAGTGGCTCCCTTTATCGAGATAATTGCTACAGATCTGCAATTCAGATTAACAATGAAGTATATAAATATATTCAGTTCTTTTTAGAATATTTAAAAAAGGTGGAGTTTGTAGATCAAAACAAGCGTATTTTCTTTTCAAATAAAATGAAACTCACCCTAAATTCAATTCTTATGTTAACAAATGAAATTTTAAGGGAAGGTGGTGATATATATTTCTTAATGACAAAGTCCCTCAATCAAGACAAATTAGAACACTTTTTCTGTCTTTAAATCTGAACCGCGAAAAATTGGTACAAAATCTTTTATTATTGAGTCATGTAAACGAATGACCCCAGAGTGGTTTGCCGACACTTGTTCTCAACACAGAATAGAGGTATTGGACTTTCTATTATTGGTTCTCCTTCGGAAACATTGCTCTTGGACTACAGAAAAAGGAAGTTCCAAAAAAAGAAAATTAGATATTTTATCCAATAAATAATCTTAAAAAAAAAATTAACTTTATTAGCCCTTTTATGGAGATGAAAATCCTCAAAATATACATACTTTTTGATGCTTTGAAGTATAAAGTAAGAAATAATTTTAATCTTGATTATTATTTATTTATTATTTATTTTTAACATAAAAAAATTAAAGTGTCTTTTCTTTTAAAAATGTATATATACGTACATATACATATATAATTCATACATACATATATAAATTAAAAATAAAAATAGAATTTTCTTATAAATAATTGAAAAATCATCAATCGAAAATTCGTCATTAATGAATACCTATATACTTGTTTTTTTATATTTTTGGAATTACATTTTTTGGTTTAGTTAACCTTTTATTTCAAATAAATATAAAATCAATTGTTGAGCTTAAATAAATAATAATAATAAAATATATTTCTAACTACACTTTTATTACGATATTAAATAGGGCGCTATATATTCGATGTAGATTAATGTATTTTCCGTCGCGCAACTACAAATTAAATATGCTTTGCCCTACACTAGCTTACATAGTCGTATCGGAGCACTGTATTCTTTAATACACAAAAATATTTGAACCAACAACATTATTCTCTAAGTTTTAAAATTTAAAAAACGAAAACAGCTCACAATGAATAAGAAACACAAACACATAAATTGTATTGTATGTGAATATTGTTGTTAGCATGATACCGTTTCTGTACTTAAGCAAAAAAAAAACACGAAGTAAAAAATTTGTTGTGGCTATCGTCTTATGCACTATGATGTTGTGTGTGCAAAAATTTTGTTGTGGCTATCTTGCTGTGTGATGTTCTTGTTATAGTTGTTGGAATTTCGTCACTGTATGTACTGTGGCTGAACGAAAAAACCTAAACAACAATGCAAAAGAAATAAAACACACATTAGCACAGTGCATACACTGTGACATTAGTTTCTCTTTGGTTTCTCTTGTTTTGTTACGCTCTTTTCTTTTGTTTTGCCTTTTGCCCTTCCTTCCCGCGTCTGAAAAAATGTTGACAAAATATTTGGATAAGTGTTGAGATGCGCATTCTATATGATTTATATTCTTTGGTTATACTCTATTGCTCTAAATTGGGTGTAATCGCTCACTGTTTTCGATGTTTAAGGAAATGCCAGCGTTAACGAATGACTTAATATAACACCATTAAAAGTAATCTAGAGCCCTAAACCACATAAACCAAGGGGCCAGTGAAGAGGACTACTAATGAAAATGAATTTGTTACTAAAATTATTTTAAAATAAATCGATTGCTAAATGCGTTCTATGGCAAGTTGCGCTGTGTTGTTGAAATTAAGTTTTAACACAAAATTGTTGTCTTCATGGCGTAATCATCATCCTTCCAATCACAATAACGGCAGCCAATAAATGTGATGCAAGGCTTGATGATTTAATGTCAATTCTTGTACGAGCTGTATTTTTAACGTACTCAAACGACAAAGGCCAGCAAATTGAAAACTTAGACAAATCGACATTTCAGCGTCTTTTTAAGGCTTTGCTCTAAAGCAACAATATTATCTTCGGTACGTATATCGTCGTGCGGGAGTTTATGTGCTCCATCTGCTATTTTATATTTCTCTAGTTAATGATGCTAATTTAGGTTTTTGACACCAACAATTTTAAAATCTGCAATCTGTTTTCGACTATTTATCTCCGAAACTGGACGAGATATCCGAAAACAGATTGCAGACTTGAAATATTTTGTGCCGAAAAACTAAAGTGGCATCATTAACTCGAGGTATGTAAAAAATATAAAATGGCCTATAGAGCACATAAACTCCCACACGAAGATATGACTTGTTGAATCGAGAAGAGCAAAACTAATGCGAAAACCATCAATAACTGCAAGAATTATTTGCTGACTAGGCGGTTTATGTTGGCCCTAAAATGAGCAAAGTTCTGTATGAACTTTGCGTACAATTTTTTTTAGTAAGTTTCCACAATTTGAAGAGTTTTTCTGGCGTTGACTTGTTAACACAATTTGACATTCCGAACTGTCAAACCATATTGTTATTGATATCTCATGCAGCTAAAAAAGCACCCATAATTTGGTCATATTTCTTCCGTGTAATGATAACCTCAAGAAGCTTTGTAAAATACATCCGTTTTCTAATTTTATCAGCCTAATATTTACAAAACAGTAGGGTTCGGTACTATTAAAATCATCATTTTAATTTTCATGACTATTTTAGTTCGTATCATGACAACAAATGTCGTTTCATAGTAGAAAACTCGAGACGATAGTAGATCCTGCATTAAGAGTGCAATGCAGAACAGCATTTGAGCTTGCGAAACACAAAACTCAATTGTACTTCTCTAAAAGCAATGGCCGTAACATTTTTAGTTGCGAAGGAAATATTACCACAAAACTATTTCATTGTTTAATAATTAGCCAATATATTCACAAGACTTGAAGCCTCTCGATATCGTCTACGTCAAATTCTTAATTAACATTATAAAGGCAATCATTTACGCGGCTTAGTACGAAGTAACATCGCATGTATTGCTTGGATTTTTCTTATGTCTATTGCACTTATTTTCTTTTTTTCCGGAAAGGTTATTTTAAGCAATAAAACTTCACGCACCAGTTAACGCTGCCTAAGTTTAATTAAAATAATTTTTTTTTTTCAAATGAAATTCTTCTTTACATACCACTGTTGTGCCATTGTCTACTTTATAATATTCACATAATGCACAGCAAAGTACAAATTTCTAAGTTTGTGTGTTTTTAAACTCGTAAGTACTTTTCATCAACCAACAGGTTTCCAATTACATGTTTACACAATCGAAACGTATTTTTATTAAACTGGTGGTGGGAGGAGATTTTTTTTTAATTTACTTCCACCAGCGTTTTTCATTTAGCAACAACATCATTGACGATTTATAGAGTTATAAAGAGAGTTGGATTGAGGAAACACTAATAGATTTTGTATTACCTTTTAACTCTCTCATGGTTGGACGAATACCGAGTCTCATTGGGAATTGATTTAGGAAAGTTGCTACCATTTCTTATTGCTTTTGATTTCCACTGTTTTTGTTGTCAATGTTTGAGGCAAATAAGTACTCGACACATGTTGTAAATTATAAAAACGACTACACGCTGTTTAAACGCCTTTCTTGTGGCCAAACACAAAAAAATATCCTGACTAGATAGAGTGTGTTTGTTAGTCAAGCAGCCAGTAAAAGAGAAGAAGGTTAAATCGCAATTTTTAACAGATTTATTTTATAAGTTTTGTTAGAAAGGCAAAGAGAAGTGTGTGGGGAAAGGAGGAAGGAATTTAAAAGGAAGGGAACGAAATAAGTAGTTCAAATATTTTGCAACAATAACATTTTGACATGTTCATAATATGCGACAGATGGCATTTCCCCCTTAATTGACCTGTTCGAAATATCCATTGAGAATTATAGTTTCCCTTTGCAACCAAAATCTTTGAAAATTAAACCGCAAAATTAAAATATATTTTCAGTGTAAAAGTAAGAGTTTATTGTAAGAGGTTTGTTAAAAAAAATAAATGAATTGGACATAAAGAATATGAGTCGTCAACAGCCACGGTTTTAGGGTGTTATAAAAGAACCAATTTTTGTTCACCAGAAGAACTGCAAAACTAAGGAGGTTTGAAAAATACTTAATATCCCAGAGCATAGAAGGTATACCACTGCCAAATAATGTAATTTTAGATTGCAATTCGAAATACTTTTAGTCTTTCTAAGGACTTCTGTTTAACTGAACATCGAATAGTTTGCCGACTGGCATTGAAACTACTGAGCTTTATGGTATAAGCATAAGCATATAAGCATATTTAGACAATGAATTATGACGGTATACCAAACCCAACATGGTAGGGAACAAAACATTGACATTTAATCACATCATGAGTATGATTTGTTTCGGTTTGACTTAGAATTTACTTTTGAATATTATTAAATAATTTTAATTAATACTTTTAAGCTTTTGGGGTCATTTTTAAAATCAAACCTGACTAACGCAACAAATCAAATATCGCTACAACTATAATACAAACATATGTATGTATATAGTAATGCGTCTATCAACTTCTTGTCTCTTGTTGATTGATTTTTTTTTCATGCCAAGTCAAGTCAAGACAAACTACCTTCTTAAAGTGCTTGTTGCTGTTAGAAAAGACCTTTTCTCAAAGAGGGACTAGCTTTATGTCACATGTCAAATATTTTGGTGTATTATATTTTTCAACTTCTCTATTTTTATAGCACAAAATACATGAGTGCAACCAATACTTATACAAACAAAGCTTGCCTTTTATTTTAATGGTTTAGACTGAGAACTTAAATTTATAACGAGTGCATCAACATGCATTTTTTGTAGCAAACCTCGTAGATGTTCAATGTATTTAAATAGAATTTAATTTATTTTTTTTTTTTGTTTGCTATTATTTTTAATGTTTAACAAGAGATAATTGTTGGAAAATCTATTGTAAATCGTATAAAATAAATAAAACATGACAACCATTTCTTTTGCTGACAATATTTTCTTTCTTCACTTTCTTTGAATAGAAAATCTTTTTTGTGTTTCCTTAACGCCACAAAAAAAATATTCAAACCAAAATTTAATATCATAATACCAGGTTACCCAGCCTATCTTACCTCCTTCTCCCCCTGGATGAATAACATTTTGTTTTTCTAGCCTTTGGCAAATGCTTCTTTTTTGTTCTGTTTCTTAATACAACATTAACATTAACATTATTTTCCCTGTCATACATTTTTGTTTATGCATTCATTCATTCATTCATTCATTTGTAGTCGTACATTGATTTTATTCTTTCAATGGGGATTATGAAATGCCACATTAAACTGAATAAACAAAACAAAGTTAAACCGATACTTGAGTTTAACCACAGCTGTATGACTGCGAATTATCTGTTTAATTTCATACTTTTTATTGTTATTGTATTAAGTTTTGGCAAAATTTCTATTCGAAATCATTAAACGAATTATAGATTATTACAACAGCTTTAATCAAAATAAGTTTTATTTTATTTTCGCTACGAAAAATTGTAAGTGGAAATAATTTTAAGTACAGGGCTGATCTATCAAGTGTTGCATAGTAGTTTTTCAATTAAGGTCTTAATAAACGTTAAACTTTTTTTTAATACTTATAGCTGTTATGTGGTCGCCGCGGTCTAGTGTTTAGTGTGTTGGCTTACTAAGACGATAGCCCTGGGTTTAAGTCTCAGCTCTGACATCTTGAAAAAACGAATATGAAAAAATTATTTCTTTCGGCAGTCTTCTGGCAAAAGCTCTGAGAGTAATTAATTGCCATGAAAAAGCCTCTCAAATCTGTCGTTCGGAGTCGAGTTTAAACTGTAGGACCTGGTAGATAAAAATTAACACACACAACATGAGTGCTGCGAGAAGCTAGGCCGTAACCCTGACACAGGGTTGTAATGGCCAATTATGTATGTATGTTATATGGTCGACGTAGTCTAGCATATAGTGTGTTGGCTTACTAGACGAAAGCTCAAGGTTCAAATCCCAGCTCTGACATCTTGAAAGATAGAAATATGAATAAATATTTCTCTCATCGACCACCTATAAGCAGTCTATTGGCAAAAGCTCTGAGAGTAACTTATTTTTATTTATTTATTTATTTATTACTTCTTACGTCCCATACACAAGACCAAAGTCTCATATTGCAGTATAGAACTCAGTACGAATACATGCAAAATACATTATAATATACATATACAATAGGTTACAAAATTAAACAATTTAAAAAAGATTGATTATAAAATATATAAACAAACATTAATGACATAAAAAACATAATTGTTAAAATAAAATTAATTACATAGTAGTATAAAATTAATTTGAAAACAGACAAAGGATATTTTTTCTAAATAAATGCGCGTTACTAATGACTTGAGAGCTGTGGGGGATATCGTTCCAGAGACTTATGGCATGTATAAAGAATTGGTATGTAGATATCCGACTGCCATATCTAAAACAAAGTAATCTTTTACCCCTATTTAGAGTGGAAAAGTTCAATCGTTCAAAAAGGTATAGGGGTTGACGCGTGTATATTATTTTATGCATTAAAATCAAAATCCTTACCTTCATATAATCATCAAGGCACATACCATAGAGTTTTTTCACATACATTGAAATATGATCGAATCTTCTCAAGCCAAATACATATCGAACTATATTATTAAAAGTCATATTGAGTCTTCTTCTGCTGATACTGTCACAACATGCAAAAAGTTCACACCCGTAAAGTAAAGTTGGCACTAAATATGTCTTGGCAAGAAGTATTCGAATATTCAAAGGTGTGCAATGATGACTATACCAAAGATTTCTTAACATAGAAAATACGCGACCACAAGCAAAATTAATATGGTTAGACCAAGTGAGGGTACTGTTAAAATAAATTCCCAAATTCTTAGCAACGTTCACAATCTCAATGGGTTGACCATTCAAGGTCAAGACTGGTCTAGAATTGAGTCTCAACAAGTTCTTTTTGATAATTAAGCATTTGGATTTAGAGGGATTTATCTCCAGGCCATTAGCGGTAGCCCATTCGAAAGTACGATGCAATTCTTCGTTCAAAATTCTCACATATCGGTCAACCGATGCAATATCACAACTTATATACAGCTGCACGTCGTCAGCGTACAATCTAACTTTGCAGTGTTTGAGTTTACCTGGCAGATCATTAATATATAGCGAAAATAGTAGAGGGCCCAGGATAGAGCCCTGAGGAACACCACGACTTAAAGGCAAAAAGGTAGATTTTGAGGCACCTGATTCGACAAATTGATATCTTTCAGTTAGATACGAAAATATTAAATCGGTAGAAGTGGATGAAAACTTATGAAAAAATTTTAACTTATTAACTAAGATATTATGATCGACAGTGTCAAACGCCTTCGAGTGATCAAGAAGTACCAAAAACGTTACATTGCCACAATCAACCTGTTGTCTAATATCCTCCGAAACGTCAATCAGGGCCGTTATACAGCTGTGCTGTTTACGAAATCCAGATTGACAGTTTGTAAGAATATTATTATCATCAAGGTATCGAGTCACCTGGTTATGAATCAATCTTTCAAAAACTTTCGAAAGGAAAGGTAAGATTGCAATCGGTCTATATTCTGAGTTGGACTTCCGTACTGGGATGATTCTCGCGAGTTTCCACATTTCAGGATAGCAGTTAGTAGTAAAAATTTTGTTGAAAATAAACGTTATAACGGGAACAAGCTGTGGCATGAGAATCTTAAGAAATTTTGGGTCAATCCCATCGACTCCTATTGCATTGGATTTTACCGACAACACACTAGAGAGAACTTCAAGGTGAGTGACATTAGAAAAATAGAAATTACTGTCTGAGGAATCATTGGAGAAGCAATAGTAATTAGGGGTAGGTTTAACTACAGGAATATTCAAAAATTGCCTATTCAGAACATCCGCATCAATTCCACAAGACTCAATATCAGTAGATCTGCCGATACCAATTTCCCGAATTGCTCTCCACTTCTGTCTCGAGTCAGTTACAGCAGTAAACTTAGCTGAAAAATACTCAGATTTGGCCCTCTTAATTAATTTGTTAGTCGTCCTCCGTGAGATTCGGTACAATTCATGTATCTCAGGAGTTTTGAAGCGCTTCCAGCGTAAATATAATATATCCCTGTGAAGGATTGCACGCTTAATATCCTGAGAAAACCAAGGCTTACTATTTCTATCCAGGGTCTTCGTTCTTAAAGGAACTGTAAGATCGTACAGGTGGTTCACACCATGTTGCAGAAAAGAAATCTGATCGTCAACAGAAATGATATGATATATCATACTCCAGTCAATGTTAGAGAATTCCCGTTCCAAAATACTAAAGTTCAAGTTCTTGAAATCTCGATAGGTAATAACCTGCGGAGGAACATGTAAATTAAAGTTGTACGAAATAAAAATCAGGTCATGGTGTGAGAAACAAGGGGCTGATAATTGATCATAAAGTAGGATCTTCGATAGATCACTCACAAAGAAGAGATCAATAAGTGTGGAACTAGTAGCAGTAAAATGCGTTGCTTGAGTTGTATTTGGTGAATCAAGACCAAGAGGATGTAAATTTTCCATCAAATAAGAGTCGACTAAGACATTCGAATTAAAATCACCTGCAATAATGACATCCTCATAAGCCACAGCAAAAGTCTGAAGAGTATCCACAAATCTCTCCAAGCAAATACGATTATTAGGTCTATAAATACAGCCCAATAACAACTTCCTACCATCACAACTAATCTCAAGCAATAAATACTCTACCAAATTAGCCAGCCCGTCAATACTAGTACCATGATCAGAATCGGTAGACTTACTGATTATTTTAGCCGCAATTCCTTTCCTAACAAATATTGCCACGCCACCGTAACCATTTCTGTCGACTCGTTTAATATTATACCCAGCTAAAGAGACCAATAAATCTGTGTACTCAGATTTAAACCACGTTTCAGATACACAAATAATGTCGATACCAGAGCCTTCAAAAATGAAACGAAACTCATCAATTTTGTTCCTTAAACTTTGAGCATTGATATGGCAGATTTTAATACCACTTCTTTGATTTGCCAAGATCCTTATCATATTTGCCAGCCCATCACTAGAACAATATCCGCTGTTAATAAAATTGTTTGTCATCATTTAAAATAATTATATTAATATAAACATTAGTAACGCACAAGTAATAAAGTTTTTCAAAGCAAAGCGAATTAATTTTAAGAATAATAGATTTATAACTACTATGGACATAAAAATAAAGGTAAATGTAAAAATAAATGAAAAAATAAATAAGGTAATATAAATTAAATGAATTTGGTTGCAGCTGCAGACAAACATCGCTAGGGGGCACGAAATAAATTATTGAGGTGTTGAGAATTATTAGACTGTGTAGCCAGGTCATTTACAATATCAGGACTAAGCTCATTGAGTTGACCTATATCATCGATCTGCAGGACAGCATCATTGACAGTTTTCCTTATATAAACAGATCCTCGCATTGTAAAAGCACTGTGTATGATTCTTTGCTTTTTAAGTCGTACAGCAGTGCGAAATAATATAAAATTATCCTTAGTGAGGTTTTCATTTACGTAAAATTTTTTGTCGGAGTTTAGACCAATGTGTTTCAAGCAAAAGTGAAAATCTCTATTATTTTTTTTAAAATTGGCCAAAGTTTTTAAGAAAAAATTTTTATCGTACACAGATCTTAGTTCAACCATAATAACTGAATCCTTGGAATTATTAGTAGTACGCTTATTATTAATGTTCTGCAGCCGATAGATGGATTTTATCGCAGGAACTGTCATTCTTATAGTTTTACAGATATTGGAAAAAATATCTATGAGGCTCTCATTTTCATAAAATGGTATTTCGTTTAAGCGCAGCTCAGACGCAACCTTGCTATTCTCTTGGTGTTTTATTTTTGCTTTAAGGGATACGATTTCCTCCTGCATACATTTAAATTCAACCGCAACAGTTTCAAGTTGGGACACTCTAGCTGTTACAGTATCAATATCATCTTGCAGTTTGGTAAATCTTTTATCGAGTTCAGCTAACATCTCATCTTTGTACTCCCTAAGCTTACTATCTATTACCTTCTCAATTTGTTCCGTAAGCTTTTCAAATCGTTTGTCCATAACCGTCACAAGCTTGAAAGGTGAGTCTGGATTGGTGTTACACACAGTACTAAATAAAGATTTTTGTAGACCTTGTCTGATACCAGTTTGCCCAGGAGTAACTGCATTCACTACGGTCGCTGAACGACTAGACTGTGGTTTAGTTGTTGGAAAACTCATTTCGGCAATTGATTCGTTATTGTTTTTAGTTTTCACGTTTTTCTTGTTAGATTTTTTAGTAGACTTTACGCCTTTTCTTAAGTTATACATTTAGTATTAAGTTAATGTAAATAGTTGCCTGTTGGGTTATAACCAGTTCAATATTTATTAATTCCACCCCTAGGATATGCTCTATATTCGAAATTAAATCTTTAATTTTATTTGCAAGTCAAATTTGGGAGCACTTTTATTGGCTATTCAAAATACTTTCACAGCTGTTATCCGCAGCTGTAATTTATTATTTATATACTAATTTTGTTTTTGTTGGAGTTTTGTTAACTATTTTTCAGCTGTTATTTATTTATTTTTATTTTTGTGCTGTTTTCTTCTTTATGTTTGTTTTATTTTTGTTATTGTCAATTAACTGTTCAAAATCTGTTGTTAAAGTTAAAATTTTGTCATTATTTTTCTTTTGTTGTGAATTTATTTAAGTGTTTATAAAATATCGTTGTTTGTGTAAAATGTATTTTCAAATGTTTTGTTTTCGTTTTATATTTTAAATATAAAAAGCGGGAAAAATATATTTGTTGTTGTTAACTTTATTTTATCAAATTATATATTATATAATATTATTGGTGTGGTTATTCTGCAGATGTAAACAACTTTACTGTTTCAGATATTTGATTTGTTTTTTTTTTTTTGTTTAGTTTATATCTTTATTATTTTGTGATGTAACACTGTTGTTGTTGTGTACATATGTATATATAAATATATATACATATATGTATAATGTTGGTTTTTTTTTTTTTAATATATATGAATATTTTATTTTGTTTGTTTTTAATTGGCAGATATGTTTTAATTTATAAATTTGTTTTAAAATATTTTATTTATGAAGTTTAACTTAGTTCTTAAAATCACTTGCAGATTTATATTTCGAAACCACAGAAAAACTACAAACAAATACTCAATAAAAAAACACGTCCGCACAGCTCGACAGCATAACGATTATTGCCATGAAAAATCTTCTCACGTCTATCGTTCGGAGTCGACGTTAAACTAAAAGTCCCGGTATTCACAAAAGGAGTGCTGAGAAAAGCTAGGCAGTAACTCTGAAGAAAAGTTTTAATTGCCAAATTATGTATGTATGTAGTAAATACCGATGGTGATATCAAAATTCACGACGTGACAATGTCTCCAACAGATCAAAATGCAAGACAAAAAATTACTGCCGATAACCACACTATCTTTGAAATCCAAATACGAAAAAATATCTCCTACAATCTGTTCACCAAATGCCATCTTCTTAAATTCTTTTGTGGACACCACCAATCAAAGTACCGAAGTATACAAGAATATGTTTATTGACTTCAAAAACTTACACAAAATTGCAGTCTCAATGCCAAGTAATTGATTGTTTGTCTAGCCCGCTACACTCACTCTGAGTAGTTCGGTTTCTAATTAATCTAATCTGATATTGATCATTTCAATAACTTCTATGTGTATATCGACCAAAAAAGACATTTGAATATACTCCAGTATCGAGGTATTTATTAAGCTATTCAGTACAAAGCAATACATACATACATACATACATATGTATATGAGAAACTTATGTACATACATATGCCCGTATTCATAAAAACTATTTTAGGTTTATTGAGGGTTTATTTGACAAGTATTGCATAGAAATTTGTCAAATAAGTTATCAATAAACCTAAAATAGTTTTTATGAATAGAGGCAATAGTATATTGCATCTCTTTTTTAATAACTATGAATACAATGATAGTAGAATTTAATAATAATATAAAAGTGATAAACTTTAAATTCAAAGAAACTTATCAACCTCTAAAAGTCATGAATTACAGCCTGTGAGGATCTCAAAGCAAACCAAAAAAGAAAATGTTTATTCAGTAGAAAATAGCCTGAAAACAAGATAATTTAAAGAAGGTTGTGTTGTATTTCTTTATTATTTCAATTTGAGAATTTCTGTGTACATAAAAACCATGCCATGTTTAAATCACATTGTTTAAACTTAAATCATTTCAATTATTCAATAAATTTTTCTATTCAGTAACGTTTTTTTCCATTATTTTACCATTTTCGATAAAGGTTTATGTCTATAGTAAATTACTACTTTATACATGAAACTATCAAATCTAAACATTTTGCTATAATAAAAATATTCTCCACTTAAGAAACAACTTTACTCGTATTACCATATCTATCAAATGTTATCAGTTTTATTGCCGGCACTTACCTTAAAAATATATTTCAATATAGAAATTTGTAATGCAATCACTCAAATTCAAGCAACGGTAAATGTCCATATAAAACATCGCAATAACTCACATAACAATCGTAAAAGCAAATGTAATCGATATCAATTTCAATATGGCTGTCTTAATAAAAAAAATTTTTCTCTTTGTAATTTTTCACAGCATGTCTTTGAATTTTAAATAATACTATAATAATATATTAATGCATATGTTTATAAATATTTACCAATCATTTTGCATTCAAATTAAAACGTAATTTTATCATCTTAATCACTTGGTCATATTCAGTGTATTTTTTATAAACTCCTATTTAACCTAGTAAAATACAATTCGCTTATTTTAAAATACTGTTTCACATTCACAACACTCTTGTTACAAACGTATTTGTCATTTTATTAGGTTTCAATTTATAAATAAACTATTTAACAATATTATTAACTCAATTTGTGGAAAATACCAAACGCCTTCTTAATTTGTTCACTTCTAAAAGTTGCCACTCATAACTGAATAGAGAGTAATTGCCATATCGAGAGATCCCAAAGTATTTTGTCGTTATGTTATCGCTTTTAAAATATTCTAAAATAACCAACAAATAGTGTATTTCAGTTAATAACTCAAGATTTATAAAATTGTAAGTTTTTTTTATATATATAATTTTATTGTGCAGATTTTAAATATCTTATTTTATAAAAAAAATACACAACAATGAAAAATCCTGTAATTACAGCTTTCTTTATCTTTCAGCTTTTGTTTGTATAGCGCTAAGAAGGTTGCCACTGTTGTAAATTTCTGATATGGCAACCTTTTTGATTACTATGAATTTCAAAATGGCCATCTAATTTTATCGATAATAAACGGTTTATAAAGAAATTCTTGGCTGGCTGCAATTTTTTATAATTTTTGTGGATTTTACTAAAAAAATTAAATTTTATTGTATAACAAACGAAAGCTTATAAAGTGTTTAATTAGCGTTATATGAAAGAAACTCTAAATTTATAATATTAGTTGTTTAAAAAGTCTTAAAATATTTTGTAAATTTAGGACGGTCTGAAAACAATTTGTTAAAAGCGTGCTGCCAGCAGCTGTCATTCGTCATAGTGACTGCATAGCTCAAGTAATTACAACAAAACGTACATATATCAAATATTAAGCGTAGTTGTGTGTTTTTATAGTAAGAGTGCGGCTGTGTGTGAGTTCGGATAAACAGAAATAAGGCAAAAGAAAAAAAAAACATTTGGAGAATTTATAATAAACACACATTTTGAATTTTTGTTTAGAATTCATTAAGGCGACGGGTTGAGAAAGACAAACTTAAAATTGAAAGGAGATGTTATAAGAATTCATAAACGTAAGTTGTGTGTACATAAGTTTCTTGATTTCTACTGATCATAAATTATAGTGGAATACTTACATTTTGTTGTTGTTGTTGCTTTTCTTATTTTTGTATACTAATGATTACTGTCTTTGCTAGTGCTGTTTAGAAAAAGGCCTCTGTCGTTAGGGGGGTTGTTACGCTTGCGTTTAATGGCCGAAAATGGAAGCTTAAACAATAACAGCAACAATTTTGACAGCTTCAATATTACCACAACGCCATCAAGGGAATTTATAAATAGTTCTACAACAACAACAAGAGTAAATTTTATAAATTCTACAACAAATACGTCATTGTCAGGGACAACGGTGTTATTGACGAATGTAAACGAGCAAACAGAAGGCCACAGCGAAAGGGATGCCACACATTTTCGTTTAAGAGACGGTGTAATTGAAGGTTCTGAATATATAACGTGTTTAAGCTGTGGAGAATCATTCAAGTCCACTTCCCTTATAGAAGTATACGATCACTACAAAGAACGGCCACACCTAAGATACTATTCGAACTGTTTATACTGTCAAGGTAAAGTACACCAATACTACCATAACTGTCTGCGGCAAATAAAATACTATCACAACTGTTTGCGTTGGAAGCGAGGAGAGGATAACTAAACATGGAGTTGATGAATTTTGGCTCTTATGCTGTTTCCATAAGTGAACAAAGGGATAGTGCTGAGTCTGCGGAATCTGAATATTCCGATAATGATTTGAGAGGAGTAGACGATGATGTATCTTCCATAAGTTCCCACAATAATAATGGTAGTTCTGGTGGCTTTGGCAAACGTTGGTCAAAGTCAGAAGACAGTCTACTAAAAAAGTTAGTAGAACAACATGGTGACCGTTGGGATTTAATAGCGCCACACTTTAAAGATCGCACTGAACCCCAAGTCCAACAGAGATGGGCAAAAGTACTAAATCCAGAACTAATAAAAGGACCCTGGACCAAGGAGGAAGATGACAAAGTGGTTGAACTTGTCAGACGATTTGGTCCTAAAAAATGGACTCTTATAGCACGTTACCTCAATGGTCGGATTGGTAAACAGTGCAGGGAACGTTGGCATAACCATCTAAACCCTAATATTAAAAAATCAGCATGGACTGAAGAAGAAGACCGCATTATATACCAGGCTCATTTGCAATGGGGCAATCAATGGGCTAAAATTGCCAAACTTTTACCGGGTCGCACCGACAATGCCATTAAAAATCATTGGAATTCTACTATGCGTCGCAAGTACTATGACAATGAACGTAAATCAAACAGGCAATGCTCTGATATAAAGCCGTCACGTTCCCATCTTAAAGCTCTTATAAAATCTGGTGCTAATGGTCTTTTGACACCCGGCCTAGCCCTTTCGGCGCAGATTTTACAACGTAATGAAAACAAAATTTTCAAAAAAGAGTCTAAAGTTAATGTACCCAAAATATCTACTAGACCTACACCAAATATATTGAAAAGAGTTAAACAACAAAATCAAAACCAACTAAACACACAACAAGAATTTGAAATGAACACAAACTTTAACCCTACCGGCAATAAGCCAGAAGTCAAACTACCCGATTCACCTGTAATGACTCCTATCAAACCATTACCCTTTTCGCCAAGTCAATTTTTAAATTCACCCTGCTTAACAACATTTGAGGATATGAATTTGCGTGCCAGTACACCGGTGAATAAAAATCACAATCGTTTAGCTGCAGAGATGAAAAAAGAGTTGGAAAGTTCTTCTATAGAAACTCCACATAAAAGTAAGTAGTTTAACATTAAATTCAATTCAAAACTTATTTATAGTCATACAATATGTATGTACACTGTATATTTAACAAGGTTAGCAATAAAATAGGTATGCGGTTTTTTGCAACTATTTAGTTTTGACCAAAATTATTTTGTTAGTTTGTGTTATGAGTTGTTTGGCTTTATATGGTTTAAAAATATATACAAATATGTATATATGTATGTATAGTTGATTTTATTTTATTTTTTTAAATAGAACGAAATGCAATTTCTTATCAATTGCCAGCTGAGGCAGTTTGTTAAATGAGAGGCAAGATAAAAAATTAAATATCAGCAAATAAATGTATTACTTGTTTAGTTACTACTTTTGTAAATCAAAAATAGTTGCCTGGTAGCTGAATAAATTAATGGATAATAAATCACAATAAAAAAGTTTAATTAAAGTAAGGCAGTGCTTAATCGTTACATTTTAAAAGTCTATAAAATGTATGATTGAAAATGTACGTCTAATATCGCCATCTGCGTTAAGGATTTGAAAAATTCTTATCACAAAAAAAAAAAAAAAAAAAAAAAAAAAAAAAAAAAAAAAAAAAAACCAAGACCAACCGACCTCTATATTTTGAGCTCAAAATGAGGACCAATTTAATGTCATTGGTATCAAATAAATGTTTAAGGCAACTTTATATTCTACAATGACCATTGAAAATTTCAATTTATGACGTCCATCTGTTCTTTTTGGTCGTCGATTTTTTATTATATAAATTTAAACACTCCATCAGTTATTTAAAAGTTTTGATAACCAAAAAAAGTTATGTGTGAGTGAGATAAAAAAAGCATCAAAATTTTGTTATTTTTTAAAATTATAGGATTTTGAAATTTCATTATATCGCATTATCACACGTTTTCGGTTTACGGAACATACCCGAATAATTGAAACATACAGTATGTCAAGAAAATGTCTATTAAAATGTACTTGTTCTTCAATTAATTCAAAATTTATTTAATAAATATAAATTAAATAAATAGCAACCTATGTCAAACAATATAATGTAGTTGCATACATATCTGTATATGCTACGATTGCTTGTTTACAAACCTTGCAAGAGCGTTTGCAACTGTAACCTCTTGCAGCCTCGTTTTTCACTCCAACGGCTCAATTTTGGTATTTTATAATCATTTGAAATTTTATTACATTCCTCGAATATTGCCATCTTTAAATTAATTGCCATTTTGTAGACCTTTGTATTTTGCTCTTGTAAATAAAATTGGTTTTTGTGAATGACGTCTACAAATATGTTAAAGTTATACTCTTAGACCTTTTACATCATAGAAACTTCTACTCTCTTCTGCACATCAAAAGCAAAAAGCAATGAGTTTAATAATTGCCTATAAACTTTAGCTGTCCATAAATGCGCTCAAGCACCCAAGTGCAAGCGGCTTTACGTTTTATAGTATAAAGCCGAATGAAAACCTATCACCTATTTTGAAGACATCATCTTTTAATACTTTTTAATATTAAAAACCAATTTTCAAATTTTATTAATATTCACGTTTTTTTATAATTCTAGGCTTTATGGGTCCACGTACACCGACACCGTTCAAAAATGCTTTGGCTGCTTTGGGTAAAAAACGTCGTGGTGAACGTTACATTCCACCAAGTCCCTCTAGTTTAGTAGAAGATCTGGCCGAAATCATACATGACGAGCAACTAAATGACACAAACCAATCGAATAAAGTGGTTGGTAAAAAGGAAAATATACCCGTAACAGCCACAACAACTGGTGTTGGAGGATCCAAATCTCAATTAGTGCCGCCCACAAAGAAAGCTCGTAAATCTCTGATTACCTCTTGGGGAGAAAATGTTATGCCTTCACATAATGTAAGTAACGATTCAAAAATGGATAAGAAACCTCAACCATTTGAGACAGAAACGCCAAGCAAATTTTTAATATCCTGTGAATCCTCCAGTATAATGAGAGATACATTATGCAGTGAAAATGATTTGTTACTCGACGATGATGATGTCAAAAATGATGAGGCTAAAAAGGAAAATAAACCACATTATGGAATTTTGTCGCAACGTCAACGAAATTCACATCATTATTTAGATCCGAAATGGGAAAAACTAGCCTGTGGCCAGACCCAAGACCAACAGTATATGGTGCAGCAGGCTCATGCTTGTCTAAGGAATCTCGCTTTAATGCCTAGATCATTGAATTTTGAAAAGCAAAAATAGCCATCAATAAGAGAAAAGCAGTATACTTGGAATGGTGACTAACATGAAAGTACCTTTAGTTAAAGTAAAATTTGAATTGAATATGTACATTGTTGGAATACGTTGTAACTAAAACGAATTTCAATAACGGAAGAGAAAATATTGTATTGTAATCCTTAATAATCCTTTTTTGATATGAATTAGCGGCGGGTGTGTTTTCAAAATTATCTATAAAAAACATATATTTTTATACAAATTATGATGAATTGAATATGAATACTATTCGGAAAAGAAAAATTATTATTTCGTTGGTTTACAGAATTGTTTTTATTTTTTTTTTATTTTATTTCTTTGAAATGTTTAGTTTTTAAGTTCAAAATTTTTTACACAATAAATATTAAAAGCATATATTAAAGGAAATATAATATAAATTATAATAAATTATTATTTTATGTAGAGTTTAAGATTAAAAACAAAACCAAAATAATTCCCTAATTTTTAACAAAAAAAAAAATATTAAACAGTAGCGGTAATCACTCTTCGTTGCAAACGTAGCAAATCACATCAAGCAGTAAGAATATGTTTGCAGAGCTTGTTAGGAAGGACGTTTGCAACGAAGATTGATTACCGCTAGTGTACAACTTTTACTTTATATGTATATTTTAAGCTAAAGGAAGCAAGCAAGCGAACCGAATCAAACATATATTTAACTTTTTTATTGTATTGCATTAAATTTTAAAATTTTTCTTCTTTATGTTCAAATAAGAAAACAATTTGTAAATTTTTTTACAATATTTAAAATACATATATACAACATTTATATTTGTATTATAAATTATAATAATAACAATAATAAGTATAAAAACCAAACCATTAATAAAATTTTTATTAAGAAAAAATTAAATTTTATACAAATTTATTAATGTTTTTGGATAAGTATCTTTATATTTGTATTTTTAGTGTGTGTATAAAAAGGAAATTTTAATATAAAATAGCTGGACTGTACTTAGTCATATTTTTTATTAGACAAAGTGTTGTTTATTTCCTCGTTTTTAGTTTTGTTTAAAATCAGAGTCCAAAAACAAATCCAGAGTGGCAGTAATACTGAAGTGATAATTGTAAACAACCAATTGTTGTAGATCTGCAAATGAAAGAGTACACAGTTAATACCAAAAACAGAGAACAAATATGTCGAGCATTAAAGCAAAAACAGTCATAACTTAAAATTTGTCATAAACCAATTACTTTTTCGGGCTGAATTTTTTTTACAATTTAACAATTTAACTCAAGCTTTTAAACGGTCAATACTCACCAAATTATCTGTTAATGAAAATGTTATGGCATCCATAGTAGCAGTGGCAGCACGTAAAGCTATTTCTTTGGCTTTTAATTCTGGAAATTGGTATAGACTTAAAATCATTACCAAAAGGTAAATAAAAACTAAGGGATTCAAAAGAATACAGTAAACAGTCAAAAGAGATTTTCGAAAACCTTTCTGCATATTAGGCTTAACACCTATAGCCAAAGGTACACTAACCAAAGCAATCAAAAATGCCAGAGCAAAATTCAGTAGGCCAACTACTACTAAAGCAGTACCTAAGCCTACCAAAGCGGTTACATGCAACCAATGCATAGAATTTA
Source organism: Metopia argyrocephala (assembly GCA_963576795.1). NCBI lineage: Eukaryota > Metazoa > Arthropoda > Insecta > Diptera > Sarcophagidae > Metopia > Metopia argyrocephala. The sequence goes on along the minus strand of OY756208.1, from coordinate 16,043,203 downwards.
TGGGTATTCGATATAGGAAGGGTAAAACAGTAGCTAAAACCACCCATACCAATATGGAAACAGTAACACTTTGGGATGTTGTTAAACCATAAGAAGAAAGTGCATTCACTACTAATTCTAAACCCAATAATTTTTGGCTCATATAACCTATGCCGCAAGCATATATAGCATACAATATGGCAGGCACCAGATATTTCTCGTTATTTTCTTCATTTTGTGCCTTGGAGACGGCTTCTTGTTCTACCAAAGTTTCCCCAGTAATTTGGCCACCAGCCATAAGCCACATTAGGAAGGATTTTATAAATAGCGGCACCACCAATAAAGCCAGACAAGGCATATAATCGCCAATCGATACGAAACGATCATTTTGTGCAAGAATGTAAAAGAAATAGCTTTGATGAAAACGTTCTAGCAAATTATTAAGACTACGTGATATGCCCTCTATGGTTTTTAAAAGTGGCAAAACCCCATTATAACGATTAGAGCCAGCATTCTGTCTTTTAACAACCTCCAATGTAAGTGCTTCTATACGATGTCGGTGAAATAAACCATGATTACCGTTAGGTATGCCTGTAGTTTGTGTCAACAACATACTAATTAAATTTTTAATGTTGCTCTCTACCGAAGTGTAGTGTGACGAACGACGTTTCTTTAAAGGTGTTTGTTTGTAACCCGATATAATTCCTTCTCTTGCAGTTATGCGTTGTACCAAATTAAACATATCCAAATTGGGTAATTGACCGTTAAGCCCTTCTATTTTAACGTCTATGTAATCTGTAAGAATTATTAAATAGAAACTAGTATTTCCTTCTTGCTTGTCTTAAATATTTTCATACCGATATCTAAATCTTGTATTTCAATATTTAATGCTGCCTGTAAAGAACCAGCACGAGCTGGAAGATAGCCATAATTGAGAAAACTGTCTTTCTTAGTGAAGTCTTCCATTTCGGTATTAAAGTAGGCCTCTAGAAAGGCATGCATACCAAGTTGTTCCTGCTCGGTCACTAAAAATATAATATCCTTGGCCCAATAATTCTTCTCTGAAAAACCAAAATGGTGTTATAAATAAATAAATATGTGTAAATAAATTTTCAGAAAGAACAGCTCTTCTGAACCGTCCTATAAAAAGCAAACTTTATTCAAGTAGTGACCCTTACTTCTAGCAAAATCTGCAAAGGCTAATAATACCGGAACACTAGCTGTAATGTCTGTATGATATGATGAGGGAGGACGATATGGTGCGGAAAACACTAAACCCTCAGTAGAACTGGTGCGTGGAGCTCTTAAAATCCCATAAACATTTTTGCCATGGAACACTTTACCACCAGCAAATGGATAGCGCAAAGTATAGTTATGAACATAAGTTTCTAAGCCAATTTGCTTCATTTTAGCTAAAATCCAAGCATGTGGAGTAGTCGATTTGTGAGTTTCTCGCTCAGCCTTTAACTCGTCAACCAATTGCTGAGTCCAACGGCTTGAATCCTGCTTTATTTCAGGATAAACAAGGCCTAATAAAGAATATAATTCAAAATTGTTTGTTATAAGATCAAATTTACTTTTATTACCTGGCGATAGAGCATTTTCTGAAAGATAAGTGCCATGATTAAAATCCTTATGGCCCAGACAGCCAAACCACACAATACTGGCCACATATAAAAGCCAACCCAATTTTGAGTGATACTTTGTAAGTATTTTTCCAAATTTATTACGTGGTGTTAGAGAAGGATCTGATAAAAGACCCATAGTTATGAAAAAGTTTAATAATAAATGTTTTAAGCAGACTTTTACACAAGTTCTTGCTAGGAAAAATTAATTCATACTTTCTGTGTTTTTTATTTGTTGTTGTTGAATTCGTAATGATGGCATAATTTCGATAACTGCAAATATACTAATCGATACTCTATAACTACTGCTTAGATCTGGCAACGCTTTTTTAAAGTAAAGCTTTTAGTAAACTGTTTACTGTTATATATGAAAATCGTCTGGTGAAAAGTCATTCTCTGAAAGATAAGTGTTATGGTTAAAATCCTTACAGTTTATATAACTGAAACATACAATAGTAGACATATATGGAAGTCACCCTAATTCGAGTGATACTTTGAAGTATTTTGACAATCTTTCTACGTCATTTCATACCCAATTTGTAGGATGTGCTTTACAATGTTGATTTAAAAAGGAACGAAGTCTTAAAAGACATCGTGTGAATTGAAAAAGGACCATTATCATGGCAAACATTTTTAAAATATTAAAGGTTTTAGGCAGAATTCTAAACGAATTCTAGCATTGAAAAATATTTCATACTATTTATGTATTATTTTCTATTTGAAATTACTGATGATTTTATTTCGATAACTGATAGAGATAATAAATATTACTAACTGAATATTGCTTACATATGGTATCACTGTTTTAAAGTAAAGCTTTTAGTAACAAGTTTACTGTTAGTTGTGCAAAATTAAAAAAATTAGGAAATTGCTGTTTTAATTTCATTGATAATAATTAAATAAATGCAAAGTGATTAAATTATTAAAAAAGAATTGGTGTTTCTTATTATTGGAATGCAATTTGAAAAGTTCTCTAATTTGTGTACGAACTTCGTACTACGAAGTGCAAATGCAACAATATTTTAAGGTTATGTTCCATTTAAGATTCATTCCTCAAATGTTTATAATACAAAATTTGTCGCACCAACTATAAAAAGTGAATAAAAAAAAACTTCTAATATGGAAGATCAGTGTGTTTTTCTTCGCCTATATATACTTTTGCTAGTCTTTGGGTAAGTTCCAATTTTTATCTATTTTAACATTAAGGAACTTATAATGAGAATGTAGTTCCTGTAGTTCGGTATTAACTATTAAGTCGTTAAAGAGTTTAGTTACACTTGCAACAATTCTATCGCTTAATTTAAAAAGGAATTTAATTTCAATTGATGAATATACAACGAAACCTCCTTAGAAAAATATACTTATTAATGTATCTATATGAATATTTAAAATTAGTAGAAATTTGTATGGAATTATACAATACACAAAGCCAAGACAGTTTATATTACTTATCTATTTATCTATAGCATAAATACAAATAAATACCAAATCGTCTAATTTGCTTGACATCACATTTTATTTATTATCTTTAAATTACATTCTTTAAGCCTTCTTACTAAATTTCCCGCCAGGCGTTCTTTTAGGCGGACACCATCTTAAGTACGCAGGATCTACCGTAAGTTTAGGTCTCTTAAATTGTGGTAATTGCAAATGTTCCATTATGGTTTTGGGTGTAACACATATAACATGTTGACCCTTCCAGTATTTAACCATTTTCATCGATTGCAAAGTGTAGATAATGTCATCGTGAGTTATACCGCTCAGTTCACTTAATTCTTTAATACTTTGGGTTGTAGTGCGGCAGTCTTTCATAAGCTCTAATAGGGTATATGCCCAATAGCTGCGATAACTAAGACGGCCTAAGTCAGATAGTGGCTTTTCTGGACTACCTACAACACCTTCGCGTCGCGATAGCTCATAACTAAAAGCTATCAAAAGTTTGCCATAACCTTTGCGTTGATAAGGCGGTAGTATTAGAATACAGGCGACGTTATTATTCTCAGGAGATTCTTTTTCTTTAGAAAAGTAACCGACTATATGAGCCCCTTTCTTATCGATTTCGCAAAGTACATAAAAATAAAATGGTTCTACATCATAGTAGAGGGTTTTGTGGTCTAGAAATAGTTTTGCCATTAGACAGAGCATTTGACAGTATAGCTTATGATCTTTGCCATCAATTTCGAAAATGGATATAGTGCCTTTACGATAAATTTCACTGCCCGGTGGTTGTCTCTGTGTGCATTCTGAAGCATGGTAACGATAAGTCTTCTGAAAACGCATATATTTTAGACAGTATTCACACACATAGAGTGTGCCCACCTTGCCATACTCATCTGGGTATGGACTAAAATACCAAGTGTCTATTTCAAAACGACCTATACGCAATTTGTCTATGTACTTTACTTTGGTAATGGCCTCATGTTCTTTTTCCAAAGCCGCTGTAGTTGGATCCATTTCAGCGTAACTCTTTTGTACATGATTTATTTCATCATGGCGTCTTTTTTGATTTCTGGTCAATTTACGGTCGCTGTTTTCTACTGCTGAAGGATTTTCCAGCGAAGCTATTTGTTCCTTGCTTAACTGTTTGATAGTTTTAGCCCCTACTGAATCTGCCACATCTGAACCAACTGTAGTAGCACTGCCGCCACCGTCAGATTCTGTATAGTCTGTTATACGATCACGAGATACCCATTCATCTAAACGCCGGTTAAGCCCCACATAATGAACATAATATTCCTGCTGTTGAGTTAGAGAGACCTGTTCACAATCTCTTGATTGTATAATTTGCGCAGCATGCTTATTGCCATCATTCCTTTTAATCATGTAAACATCGCCGATATTTATTTCCATTTCTTGATTAGAAGAGTTTGTTGTTGTCGTTGTCGCCGCTGTTGTGGTATTTGTTGTTATTGCAGCAGTGTTTATAATTGTTTTTGTCATTTTAGCCGCATTATTTGCACCAGCCGCCTCATTATTGTTGTTGTTACTGCCGTTTTTTGTGTTGTCTTTATTAAACATGTTTTCATCGTCACATTTTTCGTCATTTTTGTTTGTGTCTTCTGAATCTTTCATACATACATCATCATCTCTTTTCACTTCACTGGTATTTTTTGTACTTTTACTTTCAACGACCATATTTTCTGTTTGATTTTACAAATTATTTCAATTAATTTCACAATATTTCTTTAATGGTAAACAAAACTCAACACAAATTTTTTGGCTTCATAACTTAAACGTCAATTTGTTCTTGAAGTTTGTGCTGCCGGACTAATACTAATGTATGTTCAAGAAAGCTGCCAGATAGTTGGTGTCAATATAATACACGAAGAGAAAATTTTTGATAATAATATGATTTTAATGGCAAAAAATAAATATGGTTTTATATTTTTTAATTATGTATATCAAATATATTTTTATTTATTAAATTGTATTATTTAGTTTTTTGACCATTATAAATATAAATTTATACATATTGTATAATTTTGTAATAGTTTTATGATCCTTAAACTAGTCCTCTTAATGAGAATTAACATCCGTTAAGGAATGAACTAGTTTCCGAAATTATAATTAAAAAATTATATAAAATATAATATAGATTCAATAAAAATTCGAATTTGGAATTGAAAAAATAAATGTGTAATAAATGTATCAAAATGTGTGAGTGGTTGGTCACGTTGTTACTGTCAAACATTTTTGTAATGTCATCAATCATGCTAAACGAATGGATTTCACATTTTTTCAATTGCCGTACATTAACCCTGCGCCGTCATCATCATCATCAAAATGACGATTCGAAATTTTATTTTCAAATTTAAACCAGTTGTTTATTTTTGTTATGATCTCAATTTTTGTGTAGCGATAGTCGATTTCAAGTTGTTGTTGGCTGTGGAAGTGCAGTGAACTTCATATCATCGCTAGAATTAAAGAACGCTGTAACTGACAAAAAATCGAAAATACTCACGCCGTTTGCGTTGTGAAAAATACCAGTGTCCTCTCGCTACTTTCATACAGGTTTTTTTGGCTCTGGTGAACATTAAATGGCTTGTCAGTTACAGCGTTCTTTAATTCTTGCGACGATATATTGTCAGTGTTTGTTTTTTTGCTTTTAATTTTTTATAGTAGTCAAAATAACGAAGATCAACATTCATCCGTGGAAGAATTATTTTACAGTTGATATTGTGAATCCAAATACATAAGCATCGTTACCAAACCTAGGTTGCAATTTCTCATGTCCTGCTTACGATTTGACGATAACTGTGAACTGAGAGAAACCCACTTTTTTATACACATACTTTAGTATGTATAACTACTCTTATTATTCAACTATTTTGTTCTACAGCTTTTACTTCTATTTTTTTTTTTTTTTTTTTGAATAACTAAACCAAAATCACAATAAGTTAGCACATGAGAACCAGAACTAAATTTACTAATTGAATAGAAATTTTAGTTTTGTAATGATTTCATTTCTATTTTCCCATTCATAAAACCATAAAAAAAAATTACTAAATGTTTATGAACTTAGTTTTTTTATACATATATTTTTGATAAAATTTAGCCATACTTAGACGTAAAGATTTTTTGATCTTCATATAGTTCATCCTAAAATTAATAAAATACGCTAGTGACAACAAATTATTGTCACCCTAAAAAAAGAAAAAAAAAATCGAAAACGTTTTTTATTTAATTTATTAAATTTTGGCACTTTATTGCATTTGACAACCACAATAAATGGTATTCTTAATTTAATGTTAATCAAATTTATATTTCTTTTTAAGTTTTTTTTTAAAACTGATTATTACAATTAATTGTTATCATTAAAAATTTTTTTGTTTTTATGTAGATTTAAACAAATGATTTTAAACTATTTAACTAATATTAATACAATAGTTAATTTTTTTAAATTTTTATTTATCTATATCATAAAATGTTGTTTTTTAATATTAATTATTATTATTTTTCAACATTATATTAAATTAAGAATGGAAGCCATTAACGTATTTTTTTTAAGTTTTTTAAATGATTTCTTGTTATTAATAATTATTAGTGTAAAGGGGGTTTAGATTTTAAAAATCCGTTTAATTCGTTAAAAAATTCGTTTTAAATGGCTTTGGATTTTTATTTGCTAACAGAGTCAAATGAAACTAAAGCCAAAGCGTTAAGTTAGTTTTCGATTATATCTCTCTGTTCTTTTTTCTCATTTTCGGTAATCCATATTGCGTACTTTGATAATAGTTGATCCTAATGGAGGATTGCGTTTTTGTCTTATATATTCTTCATGTCTTATTATGCTGGCTGTATCTTTATTAATATCTACAGAGCCACGAGATTCTAATGAATATTTCTGTTGTAATTGATAATGGGGAACTGCTGCACGATATTTATAATCATCTTCGATATAGGAAGCAGATCTATTGTACGGTGTTATAGGGTGTTTCGTTGTAGTGTGGCGGTTATTGGTTGCATACATTTGAGGGCGCTCGGCGTAGTGATCTGTGTCATCCTCAGTCGAACCGATTTTTGTTAAATCCCTTTGACTACGACTGATAAGGTTTACAATTGATGGACTTTTTAAGGCACTTTGCTGGAGAGTATTTTCCTTGGCACTAGTAGAAGAGTAAAGATGAGGATTTGACTTATATGCTTGGCTAGAATGAAGATTGTTGTTGTTCGTATAGTTGTTGCTTGTTAATTTTTCCATATATATGGGACTAGGATCATTGCTACCATTCATAGCATGTACACTAAAAGATTTGCTGCGATTCAGAGACTTGGCATAGGTTCTAGCCGGCTTAAGAGGTCCTGTATTTTGACCCATTGGTTGGTAGGTTATACGTTGTTCGATTGGTTGCTGCTGTTGCCGTAATTTGTTTTGAACCTTTCCAGTGGAGGCGTTTGATCGAGCTATATTAACGGTTTGGGTTTCGTAGTGGTGCACCGAAGGATGATCGTTGAGTTTGCGGGGCAAAGTTTGAGTAGAACGATAACCCTGATTTAAATTTGGTGTTGAACCTGATATGCGTTGATTACTTTTCTGGTAGCGTCCTAAAGTGTGAGAAGAAGTGTTTGTGTCTCGGTATGCTTGGCTCGAAGAGGGAGGTGGTGCAATTCCACCATTACGAATTTTAAAGTTATCATGTACATTTTCTTTTCCATATAATGTACTTGAGTAGGGATCTTCTCCCAAATAATATCGTTGCTTGGGACTTATTACTCTATATCCATTATCTGATCTATTATTTCCTATTGGATGTGAAGATGTGGAATGTAGCATAGCCCGACGATCTGTGCTAGTATTGCTGTAAGCTGAATGCTCATTTGTCTTAACAGGTGCCTCTTGTCCTTGTGGCGGAAAGAGACTTCTTTGTTGGCTGTTAAACTCTTCCTCCGATTCGTCGTGAGATGTTGTATTATGATGGTTGCCTCCAATATGGCTATCGATGACATTGTATTGTTGATAAGTACGTATGTTTTGTTGATCCTGTTGCATTGCAGCAGGAGCTGGTGATTGTTCTCGAGACTTAGATTTGGATTTTATACGCAGCTTACGTTCTACGCTAGCTGAACGTAACTTACCCACAAGTTTTCTTAATGAATTTCCTATTGCTTGACCAACCTTACTAGAACGATGAGAAGCCACTGTTGATGTAGAAATAGTGGAAGGTGTAGTTTGAGTTGTCTGGGTTAACATGCTAGGTTTAAGTGTTTGATGATGTGAAATAATCACCGGTGGAGATGGTGTATTACGTGCAAAACGTGTGCGTTGATTCTGTTTTCGATTTAGCGTTTGGGCTTCTCTGGGTTGTTGTTCCAAATGAGATGGCGGTGTGTACATCTGCTGTTGAGAATGAGCATAAGGTTTAGCTCTTAACCCATTATGGGGATTATGCTGCTCTCTAGGCGAAGAAGATCTACTTCTGGGAGGTGGTGAATAGTCTGGTGGTGGTTCGTTTACATCAACAGGCACTTGATGTGGAGGAATTTTTATTTCCGACAAAATCTCTTGATGTTGTCTTAATTTTTTCTCACCATTTCGCCTGCGCTGTGGCACTACTGGCCTTTCTAAAGTGCTTACTTCCCTATGAGGCGAAGAAGAATCACGTTGGAGTTGAGATTCTCTTCTTAGAGAATTATAACGCGAATTTTCTATGTAACTACGTTCATATGACTTGGCTCTTTCCTCTACGTAAGAGTTTTTACGTGGCTGTATTGGAGAATCTACATCATCTATTATTTCAGCTCGAGTGTAATTACGTTTTTCTTTATCCTTAACATTCATGCCATAATGCAGATCTGTGCGAGAACCACTTATATAACGGCTGTCCTCAAAGGAGCCACCACCACCTACCTTTTCCACAGTATCTAAATGATCTCGAGAATTTTGCCTTGATCTAGCTAAAAACTGGGAAGACAGACTTTGTCTCTTCTGTTGTAAAATATCTTCGCGACTGACATAACTGTCACTGGATGTGGGTTTTACATATGGCTTTGGCGGATCACCTATGCCAGTTTCCTTTTTGTTACACACAGCACTAGTTTTTTTTAACTGATTACGTTCTATGGAAGCATGAAGATCATCTCGAAAGGCTTTAGAAGCAAAATGATTAGCTGGTGTTGTTGCAGCAGCAACTGGTTCGTGGCGATTATTCCAATTTGAAATGCCTTGATAGTATTTAGCGCCGTTGTTTGTCGCTATTGGAGGATCCTGAAGGCTGTTACGTTTATTATAGGTTTTCTTTTCATTGGAATCATAATGTGTATTGGAACTAGTAGTGTGATTCTGATTAGATTTGATAGTAACATTAAAGTAAGTTTTTTTAGTTGGTTCAATGACATCCACTTCATCTTCTCGGGATTCATTGGAGGCTGTTGATTCGCTGCCAAAATGGGACTCCAACCATTTTATGGTTTCTCCCTTACGCGTCTCTTCTTCTTTGTCAAAATCTAGGGGTCGTTTGGTAAGAGCATCTTTGCGGTCCATTAGAATACCACCTGAAAATATGTAATTATATTAACTTTTTATACGAGTATGTAAATAAAAATAAAGTCGATTTCAGTTAACTTCTAGTGTCTTTATTTCTATTTATTATTTATTTATTTATTTATTTTAAAAATTAAATGTCTTGGGAAAGTTATATGCTTGTAGAATAGGTGGTGTTTTAACTTTAAACTCAAACTTGAAGAGCGATATTTTTTTGTTCAATTACAGTTACCTATCATTGGTCAATTCTTGAAGCCTAATCGTTCTATATAAGTACACTAATAAAATCATTTTCGATTGTTAACAAATATACAGGATTACAAGAGTGGCAGTCATGAATTAAAAATATAAAGCTCAGACCAACCTGAAAAATCCCAACCTTCTACGATGTTTGTAAAAACTTAAAGAGTTAACCTGTTGCTGCAAGTCAATTTGTTATTATTTAAACGAGATATTATCTTAAAAATATCTTGTGAGTGCAACCTTAAGGCTTAACAGTTATCAGTACTATTTGTATAAATACATCTGATTTGAAAGAAATTCTCATATCAGAAACCGATTTCAATCGAAAGTAACCTGTTTACCAAGCCATTTCATTTTGGGAAGACTTTCTGTTGTCTAGATTATAATCAATCTCTTACCTTTCGGGTGTTGCATTAAAGATTTATTATGTGGTTTACGCATTTTTCTTATACGATCTGATAGACTATCCCAATCATCTGGACGTTCCAGCATGTCATCTTTTTCCATGTGCATCGTCTCGGCTGCGTATTTCATTTCAGTGCCTACCACTTTGCCATCTTTAATTATATCCACATGCTGTTCATCACGTTGTTTAAAAAATCTTTGATTAGCTTCCTATACAATAAAAAATTATTTTAATTAAAAGGTTTTCTTTTCTCCATTTTAAATTTTTGTTGTACTTACAAGAGTTTTAATCTGTTCTAAACTCTGTACTGACTTATTGTCTGGCAATTCGTCATCCACTATAACTTCGTGTTCCGTTGTTGTTTTCGATTCTGTTATGATTTTACCATTTTCCTGAGCCAAGGAACGTTTCTGCAGATTTTCCGAGTCTATGGTTTTGTAAGATTTTGTTTTATCAGCAACTATACGTGGTCCTAGTGGCACTAGTTGCTTTTGATGTTCTGGCGATAATAAAACTTCTTCTACGTTTTCCACACCACTAGTTACTGCTTTAACATAAGCCTGTTGTGGGTAGAAAAAAAGAAGTGGTTTATGTTTCACTACACGTTAAAAAACTCTGCCAAAAATCTTTTGAAAAATATTTTAAGATTCAATTTAAGTTTTTTTTTTTTTTGAATTGAAAGGTGTTGTGTTGAAAATTAAACAACAAAAATAATAACAACAACAAAAGAGAAGAGAATGAGTATATTATATTACGTAAACAAAATAGTTGCTTATTTTGATTACAATAACCAGTAATAGCGGTAAATATGTGTACTACTGCTTACTACCTCTATATGCTGCCAGTTGCACAGTGGTTTGCTTAGTAGTAATTTGCAAGGATTAACATTTTATAAGAAAAAATTTAAGAGAACAAAAAAATTAAATTATTTAATTTCAAATAAGAAAAAATAAATAATAATGAACGTTTTAATTGTAATAGCATTTTGCGAAGGTTAATTGGGCTTTAGAACTGTTCTTTAATAATTGGCAGACTGGGTTTTCTTTATATTCTTTTGGGTATAGTATGAAAAACAAAATATTAAAAATGTGTCAGTGAAATTTTATTATTTTAATTAAAGTTTGTTTATTGAAAGTATTTACTGTAGAAAAAAAAAACAAATCAATCCTAATTTCCTAAGATGTCTTTAAAGATGTTAATTTTATTCCAATAAGCTATGTCTAATATTTTTTTACTGAACTACACTTACTTAATACGAACAAGTGTACCTAATTTAGATCAGTATTGTTTTATAATTATAGGTTTTTAATCATTCAGAAGATTAAAACTATATACTATGTCGAATTGATTAAAAAATCTATATTTTTGAGCACAACACTGTTTCTAGTCAATCACTTCAGCTTCAAACACAATAAATCTTTTTGGTCGAAAGACAATTAAGAAATATAAAATTCTCCATTAGTTAAGTACATATGTATGTATGTATATTTACATTAAATTATTAAAATTAATTTGTATATTTTGCGGTAATTCTTAATAGTTGACCTCCAGATCTCGTACTTATTTTAAATTTTATGTTAATGGATTACGCTATTATATATTATAATAATTGAGCAATATTTGTATCAAATTTGGAACAAATGAAGTTTTTTTTACCAAAAAGACCATTTAATTTGTAAGCAATAGTTTTCAATGAATTAAATATTAGGATACCCCAGCTAGTAGTGTGCATAACTAAACACACTACAGTAAGCCTATGGTCTGAGACACTCTGCTCTTAATACTTAAAAAGTAATATAATTAATTTATTGTAAATTAAATAACATAAAATTAAACACTAATTAAAAATAAAAATGTAAATCATTGCCTACCTAAAACACCAATAAAATGTTTTAATGTAATCACTTCGCACAACTTATTCTTAAGAGGGTTGAAAAAAATAAACTTGCCTTTACAGGTTTATCTTTCTTTTAAACTTGCCTAAATTATGGAAAATTTATCATATATAATATGAAAACTTATATGCTGTCTGTTTTGCCTCATTATTATACTCGATATTGCTTAGGACGCACTAATTTACCATGCATAAATAGGTTTAGGTATGGCTACTTTTTTTGTAAAAGAAAAATATACTATAAAATTAGCATATTTTTAGATATTCTTCAAAATATTTTTAAATGGTTATTACATCGTAATTTTTTTCTTTTTAACATTAATTGTCATCCACTAGAAGTGCAATAAAATTTATGTAAACTTTTTCGGTTAAATATATAGAGTTTCCTAAATAATGTGAGGAATTTCAAAATAAATATAAATTACTCGTAAATATTAATTTGAATTTAAAGTATTTTTGATACGTATGTTTGTCAGTTATTTTTTATGTCATGATGTCTTGATGAGGCAAGATAGTATGTGCTTGGTATCAAATAATTTACATAAAACAATATCGATTAAATCCCTTACTAAACCACAAGTAAACAAAGTCTAAATTAAAATTATTTTATACTTTTGGAAACTACAAAACTATAGACAGAAACACAAACCGATACTCTATATTAAGACCCACAAGTTAAAATACAATTTTCTTTTAGTGCATATGATTCATTATGTAAGACACTTGTATACATACAAATGTATCCCAAATACGAGTATTATTACAGAATATGTGGTTTACATTTTTAGAACATAACTCGCAGACACCTTCTTTTGTGTCTTTAAAAATTTTAATTTTATATATAAAAATTAATGAACATTTTGATGTCACCACTAACCACGGAAACGAATAGATCGATTTCAGCCAAAACTCCAGGGTACGTTAAGGATTGTCTGTACATTGTTTATGTAAAGTTTGCGCCAAATCGGCCCATTGATTCCGGAGATATGGCACTTAGATTTTCCTATGCATATATTCCCAAACAAATTCAATTTATATCTTAAGAACTGTTAAAGCTAAATTTTCTAAATTTAGTCTGAACGACTTCATGGTCAAGAAAAATCATCAATCAGAAAGTAGTCGTGGTACCTCCCATGCAAGTTAAATATTAATTTCTTTATTTCTTGAGAAGTGTTAAAGCTGAAGTTTCATATTTTTTTACCTGAATTTATTTAAACTACAAACTTTAAAAAAAATCATAAAACAAAAAATATAAAATATTTAATGTATGCAAATCTAAAGGAGCCAGAAATAAGGTTAGTATTCCTGAATAGCTACCAATAAATGATGGTTTTAAAAGTGGATTCTTTTTTTTTGTAAATGGCATGTGATAAGTTAATAAAATTCATACTTCTTTTAAATAAAATTATTAAAGCCACTGTACATTTTTGGTAAATTGAGAGGCTATTGCAGCGTTAAACATTTTATTTATTGCTGCTGTTGCTGCCAAATATCAAATCCACCACCAACAATAACTGCCAAACTCCAATCACTTTGCAATGTAAGGGCGTTATCTAGAGCAAAACAAATGAAAACCACAATGCGTTACAATTTTTTTTTAAATTTGTTTTTGAAAAAGAAATAAAAAGCCCAACTACAACATCATCAGCACTCACTAAATATGAAAAACAACAACAATTTTTATAATCACAACATTAACTGTTTTTTATTATTCATATTCAAAATACATTTACAAGCCATATTCTAACTATTCAGTAGCTTTAGCTGCTACTTGTGTTTAAATTTAATTTTTTTCTCTTTTATTATGATTTCTTGTGTTGAACAAAAATAAAAAGAATTCGTTTTATTACAACATTTTTATATTCCATCATCATCTTACCATTAAAACAAATCGTTTGAAGAGCCGCCTTTTTTCATTTGTAAGTCAGAACATAAATTCTAAAAGTCTCATATTTCAACAGAAGATTTTTGTTGACTTTATTCAATTTTATTTGACACAATCGATTTCGTTTTTTTATATCTTTATCATTACGATGATGTCGGAAATTTTTTATTTTATTTTCGATTTAAAAAGCTTTTTAATTTAAAAATTCTTATTTATATACCCTATACATTGTCTGCCGTATTTATGAAAAATATTGTGGGTTTATTAAAGAATTAGTTGACAAATTTCTATGTGATACTTGCCAAAGAAACACTTAATAAACTTAAAGTATTTTTTATGAATACAGTATTTATGTGGCTTGTATTACTGACAAAAAAAAAAAATAAAAAAATAGATTTCAATGAAGAAATGTTTACTACGTTTGCACTATCAATTAAATTGTTTACAGGCTTTGTTTTTATAAACAATATTAATAGTATTAATTACAGGATTAGTAATGTTGAGTTTTGTGGAAAAATTGTAGTTAATTAAGTTTTAATTGTATCAACGTAAGAACGTAAATTATTTATTGATCAAAAATATTAATTATATTGATTAAAAAGTTAATTTGTAAAGTTAAAGGATACCGATTAAATCTTTAATGGAAATTTGTTCGGCAAAAATATTATCTGTGTAATGTGTTTGTAACATTGAGTCTTACGATCGGACTTAAAGTCGGTTCACCTTACCTTAGAAATGCCAAGTCAATTCAAACCAGTATCGATCCAACCCTGTGTCAGTGTTACGGCCTAGCCTCTCGCAGCACTCATGTTGTGTGTGTTAATTTTTATCCATGAGTACCGGGACCTACAGTTTAAAGGCGACTCCTAACGACAGATTTGAGAAACTTTTTCAAGGCAATTAATTACTCCCAGAGCTTTTGCCAGAAGACTGCTGAGAGGTAGTCGCTAAAAGAAATAATTTTTTCATATTTCTTTTTTCAAGATGTCAGAGCTGAGATTTGAACCCGGCGCTATCGTCTTAGTAAACCAACACACTAACCACTAGACCATGACAACTACGATCCAGTACTAAGTGAAAATAATAATAGATAAAATAAAAATTGTTTGCGGAATTTTTGTTTGATTACACTTTTACACAACAAAGATACTATGCGGCATGTTTTATTGTTACGAGTGTGTTTAGATTATGACTGTATTTAATGTGTACAACCTTACAACTTACTATATTAACATTATGGTGGGTGTTATTCAGTCGAATTTGACTCACTTTACATTTTTCTAATTCGTAATGGTTGATTATAAAATTCTAAATAAAATCATCAGCATCCTTTAATTGACTATTAATGGAACAATTTTTTTTAATAATTTTCAACTCAAAAAAAAAAACAAAATAATATTTATTGTGAAATTTATACCACAATAAGTTTTTATATTTATTTATCTTGTCTCTTTGGTTTATGATTTATTTTATTGCAAATCATAAAATATTAGACACGAGCTAACTGCAAGCATTGTTTTGCTTAAAATAGAGATATCAGACGGACAATAATCCGTCTGTCTTTAAACTCTAAATTGTATTAAGTTTTATTTTCTTAACGCTTTTTAAAATTATTTCCATCAGTAAAAGTTATCAATATCAGCATCAACGTCTAGTTTACGGCATATATTACAAAACTTTTAATTAGAAAAAAATTAAGTTTTTGTTTTAATAATTTACCCATTACTTTAAAAATGTTTGACTTGAACAACGAACATGTAGGTGCTCTAGATAAACAATTACCTATTTGTATTAGTTTCATCGATTTTTTTATTAATAAATATGAAAATATTTTTAATTATTTGTAACTTTTAAAATATTTTTACATACTTATTTGTATATTTGTTTCGTAACAAAGAAGTAGCAAGATATCGACAAATAAATACAAAAAAAAAAAAAAAAAAAAAAAAAAAAAAAAAAAAAAAAAAAAAAAACAAAACGAGTAAATGTAAATATTCTTAGACTGTAATCTATGAATTTAAAAATATGTTTTGTTTTTTGCAAGCATGCATATAATATTAAACACCATAAAATTATTTTCAAAAATGAAATTCTTGTTCCAAAAGCAGTTTAACTGTATGTATTTTAAAAACCATTCATTTAATTTTAACTGACTTTATTTCCCATATTAATTTTGAATAAATATGAGAAATGACGAATAATATTTCTTTTTTGGGTTAAATTTTGTTGGTATAGAAAGTATAAAAATTATACACAATGAAATAACGAACGTAGATATCCACTTGTTGGTCTCTAATTATTATAATGTTTTATAAAAACTAAAATTAAAAGAAAGGTATAAAAAATCATTTGTTACAACTAAAATACTATAAGTATAATAATAACAGAAAAACGAAAAAAAAACATACAGAAAAACAAAAGAAAAGAGTAAAGCATTAAAAAATTAACAATTTTAATGAAAGCGCCCCTTCTTAACATTGAAGAAAACATTTAAAAAGAAATCAGCAGCTAAGATCACATGAACTTAGTCAGATTACTTGTTATTTCGTTATATAATTTGTTTATATTACATCAAATGGTAACAAATATTTAGTGTTTGTTAATAAAATAAAGAACGCACAGAATATTTTTATATTGAAAATACAAATTCTTCAAATTATGGCTTATAAGTATGCATTTGCATAAGAAAAATTCAAATAAACTATTAAAACCAATCGTAGTCGTAGAATCAATAAAGCAGTAAATGAAAATTTTTTTATTGTTGCTTATTTTTTTAATAAAATAAATTATATATATACTTATATATTTACAATAATAATATTTTCGGGTTAATGAACGTAATTTTTATTTTTCGTTTTTCCAAGACTTGTTTGCCTTGGAACATGTTCAAACATAAAAATATTTGTCTGTCTACCTACCGGCTTGCTCTTGTTGGTTGGCATATAGATAAAACGTCATCAGATTTTAAATGCCGTTTTTTGTTTCTTTTTGGACTCCGCTACTGCAGGCTTTTAATAGATCTTTAAACGATTAAATATGTATATGAATGTATAAATTTGTGGTACTTGTCTGCATATTATAAATAATTTTTTTATTTTTGTACTTTTATAGAGGTAGACACATAAAACTGACAGACAGACAGACAGACAATTTGTTTTTCATCTGCTGTGCTTAAGTTGGAATTAAACGAATTTTGTAAATATTTTGCATGCGAAACACAATTTAAAACTACATCATGCACAATGGGTAATGATGTGCAGAAGTTTTGAAGTCAAAAAAAGTAAAAACAATGTTAGAATTTTAATTAATAAACAGTTTTTTGTTTTTAAATTTTTGAAAGAATGGAAGTGAATTTAGAAGACTTTTATAAAACAAAATTTGTAGTAACAAAAGTGTCTTACCCACTTCATTTATAACTGCTGATCTTTTGATTAAACCTCTGAAGCTTCTTAGGCACAGGAGATTAGTTCAAATGCAATAATCAAAGCGTTTTTAATATAACCCATTCACTCTGTGACTAACTTAATTGAAATCAGACCATTATGGTGCTTAATTGCCAAATACATAAATTTATATAGAAAATATAAAAATTAAGTCCAATTTCAACCCACTGTTAGTTTGTTAATATAAGTAAATTATACATAATATATGAAATGTATTGCTTTGGGGATAAGCATGTCTCTATGGCCATTTCTTCTTTGCTTATCTCGTCTCATATATTATGTATATTAAATGTATTTGCCTATATGGTGAAAAATATTTTTTGTTTTTAAATTAAGTAAATTATTATAATTTATTAAAAGTAATATTTTCTTCAATATTAATCACTGGAAAAGACCAACTTCAGTTTAATATTAGCTTTATAGGTTTTTCTTTTCATATGTTACTCACGTTCTCTTTGTTGAAGAGAATATTTCAGATCTCTAAATGGGTTTTACTTGTATACCACCTTCCCAACCTACATATCTTATAATAATACTATATATATTTATTATAATACTATAACTTTTTGGTTTAGTTTCTTATATAGCAGATTATGTTGGCAAAGTAAGATAATTAACTTAAAAGTTACAAAGTGGTAAAAATGGATTTTAATAACTAGTGTACAACAAAATTGCTTTTATTTTACTTCGAACTATCATAATTCAATTTTTTCAACAAGAAAAAGAAAACTACAAACGCTATATTGAACCAGCACCTATTGTGGTATAGTTTATAATGAAATTTTTATTTTTGTTTTGCAATACAATTAAAATTAAAATCATTTCTATGATGCTTTTAAAGTGACATAATTCTTACTACATAATCATTTTTAATCCTTCTTAGTTCCATTGTGTGCTTGTTTACTTATGGTTTTCCGAAATTCAATTCGATTTATTTCAATATAATTTTTTTTTGTGCTTTATTATACAAAAATTAAAAACAAGAAAAAAATTCATGAAATTTTTCTCTATTTACTTGTAGCAAAGAAACATGGTTTCTTTTTAAATCGCCTGGCTGGACATTTGGTTTGGCAGAATGAAAGGCAACAAAATTCAGAAAAAAAAAGAGTTTAGAAGTAAAAGAAGGAAAATAAAAAACTGTGTACTTGCAAAAACGTTTGCGTGTGTTTGGAATTGAAACTTTTAGGCAGAGTTTAAAAAGAATATATTCTTCGTAAAGTTGGTATATAATTATTTTTGATAAAAAAAAACTGAAATATTCATTATGATGCAATAACTGAAAACTGAGTTCTTTGACCTAACTACGAGTATAATTTTAGTTATACGCATATACTTTTTTGTTTAGATTTAATACTTTTAGTTAACTGTCTAGTATATAATGCCATTAGTAGTGGGTTTTTTTGGCATATAAAAACATCTAACAGCAGCAGCTGCTGTTGCTTTTGTAGCAACAGCCACACACTTTAACGTTAGCAAAAGCAACAATATTAGCTTTAGCAACAAGAAGTAAAAACAACAATAACAAACAAAATGCAGTTAGCCTTTTATTCAATTTCTTCAATTTACGAATATTGTGAGTGTTTTTTTTTACTTATCCATTTTTTCTTATTTTATTTTCAAAATTTAAACCCATTAAACAGGTTTCTTTCTTTCAGTACTTGGCTCTAAACTTTGCTCCAATGCAAAGCATTTTAAAAACTAATCCACTCGAATCTACTCAATAACACTAGTCTGTCTGTATGAGCAATTTTTATTTTAATATTGTTTTTAATATATTTTTCTTTTTAATGACATTCACAAGCCACCAACCAGCCAGCACCACCTTTAAACGCCATATAATACTAGTCATAAGTGCTATGCCAGGAAATTTATAGTTCTTTTTTTGTTTTCTTTTTGTTGCAGTTGTTGAATTTTTCTTTTATCATAATTACTAAGGACCGGTAGGTAGAAGTCGATGAAGATAATAATGATGACGTTGTTGTCGATGTGGTCGTTGACAACAACGCACGGTTTTTTATTTTGCTTTATTTTTTCCTTTTTTTTTTTTTTTTTTTGTTTAACTTTTATACAATTCTTGGTACAATTTTATTAGGAGTGATTTGCTATGAATTTGAATCGATCAATTATGTTCAAGTGTCTGTCTTGAAGTAGTACATGCGTACCTATCTTTGCTATTTTTAATATTTTTCTTTTTAGCCATTTAAGTTGAATAGGGTAGCCAAGGTTATAATAAAAAACTAAAGTAAAGTGGAATAAATAAAGCAAATATATAAATTTATTTTTTTTTATTTTAAGTGGCTACTTTTAAGAGGTCATACAAACATTTTTCTAATTATTAAACTCTAAATTAAATGATAGTAACTTTTTGATTTAAGAATTTTAATTTTTGTATTCTATATTTTTTGTATTTTAAGAATAATGTCATAAATAATTAAAACACAGTTTTCTAAATATATGATTCTAATTTAAATGACAGTAGCTTTACGGTTTGTGCATTTTTAATTTCTTTATTTAATTTTTTTTCTTATAAACAAGTTATATAAAAAAATATTTTTTAAGTTAAGTTGCTGGAGACAACAAAGAAAAAGTTTTTTTTTATTATAGTTCGTCAAAAAAATAAAAGTAACAGATTACCATATTTTTAGGCGTTCTTAAAGTTTTCTTTATTTGCTTATTTCTTATTTACTTTTAATTTTAGATAAAAGTTTTTTGTTTCAATTACAATTATTTTACTAAAATTTGCATACATTTCATAATTTAAAATAAAATTAAATTCTTATAAGCACTTGAATATTGAATATTTCCCGGTTATTTCTTGCTTTAATATATTTTATTGTCATATGTATATGTCCATACATATATAGATTTATGATAAATTTTCAAACGTTGTTTGTATGTATTATTATTTGATTTGTGCTAAGACATACATATATGATAAATTGCCGTTTTCAAATAACAGTTTTTTCTACTGCACTTTAGTACATTTTATAAATCTCAGAGCCTTGCAATAATAACAAATTACACAAATATGGGACCATCAAGATAGCAAACTATTTGTTAATTTGTGTAAATACAAGTATTGAGTTTAATCTTTTTAACACAAACTAAAAATGAAATCAATTTTTTCATAAAATGGTCTTGACCTCATACCAGCTGTAGGCAGTAAAGCTTAAATAATATTTGGAATCAGTATTAAAATAGTTATACACCTTTTTAATTTCCTTAATTTGTATATTATATAGAGTGTAATTGAATTGAAAACTGTTGCAAATATTTCAATTTCTATTTTCATAACGTCTATTTGACTGACACTCTAATATACAATAATTATTTTAATATCGGCCGGTGCTTCAAAATCTCAGTTAAATTTTAAGTTTAAATGAAGCCTAAACAAGAAAGTACTGATTTTGTTATTTTTTAATATATTTAAGGCTTTTTTTATTAACTTTTCAGTAGAAGGTTAATTTGAGAATAATTTATTTATAAAAACAAACAAACAAAAATCAGTAGAATTGACAACGAATATTTTTTCAAAACAAATAAAAATTAATTCCTGATTCCAAAATTTGTATCTTGACTGGACCTAATCTGGCAGCGTAGCAATGAAGTTACTGAAGTTACTAACATGTTTTAAAATCAAAATAAAGTTAATTTGAAACTGAGTTATGTTTTAAATATTACATATATGATTTATTTTTATAGATTTTAATTCTTCTTATTTAAAAGATCAACTGATCAAATTCTATACACGTAATGGCCTAAATACACTAATAGCTGGCAAATCAACATTGATATTTCGGCAATAATTGTTTAGTTTTAGGAATATTAGTCATTTACAAATTGAAAATTTGTTGCTTTTAAAGTTTGAAATATATAACAAAAGTTTGGCAACGATATTGTCAATGCTAAATGATTAATTAATTCGATACGATTTGTATTAAAAATATATTAAAAAAAAAACAATAATAATAATAACTTTTTGCATTTGCTGATAAATTTGGCCTTAAAAAATTCAACAGCTTTTTTTTTTTTTGGGAAAAAATATATTAACATTTTAATACCTATGTTGTACACGGGTATCAAATGAAAAAAAAACACACACTTAAATCAATATAAACTGATTATTTCTTGGTCTTTATCAAAAATGTTAATATTAAAAGGCCAGTAAGTAGGTGGTGATGGTAATACCCTTTGCTAGTGAAAGAAAAAAGTGAGGAGTGCAAGAGCAATAATGAATACTAAGCGAGTTGAGTATAAAAATAGAGAAGATAAAAGATTTCATATTAAGACGAAGGTTTGTTTCTAAAGCCTTTTGTTTTAAGTGGTCTAGAAAAATATTTTCCAATGCACTCATACATATACACTTATAAGCAGCTCTCACAGCAATTATTGGCATTTCTAGACAAGTTTGTTTCTTAAGTCTTTTGTTTGTTGTAAAATTCTATTTCTTTAGTTCGTTTTGTTTTTAATGAACGTTTTAATTTCAAATACCATTATTATTCCCTGGTTTTTTAAGAATCATACTGTTATCTATACATATTTGAAGTTATTATATTTTGTTGTTGTTACTCTTAAAACATCATTATTAGCAGCACCAACAGCAACATTTTAAATATGATTGTTAAATTTTTTTTCTTTAAAGGTCAAAATTAGTGTAGAAGAAGGAAAAGAAAAAAATTTACAAACCGCATGATTTAACCTTTTCTTGTTTCTCCTCAATATCTTTATGCTGTTTGTTGTTATTTTAAAAAATATTTGGCTTTATAAGCTTAGTAAGCCAAGCAAATGTGTTCTTCTTTTTTTAACCTTTTTTAATTTATTTTAGATGCACGACTTTTTTTTCTTTTATTAAAATATATTAATAAACAAACATTTTTTTTCCTCTTTAATTTTATTTCTCTATAATAATTTTTACTTTTTTGTTTTTATTGTCGGTTTATTATTATAATTATTATTCTTAATTAAAACAAACACTAATCGTTATTTCTTTTCTTTTTAGATATATTTTTTTGTTGTTTTCTTGTTATTGTTTTATTTGAAAACAATTTTCTTAAAACAATTTCTTTCATTTAAAACGCGTACCGTATAACGTTATTTTTCGTATGAAAACCTTGATGTCTTTACGGTTTCTATTCCAATCACAGACTGAACATAAAACCCACAAAAAGTTATGCTGTCTGCTGCTGCTGTTGACTATAAAATAAAAAAGTTTAAATTCTGTTGCTATTTTTAAGTTTCTTTTGCATTTTTTTCCTCATCTCTGCTCTTGCTGTTGCTTGTTTTATGTTTGTTAAAGACGTTGTCTACTCGAATGCCCATAAAGTTAAGAAAAACAAAGAGTTAAAAGAGTTTCTATTAAAAGTATACTATTGCACAGTGGGCTAGTAACTTTTAATATGTAACTTTTATTTTGCTAAATGCAAGCATTGCGGAAATGTGTATTAATTATTTTAATTTTTAATAAAGTAGGCAACTTTTATTTATTTTATTCAATATTTTTAAATACAATATACTCAGGTATCAGGTATCGAATTCTAACAAACTTTAAGTCTGTAAACCTTAAAATTTAATGAAATTTTTTTCTTACTTAATTCTCAATTGACAATATTCTCCGACAGTTTATTTAAAATAACATTTAGATTTCTAAATTTTTCAAAGAAAATTCAAGTTCCGCTAGCTAGCGAGTTTAGTTAGTTAGTTTTCGTAGAATGATCTTATGAATTTATATATAGATTTTGTTTAATATCTTGGTCATCATTAGAATTTAAGCGAAGACAAGACTAAATAACAGCAGTTCACCATGTCTTTAAAGCAAAATCTGTGTTAATATTTTTATTTTCTTTAGAAATAAAAAGGCTTCTGAAAAAGCACATTAAAATTTGTTCTACAAAAATTCTTTTATAAAGAAGCAAATACAAATCCAATCTAAATTTTAATTAATTGCTAACTAATAATTGCAAGTAGCAAAGTCTATATATAGTCGGACTATAGGAAATTTTGAAAGCCTCTTTAACAGATTATTGATGTATTAAAAAACAACACAAAAATATGCTATTGACGACCCAGGTAAACAGAAATATATGGTATATGTATTTCAAAAATATTATTTGACAACCGACTTTTTTTTATACATATTTAAGGTTTTGTCAGTTACAGCGTTCTTTAATTCCATCGACGATATGAATATAGAAAAGCATATAGGAAAAGCATATAGTCGCCGTGGTCTAGTGGTTAGTGTGTTGGCTTACTAAGACATGGGCCCTGGGTTCGACTCCAGGCTCCGACATCTTCAAAAAAAAAAGAAATATGAAAAAAAAATATTTCTTTCGGCGACTACCTCTCAGCAGTCTTCTGGCAAAAGCTTTGAGAGTAACTAATTGCCATGAACAAGCTTCTCAAGTCTGTCGTTCGGAGTCGACATTAAACTGTAGGTCCCGGTACTCATGGATAAAAAAAATTTACACACACAACATGAGTGCTGCGAGAAGCTAGGCCGTAATCCTGACACAGGGTTGTAAAGGCCAGTTATGTATGTATGTATATAGGAACACCAAGTGACTTAAAAATTAGCCTTTTTGTAGTTGAAGTGCAATTTATGGTTTTATATTAATAGAAAAATAAATCATTTTTAACAATTGCTAATCTAACCACTTGTATAGAGAGATTACTTAATTGCATTTTATCTATTAAGTGCAGGAAATTTCGCACACACTTTGATTTAAAAATTCTTTAGTAGCTTAAGAAATGCTTTTTGAACCACTGTGCTAGACTTATTACAACAATAATTGAAGATGACTTTTGTAAAGTGTGCTCTTCTGTAATTATTTTTTCTTTTTCAATTTTTCAGAAAATTTTCAACAAGATTTTCATTTGAATATTCATATTTGTTTACCCAACCTGTCCATTTTTATTTTTAATTTATATTTCTATTCTTTTCATTAATAAATGGCAAGCAGGCAGGCAGATATCCAGGTAGGCTGTTAAATAAAGTGTGTAACATTTACAATTGCTGACAATTAACGACTAGCAAAACAAGAAGTAGAAGTAGATGAAGTCAACAACTTACCTCATCGGAAAAATCGCCCATATGTTTGACATCTTCCGTTTCAAAATAATCTTTCGTTTCTTCATGCGATACAACCCGTTTCTCATTTATCTCTCTTAATAGACCATCAGCCGGTCTGGGTACGATGCTCTTGACTAATGTGCCTCCAGCATTTTCTAATTCTGCTAATTCTCCACTACCAGTTCCACTCTCTTTGCCATATTGCAAAGCACCTTTATGTTTAATATCATTGGGGTTTAACGCAACTGGTAAACCCAAATCTCGTTTCTGCCACAAAGAAAAAATCAAATTAAAGAAAAAAATATGGTATCGATTTTGAAAAAAGAAGAAAAAAAAAAAACGACTCCGATTACTCATTTACACTGTGCGACAAAGAAATATCTAAAAAGGTATTATTTTTCTAAACTTTTGTATTGTGATATATGTAATGTAAAAAACAAAAAAAAGATTCTTATTTTTAACTCAAGATTTTAAAGATGCTTTTTAAATTTCAAAAACGACAACTGGTACTTCTACTTTATTTGGTTTTTGACGCACAGTGTTCTACTGCACTCAAATGCATACACTCATCCATACAAAAACAATTCAGTTACAATTTATGTTTGTGTGTGCGTGGTGTGTGTGTTTGTGTGTGTACGTTTGCATATATTTTAAATACCTCAGTAGTTTCTGTTTCTTGTTTATCCGTATCCTCTGTAGTATTTGTTGAGACAATCGGTCCAGTGTCTTCGATTACTTTGCCATCTTCGAAAACCACTTGACGTTTGACATGAGTTTCGATTTGACGTGTTGTTGTTAATTCGGTTTTTCGTTTTGTTATCCATTCTTCTGAAAAAAAGAAACAAAAAAAGCAAAGAGAAAAACCAACATCATTAGAAAAACAGCTTAAATAGAAGCAATAGAGTATCAGGGGCTTTTAGTAGCCTAAAAGTATGCCTAACATATTTGTTTGAATTTAAATAAAAGTCGCATAATTGAGTACCAATGCAACAAAAGTATTGAGTGTCAAATAGGCTTTGTCATGTTAACGTTAACAGTCATGTGCATATTTTAATTATGATGTAATTTGTTGTGTGGTGAATATACCGTACGTTTGCTTGAATTCATAATTAACATTTAAATTAAAATTGTTTTAAACAAACATTTCACGGTAAATTTATTTTATGTTTAAATTTGTTGTACAAATAATTTAATAGTTAACACAGAAGGTTTAATTTAAATGCTTTAAATTAAGATTAATTAATTTTTAAAGTTGTGTTAACAAATCATGTATGTATGTGTGTATGATTTGTTAAGAGAGTTGAAGAAGGACGGAGTTAAACAATTAAGTTGACCTTAAATATTGAAATTTAAAATGTATCTTATTTTACATTGATTTAGTTGACCCCTTACGTTTGAAAGAAAATACTTAACTCTTAAAATAAGATTATTTGTAATATAATTATTGTAAAAATTATAAATTTTGCAGAAATGAATCTTTGAAATTTGATAAAAATTTCTATTATCTTTATAGTCTTCTTCTATTTGCGGTATTATTATGTGTGCATTATCAAGCAAATGGTTCCTAAAGCAGAGCAATGTTAACCGATTTTCTGTAGTTAGGACTTATTAATCGTAATGTAGAGAGTATAGGCTAAATATAGCAAAAAATAAATAAACAAATCCATAAACAAAGCCAAATAATAGCGCAGATTTAAATGAGCTCTTAATTAACATTCAAAACGCTATTATCTCATTAAGTCTTGAAAATTTTAATCTGTCGCTTTTCCAGGGTGGTAATATTAACATTTGTGTAGGAATTTGTGATCTGTAGACATTCATAAGAATTATCAACTATTTGACCCATACTGCTGCGGAATGCAAATCTAACTGAAAAGTGTGCCCGTACTCAATAATTGGGTAAATGAGGAAGTTTTTCGGTACTTTTTTTCTGACTAGTTTATGCAATAAGTCAAAAAATAAAGAATTATATTATAATTGGAAAGTAAATGCTTCATAAAAGCTGAAAAAATTTGAAAAAAATTGAAAAGCTGAATTAAAAAAAATTAATAATATTATTTAATAAAAAAAGGTTGTCTTTGTTTTCATTGGCATCTTGTTTGTTTTTCATGTATGTAAGTATGTGCTTGTTTAATATGCATGTGTGTGATATAAAGATATATTTTTTCAATTTTTATTTATTTTTTTTTTTTTTTGATTGGGTAACAAATTTGGCTTTTCGGTTCACATACTTTTGTGCATTTTTCCAGGGCCATTACAACCCTTATTCAGTGTTACGACCTAACGTCTTATAGCACTCATGTTGTGTTCGTCAAATTTTATGCATGACTACTTGGACCTACAGTTTAACGCCGACTCCGGACGACAGACTTGTAAAGCTTGTTCATAGCAATCAATTATGTTTTTGCCAGAATACGCCTAAGAGGTGGTCGCCGAAAGAAATATTTTTAATATTTTAATGTCAAAGCTGGGGTTTTTTACAACAGAAAAACATCATTTCAATTAAGCAAAAACTTTAAACGTCAATTATTCGATATCGTTTGACATCAGTAGAAATTTCTATACATTCTATTCGCTAATGAATATAGGAATCGCAAATGAAAAAAAAACTCGAACAATTATACATATCTTAAGTGCAAATATTAAATTATGCCGGTTTGTATCCAAATTGTTTTAATTTTTTTAGTATTCTTTTGAGCTTTAATGTTACGGGGAGAGTAATTTAGAGTGCTTTTGGCTGTGGAATTCAAATTTGTACGAAATACATACACGTTACAAGTTTTATCTAATTTATGATAACTTGAGTTTTACATTACGTTATATTTTTAACAGAACATTAACTTAAATATAACGGTGTTTAATATATTAGAAGTTAACATATGTTTGTATTTATATAGAAAAACTGATAAGGAAAACAATCTTATATCCATGTACTTTCTAAATATAATGTCAATTGGCACCTTAAAGAACTAAATATAGCACAACACTGCTCTAAAAAATCAATTTAAAAATAAATAATTGCTAAAAAAAATTACAATGAAACAATGAAAAAAAAAGGAAAAAGGGTGTGCAATACTGAAAATGTATGAATAAGAAGACCATTTTTGTAATGTTACCCAGTTATATGACATCATATTCATAAATTTTTTTATTTATTTGTCTATCAATATGCTTCCATTTACGTGAGCTACTTTATACTTGCATGTATAATGGCTAACTGAAAATAAAAGAATTATTGCTCAAGCAAATTGGTGAATAAATTTAAAAAAAGGAAATTGCCAGCTAAAATACTATGTATAGGTACATATATGTATATTAAAAACTATGATGAAAACAACTTTATGGACCCTTTAACAATATTTGACAATATCCTGTTTATAGAAATTTGTTTATAATAGCTTTTAAATGCAATATTATGAAAAACAAATGAGCAGTTCAATTAGTGGTAATAACTCGCATATCTCATATTGTGAACTGAAATTATCACCCAATAGGTTCATTTTTCCCTTTTCTAAAAAAAAGAAAAAAATCTGTCAAAATATTGACAAGTTATTGATTTGCATCCACCTGTCAGATATAAAACAATTAGTTTTGATTTTATCATCTCTTTCTTATTCATTTAACAACAATTCTACGGAGATATTCGAAATTGGGACAAATTGTATGTAAATATGTACATACATACATATCGTTGGTCTCAGGTAGAAAGGCCCTAACTCAAATAATTTAAAATTTACAGGAGGCGGTAAAAATACAACAGATACTGTAATTATTAATATATAACTTTTTATTAAATGCTGTACAATTGCTTGTAATAACGTTATTTTTAATAATATTGTAACATTCTTTGTGAGGAGCGGAATATTTCTAAAATGCATTGAATTTACTAAAAAAAAAGTAAGTTTTGAAAAAATGCGAGTTAGGGCCTTTCTACCTGAGACCAACGATATACCCCTCGTATAATTCAATGGTTATGTACCTGGAAAAATCCGCGTTATTGGAGTATGTAAAGAAAAATATGAATAGAAGGTAAAATGAAATATCTATAACTATACACATATCGTCGCGGGGGAGTTTGTGTGCTCTATCCGCATTTACATATTGTTTACATATCTCGACTTAAAATGGCGGAAAGAGCACATAAACTCCCGCACGACAATATGTGTATTGACATATGCGACGATTTAAATCTGTAAATTTAACTTATTTCCAGATGGCACAAACTGAACGTTGACTAAGTATACATACGTACTTTATAAATGCTGCTGTTATTGTTTTTTTTTTTTTTTTTTTTTTGCTTATAAAACTTTATTTCTTTTTAAACATTATTTAGTAGATTTTTTTTTCTTTTTTTAGTTTAGTGTGTAAAACTTTATCAGTATAAATCGGCATTTGATGGACATGAAAATGTTTTTAATTGTTTAAATCGTTCGTTGATATTGCTGACTGTGTTACTGTATTTCCTATTTGGTTGTTCGAAAACAAGCGACCTTTAATGGTCCAGCAATTACAAATGCATATTACGGTACTTGTTTTTTTGTTTTTGTCTGTAATACTAGACAATTTAAATGCAATACAAACCAACAAAAACAGCATTTATTTTCGAAATTAAGAAAAAAATATATCATGAAAAGAGAAAAAAATAACAAACAAAAGACTGCATCAAATGTTTATTAATAAACACAAGCTTTTTTTATTCAAATTGACGAAAAAAAACAAAAAATTAAAATTAAGAGTGTCCAGAACATTTAAGCATAAAAACCGTTACTTACTTAAGACTTGTTTTTGTTTATTGTCTAAACAAAAAGGGCTTGTTTTTTTAACTTTTTGTAATAAAAACTGTCTATACATATATGGAGAATATTTCAACAGTTTGATTGTTTAAGATTTGAATACAATAGAAACCTGTAGACAAAATATAGTTGTTTGTTTTGTATTTAGCTGGAGCCAAGTTTTTGCATAGTTAATTGTGTTATAAAAGGAATTTAGACTTTACAACAAAGTAAGTTAAGTAATAATTGAAACCTAATAAAAAAATAAGTTGCTTGTTAAATTTAGAGGTATTCATTCAGTCGATTTCCCTTTTGCAAACAGTATCTTATGCTGGCAAACTAATTTAAAATATGTGTTACCAATTACAACTTTACTGGTATATAAAATGGTTGGATAATGTTATATATAAAAATACTTAATTATTTAATTATTGTTAATAGGGCTTTTTGTATTTAAATTAAGTAATAAATTAATTATAATAAATAAAATATTTATTTTTCTTTTTTCCGCATTAAATTGGGAAAACATTGTTTAACCCAATCAGTGATGTTACATGTAGGGAAAATTCCCTACACGTAAGGCATTTTATGTAAAAAAATGACGGATAGGGAAAAAGAGACAGATTTTTTAAAATTACTAAAAAGTAGGGATTTTTTGGAGAGGAGCAATTTGACAACATTTTCTTATATACTATTGTGTAAAAGTGTCGATAATACAAAGAACTGACTAGTATTTTTTTTAAACCTGTATGTGACTTGACTGGTGTGAATCGGGATCATAAATTAGTGTACACACAGTAGGGATTTTTGTAAAGAACTTTTTTTACTCCGTAGGGAAAAATAGGCACTTTTTTGTAGCGTTATTGAACACAATCAATCAGTTATAATTTTTAAAATATGGTTATATTAGTTAAGTTAAAAAAATTGTATAGTAAAATTCACATTTTGTAAAACATTTTCTGAAATATTGTTCAATAATTTGCGGTCTCACTTATAAGACCCTCTTGAAGATGCTATCGAGTGAATTTTACCCCGTTATACCTCATCAAACACCCTTTTGGAATCTCTGTTAGTGTCGTCCCAGTTAAAAGGCACAGAGCATTTAGTTCATTTCTGCATTTTTTCGATCTGGTAAGAATTCTTACCTCTAAATGTTTATCAAAGTCAAGTCGGGGAGTACAGTGAGAAGAAATAGTTCATTTGAAGGTTGCCAATGCCCGGCCCTGTGTAAATACGGGCTTCGAATATTGGGTTCTTCAGATATATGTATCTCTTAATTGAGGTTTTTGACCTCAGTTGTCATACGTGATACCTTTTGCGTTATCGAAACGCCACTAAGTGTTTCAGAGGGTACCACCTAAACAAACCAACCAAGCTATTCATACCCGTTTATTAATAGTGGAAGTGCTTTCAATTTCAAATTACTTTTCTTTTTTTTCTTTCCTCAAAAATTGAACAATAATTTCATAGAAAAAAAGGAGTTATAACCACATATGACAACATTCGTATATGTAAGTAAATGTAATCTGTTTATCTTGTAATTTCTATTAAAACGTTTATTTCTTAAGTCTATGAATTTTCCTAACATTTATAAGAAAAAAAGTTCCTTTCTTAAATATTTTATTCATTGGCAATGTCTAGACTCTAGAGAAAAAAGCAGAAACAAAAATGGGGTCGCTGACTACACATTTGTTTAGAAGTTTTCTTTAGTCTTCTAATTTAATAAAGTAAACGTAGTGGACGCATACAATTAAAAAATTAACGGAAAAGCTAATTTGTTAAATATTTTATTAAAGTAAATGCATATGTAGTACATACATACATACATACATATGAATATAAAGTACATATCGTTGGTCTCAGGTAGAAAGGCCCTAACTCGCATTTTTTCAAAACTTCCTTTTTTTAGTGAATCCAATGTATTTTAGGAAATATGCCGCTCCTCGCAAAAAATGTTTACAATATTATTAATAATAACGGTATTATAAGCAATTGTACAGCATTTAATAAAAAGTTGTATATTAATAATTACAGTATCTGTTGTATTTTTACCTCCTCCTGTAAATTTTAAATTATTTGAGTTAGGGCCTTTCTACCTGAGACCAACGATATGCATATAAATATAAAGTATATATAAACATTGATTTTGAAGAACATGTGAAGTGATGGTGTATAGGTATAAAAATTTTAAGTAAAAAAAGAAAAGCAAAATTAATTTCCTAAATATTTTACTTTGTAGTGGCTATAATACGTAAACACAATGCATAACAAACTTCTCTTTCAATAAAATAGAAATTAAAAATTTAAGAAGTGATAGAGTTTTTTTTTATATTAGTACTTATACATAGTATGTATTTTCTGAAAGTAAACAAAAAATCTTAAGAATTTTAACTTAAATAATGTTTTAAAATTTTTTTCTATCATATAGGTATGCTTCTATTGTACGTTCATTTTGGATAAAAATTAAATTTATAATAAAATATTAATCAATTGATATATACAAACTGTAACTGTAAGAAGCCTTAATTTCCATAAGTTAAGTTGGCACCCCCTTTGAGCTCTGTATCATGTTAAGGTTTCGAGCTCCCAGAGTCAATATGTTTATTTATGACAAGTGTTTAGTTTGCTTTTTAAACCACTTTATTTGTATTTGCAATTTTCCAAGCACTGACCATGAATATATAATTTGCAAATATAACACGAATTGTTTTATTTATTCTTAACGAGGTAATAAAAAATTAAATGCTACAATAACTTTAATAATATAATTGTTTATAAGTCATTATACATGCATGTGTCTCTGTTTATATTCAAACATACAATTGTCAATGGCGCTAGAAACAAACAAAAAATTGTAATAATAAATAACAACAGCGGTGTTCACCTTTGAGGTAAAAGTTAAAGAACATGTATTTGCTGTTTAAGCTTTTTTTAAATTTCAGTTTCAATTAACCGTCTGGCATCTGTGAACTTCTGAAAAAACAGGCAGAGGTTATAATTTTCAGCATTTGGCTTTATGTCTTTCAAATGTTTTCATGACATTGTAATACAATTGTGTCAATATGTTGTGACAAGTGGTTTGAGTGCTAATTAAAGGCCAATATTCACACTTTTCATTTAACCATCCCTCACTCATAAATATGAGTACATAGAAAGAAAATAACATAAAAAACTAATCATTTTTAATACGTAATATAATAAATTTTGTTTGAGTGTAAAAAAAAAATTAATGAAAATTACAAGATGATTCTTGATTTTTATGAGTATTTAGTACTTGTTATCGTTAGAAGTCGTTCTTATATTTTTAATTTAAAAGCAACACATACACTTGATTCAGACATTCAATACTTTTTATGCGTTAAGGATGTTTTTCTTTTTTGTTGTTTAGAGGACTGGAACAGGCATGGGGTAAAAAAAGGTATGGATTCGTTTTTTTTTTATTGCGACCTATACTCAGGTGTAAAATGCTGTGCATTGCATTTGAATTTTCGTGGAAAGGACAGTACATTGTGACAACAGAACATATATTTTGTTTTCTTATATTATTAAGCGCTTCAGGAATAAGACAAATTGCTGTGAATTGATCATTCAAAGGCCAGTGTTAAAGCTTCACCCTTGAATGATCAACAGCAATTGCCCCATCGTTTTATGTTGATTGCGGTGAGTGTCTTCGCTAAGGAGGTTTTTAGCTGTTATCTGCTACTTCCCAATAAGTGGAATGTCAAGGAGGGGTTGCTTTGTAGATGGACTTCTTGGAGGGGGTGACCTCTTATTTTTAAATTATAATTTTAAAAAAACCGCAAACTAACTTTTTCATTTTTCGGCTTTAGTGGGATTCGAATCGTTTGAATTTTTGTGCGAGCTCTCTAACCACTATACCACGTACCCCCCGACTGCGACTCTTGTATTTTTATTTTACTCTTTCTTTATATCTTTCATACACTTATTACAGATGAATAACGAAATGAAGACAATTAAAAAAATTAATAAAAAAGAAGTAATAAAAAATGATTAATTTGAAAGGAATAATATGAACTAAAATACTTTCTACATAAAAAATACGGTACCACGCCCTCTTATCGAATTCCGCTCACTTTCTGACTGATGGTTTGCATTGACTATAAAGCCATCTAAACAAAATTCAGAAACTTTAGCTTACATCCTTAAGATATACAAAAACCAGTTTGTATTGGAAGTACCACGCCTACTTATTAAATTCTTTTCATTTTCTGACTGAAGATTTTTATTGATTGTGAAGACATTAAGATCTTGAGAAAAAGTATAGAAAAGAATTTTAATAAAATCAATAGTTTACTAACTATAAAATCAGATTATTACAACATCTGCTCTCCGTTAGTAGAATATGTATAAAATCAAGTCTTATAAAATTTTAGACAAATTTTAGTTCCAAATATCTAGCCAACATCAGCTCCACAAGTTTATATATCTGCTTATTTCTTTTGATATGATAGTTATATAAATCTTCCCATTCATAACGAAATTGTTCTATGAAAATTCATTTTATAAGTCTATTATAAATCAAAATTATTTTTTATGAATATGGCCTCTGAAGAAAAAAAAACTATTTTTTTCTCTGTGTGCAATAATATTTTCATTCCGTTCAGTGTATTTTTAAGATTATGAGGTTGTAGTCATTTTCATTATGTAATAAGAAAGAAAATCGCTCAAGCATGTCAAAAAAAAAATCCAATAGATAACCCAATAAACCAATTCATTACAATCGACAGTAAACATATAAAGGCATTTCTTTTTTTTATTATTATTAGTTTTTTGCAGTTGGAGGAGAAATAAATTTAAAAAAAAAATTTAATCCATGTGCACGAAAGCGCAAAAAAGTTAAAAACTTACTTCTGCATGCATACAATTTTTGTTTTATATTGTAAGTAGTTGTTTTTGTAGTTTTTCATTTCATTTAAAAAGTCTATTTGAAGAGGTATCAATTTTGTTCAATAGAAACTACATTCCATGACGCAAACATCAATTATCTAATAGTTTGTTTTCTTTTCTATCTCTGGTTGCTATATAAATAGTACAACTAAAACAATAACAATAAAACAAAAATTCAACTCCTAATACTACAGCAACAGAAATAATAAAATATCAATTACTGGCGGGAATATTAAAAAGAAACTGATCGCATAAAAATAAAAACACTTTAGATGTTAAATTAATTGAACATGTTTCATTTGTTTTTACTGTAGAAAAATTAAAATAATTCTGTGTAAATTAAAAATAAAGTATTTGCAATCAAAAAATACTTTATATTTAAGAAGAGTAAGTTAATACGAGTAAATAAGTTATTATGGGTTTTGCATGACTAATCAAAACTGTATGTGTAGAGGTTTAAAGGAATTTAGCAACTTGGTTTTGCATATACGAGTAAATATATGCATATACATATATGAAACTTATTTTACTATCCAACAAGTACTACGATTTTACGTTGCGTTTGCAACAAAGAGCGATTACCGCTAAAATATTTATTTAACGTAAAAACGTTTCAAATATATGTATAGATTTGTATTTAAATTTTTTATTATATAAATATTACTTGAAAGTGGCACTATTCAAATAAATATTTCTATAACAAAAAGCTAATTAATATCAACTGTTTAACCCAACTATATGGCTGCGACTGAGAAAATTCCTTTTGTAGTCATGTAAGTAGTTGTGCATCCTCTGCTATGGATTTTTCGATTTTTTGCAAAACCTTGGTATACTAATAGTTTTAAGCAAAATGTTTAACAGGTAGATGATTTGTTAAAAAATAAAGTTCTTCTTTTCTTTACAAACCGCTTCAAACTTGGAAACCAGATAAAAAAGTGTACATCAATTTCTAGCAGGGGAAGAAAATATTTTCACTAATTCCGAAAATATTTTTTCGTATTTGTTTCCAATAAGAAACTTAGCTTAGCTTTAAACTTGCTTTGAAGTAAGGCAATGCCATAGTCCTTGAAATATTAAATTTGTTCATTAAAATGTTAAGAATTCGTACGCTTAGCTTCTTGCTATGTTCTATGTTCGTATGTGATTTGCAAAATAAGAAAATTTTTTATTGGGTACTATTTAAAAGGTGTATTATCTTAAACACTTTTTGGCTGTATAAGCTTGCACAACTTTTAAAAATTTTATCAATTAGAGTAAACACGTATATCAGTTTTAACACTTTAAGTACTCAAAGCAGTTAATTTAATTTTTTAGTGCTTTTATGTTTAAACCAAACAAGCAGTTGTGTGCTAAATAATAAACAGTTTATAAAAAAAGCAATAAAGAGAATAAGGCTTTGGACCAGTAGTATTTTCAAAACTTTGTTAACTTTTTATTTGTTCACAAGCTTATCTTTAGGTTTGTTCAGATGGTTGTCAGATCTAACAATATTGTCAGTAAATTGTGATTAAAATATTTTAAAATCGTGTAAACTGACAATTTTGGTAGAAACACTATTGTCAGCCAACCAAACATCTGATAACCGTGTAAACAGCCTTTACTGCCATTGTCAGCTCTTTTTATTGTCACATGAAGGAAATTTTTGTATTTTTTCATATCGTTTGTTTAAAAAAATTAAAGGGGACTTAAAAAATTAAATTTAAACAAAAAACATGAAAGTTAACAAAAGTAAGGAGATAGATAATAAGAAATATGCACAAAAATTGTTAATTCCGGAAAATCACAATGCAACTTTGTCTTTACGCTTCATGTATACAAGATGAACACAATATATAACAAATTAACTAAAGTCCATAACAGATTAAATACGTATATATGGATCACTTTTAACTCTTCATTCTTACACGGAAATATTTAATTACTTAAATGTCACTTCAGGTTGGATTTGACTTTAGTTATGATTTATTAATATTTGCCGGAATTTTTATTAATGAAAGACTTAAGAAATAAACTTCATAAAAACATATTTTCATTATTTTATTCTTAATGATTTAGAAAAACTTTGTCAAATGTGTAGGTTTGTGCGGTGTATAGGGACCGTACAGTTATAAAAATAACTTTCGCAACTGTGTACAAAAATTAGTTTGCAATGTGTAGCTAAATCAACGTTAAAATACATTATTCTCCCTAAATGGCTTAAAATATTTGTTTTATTCCTTTTTAATCACTTACCTTCTTTGGTTAAAGCTTCCGTAGTATTATCATCATCTAAAGTTAAATTATCATTATCATCACCATCGTAATCCTTTGCCTCGACCTGTGAAGTATCGATATCATAGAAATTAACACGGGTTACGTGGCGTACATAATTAGTAGTGTTAGTAATATAGTTTTGATTCTTAGAGGATTTATCTCTCTTAGTTTTATGGTGGCTTTTATTGTTTTTGTGAAGCGTAGAAGACGCATTAGCCGAGGGTTTGCTAGCAACAGCTTTAGGTTTTGAAGTTGCAGTCGGTGGTTGCGGATTTGGAGGTTGTAGTTGTGGTTGTGGTTGTGATTGTGTATGTTGATGTATTGTATGTTCGGGTATAGTTTCCAAAGTCGGTTGTGAAGACCGGCTGCGGGGTGGTTTTGGTACAATATTAGCCCATACTCGTACATAACTGGGCTGGCCGTAAATGTCAGCAAAGCCTTCGTATTGTGTTTGATGAATGCCATATTTGTTGGTTGGTGGTTTACTTTTCGGGAGAGGAGGCGGAGGTGGTGAAACCGAATCATACGGCCTATAATGACTAGTATTTTCTGGTAAAGCAGGAGAACAATTTTCTGTATAATATTCACCCGGTGGTGATGTTCGCGATGTTGAGGGGCAGTGTTTAGAATTATAAAACGATGCAATTTGCTGATTATTATTATTGTGATCTTCCAGGGATTTATTATCATTGTCAATATATTGTTGGTCTTGTTGATAATCGCTAGTGGGTATGGCAGTTTCGCCGGTTGATGTGGTCGATGTGGCAGTACTGCTGCTTTCATTAGATCTTCCATCACAGCCATTTGTAGAATATGGCGGCAATAGTAAAATCACCACCATTCGATCATTTGAAATGATTCATACATTTAATTTCTGTCAATTTTTGTTGAAATCTCTATGTGGACCGAGGGGCTTTAATTCCAATTAGACTTGTTTTTATTTAATGTTTTTTTTAACACTTTCTTTACATTATTATTGGGTTTATATTTGTTGCTAAGTTTTGTTTTTAATTTTTGTATTTTTTTTCTTTTTCTTTTGAAATGCATGAATTAGACTTTGCAGTTGAAAAACTTTGTTACTCTGCTATAATTGTTATATTTTATTGTTTTTTTTTTTAATTTTTTTTTAAAGTTTAAAAGAGTTATTTTAGTTGATTTATTACTGCTGTTGCTTGTTTTTGTATATGTTTTAAAAAATGCAAATTTAACGGAAGATGACTTCATATATTTTATTCATGTTTTTTTTAATATTTTATTATTGTAATTTGTTTGAATGTTCAGATTTGCATTAAAATTTTTTATTTGAATTTCCTTGTAATTGTGCTGATACAGTGTAGAGAATAAAAATAATGTTGCAAAATATTAATTTTTTTATACAAACAATATGTATTACAATTTCTTGTTGCCTTGAGAAGAACTGTTGACTTTAAATTCAAATTAATTTTTTAACTCGTCTTGATAACAGAAATAAATATGTATGTCTTTTCGAAATAAATTGAAAAATTTTCTATTCGATCCCTAAAATTATCTCCTTAATTAATATATTTATTTATATAATTTATATATTATTATTTATGCATTTAACATTAGTATGCCTTGTCCAAACCGTCCTAATAAGAATAGTAAGAATGTGGATTAAATGGAATAAGAGGGCAAAAACAAAATAAAAATTGTAATTCTGTTTCATCCAAATAAGATGACAATTACAAGAACAGCAATGATGGTAAGAAAAGGAGAATATGATAAAAACTGTTGTGTGACTTTACTTCGACTAACTCATACAAGTGTATGTACATACATGTGAAAGAATATAATTTCAGTATGCGATTTCCAAAAAAGTGTGAGTTAAAAAGTTGATGTTTGGTCTTGAATATGCACAGGACACAAAGAACTCTGATGAGACTACCGTAGCTGGAGTCGAAAACAATTGTTCAGTTTGGCTAGTGTACTATTCCTTCACGGACATCATTTCTTCTTTAATTACCAAAAATATTCATTGCCGTTAACTTTGATCTAATTAAAGCGTTTCTGACGAAACAACAATAGTAAGAAAAGTTAGATAAATTTGATTAAATATTAACGCACAACCATCGTACCTATCTTTTATTAAACGAATTTTGTATGATTTTACATTGTTTGTGTAAAACTGCATAGTTAAAGAATTGTCTAAAGAACTAAAAGCAAAATATGGCGTTTTTCAAATTTAAAATTTTATTGGAGCTCCTCAAAAAAATTATATGTTTTAAAGCCATAATTACCACTTTTCAAAAAAGAGTCCGACAGTAAAAGTTAACTTTAGTTTAACACTCACGTTAAAATTTACAGGAAGTTTAACCACCCAACAACTACTCGTATATGTTAAACTTTGGTTACAATAATAAAAAGCAAATTATCTGTACTATAAAATTCTATAATTTCCTACTAGTGACTTGTGACTTGGCCCTTAGAAAAATTAAACTGAATAAAATTAAAATTTAATTAAATTTTTAAAATTTTATAAAGTAAAAATTATAATCAAATCATTTATATTATTATTTTCAAGGACTTTTCAAGTCATATAGTGATCATTAATGCATTTGAAATTCAATGTTTCTTTTGTTTGTTTTCCAAATTACTGTATCACATCATCTATTTTTCTTTTTTTTTTCATTATTATTATTATTATTATTTCACTCTCTTTTTTTTACTTTTTTTACTATTTCTGTACAATCTGCACACATCACACATAAATCAGTTGTTATTTTATTG
This sequence comes from Metopia argyrocephala, assembly GCA_963576795.1. Lineage (NCBI taxonomy): Eukaryota > Metazoa > Arthropoda > Insecta > Diptera > Sarcophagidae > Metopia > Metopia argyrocephala. Next base: position 16,004,003 of record OY756208.1, on the reverse strand, counting down.
CATGTTTTTTTTTTTTTTTTGTCTAATTTTTAAAAAAATTTTTTATGTTGTTTTAAGATCATTATCACAGTGATTATTTATACACACGAAAATGAATTTAATTTTCTTTTTTTTTTAAATTAATTTATAATAATAATGATGGCATTGTTTTTTCTTTTTTTTTCATTTACTGTGATTTTTATATATTTTAGTTCCTGTTTCTATACAGAGGATTAATTGTTCGATGACTGTTTAATAGCAATCGATTAAGTCGTTTATTATTGTTATTCCAGAAGGGTGTATAGATATTTGTTATGAGAGTGTTTGTTGTAAGGAGATTAGAAGAGAGTTCAATATTAAAGAGTAATTTTTTTCCCAAATCTCTGCTGCTTTTAAGTGTTGTAAACACTATTTATTTATTTTGTTTTTTAAGTTTTATTTATTTTATTTTTTACTTTTAGTTTGGGTTACTCAATAAGTTCGCCCTAGATTTTTGACTCACGACATTCAAGTTAAAATATAAAAAATATGCATTACAGCTACAATAATAGTAACAAAAGCACCACCAAAAACAACAACAACAACAACAACTATAACAAAGAATTTAAAATCTTATTTAAATGTTCATAGCAAACACATACAATAATGGGTTATACAACAAAGTTTTTGTAGGTTTTTTTTTAGAAAATCTTTAACGATTTTAGTTGAAGTTTTTAGTTACGAGTGTCTTTTTGCACTCTACAATCATCAGAGTTAGTTCTAAGAGTCTCATATATTTTTAAAACTCATTAAAATAAGCAGTGATAGGTCCACCTTTGTTTAATTAAACTTTGTTAAATTAAAATTAATTTGTTTACTGGCATTAAATTGATTGCATTTAAAAATTTCCTATTATACGATTTTATATTGCAGTAGCGCTTTAAAATGGATTAGAACTTCTAAAAATGATGACAGTGTAGCATATTATACAACCTGCTTCGATCATTCAAAGCTTTGTTGCCTGTTTTGTGCTCTATGATGTTTTGTGTGACTATTTATGACAGTCTTTAACCCCTGCTGTCTTAATGTTCATAATTATTATAAATGGATTTTTCGACAATAAAAAATAAAAAACGAATAAAAGCAAAGGTGAAAATTTGGAGGCTGTTCTTTTTTAATGTTGCCGGAAAAATATACCTGCAACAAACATAATACTGATTATTTAATATAATTTATTATGAGAAATTTATTAAGATTTCTTCCCCCCATTTGATATTGTTTTAATTAATTTATTATAATAAAAAAATGAATACAAGTTTTCCTTAAAAAAAGTGTTTGTATTGATGGTAATTTTTAATTTTTTTTTTTAATCTTTAAACAAATAAAAACCTTTTAAAATTAATGATTTTGCAAGTGTTGTTTAAAAAGTTGAGTATGGTACAATCTAGTCATAAGCATAATGATGAATCTATTATTTAAAAAAAAATGCCCAAAAATTTATTTCACACATTCATTAAATCAATACACTGTACAAAATTATAAAGAGTAGGCAAATTTGAGATTAGGAAGTAAATTGGCTTAAAACACATTTTTTTACAAATTCGGTTTTATTGATACCCATGTTAAGTAGAAATATAGGAATTAATAATGGAATATGATGTCTAGAAAACGTTCAAATCTAGCACGTCGGCAGACGTCCGCTCTTTTCACAGTATTTTGAACCACATTTTGCAACATAGATTCGCTTATCTCGCCAATGCAGCTCAGAATTTCATCTTTCAGAGCGTCAGTTGTTTTTGGTTTATTCACGTAAACCCGATTTTTGATTTGGGCCCGGAAAAAAATACTTCAGCATTGTTAAATGACGCTGTAAAAGATGCAATTTTCGAGATATGCGAAGCTTTGTTGCAAAATGTGGTTTAAAATTTTGTGAAAAGATCTAACCAAAAATTAAGCTGTGCAAGAAGGGTGATGATACATACATAATCTGTACATAATACTTTGACAGCCGAATAGGTTGTAGCTCAATAATAGTGTTGTTCATTATACCAAAACGATTATTGTTCTTCTGATTTTAAGAAGCTTTACTTAATGTTTTAAACTGCAATTATTTATTTACAAATTATTTTCTCATTGAATTTTGTCATGAAACAAAATTCTTTTTATAAATGAAAAATTTTTGTTCTAAATCATAGTTAACAAAAACTCTCAATAAATGAAATGCGTCTGTAGAACAATTGTGTACAGAAAATGAAGATTTGAAATACATTGTTCTAAATTAATGATTTATTTATTTTTATTTTTTTGTTAAAAACCAAATGTAAGTTAGTAATTCTGCTCTAAATATGTTACCCATTTATATGAATCAAATATTATTACATACATTGAAAATATTTCACATACAAAACTTCCAAGAAATATGTACTACATGCAGATATAATTGAAAATATTTTTGTTAAAGAAACAGAAACAAAAAAACAATTAAATAAAATTAAAATGCATATCGCGCCTTTAAAAATACCGGTTAGTTTTCAATTTAACCAAAATGAGAACTGTTTGTCTGGACAAAAAATTCGCACACAGTTGGTTGCTTATAACTTTCAAAAAGAAATAAAATAAAATTCTTATTTTAACGAGTACTTGATTCTTCATTTATCCACATACAGAAAATAAAAATAAAATTTTCAAATTGTACAATTAAAAATTATATATTCAAAAATTGTTCGCATAACTTTTAAACAAATAGCTACTTAGCGATCAATACGTAAAAAAAAACACAATTATGGGCTGTAGACTAAGAAAAAAAAAATAATTTTTATTAAAAAACAAACAAAATGTATTTCTTTTTTTAATTCTTTATTTTCTAATTTATTTCTTCTAAGCCAAATAGCAACATTTCGTGACCAAGTTCGATTAGACACACAAACATTTTGCTATAAAAAAATAAAATTAAAATCTAAGTAAATATAAAAGCATATACACTGTAAATGAACACACATATTTAAATATACAGTGTAAACGGTAGCCATTGTGCTTCTCTGTGTCATTTTAACAACATGACTTTTTACCAAATGTATCAGAATGAATGAAAATTAACTTTTGGTAACTACTTTTGCTTAAGATAACCCCTCTCTCTGCTGCAGTACGAGTAACAACAATTATACGCTGTTTATTAACAAAAAGCTTAAATAAAAAATATATAAGTATTTAATATTATTATATGCTAATAAACATACTTTATAAGTACATGCTAAAACCATATATAGACAGCAAGCAATACACTCCTATTAACAGCCTATGAGAGTTATGGTTATGGATACTCATACGCGTTACTGGCCTTAAATTAAGCATTTGAATAGGAAAAAAAATACTTTAAGAATTGACTGCCACCTTTAGCATTTGGAATTCTAATGGGCTATATTGGTAAACGTTTATACTTATTTTTTAAGATTTACAATCCATTTTAAATAATTTGTTGCCTTTTTAATAATTGTTGTTTTTTTTTATTACTAAATCAACCGCACATTGGACTTATTTAACAGAAGTCATATTTTTTTTTTTTTTTTGTAATCATATAATTATTGCTGTTGTCGGTTTTTAATTATAAACTTTCAAGTAATTGTAGGAAAATTTAATTGAATGACTTGAACCGAATGAATGAATAAATGAAATAAAGTGAAATGGATGTTATGCAATTTCCTTCCAAAGGAAACACTTTTCTGATAATCATGCAAGTTAAATTATAAATTTTTTAATTATTATTTGTTGTATGTACATATGTATCTACGAAGTGTTTATTATAACTCTATAAGCGACAACAAGTCATGTAATCAAAATGATTTAAATTCCTTTAAATTAATGAGCTTTAAATGTATGTGTAAAATAAAATTGTTAAAAGGTTTAATGTCTTTAGAAAACCTTACATAAGCGTAGGTTAAAACGATTTTATTTATTGCTTTATGAGTTTTATTTTTTATAATCATTTTATTTCTTGAATTCCTTGATGGGAAATCAATTATTGGGTCTATATTATGTAAATATATATATTTACTTCAAATACTAAAACTGGTATTCTTTATGAGAATTAACATCCCTTAAGAAATATATATAAGCAACTAGCGGAACTGAACTAGTTTTCGATCCCCGCTACGAAGGTCTCACCAGAGTTGTTTGTGTTTTAGATATTCATTTTTACATTATCTATTCAACTCACCATCTATTTAAATTAGCTTATGCGAATTATATGTTTTTACTCTTTTGAATGCAAATTCTCACCAGTATTTTTGAATTGACTTACTTTTTATTTACAACCTGTGTTGAAATTTGTAAATTCAACTTATTTTTCAGTGTAAGAATTTCATCACCGAGTAATTTGAATTACACATATTTTTCTTATATTACCCATTATAAATTTTTAGTCAGTAGTGGGCTTTTTGTGCCGTAACCAGCTAATTTTAACAATCATTTTATTTCTTGAATTATTTTTTACAAAAATATTGAATATACCTGGAAAGTAATGATTACATTCACATAGGCAAATATTTGACGAAAAAGAGGTAACGACTCGTTTTATGATATATTTCATGGAAAATTTCGTTTTGTGAGAACACTTTTTTTTAGAAATAAATTTCAGTAAAAATATTACTTCAATATTTAATTAACAATTAAGCAATATAAAATAGTGGTTACGTTTTTTTCAACAAATATTTGTCTAATGTAACCGTTGCTTAAGCAATCGGGATACTCGATATTTATCAATGCATGTTTTAAGCTTACGACACCTCCGCTTTTGCTAATATGATGCAGTGATAACAAATTTTTATCATAAAAACAATGGAAAATATAACTTTGACAGCTGACATATGTAAATTATAAGTTGTTTAGATATCAAACTTATTAGGGTATTTCAACTATATTCAAGTCGGTAATTTTGAGAGCATAATAGCTCGATGTAAGACAAATTTCAGAATGTACATACATACTGTGACTTCCACAACTGTTCATAACTGTTCTTTTATTTATAACTATATTTTGTTAATGTTTTTATTTATATACTAGTCATAAAGCCGACCACAGTCGGAAAATCGAAAATCTGACTTCGTCTTGCACATGTGGAGCAAATGAGCTTTAAGTATGCAAAATTATATACAATATATAAATATTGTTTTAAAAATAATGATACAAAACTAAATTCAGAAATTATTTTCTTAAAATATAGGGAAAGTAATAAATATAGTTTTGTTAACTATCTTGTTACCCTGTGAACATTGGCTCAAATTGAGAATTCAAAACGTATTTTCGCATTTAATATGACCAACTTTGGCTTTAATAACAAGCTGGAGCTTTTTTGGCATGCTATTTATTAAAACTCGTAAAATTATTTTGAATCAGTCCTAATTCGTAGCAGTCCAAAGCTCCTCTAGATTTCCGGAATTAAACTTCCCTTTATAACTTTTTTAGATACTCCATAAATTTTCTATTGAATAGTGGACTAATGAATGTGGAGGCATTTCTATACACTTAATATTATGCTCCTAAAGCCATTTAATGGTCACCTTGGCTTTATGTTTGGGATCACAATCTTGTACAAAGAGAGTATCATCCGTTGATACATTATTATATCATTGGTTGATCACTGTACATGTACAAAGAGATTGTGGTTTGTCGCAGATGTAACAGATAATGCTGTTAACGTGACAAAAGCTGTAAAATTGACATTTTATAAAAAAACATACATACATACACTCTACTTCTAACATACTCCAAAATTTATAAATGATGAAATGTTACCACTATTAGGTATAAGTATGTTACATGAAATTTCAAACAAGTTCGGACAAATGAAAGTAAAATAAAAATTACTCTATAAATAGGCCAGAGTTAGCCAAAATTGTTAGAGCACAAAAAAGCATTTTTGCACTTTTTGGTTTAGTGGCTTTAAAATTTAATATGCTGTGCAATTTTCATCATTTCTGAAGTAGAAATCTGTAAACTCAGACTTGCAATTTGACATATTGTTTAAATTTTCCTCTCTGAGTCACTCTGAGATCTCAAAAAGAAAATATAACAAAAGTTGGCTATGCTAACAAGCCAATTACTTTGGTCAAGTTTATAGCATTTAAATTACAAATACTACTATCCAGAGCAATTTGCACATAAGTATATTATTTAAAGTTAAATTGAACACCTAAAACTACTCTGACTGCGAAGATAAGGCGGTTTCTAAATGAAGTATCATTACATATATTAATCCATACATACATATATTGCTATCGTTACTGCTATCTAGTCACGAATTATATTTTAGAATAACAGCTAGATTTATACCATATGTACATACATAAAATAATATGAATGCGTTTTTCTTTTTAATAAAATAAAAACTATTTCGTTTTTGTGAATCATCAACAATTTCCAGTGCTTTATATATATGAATTTGATTGTATCATATTGAGAACACTGAAATTTTATGCTTAAATGCTTAATGCTTTTAAAAAAAATTAAAGAAAAATGTTCAAATAACTTAATCATTTTTCAACCTTTTGTTTTATCAAGCCACCAATAGATTAATTTAAGATTTTTGTTTTTATTTTCAAATTAAAATGCCCTCCCTAAGGCAGTGAGATTTAGACATTCTTATTTTGGTGAGAAACAAAAAATTGTGCACTTGTTATTGTATAACTTAAAATACACTGAGAAAAACACACTAGCACATTTGTTGCATGCATACAATAAACAATTAAAACATTAAACAAAAACAAAACAATTGTCCCGAAGAATTGGCAATAAATAATTCATTTAGAATAAAATAAAAGAAAAAAACAGAATTTAAAATACAGTTTTGAAAAAATTGAAATGAAATTCACACGTTATTTTTCGCTCACAGTTGTTGTTGTTTTTGTTTTAATGCAATTTATGATTATTTATCTTGTTTTGTTTTGTATTTGTTGTGGTTTTTTGTTGGTTGTTTCTTAAAGTCATGCTTTTAGAAGTGAATGCCAGTTATTTAACTGGTGGCTAGTAAATGAATATCATGGCTTTTTGTGTGTTTCTTGTTAGTATGCAACCATGGTTGCTAATTTATGTATGTATGTACAAGTAGGTATGCACTTTTGAAAATAGTACCTCTGCTTGTACTTGTACTGTTAGATATGTTTTGAGCGTCTTATTTTGTTATTCATTATGAGCTTGTCAGAGTTATTGTTTCGTTATAATTTAACACTCTGCTGCTGCGTTAAGTTCCGTTTTTACAGCGAATATAGTGCAACAAAAACAAATAATAATTCAGTAACAGTAATAACTCAATAGTAACAAAATATGTTATCTAGTATAAAAGTTGTTCATTTAAAGTGTCAAAAAAAATATTGTTGGAACACATTATTTTCTCACGCTGCTTTTGTTTTTCCTTTTCATTTTCAAAAAAAAAAAAAAAAACAATGTTTTGAGGGAAAAAATATTTTTTTTTTTTTTTGGTTTTCGCTGTTAGGAAAACTTGTCTAAAATATAATTTGGCCTACAAAACGTATAAACAACCACAATACAAGGTATCAGTGTTTGTGCTGTATTTGCTTAAACATGGGTGAGAGTGTTTTGTATTTTTTGCTTTATATGTAATTGAGTGGTGCATACATATGTATGTATGTGTTTATGTGTGCATGACACACACAAATCACTTGCACTTGTTTTTTTTGGAGTTTATTAGTTGTTGTTGTTGTTGTTGCTCTTGCTGTTAATGCCTGTGTGTGTGTTTTTATTTCTTCTTTTTCTAATTCACAGGATCGTTTTGAATTACGTAAGATTTTAGTCACAATTGTTGTCTTTCTTAACTAACGGTTTTTGTGTTGTTGCAGTTGTAATTGTTGTTGGGTTTTTGTTGTCTTATTGGTTCGTTGGTTATATTTGTTTTCAATTTTGCCTACTTTCAGACAGAGTTATTAAAGAATTTTTTTTATTCACTAGAATTATTGGATTTTTTAAAGTTTTCCTGAATCGAATACTGTGAATATTGTGGGGATATTCACATAAACGGCTTGAAAAAACATATTGAGTAAGTAAATTAATTTTCTGCATGAGACTTGAACAAACGGTTTGTTTAATAATTAAAGATAATTGTGCTTTATTTTAATATAGTTTTATGAAACCCTCGCTAATTGAGCTTTGAGAATTTTTTTTTTCTATAAGAAAGAGTAACATTTTAATATAGTATTAAACAAATATAAGTGGTACTCACAGCGTGTGCTGTAACGTCTTACTGCCATAAGGTTGTTAATTTTTATTAGTAAACATTTTTTATTAAACGAAAAAAAAAAAAACTTTGTGAATACCCAAAAATTATATTTTTAATTTATATCCCCTTCTATTTTAACCTCATTTTTAACGGAATAATTTAAGAAATTGTAATCTTTTCGGAATGTGTGTAAACTAAAAAATAGTTGAAAGGCTTATATGGTAGATAAAATGTCGATAATATTCTAAACGATATTGTACATATCGCACACCTAGTTCAAAAGTAACACAACTCAAAATTTTTTTTTTTTATTTATATGCTTAAACTATGCAGAATGCACTTGTTTATTCGTAAAAATAATAAAGCAAAAAAAAAATTTTTTTTTGAGTTGTGTCACTTTTGAACTAGGTGTGCGATATGTATACTTTAATCAATTCAAAAGCTTGGGGATCTATTAAGGAACAATTTTGTTACTTAAAAATAAAAAAAAATTTCAAAAATTTCATGGTTTTAGTTATAATCTGTTCATATGTTTGTACATCAATTAAAATTGAATAGACTATTATCGACTATAGGTTATTTTCTTCTTTTTAGAGGCAGTAGTAAGGGAAGTGATTTATAAGTTTTAATTATTTTCTCCATACTTTCAACTGATAATAATTGAAAATCTCTTTTTATCTTCTATTATCATTTTTAAAATATTTTACTTTACAAGTGGAGTTAAAAAAAAATTAATAAAATAAAGTCTTCACCCATCATTAAGTGTTAACTTTTCTTGTTGAAAGTAACGATCATATCTGAATATGCGATAATATTTTTTTATAAAATAAGAAAATGCCATCAGTCGACTGCTTAACCGTACAAATAAATAATTTTAAAACTCAGACACGTTATTTAAAATAAAAGTTTATATATCTTATCTTGTTCAGAACCATATTTATTCGCGGAACTTGAAAAAATATTGTCTTTTATATAAATTAATTCAGACTGAGTTATGATAAATTTTTTTTTTTTATTTAATTTACTTTAAGGACAGTTTTGGGCCACATATGCATATATATTTTTTTTTCACGAGACTAGTACTCAGGGGATAACCCCTAGTCATACAGTGCATTATACTAGCATTAGCAACATATATTAGGAGAAAAGGTAAAAAGGGAGTACTGTTAGTTGTGAATTTGTCTCAGTTTACAAAATAAAATTAGAGATAAACATGTCACAAAAGAATAAATAATAAACGCTAAGTTGATCAGGGGCCCTATTCTGTAATTCTCTTAAGCTAAAATGCTAACATTTTGGGTTTTTAAAACTGGCTGAGCGTTAGAATCAATAAAATTACAAATTTTAGAGATGATGGGCATGATGCTTTTGAATTATAATACTCGTTAAAGTATTGTATTCGCAGCCAAAAAGTCTTAAATCAAGTTTATAAATTTTTAGCGATAGAGTTTTAGCTTAGAAGACTTACAGAATAAGGCCTCAGGGGGTCTATTTTGTAATTCTCTTAGTCCAAAATACTAAAAATAATACTTTCAAAATAACATTGTCGTTAAAAAAACGGTAAGCTTCTAAATTACAATACAAATTATAAAATTGTAATCGTACTCTAAAATCAAGTTTATAAATTTGAGGCAGTTGATATTTAGCTTAGGAGAATTAGAGAATGAAACAGCAGTAAAGCTAAATTGAGTACAAAATATATAATTAATCGTAACACTTTTGATGATGAGGATGTAGTGTGTGACAGTACCTTTCGAATTTCTCAATAGGGTACCACTGTACTGCACGGATTTTAATAAAACTCTGGACTGTGTAGCCTAAACTTTGTTATTCACAATATCAAGCGAAATTAGTGTATATCGTTCTCAACATGGTTAACATTTTTGTGAAAATGCCAATATCTTTTGAAGGCAACTTTTTTGGGATTTATTTCCTTCCGAACAATCCGACGAATGTTAAAATATTTATTAAGAATTGTGCTACTTTATTGATGAAATTTTGTTTGATAGATGACTCGAATTTTAAAAGAAAAACAAATATTTTTTTAAAACAAATCTCTGATTTTAACAAAGATCTTTACTGATATTTTTAACTATTTTTACTTTAAATATTGAAGTATTATTTTTACTTTCAAATATATAAATTCATGACTTCGCAAAAAGAAAGCGTAGTGGAATTTAGGAAGATTTGTGTATTATTTTTAAAACTTTTTATTAATTTTGAAATTTTGTTATCCCTTCTGTTCTGAAATTCAAACCGTTACGAATACGATTTAATGCTATAGCCAATTGATTTACATCTCACTGGCCTTCAAAGAACAAAAAACTAACCATTAATCACTGTTTAGTAAGCGCGAGATATACATTATTTAACAAGTATTTAATTATGTGTTAATTTTGTGTCAATTGGTATAAATAACAAAGAATACGTTGGAAGAAGAATTTGTTGGATAGTGATTTTTAAAGTTAAATAATCGTTAAAACCCACTTGTTTTGGAGTTTTTTTTACAATTTTTATTGTCTGTCTTTAACAAAAACATATTTTATTTAAAAAAAATGTAGGTTTTTTGAAAAGAAGATTCACTTTTTTTTAAATATTTTAATGCTTGTTTCAAAAATAATTTTTTAACAATTTATTTGAAGCTCTAGGCAATGAATGGCTGTCTATTAATAATGTTTTTCTTTTTTTTTAATTTAAAACAAACGATTCCATTCTTTAACGATCTGCTATGCTAAGCTCAGCTTATTTTTTGTTGTTTTGGCTTTTTAGTAGGTTGGTTTAGTTTTTCTTTGAAATTTATACTTAAAAACCCTTGTTATTGCTGCTGCTATTGCTGATGCTTATTCTTGCGCGCTTTTTGTACATTTCTTACGTCTATTTTTTTTTACATTTTATTTGGATTTCATTCACTTGGATTTTTTTCTTCTATTTTGTCGTTTTTTTATAAACATTTTTTTACACAGACTCTCAGAAACCACGAATACACATTTTCATAGAAAAAAATATTTAAAACAAACAGTCTATTAGGTAAAATTTGAAAAAAAAATTAAGAGAAGAAATAATATTCAATAAAAATGAAATAAAAAAAACACTCTTATGCAACACATGTAATTTAAATCAATCACTTTTGTTTTATTCATTTGCTATTCGCCGCTATTGTTGTAGTTGTTGTTGTTAATTTTCAATTTTAAATTACGGGAATAATTTTAAGCTGATAGTTCTCCACTTTTTCTTTTTAGCGCTGTGTTGATGATGATGATGATGATGATCTTTAACTGTTTTTTTTTTGTTTCAAATAAAAGTTTTTTTTTTAATATTTTTTTTCTAACACTTGCTAAACGTTTATTTATTTATTTTGTTTGTTTATTTATTTATTATTTTAAATATTTAAATTTTAAACCATTTCATGGTATTTTTTTAATCCGTAGCACGTCGTGCACCTTTAGGCACTAAACCTTTACTGAGTCAGTTGAGTCTCTATTAAAGTTTGATTTGTTATATCTCATCGTACGTTTAATATACAAGTAAATTTTTGCGGGAAAATTTTGTGAAAATTGTTTTAAATACAGCTTTTGTTTCTTTTTCCTTAATTTTTCTCGTCAAGCAAAAATTCAATGCTTTAAAAGTGTTACTGTTAAATTCTCGAAAGCTTTACAACAGTTACGAAAAAAAGCTTTTTAACAATTTCAAATAAATAAAAATTTATTTGTTTATATTTTTTATATTTCAAAAAGAGAGAACAGGTGTTAGTTTTTAAGAGAGTTAATTTTATTAAATACACACATACGCATACTCTTAATTAATCAATACATATAAGGCAAATACATGATTAATTTTTTATATACAACAAGGATGGGAATGTTTAAATATTTTTATTTTGTTTTCAAAATTTTATTTTTTTAAAGTGTAATATTTTATTTTTTTTAAGTGTTTAAATCTCGCAATTAAATTTAATAATAATACACATCCAAGTTTTTTGTGCAGGGGTCTTTGTTGTTGGAAACACCTGCTCACAGCTGACCTCTCAAGGCGTTCAGGATCGCATTTGCATTTGCGTGGATAGCGAGGCGGGTCTCCTTGCACTTGGATCGTACATTACTACTCTTGACTAGTTGGAAGTGCAAGGATGCAATAAACTAATTTGGACGTTTGACAGCAATTAACGTACTGATCAATTAGCTCGGAATGATATGCCTGAGGTCTATTTACATTTTAACATGAGACGAGGAACAGTCAAAAAACTTTATGTGTTCATGTATAACTGCAACACATGATTCTATTATTTCTCTTTGAATTGTACCCGTATTTCTAGCATTAAATTTATTATGCCATGTTCATACGAATAGCAATTATAAAGGTTCGGACCAAGTAGATTCGTATCAATATCAAATTTTAAGGGCGAATTTAAAGTTGCATTTTGCATCTTATTGCGAACCTCTAAGCATTTGTTACAGCTCTAATTTTGATAACAATTTATCGCTATTTTGTCTGAACTAGCTGACAAAACAAAAAAAAGTAAAACAATAATTTGTGAGAATTCAAATTATTAAAGATTTTTTTTAGAACTAACGGAAATATATAAGAAATGTATAAATATTGAAGTATAAATATTTATATAAAAATCAAAATAGCAATAAAATTAGACACAAAACTAAAATACCTCGCTATATATGATACATATGCATATTAGGGCGGGTCGATTTGTAGTGGCGAAAAAAAAATTGCCCAAGTGACAAGCAAAATCGTATTCTAGAGTTCAAAATAAGAAACTTTACCCCGGGCATCATACCTACAAAATGACTTCTGATGTTCCTTATTTTCACCCAAAGGTTACATTTTGAAAAATCCCACTTTGACCCATTTAAAGTGCCCCAATCGAGCATAAATGTATGACCGACCGACATTAACTTTGAAATATGAAACATTTGACAAATAAAAAACAATTAATAGTCCTATCAAATTAAATGTTTTGAATTATTTTTTTTTTGCCAAAAGTACGCAGAATTTAATAGAAAATAAAAAGGAATATGCTTTATATTTGTTTTATAATAAAACAAATGTATACATAATATATAAAATGTATTGCTTTGGGGATAAGCATGTCTTTATGGCCATTTCGTCTCTGCTTAAGAGACTCGTCAGGAGACTTTTTCCCAAAGGTGGTAACCAAAAATACAAATATTTTTTGTTTTTAATAAAAACAAATATAGCTCATACCCATTGGTATAACTGTGGAAATTTTTTTTGATTTTCGATTTGATACACTGTGTATTAACATAAAAAAATAAATGCCAAAATGAAACACTAAAATGCCTTATGAACGGTGTGATTCGCATTCGTGGCTTAGAGAACGAACCAAGTTTCCATATATTTTCCATATTTTCCATATATAGCATTCGAATACATATTCTAATCTTTTATTATTTTGTGGTCGATTATAATATTTTCTTATTGAAACAATTGTTTTGAAAAACTGGAGTACAAAAATAGAGCCATATTTGAAACGGCAAATCATTACTTAAAAATTCGAAATAATGTATAAAATCATGTATTAGCCTTAATGTTATATACATACATAGAATACATAAATAATTAAAAAAAAGTTTTCTTCTTACCAATTCCTTATTTTGGTCTGCTGATTTATGCTTTTCCAATTGAAAATTACTAGAAGTCGGTGGTTTTGTTTTCTCCAAAGTGCTCATATTTTCAAATTATATATGTATGTGTTGAATTTTTATTGTTTTATTTTAATTAGCTGTTAAAAATCAATTTTTTAATTCTTTATATTCTTGAAAAAATTTATATATAAAAGTTTCGCTTTTGTATTTTTTGTCTTTTTATATGAAAACACTCAATAATTTGAGTTTATGTTAAGAGCTGAAGACTCGGGTTCGAGCCCCAGGAAAGGTGTGATCAATTTTAATTTTAATTTTTGTTTCATTAGAAACGCTTTAATCAGAGTTTATGTTATTTCACATATAAGAAGACGAACGTCTTAAACCATTCGTCTTCTATGAAGAGGCTGTAAATTTGAATGTTTAGTGAGCTAGTTTAATTAATTTGAAGTCGTAGCTTTGATTGCCACCACAGACTCTTCTTTAGATCGTTGAGCTTAAAATTCTACTCCGACTCAGAGTAAGAAAAAGGAAAATTACCGGTTCAAGATAATTGTAGGTAGTAATAAACACTTACGACTAATAAGTTGGTTCATTGTTATCCTTTGGGATAACATATATTTTATTTATATATTTTATACTTTATTTTTTAAAACAAATTACGTTAGGCTGAGCAGTGTCACAGACAAAAATCGAGCTTACTATCTTCCGACTGGTTATTAATTTTAGCAAAAAATCTGAATTTAAGATGTTATATAAAAACAAAACAATTTACACTCCTGTTTAAGTATGTAAAACTCTGAAAAACCATAATTTATTAACCTTAAACAGTAACTATCTACATTGAATAGCCTTCCAATCTTGTTCATTTCTGATTAAACCAGATGAAAGCTTTATGTCTTATATGAAAGCAAACATATGGGAAAGTACTTTATATAAAGTAAATTTTTGGTGGACATATTTTCTAACCGTATCCATAGACTTTATAAAACAAATATATCACGCCAAAAAATTCACTGTAATGTAGGTTATCAGAACAACAAGCTTAACCAAGTTAATTTTTTTTTGTTCAAATTTTCTTAATATTAAAATGTTAACCTCAATTCAATTTAAAAACAAATGATTGTTTCCATATTAAACAAAATTTTAAGCTAAAGTGGCGACTCTAATTTATAAATAAATATATAGACGGGTATACCTATACTGTGAATCGAATTCGACTAAAATTGAAATTCAGTGTTTTTTTAGTACACATGAAACTTAATAGTACAAATTATTTTATAGTTTTGATATTCAAGAAGTGATTTTGATGGTTAAAAAAGAGTATAAAAACCTAAAATTTTATTTGATTCTCTTTCCTGGATGTTTGACATTTTTTTTTTTCTTTTTATTTGCATTATGTTCCTCTTTCCGGTATTTCCGGTAACTTTTATTTAATTTTTTTAAGTTTTTTTTTTATTCTTATCCACTGTCTTACTAGGCCACCACCATGAATTTAAATTTCCTTGATGAATGATTCAGCTGTTATAAGCCAAACTGTAATCGAAATAAATACTTCAGTAAAATTTAACTCCCAAACTAAAAAGCCACTTTGGTAAGCAAACATGTTTTTGTATCGCCGCACTTAAATAAGGTAACGGTAAATTACCTTTTAACAGGTAAAGAAAAAAGAAACAAATACAACACTTTAATTCCTCTCCCAAAGATTTAAGCTCAGAGAAAATAAAAGACTGCACACTTACATATGTACATACATACATTAACGTTTTTGCATAAACATTTTCAAGGTCATTCATGATCAATATTCCAAGAGCAACGATAATTACATGAGCACTTAACTCCAAGTGCAATTGAGAGTGACAGTAATGTGTATAAAAACTACACACATACGATGGCGGCTATAACAATAGTAACAAAAGCAAATAATAAACAACAGAGAAGGAGAGTAAAAAAAGGGGGAGAGTTTATTTGACAGATACCTACGAGTAATTATACAAAAATATACACATATGGTCAAAATAAAGAGTACATAGATATGTTTTACCTTTTATGGCAATAACTTTATTTTCTTAAGATAATTTTTGTTACATTTTCACGAATAAATAAGAAGTACTTATGAACTAAAAACAAAATCTGTATTTTAAAGAAAAAGTACTTATACAAAAGAGTGGTCAAAACAATAGGTGACATTGAACATTCTACAAACCATGAAATAAAAATGTTACTTCAATATTACAATAGTCAATCTATTTCTGTTATTTATTTATTATTCTAATAATACGAAAAATTGAACCCACACCAAACCACGTTTACTAGCGCCACTATATTGTCTAGTATGGGCAAAGTATGTTTGGTCATTATCATTTCCAAACAGATTTATTTTAGTCTCATAGCTGAAAAGTAGATTATGGCATCTGAAGCTCAAATTCGTCTTAAAATTTTTACTCTGAAGCAAAAGAATCTTTCGGCCGGGTAGCTTAGCTATTTGAAGTCGTCCTAGAGCAATTCGAGCTGTTATGTCACATCTTATTTAAGTAGAGAATTACTTGAATGAAAAAAATAGGTTTCTTATAGCGAGATTTTGTGGATTGTGGATACTTATAGCGAGATTGTGGAGCGTTTTTTTTAGTCTTCTATGTGTTCCAGATAACTGTAGGTCCCGGTACTCATACAATAGATAAAAAGAGAAACTAGACCGTAATTCTGAAACAGGGTTGTAATGACCAATTATGTATATATGTAAGTATTAAAAATATATCCAATTAAAGCAAAAATGTTACAAAATGGAAAATATATATTTATATATGAAATTCACCACAAAATGAACGTAAATAATCATTTAAATCAAAGCTACCATAACGGATATTATAATTTCTGTTAAAGTTGCCGTATTAAACTTAAAAGAAGCAATTTTTATTAAACGTGTAGTTATAAAAAAGTGTATGTACTTATTATTTTCACCATGTGTGTATACATACATATGTATGTATGTACAAAATTAAATAAATGTAAGCTAACTCATAAGAATGATAATGATTAAATAGTAAGAAAATTAACAAAAATAATATCAAATCATTTAGAAAATATAAAATATTACGGAACAAACAACAAAACAGGCTACTTTAGTGACCGCAAAACTGACTTGTAAGGTTGTTTGTGGTCGTTGAGGTTGCTATTGTAGTTGTTATAGATATTTGACTGACATTTTTATTTATTTAACTTAAGTGAGGGGGTGTAATTATGAATATTGATTTAGAGAATAAATATTTTCCATACAAATAGAAATATTTTTCATCAATTTATTGCAATAAATAAAAATAACAAAAATATTTGAACATGGCAGAGTGTAAGTGTTTTTTGACCTCAGTTATCATATTTGTAAGGACGAGTTTGTGGCTTCAAAATCAAAATTTCAAAAAATTTTAATCATTTTGGACCATTAAAAACCAAATTCTTTCTTTCGCTTGTATACTACTAAATATTATATTTTTTGTTTGTTTTATTAAGTCTCAATTAATCGTATTAAAAGCTGATGTAAAACAAAAATTAGAGAAATATATTTCGATTCATAAGTTATAGAAAAAAAAACTAAATTCCTAAATGGTTTTAAAGTTAAATATAACAAAACAAATAACACAGAAAGTAATTTTAACAAAATCGGTATAATACGATACTGCTGCTATATGTTTATTTCTTTTAAAAAGTCGTTATAGATTTATTCACGAAAACACTTTTTCCCTGAACCAATAATCCATTTAACACTGATTGATAATGTGTCAATAAAATAATATTTTATTTACAGATTCAATTTTAATTTTAAATTTCAATTCAAGTCAACACAAAACGATATTCATGCATACTGTATGTACATATGTATGTACATAAATGTAACTACCAACGACTTACACATGTATGTACATATACAGGTGCATCATGGTCTTTTAAGCCATAATTCATTTACACATTTATTCAATCATTTAGTTTTACCAAGAATCCAAAATTGTAAAAAATGAGGAGGCGTTTACAGAAAATTAAAAAAAAATCTAAAAACAAAAACCTTTACATTCTTGGCAACACTGAAAACAATAGCAACACCAAATTTACAAGAGATTTTTGATTCATATCATCATTGGTGAAGATCATAAAACTGATTTTAATGAATGAATAACAACAACAACAATGTCAGTAGCAGTAACATAAACATTGAAATATTTTTGACTTGTTTTGAGAAGATTTTTTGTTGTTGTTATATTTTTTGGTGGTGGTATCTGTTAATGTTGAAAAAAAAAAACAATTATTTATGTTTAAATATGGAAACTTGTTTCAGCAACATTTTAACCAAAACAACAACAGGAATAAAATATAAAATCTACTTGTTTTGATTTCATTTATTTTACTATGCACACAGTGGGACTTTATAGGAAAAATTTTGAAATTTCTTAACCAAGTTTTAATGTAAGGACCACGTAATCTATCAATAATAGATAATTCTAATTATGATTTATGGTTAAATTCCATGGGGGTGCTTCAGTAAATAGAGCATTTGCAACTAGTCTTAATGTTTAACAAGTATATTACATTGGTAGTACGAGTATATGAAAAAAGTTTATATCCGCCGTACGAGTCTCTTAGCCAAAATTTTCAAATCCTAGTTTTAAAAAATGCTTATTTAGGCATGGTTAACAACACCAACCTTAAGCGCTATAGATTACCAATTTCTTTTGGCCTGAAGTTTATGTTTTGGACAGAGGCGAACTCTGATTTCAACTGGACGGCGCTACGTGCTCATAGCTTTTGCCTCATTGTATATTCTAGAGAGTAGAATTTGGTCGCGTTAAACTTTTTCTTAAGGCACAGGTGTGCTCAAACCCAACATAACTCATGCTATTATAAATAGGTCTTTTAAACGAAAAAGTAGGGTTGATGATATCTCACACACCCTTTGTTTTATTTCAGATAGGATATTTATATGTCGACTTCTATAGCCCTGAATTTGTATTGATTCTTTTGTAAAATAACTAGCACTTCTTAAACATTAATTTGTATTTTCCTTTTTTTATTTATCTTGATTCCACTGTACATTTATTGTCGTTTTATGTTGCTGTTATTGTTTTCAATTATTAGCAATTGATGACGACAGTGCGCGTTTGTCGGTGGCGGCAATAGCTATGGAAACAAACAAAAACTCAAAATCATGTTTTAGCCAAGTTAAATGGATTCATATGTATTTTGTTACAAAAATAAATAAAAAGAATTAAATTAAAATAAAAAGACAAAAACATTACAGACTATAAAATGAAATAAATAAAGTCCAAACAGAACAGATGCTAGAAAAATCCACAATTTTATGCCTGACTAATTATTTGCAAACTGTGAAAAGGGCTTTAAACGTTTAATGGCACCACAAAAAATTGATCGGAGCTGATAAGTTTTTATTTTAAAACACACACGAAAACTTTAACACTCTTTAAATAAAAAAAAAATTACAATTATTTGTATCATCAACGAGTACTTAAAACATATTTTTGCGCATGCGTCACCATCATCTTTACGTGTTTTTATTTTTTTGATTTTTAATATCGTTTTGTTTTCTGTATTTATTTATTTATTTCAAATACATACGTACATACATATATAATAAGCTTGTATTAAAAAATTTTAATCTTTAATTATATTATTCATCTCTAAAAAGACGAGATTTTTTTTATAAAAACAATAAAATCCAGAAATTATTTTTTTTTAAATAACTTTTATTACTTTTTTCTCTTTAACACCGTATTGAATTTGTTTCAACCATATGCATTTATCTAAAATTTTTTAAATTTATTATATTTTATATATTTAAAAAGAAAATATTTATTTTATTTCTTTATTTTTTTTTCTATAATAAAAAAGCGTGTGTTAATCGCTTAAGTATCGCGTCACAACTGATTTAAGTCATAATATTGTAATGTCAATACGATGGCGGTCCATTCAGTCGCAACCACACGCATTTTACCGCCACACCTCAACCCCTTTGACTTTGTCATAACTTAGTTGTTTTGCTCATTTCTGTTCTTGTATTACAGTGGGACAGGTGTTGTACAGTTTGAAAAAAACTTTTCAATAATAAATATGGGTTAAACCATATCAACTCAACTTAAAATATGCCGTTTTTGAAATGACTGTCTCCGAATTTGCTAATTTTTGGTATGAATAAAGTATATCATAACACTAAGACAAATATAAAATTTAAGGGCACTGACACTTTTGGATCCGGAAATATGAGGTCTTGAAAATCGGAAAACAGTACAAAAATGCACAAAGTTACACTTACTTAATTATAATTTTCTTGAAAAGTATTATAGCTACGCATCTCGTAAAAGTCGCATTTGGAAGGGTATTAAATTACCTTTGATTTAATATGCGACATGATTTTTTCTTTGAAAAAGTCAAAGGTCAATTTTCTTTATCTATAAGTCGGAAGCCTATATCTCCGAAAGCGACCTTTTTAAAAATTTGAAAAAAAATTATGCCAAAGATAGTTTCGATCTCTACAGCTGTGAAAAATTTCAGAGTGGAAGTATTTCTGGATCAAGAAATAAAAATCAAATCGCAAAAGAATGTGATTAAAACTAGTCTAATAGTGGTGGGATGGTATACGATTTTTCGATTTCGATTAGCTAGAATCGCTTATTTTGTGAGTTTCAACAAAAAAATACATAAGTCAAAAAGAAGGGATGTGGGATGGAGGCAAATGGCTCTTCATCGGGGTCAAAGGTTGGGTTGAAGGAGTAAAAGTCCACAAAAAGCTCCACAACTTCCCTGGATTAGCCCCTAGAGGGATAAAATGTAAGACCAACACTTACTAATATTTTACCCCCCAACTTTTTTCCGAACATAGCTACCCCCTATCTCCAGTCCCTAAGGGGGCTCCAGTTCAAAGTTTATAAAATTTGCTCCTATCACTCTAGAGAGTGGGAATAGGGGTTAGGTATGTTCGGAAAAAAGTTGGGGGTAAATACCTACCCCTACCTATATACCTATCCCCTATCTCTGCTCTCTAAGGGGGCTCCATTACAAAGTTACATTTTTATATAAAATTTGCTCCTACCACTCTAGGGAGTAGAGATAAGGGTTAGGTATGATCAGAAAAAAAGTTGGGGGTAAATACCTAACCCTACCTAACCCCTACCTATATACCTACCCCCTATTTCCACTCCCTAAGGAGGCTCCATTACAAAGTTTATAAAATGTGGTCCTACCACTCTAGGGAGTGGAGATAGGGGGTAGGTATGTTCGAAAAAAAAGTTCGAGGTAAAATATTAGTAAGGGTCGGTCTTACATTTTATCCCTCTAGGGGCTACTCCAGGGCAGTTGTGAAGCTTTTTGTAGATTTTTATTCCTTCAACCCAACCTTTGACCCCGATGAAAAACTATTTGCCCCCATCCCACATCCCCCGTTTTTGTTTCATGTATTTTTTGTAGAAACTTACAAAATAAGCGGTTCCAGCTAATATAAATCGAAAAATCGTGTACCATTCCAGCACTATTAGACTAATTTTAATCACATTTGATTTTTATTTCTTGATCCAAAAATATCTCCACTCTGAAATTTTTCACAACTGTAGAGAACGAAACTATCTTTGGCATAATTTTTTTTCAAATTTTTAAAAAGGTCGCTTTCAGAGATATAGGCTTTCGACTTATAGATAAAGAAAATTGACCTTTGACTTTTTCAAAGAAAAAATCATGTCGCATATTAAATCAAAGGTAATTTAATACCCTTCCAAATGCGACTTTTACGAGATGCGTAGCTATAATACTTTTCAAGAAAATTATAATTAAGTAAGTGTAACTTTGTGCATTTTTGTACTGTTTTCCGATTTTCAAGACCTCATATTTCCGGATCCAGATGTATCAGTGCTTCCAAACTTTGTATTTAATTTAGTTCTATGATATACTATATTTCTACAAAAAATCATAAAATTCGGAGGGGGTAGGTTAAAACCATTGGTTGATTTGACTTGGAATATCCCATATATTGCTCAAGTTGATAATAAATATTTAAAAAAAATTTATTTTTCAATTAATTCTCGTACTATTGCAAACAATTAAATGCAAAGCAGGTTATTTTATTTAACTTTGGCTTTGCAGACTAATTCTCAGTAAAACGATAATAATCCTGCTTTAAATTTAAAAATCAAAAAGAAATGTTATAACCGTTTAACAAAGGCTGTTTTCTTTACGTGCATCATTACTTAAAATGATAATACGACACAGAAATATTATTATAAATAAATTTGGTAGTTTTGTTATAATCTGGTAGTAAATTTAATTTTTTTTGTAGCAGTTAAATTTGTAACTACTTTTTTTGAAAAATCCGTCAATGCATACATACATAGTTGGCCCTCATAACCCTGTTTCAGGGTTACGGCATAGCTTCTCGCAGTACCTATGTTGTGTGTATTCATTTTTATCCATGAGTACCACGACCTACAGTTTAAAGTCGATTCCGAACGACAGACTTGTGAAGCTTGTTCATGCCAATTAATTACACTCAGAGCTTCTGCCAGAAAACTGCTATGAGGTAGTCGCCGAAAGAAATTTTTTTTTTTCATATTTCTTTTTTTTAAGATGTCAGAGCTGGGGTTTGAATCCGCTGTTCTTTTCCTAGTAAGACAATATACTAACTACTAGAAAACAATCCATACATTCATTGTTAGCCTTTATAACCCTGTTGCAGGGTTACGGCCTAGCTTCTCGCAGTACCCATGTTGTGTGTGTTAATTTTTATCCATGAGCACCACGAGCTACTGTTTAAAGCCGATACATGCCAATCAACTAATCTCAGAGATTTCACCAGAAAACTGCTAAGAGGTAATCGCCAAAAGAAAAAACAATTTTTTTTCATATTTCTTTTATTTTTAAGATGTCAGAGTTGGGGTTTGTATTCGGGGTTTGAATCCAGTTTAATTGCACAAAATATGCCCATTCATTCATCCATGAGGTACTAAAAGTACTTCTACCTGTAGATCTATTGTACAGCGCTCAACTAAGCTAGGCTCCCTACAGTGCCTCTCTCGGTTTCTTCGCACTGACGAATCTTAAAATGGTGGCCAATGCCAAACTTTAGAGTTCCCTATAGAATATTTGATAATCACCAAAATGCCTCTTTCTACTTCGCATCAATTCTCCACAAGTGCTTAGTATGTGCTCTAAAGACTCGATTGCTTCATCACACAATCTGCATAAACTACTCGAGACGATTCCTATTTTATTTAAATGTCTATTGAGTCTGCAGTGCCCAGTCAGAAGAACCGTCAAAGTCCTTAGGTTGCACCTAGAGATGTAATTCCAGACTCAATTCACCTTCGATCACAGTTACCAAGTAGAAGTTTGGTAAGTCTAAGACCTGCCTGGCCCAAGAAGAGTATCCGTCTCTTCTTTTCCTCTCTCACCTTCGGTATACATTTTCAAACTCCCCTCTTCCCCACACAAAAGTGTTCTGACATTATTTCCCCTGCCAACCCGGTTCAGTTTCACCAGACAGTCCCATAATAATTTCGAGTAAATTTCATACGAACCAAGTACTCGAATGACAGCCTGACTGGCAGATTTTACGGCTATTTTGTTGCCCATTGTACCTTTTGTACAGAGTGAATTGAGCACATATTTCAATGACATAAATGAGTTTCCTCATGGGCTCAGAATATTTCGTCCCGGGTCCATATATTTCTTTATACCAGGGGATAGTTCTTTCCTTCAAAGCAGCCTCTAAATTGTTCCGTTCACGCTTATTCAATAATTACAATAATTTTTAATTTGTTATCGCTCGTCATTTACTGTAACGATAGCTGTTTCCTATTTACGAAAGAAAAAAAGGACCGATTATGATTTTTTTAATATTTTGTTAGAAAACATTTGAAGCAGTTGACACATCAGCTGCCGTCACATGCTACTCATATATGCCGATAATATTTATATTATTGGTCGAACATTTGCACATTTAATTGCTGTCTTTGAAGATGTTGTAAAGCAATTGAGAAAAATTGGTTTAGCGGCGTGTGATAATAAAGCGTTGTGGGTTTCAACGAAGAAGGATATCCACCTGACTGAAACTCCGTTTTAACATTTATAACTACAACTTTGAGAGAGTAGAGACGTTCATTTATTTCGGTACCGCCATAAATAAAACCAAATAAGAAGTAAGAGGTTGGGTATAAGACGGAGCATTATATTTATAAGCTAGCAGGTGCTATTTCGATCTGAAGAAGTGGTTCAAAAATACAGCGCTCTTTAGACCGAACGAAATACACTTTACAGAACGCTGATACTACCCATGATCTTATATAGCGCAAAAACATTATTATTTGTTCAGCCAGATGAAGCTGTTCCTAGCATTTCCGAGAGAAGAAGTCTTTGTAGAATATATGAGCCCAACTTTATTTACACCTTCTTATTTTAAATATTGCTTTTGTTAATTGTCCTTGCTTATCATAGTTTGTTACGTTTGTAAAACTTCCACGGGTGCTTGCTACGAATAGTGATTACCGCTTACTTATATTAGAAATAAAGGAAAGTTGCAGTTTTTTTAGACTTTTTAGGTATAAAATTTATTATAATATACCCTGTACAACCTTGAGCTAACTTATAGTTAACCAGTATTGAGTCACAAGTGACTCAAAGACCACTCATTTACATAAAAATGTTTCATTTGATTTTAATACAGAATGTCCTATGAACTGGTCAGTACTCACTCAAACCCGCATCAATTTCAGATAACCACAAGTTAATTTTCTATTGTTTGTGTGTTGTGTTTTCAATGATATATACAGTTAGAGACTAAAGTTTATATACACCCCAAAAATGGTATGTTTAAACAAAAGTAAACGTTTCAGAAAAACTTAAAGTATGTGGTTTTATTTAGTTTCATAAATAACAAAAAATATAGACTTCATTACAAACATAACGGTAATTCTTATAAATACTATAAAATTCACTGGACAAAAGTTTAAATACACCTTGGAACGTTAATACATTTTTTAAAACAATTAAAAAAGAAAACATTTCAATACTTTGTTGCACCGCCATGGCTATCTATAACTGCCTGCAAGCGGCGTGGCATAGTAAGCACCATGCTTTCTGTTTCAGAAGGCGATATTTCCGACCAGATTTTTTTAAGAGCTTCTTTAAGTGACTCTTTGCTCGTTATTGAGGTTGATGTTATTTGCGCTTCATTAAACCCCAAACATGCTCAATTGGGTTTAAGTCTGGTGATTGGGGAGGGCTATGGAGCTGTCTGGGAGCATAATAAAGCAACCACTCTTTCACGGAACGTGCAGTGTGCTTAGGTGTATTTAAACTTTAGTCTCTAACTGTACATATATATGCATTAGTTTCGAGTGAGTGTAAAGTCATAGGAACACACATATGTTACTAAGAGAACAAATAAACTATTTCTGCATAATAGTTAGGTTAGTTTAAAGTTAGTCAAAAATGATTTTGATATTGAGATAGCTCTCCGAAGTCCAACAGGGTAGTAACGATAAACAAACTGAAAATAGCAATTTTTTAATAAAACATAACTTGGTTTATTAAAAAAAGTTCGCTTTATACAAGTATTAAATTATCTAATAAAGTTTAGTAAGCTTGCTTAGCTTGACACTTATTAAGATAACTTTTCTATATATGCACGAGTATTTAAATTATCTCTCACTGTTGTTTATATTCATTTATTCGCCTTTAAACAATATTTAAATGTTTACATATGTATATACAAACCCCAGCCATATTAGAGACAAAAATAATCACAAATACATTTTATTATTTACAATATTTGTATGTAATCAACGTATTTATTTATGAATAATATACGAGTAAATAATAGACAGCAAAACTCTCTACTTCAATCAATCGCACTCAACCGCCAACGTGCAAAATTTAAATTCAAGTGTACTTGTGCAAACAACACTCCGTCCTATTTATATGTATGTATGTACACAAATACTCACTCAATGACAATGATTTTACACTAAAAAATTAAAAACTAATAAATAACTACTTATGTATGTACATACGTATGTATGTATACAAAAATAATATAAATAATAATTAAAGCAATAAGATATGTAAGTAAGACGAGCGAGCGTCTATACATAAGCAATAAATGTCGCGTAAGCGTTCTAAGCAATATTTCAAGCCATACTTAAATATGCATTCATATGTATGTATGTACATATTACTGTATGTAAATTTCAATGAACTACCAAAATTTGTAAGATTCTTAAGGGAATTTGCAAAATTCACCTTATCAGCATAATTGTTTATGTCGTTTCATATCGAGCTTTTTCAGGGACCACGCTATAAGAGATGACTTCTGTTCCAAGAACTTCAGGTTTAATTCTGATGTACAAGGTTCTGTTCTCTCTCCTGCTCTATTTTTGATAGTTCTAACGTTCTTCTCTTTCTAATATGAATGACACATTGATAAATTTCGCGTGGGGTCCCGTAAATAGGTGGAATTTAATTCGAGCAAAATTAAAAACAAATGTTTCCTCATGTTCTTCGTAAGATCTTTGGTCCTCTAAGGCGTGGCGATGAGTTTCGCATTAGAACCAACCATGAGCTGTATGAGCTCCTCGGCGATGTGGGCGTTGTTCAGCGCATTAACATTCAGCGGCTACGCTGGCTCGGCCATATTGTTCGGATGGATGAATCCGCTCCAGCGAGAAAAGTTTTCGATGCGAAGGTCACTGGACGTCGGCGTAGAGGACGACCGTGTTTACGTTGGAAGGACCAAGTTGATGAAGCCCTGTCGTCAATTGGTGTGACCAACTGGTTAGTGTTAAGGCAGGCCGAAACCCGTTAACGGGTTGTTATGGCCATCTAAGTAAGTAAGTAAGTTTCCTCATGCATAGACATGTTGGTGATGATACAATTTTGTCATCTGTGACTATGAATAATGTAAATACAGTGAACTCGCGAAAACGTGAATACCCGGAAGCATTAACGACTCGGAAACGTGAACACTTTTATGTTTGCATTGACTACTCTAAAACGTGAACAAGGTGAAATAGCTCTAAAACGTGAACAATTTTTTTAAATTGTTTTTTAAATTTTTTTCGTTTTATTTCTTGAATTCGTTTAAATTTGGGGAATCCCAGCATAAGACAACATACATACATATTTAGCTATCTATTTCAAGAAAACATGCACATGTGTAGATAAGAAATCTTAAGGAAAACACCATACTTAAGATGGTTGAAAAAAACACATATCAAAAAAAGATAAGTGATTTCTTCCAATAAAAGTACTATTTAAAAGAAAAATTCCGTCTCTTAAAAAGAGTTTATTGAAGACTGAATTCTTTCGCTACACCCATATAAGTATTCCCAACCCTTTTTTGTATTATATTTTTTTTTAATTAGAGAAACTTAAGTAGAAGAAAACGTTATATGTACATACATATATGTATGTATACAATTCGTTTGAATTCCAATTTTTTGTTTGTTTTATATTCACGAAAATGTAAGAAATGGCAAAAAAGTTTGAATAAAATTTTATATAATATTTTTTTTTTGAATAAAATTCCAAATCTGATTGAGTTTTAGCCGATATCTATTTCTAAAATGCATATTTTTGTACTAAAATCTTACCGATCGAAAAGGTGAACAAATTTGAAAATGTAAACACCCTTGGTAAAAATTAGTTCAAGTTTCCGCGAGTTCACTGTATTGAGAAGACTGATGTTCTGATCATTTAAATTAACTGTGATTTTCCCTAAAATCACTGTTACCAATTTTTTTCAAAAATTTCCCGCTAAATTATATCTAAAAATCACCAGAAAAATTTAAATTTTTTATTTAGAGTGAAAAAATATGCATAATAGCTAAAAATAAAAGGCTTACATACATTTTTCTAATAGCTTTCTTAAAAATGTACGTATTTTCCAAAAATGTGTGTATTCATTATTATTGATACTTTGAATGGGAAATTTCTTTCGAAAGCATTTTCGATTCGAATCGAACTACAAAATAACTTATATATCAGTGACCTCTACGGCTACAATTAGAGGCTCCCATAACACAGGTTTACAAATTATTAATTTGGAAAAATACCAAGAACGCCACATGCCTAGATTATTGGGACCTCCTGAGCACGAAAAACGCTTTTATTATTTTTTTCTAAGTACAGTTTTTTAGATAACGGTACTTTTGTGTTTTTGGGTGTATGGTCCCACTCAAACCCTTGTGGAGTCCAACCGAAAAGTCCGATCGAGATAAGTGGTATATCATTTGTAATTGGTAATTGAATGCCTTTTCCGTCGATATGCTGGAAAATTCTATCTGATAAGAAATGGCTGAGATATGGCACCTCAAAGTTCAAAATTTTCCTATTTTTTACATTTTTTTCAAAATTTTTCATTTTTATTTAAATTTTTTTCTACGTTATATTGAAGATCTGGAATGTTTTATTTTTTTACCAAATAGTCTATTTAGTTACCAATATTTAAAGTGTATTTTCAAAAAAATCTAATGAAAAATAAAGTTGTTATTAAGGATTTTGTGGAACGACAATATTTTCATTTTCATTGCTCACACAGTATATTCGGCGTAAATTCAAAAAATTTAAATTAAAATGACGAGCGACTTGAACTTTTGCGTTTTTTTTCGGATGGATCTTCGCGAATGAGGAACCATCAATAGTCCGCCATCATTTGTTCATCCCACCAGCCCTTGTAACGTCTCTCAATTTCTTCCATTTCCTGGTGAAATATTTCACCTTGTTCATCCCTTTCGGAGCACAAGTTCGTGGTTAAAACTTCCAAATGACTATGATTGATAACTAAATAGACTGTTTGGTAAAAAAAATAAAACATTCCAGCAGCCTAATTCTGTAATTCTCTTAGCTAAATCTTACGCTAAAATGCTAAAACGCTAAAATAAATTTACGGCAAATATTTTAGCAAAGTCGCTAAATTTGTATTCTGTAAGTCTAACAGCTTAGCCAAAATATAAGTTTTTCGCCGTAGCTTATTTGCTATCACTATACTATTCTCTTCTCTCATTGTTATTTCTCATTAGATGACATGACATGACATGACATTGACATGACATTGACATTAACATGTCATGACAATAACATGTCATGATATTGACATTAACATGTCATGACATTGACATTAACATGTCATGACAATAACATGTCATGACATTGACATTCACATGTCATGACATTGACATTAACATGTCATGACATTGACGCAATTTAATAAAATGCTTAAACATAAAAGTTTTGTACTATAACTTAGCTCATATTTGTCCAATCCTCTCCACTTTTGAATGCACCTCCCAATGAGTTAAGCTTCTTGGCTCAATGCTCCCATTGCTCAGCAAGGCTTTTTGCTACCATAGAATTTACAAATCTAAAAAAAAAATTTATATATTTACGTAAAGGAAATTATAAATGATGCATGTGCAAATTCTCTATGATCCTCCAAATACTGAATGAGCATGTTTTTTTGCTCTTTTGACACCCTTTTAGTTGTGTCTTCCATTATTCTGCAAAAGTTAAAAAATATACTATATTTAAATACATAACAAAACATCAATAAAACAAAATTTATATTCAGCTTACCTTTTGGCAGCTAAAAATTTTCGTAGCTAAAATTTTACAATTTTTGGAGACGTTGAAGCTTATTTAACGTTAGAGAATACAAAATAATAGATTTTAGCGATAAGAAGAATATACTCTAAAATTGCGGCGAATTCACTCTCAATGGTATGCCAAATTTAGCATTAAAAGTTACAGAATTGAATATGTTGCCAAAAATCGCTAAATCAATTTTATGCATTTTTAGCGATGGAAATTTAGCTTTAGCGACTTACAGAATTAGGCTGCAGATCTTCAATATAACGTAGAAAAAAATTTAAATGAAAATGAAAAATTTTGAAAAAAACGTAAAAAATAGGAAAATTTTGAACTTTGAGGTGCCATATCTCAGCCATTTCTTATCAGATAGAATTTTCCAGTATATCGACGGAAAAGTCATTCAATTACCTTTTCATTGATATACCACTTATCTCGATCGGACTTTTCGGTTGGACTCCACAAGGGTTTGAGTGGGGCCATACATCGAAAAACACAAAAGTACCGTTATCTAAAAAACTGTACTTAGAAAAAAATAATAAAAGCGTTTTTCGTGCTCAGGAGGTCCCAATTAACTAATCTAGGCATGTGGCGTTCTTGGTATTTTTTGGCTGTAAACCAGTGTAATGTTCGAGGTTTGTTAAGATGCAAAGAATTTCTCTCTACCTGTGTGAATGATTCTATCCATCAACGTAGCTTTTGCAAAATATTACAACTGCATTAGGGTTAAATAACGTAAACAAAAAATTACCTGTTTTATCAACCAATTTCTTCTAATAAATAACAATGCTTATGCGTATTTATTTATTATTTAGCATCAACTTTTAAACTATTTTTTTGCATTTTTTGGCTGTTTTTTGCTATGAGGCCAAATATTTAAATCCATTTTTGATATTCAGACAAACCACCCACATAACATTTCCATTTTAATACACAGTGGAGCAAAAATTGGTAGATTAACACATTCATTTGTCAACTTACATATAATTTGAAAAAAATTTAACAGCAGTTGCTAGAACGTTTTGTTTTTATTGAACACGAGTATTTAGAGTAAAAAAAACACGTTTGAAATTTCTCAATTTATTTAAAATTATATTTATTTAGAAGTAAAGGAAAATGTAAAATTTAACACATGAATGGAAAATGTGAACAAAGAGAACATTTATTTTTTTTAATTACTATGTATGCATGTACTATGTATGTTAGATGATGTTGTGTTGATTTGTAAAGTGGTAGGAAATTAAAAATTGTTACTTAGAATTAAAATATGATATGGGCAATGCATATAAATTCATGCTCTATAGACGATTGCTAATAGGAAGTTGTCTAAATGAGAAAAAAGCATCAATATTTTAAGAATAATGGGAGGCCAAAGGCATTGTTCTATTTAATATGTTCTATTCAATATGATGTTCGTTCGATAGTCTATTAATTTGTGTTGGTTGTTAGCGTAGACATTTTTATTTAAAACAAATTAAACAACAAATTATTAAAAATTTACGTGTGTATCCAATACAAATTAAAATTAATAACATAAACGCTTTAGGTTGTCTTTGTAAGTCAGCGCGCTCCTTTTGTTAATTTTGTAGGTTGTCTGCAATTCTATATTTTTGTTGGTATCTTCTTGTCTTGTCTTGTCTTTTAAACATGATTTAAAGTCACTCATAATCGCTTTAGCATGCGTTTTTTCTCTTTAATTAATTTTTCCTTTTTCTTGTCCTGCAGTTTCTTGTCGACAGCATGTTTTTTTGAACATGGCCCATCATCATCTTTGGAATCTGTTGATTTGGCGGCTAATGCATGTATTTCAGTCATCATTTTTGCCCTTTGTGAATAATCATCATAGTGTTCTAAAAGCATTTTGCCAGCTTCCTCATTTAAGGCTGATTCAGCATTTGGTACTATAAGTAGGCATTTTATGGTTAAAAGTATATGTTTAATGCCTAAATCTGGTTTCCAATCTTTTTTCAAAGTGTTTACACATATCTCTCCATTAGCCGCTACATTAGGATGGAATATTTTTGTAATAAAAAAAGCTTTTGGTGGTGATTGGGGAAAATCTTTGCCTAATGTAAGCTTCACCCGAAATACACCGCCGGCGTATGGTGTACCAGCAGGTCCTTCTATAAGAGCTTGTATATCGGTAACATCAGCATCATTTATTTGTATTTTAATACCCTCCAGAGGATTTTCAACCATACTTTGCATTTCTTTCATAACTTGTCTTATGGTTTGGGGTGAAAGATTTTCTACATTGGATATCTAAAATGAAATTAATGAATAAAACGCTCATTAATATAAACGAACTGAAATTATAAAAAAAAACCAATTCACATTATAAGTATTAGGTGGGTACAGATTTTTATGCAAGTCGGAATAGTAGTTGTTGGGTTTGTTTTATTCTCAGAATGTTATCTTGTTTATTCTTTTATGTCATAAGTTATATATTTTAATTTTTAACAGCTATTTGTTATACATATGTACCTATACTTGTTAAAAATAATACTTTGGATCAAATCACTAAAATTAACCGGTTAAACTAGCAATTAACAATACGATAGAACTCAAAAAGCTGCCCTGTGCTACAGTGGTAAAAAAAACCTATTCGACATTAGTATTCAATATTTTCTTTTTGTTAATAAAAGAAATCGATTAAAATCGATTTACTTTTCCTGGGGGGTTACTTTGTATTTCGAAAAAAATTTTCCATTCGAAAAATCAATTACATATAATGAATACAAAATTTTTTCGAAAATTCGTACATTTCTACGGATACGTAATATTTGCGATTCGAATCGAAAATGCTTTCGAAAGAAATTTGCCATTCGAAAAATCAATTTTTTATTCGATTCGAATCGAAAATCTTACGGATTCGTAAAAATTTACGAATTTTCGAAAAAATTTTGTATTCTTTATTATTGATTTTTCGAATGGGAAAGTTCTTTCGAAAGTATTTTCTATTCGAATCGGAATACAAAGTAACCCCCATGAATACAAAAATTTTTCGAAAATTCGTACACTTTTACGAATTCGTAAGATTTTCGATTAGAATCGAATTACAAAGTAACATCCTGTTCGTCTTAAAAAAATTTTAAACGTTCTCGCATAGATTTTACTTTTCTGACAGAATTTCTTTTATTCTATTTTTATTCACCCTTATTACAAGTGTCAACAGTAGTCTCGTTGTCGCTTTTGAGTCGGTTTCAATTTCAGTCAACATCACTTCACATCGACACTAATTTAGTATTATGTAAATAAGTTGTGTTGAGACGACTGATTATCGATACTAATAACCACATCTCTAA
Organism: Metopia argyrocephala; assembly: GCA_963576795.1. Taxonomy (NCBI): domain Eukaryota; kingdom Metazoa; phylum Arthropoda; class Insecta; order Diptera; family Sarcophagidae; genus Metopia; species Metopia argyrocephala. Next base: position 15,971,268 of record OY756208.1, on the reverse strand, counting down.
TGTAAATAAACACATCTCTAATATACGAAGTATTTTGATTTATTAAATTAATTTTTTTGAGGTAAAATTTTAGTGAAAATATGTTGTTTATGATGGATTCAAGTGATTATTCCAGCGATAAAGGAAACCTTAAGCTTCAAAGGAAAATTATAAGGTAAAATTGAGATATTTTTAATTTGCCAGATACAATTTAAAAATCAAGAAAATAAATATCTTCTAGATTTTTTAAATATTTTCGATTGAGCAAAGCGGCTTTCAAATTTGTTTTGGATAAAATTGAACCTCAAATGAAGAGTGATATTAGAAAAACATTTATTTCGAATGATTTAAAACTAGCAACGACATTACGTTTCCTGGCACAAGGCTCGTAACAATTAAGTGTTGGAAATGATTTTTGCCTTGGTTATCACAACCAGCAGTATCCTTAATTTTGGAGAAAACTTTGGAAGCACTGCAAGAAATTATCTGCCCATTTTTTATAAAATTTGAAATGACGGAAGAGTAGAAAGCTGAATGTAAGCTGGAATTTTTTAACAAAACTAAATTTCCAGGTGTTATAGGGTATGTAGATGGCACTCACATAAAAATTTTGGCTCCTAACAAGCAAGAACAAAATATTTATTACAACAGAAAAGGATTTTTTAGCCTTAACGCGTTGATTGTAATAAATTTTGTTCATGTCAATCATAAAAATAGCCTCGACAAAATCAAAGTCACTTTAAGTCAACGGCGTCTTAATGTCGCCTTTCATAATACCAAATTACTGTAAATAGTTATCGATACTAATCACTATTGACATAGATCAGGGATGAGCAACACGCGGCCCGCGGGCCGCTTGCGGCTCTTTCAACCTACTTATGCGGCCCGCCAAACAAATGTTGCTGCTTCTCAAAAATGCACATAATATATAGACACATTAATCAACGAATTTCAATTACGAAGAAACTGAGAAGAGAGCAGTTTCCTAACCATTAATTATCGATGTGGATACAGTTCCCGAAAACTTTCAAAGGGAAGTGATGGACATGCAGAATAATACTGATGTAAAAAATGTATTTCTCTCAGTAAACATCGAGAATGTTTATAAATCCGACCACCGACCAATTACCACCGATCAAGACTGAATAATGCACGATTAGAAACTTGTGTACGTGTACCTACCTCATCAATTCCGGCTGATATTGATCAGGTTGTATCGAAAAAACAGTGCCAAATTTCTCATTAAAAATTTCAAGCAAATACTTTTTTTTTTTTGGCATTGAATTTTATATTTTTTATTCTAATTTTTATTATAAATAGAGTTTTGTAAATTATTAGTATTTATGTGCGGCCCGCCAAAAAATTTTAAAATTTATAAGTGGCCCGTTGATTAAAAAGGTTGCTCACCCCTGACATAGATAATACCGTTTTTGCACCGTCGATGTGATAGGTGTCGACCTCGACATTCATAATAGGGGTGATTGGTAACCTCGAGGGATCTAATTTTATTCTCCAATTATATCCACTGGTATTCAATTGAGTTTAAGTTCTTCGTTTGTGGCGGTGTATTTATTATTTTTGAGCTATTATATAAGAGCTAAAACTTGATGTTGCCAGCTGAATGCTCTGGAGTATTGTCTGGTAAATTTGCTTTAGAATATCCGTGTACTTATGGTGATCCATTATACCGTCAATTAAAGCTAAATTGCCCACACATAATGCATTCATAAACCTCCAGACCATCTTCACAGTTGGTACCATATTCCTTTCTTCTAACTTAATACAGTGCGAGTTCGATTTTCGCAACCCCCGATTAACGCAACACCCCGATTAGCGCAACAGGCAAATTTTTTACATTACAGTCTTTATAAGTGCAACGATTTTCAAAAAAGAGTCTCAATAAGTGCAACACTATTTTTTTTAATATATTTACAATAAATTCTGTTTGTGTTTCTTGTTCAGAAGCGTAGTTTTATAAAAGTAATCATATTTAATCAAAGAATCCCATTTCAATAGCATTTCTCCCACGTTAGTGTTGTCCCAAACACGTTTTAAAACACAAATACAAATAAAATTCACTTTTTAAAACAAAAAATTGCTCACTACGCCAATGTTTCAACAAGAAGACTGTTTTTAAACAGTTAGTTTTTTGTTTTTTTAATAAAAAAATTGTTTTTTACAAATAATTTTTTTCTTTTTATTAAAAATGGGGTATTTTCAGGTACAAAAAAAGTGGTCGATAATTGCAACTTTTTCGGTAATTGCAACAGGCCAGATTTTTTCAAGTTGCGAAAATCGAGCTCGCACTGTATTAGGTTTTCGGTATACTAACACCTTTCAATTACAGCCAAAAATTTCATGACAGTAGATAGTATATAACACGTTTGCCAGGGTCAAATAAACAAATTTAAGAACAGCAATTTATATCCGCACTGTCTGAACGATGTAATACCCTCCTTTCTTGCTAAATTGTGGTTGTGTAAAGAACTTCCAAATTATGTATATCATAACTCGCTAATTTTTTGTGTATTTACTACACGTTTATATAGCTTTTTATTAGAAAAAGGAAATTAGAAATTCACGATAATTAGAACTACCCCAGGAATAAAGTTTTTCTAATTTACGAGCGACAAACTGCCTAAAAAAGTATGAAAAGAAAACAAACAAAACAAATTTTTAAATGAAAACCAATATTTGGATATCCCAATAAAAGCGTATCTGAAATTTGTGCTCTGCATAAATATATATTTTATAGAATTTTCTTAAAACTATGTGTGCAATTTATCTCATAAACACGTCGAAATATAGACGAAATGCGTATCAAGGTTGAATTGCATATAAATTTCCTCACACTACTGTACCAAAGTAATCAACCACTATTACAAAAATTAGGATATGTTTAGAATTACTTACTGAACTCATATTTATTGCTATTTTTATATATTTGAACGTTAAATGTAAATGTAATCAGCCTTCCCTCCTATTTTGTTAATTTAAATTGAATTTTTTCTTGTATTCCTTTGGATGTTTGGTTTATTTCAAATAATATAGATGAAAATGCTCTGCTGCAATTGGTTTCTTTTATAAAATAGTTACAGTATTTGTTGTTGGTATTTTATAGATTCCTGCTTCCGAAAAACGCTTCTCTGCTAATGTTTTTGAGACTGTCGTTCAATTGTTATTGGAAAAATGAAATAATTTTTTTCCAGGACTCCCGTGTGATTTAAGATTTTTCAGTTTTGTATTTAGAAATCAAAATTTTTTACATTAAACAAACAAAAATATAAAATTTTCCAATTGAAATAAAGCAAATAATCTTTAATAATATACACTCACAATAAATACACAATAGATATGTAAATAGATTGGCTATTAGGGTATTGAGTACTCGGTAACGAACACATATGTGGCAGTCTTGCCACATTAATCCCCATATGTATAACAGAAATGTTAGACGGGGTTTACGCATACCATAAATAATTTAAACAAAATAACAACAAAAACGTTTTTTATTATTTTGCTAACTTATATTTGGAAATATCTATGTATTAATCATTTTTTGAAAATGTGTTGTGTTTAAAAATATAGATATGTTTTAAGAAAAAAAATATATTCCACAAAGTTTTTTTTTTTCAATATCATTTCTGGCAATACTCGCTTCAGACTATGCATTTTTAATGATTATAGAAATAAAAATAATTAGAGTAAGCACAATTGGCCACTGAAACTCCCCTACTCTTTCAAATATTTAAAAAAAAGTTCTCAAATATTTTACACGCGTTTCTCTGTTACTATTAACAGAAATAATGGTGCTGAAATAAAAATTATTATTTTGCATCATACAGAATAGAAATAAAAAACCTCTTATAAAATAATATTAAGCAGATTAAAAAATTTATTACGAGGGTTGTCTTTTATGTTTCGGATTTTAATACTTTCTGTTTTTAATTTGTGCAAGAGGCACAAAGCTCTATTTTGTACTCCCCACATAAGCTTATTGGGCATTTTGTTTTTGTCATCCGTGGATTAGATGAAGGACAAAATGTTAATCTTCCGTTTCTTCTTTAGTAACTCCTGAAATTCGTCTTCGCTATTTTCCGTATTTTACGGCAATATATATGTGATATTATTGTGCACCGATGTTCTCAAAGTTGATATATTAAGTTATTTGCCCATGTACAAATGAAAAATGTAACTTCTTCATAAACCCAGAACAATTGAGAGGCTTTTTGGCTTTTTTTTTACCCAATATGTAGGGAGCTATTCTTGCACACACATCAAGAGGATAGCAGCGACGGTTACTGTGCGTAAAATGAGCAAAGAAAAAACACAAATTTATACAAAAATATACAAAATGTAAACATGCGTTGTCGATTCGACGAAGTATGACTTTCCAGGGTTAATACAAACAATAAATAAATTGTTTAAAATTTAAAGATGAATATTTATTATAAAAAATGAAAAAGAAAATTGAATTTTAAATAAATACAAAGAATTTTTATTTTTTTAGTTGCATTTTATTTATAAATACATAATATATTATGCATGTTGTAATCATCATAAGGTAATCCTGCTTTACCAAAACAATTACAGACAGCTGTTTACTTTCAATTGTCAAAATCTTATTCTTCCTTATTTATTTTGACTTTAAACAAATTTGATTTTGAAATTTTTCTTTGACGTTTAACAAATTAGATTTAAAAGTGATTAAATGCAATACCAAATTAAGTTTTTTATTTGTTCACCTTATGATGATTGTCCCCTAATATTATGTACATATTTTTTATTTATAAACAATTATAATTATTTAAAAATTAACCGGTATAAAATGAAAAACGATTTCGATCAAAATTAAAATCGTTTGTATTTCCAGTCATATAAAACTAATCTGTTTTAATATTTTATAATTTTAATAATCAAAGATGTAGAGGCAATAGTCAGTAAGTTAACGAGTAGAAAAGGAATTTCAAATATGAGAGGACTTGGAAGTAATAGCAACTTGAAATTTCATTCGATTTCAATTTCGATCGAAATCGATTTCCATCACATACCAGTATGTGTTTATGCCTTGAAAAAATAATCATTATTATGTTCTGTCACTAAATTTAAATTGCAAAACGCGATTTCGTTTAGAAATATAAGACAAAATTAAATACTATTAACTTGCATGTCAGCTTTTTGTTCCAAAAACAAATGCGACAATCGGTTCTTTTTAAATATTTCAATAAAATCATTATATTCGTCGTTGCTTTTTTGATGAACTTTCTTAACATGAATTACACAGCTAGAAAAGAAACACAGAATGTTTTTAGATATACATGGATGAGAAATTCGAAATCTATTGGCGTTTTCTTGTCTATACAAATGTGTAGTATCTTACTTAAGATTCTATTATATAAAAATATGTTATATTTCTTCTATTTTAATTGATATTGTAAGGGATAATTTAAAAATAGCAAAATTTTAGTAAGATAAAGGAAAAAGCAAAAGACAACACTTGTTGGCTGAAAAGAAAACGCCATTATATACCATTTGTACATGTAAACTTACCTTTCTCTACGAAAATATTCTTTACCACAAACTAAGCATCTCATTAAAGGCTCATTCAAATGCGCTGCTGTGTGAGATTTGAAGCTTGTACTTAGTATGGACTTATCACAATATTGGCATCGTACTAGATATCTTGACTGAAAACGAATAATATATAAAAAATACTGCATAAAGAATGAGTACAAATTTTAATTACTCTCTTTTTGACGTCGGAATTTATCGCTGTTGCCGAATGCGAACTCATATGCCTATCCAAATCAACTTGACGATAATATTGTTTTGAACATATACAGCACTGTGCCATTTGACCCAAATGTATACGTCGATGTACATTAAGACTGCCTTTATCATAAAATGCTTTTGTGCAAAATTCACATTGGTGTCTCTTTTCACGGTTTTCTTTATGTATGAGCATGTGAGAGTAAAGAATTTTTTTATTATAGAATTTTAGACCACAAACCTTGCAGGTTTCTTTTCGTTCTCGATTGTCCATGTGTGTTTTTTCATGCATTTTTACCGCATGTTGGTTGTGTAAAATTTTTGCTAAAAAAAAACAAGAAGCATGCATTAATATTATAAAAAAAAACTTTACTCAATTACTTACAGCAAATAGAACACATTCTTGGCTTGTTTTTTTCTTTATTATATTTTCTTTTCACCTTTGGCTTAACCCTAGCGTTTTGGCCTTCTTCCTTTATTTCATTACCGTCCATTAAATCATTTTCATTAAAGTCACTTTCGAATGATATAACTTTATTGTTAGGTTGCCTTTTAACAATTATTTTACTTTTATTATCATTAACAGAGGAGTTATTTACTGGTTCCTTTAAAGGTTCTTCGTGTTTAATTTTTACATTCATATTTTCATATGCTTTTACTGAAGGTTTTGTTTGTTGTTCCGGTTCTTTAGAAACGTTGTTAAATGGCAAAACAAATTCTTCATCAGAGTTTTCTTCGCTTTTAAAATTACCATCTAGAACGGGTTCTATTTCAATCGTTTCCACTAAAACTGTTTCAAATTCATTAACATAATCGAATTGGCTGTTGCTCGTAGAATTTAAAAATTCTTCTTCCGTGTCACTATCGTAAGTTAATCTTTCTTGAAGCAATTTGTCCGACTCCAAAGCTTTCAAAATCAATGCATGTGTGCTTTCTAAAGCAATGGAGCAATTTTGGCATAACATTTGTGGAAAAGGATCATTGGCTAAATGAAAACAATAAATAATACAAATCTGGTGATTCAAAGAATTTTCCAAGTTTCATGTCTACATACAATATTGCTCCAGTTGCGAATATTTGTAGTAACAATCTTTGTAAGTCGTCTCGTCAAACTGATACAATACCGTATTCCAATCCAAACATAGACTGTCTTCCAAGCAAACACGGCAAATACTCCTCTCAAGTTGATTAGTATCCATATTTTTATTACTTCTTTATTGAAGAAATGTTTTATTTATTTTAGAAATGTAAATAAAGCATTCACCACAAAACGATAACAAATCTAAAATTTACGGTGCATAGAGTTCTGTGACATTTGAACGACACATGACGTATTGATTATAAGGTGAATGTAATATAACAGCTGAGCTACGTTTTTTTAGACAATTTGTTATAAATTTTTTCTTTGTTTTATATAAATTGTATTGTTTTCAAACTTTTTGCTTGTTTTTTTTTGACAGCTCTTTATCCTAACCAACAACAAAAAACCATGTTGTTTTTGTTTCTATTTTACTTGTTGTAAGCTATGTATATATTACCAATGAAATAAATAAAAATAATCTTAAAGGCACCTTATCATAAGGGCGCCGTGGAACGACACATTAATTTTTGTTGTGGTTTTTTGTACAAATAGTAGTACATTTATAAGGTGTATGTCATGATGAAATTATTTACAAGGTAGTGTTGCCAACGGAGCTGGTTTTTTTCGTCATATCGCTCCTGTCAAAAGTTTGTTTATATTTTGCTTTGTATGGATTCGTGTTTTTGTTTTGGTGTAGAGATATACATATATGTATGTTGTTAAAAATATACACACATTCTTCTGACATCTGCTTTTTAATTCACCATATCTGCTTTTGATATTTAAAAGTAGAAAAAACAAATTCTGTTTTTATTGTATTATATTAACCTGCCACCGCCTTCTATAATTTCACCATGCATACTACGTTACCCGATACGAAAGTATTCTTCATCAGAAATTAATGCCCCTATTATGATAAACAATTCAACTGAGTTGAGTTGTTATTGTTACAACACAACTCAACTTTTTTTGTATTATGATTCACAATTAATTTCTGTTGTCTTCGTTAAGTTATAGTCAACCGAAAACAACACTGTCTTTGTTTTCAAACAAAAATTGTTTTTAAAAAATAAAAATTATAAACATAAACACATAAAAACAAATTATATTTATGTATATATAATTTTTAACAAATATTTGTATGTGAAGAAAAGAATAGAAATAAATAAAAAAGATATCGAAAGTGGTTATGTCAGTTGAAATGTGTTTTTTTATTTTTTAAAGGCACGGTATTGGTCACTATTCTTAAGAGTGGACCAGGACTATTTAATTTAAAAGCGAATTGTTCTCAAATCTCTTTTTGATTTCCTGGTGGGTTGATCCATAGCATGGTACAATCATTGACAAGGTAAAACTGGTTTGAAATCTGATACAACTTTTACGTCAAAAAATGCAACACAGCAGTCAAGGAAAAACCAAAGCAAAACAAACAATACTAAAATAAAACACATGAAAAAGGTAATATGAAATATAAATTATTTATCAAAAATAAAATATTTATATGCCTTTAAAATTAAAAAAATTAAAACAAATAAAAAAAAAATTTTTTGTCCACAAATTACACTCCACTTTTTTCTCTCATCTGTATTTTTTGGAATATGGAACAATGTTCCTTCTCCGGCACGGAATCGCTTTTTGCAAATTGAACAAATACGCATATTTTATTGTATGGGCACTGCTACACGTTCAATAAATATCGCGATATTTGGATCGCGATCCATTTTAATGGATTGATGGATCACGAGCGTATGCTACACGTTCAATATTTATCGCGTCAGTATTTACGTTATTTTTGTGCAGTGCATATCGCTTATTAAAAAAATGTCAAGAGAAAACCAATTACAATTACCATTACAATTTATTAAAACAAACTTTTTACAAATGTAATACAATTTTTTGTTTTTTATTTGTGAAATTTTTTTTTCTCTCTTATTTTGTTTTATTTACATATATATTTATTTAACGTATTGCGATCTAGATCATGAAAATGCTAAACGTTCAATATTTATCACGCGATCCGCGATCCGCGATCTGGATTTCATATTTTAGGCCATTCTGCGATATGGATTGCGATCCATCAATATTGCATGCTACACGTTCAATAAATATCGCGATATTTGTATCGCGATCCATTTTAATGGATTGATGGATCACGAGCGTGTGCTACACGTTCAATATTTATCGCGTCAGTATTTACGTTATTTTTGTGCAGTGCATATCGCTTATTAAAAAAATGTCAAGAGAAAACCAATTACAATTACCATTACAATTTATTAAAACAAACTTTTTACAAATGTAACACAATTTTTTATTTGTCAAATTTTTTTTTTTGTCTTTTATTTTGTTTTATTTATATATATTTATTTAACGTATCGCGATCTAGATCATGAAAATGCTAGACGTTCAATATTTATCACGCGATCCGCGATCTGGATTTCATATTTTAGGCCATTCTGCGATATGGATCGCGATCCATCAATATTGCATGCTACACGTTCAATAAATATCACGATACTGCAAATATCACGATATTTATTGAACGTGTAGCAGTGCCCAATAAATATCACGATACTGCAAATATCACGATATTTATTGAACGTGTAGCAGTGCCCTATTATAAAATAATAATTTATTAAATTTATTCAAATATAGGTATGTATATGTGTTTTGTTTTTTATTAAATTATAAAAATTTTTATCACTTATATCACTCTTAAAAAAAGTTTGCACTTAATATATGAAATATATAATTATTTGTAACTTACATATTTCTATTTTTCATTTAAATTTTAAATTGTAATAACTTAAAAAATCACTTATCGCAATCACTTTATTCAGAATCAATTTTCGCAAGAAAAGAATTAACGTTAGTTTTAAATCAACATTCAAATAAGAAGAATAGAGAAATAAAGCAAACGAAAAACTTTGACACATAGAATGAAAACATATGATTTTGTTTTGGTAAACCGAGTTTACCTTGTCTATGATTGTACCATGATCCATAGTGTCTCTTTCTTCTTCCAATATCAGAATTCTTTTTAATTAAATCCACTGGGTGCTGAACTCACTGATTATTTGAATTTTTCTGTAAAAAATTTGTAAGCAAACAGTTTTTGCATGCTTTCGTGAATTTCCTTAGATAAACTTACATTGTTTTTTTTTCTCCATCAGTCAAAAATACAACAAATAAATAGAAGCTGTTTAACTTTTACACCTAACACACAACATCTAAACAACAGTTGTGGATCACAATAGGTTTAAAAGTGAACGAAAACAACCAAATGCCCAGGTGTTTAAAAGTTGTATTTCATAATAGGCATTTGCCAACTACAACTCAACTGTCAATTTTGTTGTGAATCATAATAGGGGCATAAGCATTTCATTAAAGATTCTTTCAAATGGGCTGCTGTAGGGGATTTAAAGCATTGTTGATCATATAGAATAAAAAAATCCTACTGATAAGGAATAAAAAGTTGTTTTGCCATTTTTTTATAATAAGTAAGAAAATTAAAATTGAAATATAAAATAATTATTTATTTTTTCTTTTCTTGGGGTTGCATTTTTTTCATTTTTGTTCTGAAATTTTATTTTATAATGTCTATAAAATCGTTTTTATTAACTATAAGCTTAATAAAAATTTTGATTTTCAATCTAAATATTAGAATTTCATACCTTTATAAATTATCCTTTTTAAAAATAGATAATTGCACAAACATTTTGTTAATATGTACGTGAGTGGTTTTAGTACAATAAGGTTATTTTAAGAAATAAATTAAAAAATTAGTCGATATTAACTTGTATCTCGGCTTTTTGTTCCAAAAACAAATGTGATATTCGATTTTTTTTATATATTGCAATAAAATCATTATATTCGTCGTTACTTTTTTGATGAACTTTCTTAACATGAAGTACACAGCTAGAAAAGAAACATCGAATTATTACTCAAAAATGTACATAAAACATATTTTAACTACTTAAATACTAATGTATATACGAAATTACTTACCTTCCTCTACGAAAGAATTCTTTGCCACAAATTGTACATTTCATTAGGGGCTCATTCAAATGGGCTGCTGTGTGAGATTTGAAACTTGTGCTTAGTATCGATTTATTACAATGTTGACAGCGTACAAAATACCTTGACTGAAAATGTATATTTGTATAAGTATTTATATTATATAAAAAATACGATATAATTAATAGATGAATTCAAATTTAAATTACTCTTTTCTTTGTATCGGAATTTATAGTTGTAGCCGAATGCGAGCTCATATGTCTATCCAAATCAACTTGACGGAAATATTCTTTAGAACATAAAGTGCAAGGTATCATTTGTCCCAAATGTATACGCCGATGTATATTAAGACCTCCTTTATCATAAAATGCTTTACTACAGAAATCACATTTGTGTCGTTTTTCCCGATTTTCTTTATGTATACGCATATGAGAGTAAAGATTTCTTTTATCATAGAATTTAAGACCACAAACTTTGCAGGTTTCTTTTCTTTCACGATTTTCAATATGGGTTTTTTCATGCATTTGTACTGCATATTTATTATGCAAAATTTTGGCTAAAAATAAATTCTCCCAATTAACAGCACTAAAGCTTGGAAAAACATATTCAATTACTTACAGCAAATAGAACACATTCTGGGCTTTTTCGCTTCTTTATATTTTCTTTTCCCATTCGGATTAATCTCAGAGTTTTCGCCTTCTTCCTTGGGCTCATCAGCATCCACTACCAGATCATTCACTAGTTTGTATTCCATTGATTTTTCTTTTTTGATTGTTTGACTTCCTACAATTATTTTACTTTTTTTATCTTCCACTGTTTTTTCTTTTTTAACGGGAGACGTGCACTCTTTTTTTATTTTTTTAGGCGGTGTTGTAATTCCTAAAGAGTTATTTAATGGTTCCCTTAAAGGTTCTTCGACCTTTTTTTTGGTCTTAATCGAAGATGCCATTTTTCTTTTAATTTTCACATTTTCACGTGCTGCTAATGAGACTTTTGTTTGCTGATTCGGTGTTGCCGAAACCGTGGATTCCACAATCTTCTCATCAGAGTCTTCATCATATTTGAAATGATCATCTATAATAGGCTCTACTTCAATTTTTTCCACTAAAACTGTTTCAAATTCTGTCGGAGTAATATTCATATAATCAAATTGGCTGTTGCTTGGAGACGTTCTTAATTCATCTATCATATACCCATTAAAGCTTAATCTATCTTGAAGTAATTTATGCGAGTCCAAGGCTTTTAAAATCAATGCATGTGTGCTTTCTAAAGCAATGGAACAATTCTGGCATAACATTTGTGTTAACGGGGCCGTGGCTGAATGAAAACAATAAAAATGTTTCCGACTATTCAAAAACTATTGCAATTTACATGTCTACATACCATCAGAATCCAGTTGGGTATATTTATAGTAACAATCTCTGTAGGTCGTTTCGTAAAATTGATATAATGTCGTATTCCAGTCCAAATACACATTATCATCCAAGCAAATACGACAGATATTCCCTGTAAATTGGGTTGAATCCATCTTGTAGCTGGCAGTGCTTCTCAAAATTGTTTGTTTATTTTTACAAATGTAAATAAAACATTCACCATAAAATGATAACACCATTAAACTTGAAATAAAAATTAAAGTTTTATTTCTCATTCATTGGTTTTGGAAATTTTTATTATCTATAAAATAGAACAAATCGCTAATTTATATTTGTATGGTTTGAAATTTTAAAGAAAAATAATAAAAGTAATTGTTTCGGTTCTCTCTTATATTTAACATACATACTATGCACATATGTATGTATATGGGTATTTCCACAGAAATGTCAACCGTATGTGAATTTCAAATTCAACTAATGAGTAAAAATTTATATTAACGTAGAAATAGTCTTTACGTTGTTCTATGTTCCGAATCAGCTGCTTCAGTTTTGTACATGAAAAACATGTACAAATAATATCACTTATTTTATTTAACAAATCACAAAATTATTAATTTATTTAAACTTTCAAATGTTCTTTTGATTTTCTTTTGTTCTTATTTTTTTTACGCCAAAACTGACGACAGGGGTTTGTTTACAAAATGTATGAAATTTAATAAAAGTAATATTGTTAGAGAATTTGTGCCTAAAAATAAGAGCATAAGAAAAATTGCTGTCAAAATAAAATAGATACTATTTCACGACTGCATTCTGCAGTCAAAAATCGTCAAGCTCCAGTTCTGTTTCATCATTTAAGGTAGAATTAGTTTTTACGTTCTGTTACCTTAGAATCAGTTCTTTCTATTTTGTAGATGAAGATTATGTATAAGTCGTTCGTTTTTCTGTTTCTTTCCTTCCTGTTTCGGCGAACCTGTCGTTAAGTATTTCTAAGTGAAAGCAAAAAATCTAAAATCAGTTATATTTTCAATTTAAAATTTTATAAAAATTTTAGTGAATTTTTATAACAATTTTGCTTAAAATAAACATTGAAGTTTTGGAATAAGTTTGGAAAAAAAAACATCAAAAATGGTAAAAATAGGTATGTATGTATATTGTCTACCGAATTCGATAAGTATTTTATATTATTATCTCTTGCTTAATTTTCAAAGTTTTTTTTTCTTTATTTGCTAAAAATATTGATATTTTGTCATAGAACAATTAACTCTATCAACTAAGTAACGGAAGGGCATAGAACGGAACAGGAAGTAAAAACTAATAAAGCCTTTAGCCAAACGTTGTCGTAACGCAACGTAATGTAACGTGCCACCTGACAGCTAACAACTAACGTAAATCTACTTAAGCCATATCATACCGCAATTAATAAGAAAAACATAATGTAGAAACGTAAACGATATTTTTTATAATAATTTTACTTCAAATTGATTTGTTTAGTACCGATATATTCAAAAATAAAACAAATTTTGTATATATGTAGTATATATATTATTCTTTATTTCTTAGAAGTTTTAACATATTATTAAATTTTTTATTTGCTTTTCTTAATATATAAATATTTTCATAATATAAAAACAAATTGAAACATTTAACATACAAATACATTGACATTGTATAACGCACATAATGGAAATATAAAAAGAGATAAAAAGCTTAAAAATAAAAAAATTAAAAATTATTTAACATACAATTTATATACATATGTACATATCTACACATTTATATATAAAAAATAAATTTCCTATAACAAAATTTATAACAAACTTAATATAAACTATGTATTTGTTAGTATTAGAAAGTTAATAAACATTTAATTTGTATTAATTTATTATTAAATCAACAGTTAGAAGCATGAAATATGTGAAATAATTTCAAAAACTTGAGTTACAGTTAAAAAACCAGCTTTTAGGCTTTGTTTTTACAATCAATTGGTAGTACGAGTAATTTAGTCCAATATTGACCGATTTGCGCAGAAAGAGCAGTGTAAGATTTTTTTGATTTTTTTTTCGTACATAGCTACGTCAAGATTTCAAAGTTTAGCATAATGAAATGGCAACCACGAAGCCAAGATCTCAATCCGGTTGAGAATATGTAGGCTTTCTTGAAATCCAGTTTTTTAGACTATGGGACATTTTTGCGACTAAATTATATGAGTCAATGCCAGAAAGCCTAAACTAACTAAAAAAAGCCAAAGGATTATAAACCAACTGCCTATTGTAATGTCAAAATGGCAACTGAAAACAGTTGCCATACATAATATGAATTTTTAATTCAGTTGCGTTGCCATCCATAATCGACCCATAAATTTCTGAATATTGTGAGTACGAAAAAAATTAAAACGATAACAATTTTGAGTAAAAAAGAAAATGCCAATTAAATTTTACCCAGTAAACAGTATTTAGTATTTTTTTAAGTTTAGTATTGTGTTTAATATTAATTAATATGTGTATGAAAGTATTAAAATATATGTAATTTTTACAGATTTTTCAAAAAAAATTTATTATAACAGTCTTAATGGCATTTGCTTTGTTTATAGTAAAACATTTTTTATTCAAACAATTTTTCTTGCACACATACATATGTATATGAGTATTCAATACACTATAAATACATATGTACATATATGCTTTTAAAACATACAAAAAAATCTAAGCTAAAACTTAAGAAAAATTATAATAAATAAACATTATTGTAAGTAAATTTTATTTACATATGTATGTATGTATTTGAATTCTCAAAGGTATCCTTGTTATATGGATATTTTAGTTATAATTTAAAAGAAAAGTAAATTAAAAAACTTTATATAAAGTATTAAAAGCGGCCATTTTCTTTGTAAAAAGTCTGGCAGTCAGAAGTTTAAGGTTTTTTGGGGTGCCTTTTTTCGATAGCTTAGCGCAGTGTGCGAACCTGGACTCCTTTGTGTTACTCCACTTTATAGACAATCTGGTTGGCTGTAGTTCTTTTCCTATTTTAGATGAATTCAGTTTGGTCGGGTAGTGGTTTCAAAACGGCACTTTGTGCTAATTGTAGTTGATCAGTTTTTCGTTTACTAGCCATTTGACCTACCTAGCTGCCTATTAAAAGCGTTCATATTGGTATAATAAAATACATTTTAATACACAGTGTATCACGAAAAAAATAATCATACACGGACACTACGACGTGATAAAAGAAAACCCAAAGTCATTAAAAATTTTTTTGGGCCCCCAAACAATTGGGGCCTTGCTGTCATTTTTGCAAAAAAGTAATCATTTTCTCAGGCTTATACCATGCAAACCGTTGGGAATGTTGATTTACTTTCTGAGGCGAAGTTGTAGCTCTTGTCATGAAGAACAATAACTGTGAAGATATACAAGAATAAATAAAATTTCGAGTTCAAAAGCAAAAACGCAAAAAGCTTTTGCCTTTTTTCCCCCTGTTTGGGTCCATAGGTAGCAAACAGTTCAAAATTTAAGGAAATAATGAACTACAAAAATTTACCTAAGATCTCAATAATCTCTGACAGTAACTGATTGCGATGATGGGACAAGTTTGACAAGTCTGTCATTCGGATTCGACGTTAAACTGTATGTCTCGGTACTCACGTATAAAAATTGACATGATGTAACTCTGAAAAATGGTTGTAATGGTCAATAATGTATGTACTTATGTAGTATGTATACATGATTTAAACAAAAGAAATAAATGCATTTACATATGGAATAAATTTGAATAAAAATGTTTTGAAAACTAGCACAACGTTTTAACTTTTGTTTCTTCCTAAAGAAATTTACAGATATTGTATATTCCCTTAATTAACAATTCATCTTTTGGGACGTAATTTTTAATCAAATCTGCTTGTTCTTGGAATTGTTTACCTATTGAATTAAAGTCATTCTTATACTCTTTATCAGTGCATCTATGAAAGCTTATTTAGCACCCTAAATTATGGATAGTTGCAATATATTGCTGATTATGGACTTTTCATTTAATTAAATTTTTTATTTTCTTATATTTTTTCTATATAAATTGAAGCTGTATTAACTGAATTTTTGGCTAAGTCGAAATAAGTACTTTTTCATTTTATTGCATATTGTTATAGTCAAGTAAACAATGTCATGATTATTATTTAGACAAAGCCCTCAATACCATTACGAGTACTATTATACTATACATATGTATATGGGACATTCCAACCAATTGGTGTAACCCACCCCCCAATTTTATGATTTTTTGTAGAAATATAGTACATCATAAAACTAAATTAAATACAAAGTTTGGGGACACTGACACTTCTGGATCAGGAAATATGAGGTCTTGAAAATACAAAAATGCATAAAGTTATACTTACTTAATTGCAATTTTCTTAAAAAGTATTTGAAAGAGCATTAAATTACCTTTGATTTAATATGGATATTTTTTTTTTTGAAAAAGTCAAGGGTCAATTTTCTTACCTATGATTTAATATGGATATTT
Organism: Metopia argyrocephala; assembly: GCA_963576795.1. Taxonomy (NCBI): domain Eukaryota; kingdom Metazoa; phylum Arthropoda; class Insecta; order Diptera; family Sarcophagidae; genus Metopia; species Metopia argyrocephala. Next base: position 15,954,543 of record OY756208.1, on the reverse strand, counting down.
TTTTTTTTTTTTTGAAAAAGTCAAGGGTCAATTTTCTTACCTATAAGTCGGAAGCCTATATCTCTAAAAGCGACCTTTCTAAAAATTTGAAAAAAAAAATTATGCCAAAGATATTTTCCTTCTCTACAGTTGTGAAAAATTTCAGAGTAGAGGTCTTTTTGGATCAAGAAATAAAAATCAAATCGCAAAAGAACGAGATTAAAACTATTCTGATAGCGGTGGGATAGTATACGATTTTTCGATTTCGATTAGCTAGAACCGCTTATTTTGTGAGTTTCAACAAAAAAATACATTAGTCAAAAAGAAGGGATATCGGATGTGGGCAAATGGCTCTTCATCTGGGTTAAAGATTGGGCTGAAGGAATAAAAATCGACAAAAACCTCCACAACTGCCCTGGAGTAGCAGCTAGAGGGGTAAAATGTAAGACCGACCCTTACTAATACTTTACCCCCAACTTTTTTTCCGAACATACCTAACGCCTATCTCGATCCTAAAAATTATGATTTTCAGGATTTACAAAATTTTTAATTTTAAGTGTAGTTACGTCCGTTTGCATTTAATATGACGATATTAAACTATCAAGTGGTCGCTGTAGTCTAGTATTTTGTTGTCTTACTAGGACTAGAGCTCCGGGTTCAAATCCCAGCTCTAACATCTTGAAAAAAAAGAAATATGAAAAAATATTTCTTTCTGCGAACTGATTACCATCAACAAGGCTCTTAAGTCAGTCGTTTGGATTCCCGGTACTCATTGATAAAAATTTACGCACACAATATGGGTGCTGTGAGAACATATTTTCATCTGCACTATACGCCTCCTCCCATTATATTCGCCGCTTTAATTCCTGTTAGGAAGTTAGGATGGAATTTTAATCGTTAATATAATATCATATATTTATACTTTGCATTCGCCTTTCCTTCTCAATCAAAAGAGATTAATAAATAAAATTTTTATGAATAAGGTCTTTTATACATATGTATATACTATTGTGTTTACATATTTTAAAACATATAATCTTAATAAATTACTTTATAAATTATTCAAAACTTTCAACAATTCTTATATTACCATAACTTAGGCCAAATTTTTTTATTTACACAGTTGCAAACATAGCTAAAGATACAAATTTTTTGTGCATTTTATACAAATTCTGCAATATTTTTTTAAATTTCTTTAAAACTTTACAACAAATAATTTTTTATTTTGCAATATGTTTATTGAGAAAAACAAAGAATTTTCATATTAATTCGCTATTAGTAAATCTGTTTAGGAACATATAAAATTGATGAGACCATACATATGTGTATTTGAATTTTAAACTAATGGACAGAATTTGATTGACATTCAACTTTAAATATTTTTTATCATGAATTATACCCTCATTAAAAAAATATGTTTTTGAACGTTTAATATTTTAAATTTAGAATCAAAAAATTCCTTATTTTACTGTTGCTTTCAATAGCTGTAATCACTGTTCGTTGCAAATGTTCTTGCAAGTCTTGCAAATGTAACGAACTGAGCCAAACAACAACAAAATGTAGTCAGATGAGCACACGTACAAGTTGGAACAACGTTCCTCTGACTAGAAATACTGTTAGATTTACAAAGTAAAAACAAACTATGAAAGCAATTCCAACAAAATAATTTTGAATTACAAAAGTTTAGAGTTGTAGACAAATATGAACGACACACTCTTATGTCTCGTCACCTAATTGTGAAGTCAATAGAAGTTTTGTTTATTGCTGTTCGAACAGTTATATGGGATATTTTTATATTAAATATATTTTCTGATTATGTCCACAATAATTAGAATATTGCATTAGAGTGAAAGCAAAATCAACTTGGCAAATTGAAATTACTTAAGTTTTATATTCATGGGTATTACGATTATATTTGTATTCGAAAATTTGAGAATGACGCGCATAATGGGTTACAAAGTATGAAAGATCATCATGATCACCTTCTTTATTTATTTTAAACGGTAGGACCTTTAATTTTATAATCAGCCTAATTACTAATATTCACTGGGAAAATTTTCCCTGGGGATAAGAAAAAAAAAAAAGGAATAGAACATATCGGAACTAATGTTTCGTTTTTGAATAGAAAGTGAAAACCGTAAACAGTTGTCAAGAGTTTTACACATTTTGTGTAAAAAGAGCCTGAATAGTAAAAAGAAAAACAAAATCGGTGATGAAGTCAATTCATCTGAATATGATCGCACAAAGCTTTATAGGAAAATTAAATATTTTCTCTTATAAAACTACTTGAGTTAGAATTTAATTTTTATATTCTATCTATAGCTTTCTGCTGTATTCATAAAAATTTTTATTTGGCTTATTTGACAAGTATTGCATAGAAATTTCTCCAATAAGCCGTCAACACACGTATTTTATTTTTTATAAATACGGCAGTTAATTTTTTTTCTTTTTTTGTCCTATAAAATGCATGTTCATTATTGATTTTCTTCTAAAAGTTAACCTAAGTTGCCTAATTTTAGTGTTGTAACTTTGTTTCGAATTATATGTGCTTTGCTTAAAATGTATAAATTATATAAATGTTTCACTTGCCAAATCTGTTAACTCCACTTTTAGAATTTTACTAGATAGTAATTTAAATAATCTGTACTATATAATATTCGAAACAAATTTCTCTGATCAAAAGAATTATTATATAATACTTAGAAATTGTAGTCGCCGTGGTCTAGTGGTTAGTGTGTTGGCTTACTAAGACGATAGTGCCGGGTTCAAATCTCAGCACAGACATCTTGAAAAAAGAAATATGAAAAAAATATTTCTTTCGGCGACTACCTCTCAGCAGTCTTCTGGCAAAAGCTCTGAGAGTAATTAATTGCCATGAACAAGCTTCTCAAGTCTGTCGTTCGGAGTCGACATTAAACTGTAGGTCCCGGTACTCATAGATAGAAATTTACACACACAACATGAGTGCTGCGAGAAGCTAGGCCGTAATCCTGACACAGGGTTGTAAAGGCCAGTTATGTATGTATGTATGTATGTACTTAGAAATCAGACAAATTTGTTTCGAATAATATATAGTACAGACTCAATAAAATGTTTTGAAATTACTAATAACAAAAGTTTAAAAGTGGAGTTAGTCGATTCCACAACTAAAACATTTATATATAGCTCAACCTTTTTTTAAATTAATAGTTCTTATCTAATTAATATTATTAATAAATTAAATATATAATAAAATTTTCTATAACAAATTAAAAGTCATACTCTGCAATTTAGGATATAGCACTGATTTTAATAATTTTTTATTTTAAAACTTTTGAAATCTCTTTGCAATTTATTTCAATATTTTTTAACAAATTATAACAAAAACAGATCTAAGATATGCCATGCCAATAATATTTTTTTAATTTTTTTTTGCAACTGTTTTTTTTGTGTATAAGTAAATATTAAAAACATACATTCGTAAATACGTATGTAAATATATAAGTATGTACATATTATCTTGAAATATTATATATAAAAGATAATATATAAAAATATAATTAATAATAGTTTAGTAGATTAACATTCGAATAAATCTAATTTATATATCAAATTAAAAATTATTCAACATCTTTATAACATAATAATAAATTTTATTTATTAACTTATAGTTTTTAAAAATAAATTGCACCATTTTGTTTATGTTTCATTTAATGTTATTATTTTTACTATATATGTATGTATGTATGTATGTGTACAAAAAATAGACATAGAGTGTGGAGCATAACTATTGCAACCATTCTTTTGTAGTTTTTTTTTATTAAAAATATTTGTCTAGCTAAAATTTGTATTATTTTAAAATCTTAATATACTTCTTATATTACATATATATAAATTTATTTGTTTTTTCTTTACAATTTTATAATTTAGGTATGTTGAGTTCAAGTATTATATACATAGCACATCTGTATGCATAATTTTATGTTCCATTGTTATTAAAAAATATTACTTTAAGTATAGTGTTCCTTTTCTCTAAAAAAGGTCATGTAAGGAAACATATTACGAAACCTTTAGTTGTGTATTATTGTAAATATTTTATTTTTATTTAATACCCATGGGTTTGGTTCACTTTATTTTGTTTTATGATCATAGCTCTGAATTATAATTGCTGGAATTTAATTGTGCGCTAGTTTCGACAGTATTATCACTACACGTTGTTGTTATAATTGTTTCTGATGGCTCGGATACGTTAGAATCTGCGAGTTTTTTTTCTTCTAAATCACTTCCATTATTCCTTTTGATTAATTCATTACTATCATTGTAGCCACGTTCATTACTCTTTCGTTGAACTTCAAATTCGTTGCTTATATCTTTATACATTTCTTGTTGTTTTTGATGTTCTTTCTGTAAAAAAAAAATTAATTAAATTTATTTTAACATATTTCATTTATCCGGTTTAATTAAAAATGTTTAATATTCTTTTTTAGCGTTCTGGAAATCCTAGTAAGATTGTTGGTAATTTTTGTGAGTTGAATATGTTTCGCTACAAAACTCCTTAATTAGATCTAAAGTAGAACGTAGAACTGAATTCTATTAAATGAATTTAGATTTATTTTCTACTTTAACTAAGGCATACATAAGTTTTATTGTTCTTAATTAATAGTTTATAATAAACTAGCTTTGTCAAGCAGAATAAAATAAACATTTTTTACATAAGAAATGAATTTAGCTTGTATTTGGGGTAATACGACTTTTTAATTGGTGATTTTCCTTGACCATGAAGTCATTCAGACCAAATTCAGAAACTTTACCTTCAGATACCCAAAAATGTATATTTAGATTGTACGGGAAGTACCACGGCCACTTGTCTACTTTCTCCCAATTTGGATTAAATTCAGAAATCCAATATTCAAAAATCAATATTTGGTTTATATGGAAGGTACCACGCCCACTTGCCTAATTCTTCACAATTTTTAAGTGATGATTTGAGATGACTATGGATTGTTTTAGACTAAAGTGAGAAGCTTTACTTTTTACCGTTCTCAAGATATATACATAAGTACAAAAATCAGGTACAATTTAAAGGCGATTTGGGGCTTTTTTATTGCACACATGCAATTTCGAATTTTAACCAAACATTAATATAAACGATCCAGGTACTAGTGCCTTTCGTGTTGATAAGTTTTGTGGAAAACGGTTCACGCATTTAAGTGTGATGCGGCGACATACGTAAATCATATAGATTACATATTTTCTGAAAAACTACATAAAGGAGTAGCGATACATCGATACGAAACTATAAAAATTTTTTAATAGTTTAATAATTTTATTGACATTTTTCGTTTTATAAAAATTATAATAAATTTATGTATAAAACATAATTTATAATTACATAGAAATAAATAATGGACCAAAGAGCATGTTTTTTTGTCGTTATTACTGTCGTTATTATCGTCAATATAAATATAAGTATAGAGTACATATACATATGTATGTATATGCTCAAATTATTTTAGTTTTGATAATCAAAGAAGAATAAAAATGATCAAAATCAGAATTAAAAATTATAGCAATTTAACTCCGTACAATTTCAGTTTCACTCAATTTTATTCACCAAAACATAGAGACCCAGTTTCTAATCGTTAGCTACACATTTATATATAAGTTTATATGTTTTCGCTTCTTACCATAATATCTGCTATGCGTTCTTCAGTATGAGGTACTTCATATCTTTGACTTTGGTCCCGTAATTCCATGGCTGTATTAAGTTGTTCATTAAGTCTATTATTGATTTGTTTTAAAGAATCAGATAGCACATTTTCTATAGCTGTAAATGATTGTATTGCAAATATTAATGAAATGCTAGATAAAATTATATTAAACAGAAAAATAAATTTACCTTGACGTTGCATTGGTACACTATACTCATCATCATCGATTTCTGTAATCGCGGATATTTTTCGCTTTACCGAACCCGTTGCAGTATAAGTATGTTCTTCAGTATCAGATATAGGACTTGAATGAAATAAATCAGTGACTGAATCTTCAAAACCAATAATGTGTTCGCTTTCGTTTCCGGCATACTCTGTTTCATGTACACCCTGTGACTGCTGCGTACAAAGTGTGTTGGAAGGTAAAAATTTACCTGATGTAGTATTAACTACACTAACGCTCTTGGAAATTGAATTCTTAGTGGAAGCGGCTGCTGGCGGTACTAAAGCTAAAGGTGGTGACTTCGTTGATCTGCCAACTTCAGACATTTGAGCAGATGAGCTGCTTGAATAAGGATTAGAGTTATGAGGTGTTGCAGGTTGATGGGAGGATTTATGTGAAAATGTTGAGGTAGAAGCTTCTAAATCATTATCATCATCTGAGCCTGATTTAAGATTTTGTATTAAACATAAAACAGCCTTTTCCAATTGTTGGGGATTTTCTGAAGCAGGTAGATCATCTCTAGGCTGGGGTATTTGTGTATTTATTATAACGGAAAACTTGTTCTTCATATATTCTAGTCGACGTTTACCCTCCTCTTCACTGAGCTGTGTATTAACACAAATAAACGAGTGAACTTGATTGGTATTTTTGTCGACCTCTAGGAAACCTTTGGTATGTAAATATATAAATTTACCATTACGTGTAAAAAGACGATAAGTTGATTCACCATATGAACTGTTACAATCGTACACTGTGAAAGCATAAAAAAAATTATATTTAAAAAATAATTTAATTATTTTCAAGCAACTAACTTTGTCTTAAGGCTACTATCACCCATCGTACATCATCCTGATGTATAAAGGTAAAGGGACTTAAATTGCGTACTTCGTCGGTCATATAACCTGCAACTAAGCTAATACGTTGATCACAATCTATAATACGTCCGTCTATTAAATGACGTGTCTTATATTCTAGGCGATTAGCCTCGACAGAACGATTTATAGCCGGCGGTCGTACTATGCGTGCTATGGCAACTAATACCTTTAAATACGTAATATTGTTTAGGTTTATGTTTATTTTATTTAAATAATAACGCTCTCAACTTACAATATCATTGCCACTGATTGTATGCAGTGGCATAATATCTTCTCGGCCACGACTTCGTCTCATTAACTGTAGCGTGGAGGGAAATGTACTTGTTTTTAAACCTCTCGGTGCCATATCACTACGCCGAAAGCTGCCATCTATTTTAACCAATTCATATACAGTAGGTTCTGATCGTGGCCCTGATCGAGCTAATCTAAAATTGGAACATTTTAATATGGTTTTTATACAATATTATTTTGTTGTCATAGTGTATGACATATGTATGTATGTTGTATATACCTCAAGGTAAAACTTCTCTTGTCTACCCGTAATCGTCGATCAATTTCATCTTCTTCAGCCTGTGTTCGTTGTCTAGGTTCACCAGATTCATCTTCCGGTCGTATATCAAGTAAATTATCTAAATCTGTAGGTATTAGTTTTTCCTTTAGCATTTGATGATCTTCAGGATGTGTTATGTGCAGAATATTTTGGCCGTATAAATCAGCCTGAAATTTTTAGATAAGTGCGGGTATATAGTAGGTTCTCGTTAAAAACTTTTCTTCTAATACACAACTATTGTACTTAGAGGCTATTAATAGTGCCACTTTCTAATACCCCAAACGTACACAGAAAAATCAAATCCCCTAATTAAAAACCAAATTTTTAATTGAACCAATAATTATTTTCATTAAAATAATTAATAAATAATTGTCTTTTGGCTGTATTTTGTACAGTTTCAAAACGTTTGTAAATTTATATTTAAATCAAAAACAAATATCGTTTTTTATTTTTGTTTTCAAAATAAATTTCAAAACGTTTATAAACAAATTTTTATCTGACTAGGGAGGGATACGGGTATTATTGTTTTAGAAAAAACAAATAAATTTTATCAACTTTATAATTGTTTCAAAAATTTTTATTGTTTGGAGGAATTTCAAACAAAATTTAATTGAATGCACTGTTTTAATATATAAAATTAGTTTTTTAGTTTCTTCTGTGTAGGCTATATTACAAATTATACAAACTAATCTAGATCTGTAATTCAGATTATTTTGATTAAGACCATTTTTCTTGGACTTTTAAGTCGTCATCTCTACTATGCAAAAGAATTTTGCTACATAACTTTAATCGGTTTGTACACTTACTGCTTTCCTGACATTTCATACATACATACATATTGACCATTACAACTCCTACTCACAGTACCCAAATTGTTTGCGTCAATTTTGTATCTATGAGTAACGGGACCTAGAATTTAACTTCGAATCCGATCTACAGATTTGAGAAGCTTGTTCGTGGCATTCAGCTACTTTTAGAGCTTTTGCGAGAAGACTGAGAAGAGGACATCGCCGAATAAAATACTTCGTCATATTGTTTTCTTTTAAGGTGTCAAAGTTTGGCCTTGAACCTAGAGTTCTTGTCTAGTAAGCCAACACTATATTAAATATGACATTAAAGAAATTACGACTAAAATTTTGCAATTAATCAAAAGTAATCAAAACTAATCTATCTATTTCTTATTATTTTTGACTATTTTTTTGTGATCCAAAGTAATGTCGATAATTTTTCGATTTTTTGTAATCATAATCAATTAGTAAACATCAAAAACTAAAAATAAATGTAATTTAATCGTTACTTTTCTAAAAATTAATCATTTTATTACTAATCATTGCTATTATAAATCATTACTTTTCTGGCCTGATTGCAATTTCACTCAATTTCATTTTATAGAACATACCCGATAATGGTTTTAAGGATATTTTCTTAAAATCTATGCATTTTATCATAAAATTTTTTGAATTGGAATATTACGAATGAATTTTTAATTAAATTTTTATGCAATTCCACTGAATGCACTTTAATTAAAAACTCGTAAACAATAATGTTTTTCCCATTTCAAATGGCACGAAAGCACGATTTGCAATAACTTTATAGTTGAGCCATAGATAAAATAATTGGCTGAGAATTGTTTAATGGTAAAACAGCAAAAGTAAGGACATCAATATAAAGTCACGTATCTTTCTTCTATGCACATAATAGAACCACTAACGTACATACGTACTTATATAAATGAATGGTGTTTTAAACGTTTCATAAAAATAAAATAAATAATTTTGAATAATTTTTTTTTTTCAATTTGTGTGCATACCTGGCAATGACCTAAATGTTGTTCTATGCTGGAAGAAACTAAAACTATTTGACCATTACAGGTTAGGGTTAGGAAGAAACTATCCAGTAATTTCATTAGAGCATCCGTAGTTTGTGTTGACTGATTATTAAAACTTTTGCCAAAGACTAAAAATTAAAACACAAAAGAATTTAATTTATAAAAATATATACACATAATATGCATATATAATTTGTTGTTTAAATTTAAATTAGTTAGTAACTATTTACCATATTTAAGGCGTAAACCATGAGCAGCAAATCTTAGTACTGCCGTCTTATCGACACGTCGTGGAGATTCTGCTACATGTGGCACCATGGTCGATAATTCCTGTATTGAACCATTCAGTTTATCGCGTCTATTTTTTTCAGCACGATTTCTAGCTTCACGGCCACTGTGCATAAATGAAAAAAATAAAATTTTGATATATATTTTTGTTTTTTTTTTTGCTTTCTTAATAATTTATAATAGCCAAATTGTAATTGACTTTATGTTATTTAAAAAGTTAAAACGTTTTAATTAAAAGCTTTTAAACAGTACATACCTATATTGTATGTATGTACTGTTTGTTTTAATTATTATACCCATAAAACAGTATTAATTTAACGAGACGCATGCGTTGACTGATAAAAGTATAGGTGTCTTTTGTTGTTTTCAAACAAGTAGATACAACGTCATACTTCAACATTTAAAACAGATGCATTTTTGATATGACACATGCCAATAAAATTAAAAAAAAACAAGACTTAAGTTATTTATTTTACTAATGACTTATATTACAATGTGTGTCATTAACCATATTCTTACTGACATAAAAATGTAACAAATCTTACTAACATGAGCTTCTAAAGCTAGATACACACTGGGGACATGTTTATGAAACCAGGCATGTTCCGTTGTTGTTTGCATAGAGTGTAGTCCTGTTTATTGTTTCATAAACATGTTCAATTCTAGGTTTCAAAAATATCAAAATATGTTAATATTTTCTTGTTGCTTCAGTATAATAGGGTATATTCTTTTCCAAAATTGGATGAGGGCGGAGTACCTATCATACAAATTAAATAGTAATTTTTGTATATCTTGAGAACGGTTAAAGCTAAAATTACAGAATTTGGTTTGAAAAACTACATGGACAAGGCTAGTCTTCAGTAAAAAAATGAGCGAAATTAGACAAGTAGGCGTGGTATCTCCCATAGCTCTGCTGATGGATTACAACGGATGCAGTTAAAGTTGAAGATTCATGACATTAATGCACATATGAAATCCCCCAAATAAACAATTTAAATTACAATTGTAGAACACTTTATGATTTTTATTATATAGCTACGCAACCAACGAAATAACTTATGGGGCAAGCTTATTCTCCATATCATTTAATTTTTTTGTTTGTTTTAATTTAGGATGCGTAATTATATGTTTTTTTTATTTTTATTTAAGACCAATATTCAGGGGTGAACCCCTACTATATGCAGTGCATTGTATTAGAATGTTGAATATATGTATACTTAGATATAGATAGATAGATGTCAAGCGCCTTATGTCTATGGGACAAATTGCTGTCAATTTGATCACTCAAAGGCCAGTGTTATACTTTCACCTTTGAGTGATCAACAGCAATTGCCCCATCTGGATATTTAATGTGAGTGGTGAAATTCATCTTTTTTTATGTAGGTTAGCTGCTATCTTCCCAGAAGGTGGCGCTGTACTCCTGATCATTCGTTTCTTGGTGGAATATACTGGAGATGTCAATTAGCGGTTTCGTGAAGATAAACTTCTTGGGGGGGGGGGGGGGGGGGGGGCAACCCTCTTATTTTTTAAATTATAATTTTTTAAAAAACCGCACGCGCTGTGCACGCGCTCTAACCATTATACATGTATATATATATAGTAATTGCATATCCCGAGATATACCAAATCATAATAACGACTGAGAATTATTTCTATAATTATTTGATATGTACATGAATTTTTAAATTCCTGCAAATCTATTAATGTCTTACAACCAAAATTAAAAAGTAATAGTTTTTAATTATTAAAGTTTATAACACTGCGTCAACAAGTCTGAGAAAAAATAATCCCAATTGTAATTACAAAATCAATCACAAGTTAAGAAGTTAAAGAAAAAAAAAATAAGTAGCAAAGATTTTACGAATTGTGAAGTTAGTTATACATATCCTTGTGTATGTACATACATACGAGTATATAAAAGGATAATAATCTACAAGTACATACTCATGCCCATTCAAAGATATATATATGTACATACATTTAAATAAAATCCCATTTTATAATAATGTAGTATATAATTTACTTAATGCTTGTTTGAAAGAAAAGCGACATCATAAAAGCCCCCCACTTAAGAGGTATTCTGCGGGAGATTTGACATTTGGTCGTTTTTGTTAAGTATAATGTCTTGCTTTAGGTTGAAAAATTTATCTCTTATAAATTATTCTTCAATTCTTTTTTTAGTTCTCTGCATATATTTTTGTTTTTCTTGATTTTATATTTTCTGTTCTACATACTTTATCTTTGAAAAGAGTGTATTTTGCATGTCCTGTGGTGGAGACATTTTTGCGTGGTCGGTTTATTGTTGTTTGTTTGGTAAGGTTGAATGAAATAGTTTGTTTTTATTTCTTTAATTTTTGATTTGAAAATATTGACACATGTTCATGACGAAAATGTGTAATTGAACTTGTCGTCCATGAGAGTGAAGAAGGTTATCAATTTACGTTTTCTCTGTATTTACCTCGTGTTTGTGTGTATTTTATTTCAATATCAAGTTTTTAATCCTTTAGGAATAAATAAATAACTTGACTTATGCAGAATCAGAATGTACCGCATATTGCGATAAATTCTAAGAAAATAATTTAATTTTTACGTAGTTTTAGTTACAAAGAAAAGTATGCAGTTGTAAATATACATATTTGATCTCAATTTTTATCGTTATTATAGTTCTAAGATTAGAAACCTCAGGCCAATTACTTTAACATTCCAATTTAATGTTCTTGTAATTTATTTAAAACAGATGACGATTTTAAAAGGAAATATAATACTATATATTGTCGATGGAATTAAAGAACGCTGTAACTGACAAAACCTTAAATGTTCAGCAGAGCCAAAAAACCTGTAGAGTGTAGAGTAGAACAAAGACACTGGTATTTTTCAAAACGCAGACGGCGTAATTGAATTTATTTTCATTGTAGAAATCTGGGACCGGGACCAGTTACAGCGTTCTTTAATTCTTGCAACGACTTGTATGTATATTTCCATATTACGTGTATTTAATTAGGATTTAGTTCAGATAAGAAAATACTATATAAAAATACAAGCAAACTATAAGTAGTGCAATAAATTATAAAAAAAAATTGTTGACAGAGTTGTATTTATTTTATTATCAGAGTACATTCAGTTTTACTCTGTTTTCTGCGTAGGGTTTGATCTTCCTATCATCGGCCTGCATCCAAAACATTTTATAACTGTCAGACACCTCATTTTGTCAACATATTTATTAACCTATTTGCACGTTTCCTGATTACAACACTTTCTTTGTGGTGCAGTGGATGACAAATTAATTTAAGTTTCTTGAATTTTCTGTAGGATTTCCCCCGTACATTACAGTACGGGGAATTTTTTTCCATATAATAAGAAAAATGATATGAAGAAAATCAACACTATTCGGTTCGTTTTTGACAGGAGAGTAAACAGCAGAATCCTTTGCAAGATTTTCATGAGGACAGGCAGTAAACAAATTCAGTGATAATTTCAATTCATTATTACAATTTAATGTCGAACACTAACGAGAGATTTCACAACATTATCAACGGCAATCACTTACTCTCAGACAAAGCATTACAAATCTCAGATTTTGTGGTTATATAGTTAATATCCTTGCAGAGTATGCTTTAAAAATGCTAAGAAAGTGCACTTCTGCGGGTAGAATTAAGATGTTCTCTGTTTAAAAATATATGGAAAATTGTTTCTTAAAACACATGTGACATCTATTTCCTTTTTATGAATACAACCGATAGAATCTAACTAAAGCCTTAATTCTGATATCACCTCTCCATTGATAAGGGTTGTTTTAGCGTCAATTGCCAGGATAGTATATTGACTCAATGTGAGGTATTGAATATTGAATATATACGTACTTAACCCCTAATCGAGCAGTTCATATTGCACGCAGTTAGTAAAGTTTTAAAAGAAAAAAAAATTTTTTTTGTTTGCCACCACATTACTTCTTGGCTTAAGAATTATATTTAAAATACAATGAAAACTAATCTTGATTCGATTTTATTAAAATTAGTTTTGAATTTTAAAACCCTTCCGTAAACAAGATTTTTAATTGAGAACTTTCACTTTGAAAAATTGTATTTTAATTTAAAAATTTCAATTTTTTTTACAATTTTCTTTTACCTACTCTATAACTTCACTTACCTATTCGATAATTGAAACATGTCCATCATATGATCGTTAGATACTTGTGGTCCATAGTGACGACCATATGTATGATGAGATCCGTAGGATCTATAAGTACCAAATGGAGCATTTGGATACCACATATTTGGATGGAAACAGCCGGCATTAGAATGTGTGTTAGTGGGATAGTTTGAAGCTGAAGCTACTGGCGCTGCTGCTACAGCTGTTGAGGTATTACCACTCATATCCTGCTGGTTACTATACATATATGGAACCTGGGTATTATTCGTCACATCCATATTGCGTTGTATGGCCGGAACAGCTGCTGCAGGATGTGTTTCATTTTGTATTGGTATGGTGGGATAGTTATAATTAAAATGCATTAATGAACCCGAAGGTGGCTTAAGAATCAATTCAGATGGGTTACATTTCATTTCAGAATCGGACATTTCACCTGCACTACTTGCATATGTAATATCCGATGGATTGGGTTGAGCAAATGTGTTATCCGGTTCTGCTGCTTGGAATTCAGAATAATCTGAACCCACATGAGATATATTGTCATCTTGAAAGCCGACTTCTTCTTCAGTCGAATCACCCCAATTACTTAATGCATTTAGATTGAGTTCATCATTGTCACTCGTTTCCATGTTGTACTGTGAGTATTTACGCTTGTGTTTTTCTGTTGTCTCATCGACAATTTTATCGTAGGATTCACTTAAATACGGAATGTCATCGGTATCAAATTTATGAGTGTGTGGTGCATTAATAAAATAATTTGTTGAATTTTTTATAGTGTGAATCCTATTGGTGTGTGGACTATTCATAGCGGAACACATTCTGAAAGTGATATAAAGAAAAAAGTATACAATTTTTTAAATTTTGTTATTAGATTGTATAAAAATGTTTTAACTACAATGCGAGCATGAAATAAGTATTTGATGTATATTCCTATATAAAAATAATTTGTTCATATTTTATATATGTAAGTTTTTGTTATTCTTCTATTTCAGAATGCATTTTCACTTTGTGAAAACAAATGCGAAGTCCGCTTTTGCAATGTGGAAATTGAAAGGTAGACAGAAGAAATTTTTTATGACGGGACGAAGAAGTGAAGGATATAGTACCCGAATAGGTTTTTTTGTTTGTTTCTCTTTTCTACTTTTCGAAATTGTCGTTCATGACTTAAAATTGTTATTCTCATTTCATTGACATTTTAATATTGCTTCGTACGAAAAGAAAAGAGATTTAATATTTCTTTCTGTTTTTTGGGTTTTACAATGTAAAGGATTGTGTGACTTTCAATTTATATCCACATTGTAAAAACGGAATAGTTTCCATTGTACATTTGAAATATTTTTAAAAAATACTAACGGTAATCACTCTTCGTTGAATAGGGCGTTGCAAGTCTTGCAGATATAGTACATCTAGCATATCTGTCTAATTTAATTGTTATTTGATTTGGTATAATACATCTGCAAGATATTATTACTATTACTATTAGGAAGACTAAATAAAGCTATTATTTTTTTATTATATAGGTATATGATGTAAACCGAAAACATGTAGAATTGAAATCCAAAAAAAATTGTAAATTGCTAAAATTCAAAAATGTGACAAAGAATGATTTGGATAACAACGACATGTGGCTTCAACAAGACGATGCTATGTGCTACATTGTAGATATTCAGCCCGAGCAATTAAGGGGAATCGTCATCGATGCGATTTTACTCTGCTCAACTTTTTTTGTGGAGTTTTCATAAGTCGCAGGTGTATGGGAATAAGTTAAAACAATAACCCATGCTGTCGGTCAAATTTGGACTGATTTATGCCCCAAAGTCATGGAAAATTACACATTTCGCAAACATTCTACTCAAAGAAGCTGTGGCGAATATTTAATAGTATTATTCCACACATAATAAGATCTTTCAACGAACAAAAACTTTCAATGATATCTCACACACACTTTGTTCCATTTTTATTCGAAATTTTTTTTTTAATTTTGCTCAATTTTGTTCTACAATACATAACAAATAAGTCCTGAGTAATTTTTAAAATCCACTGAGTAGGTTTCAAGAAAAAAAAAATAACAAAAATTATTTTTATAACAAAATTATGCGTATATAGTCGAATTCGGATATAAGCACACCGTTTAAAAGAAAATATCGGATAATTGCAAAACAAATGTATTCACTTTTTTGTTTTCTATTAAATTCAAATGTATTTCACTCCGTTTAAAAGAAAATCCGTTTTAAAGAAAAGAAACAGATCTTGCGTTAAAAAGTACAAAATTGTATAAAAAGAACTCCGCTTAATTGCGAATACTACTCGTATTTAAGAATTTATCGGTGACAAAAAAATTTTAGCACCGGCTTATTTCTTTTTTATTTTGTGCATACCCACATTTTCGAAAAATTTTTTATGGCAAGAATTTTCATTTATTGCTAAAATTGTTCATAATTTGTCTGTTAACTTTGTCAGAATTTTAATTTTTCTAAAACATATCGATTTGCTTCATTTTTATTTCAATAATATGTTTAAAGTTCGTTTAAACGAAATAATTTTGCATTTATCCGAAGTCCTTTTAAATTAAAATTCCGGCTATAATAAAAACAAATGTTTTTTTTTTAGTTTTTTTTATAGCCGAGTTCGACTGTACTACTTACGCACTTTAGTTTGAATTAAAGAGCCATACGTTGGTAGAAAGATTTTTATTCTATCCCTAATATATTTAAAGTTATGACCTGCTAACTAACAGGTTTTATGACTTTACTTAAACGAACAGGAGCGTACTTTTCAGTAAAGAAAAGATTTTGGTATTTTATCTATATGTATAGGTAATAGACTGAATATAAATCTTAATCCTTTTTTAAAACCAAATTTAGCAGACTACTTATTAATAAAACTAAGATTTAAATAAAAATACAAATCCGTTTTCATTTTTTTTTTTCTATCGAGCTCGATATTTTGTCTGACATAAAGCGGTTACGCTAAAACAGTGGAATTGTTTTGTCCGAATTTGATCAAAACACCAGGAAATGATTTGAAATAAATTTTTTTTTAAAACGTTCAAATAGCATTTTTATTTTATATTTGCTCTTTTTTTTTCTTTTTTTGTGCAAAAATAATATTTTTTTCTTTTAATTCATAAAACAAATTATAGAAACATATACTTAAATGTTTTATCATTTATTAAAAAGCAGTATGTTTCAAATAAAATAAGTTCTAAATCATGAAAAGCTTTCAACAGGTTTTTATTTATTTTACTCCAAATATAATTAATCCTTCACTGAATATTGTGTTGCCAAAATCCGCAAAATTAAAATTTTTTTGCACAATCACTTTTTATTTACTGATAACTTTCAATTGGTTTTAAAACTACTAATGTCACGAATACCCTCAAGTACCCAATCAACTACTTGCTTACTTCGTTTTCTTATAAACACGATGTAAGTATTTTTATATTTTTTATTTTTTTTTTTGCTTTAAATACTCAACACTCTCACTTACACTTTTACCTATTTGCTTGCTTGCTGATTACTTTTACTTTTTTCTGCATGAACTTGTAAATAATCCTTAGTTGGCTATGTATGGGTTGTTTACCACTGCTTGAAATTTGATATACGAGTAGTATGGTCCATTTTTAACCCCGTCTAACTAATTTCGCTGGGCCAATTAATTTTTATTTTATTTTGTATCTTGTTTTATAAACGAAAAAACGCAGTGTTTAACCTAAACTGAATTTTATTACTTTAATCTGAATGTAATTGTGCAAAAAAGTACATATTTGTTTTTTAATTCAAAACCGAATCTACGAGTGTTGTTTTATAATTTCAATAATTTCTGCCAGCCAGAACACTTTTAATGTAACATCGCTTTTCTAAACCGTAATCTGTAATTTGCTAAAAAAAGCTATTGGTTTGTAACAAAAACATTGTAAAATGCTACATATGTAAAAAGTTATCTCTGGTTAGTTAATTACAATAGAGGCTCTTAATCATCAATTTTAATCGTTGAATGGTGAATTGATAATTTCAAGTGTACTCTTGCATTGAAGATCATGTCTGCTGACCTCACGGTAATGTTTGTTATAGCCTTTCGACCTCATGATAGAGAAGCGGAGGAGGATATTGACGACGAATCAGGAGAACACGAAGCGAAGGCAAGCGGATAGGGAGTGATATGATACAAGTTTGTCAGGCAAGATGGGCTGTAGAGACCAAGGACAGGTGCACAGCCAGCCATAAGAGAAAAACTATCTGAGCAAAATGCTTTCGAGACACGGCTATTTCAGGATATACCTGTACAGAATGCCAAAATTCTTTGTGTTTGTACTGAGAACAAGAATAAGTAGAAGAGTCGAAAAGAGCTGAAATCTAGAGCACGTCCAATAACCGTCGACAATTTGATAACCATTATGCTAAACGATGAAATAACTGGTAGGCTGTGGTAAAATACTGCAAGAAGGTTCTGCGTCTAAAAAATAAGCAAATATTAGAAAAAGCGGTGGCCTGGATATGATCAAAGATGGTAAAGGAGTTGATACCGACGGTAGAACACCACCCTGAAGTAATGCTTTGTTCGGTTTCGGAGTGGATCACTTTCCAGTAAAGGGAAAAAGGAGGGTTTAGTCGGTATTCTTGGGACCGACATTACATAATGGTGATTACGTTGTGTATGCATAAAAGCATTTTTCCTCTTTACCCGTTAAAAGAATGCCAAAAAGTTATGCCGATTACATTTTCAATGAATGTTTTATTTTTAAAGTAACTACTTATCAACGAAACTGAAAATATTGCACGATAAATATACTTTTTAGGAACTTCAAAGTAGTGTTTATCATTTTATCAGTCATTTGTTCTGTTCAACTTTGGAGGAATACACTTAAAACTAAAGCATAATTAAAACAATTTAAATTCTTTTGGTAAAAGAGCAAATTAAACTAAGGATGGGTCGCATAATATAAAAGGTTAAGTTTACTACAATAACACCAAAAACCTTAAAGGGCATCAAACGAGTAATTGAGAACTAGTGCTGTCAAATTCTGCTACTTTTCATTACTCGATAGTATTGATTACTTTCAATTGGGAACTCAATACAACTCGATACTTTTAACGGATTTTATTTTTAGAAAAAAATAATTTCGTAAATTGTTGTGTTTTAGATTGAATTTTATTTTGACCGTTAAAATTAAATTTTTCATACAACTTTGAAGAAAATATACAACATGTAAGTATTGAGTACTCTAAAATTAGTACAAATACTTGATACTCGGTACCCATTATTCAATACTTTGCCAGCACTATTGAGAAATTCATTGTCAAAAGGTGTAGTTAGAATTAAAAAAACTATAAAAGTTCCACATTAACAGCCTTATGTATAATAAAAAATTAGCAGGTCGTTGTACACAGTGGCTAAGTTTGTCATTCCAATACGTGAAAATTTTTACTCAAAGGTACAACGCATTTAATTTTTTGGATTATCTGACTAGTTATCAAATTGAGGATATAGAAAGCTTTAATAACATCAGTCTATAGAGGGTGATAAACTTGCCAGTTTTTTGTATCATATACTAACAAGTTGCTTATTTTTCATTATACATACGGGCATAAATGTATAAAAAAGAGCTGAAAGAAAAACCCAACTAACACTTTACTGCCCTCGTATTTAACAAAGTTTTAGTTGTATTTTCTTTCTATTAAAACTGTGAAAATTTTTAATAGCAGATTGGTTGCATACAAAGTCATTCCATTCTTTTATGTGCATTTTTAATGATGTGGCATAAAAATGTCAGTTACATTGTAATCTAACTTTAACTGACGTTGCTATACATATTTATTTTTATGTTACTTTCAAAGACTGTAAAATTCCCATTAATGCGAGAGTAGTGTTGTATTATTGCACGTTGTCGTATATGGGTTTCTTAGTAATAAAAACCAAATATGAGCAAAATAAAAAAGAGTTATTGTTATTGGTAATAATATTTTTACAATTTACCATTATTATGATTATAATGAATATTATTATTACTTTATGTACGCTAGCTTTTATTTCATCTTAACTTGTAATAACAATTCTTTCCTTCATTAATATAATACTCGGTACCTACTAACTTTGTAATATAAGAATACAAAATTGCGCATTTTAAAATGCAATTTAAAGTTATATTTATGACCTTTTTTAAATGAATTTTCCATTTTATACAATCTTAACAACAAATTAGAAAATTGATAACATATTATTTAGCTTTGTATTTCGTATACTTTAGAATTATTTTACAAATAAATTATTTTAAACAATATTATTTAAATGGTCATTAATACAAATGCGTTCTACGTTAAATCTAATAGATATGTACGAGTACATAGGTATCGTATATTATTTAAGATTTCATTTAAGTTTAAAAAAAAGGTAGAAACAAATGGAAAATATTTTTTCATTTATTCCCTTATTCCCTTATACCCTTATTTTTCGAATTTTAATTAAGTTGTTATAAAATGTAATAATTTGTAAGGCTTTATTAATATTTAAGTACAGCCACAACAATATTTACAGTAGACCAGGGCATTGCTGTAATTATCACATACAAACAGGGCATATTAATAATTCATTCATTTTCTGAAGCAAAAAATATGTAAATAAAGCACATATCGTCTCACTCGTAATGGAATAAAATTTCGCTTCAAATAATAATTATTTAAATCACAATATATCAAGGTCGTTCGATAACTAATGTGACGATTTAGAACCTCTTCAGACTTGTCGGGTAATTTTTGCGTATCCCCCCCCCCCCCCCCAAAAAAAAAAAAAAATTAAGATCCCCTAAAATTCATTGCTTTACAAGCAAATATAATCACAGATTATTTACAAGATTGGTTTTTAACTGTAATCTCTTTACAAACTCTTGTATAGGTCTATTTAGTAGTAACTGCATACATTATTTCATTTTATAAAAATAAAATAAAAAAATGTTATTTAAGGAATAGTTTTGGAAATATGAAAAAATTCCGATGAATAGTATTAAAGTGTAAAAAAACTAAGTGGAATTGTGTAGTACATGAACGACTTAGTTCAATTGAATATAATTAAGAGCACCGCTCTTTTCAATGAACTCTCTTAGTTCAGTATATCTTCTTAGATTTTGTTTCATTCTACTACACGTGCCTTTTGGTTATATTTCACTCATTAATCATTTTCAAAATTTTTTGTATCCAACATTTGTGAAAAAATTATTAAACGTGAAAGAAATTTGTGTTGGTATAGACTTTCGTTGTAGCTACATGTACAAGGAAAGGAGCCGTTAAACTAGAATATCGAACTCATTCATCTTTGCTCTTTGCAATAAAAAAGCGCTCACTGAAATTAACTATTAAGCACAAGTCTATTGTAATATCTAATACACACATATAAAAGAGGACTATAAAGAATGTTGGCGTTTAACTACTTGTTTCTTGAACAATTTATTTTATATGATTGCATTCTTTTATAACTAAATTTTTCAACTATAAATCATTATTACATTGTATTTAATAATGATAACCAATTTCATGTACTGCATTTTCCATTTAAAATGTGAAAAGCTACAACAACAACAAAAAATTATATAAAAAGAAAAACACTATGAAGAATATATTGTTTACAAATAAATAAAAATTATTGTTATTTTACAGTTGAAAACAAAAAAATAAATAAAATATACCACTCAGTCATTGTGTTTATTGGTATCGTCGTATCATTATAATTATTGTATAAATCACACGCATGCAAACAGATTAAAAAACTATTACTTTTTAATACCCTACGCTGCAAATTGTGCATAATTGTAATTCGTTAATTAAAAAATATGTAAATAATAAATATGTATATAACATATTTGAGTGCAAATGTAAATTTTGTTCATAAAAAAAATACATTTTATCACGTTGTTGATTGTTAAAAGCTAATAATCATATCCTGGGTAACCAAATGGGTCACGTTTCTTCGCTGAAAATAATGTCGCCACAAACATAACTTGTTAGAAAATTACTTATAATTATTATTATATTTTTATTACAGTATATTTAAAAATTTCATATACATAGTTAAAAAAAAATCCACAAAAAAATAAAAAAAATTGTAATAAACCAACCAGCAAAAATAAACTACAAATTTTGGTCTGATTGAATAGATTAAAACCGCAACGCTATACTTAGGAAATGTTAAAATTTTCCTAATTAAATCAAAATACTGAGTATAGATAGGTAAGTGAAAATGTGTACTTTTCTAGTCACAAACTTTTGATGATCAGTATTATTTCAACGGTTTTTGATTATTAAATCATTAAAAACTGTTGAGGCACTTAAAACTTTTTGCCTTTACAAAATTTCCCGATTTCAAATCGCACTTGACCCTACCTTCTAAAAATATAAACATATGAATATACCTACTAGGTTGATCGACACGGTTTTTAGTAATCAGTTTTTCCTGGTTTTTTTGTAATCTTTGCTTTTCGAATATCGAATTAACCCTTATGTTTTCGTCGAATAACCGGTTTTTTAAATCTCTTTTTATATTCGAATATCGAATTAACCCTTATGTTTTCGTCGAATAACCGGTTTTTTAAATCTCTTTTTATATGCAATTTGACAGCTAAATTTCAACATTATTTCTTCACAAAATGAGTAAACAGCTATGTTAACATATCGTCGATGGAATTAAAGAACGCTGTAACTGACAAAATATTAAATGTTCACCAGAGCCAAAAAACTTTCATAAAAGTAGAACAAATACACTGGTATTTTTGATTTCGCAGACGGCGTAAGTGAATTTATTTTCATCGTAGAAATCTGGGACCGGGAATAATCGACGCGTATTTTTTTTCTGATAAAAATGATGCAAAAAACGTATTTTCGATTTTTTGCCAGTTACAGCGTTCTTTAATTCCATCGTCGATATATTTGCAAATAAATCTTTTTGTGGTCTTTGTTATGTTTTGTGTTATTGAACGTGTAGACGTTTGGCAAGTGTATAATTTTTTTTTTTTATTAACTGTCAACTTTAAAAAAACAGCTATTTCAGTAAATAAATGCACGTATTAGAAGCATAAGTATGCCTTTAAGAAGAAGCACTAATATCCTAAGAGCAAGTAAACTGAGCAAAGGTGCACGATTTTTGTAGTAGCAAAATACATACATATATTAAACATTTTTTATTTACAGTATAAAACAGTACGTACCTTATATAAAAAATGTAATTACTACTGTTTTTTAACCAAGATGTTGTCGAAAGGATGGCAGTATTTTTAACGTGTGGATAAAGCGTTTAAAAGCTTTTAAAATATTAAATTTATTTTGCTTCTTATGAACTAATGCTTCCTAAAACTTAAGTAGTCGCAGTTAAAGCAACAGAAAAACCTGCAGCAAAACAAAAAATGCCAAACTTCAGCAATCGACATGTTTGAAAGTTGTTTGTTTGACTGACTTTAACTTCAAATTGACTTTGAAATTCAAGCAGAAGCAATAAAAAAAAGTTCAAGCAGAAGCAATAAAAAAAAAACTTTTTGAAACTAGATGCCTAAATTATTCTAAAATATTAAGTTGCAAAGATTTTTCAAAACGTTCAGTTCTTAGTCACTCTAAAGTCATCCACAAAGTTAACTTTACTCCAGAAGACTCTCAAGAAAAAATTGATTTTATATTCTATTTTCGTTAAATTGTTTCTTGACGTGTCGATACTTTTCAAATAAATCCGGTTAGCTGATTATTTTGCAAAAAATAAACCGTAACCGTAAATTTTGAAAAAACCAAAAACCGGTTTCTGCAAAATGGCGAATAATCGATCAGCCTTATACCTACCAAACAATTCTCTAGCCGCAATTAAAAACATACAATCTCGATTGAATTTAAAAAAAATTAGTTATAAGTTCTTTCGCTCAAGATTTATAGCAATTAAATTTATATAAAAGAAATTATTGAGTAGAGTAGGGTACTATATATTTGTGCTTAAGCCACTATATAATCTAATTTGTTTTTGTTTTGTTTCGCTTTCATTTTTTTCCGGATGAGAACATTTACTATAAATAGTATTTAGTGTCAGAAATAGTAAATAAATATTTAAAAATTGCGTAAAATTTGTAGGGGCGATTCTTAATTAAACTGTTTATCATCGACGGTTTTTAATATTCTGTCGTATATGTATTTGAGGGGGCCTTGAAATACTCGTAAAAGTGACAAAAAAATATATTAAAATATTTACTTTAAGAATATCAAAACGTTGTTTGATTAGAAGAAATGGGTCAACTTTTTTTTTCTATTTTGCGCATATATTACAAATTGTTTATTTTATTCAATTTTTTTTAAGACACATATTTTTAGCAACGATATAGGGTTGTTCTATTATGGTAGTTTTTTGGTTTGGTTAGATCATTTTTGATCTCTTTAGTATGTATATAAGCTGAGCTGATTAAAGAAGAATGCTAAAAAAAAAATTATTTTTTTATAATTGTGCGATAAAATAAATCGCTTTCGTTTCTTGAACTTCCTCGAAATAATTCGATTTGTTACATAAAAGTCTGAAATTCCTATATATAATTTTATAAAACTTTAAAGTATAATTTAAAAAATTTCAAAACTATTTGAACCTATCAGATATGTAATAAAAATCAGCATTAAGTGAAACTTTTGTTTTCTAAGACCAATACTCAGAAGTGTAGACCCCTCTATTCATGCGTGCATTGTATTAGAATTAAGTTTGATAGGATAGTTAGATAGACAAATGAGACGAGACAAGTTGCTGTCAATTTGATCACTCAAAGGCCAATGTTTAAATTCGCAATTGAAAAATCAACAGATCAACTTGCCCCAACTGTTACTGCATGTTGGCCCTAAACTGGTGAACATCTTCACTAGGTAGCTGTAATCTTCCCAATAAGTGGCGCCTTTTCTCTTGATCATTCGTTTTTAGATGGCATGCCAAAATTGGAAGAGAGTGGAATGTCAAGGGGGGTTTCTTATGGATGGACTTCCTGGAGGGGCGGAGGCGGAACCACTTATTTTCTTTTAATTAAAATCTAAAAGAATCGCAAATTTTTATTCTTACATTTTTTGCCTTCTCTGGGATTTAAACCTGGACTCTAGCCAGCATGCCACGCACCCACACACAACTGAAACTTTAAATTACTATAAATTATAAATCTCACGAGATTTGAAAAAGAACGTATAAGTTATACATTTAGTAGGAAATATTATTTTCAGCTTCACTTGACGTTTTCTTACTGCATATTTCTGTATACATATATGTACATACAAACGTTTATAATGTATATATATTAATGTGTGTACATATATCTATATAAATTTTCTCATATGTATGTACGTGTTTTGGACAAAATGAATGTTTTGCGCAAAACAATTTATCTTATGTTTTTTTATACTTTTCATAACAAAAAAAAAAACACCTCAAATAATCTGTTTTGCTTCTAAAACCAATACAACTCGAGGTCATACTAATTTTTCTTTATTATTGTGTTCAATATTATTAAAAAAAAATAAACGTTAACTGTCCTATTCGTAAAAAAAGAATATGTTTTATTAAGAGTTTATTTGACAAATTATTATGAAAGCAATACTTGTCAAATAATTTCTTATTTAACCTATAAGTATTTTTTATGAATATGGTAAATTTTTATTTTACTTTCAAAACATTTTAAAGAAGAAATGTTTATGAAACAATTATTTTCGTTTATTTTTAAAAAGAAAATAATTTCAAATATAACCGTCAACTTGTGTTCAAAATTTCGAACATCAAAGTAGGTAACAACTGTAAGAGAAACAGTTCGAAGTATTTTTTCTAACATAATCTATTTGGTTTAAGTGATTGAACTATTACAATTTATATAATTTAGTAGATTTTTAGTGTTTCTTAGAGAAAGTATAGGGTGTCTCAGCAAAAATTCATTTTTTTTTAATAATAGAAAGTATTTTTCGAAATGGTTATGGTTTGTTTAATGAGACGACATGTTCATGTTAAATGTTCTCAACGTCTTTTATAACAGGCCATTACCCTTTTCATAAAATATTTTATGAGTTTCTCAAAGAGATACTTTGCATCTTATTGATGACGCAATGAATTTCATACTTCAGCTCAGGAATTATTTCTAATTTATTAGCTTAAACCCAAGATTTCAACAAAATAAGCCAATTACGTTAAATCTCATTTTCTTGGCAATCAGTTGACATCAGAATTTCTAAAGATAATTTGTTCTGGAAATCGTTGCAGCAATAATTGCATTGCCGTTCAGATCCATACCGTTCTGTTGAGGGCACAAGAACTCCGTTATCATGTTCCTGTAACGAATACCGTTCACAATCATTACAAAATTAATGTTTATGGGTTTTCGGCGACTTTCTTGTTTATAAAATTAATGTTTTTAAGAGACCTAATGGTACGTTGACGCACAAAAGTCTTACTGTCCATAACCGACCCAGTTTCCTTAAAGTTGCAATTTCTCTACTGAAAATTCTTCTATGTTTACGATCATAGTTTTGTAATAAGTTTTTACCATTAAAAATCGGTGTTCTCCGTTTTTAATAATCGGAATAAACCACAAAAATGATAGTAAATTAATAGTAGTTATAAAAGGTTAAGAACCTATACATAAGAGGTCATTACCACCCTCTTTCAGAGTTACGGCCTAACTTCTCGCAGTACTCATGTTGTGTGTGTCAATTTGTATCCATGTGTTTAGAGACCTACAATTTAAAGTCGACTCCGAACGACAGAATTGAAAGCTTTTACGGCAATCAGTTACTCTCAGAGCTTTTGCCAGAAGACTGCTGAAAGGTAGTCGGCGAAAGAAATATTTTTTTTTTAACTTCTTTTTTTTTTCAAGATGTCAGAGCTGAGCTTTGAACGCGTAGCTATCGTCTTAGTAAGCCAATACACTAATCATCAGACCACGGCGACTACAAGAACTACTTTCGCTTTGATAAAGACAATTTTGCCATCTGACATAGCTATGGATATCTAGATCTAAATTCTCTGCCAACATTTCGCAAGGGTATACGAGTAAAAAAATATTCTATCTGTGGCCAAATCGTCTCACTCAGTTTTTAATTCACTTACAAAATGTGGCCCCTGACCACTTTTGGCAACAGTAGCATAATTTAAACACGCAATTTTAATTACAAACTAAATTGTGAGAAAAAACAATACAAACTTACCAGTTTCGGTGATGAAAATGCTGTTGTTTTAGTCGTACCTTAAGATGATAATGTAGATTATATTTTTGCATTACTCGTACATCAATGGCGCCAACAAGAAGAATATTATAAACAAAATGCCATTGAAATGATGTAGGGCGATCGGAGACGATGATTGGCAAATTGCATTAAAAAAACGGTAAGGCAATGCCACATAATAAGCCCATTAACATTTAAAGTGTTTTCAAATGTATAAGTAATTGTGAGTATAATGGCAAGAAGGTTGCTCTCTTCATTGATAATGTGATTACAAAAACATATTTGTGTCTGTATGCCCGTCACTGCTATAAAGCAGACACAATGGAACTATCGCGGCAAGGCTATTACCTGCGACGTCACCAGCACCACTTTTTTTAATTTTTTTTTTCTTTTTTTATACTTTATTTTATAAATAATTTCATTTGATTAAATTAGCACTAATTATAAAGGTGTTTTTTGTTTTTTATTTATTTGTTACACATTTTGTTCTCTCTTGGTATTTTATTAGCTTTGTTTTTTATTTATTTATTATTTTTATTTAAGATTATTTTTAAGATTTTTTTTAAGTATGCAGCTGTTGTAGCTGTCGTTTATTTTTTTAATTTCCTTTTTTGTTCAGCTTTTATTGTATTGTTATATTTTTTTATGGTTGTATATTAAAGGTTTTGTTTATATTTTTTACTTTTCATTGGTTTTGTTGTTGTCAATTTAACGTATTTATTTTTTGTCGTATTAATTATACTTAAATTTGTTTCAAAAAAAATTAAATTTAATTTTATTTAGAGGTAGTATTCAATAATTGTATGGCACAGATTTGTCTAATTATAAATTTATTTTTTGTTTTCTTCTTTTTCTGATGCTGTTTATTTATATCATTGTAGTCGTTTTTTATTTAAAACTACGTAAACAGATATTAAAAAACACATTAATTAATTATAATGAATTTAGTATTATTATATGAATTTCTTATATTAATTTAAAATAGAACCACTACAACTGCACAGATTCATACATCAAAACACAGATTGCAGCATGTTAAACAATTTTTTAAAATAAAATGTATTATTGTACGAGAATTTTATTTATAAATAATTTACTATTAAATTCGTAATATTAAAATTTAATTAATTTGTTTTTTTTTTCTTAATACATATTATTATATTTTTTATTAATTTTTTTTCTGTTTTAACAAGTCATTTTAAAAGTACATATGTATCTATGTATATACGCACATATACATACATGTATTATATACATATGTATGTAGATACGTACATACATATATTTAGAATATGTAGGTATGTATGCAAATAGAATAAACTTCAACTTTAAAATGTTATCTATTTAAGCCAAAAACAAAAAAAACCTTATGCCTTAAGCTACGTTCACATTTGTGAAATATTTGATGAAATAAGCGTAACCACTATTTTATTGAAACATTTATTTCGTTTATTATTTTTTTGGTGTTTATCTGTTTTGTAATAATTATTTAGAAAAAGTTTACATAAAACAAAATTTTTGTGTATGCATTATGTTACCATAAAAGTAGTGGTTACGTCTTTTTCATCAAATATTTGACATATGCAGTTATTGTAATCGTTGTCGTAATTAAAAGTTTTTGTAATAAATTAAAAAAATGCTTGCCAAAATGTTGAAATAAGTTACGTCTACAACAGAAACAACAATAACAATTATCACACAAAAAAGAAAAAACAAATTTATGCATCAATTAAAAGAATGCCACTCGGTTTAAGACAAAAAACTTTATTCCTGGTAAAATTCAGAAACTGCTAACTTAAAGTAGGAGAGGTGTACAGTAGAAAAGGTAAATTTTGAAATTTATCGGCACATTTCTATCGAATATATGTGTGATAACATGCAATAATAGCTTAAGTCGACATAACGTCAAATTAATTTACTATTTTGAGAGCTACATAAAAGTCATGGTAGAACTATAATGTAAAGTATTACAGATTATTTGCAAGAACTAATTTTAGTTACATTTACAAAATTTTGGGAATATTTTAAAATTTAATTATTTGACTTAAGCTGTTATTGCATACTGACACAGATATGCTCTAAAAAAACAAATCCAAGTAAAATGAAATTAAGTGCTCAAAGGTACTCGATATGGGTCAGAAAAATATTTACAAATGGTTCAAACTATTCAATCAGCATATCACTTGGCTCAAGCCATACAAGTACAATTTCCTCGAAAAATCCAAAATTGCGTTAATTTTAAACAACAACAAAAAATAAACTTTAGCATGAGAAATGTTGAATGATGTTAATGACGATCCTTATGTAATAAAAAAAAATCATAACTGGTGGCGAATCATGGGCATATAAGTAGTTATATTTAAAACATAATTTATTCGTTCCAATGAAAGAACCAATACCAGAAAAGCTTGCCAAGTTCGATCGAATGTCAAAGTTTTGCTGACTATTTTCTTCCATTACCATGACATAGTGCAGCATGTGTTCTTGCCTCAAGATTGTACGGTTAAGCTGGAGTATTATATTGAAGTTATGCACAGCTTGCGAGAAGAAATATGAAAAAAAAAAATCCAGAATTGTAAAAAAACAAGTCATGGTTTTTATTAAAGGGCTACGACAACAAATGCAAAAGCCTGAGAGAAACAATACGAAAAAAAACTTTCGGAATTATGAAAAACCAATTCATGGCCTTAATTGAAAGGCCAAACTATAGGCCATTTGATATTCTAATGAAAATTAATGGTAATTGAAAACTGATTTACCTGCTAGTTCTCGAGAAAATAACACTCTCTCCAAATTTACTATAGAAATGAATCGAAATTAGTTTATGCTTACTTACTAACTTCCGAAATATAGGCGGGATAATAATTACCTCGAATTATATCTGGAAAATATACAAAACAAAACAACAACTAAACACAGCAAAATAAATAATAAACAATTACAATAACAATAATTATAACATATTTTTTTTCGCGCCAAAAAAGTTTAATATAGTACAAGAACAAGAAATCTACAAAACAGCTGATCATTTCTTAAAGTATTTTGTTTTGGTAGTGCCAAGTTGATAAACAACAAAAAAAAAATTTAATATTGCCATACGGAAAACAACTTAACGTTATTTTCAAATTTAAAATTAATCTGAAAATCAATTATACGATTTTATAACAAATAAACAATTCTAACAACATTTAATTGATTCTTATAACGTTTAAACATTTTTAATTTACAAACTTAAATTGGCTTGTAATATGGAGTGCCTAAATTGTAATGTCTCTAATAATGACCGCATGGTGTCCTGTTGGTTGTGTCTCGGTTGCAGTCACTTAAAATGTAGTGGGCTTAAAGCCAGAGATGCGGATGCACTTCTTCCCGTAAAGTCATTACAGTGGACTTGTCATCGATGCAAGTCTATTAATGTGGAGTTCTATAAATTTTTCAAAAGTTATAAGAGTGAGTTTGAGAATTTAAATAAGGAATTTGTATCTCTTCAGAATAAGTTCTCTAAATTTGGTGAGCTTTTCACAAATTATAGTAACTTGGATAGTTATGAGAGAGGACATAATGTCGCATCACCTAATATTAAGAAAAATACTAATAAGGCTACGACACCTACATGTACAACAAATTATTCCATGACAGCTTCGCCCTTGAATGATTGGTCTGAAGATTTTTTAGCATCACTGGCAGATCACCAAGTTTTTCAAATAAATAATGTCTTAAATTCCAACAATAGATTATTGGATCTAGTATTTGCTAACAAGCCTTCGCTATTTGATGTGAGGAGAAACTCACCTTTCTGTACGCCTGAGGATCATCATCACCCAACATTATCAATTTCTACACAGCTTCCTCAACATTCTGCTAATTGTAATTTATCTAAATCCCTTTGTTATAAAAGAACGAACTTTGAACAACTCAATCAATTGTTATCGAATATTAATTGTTTGGAACTTCTCGAGTGTAATGATGAGAGTAACTTTGATCAAGTGGTTAACAAAAAAGTTTAAGAAAAGTAAACAACTAATTGATCATGCCCGATATCTCATTGCTGCTAGCCGTTATAATTTGGAAAATAAGAAACGTTATGCAATTTATATTAACTCAACGAAAAATAAAATCCAAAATAATGCAAAAATCTTTTTTAACTTTGTTAACTCAAAACGGAGAGTTTATCTTATCCTACAACGATTAGAAGTAATGGCGCTACATACTCTAATAATGCTGAAATAGCTGATGTTTTTGCCAATTTTCTTGAGTCTACTTTTTCATGTGAATCCTTCAATAGTTATTCCTACCCCTATAAAATTTCAAAGTCAACATCAATCAACATAAGAAGTTTACATGTCTCGTCTGTTTTAAGAGGCCTAAAGTGTGTTAAAAATTCGTATACTCCTGGTTCTGATGGTGTTCCTAGCTGCATTTTGAAAAACTGTGCCGATGTGCTGGCTGTCCCAATATCTCATCTATACAATTGTTCTTTGAAATTTGGGAAGTTTCCTGATCGCTGGAAAGACTCTTTTATAATACCTCTGCATAAGTCTGGTAGTCGAAATGATGTTACTAATTATAGAGCTATAGCTAAACTAAATGCCATCCCAAAATTATTTGAAAAACTAATAACGGATATTTTGTATCACCAGGTCTCGCCAATTTTATCTCAAGCACAGCATGGTTTCTGCCGTGGAAGATCTACAACCACAAACCTTTTGGAATTAACATCTCATATTAACTCAGGTTTTGTTAATGGCCTTCAAACTGATGTTATATATACAGACTTCAGCAAGGCTTTTGACAAGGTTAACCATGATTTACTTTTATTAAAACTTGATGCGAGTGGTTTCTCTACAAACTTTTTAAAATGGATTAGATCCTATGTGACCCATCGTAAACAATGTGTTGTATACAATAATTCAAAGTCAAAATACATTGAAGTCACATCGGGAGTTCCACAGGGTAGTCATCTTGGCCCTTTGTTGTTTTTGTTGTTCATCAATGATTTACCAAATGTCGTTCGATCTAGTTATATTCTTTTGTATGCCGATGATGTTAAACTTTTTAAAACTATTTCCTGTTCTGAGGACAGTATTCTCCTCCAAACTGATATAGATAAATTTTATGCCTGGTGTATACAAAACCTTATGGTGCTAAATCTGAGTAAATGCAAATCTATGTCGTTTTCTAGACACTCAATCTCTCCTCATGAGTACTCTATTAATGGTGAGGCATTAAGAATGGAAGATACGTTTTTGGATCTTGGAGTACTGTTTGATAAAAAATTAAATTTTAGTTTACATGTACTTATGACTGTAAGTAAGGCTAATTGTGTGCTAGGTTTCATAAAGCGTTGGGCCAAAGAATTTGATGATCCTTATGTTACAAAACATCTTTACACGTCGCTAGTGAGACCAACACTTGAATATGCGTCTGTAATTTGGGATCCCCAGTACACTTTTTATATATGGAAATTAGAATCTGTTCAAAAACAGTTCTTACTATTTTGTCTTCGAAACCTTAGATAGAGTCCGAGTGAAAATCTACCACCATATCGCAGCCGACTTGCTCTTATAAATTTACATACTCTAAAAAGTCAGAGAATTGCATCGAACATGTCATTCTTTTTGAATCTGATACAGGGAAATATAAATTCTAGTAATCTCTTGGAAAAGTTACAAATCAATGTACCTAACAGGCAACTTCGGTTTTATGAACCAATTTATTTAAAACCGCATTTATATAACTTCATCGATAATGACCCTCTACATAGAACATGTATGGAAATTAATAAATTTTATAATCTTATTGACTTTTCTGCCAACTGCGCTACAACAAAGAAATCAATACTAATTCATCTTAATTCAAATACCTATCAATATGATTGTTTTTAATATATGTATGTTTAGCTTTGTTATTTGTTTTATGTTAATTGTATTACTTTATATTATAAGCTGTTAAATTTAGTTTATTAAATAAACAAATAAATAAAACGCCAAATAAACGCATTTGCTTGTAACTTAGGGGGGTATATTTAAGCCTTCAATATTATTATGATACATATGGCTTACTAAGGAATCTTGGCTATTTTATTATTGTTATAAAATAACACCACCATTTTCACAATAAAGTTTAATTATCTTAAAGGTAATGTATACAAAAACGACAAAGAATTTTAACGCCTTGATCATGATGTAGAAAAATCTAGCAGTAATTATAAAATTTTTTGTACTCGAAGTAAATCCAAAACTTTCTACAAGCTTTTAATTGTTATCGTATAAATATCGTTATATAATGTTATATACAATAAAAATTGTTAAGCAAAAATTATTATTGTGATGTAAAATTTAATTGGTTATTTCTCACTGTTAAACTGCTTACTTTGTTGTTTGTTTCCTTTGATACTTAAATGCCAAAGTCGAAAGAACATTTAAATTTCTAAACTTTTTTTTTATCAAAGCTTAGAAATTAACTTTCCTTTAAAACAATAAGAAATTTGTTGTTATAATTACATATTTCCTGTAATTGTTTAACTAAATATTATTTACATTCCAATACATTATTCAAATCACTGTGTGTATTTTTTTTTAGTTTTTGAAAAACGGTTATTTCTTTCCTTTATATGCCTATATTTTCTTGTTTAATTTCATCTCTATATCAATTTATTAAGTGTAATTTTGTTTTTCTTTTTGTTACATTTTCCTGAACTTACTGAACTTACGGCAGTAAAAATTAATTTTAGTTTATTTTTATTTCGGCCTATAAAATCAATTGTGTCCTTTCGAGTCTACTGTTTGTTTCATCAAATCTGATACTTTGGTGGGAGTAATGTACTCCAGAAACACATACATCTAAAAATAACACATACATTTTCTGTAAATGCGAGCTTCTATAGTTCAGAACATCAGAATTGAGTCCAGACTGTGAAGTCACGACCTTAGCGTGTCTAAAACACACTTGAACGTGTTCATTGTTAGCATCACAATTTCTAATCAGATTGATAATAGTAGAAAGCGATGCTACGGGTCGCTATACGGTGTTAATAGCAAATATATTCGCAGCCTCATTGCCACATATTGTCAGGCACTAAATATAACTGGGCTCTATTTCTAAGCGTTAATTTTTGCAACACGTCGTAGCAGCATTTAAAAACTGCTGCCGAAAACAGCTGTCCGAAAAATATAAATTATTTCACCTTGAGCCCATTGTTCAAGTTGATCTAAGCATATACGATAATGGCCATGATCTTAGTTTTTTTTTCTTTCCTTTTACCTTTATTTTTAATGTGCCTTTGGGTAGGTAGTAAAACAACACATTTTCAAAATTTTTTTTAAATTTTAATTCTTCTCGGAGCTTTTTCCCCTTTTTTACCTAGTGTTTTTTTTTTTACCATTTTGACCATTTTCCTTGTACATTTGACGCTTTTCTTCATTTCAGTAATGGCAACAGTAATGGCATTCTCAAAAGAATTAACAATTTTCTTTTTATTCTTTATTCGACTTCGTAAACGATTCCCAGTCGATGAGTATAATTTAAGGTAAGCATTGTTGGTGTGTTAGTTTTACGAGTTACACAAACCTAATTTATTTTAAACACATACATATTTACATATCCAAACAAACATACATACATATACATACACATATGCACATCTATAGTTTTGTACAATACGTTTTATATTCTAACGAATATGTATGTGCATGCACATAAAAACAAAATCAAATAAAACGAAATATCTTTTATCCATTTTATTTATTAACTTAATGAAAGCTAGGAAAATCATTCAGAGTCATTAATAATAAAGTTAAATAAAAGTATAAATAGAAACGACATAAAACATTGTTTACATTTGTAAGAACGTATTGGTTAGTTTCATTTGGTGTGCTTTTTGTATCCGTTTCCCAGTTAGCATTTGGAAGATTAATTTTTTGGTTCAGTATTTTGGGTCTTAAAAAACTGATTTATTATCTACTAGTTAAAGAAAACTCGAGAATGATTCAGACTTATGTTTAAAAAGTTTTTGATTGAAAATACTGTAATGGTATATTTCTGTAATGGTATTAATCAAAATTTTTGTTATAAAGAAGAGTTAAATTTCCTCGTTTAAATAGACCTTTTTTGCATTTCAGTTAGCGATATACATATAACTCGTCTAGGAGTCAGAGAACTGCTTAATTAAAAAAAAAAAACATACAAGCATTGAAAATTTGTTAATTTATTTTAATTGTAATTTGATAATTATGATCAGATAGGCAAACTGCAAATCGAGAATTCCATTCCTACCTAAAACAAGGGCCGGTAGTGTTAACCTTTGTAATTTGCCGCCGAAAAATAAATAAAATGTATGAAAATTAAATTTCATACGGCTGTAAACATATTAGATTATTGTATAATATAAGAAAGAGTATGAATTTAATATTTTAATTTCATTAATAACACTTTTGGAATGGCCACTGAATAAAAACTCTCCATAAAAAGCCAAAAATGATTAACTAAAGGACAAAAAAATGACCAGAAAAACAATTACAAATGACTTAAAAAGACTCTCAAATGAATAAAAAGAAACAAGACTGCAAAATGATTTAAAAAATCTGACAAATGAAATGAATTAGATTAGTGATTCCCGAAATGAAAACTGAGTTTGTAGGAAATTATGAGTGAGAAAATTTGTCAGGAGATTCAGCAGCCTTCTATACTTTAGGACATTGCTCACCAATTATAAGCATCGCTTTAGTATATTTATAAAAAATTAAAACAGAAAATGTTGTCTGTGTTGCTAACGTTTTTTATATAAGTCTGTTGTATATACATACATATACATATGTATGTTTTTTCTTTAAATAACTGTATAATTAATTTGTAATTAACAACTTCGAAAAAACATTTTTTTTGTCTCAAATATTTACTTACAATCCTTATGTAAAATGCAAATTGTTTTTAAGGGTGATACTTATTTTTGGCTTAGGGAGTTTGTTAGTAAGCAAAATTACCGTATATGGACTTAAATCAATCGACAACCCACCCGATAGTCTTTATAACATTTGGGTCCAAATATACATGCTTCGATATTTGCATTTGTGATGAACAGCTTCAAAAGCTCTTACAGTTCTACAACTCTTACGGCATTAGAAACTTTTTAGCCATAAAAATTTATCTTATTCTTTCCTTACTGTGTAGTCGCCGTGGTCTAATGGTTAGTGTGTTGGCTTATTAAGACGATGACGCTGGGTTCAAATCTCAATTCTGACATCTTGAAAAAAGAAATATAAAAAAATTATTCCTTTCTGCGTCTACCTCTTGCACAGCCTTCTGGCAAAAGCTCTGGGAGCAACTAATTGCCAAAAACAACATTTTCAAGTCTGTCGCTAGTAGTCGACATTAACCTGCAGCTCCCTATACTCACTGATAAAAATTGAATAAAAATTGGTATTGTGAGAAGCTAGAAGCGTATCTCTGAAAAAGGCTTGTAATGGCCAATTATGTATGTATACCCTTATATAAGATTAACGCATATCTTCTTCAAAAAAACTTTAAAAGAAAAATAAGTCACAGTTTACTTGTATAGTATATATCACAAATTTACTTAAAGCAGTGTCAAACTTGCGTAGTAAACTTGTGCAGTGTAAGGTCAGAATTGGGATAATTACAAAATAAGAACTGCGTTTCGTTATATTCCTGCAGTAGTCATATTTGTATTAAAATATAATTTAATTTTTCGTTATTGTCTCCCAATAAAAACTCTATCTCTTTTATGTTGGACGTGTATGTAGAGTATGTTTTTTAACTGAGTATTGTGAACTACTTCTTGTGTTTTTTAAATTGCCTTTACGAACTTCTTGCAAAGCATTGCAACAAAGCAACACGCGTTAAAGAAGACAAAGTATGTAATTTTTAAACTTCTTGTTCTTACAAATAAATAAAAAAAAAACAAAAAGAAAAGACTGTAAAACCAATAAAATTAAAATAACTTCTTATTTAAGTATTTAATTAATAAAAATTCAAAAAGATCGATTAAAAATGTAATATGGATAACATATGTGTTAAAATTAAACAACAAGTGAACGAACAATAACAATAAGAGTTTACATTTGTTTAAACATAAAGACACTAGACTTAACAAGTTATGTTTTTATTATTGTTCTGACTTTGCTTCTGTTTCCGTCTATTTAACAGTTTTATATGAATATTTACCTATAAATCATATGTGTGTGCTCCTTTTGTATAACTGTACACTTAATTTGTAATTATTAACTTCAAGAAGTGATTTTTCTAATTGTTGACGGTGGTTATAAAAGTTTATACTTCTTTGTTCAAACGAAGTAAAGTAAATTAAAAAACCTTTAACCTTTATTAATTAATACCTTGATGAAAATTAAGAGAGATTAATCAAACTTAATAAAATTATAATAATATTAATAAAATTAAATGACGACAGCAGCAGTAAATATACACACAAACATACATATGTATGTATATAGATACTTATCCATACATACATACATTCGTTAAAATTTAATGTTTCATTTGTCATGGTGTGATTATAACATATATTTTGTGATATTATAAATGAGTGTAAATGTATGTATGAATTTGTGTTTTTTTTTTCTCTTTAATTTGAAATTAAAAGTGTAAAGGATTAAAAATATACATTTGGATGTGCATACATGTACGTGTGTTTTTCTGATATGTGAAGTTTACATATGTATGTAGATATTCCAGTCACTTTTAACAATTTAATTAATTATTATTTTATTGTCATATTATTATGACTGTTTCGACGTTGTTTTTTTTTATTTATAAATAATAAATATTTATTTGTAAAATGTTCAAATATTTCATAAAATTTTGTTTAAAACAACTGCTAGACGAATTGTCTGTTTGTTTGCCACTAAGACTGACAGATTAAATATATAGCACAGAGTGGGAAAAAGTCTAGAATTTTTTAATACGTTTTATTTTATATATGTAGGTTTAATTTTTTGTGTGTTTTATTTACTGTGTTATTTATTTTAATTTTTTTATAATTATTATTAATTTTATAATTTGAATATACAAAATGTATTTGTATTTCATACAAACATATCGTTACTTAAAATGGAAAAATTTAAATTTAAACAATTTTAATGGTATATAATAGAAGAGTGAAAAAACTTAAGGTACGTTCACATTAGACAACTATTTGACGAAAACAGAGTAGCCATTAAAATATTTAATGTAAATATTTCCTTTTCTGTAAACTTTCTTCAGAAAATTGTTTAAAAACAAATAAATAGAAAAAGAAAAAAAAAACATCGGAAATAAGACAATTAAAGCAACTCGCTGATAGACTTTTTGAAGGTATGGACCACTATGAAGTACATATCTCAGGATACGGCCTGAGCAAAGCTTGGTACGAGTATTTAATCTTTCTGTGTGTTTTGGAATAGTTTTGGGGATCAAAAACTAATTTAACACAAACACGTTTAATAAGTATAAAATATTAGTGTTTATTTGATCATATGTTGCTGGTGGAACTTAAGATCTTTTGTGATAAAAATATTTTATTTTTATTATCTCAATATTTTGCTTTTCCTTTAGGAAGAATATTATAATTTATCTTATGAAAATATTTATTAAAAAAAATTATAATAAGTAAATATACATATGTATGTATATTATAAATCCCTTTGTTTCTCGGTTAATCAAGCCTAAATGTCTAAACAAATTTTGTTGTAATTTGGAACATAAAAAGATTTAATTACCGAAAGTGAAATTTCAAAATCGGACCTGGGCGTGGTACCTCCAATACAAACTAAATAGTGATTTTTGTACGAGTATATCTTGAGAACGGCTAAAGTCTCTGAATTAAATGACCATCAGTTAGAAAGTGGGCTTGGTAGCTTTCATGGAAACTAAATACTGTTTTTGTATATGTTGGGGACGGTTACAGCAACAGTTTTTGAAATGACAAGAGGGCGGCTAAGCAGATGTGGTACCTCCCATACAAACTAACTACATATTGAGAATAGGTAAAGTTTCTGAATTTGCCTTAAATTATTTCGTAGTCACTAAAAATAATCAATCGAAAAGGTAGGCTAATGGGCGTGGTAGGTGTAGCAAAGCACACCGGATTTTAGCTAGTTAAGAAATAAAAATCAAATTATACGCCAAAGGCAACAAATACATTTGATTATGACAGTTAAATCAAAACTTTTTTTTTATGAGACCAGCACTCTGGGGATGGCCCCTACTCATGCTGTACATTATGCTGGCCTAATATAATAATAATTAAATAAAGTCATATTTTTTCAAATGGAAGTGTAAAACTTTTAATAATTTTTTGAATTTCAGGTGACGCTATACATGTATGTATATGTATATGGCTGCAAATGGTGGTGTGTCAGCATTACTAAATTTGTCAGTGGTCATATGACAAATTAGAGTTGTCAAATAATAAAATAAAATGTATAATCTTTTTAACTGCATACATACATATGGATTTAGTATACATAATATATGTATGTATGCACACAATATGTGAAAGTCTACTAAAAGTTTTACATATCCCACACTCAGTTCAAAAGGGACTCAACTCAAAATTTTCTTTTTTTTTCTGTTTATATGCTCAAACTATGCAGAATGCACTCTATACTCTATAAAAATAATATCAGTTTATTTTGTTGTTGTTATGAATTGTAACTTAATAATTTAATCATTCCTAACATAACTTTAAAAAAAGCAATACATGCATCTTATACATTGGTGGACTTTTTGGAGAGCCATGGCGATTCTGATATTACAGAGCAATATAGAATCAAAGTCTACTGCATTAGTTAAAAAAGTATTTATGAATTTATTTATTTTTTGCTTATGTCATAAAATATTTTTATTAACTTCCTTGAATAATTACTTCCGGTTCCGACCATTATGGATTATCTAGGTCCTACTGTATTAGGAATTTTAAAGCTGATTACTAGAAAGTCTGATAGTAACTATATAATTTATAAAATTAATAAAATCTAACGAATAACGAAACATTATTTAAAAAAATATGTTTGAAATTAATTGATTTGTTAAATTTTCTATTATAGTAAAATTATAAAATGTAACATTTTTTAATATTTGTTTACACCGTGTAACTGATGGTCAATAAATAATATGGTCCATTTATTGATTTCAAGATAAAAAATTAAATTAAGGTTAAGTGCTGAGGACTCGGGTTCGAGCCCCAGGAAAGGTGTGATCAATTTAATTTTGTTTTTGTAAGAAAACGCTTTAATTAGATCAAAGTTAACTGCAATGAATATTTTTTTTTTTTTAAATATTTTTTTTTTTTTAAATATTCATTGCAGTTAACTTTGATCTAATTAAAGCGTTTTCTGACAAAAACAAAATTAAATTGATCACACCTTTCCTGGGGCTCGAACCCGAGTCGTCAGCACTTAACATAAATTGCGCCCGGCTATGGCGCCGCGCTCTAACCACCACAACCACCGTCGTACATATCATTCATGTCGACTAATGTGGATAAGGTGGAATAAAGGGCAAAAACAAAAATAAATTTGTAATTCTGTTTCAATCAAATAAGATGACAATTACAAGAACAGCAATGATGGTAAGAAAAGGAGAATATGATAGAAACTGTTGTGTGACTTTACTTCGACTAACTCATACAAGTGTATGTACGTACATACGGTAATAATTTCAGTATGCGATTTCCAAAAAAGTATGAGTTAAATAGTTGATGTTTGGTCTCGAATATACACAGGACACAAAGAACTCTGATGAGACTACCGTAGCTGGAGTCGAAAACAATTGTTCAGTTTGGCTAGTGTACTATTCCTTCACGGACATCATTTCTTCTTTAATTACAAAAAAAAATATTCATTGCAGTTAACTTTGATCTAATTAAAGCCATGACATAAATTAAGGTTAATTTATATGTGTATGTATGTACAATATATACATAAAAATATTTGCAAAAAAAGTTGCCGTCACTTTATGGTGTAAGAAAGAACTCCAAAAAACGTCAAATTCAATTAAAGCCAGATTACCTGAGGTTTAAGTTTATTAAACTAGAAAATAATCTTGAGATTAATCTCAAACTCAAAAAGCATTAATTAGAATGTTTAAATAATAGAACGTTTAATAAGCCACATATAAGAAAATTAATTTGCAAATTCAAATATTAACTCAATTAGAGTAAAAATTGTCTCAAGCAGTAATCTGCGCAGACCTCTTGCCTGAAATATGAACCATTTTTATGTTTTTCCTCGTTTGTATTAAAATTTTTATTTCTTTTAATTTAATTTAAATTTATAAATTTTTTTTTTTTTTTAATTTTTTTATTTCAGTTTTTAAATGTTGTATCTTTTATTGTTAAAAATTATATCAAAACACAGTCACATGAAACCGGTTGAATAAACAAAAATTAATAAAAACTGGCATACATACTCGTATATATTTTTCTTATAGAAAACAACAACAATAAAAAACAAAAATAACATTTGCACGATTCTGTTAACAGTAATGCCATTCAGTAGAAGACAGCAATCATTTTATAACATAAGAACCTAAAGCTTCGCTTACATTATGCAAATATTTGATGAAAAAGATGTAAAAATCATTTTATGAAAATACTTGTTTTTTTCTTTTACTTTTCGTTACTGTACGACACCTATTCCTTCATACGTTTCCGTACGACAGCCATTGTTTTTACTTAGTTTTTTTTTTTTAATGTAGTTCTTTTATATTCGACACTAAGTGGCATTTTTTGAGCTTTTTCATTAAAGAATCCTTTACTGAACATTTTTGCAAAAGCATTTATGGGTCTAAGATGATTTTTTGAGGTTTTATAAAGTGAAAAATTGTAGACATATATGATATGCTTGCTACGTTTACAAGTCTTGCAAGGGCGTTTGCAGCGAGGAGTGATTACCGCTATTATTCTTTTTTATTATTATTCGTTTTTGAAGAATTGTTTACAGAAAACTAGATTTTTGCTTAAAATATTTCCTTATTTTGTTTTATTGACATTTTGCTTTAAATAAATTTCAACTTTATTTCGAGCTTGAGGTCTATTATTTCAAATGTTTTCTTCTTCTCCTGTAAAATTATATTTTTCTTAAATACGCCTTTCCGCATTTTAGCTAACGATATATTAAAAAATTGTGTATTAAAAAAAATGTTTTTCTTTCAAGAAATGTTGTCATATATAACAATTTTTTTTATTAACCATCAAAAATGTTCAATTACGCTTTTTCGTCAACTAAGACTACTAAAAATTCAATAAATTTTGTGAATGAAACGATCAATAAAAAATCTAATATTCAGTTTAAAGCACTTATAGAAAACCCGTAGAAAGTTTAAATATGAAACAATTGATTATTATTAATTAGTTATAGGTCTGTATGTCGCTTACAAATTTGCACAAATTTGTAAAAAATGTTAGTGGATATTGTTTGTTTACAAAAATAAAAGAAAGAGAAAAAAGAGATTAATGTGACAGTTAAATGCAAGAGAATTTAGTTGTTTTTACTGGACAAATTTTTCCAAGTACTTAAAATATTAAGAATAGATTGAGAAATATTTGTAAAATATATACGTAATACATTTTTGTATATGTATTATGAGAATAGTTGGAAATAAAATTTCTGAATTTAGTCGGAAGGAATCCATGGCCAATGCAAACCATCCCTTTAAAATTGGCCGGAATTGGACACGTGAGCGTGGTAAATATGAATTTTTGCTTATCTGGAGAAGGGCTAAAAGTAAAGAGTCTGAATGACTTTGCAATCAATGAATATCTTCAATTAGAAAGTGGGTGGAATTAAACAATTTCAAATTATCGAAACTATTTTCTTATTTTTAAAGTAATTGCCTCTCACCGCCGTTCGTTCGTTTATTTCCATTTAAAAATAAATACTTCATATTTAATTTATGGCCATTATACCACAAACATTTTTTAAATTATCATATTTAATAAATTTAATTCAATACAGTATTAAAATATTTAACAACAAATATACATTTACGGCATACTTTTATTCTAAATAGTTAATAACAAGAATGGTTTTGTTAAAAAAATAAACATATTTCAACTCTTAAAGCCCAGAATATACATACAAAATTACTTAAACAAAAGTAAAAAAACGTTTTTGTAGTATATGAGCATAAATAAATAATTTGTTATAGATTTAATAAGAAATTTCAAACAAAAGAAGTCTCATTAATAGCCACAAATGCTAGTATTTACGTGTATATTTGTATGTACATATATACATACATATGTATATGTATGTATACGCCCTAAAATACTACAACATTCTCTTTTCCTTTAATAAATCATTACAACATCGGATTCTTTTTTAACACATTTTTTTTCTCTGTCCCTCTGTTGTTCACATACATTCAATCTATAATAATAAATTAAAATTTACTAATAAAAAATCAATAACTTAAAAAGAAAAA
The DNA here is from genome assembly GCA_963576795.1 of Metopia argyrocephala. Classification (NCBI taxonomy): domain Eukaryota; kingdom Metazoa; phylum Arthropoda; class Insecta; order Diptera; family Sarcophagidae; genus Metopia; species Metopia argyrocephala. The sequence continues at coordinate 15,911,325 of OY756208.1, read as the reverse complement.
AAGAAAAAGGCAATAGAAAAGAAATGAAAGATCTTCATGAACCTTTAAAAGTGACCCTAAACTTATAGCATTCTGTAAATACTCGTAGCAGAAGCAAAGCATTAAATCGAAATTAAAGTCTAATATTTTTTGGAATCCATCCAGAACAAATGCAAGGATGGCTGGAAAGTACGTAAGAATATTGTATTAAAAAAAAACGTTATTTGAAACATCTATTCTCAAAAAATTAGTTTGTGTTCTGAGGATATTGGTTTTTATTTTTTTCATTTCAAAACTTTAGTTTTATACCGATATCAGAATGTACTTGTCTCTTTACCACGCTGACAAAACGCTTTGTGATATGAACCAAGCCAAATTTATTATTGTTTATTGCACTACGATTGATATGAACCTTAAAATTCTAAAGGTCTTTTTCTTTGCTGCATGAGAACTAACGATATCAATAACTATAGTTCAACAACTCTAAATGTCAAACAGTGTTGACATTTCAGTTCAGTAATGCCACGTTTGCACGACTATATGAATCACTTGGTTCGGTCTCTGAACCATACCGTTCACACGATGGTTTAGTATTGAATTTTAACATTTCTTTTTTGTATTTTAGCTTGTTTTTATGTTATAATTTATACATGTGTAATATTGTCTGTTGTTCTTTATTTTATTTTAATATGTTTACGTTTTTTTGTAATGAGGCCCAGCACAGAAAATAAGCGATCCTGCTTTAATGTGAACCGCAATCGGTTGCTGTTAATTGATTATACAATGGCCAATGTTATACCTTCACCACTGAATAATCCAACAGCAATTAACCCCAAGAAGCCCGCACAATAAAATTTAGATTAGAGAAGGAGTAAAAGATTATAATGATGTTAGATATAATTCTTAGTTACTGCTCCTCAACTGCCTTTCCGGCATGGGAGACCTTACCAGAGAGCTATTGCTCTCCTCCAGCTTAGCCAGTTGAGTCCTTGCAGTGTAAGCCTCTACACCACCATAAGGTGATTATCCCACGTAGTTTTACGTGTTACAATATATATATATGTATATGGGCAATTTCAAAAATTTTGGACATTTTGATTTTTTTTTCCAATGACACGAATGACGCTTTGGTCACGTGAAGGGTGATATTTTAGCAAACCAAAACAGTTCGCGTTAATCATTTATTGCAAACGGCGCGAAAGTTATGGAGGTTTTAAGTTAAAATTTCTTTAAAAAAAATTTAAAGTTAAATTTATTGGTTTATTTTAATAAATGTTCTATGGATGCATGAAACTCATTTCAAATTCATCAGTGCAGTCCAAATTCATCAATGCACTGATAAAATACATAAAAAATATCAATTATAATTAAAATTCCTTAACATTAAAAAACGCGAATTTTTGCAAAAATATGAATGTTTCACCGATTGTTATAATATGTGTTTATACAACGCATAACTACTTAATTTATAGAAAAACAATATTTTAACTTGCAAATTTAAAAAATAAAAAAAATTATATAAGAATTATTTTTGAGGTTAGGATTTTTTTTTGATCTGTAAAATTTAAAATCATGAAAATTTTGTAATGCCTATTCGGTTTTATTATTAAGCTTAAAAAAAACTTTCATTTGGTGTCAATCGCGGCGGAATCTATACATAACTGCAGATGTCACAAAGCAAAATGTATTTGAAGAAAAATGCCGCTGTACCTGCTAAATGTGGACCGAATTCAACCGTATTTTTATATGATCTTTAGTTCACCGCCGCACTTCATTTCCAATACTTTACATTGATTTTAAACCACTGATTAACTAAAAAAACGCGAAACAAAATTATGAAATTTCGCAAAAGTTTTATTTTCTTTATAAAATTTTTGCGTTTCAAAATATTTTAACGCCTTCTTGACGTTGAGGTGCCATTTACTAAGAAGTTTAGATCACGCAATACATAAACCAGTTTTAAATATGATTGCAAATGTCAGGCGCGAAAAACTATCATTTTTGACAAATTTACGCCAATTCTATAAAAGTTTGAGGTCATCGTTGTCAGCAACTAGCAGCCTGACATCGACGTGATATGGCGCAAATTTTAGCAAATTACACCATCTATTAAATACTGTTGACGAAATGCAATTTTCTTGAACGGCGCAAAAACGCTATAGAAAAAACTGCGAAAATTAAAAAATCGGAAAATTTTGGTTTCAAAAATGAACGGCTGTACAACTTTTTCCCAAATAGTAGTATTGGCATAACTTTTATAGTGTAAATATCTACAAAGTCTAGTGACTTTATTTTATATCAGTGAGCATCGGAAGTTTAAAACTAAAAGTAGAAAAGTGATGAAATATGAAAAAACTCTTCTAAATTTCAAGCCTTTTTTTGAGTTTTTCGATATTTGAGTGCCCATAACTTTTAAAAATAAAGAACTGATGGTCTGAAATTTTGAATTTCCCAGTTTTCTAGTGTGGCCTACCATTCCCTTTTGACCGTTTTGGTCAATTCGAAAAACTGGAGAAATAATAAGCATCTGAACTCAGTTTCAACAAATGTTGAAAATTTTTGAAATTGCCCATATAAATATTTATTTCTAGTTATTATTAAAAAAATAACTATTTTATTTGCTACGAATTTTTGCTTTGACTCGACAGATAGTTCAGATAAAGTAGCTAGAAATTATTATAAAAATTAGAGGTGATAGCAAATTTTCCTTAGACCTTAACAAGATTCAAAATGCAACACAAAGGTTAGGTCACAATTTCACGTTGTTTCAATCAAAATTCGGCCGTCATCCTCGAATTGAGACAATATACAACAAGCATACACTGGAATTTTTTACCTCCTTTAAAATAAATTTAGGCTGGTTAGAATTTTAAACATCTTGCTTTATAGAGGTTTTGTAAATATAAAAATAATTTTATAAATAATTGAATAAATCATGTCGTTTGTGTATAAGTTAAAGATTTCTTTTTGCCGATACGAAATAGCCAAATTTTAAATAATTTAAAATCTTGTAAGACTCCAGATCAGTAGTGCTATTTACTAAAAAAATTTTAACGACAATTGTTTGGTTAAATATTAACATGCTTATACTGCAATTAATGCAATGCAAAATGCCAAAACTTTTATTTAAAGTACGCAAACGAGATTAATTATAAAAATGGAATTAAAAAAAAAATTTGTTAATTTTGCCTACTAAATAAGCCTGGTTGGCAAGCAGTTTAGTTTTAAAAATGGAACAAAGGTAGAGATGGATAGGCAGTGATAAAAGCAAACAAAATTTCAGTTTATTAAAATACCACCAAGTTTATTAAAAAGCAGCAGAAACTAGACAATTAAGTCCTAAATAAAAAAAATAAATAAAAATTCTTGATTACAAATAATTCGGAAAGGATAGAAAAGTGATAAAGAGAAAAAAAGTCGGCTCACTCATTCACAATTCACACACATCAAGTAGATGTGTGGGGGGGTCGTGGTATAATGGCTAGAGCGCTCGCACAGAAACTCAAGCCACCGGGGGAGGTTCAATCCTAACGAAGGATAAAAATTATAAAATATAATTTGCGGTTTTCTAAATTATAATTAAAAAGAAATAAGAAGTCCCCCCCCCCTTCTTTCAAGAAGTCTATTTTCTAGAAACTGCTCCCTAACATTTCTAGTCTATTCTATCAGAAACGAATGATCAGGAGTACAGCGGCCCCTTCCGGGAAGATAACAGCTAACATAATGCAATGCACAGATTGAGTCCTGGTCTTAAAAAAGAAAAAAAGAAAAAGACTATTTTTTTAGATTTAGTTTCAAACCTGCATTTGCTTTTAAACACAAACTGACTATTTCGTCAATATTCAGTTTTTTCTTGATGGTACGATTTGTATCACTTTTCGTATTGGTCTTCATCGAAAAGCTCTAGACTTGACGAGGCAAACGTGATATACATATGTAAATTCCGACTTATTTTCTTTATTTAACTGTATAAAGAATTTAAATAATTTATATTTCCTGCCAAAAGTATTCAAGAAACGTAATTATAATCAAAAGTTTTTAATCATTTTATGTAGGGTGTTAAATAGTCGAGTCTTTTACTTACTAAATTTTTGTTTTAACATACATATTTTAAATAAAGGATGTTTTTTTTGTTTTCTTGTTTTAAACAGAAACATTAAAAACAAGAACACAACACAAGATTTTTTTAACATTTTTGATTAGCAGTTTCAAAAACCAGTCCAGAAATTTAATTATAATTATTTGTGAACTTCTTTTTTAAACGTATAAATATGAATGTGTGAGAAAAACGTAAAGAACTAAAAATAAATTTAACCCAAAATCATAAGGAAAGTTAAACAACAAATACAAAAACACAATACTTATGCACGAAAATGTTAAAATATAATTTAAAAAATAAGATTTTCTATACTGTGCCCGTAGTTGTACAGTGTATTCGCTAAAAAATTTACTAAATCTACTAATGAAGGGAAAAATGTCTACAGTGTCTTTTAATACGAGATTTTACCGTAATTAGAGCTGTTTAGCCATGGTCATCAGTAACTTAAGCATAGAGTAAAAATAAAACATTATATTTTATGTAAAAACCATCAAATTCATTTATTACACAGCATTCATATCTCTGCCATGGCTTTATTGTTATCATGCTGTAAAAGAAAATATTGTACAAACGTGTTAAAATCGATTTTTAAAAACTGATAAAATATGACCCAAAAAGTCTTTTCTTAAGAAATTCCAAAAAGTTTGTGTTTAAATAATTGCTTAAACAATTTAATTGTCGGAAGTTTTTCCCAAAAATACTTACAATGTCAAGAAGTCAAATTTTTTCAACAACTTTTAACTGAAATATTAAAACAAAAATTGTAACAAGAGAATATGAAAAAATTATAAAAATAATCTACCTAATTAGCACTTTTTAAAATTAAAGGAAAAAATGCAGATATTGTTGTTGTTGGAGTTCCAAGATTTTTCAAATTAAAGCTATCACAAAGACATTATGTAAGGTGTTGTCAACAGCAGAATTTTACACCTTGTATAGTAGTTGTAGATAACAATTGAGTGATATTATCAAGCTTTTACTGTTTCATAAGGCCAGAAAACTACAAGCGACTACCTTCGCGGGCAGCTGTTACCTATAACGCCAGCCTAGCTTCTCACAGCTCATCAATTTTTATCCATGAGTACCATGAGACCTACAATTTAATGACGACTTCGAATGACAGACTAGTGAAGTTTGTTCATGGCAATCACTTAATTTCAGAGCTTATGCCAGATGACTGCTAAGAGGTGGTCGCCGAAAGAATATTGTTTTTTATATTTTTTTCTTTGATGATATCAGCGACACTACACCGAGTTAATGATATTTATCACCCTACTGCTTATAATTAATTAGAAAATAATTAATTAATATTGTATTGTATTTTGAAAAATAAATAAAAATTTGTCTTTAGTTTTTAATAAAAAGAGGCTAACAAAAGTCGTAGGAACACGTTAGGCAAATATTTGACGAAAATGATGTAAACACTATACTGTTGTACAAAAATATTTATCGTTTTATTTTTTATTGCTTCCAGTTTGATTTTTTAAATATTATTTAAATATTATTCTTTTTGGAAAAAAAAAAATTTCAACAATTTTTAAAGACATGTTTGTATAAAATGAATTTTTTGCATAAAATATTTCCATAAAACAGTGTTGATGTTTTTGTCATTAAATATTTGCCAAATGTGACCAAACCTTAATATGTACATACATATGTATGTATGTATTTAACTTTGAATATTATTTCGTTACTTCTTAATATTTTTCCTTTCAATTCTTGGAATTTTATATGAAAAATATTATTTTTATAAAAGAGATATGAAAAACTTATTAATTTTAATAATATATAAATATGTCATCATGAACCAACATAAATATGAAAAACTTTTATAGGAAAATTAATAAAATGCATACAATAGAATTTAAATACATACATACATCTAAACCACAAAAACAAACATTTGTATGTACATACATATATAGTATGTTTACAATACAAGTATTTTGCTTGTATATCTAGAATTTTAATTAAATATTTTAAGAGGTTAAACTTAATCATGCCAAAATGTGTCTCTTAGGCACATATTCACTTTTAATACACTATAACTTTCTTAAATTAACTTTTAAGCTTCGAATACTCCTTAAATTCATACTTGAAGTTGTTGGTTCAGGAGTAAATAATTTTTAATAATAATTTTATTTTTATTTGCTATAACAATGCTTCATTAAAAATATTAAAATGTTCATTATTTGGTTCCGAAAAAAATGGCAGTTGTAAGTTACGTTCCAAAGAAAAATAGTGTATTTGTTTTTATTTGAGACCAATACTAAGGGGTAAACCCCTACTAAATGCAGTGCATTGTATTGGAATTCTTAAAGGACAGTACATATGTAAGTATTTGATCATTCAAAGGCAAGTGTTATACCTTCACCCTTTAATGATCAACAGCAATTGCCTCATCGTTGAATTTTGATTGTGTGGTAAGTGTCTTCGCTTAGTAGGTTTAGCTGTTATCTGCTGCTTCCCAATAGGTGGCGCTTTTCTCCTGATCATTCGTTTTATTTTTTTGTTTAAGATGGAATGTCGGGGAGTGGTTTATTTGTAGTTGGTCTTCTTGGAGGTTAGCGGAACCTCTTATTATTAAATTATAATTTTGAAAATACCGCACACTAACTTTTTCATTTTTCATCTTTGTTGGTATTTGAACCTTGGCCGTTTAAGTTTATGTGCTAGCGCTCTAACCACTATAGCACGCACCCCCCCTCCTCCCCCACATAAGCAAGCCAGAAATTATCATTGACGCTTAATTAAATCGTTGACCTCTTATCCAATTTTATAATTTTTTTTTTATTATTTGAGACCAATACTCAGGGGTAAGCCCCTACTGAATGCTGTGTATTGTATTAATTATTATATTATTGTTAAGCGCCTGAGGAATTAGACAAATTGCTGAGAATTGAACATTCAAAGGCCAGTGTTATACCTTCACCCTTGAATGATCAACAGCAATTGCCTCATCGTTGCATGTTGATTGTGTGGTGAGTGTGCCTTCGCTAAGTAGATTTAGCTGTTATCTGCTACTTTCCAATAAGTGGCGCTTTTTTGCCTGATCATTCGTTTTACGTTGACACTGGTTAAGGCGGAATAGAGTGGAATGTCGGGGAGCGGTTTCTTTGTAGATGGTCTTCCTGGAGGGGGGAACCACTTATTTTAAAATTATAATTTTGAAAAAACCGCAAACTATCTTTTTCATTTTTCACCTCTTCTGGGATTTGAACCTGGGTCCTTTGAGTTTTTGTGCGATCGCTCTAACCAATATACAACGCACCCCCCAATTTAATAGAGAAATGTCTGCATATAAAAATAAAAAGCAACTAAGTACTTCGAAAAATATTTGTAAAAGATTTAATTCAGGAACTTGTGGTTTCAAATATAAAAAAAAAATTAATTAAAAACAATGTGTCCAATATTAACTCTATACTTTGCGAAGACGTGTCCTCCAATCAACAAACATAGGTCAACGGTTCTTGTATGCTTTATATGTAAAAACAAATAGTACATGCATCTTAATAAAAGCAATAATAAATTATGAAAGATAAAATAAGAAAAACTATCACCTAAATTATTTGTATCTGCATTCGAGGCACATTTTGACTGGATTTGTCACAATGCCATACCAATGTCAGAAATATACTCGTAGCATTAACTCTAAAATAGATTTGTTTTGCAATACTATGACGTATTAGGATTTTCAAATTCTTTAAAAATGTAACCACAAACAAATTTTGGCCTCTAATAAAATTTTAACTAAGTATTTTGAGTCAATACACTTTTGTTAATCAACTGTGATATGTGTTTACGTTTTAAAACTTCAAACATTTGTGATAACTTTTGAATACTGAATACTTTAATTATTTCTTTGCTACTTTGTTTTTTTAACAATATGTTTTGTTGTTTGATATTTTTATATTGATGGAATTAAAAGCGTTTGTTTTGTATCTTTTTAAAAGGTTTTTCTTTATTTTATATAGAAATTAATATAGTTTGAATTTTTCAAAAAATCCCAAAATCCTGATATACCAAACAATTTGTATTTAGCTGTTTGCAAAGAGTACAACTGAACCTCATTGTTTTGGGTTTTTGAGTTCTAAGTGATAAGTTTTCTATATTTCCTTTAGAACAAACTGCTTTATTCAATACATTTTAAATATTTGCAAATATTAGCAATTAGTAAGATCACCTTACCAGTAAGCAATGGTTAAAAAGTATTTCTATATGTATGTATGTAGAAGTATATGTAGACGAAAATTTAAATCTAAACAAAATACAAGCATGATAAGACAGTTGAAATTTGCGTAAATATAAATGTATATATGTATGTTTAATTTTAAGTTTATTATCTTTAAAAAAAACAGGTTGTTTGTATATTGTAATAATATTTTCAACGATATTTTATTCAATAGGCAAAACTATTAAAACACATATTACTAAAGCGATAAACATTAAAAAAATACTAAAAATTAAAAAAAAATGTTTCTCAAATGAATAAAAAAAAACCCTTTTGGATTTACCACAATGTGCAGTCCATACTTGATTGAACCGAATTTAACAACTTGCCGAGATAGTCAAAGTTTTTTATCTCTCGTCTAATCATGCAGTAGCGTGATTAGTTACAGTTAAGACGTGTATGTGCCGGTATACTCTATAATATTTAATTTCTTTTACACTCCATATAAATGAAGTTTATGTCTTGCGTCCGCATTTTAAAATTGATTTACTGTATAAGTATGCTCACTGTACCTGGGACATGGACATTCTAATATACATACATAAATATATTTCTTTTAAATGTATTAAATGCCGTATTCAAAAAAAAATTATACGTTTATTAATTTGACAAATTTGTAAGTGAAATAAGTGTTCAAATATGCCCTTAAAAAAAGTTTCACATATACATTTGTACATACAAGGATTTTTTTTTATTTAGGTTTTTAAGTTTTTATTTTTTACATTTCCGCTAAAAAATTAATTTGAAATTAATGTAATGATTTGTTTTTGAAACATTTTCAAAAACTTTAAATGGTAACACTGGGAAATTTTTAAGTGCTTGTGTGTTCGCATATGTTTCCTTGCCATATTATGCTGCTGAATTGACATAATAACGACACAATGAAAAGCTCCTCAGCAAAAAAATGAAACACACAGTAAAGGAACCGCAATAACAATAATATGTAAAAGAGAGGAAAAACAAAACAAAAATTGATACATAAAAAGCACACAAAAGTTTGTGCGCCAACCTACCCAAATATTTATATTATTGTTCTACGTTATCGATGACTTTGAAAAAGCAAACACAACTACATCTCAGCAATTACAGCCAAACAAATATCTCAGAGCCTATACAAACACAAATAAACTTAAATTAAAAAAGAGAAATATTAAAGCAAGAGAGAGAGTTATAAAAATATTATAGGGGAAATTATTAGATGTAAATACTCGTAAACATTTGTAACAAAAACAGTGTTGTGGTTGTGTTTTTATTTACTATCTTATATACATATTATTATGTGCGTATGGATGTATGTATGTACATACATATATTTTTTGTCACAAACCACAATAGCCATATAATTTAGTATAGGCTCTTGTGTGTTAATAACATTCTTAAAAACAAACAAACAATATAAATTTAATGTGTTCGAGGCTCTAGGTTCGAGCCCCGGGAAAGTTCTGATCAATATTTTTATAATTTAATTTTTGTTTCGTCAGAAACGCTTTATTTAAGATCAATTTTTTTTTTTTCTTTTTTTTTTTTTTTTTTTTTTTTTTTTTTTTTAGTTCTGATCAATATTTTTATAATTTAATTTTTGTTTCGTCAGAAACGCTTTATTTAAGATCAATTGATCTTAAATAAAGCGTTTCTGACAAACAATATAAAATTTACATTTTATTATTTGTATATTCTAAATGTTCTAAACTAATTCATATTAATAAGAACAACACAAAACAATGTTGCCTTTTTTATGTTTACCCTTTACATTGTCAAAATATTACATTTTGTTTTAAATTAGCTTTTATATTATCCGTTAAAAAAAAGCTGAAGTTAAACGAGATCAAAAAATATATTTAGCCGATTTACCGGAAATCGTCTATATTTTTAAAGTCATATAAAACTTATTATTTTAAAATTTGTAATTATTATAATCGAGGATGTATAAGTATTAAGGTTATAAAGAAAAGGAATTTCAAAACTGAAAAGATTTTAAAGTTGAATCAATCGGAATTGAAATCGATTTCCATTACATATCAGATTATGTCATTTATTTATTTATTTCTTTAATTACCAAATGACCCAGTAACACGCAATACCATAAACGTAAGTTTAATTATTAACTAGCTATTTATGGTATTCAAGTTTAAAGAAAAATCAATATAATTATAGACATCATTAGAGTTCTTGAATAATCAAGGTTGGCAACCGAAACGAATTTCGGTATCGGTATCAGCACCGGTAAAAAATTATTTATCATTTCGGTATCGGTATTTTAATTATATTGGTATCGGTATACCGGTATCAAAATATTAATACCGGTATATATACCGATATACCCTTATACCGAAACTTAATAAAAAACTTTAAAAAGAAATATGTATATGTCGAGTACATATATGCTTAAATTGTTAATTCATTTATTTCAGCAAAAGGTGGCGCACACTAGTACGGCTTCATACATTTTTGTGCAAAAAATATAAGGAGTAGACCTAGAAACTTGAAAGTATTATATTGACTAAATTAAGAAAATAAAATAGTTTCATAAAAATCAGCCACAGCAATGGATATTTTCACATAAAACCTTTCGTATAAAAGCAAAAGTCTTAAAATTTAGTACATATACATCTTAGAAAAGTTAAAAGACGCATACCAAGTTTCAATTAAATCTGCCACGCACATCACACCGTCATGCACTCTGTGAAGGCGGTATTTTGGTGACAAAAATTCGATTTTTTTAAAACTATTTTTACAAATCAAATAATTCCGTTCCAAAGAAGAGTGTTTCACTGGGGGAAATTCATAATTTATTTGATTAAAAATTAATATTTTGCCTTAGAAAAAGTCTACTGAAGTCACTTAAATATTGTAAAACGAAAACTGAGGAAAATTTTCTCACAGTTCAGTAGCTTGCATATGTCAGATATTTTAATTGATAACTTTTCAATGCCGTTTTTATTGAAATACAGCACTTCCTTTATAATTCGTAGAAATAGTTGTTTAGATTGCGTATGTAATGTAGTAGAAATGACCGAATTAAAACTGCCTTCTAAGCTTCAAAATTTGCAGTTTTTCTTTAAAATAAAAGATAGGTCCGGCTATATTACTGGAACCGAATGAACCCTAAAAGCCTATTCTTTGAATTTAACCAAAAAAAATCCACAAATTTTACAAGTCGTTAAACAAACTTATGAATTTTCTTAAAATGGCCGGGAAAACTGCAGACAAGTCGCAATAAAATCTGTTGCAGAAAAGTGCAACCCTAGAAGTATGCAACAGATTTTAATGCTAATCTCTACTGCCATTACATGATTGTGAAGGAAATTTTTCCTAACTATTTTTAGTTTTTTAAACCGGAATTGTTTAGGGGCAAAAACGGGCAGCTGAATTTTTAATAAATAATTATCTGAGACTTCAGGCTTTAATTTGATATAAGTATCTGGCTGGATCTCGTTGGAGCTCAGAAGATGCAATCCATAGAATCTGGAGAAAATATATATTTTTGGACAATTTTTTGCGGTAAAAAAAAATACTTTTTTCAAATTTAAAAAATTTTTTTATTTGCATATATATCATAAATAACGTCCAATTGTATGAAAAAAATCTTTATAGTGTCATTACAAGAGTATTTTAAAAGCATCAAGCGATAGAAGGTAGCGTATGCAATACGGTCATTTTAAACACATTCACTTAGGTCAACTTTGAATGTCTCTGGACAAAAAAGTAATAAAGATATAAGCCTAATATTTTTGGTAAATGATATTAAGACTACTTAAGACTACTTTAAGCTAGGAAAATCGACTACAATCTGTTTAATAGCTAAATAAAAAATGTCTTTCAAAGGCAATACATATTTGTTCGGAATAATAACACAATTTTTTCCTAGTATTCCAAAATACTTACATATAACAAAATGCATTTCTTATAGGAATAAGCATGTCTAGATGGCCATTTCGATGGTTCTTAACCAACTCGTCAGGAGACTTTTCTAAAATTGGGATTCTCATCTAGTTTATAATATTTTAAACATAACAATAAATCGTTCAAATGAACTATTTTGGAAAAAGCCTCCTTACTTCCGTAAATCGTCAATACTTTTTTTTTAATTTATAATCAGCGGTATAATCATACTGTGCTATCCATGGAAAATATGCTATGGGAAGTGGGAGAGAACAGTGCTTGTGAACATTTGATTTAAACTTATTATATGAGTACCGGTATTCAATTTCAAACGGTATTTAAACGGTATCGGTATTAATAACGGTAACGGTTGCCAACCTTGTGTATAATTTATGCGGTGACATTTAAAATAAAGAGTTAAAAAATTGTAAGCTTATTTATCTCTCAGTAGATATATGGATTTTATTTTTCTTATTAAAAATATTTTTAGTGGTGCAAAGTTTTGCAAGTATTTCGATACCTAAATTTGATTAATTATCGAAATTTAATTTTTTTCTTTGTTCAGTAGACGAATCCATATAACCGTGAATTTTTGAATTTTACGCTTTTTAATTGAAAGAGAAACTTTGCTTCATTTGACAAACATCTCTCAGTTTACTACTCTGCACTCTGAACCAAATTTTTCGAATTCACCCTCCATTAATTTATGATAATATGTCAGAGTATACTGATAATCGCAGTTGACAGTTCTTTTGACATGTAGTGTATTAAAAAAATAATAAAATAATAGATTTCAAATGTGTTTGAAATCAAATTTACCACTAAAACTTTAAGTTTTAATTAATAAGAGAGATTAGATTAAAAATTCAGAATAATTGTAATTATTTTAATAGAAAATTTAAATTGAATATGGGTTAACATCTATTTAGATAACACGCTTTTGTCACATTTGGTTATCATCTTGGGTCAATTTTCTTTTTATTTTTTGTAAATGATCTTCCCTCAAGTATTCAAGACTCGAATATTTTAATGTACGCTGATTATGTGAAGCTATAAATGGCTTACTATTCTCAAGACTGGGCATTTGATACTGCGGAATGATTTGAATAGGTTTTATTTGTGTTGTAAAGTATACTTGATGGATATCAATATTAGTGAAGTAAGTAAGTAATGGTAAGTGAGGCAGAAAATCAAAAAATATGCGCATATAATTAACATAAGAGAATGGTAACACTGTAAGCAAAAAACTAAATATACATACATATGTACATTAGGGTGATAACTTTTTTTGGACAATATTCTCCCCAGGGGTTTTCTAATGGCAAGTATTGTATTAATTAGAAAAAAAACTATTTCAGTTCAATTTGGTAAAAAAAACCTTACGCACCGACAGCGATTTCTAAAATACCTTTAATATATTTTTTAAAAATTTTTTTAATAACAATTTTTTTAAAATATGATTTATACATACATATGTATGTAAGTATGTAAACAAATAATAACAATAAATGATTAAAAATAGGTATTGTAAGATATAAACTTTAGGTTCAAAGTACGCACAAATATTACTGCGTTGTTGATTTGGAATTGTAGATGTTGTAGGTACCCAATGTCTGAGGAAACACTCGTGGGCTTTCGTAAAATTTATTAATGACTTGTTTAACAGTTCAAAATCATTTTCGTGGAAACAGTGGTCCGAAAACCAGATTTGAAACCATGTATCACAAAAAAAAACATATTTTTTTTATATAAAAAACTGCAAAAAAATAGCGGAAATTAAAAGCAAATTTGGAAGGAAACTATTCCATTGACTCGAAAACGGACTTTACTATTGAAATCAGCATGCCTTAATTATATAGATGTGATGGTCAGACGTTAAGGCATCAAAAAAAGTTTTTTTTTACTTTGTTTGATTCAAAAATTTAACGCGTTTGGTGCGTAACGTTTTTTAACGATAGTGAAAACTAAAAACGCAGTTCTTAATATTTGTCCATGCCGTACACGATTTTGTCTGGGGAGATTTGATATTTGCAAAAATGCAAAAAGTTATTACCCTAATGTACATACTATGCGTACATATGCTTAAAAAGTTTTAATAGGTTATACATACATACATACATATCTATGTACGTGGGCTCTAAAATATATATTAATAAATAAATAGTACAGATTAGTAAATATGTACATGTATTATTCTTTAATAAAGTTATACATTTTTTAATGCAAAAACAAAAGCAAAGGTTTTTTGTTATAGTTTGCTCGACAGTATATGTATGTCTCTATGAATATAAATTTACATATACATGTGTGTGTTTAATTAAAATAGATGAGTCGTTGTTTACATTTACATAAAAAGCTCTACTCAAGAAACAAATACAAATATGTATGTACGTATGTATTTATGTAAAAAGAAATTAATATCACATGACATAAGGTATGAATAACTGTGTAGCAATCTACATATGTATGTATGTACATACCTGTACATATATACATATGTATAAGCAGATACCTATTTGATTCTTCCAAAAGTTTTAAAAACCGTATTTTTTTAAAAGTACATTTATAGGTAAAATAAAAAAGTAACAAATGTAAAACAATCTTATCAAATCAAAAATTAGTCTAATAAATTACTTGTAATAAATATTTATTCGTCTATTTTTAAATATGTGTGGATGTATTGCATATGTTTGTATGTATGTATTTCCGCTCATATAAACTAACAGCAAAATATACACAAACAAAAAATCTCAAAATGCCGCAACCAAAACAAACAAAAAGAACAACGATTTTATAGTTGCTGCTTCTTCTAGTTCTGTCTAGAGTCTAGACTATAGAAATTGTAAACAATAATTGCAATTTTCTTTAGTTTTTCTTTTATGTCTTCCCCATTCTCGCCTTCGCTCTGTTTGCAATTTACAAATTAAGAATGACTAAATTGTTTTTTGTTAACAATAGAAACAAACATGCATTATTACCGTTATGCATAATGGCGCGGATCTCTGTAATACAGTGGAACAAAGAATACAAATCGTAAATTGACTTTAATTCAATTTTTTTATGGCAAATAAGCAGAGTTGGGTTTATTGCATTAGATTTAATTTTCCACTAAATTTAGTGGTAGTGGAAAAAATAGTGCATTATCGCCTATAATATTTAGTGGTAGTGGAAATTTAGTGCATTAAATAAAACCATTTTAGTGGTAGTGGAAATTTAATGCATTAAAAAAAACAAATTTAGTGGTAGTGGAAATTTATTGCATTAAATAAAAAAAATTTTGTGGTAGTGGAAATTTATTGCATTAAATAGAAAAAATTAGTGGTAGTGGAAATTTATTGCATTAAAAAAAACAAATTTAGTGGTAGTGGAAATTTATTGCATTAAATAGAAAAAATTAGTGGTAGTGGAAATTTATTGCATTACAAAAAACAAATTTAGTGGTAGTGGAAATTTAGTGCATTAAATAAAATAAATTTAGTGGTAGTGGAAATTTAGTGCATTAAATAAAATAAATTTAGTGGTAGTGGAAATTTAGTGCATTGAATAAAACAAATTTAGTGGTAGTGCAAATTTAGTGCACTAAATGAATCGATTTTAGTGGTAATGGAAATTTAGTGCACTACTTCTGAATGATTAGCGGCTGGCAATATTAACAGTCCGCGCCATTAAAATCTTACCTATGGTGAACTGAATAATATATTACATTTGAAAGTACTAAAATTCTTATCAAAACAATAACAACAATTATTTACTTTATACAGGCGGACTCAGTAAATTAAGAAAATAACATTCACAACAATTTATTTTGACATTGACTTAAGCTATGTATGCATATAATAATATTATATCTATATATGAAGGTATATTAAAACGATAGTGGAACTGAGGTAGTGGAACTAAATTTCCATTCCACTATAGTGCCAATGGAGTTATATTCCATTACCACTAATTATTCAAAATTAGTGCACTAAATTTCCACTACCACTAAAATCGATATATTTAATGCATTAAATTTCCATTGCCACTAAAATTTTTATATTTAATGCAATAAATTTCCACTACCACTAAATTTATTTTATTTAATGCACTAAATTTCCACTACCA
This sequence comes from Metopia argyrocephala, assembly GCA_963576795.1. Taxonomy (NCBI): domain Eukaryota; kingdom Metazoa; phylum Arthropoda; class Insecta; order Diptera; family Sarcophagidae; genus Metopia; species Metopia argyrocephala. Next base: position 15,895,030 of record OY756208.1, on the reverse strand, counting down.
CTAAATTTGTTTTTTTAATGCAATAAATTTCCACTACCACTAAATTTGTTTTTTTTTAATGCAATAAATTTCCACTACCACTAAATTTGTTTTTTTTAATGCAATAAATTTCCACTACCACTAATTTTTTTTATTTAATGCAATAAATTTCCACTACCACTAAATTTGTTTTATTTAATACACTAAATTTCCACTACCACTAAATTTGTTTTATTTAATGCACTAAATTTCCACTACCACTAAAATGTTTTTATTTACTGCACTAAATTTCCACTACCACTACTAAAATGGTTTTATTTAGTGGTTAACTATTTCTATCTGCATTTAGTGGTGGCTGCAATAATGCTGCATTAATACTAAGTGGTTTAGTGGTAGTGGAAACGATAATGCATTATAAATTCAATGCAATAAACCCAACTCTGCAAATAAGGACTTGAAGTCCACCTTATTTTTTTTTATATGGGCGTAAATTTTTAAACTCTAAGTTACTTCAAATCCCTATTGTTAAATTGTCCGGTGAGAGTGATGATTTTTTCAAACAATTTTGTTTCGCCAGAAACGCTTTAAATAGATTAAAGCAAAATTCTATTAAGAATATTGATTGCTTTTTGCAATGATTTTTTATAATCAAAGGAGAAAATGATGTACGCGAAGGAACTGTTCACAAGCCGAACTGAATATGTTTTCCAAATGTATTTTTTTTTTTATTTATAACTGAGTTGGGAAAAAACTTGTAATCCTGATTCATCCAAATGGGCCAATTCACACCAGATTGAGTATGCTGAAACAAAAAGAAAGCTTATAGGCAATAGAGAAGAAGAGAATGGTTTTTTGTTGGCCAAAAGTTTAAACCGGCTTCAACCCCACATTAGCAATACAAAACCAATACATATTCATATTCTTTTATGGATCGTCGTAGTGTTAACATACATACATAACTAACCTTTACAACCATGTGTCAGGATTACGGCCTAACTTCTCGTAGCACTCATATTGTGTGTGTCAATTTTTATCCATGAGTACCGGGACCTACAGTTTAATGTCGACTCCGAACGACAGACTTGAGAAGCTTGTTAATGGCAATTAGTTCTCTCAAAGCTTTTGCCAGAAGACCGCTGAGAGAATGATTCTTTTTTTCATATTTCTTTATTTTTTAAGATATCAGAGCTGGGTGTAGAACCCGAGGCTCGTGTCTTAATAAGTCAACACACTAACCACTAGACCACGGCGACTACTTAACATCGTGAAATAACATGTATTAGTTCATTATGTGTGCAATCAAATAAAAAAAATCAGTAGAAAGCTGTGTATATGTACACATTTCATGCTAGATTAACATACATCCACTGTGTATCGAAAGAAAAAATATTGTTCGCTTTAATAATGTTCGGGGGGAAATTGGCCCATTAGATAACAATTACAACAGTGCAATAATTGAGAAAAAAAGAGAACATGATAGAATGTGTTGTGACAAGACTTCGACTAAGTAATTACAAAGTATTTAGGAAACAAATGATTCGAATATAAAATTTCTATAGAAAAGTGTGAGTTAAATATGTAGTTGATGATTTTCATGAACATGTACAGAACACAAAAAACTCTATTGAGATTACCGTAGCTGTTGTCGAAAACATGCTTAGTTCGGCTGGTGTACATTTCCTTCATTTTTTCCTTTTATTAAGAAATAATTGCAAACTTATTAAAATTATACTACTTTTGAAACGAATATAGTCCACTGTATCATTTTTTACGTCTATAGCAAGTCTACTTATTTAAAATAAAATACATATATGTATACCTATTCATATGTACATACATACATACTTATACAAATGTGTGTATAGGTATAGGTGTATATATCTCTATAAAAATTGAGATTATCATGAGCATTCCTACAATTGCAATTCTTATCGTTTTACTTTTCATTTCACAAAACGACAGTTTTTCTTGAGGAAAATTAAGTAACCAGAAGCAGAAACAAAAATAAATAAAAAATACGAATTAAAAAAAAATTTATGAAGCTCATAGCAAAATATGTCATAAAAGTCTATTGAAGAGTTAGTGAGTGATACAATAAAAGGGTGTCATATTTTATCACTTTGTTTTTAAATGAGTCCAAGTGTCTGTGAGTGTCTGCAATAATCGTCTCAGTATATTTGTTTGTTTTTAATCCATACAAAGTGATGCTGCACAAATAATTTATTAAGACAGACAGATACACAATCATGTGGGTGGTGTTAGAAATACAAAAAAGTGCTACTTTTTCTCAAGGAAATTATTTAAATTGTATCAAGATGAAAGCGAAAACATTCTTTTATTGTTAATCGTTAAGAATTTCATTAAGATTTTGAAAACAAAACTAAATACATACAAAGTAAACTATAATTGAAATGAATGAATAATAGTTGTGTTCGTAATTGAAATAATTTTTATATACAACAATGTTTTTAATTTGCCAATTTATTTAAATGACAATATGTACATACAGTATATAAAACATTTTAGAATTTTATCGATATACATTAGTATGTATGTTTGTACGTATATTAATTTGACAAGGAATTTTGTCAGTAAGATTGTAATAAAAACTTCTATTGCAGTAAATTTCCAAAATTTTGAGATAATTTGAGAGTATTATGTATTATACTATTGCTATCGTTAATTGGCACGTACTGAACATAATAACATTGATAACCAAATAAAGAAAAATAGATCTTCTGAAATATACATTTTGTTTTTAAAAATTATATTAAAACTCATTACTGCTGTACTGTTTAGATTAAAAAAGTTTTCAGACACTTTCCACTTTAAAAAATGTATAATTGTTTTTTCATATCAACAAAATCAGGTAAACTGCGCTGAAAACAGGTTACGAATTATTTACCGCGGTATTTAAAAATCACTATTAAAGTCACGCTGTGGGAACTCGCCGTAGATACAGACTAAGACTTTTTCGTGATTTTTTTTTTTTTCGTACTTCAAAAGCAGGAGTTTATTTTTTGATAGTGAAGAGAGTAGAAAATTCAGAGGGTTTAAAAAAGTCCACGAATTCTTTTAATCGTTGTCCTTCTATTTCACTTGCACTTTCTTTATATCAAAGGGCAATTGAAGAAGAAAGAAACACACATTTTGAAACACATAAGTGAACACTAGAAGATTTTGGATTGATCTTTTAAAGAAAATAAAAATTTGTCAGGGTGTTTTGAGTCATTTTAGTAGTATTATTATTATTATTATCTGGTTTAGACCCAGCACAAATGCAAGACACTGCGACCCATAAGATCTATTGTGTCCCTTTGAGTCTACTGTTTGTTTAACAGACCAACTGCCTTCCTTACGAGCACCAGCAGGTCCGAAACTTTAGTGGTGGATATATCCGTCATTGAGACCATATGTCTCCCTAAATACATCCATCTAAATCTATCAAGAGCCACACATTCACACAATATGTGCTCTGCTGTCTCTGATGCTTGTGAGCATAGTCTACAAACATCTACATTTGTGATCGCCATTCTCATCAAATGCGCTCTCACACTACAGTGACCCGTAAGAAAATCCGTTAGGATTTTCAGGTCTGGCCTTTTATACTTTAGAACATCAGACTCACCCCCAAATCGCGGACGAATCACAGCCTTGGCGTGCCTAAGACCCGACTGGGCATTCCAATGTTCCAAACATTTGCCAGTTTCCCATTCACTAATTTGACTGAGAATAGTAGAAAGCGGTGCTGCACAGCAGGGCTCCGGACCAATATAAGGCGTCGCAGATCCTCTCCTAGCTAATGCATCCGCTTCCTCGTTCCCGCTTATACCACAGTGTCCAGGTACCCAGAACAGCTGCACCCTGTTTCTAAGCGATAATTTTTGCAACGTGTCGTAGCAATGTTTGACAAGTCTAGATGTCATACGATGAGAGTCAAGCGCCTTTAAGACAGCCTGACTATCTGAAAATATATTAATTGTCTTGCCCTTGAGCCCGATATCCAGGTTAATCTCAGCACATGCGGTTATGGCCAGGATTTCAGCCTGAAAAACACTCAATGACTTCCCTAGTGGAATTGACAGGTTTCGATTGGGTCCATAGATGCCAGCCCCTACTCCACTGTCCATTTTGGAACCATCGGTATACCAGTTTAGATCAGACTCACTCCGAGCCAAACACCCAGTAGACCAACATTCCCGGTCCGGTACCTCCACCTTAAATCTCCTGCCAAAGCAAAGTTCCAAAGGCATGGTATCCAAGACCGAAATTGGATTCCTGACCACCTTGTGAAAAATGGCCAGGTTCCTTGACTCATTTCGAGGTGTTCTTACGAACACTTTTGCCGCCGAACACGCGGCCATCCTCATGCCCAATTTTCTTATGGTAGTAGACTCCTCAGTCTTTCTCCACCAAACTATTGCCGCATAAGTGATTATGGGCCGAACAATGGCGGTATAAATCCACAGTGTCATTCTTGGCGATAGACCCCAAGTCTTACCGAAAGAAGGGCGACATGCCCAAAGTGCCCTTGTCGCCTTAGCCTGGACAGCAGAAATGTGCGAGTTCCAGGTAAGTCTTCTATCCAGAATGACACCTAGATACTTAACCTCCTTAGAAAACATAATAGTGGTACCCCTAAAAGAAATACAGTCGCACGTCAGTACAAAAACCGTCTTTGAAGGATTCACTGAGAGTCCTTCTTGAGAGCATCAATTCGAAAAGTAGTATTATAGTGAAAATTTTCTGCATTTTTACTTAGCTGTACGAAGCACTTAATTGTAACAAAAACGTACTCTCTGCTAAAATAGGAAATGTTAACAACTCAAAAAAATGTTTACGAACCTCAGACTGAACATGACTTTCCAGGGCAAGATATACAGGATATGTAATTCTACAATGTTTGTGTGTTGTGCCACTGCCAGTTTTAAATGGTTACTCAAGTTTCCAGCTACAATTACAGAAAAAGCATTTTTATAAAAATGTCGATTATGAATATCATCGGAACTGAAGTTTCTGGGACGAAAAAAAATGTTCACAAGTAACATTTTAAAATGTGTTAATACCTCTTTGGAAACTGTCAACTCAGCTAAAAACGACCCAACAAAATATTATTACCAAATGCAGTATAATTAGTCAATTAACCGAATGCATAAGATCTTTGAGTATCGACTTAAATAGAAATTGTCTAGGTACGGAAAATAATAAGATAACATGGTTCTCTAGATAGGGAATAAATGTCTACGATACCTCTGAAAATCTTAGTTATCCTGTTAAGTAAAGAAGACATACATACATATGTATATGAGATGTCAACTGTGACACGGTTTTGAGAGCTTTATACGATATTGCGAAATATATTTAACTTAGCGTTCTTTGTCTTAAAATTCTTTCATAAAATATTGTCGAAGTAAATGTTTACTATAAAATAACAAAATATATGTTTTCTTTTAAAGTATTTAAAGGAATGGCTTTGAAAAGCTTTATAATGCGTAAGACTACATGTACGTTCTCATCGTTTTATTTGGATCTTTAAATACGAGTACTTGATATTTTTATTAACAACAAAATACAAAATATGTACTAACTCGCATGTACACTCTGGTAATCATTTGGTTTCTTCTTATCAACACTAGTGTTTTGTTCTTTTATTTGTTATTATTTTTGTGTATAATAAAAATAAAATAAAAAAAAATTGAATAAAAAATGAAAATAAACATAAAAAAAATAAAAAATTAGACTAAAAATAAATCCACTTTAGCCTTGAAAATTTTCTTTAACGTCATCCGGTGTCGATTTTCGAAAAACTTTCAGTAATTAACGCAGTTGTTTTTAAATAGCAACTATTTTATGATTATATATTTTTTTATTAGGTTTTTATTTCGGGAATGGTTAATTCTGTAATAACAAGATTTTTTTAGACCTTTTTAGATTTTTTTAGACCTTTTAGACCATTTTTTTTTTCTTTTATTGTTTAAATATTTTTCAAGTACTCCTAAACGAATTGAAATACACAAAATGATTAAAACAAAATATGATAATTTAAAAAAAAGGTGGGTTGTCGAAATTTCGTAGTTATTTTTATTATCTATAGCAGTAATAGGCAATAAATTCTTTCTTATTTTAATTGTCAATAAAAAAATTAGAGACAGATAGACGAGAAATAATTTCAAGGACAGGTAATCTTATCGAAAACCATTAATATTATATTGATTACAGCATACCCATCTGTATTTTTATATGTAAAGCTTATAATTTTATATTCGTTCGTTCTTTTCACAAAATTTTAATCTACATTTTCCAACAAAGCTTCACTTACATATATCCACCGAAATTTGAATTCATTTGAATCATTATCATAACCAAAAGAAAATTGAGAACCAAAATTAGAAAAAAATATGTTACATACAAATATTTAAAAAAAATAGATGTAAAAAAAGTTAATCGTAACGTTTAAGCTCGAAATTTTTAATTTTCGAAACACAAAATAATTTTGATTTGTCTAGTGAGAAAACATTTTTATCTAACGATGCCATAGAGGTAAATTGTTAGACTCACAAAAAAAAAAACGTTTATTATATACTAGCTGTCCCGACAGACGCTGTCCTGTCCAGATTAGAAAAAATTTTTGCGTTCGATTTTTAAAATGCAATTAAAAGAGGAAAAAACTATTTTTAAATTAAAACTTTATTCCTCCTCTAGATCGGGTTGGCATTATTTTAAAACAAATAGGATTTTCCGGAATTTTGAATTATTATTATTTTTTATTGAAACTTAAATTCTTTTACAAATTGTTTTAAGAAAATTTTTAATATCCAAATAATAATAAGCAAATACTTTTTTCAAGCTTGAGCTTTGGAAACAGGTCGAACAATTATATAATTTTTCTGAATTGATTTATAAAATTTTTAATATATAGAGAATTTTTTATTTTTGAATGCCCATAAAAGAAAAGGATACTTATTTTTGTTCAATAAATATATTTTGTGAATTTGAGCCCAAGTAAAAAAATTTAAAATATTACGACAATAGCGCCACTTATCGTTGTTAAACTTAAGAGAAACCTGGCTCCTGACTAAACTTATATATTGTCCAAGTTTGGTGTCAATCGGTCCAGCGGTTCTTGAGTATTTGTAACACGTACCCGGCACAAACGTTTTTATATATTAAGATAAAAAAAGCAAATTATACCAAACATTTTTAATTAAAAAATAAAATATATATCAAATAGTAAATACAATACTTGAAATTTAATTCGCAACAAAACCATATTTATGAAAGTAAAAGTTGGAAGTATTTGCCAAAAGGCACGAACATGAGAGTAAAAGAAATAAACAGAAAATCATTTAAGTAAAGTTAAAATAAATTTTAAAATTAAAAAGCAAATACATAAATAAATAAATGAAAAAAAAATTACAATGAAACAGATGAAAGAAATTAATTTCTTCGGTCTCATTTTCAGAAGATAATTCATTTTTGATGTTTTACTTTTATTATTAATAAATTGTTTAAACAGTTGCTGTTATAAATTCAATTTAAAAGAATATATAAAAAAATAATAATACCGTTTAACCTCTTAATGCTTGCTTAACAGCATATTTAGCAATTTTTTTTTTTTATTTATTTATTTCATTTTAGCGTTTCATTTTACGTCTGGTAAATGTTTCTTTTTATATTCAGAGACTGCAAAATTATAACTTTGATAATGTGATGTTATGAATACGACGGGAATTTTTTAAGAGTACCTACTCGAATAAATTTTATTTGATTCATGGTTTTTTTAATTTTTGTTCTTTTTCTTTCATCAAACATTGTTCAGAAGAAATAGCAAAAACTTTGAACACAATAACAAACAACGGTTATGACTACTTATACTATTGTACTCATAAAATAACAATTACAATAAAAATTATACGTACTTTTAATGTTTCTTTAAATACTTTTCTCTCATCTATTGAGTAGTAGACACTACGTCAGCAACTTTTGTTTTTATAAAATATAAATTGCTTAAATATTAAAAAAAAACTCGTACGTTTTTTACTTAATGGTATACATTTGGATACAAAATTAAAGTAAAAGTATTCTCTTTCGAATTAGTGTGAGTACAAACGAGCAAAAAACAAGTGCTCTAATACTACCGCTGTCATTTTTTATTAATATTTACTACCCGGCAAACACACACACACAGCTATTTTAAGCGCTTTTTTTTGTTATTGTAGAGTTTGTTTGCTACACTCAGAGTTGTCATATTGTAAGATTCTCAATCTGCTTTTGCAAGTTTTTTAAGGTGCAGAAAAGATTTTAAGTTTTTTTTTTCTCGAAAAATTTTTTTTGTTTTAATTCATGAATCTAATACATACATACATACATATTAGTGTGTCCCAAAAAAAAATTTTTTTTGTTCCCCCACCTTTTTTTGAAAGCTTATAGGGTAAAGTATTTTTGTGATTTTTTTCAGATTTTTCGGAAGAGGTTTAGAGGTCGCTAAAATCGAATTTAACTAAAAAATCGGGGTTGCTCGACTTTTTTTGAATTTTGCGCATTACTCGGTCTATTAGCACGATTTTCTTTGTTACTAAGTCAATTTTTTTAAAGAAAACTGTTCAAACTTCACTTCTCTGTGCAGATATTATAAGTTTCGGTAATATTTTTGCTCATTTGAGTACCCTTGAAGTCATTTTTTTGTAAATTTAGCATAAATTTTAAAAATAATGCTTTGTAACTTTTAAAATTTCTATTGAAGTTAAAAAAACTAATGATTGAGTTTAAAATGTGGGTAAATTCTGAGTCATTTAAAAAAATAAATATTGAATTTGCTCTTACCGTTCCAAAGTTATGCCCAAAAAATCTAGGCAGATTAATTCTCATACCCAAAAAAAAAATTAAAAAATTATTTTGTTTATTAGCTTTCAATTACACTGGTTTACAGCCAAAAAATACTAAGAACGCCACAGGCCTAGATAAGTTAACTGGGACCTCCTGAGCACGAAAAACGCTTTCATGATTTTTTCGCAAGTACCGTTTTTTAGATAACGGTACTTTTGTGTTTTTCGGTGTATGGCCCCATTCAAACCCTTGTGGAGTTCAACCAAAAAGTCCGATCGAGATAAATGGCATATCGATGGAAAGGTAATTGAATGCCTTTTCCGTCGATATGCTGGAAAATTCTATCTGAGAAGAAATCGCTGAGATATGGCACCTCAAAATTCAAAAATTTAATATTTTTTACGTTTTTTTCAAAATTTTTCATTTTCATTTCAATTTTTTCCTACGTTATGTTGAATATCTGGAATGTTTTATTCTTTTACCAAACGGCTTATTTAATAACCAATATTTTAAGCGTATTTTGAAAAAAAGCGGATGAAAAATAAAGTTTTTATTAAGGATTTTGTGGAACGACAATATTTTCATTTTCATTGCTCACACAGTATATTCGACGTAAAAAATTTAAATTAAAATCACGAATATACTGTGTGAGCAATGAAAATGAAAATATTGTCGTTCCACAAAATCTTTAATAAAAACTTTATTTTTCATCCGCTTTTTTTCAAAATACGCTTAAAATATTCGTTATTAAATAAGCCGTTTGGTAAAAGAATAAAACATTCCAGATATTCAACATAACGTAGGAAAAAATTGAAATGAAAATGAAAAATTTTGAAAAAAAACGTTAAAAATATTAAATTTTTGAATTTTGAGGTGCCATATCTCAGCGATTTCTTCTCAGATAGAATTTTCCAGCATATCGACGGAAAAGGCATTCAATTACCTTTCCATCGATATGCCATTTATCTCGATCGGACTTTTTGGTTGAACTCCACAAGGGTTTGAATGGGGCCATACACCGAAAAACACAAAAGTACCGTTATCTAAAAAACGGTACTTGCGAAAAAATCATGAAAGCGTTTTTCGTGCTCAGGAGGTCCCAGTTAACTTATCTAGGCCTGTGGCGTTCTTAGTATTTTTTGGCTGTAAACCAGTGTAATTGAAAGCTAATAAACAAAATAATTTTTTAATTTTTTTTTTGGGTATGAGAATTAATCTGCCTAGATTTTTTGGGCATAACTTTGGAACGGTAAGAGCAAATTCAATATTTATTTTTTTAAATGACTCAGAATTTACCCACATTTTAAACTCAATCATTAGTTTTTTTAACTTCAATAGAAATTTTAAAAGTTACAAAGCATTATTTTTAAAATTTATGCTAAATTTACAAAAAAATGACTTCAAGGGTACTCAAATGAGCAAAAATATTACCGAAACTTATAATATCTGCACAGAGAAGTAAAGTTTGAACAGTTTTCTTTAAAAAAATTGACTTAGTAACAAAGAAAATCGTGCTAATAGGCCGAGTAATGCGCAAAATTCAAAAAAAGTCGAGCAACCCCGATTTTTTAGTTAAATTCGATTTTAGCGACCTCTAAACCTTTTCCGAAAAATCCGGTAAAGTATCACAAAAATACTTTACCCTATAAACTTTCAAAAAATACTGGGGGACCTATCAAAATCGAAAAATTTTTTTTTTTTGGGACACACTAATACATATGTATGTAAATTTATTCATTTTTTTAAATAAAAACGTAATTCGGAATTCTCCAAAAACTTATTTGTGTAATTTTTGCCGGTCATATTTGATTTGGAACTTACTCAACCAACATATGAACAGTGGCGAAAGGTGATTTTGCACCAATCATTAATTGGAGAAAGAAAATATAGAAATTTTAGAAATATATATTTTTTAAGTAAGACATTGTAATAGTTGTGAAGATTTTTTTTAAGTAAATTAGTTCCTGCAGTTTTATCGGTTTATCTGTCCATTGCCAACATCGAAAGAAAATTCTCCCAATTATTATATATAAATAAAGATAAAATTAGAAATAAATTACAAATTTCAGCCTTACTCGTATGTGGTATTTTAAGCAGAGTTGGGTTTATTCCATTGAATTTGTAATGCATTATCGTTTCCACTACCACTAAACGACTTAGTATTAATGCAGCAATATTGCAGTCACCACTAAATGCAGATGGATATAGTTAACCACTAAATAAAACGAATTTAGTGGTAATGGAAATTTAGTACACTAATTCTAATTGATTAGTGGTAATGGACTATAAATTATTGTAATTGGCAGTATAGTGGAATGCAAATTTAGTTCCATTACCTCAGTTCCACTATCGTTTTTAGACCCCTTCACACGGTATGGGTGCTGGTTGGTCGTAACTCTGAAAAACGTTTGAAATGTCCACATATGTATATATGTATGTATGCATATAGCTTTCTTTAATACATTTAGCTAAAACTATATACAGTTTTAATGTTTTAAATAAGAGTTGAAATAAAAAGGTTTTTTTTCTACTTAAAGACTGCAAAAAAAAAAAAACAAAATATGACAACTCTGCCTACACTACTAGATTGTTTGTTTGACTGATTGTTAATCAATTGTTAATGACTTTGACTTTGTTCCTCTCAAAAGCAAATACTGCTTGGCTAACATTTGCTTGTGTACGTGTTTGAGTGCGTATGTATGTAGCTAGCACTGATAGCTGCTATACAAATAAACTTGGTTTTTTTTATTTTCTGCTAAAAACAATTTTTTTTAACATATACATACAAACAAAAATTTAATGAGTACATACATATTTCTGCAAAACAAAACATAAAAACACGAAAAACTTGAATATAACTCACTCTCATAAATACAGAATAATGCAAAGAAATAACAAACAAAAATAATATGAGAATAACAATGGAACAGGGATGCCAAATTATTTCTTTTACAATAACGCAAAAATGAACCTATCCAAGGAACATATACTGCTACGACTAGCAAAAAAGAAATTGTCGTCTTGATTTTATATAAATAACGACAACTGAAGAAAAACCAAAACGCCTATGTATGTATGTAGGTTCATAAACACCAAAATATTGGAAATGTAAAAAATAAAAACTGTAAATTCCTAAGATAAAATAAACACATTTTGACCCCAAATCGCTAGCCACCCATTAAAAGAAGGGATATGTAAATCTAAAATGTATTATACACTTATGTATATACACACATATAATTAATTTTTAGCAATAGCGGGTAAACATGTATATTTTATTGTTGAATGTTGAATGTTGAATTAAATGCCTAAAATCACTATTAAGTCTGTAGAAAAACTCTGAATAATATGGTCAAACGCAGCTCTTTAACATGCTTACATCGCCAAAGAGTCGCAGGGGATCCCTAAAAGTTTCACCGTTCTAAAGTTGCCATACCAAAATCATATAGTGTTAGAAACAGCACAGGAAGTGAACGAACTTCCTCTGTTCTGTATGTTTCCGAGGAAAAACCTGGAGATGCCTTCCTTGCTGACCATCATTTTGTAACAGAAACGAGAGCAAACATAGCAGATTCACCTTAGATTTCCTAATAAACTTTTTACCGAAATATCTACTGTTCTTCGTTCTTTGCCGTATTGTAACATATTTATGTTCGTTTATTTTTACTCTCTATTATAACAATATATTTCCATAGATTTGGTCGATTATTTCTGGCATATCAAAACAGTTGTAAATCTGTATACACATGTATAAATAAAAAAAATATCAAATTAAGAAGAGTTGCAAATAAGTAAACACTTTTTATGTTACTTAAGCAGTTAGGAGAACAGTTTATTGAGGTTTGTCTATAAAAGAGATACTTAAATGCGGTACACACAATCGAACATGACTGGTAGTTTTGCTCAAATTTCTCTTGATCGAAAGGGCAAATAAAAAAGTTCATCAGTCAATTATAACAAATTTTGTGTGTACACAAAACCTTCAGTTAATATTAATTTTTTCGTACTGTATACATCACATTGCAAATCAGAAAATAATTTTCTCAAGAAATTTATGTGTTTTTATGATATACAACTTTCTCTGTAGGACATTACATGTGTACATGCTTTTCTCTTGGCTACCCAATGCTTTCTTAATTTTTTTTTTTTTTTTGTTCTTTTCTTGTTTAGTGCAATAATAAACAGTGCGCATTAAGGTCGAACATGAATGATAGTTCGGTCATTCAAAACTGATGAATTTTTAACTGTAAGTCAAGTTCGATAGTATCTGCCGCACTTAATAAGTAACTATAAGGAATTTCTTTCTGTTCTGAACAAAATTAAGCCTTGGAATATTAGAAGAAAAAATTCTTAAAAATATTAAATCGTTATGATTTATATATGTATTTTTACCCAATATTATCAAATAATTTAACAGATCTTATTCATTAAAAATTAATTAATTAATAAATTGTTTTTAATTTAATTCTTATTAACTTATGATAATATATTTTTTTCGATTTTACCTATTATGTGCAGATTTAATTACACAAATTTCAAGGTTATGGTAGCACTGCAAGAGAGTGTCATAAAAATAAAAACATAAAAGACCGCCGCGGAGACAGCCGCGCTAAATATACCAACATGCGGTGGAAAACCTTGGAACTACTCCACTACAAAGTGAATAAAAAAAGCAAAATTTAGACAGGGCTAGTAACCCTACACATACACACACTTTACAATACTAATTTTATGTTAAATGTTTTTGTTTTTTTTCTCTCTCTCTCTCCACCTCTTTTGTTATATCTATTTTTATTTATTTTTTATGTTTATTTATTTTTATGATTTTTTTTAATATTTTTTGTTGTCGATTTTATTAGTTTCTTTTTTATAGCAAAATTCATACACAGTTGTTGTAGTGATAAATACTTTATTTGGATGTTTTATTTTAAGTAGAAATTCAAGAGTTTTTAAATATTTTTTTTTAGAATTTGAACACCTTATTAAGCAGAAAATACATATATTGAATAGAGCATATAAAACAATTTTACACACACGCATGAACACTATGTGGCAAAAATTTCGGCAAGAAAAATTAGAGAAAGAGAAAAACACTTGTTACTGAGAATTTTCTTTTTACATTTTTTGAGTGTATTGATGTATAAATTTAACGGTATTTATTTACGGATACTTAAATCGTTATTACTTAAAGTCGCCATTTTTCTACTGATTATTAGGTTACATTTGAATAGAATTTTCTTTGCTTTGAACTTTTTTTTTAATTTTTATTTTTGCCAAGGATTTCAAATAGGTAAAATTCTTTTATTTTTAGTTGTCTTTTTCGACTGTCACCGACAAATCGTTAAATGATAGCGACAACGACCTAAAACACATAAAAGTTATGTGCGTTATTATGTACACGAAAAGAAGTGTTGCCAACTTTTACTATTAAAAATTTTACCGGAAAAGCAAAGAGTGCGCATTTTTTATATACATAAGCAATAAATTAATTTTTCTTATTCGTACGAAATTAATGATTTATTAATTTTCAGTCACAAACTAAGTATAGCTTTCACGAATTTTACCAACTTGAAGTAAAATAGTTTCCATTAATTCCGTTAATAATAATTACAACGTTAAAATTGATTACTACTAGTTCCTTAAAAATATTTAATTGATTATGATGGAAAAGCAGTTGGCCATAGGGACATGCTTTTGGAAATTATCCGTGATTCAGAATATAACTCAATGCAATCTGTATTTTTTTTAATTTACTTTAGAAGAGTCCTCTAAAGTCTTCTATCATTCACATTTGCATCTCAAATCAAAAGCTTTTTATCTCTTCTTTATTACTTTTTCGGTTTTTTAATTTTATCTTTCGTCTTAAGCAAATACAAGTGAAATTGAAAGGCTAAGAGTAAAAGCGAAGGATAAAAAGTTACATAATAAAACTCCTACGTTTAACGCATGAATAAATCATCCAAAAGTCAACGTCTGAATCCAAGGTAAGTAGGAAAACAATGTATGAATGAATTTTATACATATTATTAACCATAATATTATAAACATTTCTGTTTATTTATGACACTCAAGTAAATAAATGTTATGTTTTACACCGAAATAAAAAAAAATCTTTTAAAATAAAACTTAACATTTCAATTTTTGCAATTTTAATGGAATGGTACAGAAATATTGGTATTATGTGATTATAAAACAATAATTTCAAAATGTATATGAAGAATATACATTAAAAATAAGATTTTTCACGTTTTATAAACAAGTAAGCAAAAGAATTTGCAATAAGTGAGCCGGTTTAGATGAGAAGATTAAAACGTCATACAAATTTTTTTCTTTTCGACTTACACGAGAATATGTTTTTCTGGTAGGAATGTATACACAGCTTTATTTGTATTAGAGAGTTGATTTTACTCATAATGAAATAGTACATTTTATTCCATGATGTTAATTCTATGGCGATCGATCAATATCTGAATAAGTGCTTATGAATTGGTGTTGTGCTGTGAATGTACTTATATGTACATATCTGTGTTGTGAATATACGGGGTTGTGGATGGTGGAAAAAATGTACCAGCTTTGACTACAAACTATCCTTTTGTACTGGCAGCATTGTTCTCTTCGAAATCTGCCCAGTTAGTTATTAATTTGCATGTTATTTTTTTGTGTGCTTACAGAAGCCATTCGCTTCGTTATACAAATAAGAAATATTAAAATTATACCGAAATATTATTAAACTCTGCAAAAATACAAAAAAAAATCAACTCCCAAAAATCTTAATAAAGTTATGCTTTTTAGAATGCAGTATTTTAAAGAGAAAAGTAAATGCATATACTTGAATGTATATTTTTATTAATTTGATATCCGGTACATCTTTAGGAAACTTCAAGTTAATGACGTAATTAATTGTGCACTACTTGGTGTACAATTTTGCATTACTTCTTATAAAAGAAATAATCTTTATTTCAAATTAACATTTACACACAGTTTAAATAATTTAGCCACATAAAAAGCTGAAAAATTGTAAATGTTTATCTCATAGTCCAAAGTTTAAAATTACTGAATAACAGAGTGTTGACAACACTGGCGGCAAGTGGAAAAGTATAGATTTTAATAAAAGAAAAATAAGAATTCTTGTACATCATACGCCACTTTGTACCCTCATTCTTATTGGATATACACACACAGTAACATGTGTGTATACGCATACTCATTCAAAAAAAATCATATGGAATTTGTTTTTGTTCTTTTCATGATATGTACTGATAATAAATTCGCCTTGGTTTCCTTTACATACATAAATAAAACAATAACAAATATTACAGAAGTACTATGAGAGGGATGAGTAAAATTAACTGGCACTTTGTCCGTCATATACCTAAAAAGTCAAATAGTAATTTGTCTTTTTATTCTTTATAAAGTTTTTTTTTGTTTACAAATTATTTGTATTAAGTTTTTTATAACTATACCTTTGTCCAAAGTTTATGTTGTTGTTGCATGGCATTTACATATCCAAACATACATATGTACATACATACATATTTAAGTATGTACTACACTATATTTTATTTAATCAATTGAATTGATATGTTAATTAAATTTATTCTATTGAACATACACTCATTTACTCATTTTTATTATGGTACATACATATGTACGTATAATTACATGTACAATATAAAATTAACATTGTTTTTTTGTTATTAGTGGTTGTATATAAAACATATTTTAATATTATTATTTATGATATTTTTATTATTTATTATCAATATAATCATTCAGACATTTGATCGTCAACCGATTTATTTTAATCGATACAATCGATATTTTGCTTTGATCATCATTTAAAACACATACACACGCAAACATATAAAATGAAATAAGGAGAGCTAGACAAGAGAGCGAAACTAAAAATTAAGTAAAAAAACACTACGAATAGTTGAAGACGTAAAAAAGAAACTAGGAAAGAAACAGCGCGTTTTATTTTATTGATGCATAATTTTGTTTTCAAAAGAATTTATTAAAACATTACTAAAAAAACAATCTCTCTCATATTTTTGTTTTTATTTTTTAATTATCATATTTTTTTAATATTAATTAATACACTAACCCGGTCTCATTTGTTAAGCCGTTTTTAACAAATTATTTTAAAGTAATAACAACATATCGTTTTTTTATGAACGTTTAGGGTTGATGTCGCCGTCGTTACGTTCATTATTTAAATTTATTTTTCTTAAAGATATTCTCCGCACGACCGTTAAGCATAAAAAATCCGCACAACACACACAACCGCGGCAAACAAGTGTAACAGACTGAATTTTATTTGATTTATTTGTTTACGGCAAAAATTTAGCAACCATTAATTTATTATATTCCTTTTTGTTTTTTGGCCCTGTTCTTTTTCTTTAAAGCTGCTGAATAAATAAAAACGTAATTTGAAAAGAGAAAAATGTTGACATTTGTAGCAGAATTAGCAACAGCGATAAAAAGCTCTTTTGTAGTGATGCCAACTTATTCCTTTTCGGTCTATATATAGCTCTTTTAAAGCCTGGAATGCGAAGTAAACGTTTCGACACTTTTTGTTTTTCTACCAGTGTTACCAAAGTCTTTAATTTTTGGAACTAAATTCCAACAAAAATGTAGCCAAAATGGGAGAAAAATAACTACATTTTTAAATGAAATTTTTAAATAGAAAACAAAACTTATATAATTTTCTTATATTCTAAGTAAAAATATGTACGAAACTTAACGAAAACCTAGACAGTAGAAGACGAAACATATGACATATACCATTCAGTAACATAAATTAAAAGTTTGACAACCTGTTCGAAAACACTGAAATTTGTTAGTGCTTCTATATAAAAAGACGAATATCAAAAACCATTCGTATTCTATGAACAGGCTGTTAGATCAACACACACATAATAAAAAGATGAGTATAATTTTAAATCGATTATAAAATTGTATTGTACATTTGTTTGGCATCCATACGTGTATCTTATTTGATAGTTAGAATCATTTTAGAAATATTGCTGTGAGTTTAGAATAATAAAGAATTTAGACAAAAGAACTTTATTTGGTTTAAATTAAATTCTTATGCCCGTATTCATAAAAACTATTTTTGGTTTATTGAGGGTTTATTTGGCAAGTATTGCATAGAAATTTGTCAAATAAGACCTAAATAAACCTAATATACAGTCGAAACTCTCTATAACGAACTCCTGTATAACGAAGTTTTCTTTATTGCGAAGCAATTATAAGAACACTGTGTTTTGGGTCTACTTTGAGTGTATTATAATCTCCATATAACGAATTTTCATATAGCGAATATTTCCTTATAACGAAGTATTTTTGCGACCGTAACTTCAAGATTAAAGCGTTTTCAATCTCCATATAACGAATTAGGTAAAACCGAACACACGCACACAAAAAAGAAATCGATATCGCTTTGTGTTATAGGTGTTGTTATTGTTGCTCTGTGTGTACTTTGTTGCTTTCACAACGCACAAGCAGAGTCTGATGCTTTGAATCGTTTATTTACCAAAAAATTAAAAGTAGGGAAACCACCGAACTATGCAAGTGACAACTGGAATCATTACCATCTCTCAGATTTCTTGCAGTCGCTATCCATTTGCCTTTGCATTGAAGAAGAAAAGTGGAAAAATTTACTTCAAACCAAAATAACTGACTACTACAAATAAAAAATGTTAAAAGCAACAATATTGTTTTTCTTTTCCATATAGCGAATTTTCTTTATAGCGAAGTAAATATCCAGTCCCTTGGAATTCGTTATAGAGAGTTTCGACTGTAGTTTTTATGAATACGGGCATTAATTTTTAGTTTTATTCTAGTAGAAGTAGAACTTTGTTAATTAAGGGGTTGCACTAAATATAAGATAAGAAAATTGCAATAATACATACATACATACTAATTGGCCATTACAATCCTGTTTCGGGGTTGTATGTGTAAATTTTTATTCATGAGTACCGGGACCTCCAGTTTAAATTCAACTCCGAACGACAGATTTGAGAAGCTAGTTCATGAGAATCACTTACTCTCAGTGCTGAGAGGTAGTCGCCGAAAGAAATATTTTTTCAAACCCTTTTTTCTTTAAGATGTCAGAGCTGGGGTTTGAACCCGGAAGTCTTGTCTTAGTAAGCCAACACATTAACCAGTAGACCACGGCGACTACAAATAAAGTCGACTAAGAATTTTTAGTGGTGAATAAAATCGTGGTGAACTTTATGAAAGAGTGAAAACTTTACTACATTTACCGTAATATAAGAATAGCACGGCATTACTATCGTAGCACTTCATTACCACTCATATTTACGTTTTAGGCTGGCAATAAATTAAAAATTTAATATGGTAAAGATTTGACACAGACAATGTGGCAATTGCTTTTGGAATTTCTATAATTATCTCTTTTACTCTTATGTAACTTAAAGCTTATCTATCACGTTCTTACTATCTCATTTTATGATCTCTCTATTGGAGATGCCATATAGAAGATGTAGAAATCAAAAAATATATATAAAGGGTAAATGAATTAATAATATTTTAAACTTAATACACCAACACAAATTTTAAAAATATTTTAGTAATTTTTTTTCGTTATTTTGTTTGTGAAATAAAAAAATTTACAAAATTGCATTATCTTTTTCGAAAAGCTGGCAATACTGCTAAAATCGCTTTTTGCATTTAGTTTATTCTCTCTTTGGAGGTGTTGTGAAGTGGTTGTGTGTTTTATATTATTTTTGGTGGAAAGAAAAAACTGGAATCTAAAGAAATATCGCAAAGTATTATTCTTTTTTATACATTCGCAAAAATAAATATTAGTTTAAGTAGTTAAGCATTACTAAAATAAACACGAATACATAAGTGTTGTGTAAAGAAAAAAATAAATAGAATAATAAAGAAAATTCGTTGTAGTGAACAAACGTCACTTGAAAATTTTAAAAAATAAAAAAAAACTTGGGAAAAAATATGTCGGATCAAGAAACTAATGGAACATCTAATGGCGACGTGCCAGAAATTGAATTAATTATTAAGGTTTGTATTAAACAGAAATATGTATTATAATATCTATGTATGTACATGCATGTAAAGAAGCACTATCCAAACTATTGGGGACTAAGAGAAAAGGTTAAAAAATTCATATACAGTTAGAGATGAGATTATAAGACTGTCTGCAATTGTTTTTCTCTTCTCCGTCCACCGCCACCACATTCCGTTCTGTTAGTATCAGATCATTTTGTTTTATGACTGCATTGGTTAAGATTTTTTTTTAGTCATGTTTGTTTGATTATTTAACGCCTTTATTTAGTATATTTTTTCCCCCAACACTTATATTTAATATTTTCTATAATAATTTTAAATAAACAAAAATCTTGAAGTTTTTTATTATATGGTGGTAGTTCTTTTCTTATAGCTGAAGGTAAATAAAAACAGGTTTCCTGTTACTGCTCACTACTACGCTTCGCTTCTTCATCATGATCAAAATGCTTTCGTTTGCTGCTTATTGTTGTCGTCATCTTCTGCTGCTAAAATTTTACTGCTGTTATTCTAAATACATATATTGTAGCTGGCCTCTGTTGCCACTGTCGTCCGATGTTGAGCCAATGTTTATGTTTGTTTGCCTAAATTAATAGTGGTTTTCGCCGGATGGCTATCAGCTTTATTTTATTGAAAGTAATGAAAAAAACTTACACATCTCCCTATATTATAAAAAAACTTACTAGATGAAACTCGTACTAATTATACAAAATCATCTAAAACTTAAGGCAGATTCCTTAAATAAAAATTCACTTTGAAATCATGAAACTGTATACAATACCACTATTGAATGTAAAGCTTTATTGATGCCATATTTGCAGAAACTTGCAGTAGTACTGCCAATTGGTTTAAATAAAAAATATTGGAGTTAAATTAGTAATGCCAAGTTTTGCATTCAATAGCGATAGACTTTTGTTATGCAGCAGTGATGCACAACTACTGCATTTACGAATATACCCATAATAATGTATTTCTATACGTAAAATGAGTAAATAGGTATAACAGGAATAATATTGTGGTAGTTGCCCTAATACACAGCTATTCACATAAGAATAGAATTTTCCCATAAGTTTACCGGTTGCAAAAATTGTAAAAAAAAAGTTTCTATAAAAATTAGGAACACAAACATTTTGAGTATATATCTTTGCTTTCAATCATCAAAAATGGAAAGTCTGAATAATTAATCCAATAGTAACATTCGAGTAATGTTCAATAACTCGTTTATAAATCTAAATACATACATACATACTTATGTACATATATAACGGTTTTTTAATTAAACTTGTACTCTTCTAAACATTTTTCTTTAAATAATAATAGTTTCCCTAGAAAAAATAATATAATAAAAAAATAACTACTTTTAAACAGCTGTTTAAAATTTAATAATATAGGTACTTCGTATAATAAAATTGATGCATATTGGTTTGTCAGACTCTTATCATATATTTTAGTACTGTTTTCTAAAAACATACTATATAAAACCATCCAGAGTTTATGCAATTCATGAGCTTCGATTCAATAGCAGATATACGCGATCTAAACTCTGAATTTGATCATTACTCAAAAGTTTTTTAAAAATGAGGATTTTGCTTCTGTATTAGAAATAGTTGACTAGGATAAAAAAAGGATTTCAAATAAAATGTTGAACCATGTACATGCAAACATACATACTTATGTATGTACATTAGTGATACAACTTTTTTATAATTACATCCATACCATGTAGTGCATAAAAAAAACACAAGAACTGAATCATTAGATTTCCGGTATCGTTAAAAAATGTTCCGCGTCAAATGCAATTAAGTTTGGGATCAGTAAGTTCTAAAAAAATGAAAATATTATGAAAATACTATATGGAGCACAATAAATTTCCATTTATAAACTTCAAAACTATACAATCCTTTTGCTTTTATCTCACAAATTAATAGTAAAGCTGTTGTATAATCCTAAAAATTTTAACTATTTGGTTTGTAAATGAAGAGACAAATTTTCAGAAATAGAAAAAAACTAATTATTTTTCTAATGCAATTTATTAAAACCAGTTATTTATCTATAATAGTTTTTCGTTTTTTTTTAACAAATACATCATACATACATACAAATACATATAATGATTTTTGTATTATCATATTATTTATTCTATTCTATTATTTATATTCTATTTATTTATAGATTTTCTAATGCTGTTTGTTACAATTTAATTTAATAATATTTTATATTTCTTTTTGCTGTAAAAAGTTTCTTATATTTTTCCATAAATATTCATGCATATACCTCTATACATATAACATACATACCACCTTATGTACAAGCATACATAGATACATATATACTTAAAAATACGTAAAAGTTGATTAGTTTTTTTTTTGTTTTTTTAAAAATTTCGTTTTAATGGCATGAGTATATTGCAAATGTTTGTTTTATTTATTACCAGTTATTTACAATTTTTATTTTAATTTCTTTTTTCTACATTTTTTCTAACTTATTTTTCGTGTTTATCTTCTTTCAATCAAAAAGTATATTGTACGTTATTGATATTATTGATGCGTCATCATTTCATTTTAACTTAAAATCGTTAATACTAGAAATTCTATTGAATCCATATTAAAACTTATTTGATCTTTAAAAATTGTTTTTTTAGCAAAATGGACGATAAAAGTTGTGCTGTATGTGCAACAAATGTTGTTCGAATGTGGTTAAATAGTTCAGTATGGAGAGCTTAATAGCAAAATAACTAATGACAGGCAAGCAGAGCAAGCACATCAACTAAATGCTTATGATTGTTATGAATTTCATGCAATTTGACCTAAATATGGTGGCTTTATAATAAACTACATACCCGTATGTACATACGTATATATTCATGCCTTGTGTTTTTAATGTTGTATTTTTTCCATCTCTTGTCAGTACTAAAACATTGTCGCTATACAAGTTATAAGACTCGTACAAAAATTTTCATTTTATGTACTCTTGCTCTTGCTGCATTCCGTCATTTAACTCAGCCAATGAGGAGTGAAAGTGAAAGTTCATCAAGTTAAACGTGATAGGAAAAAATTTATAATTGCAAAGAGGAGATATACAAATGATTCTAAGTAGGTTTAAAAAGCATAAGTTGAATAAAATTCATTTTCGTATTAAAATGTGTGAAAATCAGCTTAAATTCTAATCATATGTACTTATACATATAAAGTTCTTAAAAATGTCGCTTGTATTGCATTATTTTTAAGTTTATGGGTGGAAGATGACTCAATATTATCTTTTAAGTTTTTTTTTATTATTTTATACATAAAATTAATTTGTTTGTTTATTTAAGCCATTTTTATTTAATTTTTTGCTTGTGTAAATATTTATTTATCCAAGTTATCCACGCAATCTTAAAACAAAATAACAAACCTGTATTAAATCTTTGATAAACTTTGTTTTTAAGTATTTAACCGAAAAGCACGCAATAGTCATACTATTTTTATATTGTTTTTTTTTTAGTTTTTTTTTTACTTATTTTTTTTCTTATTTTTTTCTTTTCAAGTAATGAAAGTAAATCTAGTTTTTTATTGGTTTTTCTTCTATGCAAGTGTATCTTTTTTGTGTTAAATAATACTGACATAACATTATTTTTCAAATTCAAGTGAAAATTTTTTAATTATATTGAGTAGGTTAGGTAGAAATTTATTATTTTCAGACTATATATGTGGTATTAAAACTTAATTGTATTCAACTAAATTGTAATAAAATAATTCTTTAATTTTCTATTTCTCAAAAATTTCGAATTGTCTTAATAGTTTAATTTGGGATCTAAAGTCGGAATTTTAGCTTTTTTTCTAACGTGAAAAATTAATATGTCTATCAATTGTGCATTTTGTATACCTTAAACGGTGCAAAAATAAATAAAGCAAATTAGCATCTAAGTTCTTTTTAAAACTATTTTTTTTTTAATTATTTTTCAACAGTCGAAAATCACCGTACACATGAAACACCTTAGCTTATAGAGTTTATACTTTGACAAAAGTTTCAGAACAAGTATTTCTAAAGGGCGACACTTAACATTTCGCAGAATATTATAACGAATATTATTTATTTGTATTAAAATTTAATTATTTAAATTTAAAATTTCCTATTAATTTGAGAAAAAGCATAATCATATAATTTAAAATTTTCTTAATGGATCTCAGATATATACATACATACAGTTACGAGCAGATAAATAGGTTCACATCAAAATGATAAATCAATTTTGTTTGACTATAGTTTACATTACAGCAATAAAAAAGGAAAAGTCGGTAATTACTAAAGCAAATACCCACTTTTAATACTGCATCACAATAATTAAATTATTATGTAAAAAATTGTCCAAAATTAAAAAAAAAATTACCGTATAAAATCAAAGAGCAAATAAATAGGTTCACTTTGAAAAATTTGTTAGTTTAAAATGTTAAACGCCAAAATTATAAAAATTATTGTAGAAAACTTTAGATTCAGCCTTTTAATAGAGCTTATTAAAGCAAATACCTCTAAAAATTTAAAAAATGGGACGTTCTAAACATTGTAGTGAAGAGGAAAAAAAGATTATAAAGGATCTACACAGCCGAATTTATAGCCAACGGAAAATTGCTGAAATTCTTGAGAGATCGCAGAATATGATAAGAAATGCATTGCAGCCTCCAAAACAAAAACTTAAAAGAGGTCAACAGCGAAAAACCTCGAAAAGAGACGATGATCGCATTAAGATGTTGTCAACTCGTAATCCTTTTATGTCCGCAGTTCAGCTGAAAAATGAGTTAAAGCTTCCCGTATCAGAGTGGACCATTAGACGTCGTTTAAGAGAAAAAAATTTATTCGGAAGATCGGCCCAGAAGGTTCCAATGCTTAATAACAGACAAAGAAAAAAGCGCATTGAGTTTGCAAAAGTACATGCTGAATGGGCCGGCCCGGAAGGTATAAAAAAATGGAGAAACATACTATGGTCTGATGAATCCAAGATAAACTTAGTCGGACCTGATGGAAGAACATGGGTAAGGCGTCCAAAAAATAAAGCATATGATCCAAAGTACACCACGAAGACAATAAAGCATGGCGGCGGCAACATAATGATATGGGGTTGTTTTTCCTGGTACGGTGTTGGGCCAATATTCTAGATCAAGGAAAATATGGACAAACATCTTTATCTGCATATTCTTAAAGAAGTAATGCTTCCGTATGCCGAGTAGGAAATGCCTTTAAAGTATGAATTCCAGCAAGACAAGATCGTAAAAGAATGGTTCCAAAAGAAAAATATAAAGTTAATGGAGTGGCCTTCACAATCGCCGGATTTAAATCCCATTGAGAATCTTTGGAGAATCATTAAGGACAAATTTGCACCACTCAAGGCTCAAAATAAAGAAGATTTGTGGACAAAAGTGAAGGAAGCTTGGTACTCAATTCCATTAGAGACTTTTCAGTCACTTGTCGAATCAATGCCCCGGAGATGTTCGGCGGTGATTCAAAATAAGGGATTTTCAACAAAATATTAGAAATTTTCTTGCAATTGAACTTTTTTTGTATAAAAATGTCATTCTCTTTTCAATGAACCTATTTATTTGCTCGACAGGCATCAATTAATATATTAAATATATCAATTTTTCTCATTTTTTTTAATTATAATTAAATACATTTTATGTGATTATTTATGTTTAATGTAATAAATATCGCTTTATTGTATATTACCGCTGTTTAAGTTATTTGAAGGCGAATTTATCAAAAAATGTGAT
This sequence comes from Metopia argyrocephala, assembly GCA_963576795.1. Classification (NCBI taxonomy): domain Eukaryota; kingdom Metazoa; phylum Arthropoda; class Insecta; order Diptera; family Sarcophagidae; genus Metopia; species Metopia argyrocephala. Next base: position 15,869,432 of record OY756208.1, on the reverse strand, counting down.
GTGAACCTATTTATCTGCTCGTAACTGTATATAAACACATAATTGGTCATTATAAGCCTGTTTCAGGGTAATGGCGTAGCTTCTGACAGCATTCATGTTGTGTGTGTCACTTTCGATGTCAAAGCTTTTCCTAGAAAACTGTGTAGTACCATCCCTACTCAATACCATCACTATCAAACATTCTAAATAAATACAACATAGCTTATGTAACTAAGGAAATATATGTAATACATAATTGATAGATTAATAAACAGATTCATTATAATACTGGCATTTGAGCTAAACGATAGCAATTGTCTTTTATTTAATAGTACAACTGCTAAGAGGTAGTCGCCGAAAGAAATAGTTTTTCCTATTTCTTTTTATAAGAAGTCAGAGCTGGGATTTGACTCCGGAGCTCTTGTCTAGTAAGCCAACACCCTAACCACAAAACTACGGTTTAGTTTGCTCAGATCTCAGTTGCCCTATTCTATAACTCATTAGGTATAATGATAAAATTTTTAAATTTTTTTTAACAATTTGGGCGTGGGAATAGACAAAATTAAACATTTCATTAGGTGATAATCATGAAACTCTTAAATCGCCATACACGTTTAAGAATTGTATTCGTAGCCAAAAAGCACTAAAGCAATTTATTTTATCTTCTTCTCGTATTTAATTTTCAAATGTAACAACATTGATTTCTTTTCCACATGCACAACTAACGTTTCAATGATTAATTAGTAAAATACTTCAACGCATGGTATTCTTCCTTATCTCGAGAAGTTGGAAAAAGAACAACAAACCGGTGAAAATTTATTTATAAAAATATTTTATCTTCTTTTTTTTCAATTAGAAGAGAAAACTTCCCGCACATTGTCATATGTATTTCTTATAATAAATAACATATCGTAAAATAAAAAATATTTTATATTTTTACAATCTTATCATACATGCTGATTCTATATAATTTTTAATATATCGTCATAAGAAATGTAAACGGACGTAACTACACAAAATTTCGAAATTGAGTTTTTTATTAATTTTGGTTCGTTTTAACAAAATACATATTCGTGCAAAATTTTAGATTCCTACGATCAAAAATGGCGATTTTACTAATGAAATTCAAACGGACGTAACTACAAGTGCGTGTAATTCTTAATGCAAGAAGACACAACTACATACATTTTTATATAAAAACCTTATATACGAACTTATTTGATGCCAATCTTTATTTCTTGATCCTGAAAATCATATAATTTTCATATAATTTACAAAATTTTTGATTTTAAGAATTTTTTTTCTCCTGTAAAAAAGCAAAAAGTGTCCCTTTCATTTAATATGACGATATGTACATACCTACATCCATATGTATGTACATGCATACGTGTCTTTTACCCTTCCTATTGCCGCCAATTTTGATATCTTTTTGTGCTAAGAAGTACATATTTCAAATTGCAACATGCTTTGTATAGAACTTTGGTATTTGTGTCAAACATACGAGTATCAATAGTACAAATTTTTAATTATTTCTTTATTGAAGCCTCCCCCGATAAGAATATACAAATTTTCTTGTTATTATTTAATATTAATTTTATTGCCAAGATAATAAGTATCTATATAATAAACACTGAAATATTGCTTCTAATGTTTAATAGTTTTATTTTTTAACCTTTTTTTTAACGAAATTTGAATAGTTTTAAGCTAATATCTTTCTTTGAATTATTTAAATACATCCCGATTAGCAAATATGTACATATATATGTATATAAGATGTGCGTCACTATAAAGTGTAACACCCATTTTTCTTAATAACTTTTTTCACCTTTAATCAAAATTATTTTTCTTAATCACAATATCTTTGAAAAATGTGTCAGATTTTAAAATGTATCAGTTTGTCAAATTTGACTTGTTAGTTAGTTCACAATGGATAATCAAAGACAAGTAAATACATACATAACATAACTGGCCTTTACAACCCTGTGTCAGGATTACGGCCTAGCTTCTCGCAGCACTCATGTTGTGTGTGTCAATTTTTATCCATGAGTACCGGGACCTACAGTTTTAATGTCGACTCCGAACGACAGACTTGAGAAGCTTGTTCATGGCAAATAGTTACTCTCAGAGCTTTTGCCAGAAGACTGCTGAGAGGTAGTCGCCGAAAGAAATATTTTTTCATATTTCTTTTTTTTTTAAGATATCGGAGCCTGGAGTCAACCCCGGGCCCATGTCTTAGTAAGCCAACACACTAACCACTAGACCACGGCGACTAAAGACAAGTGCATACAAAAATTATTCAAATAATTCAAAAAAAAACCATATTGGAGTTATACAAAAGTTGCCAGAGAAGTCCACGTGACCAGGCAATGTGTTTCCAGAGTGGTCAAAAAGTTCAACAAAGACCTAAAAATTGAAAGAAAGCCTGGAACAGGTAAAGCAAAACTGGTAACGAACGACGCGAAAGCCAAAAAGGTTGAGAAGCTTTTGCTGGCTCTTCCAAACATTTCTGGTCGCGAAGTGGCCCGGCGCGTGCAATGTTCGGAAAGTTTTGTGCGCCGAGTTAAAGCTAAAGCTGGCCTTAAAACATTTAAAGTCCAAAAAGTTCCGGATAGAAATGCTAAGAAGAATATTGAAGCAAAAAAAAGAGCAAAACTCCTCAAAAAAGAATTTTTTCAAAAGTTCGAATGTTGTGTAATGGATGATGAAACTTACGTTTTTGCAGACTTTGCGCAGCTTCCTGGCCAAGAGTTTTATGTAGCGGATAGTAGAGGCAATGTTTCTGAAGAGTTCCGAACTAAAAAACTATCAAAATTTCCCAAAAAGTTCCTAGTTTGGCAGGCTATTTGTAGCTGCGGCAACAGAAGTGCATCGTTTGTTACATTGGGATCAATAAACTCAGATATTTATATCAAAGAGTGTCTTCAAAAGAGGTTGCTCCCATTTCTAAGACAGCACAACATATCAACATTCTTCTGGCCAGATTTGGCAACATGTGACTACAGTAAAAGCGCAATAGACTGGTATAATAAAAATAATGTTATTTTTGTTTCAAAAGAGGCTAACCCACCAAACTGCCCAGAGCTGCGGCCTATTGAAAGATATAGGGCTCTGGTCAAAAGAGAACTAAAGAAGAGTACATCTGTTCCCAAAACCATTACTAGTTTTCGATATAAATGGACAGCTGGTACCAAAAAAATCACCGAAAACACTATAACATTGCTTATGGATGGCATAATGAATAAAATAAAAAATTTTATAAAATTAAATTAATTTTTAAATAAAATAATACAGAATATAAATCTGTAATAAAAATGCAAAATAAAACTGTTTTATTTTTAACTCTAGCTTACTCCAGTCCATTTTTATTTGACTTTTGATGTGTTACAGTTTATAGCGACGCACATCTTATTTGAGTTTGTTCCAATTTTTCTTTAATAAGGACTTGTCTTTCTTTTATACTTTTTGATTAGAAAATTTTAATATCAAGAAACAAGTAACAAAAAAAAAAGAAAATTTGTTAATCCATTTAAATTTGCTTTGGCAAAAATTAAAAACAAATTGAAACAAGTATGTTCAGAAAAATGTTGTACAAAATATAATAAATAATGCACACTAGGAATTTACCCAAACAATCAATATCGTTTAAAACAGTTTTTTTTTACTGTAAAAATTCACAGAATATATTACAGATAGATAGAAATGTACAGTGTACATATACAAATAATGCCATTCGAAAGTTAATGTCGACTAATATTTAAATATATTGTTTGGTTGTGTTTAGTAAATTTTTTTTTCGTGAAAAACAACTTAAAATAATTATTAATTTCAATTTACCTTTCAATAAAAAGATACAGTCAAGAAAGTTATTTTATTGATTAAGCTGAATGAGATTTCCTTTTAACGTTTAATAAATTTTGAGTTATATCAACTTTATCATTATCAGTTTAACCTTTAAAAACATTTCCCAAGAAAAAACAAATTTTTGTTTATTATACTTTATTTTTTTTTTTTTTGAGTAGGGTTGGCTGTTCGCTTTTAACCGAGATCGAAACTGCCGTTTTTTAGCCCAAATATATGAGAAACCGAAAACCGACATTTTCTGATTTTTGACACTTTGTATGTATGTATTTTTTTTTTTCTTATTTACAAGGCATCAATATTGATACATATCATTAAATTTTAGTCTATATAAATAGATGGCAAGGTAATTCAATAAATTCAAAAATATTTAGTAAATTACATATTTCTTGCCGAACCTACACAAAGGAGTAGCAAAATATCGATAAAAATAAAAGATTTTTATTTAAAAAGCCTTTCCGTTAAATGAAAAACAATCAACCTTATTATTCAGTATTAGTAGAGCAAGTTATATTATAACGAATGTCAAGATGAGTTAGACGGTGATGAAAGTGGCTAGCTATTAAAAACACTCTTCCAGATGTCTAGCAAAAAGGTGATAGCTTTAACGTTTTAAAATAAAATATTTTTCTTTATAGAGAGACTAATAATAAAACCGCAAATTCATATATATGTAATTGCTTCACAACTCTATAGAAACTAATATATAATAATAAAAACAATTATCTAATGAATACGAACGAGTGTTTTCTATCGTCGGAACAAAATTAGCATCTTGTTTATTTTATTATTGTTTGCAAACTAAAATATAAATATATTTATAAGTTTATTTTTACCAAATGTTCCTTTTTTAAATAAGAAGTACCGGAATTGCTCATAAACAAGTTAAAATTCGTATTTTAAGTAAACAAAATTTTAGCATTCCAGGTTGAAAATAACCAAACTGAAATCGGTCGGTTTAAGTAAATTTAAATTTTTTTCATTTTATCGGTTTTTGATAAACTCTAGTTTGAATCGTCAAGGTAATAATAATAATTATTATTATTGGTTTTACTCTTATTGCTGCTGTTGCTACAACCAATATTATTGTTACTGTATAACTTCTTATCGTTAAAATGAATATCTCAAGAACTCGAAAAAAAATTACTGTGGTGACATCATCATAATCATAATTTTTGCTTAAAAAATAAAAGAAAAAAGTCTTTGGTGTTGAACAAAATATTCTTAATAAAAAATAGCAGAAAAACAGAAGTGGAAAAAATACACTAAAGATCGCAAGCACACCACCACCAACATATTGTTTTTAGCTGTTCTTTGCACATACATACATACAAATGTACTTGTATACTGTTTTTTGTTTTCAGCAATGGAATGTACTTACATTTTTAATTGTCTTAATTATATTGTATTTTTTCGCTCTATAAATATCTCTGCTTTTGAACTTTTTTTTAATACTTAAAACCCATCTTCGAATAGAATTATAAGTTTTTAAATAGTAATTGTTTTGTAAAGTTAGAGAATCATTCTTTATTTAATGAATGCAATACGCAATCATGTTTGTTTTTTTTTAATTTACAAATAATTTAATACATGTTTTGTTATAAAACTTATCGCCTTTCTTCCTACAAATACAAATAAAATTGTCTTCAAAAACTAATTCATAATTTTCTTAATAAAAATTGAGTTAAATTCAGTTCATAGAAACCAGTTCATTAAAATTAACATTCTTTTTTGAAATTTTAACTTTGGAAAAAAAGATAGGAGAGATTTAAGATTTGATACTAAAATTTAGACTTGAGGCAAATTATGGCATTCAAAACCGAACGGATTTTGAATTTCATTTTTTTTTATTGTATGTAATTTCGTTCGATATCAAAGTCCGTAATTCCCTTCCTGATATTTAAATTTTTTCTTAATTAGACAATAATTTTATTACTTGAATTCCAAATTTGTATCAGTTATTGGATCCTTTTTATTATGAAAATCTATTTATAATTATTAAATCGGTCTTGAGATCCTTAAACTGGTATTCTTTATGAGAATTTTAATTTCAGTTGATGGCAAGTTAAATAGATAATATAAAAATGAAATATGAACAAATTATATCTTTAGGCAACTACCTCTCAGTAGTCTTCTGGCAAAAGCTCTGGGAGTAACTGATTGCCATGAACAAGTTTCTCAAATCTGTCGTTCGGAATCGACTTTAAACTGTAGGTCTCCCGGTACTCATGAATAAATTAACACTCACAACTGCGAGATGCTAGGGCGTAACTCTGAAACAGGGTGGTGATGGCCAACTATGTTTGTATCTGTGTATTACATAAGAACAAAAACTGTAAGGTGTTATTGCCTAATTCATAAAAATTATTAATAACAAAACCTGAATAAGAAGAATTAATTAAAAAATCTGTTAATATTTCTTTATACTTGAAAGAGATACAATAACAAATATTTCTTTAAATAATTTAATTTCTTTAAAAAATAATCTTTTAGTCTAATAAATCTGCATCTACTGCTGTATCACGTGATATTTCTTATTTATTTTAAATTGAGATTTATTTCATCTATTTTTAATATTTTTTTTTATTTTATTTTTTATTTATTCACAATATTCGTTGTCAACAAGGGTGCTGTGAGTGATGTCATATGACAAATATTGTGTTTTACTATGCCGGTTTTTTCTCATGTTGTTGTTTCTTTTAATTTTACACAATTGTTTTTTTTTCTCTGAAAACACAAAAAAAAAAGAAATATATGTATGTATTAATAAAACCCAGAGAAATGCTTACAAAAACTTCATAAATATATGTATATACATTTATACAAAATTAGTAAATATGTATTAATTGTAATGTTTAGCTAATACAGAAGAAAGTTTAAGGATACAGGGGGTTTGGTCTTATGATGAAAGTAAAAATTTTAAAAGCTATGATTAAAAACTACGATCATATCCGTTCATTGAAAATTGTTAAACGTGAAATCAGTAAAAACTTGGTAATGATTTAATTATATTTCTATCGTTTGAATAATTGGTTTTCTTTAAAAATTAAAAAAAAAGTTAAATTGTCAACGCATACGAGTATACATATATACATGTACATACGTATGTGTGTATTGTATATCCATATAAAAAGCTCTAAAGGCAATACCATTTTTTATTAAAAATGTGAGAAAAAAACAATGTTGAATGAAATACATATAATGTAGATGTAGAGTTGTTCGATAAATTGTATTACATTTATTACAATCTGATTAGAGAATGGGAAACTGGCAAAAGTTTGGAACATTAGAACGCCCAGTCGGGTCTCAGGCACACCAAAGCTGTGATTCGTTGTCGATGATTATGTGAATGAGCGGCTCTTGATAGATTTAGATGGATGTGTTTAGGGAGACATATTGTCTCATTGGCGGACATATCCACCACCTGCTGGTGTTCATTAGGAAGGCAGTTGGTCTACTGAACAAACAGTAGACTCAAAGGGATACAATAGATCTTATAATAATAATAGTATTTCTGTGATGCCACTCGATTGTTGTCTTAGAGCAATCTATGATGGGTTCTAAATTTGATCAGAATATAGGAGGAATATTGTTCTGCTTATATGTACATGAGCAACAATCTTTTCTAAAGACATTCTTTATCTATAAGTGCAACAAAATATTAATTTTTTTATTATTATTATTTATTAATAATAAATTATTGACATTTATTTATTATGTAGGCCTCAACAATCGATGGACGCCGCAAAGGAGCCTGTCTCTTCTGTCAAGAATATTTTATGGATTTATATTTATTGGCCGAATTGAAGACAATCAGCCTTAAAGTGACGACAGTTGATATGCAAAAACCACCACCAGATTTTCGAACCAATTTTGAGGCTACACATCCGCCAATTTTGATCGACAATGGTTTGGCCATATTGGAAAATGATAAAATTGAAAGACATATAATGAAAAATATCCCTGGTGGATATAATCTTTTTGTACAGGTATTAACAAGTTTTTTAACGAGATGAGTTCAACTAAAGAAACTAATTTAAATCTGTTTGCATTTAGGATAAAGAGGTTGCAACTTTGATTGAAAATTTGTATGTTAAGCTTAAGTTGATGTTGGTTAAAAAAGATGAGGCTAAAAATAATGCTTTACTTGCACATTTGAAAAAAATTAACGATCATTTGGCCATTCGTAATACACGTTTCCTCACTGGTGATACAATGTGTTGTTTCGATTGTGAATTAATGCCGCGTTTACAGCATATAAGAGTGGCTGGCAAATATTTTGTGGATTTTGAAATACCGGTAAGCTAATTTTCATTAATTTGCGTTAAAAAACAAAATTTTATAATTTTTTTTCTGTTTTCTAGACCCATTATACTGCTTTATGGCGGTACATGTATCATATGTATCAATTAGATGCATTTACTCAATCCTGTCCAGCTGATCAGGATATTATCAATCATTATAAATTACAACAAATGCTTAAAATGAAAAAGCACGAAGAGCTGGAAACACCAACCTTCACCACGTCCATTCCAATTGATATTTCGGAATAAATATATTTTTGATTAGCCCTTACGCATAGCCAGGCTATACAAGTTGTATTTACTTATATGTTTTCTGGTTTATAATTATTTTTTAAACCCCACCCACTTTTTGAGTAGTGCAAACTTTTTATTTACATTATAATAGAAGAAAAAAAGATTTTTTTTATTATTTTTTTGTTTGTTTCATTAATGTATATTTTAAGGATTATTCAGTGACCTTAATAATGTTTATGCGATGACTTTATTTGTTGATAATGATGTGTAAAGCGCGTTGATTTTTATTAAATCCAAACCTTATGTTCCTTTATTTTTCTAACAAACAGAATTTACTGCTTTCATGTTTCAATACCATGAATAAGTTCAAACAAAATATATGTTTATATTCAGCTGAAAATTCATAATTATTTGGCATTAAATTAATTTAAATTCTGAAATCTTTTCTTATGAATAACAGGCGACTGCAAATGACGTGTACTAACAAAAAGTGTTTTTTAACATTTTATAAAACTTATTAAATATACTTGAATATATACTTTTTAGTTGTATATACACATACAATCACAAACAAACAAACCATAAATAAAGTATTTCTTATATTTGATACTACTAAATATGGTGTTTTATTATGTTTGTGTATAATAATTTATATAGGATTTCCTAATATGACGGGGAGATTCACAAATGGCCCAAAATGTACCGATATCTACTCATGGAAGGAAGGAAGGATTGTTTTAAAAAGATGAGTAGAACATAGCATTGTAAGCGAAAGATTACCACTTACCAAGTAATTTAACCAATTAAACAGATTTGTATATTGAAATTCCAATATGTGCTGTGTTTTACAACAAAATCATCTGAAATCTTAAACTGCAGCACCGCTTACTGACTGTTAGGCAACATAATATTTTATTGACAAGGCAATAACTGTTGACATATCATCTACCTGCCCATCCCAATCAGCAAATCTTTCAAAATTTTGTTTCTTCAATAATGACATTCTAGACGTCATCAAACAATGGTCACAGAGACTCGCCTCCTACCTGGGATATTAAGAGGCGGCCTGGCATACAGACTTGCTCCATCGTGACACAGTTAAGATCTGGCTAGTCCGGTATCCTTAAAGAAACCTTCAACAATTTTTATTAGTAATGAGCTTTATTATAACCAGCATATTTTGGCAATTATTATAAATTTTCTGAATTCCAAATTGGAATCACTGATAAAAGAAATTGATAAGTGGTAATTCAATGGAAAATATGTGTATTTTTAGTTACACAATAATGCAATCGTTTCACTGAAAAATATTTGAATTTAAAGAAATTTCAGCAAATAGTTGAAATTGAAATAGTTTCGCTAGTGTATAGTACATATTCCTTAAAAGATGTTATTCTCATAAGAATACCAGGTTCAGGATCTTGAGACTAATGAAAATTATACATATATATGCATATAATTTTCATAATAAAGATACAATAGTATTTCTAATTTCGGATTCAGAAAATTTATAATAATTATTAAAAGTGTACATACATACATTACAATCTTTAATACTTAACGCCTATGTTGCAGGCTTGCTTTGAAAAGATTTAATAAATTTTACACGACTACGTAACATATTATATTGAGTTGGTAGAAAACAATTCAGAAATAAATTCGTTATAAATCCAGTTACACCCCAGATGCGTTTGTCATCCACTACAAATACTGGTGATGAATAGCCAGTTTTAAATTGTGTATATTTTAATGTATTAGGACTAGCTAACTTTTTGATGGGTATTGTAAAAGCTTCGGCAACTTCCGCTGTGTTTAATTTTAATTCTTTTTCTTTAAAGTTTCTTACAACACCTATTACTGGCATAATAGCAGCAGTATGTGGTGGAGTTATTAAGCTACCCGAACCCCAAATTTCAACACGATGAGAATCAAGACCAATTTCTTCTTTAGTTTCTCTTAAAGCACATTGTATAAAATCTTCATCATTCTCTTTAATACCACCCGGAAAGGATATTTGTTTCATGTGTCTGCTTAGTAAATGAGAACGTCTTGTGTAGAGGAGAGATACGTTTTGCCTATAGGAGAAAAAAACAATAATTTCTTGGTTTAATATGCTTTGAACCAGAAGCTGTAAAGGCTGCTTTTTAAGGCACTTACATATTTTCATCTGTACAAAGAGCTAAGAGAACAGCAGCGAATTTAGAATCACTGTTAGCTCCTCGTAGTTTTAGGCCTACAGGAGGTGCTCGGCTCATTTTCTCTAAACATCTCTGGCGGTTTTCATCAGTCAACAGTAAATTTTCATCTATCACAATGGTTTCTGTTTCGCTAGAGTAATACAGTGTGGGCGCTCTATTATATTGCACACGTAATAATGAAGCTGAAGTTATTAAACGATATCTGCCTAATAACGATGTCATATCGTAATTTAGACCAGAACTTAGTATTGTTTATACCTTTATATCTTCAGCAATTGCATGTTGTGTTTATATGTCTACTAGCAGCTGTGCATTTTAGTTCTTTATGTAATTTTATTAAACTGTCACTTTTGTTACACGCATATGTTTGAAATTATGCTGCCATATGTAGGAGTTTTACTTATAAAAGAATTGGAAAGTTGTTTAAGGAAAAATATAAAAGTATGCCACTTTCTGGTGTTCAGTGTTGTTTTTATAGATTAAAAAACAAAAATATTTCTCGTCTTGCATGCAAATGCATTCAATTAAATATGAAATGTATCGCTTATGGGGATAAGTGTGCCTCTTTAAGGACCAAAGACCAAATAAAGTTACCGTTAAGGAATTTCCCGCTATTATGACCAACACTTATTTGAGATATTGCCATACTGTTTCAAATAGTCTACGACTCAATTGACAGGAACAAAAATAACAAATAATAGTTTTACCAAAAAGGACATTAATTGTTGAACTAAATTTTCCAAAACTAAACATTAATCACCAAAATTGTAAACTTGTTTATTGTCGAGCTCTTATCGAGGAAAACCATGCTGTTGGGAGCATTTCTCGTTGCGGTAACTTTATGTTCAATTATTGTTACAACCAATTCGAGGTCCTCAACTATGTGGAAATTAAATGCAGAAACAGGAAAAATTGAAACTCTTGATGATACAGAGGAAGAGCCAATTGAATCATATTCAGCATTTGATAAAAATATTGTGTATAATTTGCATGCAATGGCAGATGTGTATAATGCAGACAAGACATTTTTTACAATTGTGTCTTCCACGAGTAGTGGCAATCAACGCGGTTGGTTACGTCAGTCAGCTGAAAAATCATTGGAATATTTGCTACAGGCAAGAAAGCTAAAAACTGAAGAAAAACTGAAAGCTAAAGACAAAATATTTCAAACTAATTCCTCCAGTCTGAATATAGAAAATAAAATAGCTGTTAGAAATAATTCGAAAGGTCACAGTGAAACATTAGACTGTGGCCAGCCAATAAACTATACGCACTATGATTATATTATTAACTTAGGAGCACAATATAAGCATAAACAAACGCCTCTTATTCCGGAACCAGATGTAAGTGTATATTTTTATATACGTATATAAATCTCCCAGAAATGATTTTTAATAACAGCAAAATAAAAATACTATGCGAAACATTTAAAAAAAGTAAAAAATTAAAACTAAACGAATATAACGTTTGCTTGGGAAAGTTTTTCTTACATACATCAGTTCAGAAACTAATCCCTTAAGAATATTTTTGAGAACATGACACTCTACACACAGAAAAAGTGGTAGTGTTTGAAAAAGAACTCTGATAGACCTTCGTAGCGGGGTTCGAAAACAAGTTGAGTTCGGCAAGTGTTATACATATTCCTTAACGGATTTTAATTATAATAAGACTAATAATAATAAAATAATTAAAAATCAAATATTATGACTCAAATATGGAATTCAGAATATTTATTATTATACAAAATCATTACAGGTATTTTATGTATAATATTGAGTCTAACTTGGAAAATCGAAATATTTTTGGAAAACGACGAATCGATTATCATAATTTTTAAAAATTGATAGTACAATAGTTGTGTGCCTAAAAGATAATGAGAAATAATATAGTGAAAATTTAGCAACAAGTATCAAGTCAGGAAATATATTTCCGATTCTCACATGAACGCCATAAATGTTCAGGCTAATTTACATTGTTTAATATTATTTTCTCATCCCATCTTTTCAAAGTTCACCAGCAATGTTTCAGAGTTTCTGTACAACGGGCGCAGTGTTTAGTAGTTTTAAACTTAAAACTATTGATTTTTTTATTGTATTTTTATTTTTGTCACATTACTTGTCATACTGATCATATTTTAACCAACACGAATACATATAGTGTAAATTATCACTGTTTTAAATTTTAGGTCATTTATTTTTTCTTACACACACATGATCAAAAAGACCACAGGAATTTTAATATTGAATCGTTAGAGAAACGTTTAAAGCGTTTTAAAAAACAAAATCCAAAGTCGGCAGAACTTTATCATCATATCGGTAACTATTGGCGTATAATTGGTAATCCTGTACAGGCAATTAAATGCCTTAGACGTTCATTAGATTTAGCGCCAGCGTCTTCAGATGTTATGTATGATTTAGCTAAAGTTCTATATAATTTACAATATTTAGATGATGCCATTCATATGGCCAGAAGGTAAGGTTATATCTGTTGGAATTATTTAAAGTCAAAGTTTTCTGTTAATAAATTCCAATTGTTTGCAGATCTATTGAGTTTCAAGCACCTCCTTACACAGCTTGGCGTCAATATTTATTACTGGGTGATATAATGAAAACCTATGGAGATTTACGCGGCTCTATTCACTATTATCGTTTGGCTTTGGAATTAAATCCTACTCAAGAGATAATTTTGAGATCATTAAATGAAGCAGAAAGCAAACCCACGGCCTCGCTACATGCTTACACTATTGTTATAATAGTTATACTAGTAAGTTAAAGAGTTAAGATTAGTCGCCCTAATTTATAGCTAAAAATTTTTTTCAAAAAAATTTTTTTTTATATTTATAGGTAATAATGGTTTTAATTATTATACTAACATCAATGATAGCTGAAGTTCGCAGCGATCAGCAACACCATTATACCAATGGACACTGTACCAATCAAACAGAATCGTGCGATGTTAAACCACAACGTCATTTTAATCGTGCCATGGCAATGCGTTCATTGAAGGGGTTTTCTACATCACGTTCCGCTCGACAACGCAAATATTGAATTAGTGTTAAAAGCAAAGAAAAAAACTCGAAAAATTACAATATATTTATTTAAAAATGCTTTTTTTTATAAAACATCTTTAATTTTTATAATTGACTGTGATAACCTTTTAGTCATTTATGTATGGTATATTCTGGTACTTAAAATTTATTACCAAAGAGAGAATAAATAATTCAAAATAACCGAAATATATTTCATTTACTATATTACATATTTAATAAAAATTTAATTTACCTTCAACGTTTATGTTTTAATTAAAATGTAAACCTATTTGTGTTTTAATCTAATGTACGAAGATATGTAGATAAATATAAAAACGCTGGAAGTTGCCATAAATTGTTTTCAATATTATTTATTAAAATAATGCTTTAGAAAAAATAATAAGAAAAGCACACGAGCAGGATCATTTAATATATATTATTTTTTGTTTACTTAGGCTGTATTGTGAATATTCAAACGGAAAATATCATGAGCACAGAAAAATGTGCCACTCATTGGTCTCAATACGAAAATCTGAGAGAATGCATGTGGAGGATCTTCATCGCACTGTAAAAAAATAAAGTGGCATGTGAGATTATAAATCATAAAATAAATTAAGTGTTTGCTAATTGAGGCCAATAATAAATACAGTACGGTAATAAGTACAAACTTATATATTTAAGCAAATAAAAAAGTTATTTTGTCAAGATGTGAATTGGGTAGAATTATTGAGTTATGCACATACTTTAAACGCATATTTATCAAACTTACTTGTAGACGACCGAGAACATTAATTAGAACACCACCATCATACATAGGTTGTGAGTCTACAGCTGTTATGACACGAGAAATTTTTTGAAATGTAAGGCTCTGCAATGTAAGAAATTATTGTATTAAAGACGTGAAAAAAACAGCGCAAAAAAACCTAACACTTACATTTAATTTTTCCATAATTTTTGGTGCTCCCTGAATTTGCAAACCCTCAAAAGACATAAACGAATCTGTGGCCTAAAAATAAAATTATAGGTAGATATGTAGATTATGATTAAAATCATATTTATTTATCATGTATTTTAATTTGAAATAGTAATAAAATATTGTAAATGTATGTGCCCATATTTAAACTAATAAATGAAGAATACTCAACAGTATAACATTAGTATTCTATATAATAATGGTTAAAAATTTACACTTTTTCAAATTAAAATACTTTTATTATATTTAAATAAGTTAATTTGCGTTTATCCTCCCATAATTTTTATAAACAAAAAAATATAAACAACCAATTTTTGAAAACTGCAACATATGAGTCAATACACGGCATTCCAAAAAATAATTGTGGCTCTTATTAGTGAGCAGCAAATATAATTTTATATTTTAGTATTTACAGCACTCCCATGGAGATGGAACACAGAAACAACGAATTTAGTTTTAAGAATTAAAAAAGAAGACTGCATGGTGTTCACTGCTTACCGCTATCCAAAAATATTACTTTTATTAACTACATATTTGTATACATATACCCTATACATATATGTATAGGTATATTTTTTTTGTAAATTATAGTATATAAATTATTATTTTGCCAGAGTTGTATGCTGTTCACGCCTTTGGTGACCTTGTATATATAACGTGTGCACAATTTTTTTGCAATAGTTCTCTTCTTTGGAAATTGAAAGTAACTACTATACCCTTGTTTTTTTTTTTTTTTTTGTGAGCCAGTGCCAGTATGAAAATGCTTTGTTCTCTTCAAAAGGCAACCAATTTACATTTGTTTACATTTCAAGAAAGCCCAGTTCTATCTTATTTAAATCCTTAATATGGGACCCCCAAGAGACCACACATGGCCGTAAGAGATCCCAACTTTTCATAGTTCTTTAATTTATATATATTTTATTATTTGCCATCGCTTAAGCAAAAATGCGGCTAAAATAAATCTTAATACACCTAAACAAATAGATTTTATAAAATTTTTAATATTTTTTCATTCCATCATAATTTTTTTTTTTTTGCTTACTTGTTCCTATGGTATATTTCATGATATCACTTAAATGGAATTTTTTCAAACCAATTGTCTTAGAATTCACTTATTATCAGTGCAGTAAAAATATAGTAGTCCAATAAATTGTTGGAATATTATTTTTTGACATGATGATTTTCTTTTTCTTCCACTTTAATTTTTTTTTTACTCACGCTATAAAAATTAACCACATTTGGTCGCTGCAGCGGATCATCGAACATGGCATAGTACTGTGAGACAAATCCTTTGCCTATATCCTCGTATTGGGGATTCAACGCCATTTTATTAACTTATATTTACTTTTATAATGGGGAATTTTAAGAAACAATGAAATGAAATTTCAATATTTCTTAATTCTTCTGCCTTGCAAAATAAAAAATTTTAGTAGAAAGAAAAATTCCGACAGTTGCAGCCACACACACGCACTCGTCCCCTTTTTGACGAGCTAATATACGAATAATGCGAATCAGATAATTCGCGTCAGTGTCTTTTTGTGCTGCCAGGTAGATAGAATTTATATTTTGAGAATTTAGCATTTTAATAGGAATGACAATAAAACTAGTCCAGTCTATATTAGACTGTGTGTTTACACGTAGAGATTCTTATTTTTAAGATTGCATGTTTATAGGCGAAGGCGGCGAGGGGTAAAGAGACGAGTACACTCTGTCTTGTACTGGCAATACGCTTTACTCTCTCATTCGTAATTGCACACATGCATACCCACAATTGTAAATAACATACGTGACGTCAAAAATAAGAATTGTATTGTCTGAACGCCGAAGATATTACAAAGAAGAATAAACCAAAATCTTAAAAATAAGAATATCTACGTGTAAACACAGAGTTAAGCGCGTCTACATTACCTATCGATTTCGTTTATAATGTTTGCATAATTCGATTTGTTTCATTGTCAACATTTGCATACAGCTTAAGTTCAAAGAATTTGTGTTACAAATTTAGGAATAGTATTTACCCTGAAAATTGAAATATGGCAATACTATAATAAATGCGCTGCCATATTTTGTGTTAACCGCCAAATATTACTTTCGTGTAATAACGTCCTCAAATAAAAAAACAAATATATTTTTGATCTTCTAAAAAAATATTTATTATTAATTTCAAACTTATTTTAAAACATATTTTACATAGAGATAATATGTTAAATATGCTAAAGGATGCTTATCATAGAACATAACCTTGTAAATATCAAGAAATTTGTTTTAAATTGGCAACTTTGTGAAAAAAAGAAAAAAAAAACAAATACATACAACCAAATAACAACAGTCAGGAAATGTTAAGAAAGGCATTCAACGCATGGTGTGAATCATTTTGTGAATAAAGTAATTAAACTTAATATAAAATTCAGTTCAAAACATCTCGGCGATTAACAGAGAGACGCAGCGATATGGAACAAGTACAGCCTCAATTGCCTAAAGGTTTTAGTCTGCTTGAGACGCAGGTGGCCGGTCATACTTTTTCACCCAATAATACTCTGGTGTTGGGAATGCTGAAAGATAACAGTGTCGGTTGTGTTTTGAAGCCAATGGGTAAACCTCAATGCGGTGAGAGGGAATTAAGTTTCTACGAAAGTATAACAAATGCCACTGACCCTGTGTTAGTGAAAGCTCGTGACTTAGTGCCAAAATTTTACAAACAATTAAAGTTGCAAGTAAATTTTAAAGAGCATACATTTTTAAAATTGGAAGATCTCACACACGGTATGTGTAAACCCTGCATAATGGATATTAAGATTGGAAAACGTACTTGGGACCCCTTGGCATCGCCTCAAAAGCGTCAACTGGAAGAACAGAAATATTTGCAAAGCAAGCAGATCTTGGGTCTATGTTTGCCTGGTTTTCAAGTGTATATTGATGGTGTTTTACACAAATACGGCAAGGATTATGGTAAACAATTAGATACTGCTGGATTACGAGAAACAATAAGTCAGTTCCTGAATTCCAAGCATAAGGGTAGCGATCTTCTCATAAAAGAAGTGCTTCAACAACTGTATCACATACGTGATTGGTTTAGGAAACAAACTATTTTACACTTTTTTGCTAGTTCCTTATTAATTGTATATGACTACAATGCCTTAGAATTAGTACAAAGACAATTTGCACAACAGAATGGCTCAGTCTTGTCAAATGGTGACGGTAATAATGAGGACGCACAACTTTCATATGCCACCAATCATCTAAAAAATAGAGACAACTTAACTAATGACATTATATGTCAAAACAATTTTGCTTTTAATAATGCTCAATACGCTACAAATGCAAGAGATTTCGTTAAAGTGCGTATGATTGATTTTGCTCATGTATTTCCGGCTGAAAACAATCAATTGGATACAAACTATTTATTTGGTTTGGAAAATCTTATACGAATAATTGAAGAAATTATTATTTAAATACACGAAAAGAGACCATGTCAAAATTGCTGGCACCATTTTGTCTTGAAATCACACTTGTTAAAACAAATCAAAAAACTTAACGATCAAAATTGTTAGAATTGGAATCAGTTATTTAAATATTGTTATTTTGTGTCATTCCTTATCATTAATTTCATACACATTTTTACGATTTAATAAGTATTTGTAGTTATGTTTTAAATACCCCATTTATTGTATACATTATGTGTAATTTAGTTCATAAAAAATCTTATTTTGTACAAATATTTATCTGGATAATTAGAAATACACTGTTATATTCCGTGTATGTTTCGATAATATTTCGAACTGAGTTTTTTTTTTAAAAGGCTCTCAATTTTTAAATGTTTATTATAATTAGTCGCCATACCACAACTTTTAGGAAATTAAAAAAGAAAAAAAAAGCAAAAAGAAATAAAATACATCCATATAAATGATCCTTTACAGTATAAATATATGCGTTTTATTTCAAAAAGTTACCCATAGGGCATCTAACAATCACTGGTTCTGGTAATCCAATTGATGACCTAGTTTTAAATAATTTTTTCAAATAAATTCTTTAAATAAAGAGCTCGATTTTGACAGCAGAACTATCTACGTACATATCGTTGGTCTCAGGTAGAAAGGCCCTAACTCGCATTTTTTCAAAACTTACTTTTTTAGTAAATCCAATTCATTTTAGAAATATGCCGCACGTCATAAAGAGTGCTTATAATATTATTAAAAATAACGGCATTACAAGCAATTTTATAGCATTTAATTAAAATTTGTATATTAATAATTACAGTATCTGTTGTACTTTTACCTCCTCCTGTAAATTTTAAATTATTTGAGTTAGGGCCTTTCTACCTGAGACCAACGATATACGCTTCAGATGTTATAGGGTATTAAATAAAAAAATATTTTGATATTTTATATCTTTACATTCTCGTATGTGATGAAAAAGGATTTTGATCGAAAATGAAATGAACAGAAATTTTAAATTGCTATTACTTCGAAATTTGCGTAGATTTGGAATTCCTTTTTTATTCATTTCTTTAAAGATTATTGAAGTTACATCCTTGATTACTTAAATTTTTAACAAATTAAAACATATAGGTTTTATATGACTTTGAAAATAAAGACGCTTTTAATTTTGATCGAAATCGTTTTTCATCACATACCGGATTATTACCAAGGCAAATTTTAAAATTTGAAAATATTTGTAAATTTGTCTTTTCCAAAATTTATTTTTTTACGTTAAATGTATTACTTTTTATTGGCATTAAATAACTAAGAAAAATACATTTTTAGAAATTTAATATTAAATTGAATATTGTTAAGCTTTTTGATTTAAAGAGTGTAGTCAAGTTCATAACGTTCATATTGATTCTTTGGATCATTTGTTATGCGTGGATAACCAGCTATCAAAGCATCTTGACCTCCAATATACAGGGAATTGTAAATTTTCCAGTAGACATCACGAACTTTTCTCGCCGGGTGGAATAAACCTTGTAGGGTATATTGCAAAATTTTAATTGGTCCTAAAGAGACCCGCAGACCTTCAACAGCATCCATAAAGGCTTGTACCAAATGGGGTGATGTTTCAAATATATTTGGCCAAACATAATTAAGCAAATGTACTAGAGCATCTTCGCAGCCGAAACCATAAACACCCAAAGACATGTGCTTGATAGCAGCGCAAGCTGTTTGGCGATGAACCAAATCACGGTCCATAAGAGCATCTTCAAGTAGAGGACATACGGCATAAATGTAATCTTTACCCATCTCACCAATGTATTCAAAGAGGAAAGACAATGATTTGAGCACACCGTTTTGTACATTCAATTCTGGTACTCTATATTCATTCATTAAAGCAGGTAGAACCGTAAATGGTCGACAAGTTTCTGCCACAATAGCTATAGCTACTGTGGTGCATACACGATTCTGGCGTTCTTGAACTTTAAGATTGTTTAAAAGAGTGGCCAAAACGTCATGTGGACCTATAGCTTTCGCAATATAACCGAATGTGTTGACTGTAGCTCGGCGAATAGCCTTTTTGTGAGCCTTCAACAGCTCTAGCAATTCAAAGCATATGCGCATCCATTCTCTTGCGGAGACATATTCTGGTCCTCTGTCTGCTATACGACCCACTAGGTCTATGCAATTTTCTTGTACTTTTTCATGACGATTTTTTAGAATTGGTGTCAATCGTGGCAAAAGGTCCTTAATAGGAGGTGTCATTTTGGTCATACCAATGACATTAACAATTGCCTTTAGAGCTCCTAATATACTACCCAAAACTTCGGGATATTCTTCACCTAGATATTCGTACAAAACTACACCTAAATGGCCCATAAGCTTCTCCTCCTGGCATGTTTTCATAACAATTGCAATACGAGAAATTAAATCCGCAGCCTGTTGTCTAACTTTAGCAGATTTGTTATTTAAGCGCCAGAGAATAGTACCACAAATTTGTGGCAAATAGGGTTTAACACGTTTACCCAACTGGTTAACTATTGTTCCAAAGCCATTTAACATGACTACATCCTCTGTAGTCTGTTCTTGAAAAGCATAAAGAATGCCGTCAATAAGCTGTTCTTCCAAACGAGAGTCAATGTCAGCAGCTCCCAAATTACCCATTATTTTTTCTATTGTTTCCATTACCATTTTACGATATTGTTCGTTTTCATCTTTTAGATCGTCGACAATACGATTAATGATTTCAGAGGCACCCACTTTGTTAGCAATCTCCACAGTGGTGTCAACCAATTGCCGATAATTTCGCCGATCTAAAGCCATACGATGATTCCAAAAGAATTTAAAGAAGTGAGGTAAAATTTCTTCTTTAATATACTGGGCTTCCACACCATCAGTTGCACAACACTGCTTTACTACTTTCAATACAATTTTTTTCATTTCTTCATCAGGAGACTGGAACTCACGAATCAAGATAAGCATTACTTCACGCGTATAATAGTTTGCGTATTCAGCATCCATAAGAGGGATTAAATAACCAATAGCTTTCAGAAATGCAGCCAAACCTTTACCACGATGTGTACGAATACCTTTCCAAAGAGGTTTAAGTACTGAATCGAATGATTCTATGCCATAAGGTGTAGCAGCCTCGGCCAAGGCAGCTATAGCCAAGGCAGTAATTGTACGTACTTTTTGTTGTTCATCAACTAAACCATGTTCAATAATTTCGACCAAAGCCTTCAGATGAGGCAATATGGCGCAACCCATAAGAATAGCAATTTGTTGCACAATTTTTATACCGGTATGACGAGCTTGCCATGATTTTTTTGATTTGCAAACAGCTTTAAGAAAAGGTAAAAGGGAAGGTATACCCAAAGCAGAAGCAACAACAGCAAATGCACGGGCTGTAGTATTACGTACATACTCATCAATATTGTCAATATCGGGACGCATAGTAGAAATCATGGTAGCTAAACCAGCAGCCTTGGCAAGATTAGAAATAATCTCTCTGCCCTCAACACGGGCATAATAATCCTCATCGATTAGCAAAGGTTCAATGACGACTAAAATCTTGTGTACATAAGGTCTAACCAAATCATCCAATTTATATAAAACTCTATCAATGACTTTAACCAAAAGATGTCTTTCCTGATCTTCTAGCGTTGGAGACATAAGCAGAGGTAAAATTTGATTAAATAATGGACCTGCACCGAACTCTCGAGCTTTATCGGTGATTTGACGTAAAGCTGATTTTCGCATTGGTGGTGAACCGTTTTTGATGGTAAGCAACAGTTTCATAATTTTTCGTTCTTTCATTTCTTCTGGCGAGAGAGAATCTTCATCAACATCTACCAAAAGTTTATCAAAGTATTGAGCGTCCTCAGGTTTCATAAATGGCAAATTTTGCCCCTTCGGTTGATTGTCCATAAATTTAGCGTTTTTATCTTCTACCTGTATAAAGAAACCAGCCGGAGTACCAGCTATAGGCGTGGGAGTAGCCATTAGCTTACGGCCTGGAGTACGTAGGGGTACATAACCAGCTGGTGGCGGGAGAATTTTATAGCCGGGAGGAAACATTTGGTCAAGTTCTTCATCAGTGAAAGGTCGATTGCGTTCATCGATTTCCTTTTCCCAACGATAGGCTTGCAATTGTTCAGGTGTCATAGCAGCCAAGGCACCAGGAGTAGGTGTGGCCATAGCCATAGCCTTAACACCAATTGGTGTAGAACCACCAGGCGTTAACATTGGTGTTACATGTCCCGGTGTTGCATGAGGTGTCATACTTGGGGTCATGCTAGGAGTCATAGCCGAAGGTGTAGCATTAGAGGGCGTTTCATCCCAACGCGAACGTCTTTTAGATGCTCCAGGTGTGGATTCAGCAACAACATTATCACTTGTACCTCTATCAGGTTTGGGGGTCTCTGCCCAACCACTGTGACCGGGTGTTTCTCTTTCGGTTTTTGGTGTCTCATCCCAACGATTACGTCGGACCGATTTTTCATGTCCAGGAGTTTCATGCCCTGGGGTCATAGCATGTGCTGGAGTTGCGTCCCAAATACGAGTGCTAAGACCAGGGGTGGCTCCTGGTGTTTCAGAGCCTGTCTTATGAGCAGGAGTCTCATCCCAACGATGGTCTGCTGGAGTTTTCTATGAAAGAAAAAAAAATCAATATAGTATAATTTAATTTAAAGGTTCAAAGTAACTGTAATTCAATTTTAACTTACCTCTTCCCAAGTGGGTGTAGCAGCACTACTGGGTGTCGCTGCTACTTTAGCTGGAACAAAACTATCGCTTACTGTCTGATCCCAGCGTCCACGCTTACGTCCTCCTTCTTTTGGAGGAGCAGGAACAGTTACTAATAAAGTACCTTCCTTTGATTTTTCAATAATTTTTCGTCTCAATTCACTTTCTTCGCCCTTGAGCATTTGTTCACGCATAATATCCGTATAAGTGCGTGAACCCACATCGGGAGTTTTACCGCCTTCCGCAAATGGATCTGCACGTTCTGGAGAAATAATAACTCTGCGGCGTTTTTGCTTATATTCATCTTCACGATCAGCAATTGTCGGGCGTCTGCGGTCAGCCAAAGGATCAACATCCTCTTTACCCTTAATAACAACAAAATTTAATAATTTTTTTATATTAAATTTAAAAAATCTTACCTGTGTTACATCATTTAAAACCGATTTTGGAGCAGTATACGTAGTGCGCTTTTGTGCTACTGGTATGCCCTCATCTTCGTCTTCGTCGGCTTCATCATTGGTTGCAATGGACGTATGATAACCATCATAGCGATTTTTACTTTTACTCCCTTCGTCATAAAAATCCGTATCATAAAAACTTCCACTCTCCAATAGTCCTACACCTTCAGCTGTACTTTTCTGGACTTCCTTCTTTTTGGATTGTATATCGGCAATTTGAGCCTCAATGTCTGAAAAAGAAAAAAAACTTATTACAACTTATTCTCATATTTTAATGTAATGTTTTTTTAACAACTACTTATTTTGAACAATTACTTACCCTCATGCGTACGCGGTATATTATCCATTTTTTATTTTTATTTTTTTTTTCTTGAAAACGTTTACTATTCTTAAAATTCTGTAGTCTGCTATAAAAACAATATGTTTTCTTAGGTAGGGCCAGATCATAAAGAAAAACGAAAACAAATTATTTAGCGTTTTAACTACATTTTTTTACAGCTATGAAAGCCGTTGGTAGTACAGTGTTTGAGATAATATGAATGAACCTTCTATTAAATCAAAGCCGTTGTGTGTTATGTAGTTTAAAAAATATACATTTTGATTATATACGAATAGCATGTAATAATGAAAATAATAATTTAAATGTAAGAATCTAAATACCTTCTAATATATCATTCATAGAAAAATTATAAATATATATTGCTTTTACCTCCTTACCCTTTATTACAACTGTGTGTATTAGCTAATAATTAAATCAGCTGTCAAATAGAAGAAACAATTTCTCCTCGTAATTTATTGTTTATTTCTTGCAAATTACTGAGTTTTTTTTAAGTATTTTTCAAAACTCTAAAAACAATTGGTAAAATTATAAAAAAAGAGAATAAAATGTAAAAAGGTGAAAAGCAAATGGAAGTTATAAAATTAAAATACATATAAAAGCGACATTAATAATTGTACTTTATGTCGTTCTAATTCAGCGATTTTTTAGTTGGGACCAATAGCTTTCTCTGGTAAATTTGTTTGAAATATTTTTCATGCAAAAATAAAACCAGTTGATTAGAGAACTTTGTATGATGTGTAAGACGTTGGACGTAAAAAAAGAAAAATTTTGAAAAGTTTAATTTTATACCAATAGTGAAAAAAAAAAATAATTACTAATTAAATACAACAAATATATGAATATTATTCTTACATACATATAAAGCAAAAATAAGAAAAACAAAAGTGTAATGAATTAAAAAAATACACATTACGCTGTGGTGACTTGCTTTTAAACATATACTGTGCTTGGTTTAGCAATTAAAATTCGTTGACAAAGGAAAACAAAAAGTGAGATAATTAATTTTCTATATAAAATTGTGAAATTAGAGTTAACGCCTATAAAAAGAAAAATTTTCAAAAACTTTAAAACTGGAGAAGTGGAAGAGAACACGCTCCTCTACCAAGCGAATGGATCATCCAAATAAAGGAGGAGGTGGTGGTATAGGTGGCATTGGCAACTTAACACCTGATAAGCCCTCCATTCTAGAAGGTAACTGAACTACAATCAAATGTTTTTGGTTTATTTTCTGTCCGCTTTTACGTCTGTTTACCATTTTGAATGTTGTTGTTTGTAGTAAAGTGCATTGTTAGTAATAAAATATTCAGGGCTGCCAAAGAATTTATTCAACATAAGTAATGTCTTTAGTGCATACGTACTGCAAAGATATGTACATACGTGCATGTGTATATATGCAAATAAATATGTATCACGTACATACATATAAACATTTGCTTAGACATACATATATTATATATATTATATACATATATTTTTAGAATATTTCAATAAATTAATCAATGGAAGCAGAAAATCCTAAATGTTATCTAAAAAAATGGAAGGCTTTATATAAATTAAATTGCTATTAAATTTTTTATTAATTTTTGGATTAGAATGGGGATATATGTACATACATACATATGTATGTTTTATTTTTGTTTAACACAAGATGAAAAATTCCCTTTTCATCATTGCTATAATAATGTGTGTATGTGCGCACAGTAGTATGAAAGGTATTAAAAGATAATAGGTCTGTTCAAGTACTTTTCTATCAGAAACAAGCAACGAGAGAGAAAAAAATTAGTTAAATTGCTCTCCAAAATAATAAAAAATAAATGAAATACATATCGGAGTGCTTAATAACTACTTTTTTAATTGTGAAAATTGTATAGATAATTTGAAAATGAAGTGATTTTGGGCTATAAAATTAATATTTTATATTATTAATACATATATAAACCCATTCTAAGTTTATTTCAATATCGACTGGTCAAACAATGGATTTTATAAACAAAAATTAGAGAGCATTTTTAACGACTATGGACTAAAACAGATATTTGATATATGTACAAGAGTGAATTCAAATACAAGAACAATAATAGACTATATTATAACAAATAGACAAAAAACATCTGTGCAAATAAACCACAATAACAAAATTTCGGACCATGAAACAATGAATATAAATATACAAACGAATTATAATACAAATAATAAAGCGCAATACAAAGAAATAGAAAAGTTTAAATATATATGTATATTCAAGATTAAGTGCATATAAAAATGATAACCATGATGTAAAATTATTTGACTTAAGTATTGAAAGTGCTGTACAAAAATGCACGAAGAAAATTAAAGTGAAGGAAAATAATAACATCCCATGGTTTAGTCGCGATTTAATTATTCTTAAGCAACAGAAAATATCATCATACCAGACTGCAATATTAGAAAATTCAAATGAAGCATGGAATAATTATAAAAAATAAGAAATTTGTATAAAAACAACATTATCTCTTCGAAAAATTTATATGTATGTGACAAATAAAATAAAAAATGCCAAGAACCAAAAAAAAAAAAAAAAATTTGGAGACAAATTAAAGACCTAGTACTAAGAGACAATAAGCCTGTGATAAAATCTGTGATATTTAACCAAATTGAATATAAGGATAGTTAACAAATTGCTTCTCAATTTAATAAATTGTTTGTGGATAGTATAGGCGAAATAAGAGATAGTATACAGAATGTGCAATATATAAGTCATGTATCTGCAACCAATTGTAAATTTAATTTTAGTGAAATATGTATAAGCGAACTTAGGAGATGTGCAAAAATATGAAAAATAACCCAGACTTTAATAAAATAACGATCAAGATTATATTAGACAATTGGAATCTTGTAGGAGGTGCAATATTACGTATAGTAAATGATTCGTTGAAAACGGGAATTTTTCCCGAATCATGGAAGGAGACAATGGTGACTCCCGTTGAGAAAATAAAAAATACGCAAAAATGTGAAGAATATCGACCGATAAATACACTTAAAACGTGCGAAAAAATAATTGAAAAAGTGGTAAAAACACAGTTAGAAAATTATATTGAACGAAATGGACTATTCTCAAAATATCAATCAGGCTTCCGTAAAAAATTTTCATGTGAAACGGCAGTGAATTATATAATAAACAGATGGAAAAAAATTGAGAGAAACAATAAAATTTTGGCAATTTTCTTAGATTTTAAAAGAGCCTTTGAAACGATAAATAGAAGAATACTGATACAAAAATTATATCGTCTATGGAATTAAAGAACGCTGTAACTGACAAAAAATCGAAAATACGGTTTTTGCAGGTTTCTACAATGAAAATAAATTCACTTGCGCCGTCTGCGAAATTAAAAATACCAGTGTATTTGTTCTACTTTTATAAATGTTTTTTGGCTCTGGTGAACATTTAAGGTTTTGTCAGTTACAGCGTTCTTTAATTCCATCGACGATATTTATATTGCGTTCGGGATAAGGAACTTAAATTGAACGACTACAAAAACTGAAAGACAGAGAAATGGGGGCTATTTTAAGATGCAACCGGTATACTTCCATTCAATTTATGCTTGAGACATTGAAATGCTTGAATATTTATCAAAGGCTAAAATTAAATACAATTTATTTTATAAAGAAAATGAAAAAGGGTAATGCACCTCAATATTTATATGAACAATTGGAGTATGTTGGTGAAATACAACCATATTATCTACGCAATTCTAATAACTTCAGAATGCAAAGAGTATCAACAGCAGCTGGACAGCGCACTTTATTTTACAACGGCCTTAAACTATATAACATGCTACCAAATGATGTAAAGAATGAGAGGAATATGAACGTTTTCAACAGGAAAAGTGTGAATTTTATAAAGAAAACAATGTGAATGTAATGTAATGTAATATGAATGTAAATTTTATTTTTGTGAAAGACAGAGTATTGAGAATACTACTAAATAAATAAATAAAAAAAATTTTTTTTTAAATGTTTCTGAATTAATTCGGTTTTTTGTGGCCAAAATAAATTAAGTGAATAAAACTTTTTACTTTGAATATAAAAAAAAAATACAAATCGCTTTAAACATGCGACTAAAAATTTTACCAATAAGAATTTGGAAAAATGTTTATGTGTCAATTTTTTTGCTCTTTTCTGACGCTCTCTCCCTGAAAATTTTTTTAGTTAATGAATATTTTCCAGTAATAATTCGTCGAGCGAGAGTTTAAGTGCTCTATGTGGCAGAAGAAAATCGATCAAAAATAGCGCAAAATACTATGGATTGATTAATATAGAACAAAACAGACACTATTTATTTCAGAATCTGACGAGATAGCCGAAAACGGATTGCAGATTAGAAAAATATGGGATCGAAAACCTAAAGTGGCATCATTAACTCGAGATGTATAAAATAGCGGATAGAGCATTTAAACTCCCGCACGACGCATTGTTACAAATTCGTAACAATTTTTAGATATTGAATAGACCTATTATAATTTATTCTCTGTTCAGTTTTAAACTTCATTTGTTTATATGTATGTAATTCAATATTATTGTTTATAATTGATAGATAAATACACATCACCTAAAAAAAATTTTTTTGTAGGCATATAAAAATGAATGTGGGTTATTCCAAGTCAAGTCAACCAATGGGTGTAACCCACCCCCCTAATTTTATGTTTTTTTGTACAAATATAGTTAATCATAGAACTAAATTAAATACAAAGTTTTGGATCAGTTCCGGAGACTTAAATGATTGAAAATTGCCCAATGCCCATTTAATTTTTTCTCCGGAGCATATACGGGCTGCAGCCCGCTAGTTCTCACTTTCAGAATCGTATCGCCGAACACATTGCTTCTCATCCTCTGAGGACCTGTTACCTGAAGCAACTATCTTCCCTCTTAAGTAACATCACCATTTCCGATCCTTCCTTCGCAAAGGTTTTATAAGTCCTTGTAACTTCCGGCAGGTGTTTTATGCCCTCACAGAAGTTTCTAAAGCTATCCGCTAGCTATCTGAGCAAATTTGATATTTGTACCGTGTGTAGGCAGCTGAAGCAAATTGCTTTCACTCCAAGGATTTTACCACTGAACCCACAACCTCACACAAGAATGTAAGATTAATTGGGCTGAAATCATTGTGTTTCCTTCTGCATACCTTCGGAACAAAGATCACCTTAGTCCACCTCCAACTACCATGGTTAAGAGTAAAACTAGTTGAAAAAATTAACTACAGGATATACGAACCAAATTCGGTGACGAAAAAGGAAAGATAGCCAAGGAAATCCTATCCGGCGAAACAAAAGGCTTCTGAGAAATAACTCGCAACTCCACCTGCCATCCGCCATCATCAAAGTCACTAGGTAAAATTTTGTCTCCAGAAAGTGTGTGTTAACAAGTATGTTCAAGGACTCCATTGCAGGCTTCGCCCACATCCTTTTTTAATCAGAGTCTTGCAGGAGGGGTCCTTGGATAGGATTTCTACAGATATATCAGAGTCTTTGAGGAGTCCAAGTCACGTTTTGCTCTACTACATCTGTGTCGATATTGAAGAACAGCTTAAGTCAAAACAAAGAATATTGAAATATCCCCAAATTTATGTAAATTATGCAATAATTAGTTCTTGCAAAAAATCTGTAATTTTATCTACTGATAATAGACTTATGATACAACAAATATGCACTATATTTTATATTTTATTACTACCTTGAGTTTTATGAAGCGTCAAAAATACTAAATTAATTTAAGCTTATGTCGACTTAAGTTATTCTTCCATATTGCCACAGATGTTATCTCAACCACTTCCTGTGAGCCTGAAATTTCTTAGCCTTGCTTATAAACTAATTCTTTCACAAGACATTTTTTCAATGTGTGTTGCGTGTGTTAATTAGTTATTCGCAAAATTATCGTTTTTTTATGCCAAAACTCAGGAGATGCCCCCTACTATCACAGTACATTGTGCTGGTCTAGGGAAATAGGAGGGGAAGGGGAAAGAGGATAAGGACCTTTGATTTAAATTTACTATATCATTTCTGATATCAGTCAGAAAAAAATAATTTATATTAAATTCTTGTATAAATTGTTTCATGAATCGATTACAAATAAAAAGTTTTATGCCCTTATTCATAATAAATATTTTAGGTTTATTTAGGGTTTATTTGACAAATTTCTATGCAATACTTGTCATATATACCCTCAATAAACCTAAAATATTTGTTATGAATACGGGCATTAGTTTTTACGTTTCTTTGATCTAATATTTCAAAAACTAAAAGCAGATACTAATTAATTCGAAATTGTTGCTGAATTTAAAGAAGTAATTAAAGAACCAGAACTTTTCAAAAACAAATTTAAGCTATTGGCAACGTTAAAAGTACTCAAAAGAAGCAAAATTCCGAAGAATTGTACCGAAGTAGGAAAATATTTAGCACAATGTAAACTTTGAAAACCGATTATTTCACATAAAGGTACAAAAGTATTTATAGTTTTGATTAACACCTTTAGGAAAAAGTCTCCTGACGAGTCTCTTAAGCAGAGACGAAATGGCCATAAGGTAGAAGTACATTACATGCGTTGCGCAAATTGTGTGTTTCACGCGTCTGTAAAAAAAGTTTAAATGATGAAGTTTCATAAAACAAGTTACTGGCAAAATTGGAAAAGTATCTAACGTATAGAAGATAAATGATTTTTAACTTTCAGATGCGTTGATAGTTCAATAATTGGCTTACATTTTACATAGTAACCGCTGTTAACGTCGTAACGCATGCTATGTACTTCTACCTATCGAGACATGTTTATCCCCAAAGCAATACATTTCATATATTATATTAGACCGCTCAGAGACTTCTGATATGGTAACACAACAAAATGATAGATAATGAATTTTGTGCTCGAGAGAGCTTTGTTTGAAAAAGCTGCCACTCCATCCTATTCTAAGTTTTTGCTAGTTTTCACTTAGGATATAATTTATACATACCATAAAAATGTTATCACTTCTCAGTATACACTGTGTGATCCGTATCGTTAAAAAAAAATTTGCCAGTAATGTTTAAAAGAAATAACACATTTTCTAATATTAAATTTAGATTTATATTAACCCTAAATAAACAGATGCTTTAAATTTTTTTTAATACCTATGTTTGTGGTGTTTATTTAATATTGTGAAAAAGAATATTAAAATTATAAGTTTAAATATGAACATTATATTTGAATTATCGATTTTCTTATACTACCCTTACAAGAAGTATGTGGTACTTTAAAAACCTTTCTTCAACCTGTTGCATTTTGTTTTTGTTTCCATCCTTGAGACAGATAACATACTTATTACAGATATGTAGATACTTGTAAAACAAAGTTTAGAAAGGAAAAGGGAACATTGTTGCGTGCTTTAATCAATTCGTTACTACATCTATATAATTGGCGTCACACTGTCGTATAAATACATAATTTATATATCGTTATATGAATTGATAAAAGTCCCAAGTTACATCGGAAACATTTTACAGGATAAGAAAACAACCGTTCAATAAACAATTCTTTTACATAGAAAATCAATCCAAATTTTTACCTTAATGTCGTAATTTTTGATCACATTAGTATACAATTTTGCTAGATAATGAAATTTGATATTGTGCATTGTAATGAATCCAAACATAAATTTAAAATTATTTATTACTTAAGACTTCTTCAAAATCATATGACGATATACCTTTTGTAACCAACGTTCAAATACTGCTCTTCTTAGTAATTATGTTATGGAAAAGCAATAAATCCTTCTACTTAACAAATGACTACCTACGAATCATACCACCACCATTAATTACTATATGCATATACGTACATTCATATGTATATGCATATACCATTTTCTATGGTTTTCTTTTAAGATTATTAAAAGTAATTTACCCCTATAGAATCATGTTTAATTATTTTAAAAATAAGGAAAGCATGATATGTTTAAGATTCTTGGCATGTATGTTAAAAGAGAGTGTGGTACAAATGCAGGTTCAGTTTTTACATTACCAAAATTGAACTGCTTATTTTTTTTTTCCAGTTAACGAGTTTAATTAGTGAAATTTTTAGTTTGATTGACTGAACTGATTCGTTTATGAAGTAGTTACCTTTAGATTTGATTAAAATATCGAATGGCTACAGTAAGTTTGTAAATAAATATCAATTATGGTTAAAAATGGCATAAGTCGAGAATGTACTATTTTTATCAGCGTTTTCAGTGATCCTGCGTTTTCAAATTTTGTTTCATCTTATACGTACATATGTATGTATTATGTGGTTACAAACTAATCTCATCGTCCATCTAATGTATTAATGTGATTATTATATGAAATATGTACTTAATTACGGTCTCTGAAGTATTAAGAGAGCATGGCATGATTTTATATTAAAATTAACGGAGGCTGTGGCAGCTTTCCCAGGAAAAATTAAATAAAAAAAATTCTATACAATTAATGAACATTAACCATTCTCAAGATATAAAAAATTTCAATATTCTGCTTCTATGGGAGCTACCACACCCACTTGTCCAACTCTACTCACTTTATAACTGATGATTAAAATTTGAAGTCTACTAAGAATTCCTGAACATTTCTAATTTTATTTTTCATGCCTCTCGCATCATTTAATTAGCTCAATGATATTTTAAATTAATTTTTTGCTGGTAAATCAAGTTTAAAATTATCATTTAAATTTAATGTAACAAAAAATTTCATTATTATTGAAAAAAAAAAATATTAAACAAACAATGATAGATGCAAAGAAAGTTCAGCTATGGGTGATTTCTGATATTTTTATTAAATTATTAATAAAAAAAAAGAAAAACAATATGCCTTTATGAACGATTTTTTATTAAAAAAATGTGTACTATACAAAAAACAATGCAAGTAAGTTAGTGACTCATTCTAATAGTCGCAGAATTATTTTAAATAAATATTACAATACCTTTAATTAATATACATTGCACAATTTAAATTTTTTAGCTCAATCCGATGGTGCCGGTTAGGTCCCAAAGGTTCCAATATTAAGAAAAAAAAGAAAAAAAAAACATAAATTTTGTCCCATTTTTATTGTTTCTTATGAATAAATATGTATTAAGTAGAAAAACATAATTCATTGAATAAAATACAATTTTTAACATCTTATTATCTTTATTATTATGATCACGGTTATAATAATAACACGGTTTTGTTAAATAAAAATTTGTATTTTGTAGTCGCCGTGGTCTAGTAGTTAGTGTGTTGGCTTACTAAGACATGGGCTCTGGGTTCGACTCCAGGCTCTGACATCTTCAAAAAAAGAAATATAAAAAAAAAAATATTTCTTTCGGCGACTACCTCTCAGCAGTCTTCTGGCAAAAGCTCTGAGAGTAACTAATTGCCATGAACAAGCTTCTCAAGTCTGTCGTTCGGAGTCGACATTAAACTGTAGGTCCCGGTACTCATGGATAAAAATTGACACACACAACATGAGTTCTGCGAGAAGCTAGGCCGTAATCCTGACACAGGGTTGTAGAGGCCAGTTATGTATGTATGTATGTATTTGGAATGTAAAGGTTTTAAATCGGTCAAATGAAATTCGTTTTCAGTTACTATTGTGCTTAGAATTTTTTTATGCGCTATCCCTTTGTGTCATGCTAAAAATGAAGATGCTATTTTTTTATTATCCATTAAATCATACATACTTATGTACATACTTGGCCATTACAACCCTGTTTCAGGGTTACGGCTTAGTTTCTCGCAGCACCCATGTAGTGCGCGTCAATTTTCATCCATGAGTACCAGGACATACTGTTTAATGTCAACACCGAGCGACAGGGTTGATAAGCTTGTTCATGGCAATCAGTTATTCTCAGAGCTTTTGTCAGAAGACTGTTAAGAGGTGGTCGCCAAAAAAAATATTTTTTCATATCTCTTTCTTTCAAGATGTCACAGCTGTGGTTTGAATCCGGAGGTTATATTTAATACCGCAAATTTGAAAGAAGTTATAAAATTAAAAAAAAAGAAATTTTTGTGTACGAGTATGTACATTTTTATATTTACATTCATATAGCCAAAAAGGGCGGCATATCGAGTGCCTGGGAAGGAAGCAATGCTAAATCCGCCTCTTGCTAGACCACTAAATATTAAATTATTTTTAGTAGTTATTTTATTATTTTAATAATATACATATATAAAAAATGTTTTTTTATATTTTGTTAAGAACCATTTTAGTTTTTAAATGAGAATTTTTTAATTTTGTTTTAGTTTATTTAAGGTATGGGTGGATTATGGGTGGCAAGCAACTACTACTAAAATCACCTCATTGAGTGTACTAAACTAAATTTTCATTGCCACTAAAATCATTTTATTTAGTCTACTAAATTTCCACTAACACTAAAATTGTTTATGTTAGTGGTTAATTATCTCTATGTGCCTCTAGTGGTAGCTGCAATATTGCTGAATTAAGTATTAATCGTCGTACAGTGGTAGTAGAAACGATAATGCATTATAAATTCAAAGCAATAAACCCAACTCTGGGTTTGTCTGATACTGTATATATGGCTATATCAGTGACTATGATTCACTCTGAATGTCTTTCGCATGCTAAATGTTTATAGAATGCCTTCGAATGTTTTGTTCAACGATATCAATACAGTTTTACGTATAATATTATAACGAGACATTTCTGCAGACAGTTGCACTTTAAACATTAACAACAACATAAGTAAATTTATAAAAATAACTCGTGTTAGTTTTAATAAAAGATTAATTGCGTGTTTTCTAAAAATTTGAAATTTTTTCTAAAAATTTTAAAATTTAGTGAAATTTTAAAAGAAATTGCATATACGAGTAGATATGCGAATAATAGTCAGTTATAAATACATATATGTATGTGTGTATGTTCATTGTTTTAAACTTAAAATGCGTTTGAATTCAATAAGAAAAATGTTTCGTAACAAAAAGAAAAGTACAAAAAACAAAAAACAATCTTTAATGCAGACCTCTAAAAGAATTTTAAAACAATGCAATTTTGCAGGTGAAATAAAAAAATAGAAAATAATTGTAATAAATACTAAAAATTGGCACCACGCTATATACATATGTACCTATGAAGTAAATAAATTAACATAGACATGGCAACGTATGGCGAGCTTTACTAGTTATCAAAAAAAATTTATAAAACTAGATACATTAGGCATATAACTTTTTTTTTATTAAAAATTTAACAGACTACGCTATGGTTATATTGTCCTAATAATAAAAAACGTTATCTTAGGTCAGTTTGAAATAAAAACTTTTCGCATCGAATGCGATTTGTAAAACCTTTGAAGATTTTTTTTCAACAATTTTTAAACAATATAATCCCAGCTGAAAATTTTTCAAATTTGGAAGCAATAAATAAAATTGTAAACAATAATAGAAACATTATAATGTTTTTTATACATTAAAGATCCCAAAAATGCTTCAAGACAAGGTATTATTTCTGAATTTTTTTACTATTTGCTTACTGGTTGCAATAAATGTGCATTTCTATTGCATTTTAGTGGCTCATTTCATATAACAATCATGCATTTTTGATGAACACGTGTAAATGTTTATTCACAATTTCTCCCTTACAGAATAGCTTATTGGTAAGCACTAATTTCTGCTGGGATAAGATAAGAAAAGTACAAACTAGGTGTTACAAGAAATACATTTTAAGTTTAGTGTTCGCGTTGAATTGCATAGCAGAAAGGAATTTTGCACTATATTCACAGCTCGCTCTGCACATATGTATGTATTTATGTTGCTGCACTGCTGTCTATTAATTACCGACAGTTCTTGCATCCAGCGCCGTAAAAAAACGTTATTGAACATTCTTAAATGATATAAAAGAGTTTTTTAATGATGAAAAGTTATTTTTTACGCAAACAGTGATTCAACCAAGATGCCAAATTTTGGTCTGGAGTTCCATCGGGCATTGCGGAACCTTTTTTAACGATCGCGAAAAAGTAAAAACGTAATGATTAACATTTTTCATATTCAGCCTTGCCTGTTATAGGTATGCCTAATGTAGATATTTTCATGTCAAACACAAAAACAATAAATATTTTTTTATAACAAGCTTGTACACTCACAATGAAAATGTAGTTTTAAACTTTAAAGTAAGCAATCCTATACACTGCGGCGTTGATAAACACTTGTTTTGTTAAAAACCAAACCAGAGACACCTATACACGTTGTACATACATATGTACATAGGTATGTAGTATATCTACGTATGGATGTACTACTACGGTTTCCCTCGCGAGGTAGGTGATAAACATAATAATAGATAGTATATTTCATGTTTTTAAATTTTGTATATTTGCATACGTACACATGCAGTTTGATAAACCTGTATGTATTTCCAGGTAGTAACTTTCATATCAACTCTACTTTGATTTAACTCTTATTTATTGAACTACTATCGAACTCTGAACTTGTTTTTTTTTCATGGTCTAATTAAACATATTTGTTTTTGTAAGAAAATGTTTCACTGAAAACAAGGAACACTTGAAATTATGTGTTGTAGTTCCATGCGAAAATTTAGTTTCAGAATTTTTTTTACTTCAGTTTTAGGGGTAAAGTTTTTTAGGTATATACAAAGGTATGTATGTATTTGTATATGCATGTTTCCTGTTGGTACCCTAATTTCAATTGCAGGTTAGTTGCTCTCTCTTAATTTGATTATTCTTTTTATATCTCTTTAAAATAGCCCACTGTACGGAGTGATGTGCTCAATTTTAGACTAAATTAGATAATATATTCTTTCGATGAAAATGCATACATACATACATACCTACATATGTATGTATATTATTTAAAAATATTTGCTTACATAATTTTTTGCTTTTAGGAGTTTTGCATAATCTATTTGATGGCTTAACAGATAAAGATGAAACAGTACGAATGGCCATACAATCAGCACTGGTAAAAATTTTCGAAACACATCCTGTTAGAGCCACAGATATTTTGGTGGAATACAAAGAAAAACATCAAAAAATGACGGAACAAACTCTTATGATTATTTTAAGGTAAAAGGCTACTATACAACATAATTATATAATAGATCGTCACCTAAAATGCAAAACAACGTATCACCAAAAAATTGAAATTTATTTTTTTATGGTTTACTACATCATAGTACATACAGTATGTACATAGGTATGTCTGTATGTGTCTAACATTTCTTACTTCTAATGTAAAAAATCACCAAGTTATAACCAAACAAAATTTTGTTCCAATATTGAAAGTAGTTTATATATTTTAACATTTTTTGTTTCTCATGTAAAATTTTAAAAAGTGATGATACGTTGTTTCGAATTTTAGGTGACGATATGTATGTTAATGTTATGCGAGAAGCTAGGCCGTAATCCTTACAGAGGGTTGTAAAGGCCAGTTTTGTATGTATATATGTATGTATGTTAATAACGTTGTATTTGAATTGCTATTACAGATCCATTGAGAAAGTTGTATCTTCTGAAATATCAATGCCCTCAGAAGCCAATAAAAAGCTTATCGAATTGGCATTGGAGGAGTTAACACGTTCAACTGAACATGTTCCAAATATACAAAATCACGCTTTAGCAATTCTGGTGGCCATAGGGCGAAAAGATGATTGTAAAATGGTTATGGAAGCATTATTGGGTCATACGAAAGAGGGTTCAGTAGCTCATTTTATGGTTATGCAATGTTTGGGAACATTGGCCTCTACAAACATACCTGGCGTTGTACCGTACATTAAGTCTGTTTTATCATCTACTTTACCTTCTATGAATAGTATTAAGTTGGATCATGTTAAACAAGCTCATGCATATGGTACGTATTAAAATGTTGCTTGTAGCTTGTATTTAAACCATTAATCCTATTTTTTTTCAGCCATTGGTCGTTTTAGTGAAGCTTTGTTGGAACAATCTTCTGCGAATGCTAGCCTTACAACTCCTTCTAAAGAGGAAAATAATGAAGTAATATCACCTACTGCCGCTGAAGTGGAAGCTTTGTTAAATTGTTCAACGGAAATTTCTGTAGCTTATGATGTTCTTTTCAATCAGTGGTTGCAGTCCAGAGAACCTAAAGTTTGTGTGGAAATATTACAGGCCCTATCTTCAATGTTTCCTCTGCTGCCTGCTGATAAAATACAAGATCGCACACCCCGTCTCATACCACAAATACTGAGCTTATACCGCCGATCTATAGAAAGAAATTCAGTAACACAATTTTTGTCCTCTGTTCTTAAAACGAATATCTCTTTACAACCTTCTGTTTTGGATTTAGTTGTAGACCAATTGATATCAAATCTTTTTGATCTGGTGTGCGTTTATCCGGATTACGAAAAACCTCAGACTGTAAAAGGACACTATGAGGTGTTAAGATGCTTTCATTTACTGTCTGGTGTATACGCCACTAAAATTATGGATACCTTATTAATGCATTTAAGAAATAATAGTGAACGTGAGAGAATAAAAAGTTTATTGATACTGACACATCTTCTTAACACTTCAACCGTAAATATAGAAAATAAACTGCATGCGTTTATGGAATGTTTAAAACAAATGATTACCAGCGAGAAAAATATAAAAATGAAAATGACTTTATTAAAGTGTATAGTGGCTTTAGCACAAAAGTCATTAATTAAGGATAAAGAATTCGTCTGGTTTATTGTACGTTACAGTTGTAAATTTGTAAAAGTCAATCAGGAATATGGTTCACTAGAGGAGCATGCAAATTTTGTTTTATCCTGTGAGAATTCCTTATTTATCTTGGCATCGACTGTGGGCACTATGGATGAGTTGTTGAAAAGGGAACTACTAAATTATTTTGTTTTATTAGATTACACAGATATATGTTCGAATTTGGCCAAATGTTTGGCAAGCTTATTTGCTAAATCACCCAACATAGAATTTGAGGTGGCTTCAGATGAAGATAACCAAGAAGCTGATAAGAAAGAGGGCGCTGTAGGCACAGAAGAAGGTTTAGTTAAATCTCCAGCTCCTAATTTTGCTAAAAGTGGTAAAGTTGTAGTTCCTTCCGGGGAGACTATATACGCCAGATGTTTAGCTTTGTTGGGTAACTACCACTGCATTAAAAGAGCCACAAATATCTTATCGTTTTTAAAATATTATTATCCCCATTTAAATCCAGAGTTAGCTAAGCTTTGGGAGAAAAGTATATCAGATTTACTTTTAAATATCAACAAAGAAAGCTTGTATTTTAACAGGCTAACATTGTTTATAACAGAAACAAATGCTTTGCTTAGCGAATACGATGAACATTTTGCTGAAAGATTGTCGAATAAAATGGCTGAACAAATGATAATTTATCCTTTAGTATTACCGCACAATGATTTTGTTATACCCGCGTTAAATACCGAGAGAGGCATGCTTATCAAAGCAATAGCTTTAACTTTGTGTCATGTTACGGATACCCAAACTGTCAGTGCAAAGATTGATTTAATCATAAACACTGCCCGTCAAGAAAAACTGGATAAACATACTAAACATGCCGAGTATGAAGAGAAAATTGTTCCTTGCGCTTTGGCCATTGGTTACATTTCACGGAAACATCTAAGCGTGTTAATTAAGAAATTGGCCGAATTGGCGCATATAGGAGGACGTAAACATTCTACTGGCTTTTTCTCCAATTTACATTTTATTAAGGACACTCACAAAGAATTAGAAAACTTTAAAACTAATTTACTGGTTATAAAAGCCTTTGGCCATATAATGGATGAAGCTGACCCTTTACAATCGCTGGCCAATTTAGATGATACAATTTTGAACTTTTTAATACTGCAGCTGACCAATACCAAAGACCAGTGTGTAATGTCTGCCATTTTAAAAACTTTATTAAGTATTTGCAATCAAATGATAAATGCTAAGGAAAAGATGTCATCACCTTTAAAATATCGTAAACAAATAATGGAAGCTGTTTTTAGTATACCCATAGAACCTCCATTTGATGACTTACCTCTGTTACCTATTATTTTAAAACTAGGCACCGATTTTATACGTATTGGCGGAGAAGAGGCCACTGAGTCTGTAGATGGTGGTGTTATATTTGAAATAGCCTGTAAAAACTTTTTTACATGTGCTCAAAACTTAAAAATGAAATTTGAGTCCCAGGAAGAAGATGAACGCAATAGTTTTTTGGCTAAATATCTAAATGAATCATTGCCAGAACTTAATCAACTGGTTAGAGTTATAATTGAACAAGATCCATCTCCCTCAACGCTAGATTTGATTATATCAATACTGGAAACTTGGATAAGAGATAAAAATTCAGAAGTTCGAATTTGTGCTAGTCACGTTTACAATAACACTTTAGAAGTGTACATAAAGTCTATGAAAATTGGCTGTGAGGCACCTTCAAAATTTAATCAAACTGGTCAGATGTTGGGTAAAATTGTACCACGTTGCATTGACTCAAATGGCACAGTGCGACAAGTATCGGTAGATATTTTACAAAAGACTCTAGAGATTGCTTGCATTTATGAAACCCTAACCATAGCAGACAGTACGACCGATTGGGTGAAAGAAATCGAATTAGTTAAAGAACAAATTATAACAGATGATCCAAAACAAATATATAATCTTGCTGGCGAGGTTGCAAAAATTATTGCTTTGCGTATTTCCAATTTTCAGTATTTACAATTTTGGTAAATATAAAAAAATTACAAATTGCAGAAAACATTTTATTTAATAGTTGAATTGTTTCTTGTTTAGTAAAACCCTACTACACTGTTTAAAAGATCCTGAACAAAGCTCAGCGATAGGCGCTTCAGTTGTTTTAAAATTTTTTATTCAACAAAAAGGTTCTGAACTATTCCATGCCATACCTGATATTGTAAAAGAAAGTCTTACGGTAAGTTACGAGTATTTTAAAACTTGTTTCATTCAAGCAATGAAAAATTCATTTAAAGATTCAAAATTTTTTAATTTTATTTGGTTATTCTAAACTTAACCAAAATTTGTTTTTGAACATTTCTACATAGTACATACATACGAGTATGTATATTATAAAAAGTTCTTTATATTGTTACGAATTATCCTTTAGAACTCGTCATATGTGTTTGCAAGGATTCGTTTATTGTAAACTAAAACACCGGTACTTTTCGATTTAAAAGCTTTATTTATACTCTATATATGTTTCATAGCCGCCGTGGTCATGTGTGTTGGCTTACTAAGCCATGAGACCAGGGTTCAAAGCCCAGCTCTGACATCTTGAAAGAAGAAATATGAAAAAATATGTCTTTCGGCGACTACTTCTTAGCCGTCTTCTGGCAAAAGCTCAAGTCAATCGTTCGGAGTCGACTTTAAACTGTAGGTTCCGGTACTCATGGATAAAAAAATGAACACGCACATATATGTAGGTGGTGCGAAAAGCTAGGCCATAACTCTGAAACAGGGTTGTAATGGCCAAGTATGTATGTATGTATATGTTTTATACACAACTAACTCAAAACAATAATATTAAGCTCTATCTATGGCACCTACAGTTTTTCTACTAATTTCTATTGTTTCTTCTGCCTTCAAATAATTCTACAAAAACAATTGTATGTTCTATTTTTTTAATTTTATTAAATTTTAAACATACTTGATTTTTCTACATAGTCGTATATTTTGTTTTTGTAATAACCCAGTTGGCACAATTGTCGTGTACGACATTTTGGTCAGGTATGTCTTTAGACATGTCACAAATGGTTGTCGACCGCTTCGCGGGGGTTTCGTTCACAATGTTTGGTAGTCTATTTCCTTGGAGATATCGTTTATAAACAGAATATTTACGACACGCTTGCATAATTCATACAATGTGCGGTCGACGATACGCTCAGTGTCATTGTCGCTCAGCCGTGTCTCCTAGTCGTGAGCGATTTTTGCGACATTTGTTTGAAATTGTCGCTGACGAATTGTTTTGGCTGTCGTCTATACGTTATGTAAGATAGTCTATTTTCGTACACCCATCCTTGAGGATGTCTTTAAGACAAAGCCAACTGGGAATTTATGTATTGTATATGTATGTACATATATATTGTATATATAACTTAAATGCTGGTAAATAATAACAAAAATCAATATATGTAAGGAAATGTAATTATGGTTTTGCTTTATAAAATTATTTCTTCGTAACAATATTAACGTATAATATGTATGTATATTTATTCTGTCTTCATTTTTAGGCAATTCATAATTGTGATGTAAATCGTGCAAAGTCGGGAGTCTTGA
The DNA here is from genome assembly GCA_963576795.1 of Metopia argyrocephala. Classification (NCBI taxonomy): domain Eukaryota; kingdom Metazoa; phylum Arthropoda; class Insecta; order Diptera; family Sarcophagidae; genus Metopia; species Metopia argyrocephala. The sequence goes on along the minus strand of OY756208.1, from coordinate 15,827,651 downwards.
AAGCATTGGTTGCCTTAACCAAGCATCATCCAAAATTGGTGTCCTGTGAAATGCTAACGCAACAATTACCCTATGAAGAGTAAGTTAGGTAAATAAATATTCATCATTCAAACTATAAACCAAATACCTTACAGGAATGTTGTTGAATATTGGCATTTAGTTTGCTCGGATAGTGATTTAACAGGTATTTTATTGGATAACTTTTTACAAATACTCTCTTCATCATGTTTATATGAACCAAATGAGCCCTGTGTTGATAGACAAAAGATTGCTAGTGTTCAACCATTTGCTATATTATGTGCTCTTCATAAAATGATGCCCTGCAGGGATACCAAAGAAGTAAACAAATGCATACATAATTGGAAATTTAAAAATAAATTCTTGTTTGTTTTCTATTTTATATTTTAGCAATTAAAATTGAAATTTTCAGAATTATTTACCATGCTTTTAACTTCTTTGGCTTCGTATACAAATTTAGCAGCTCCCATGAACACAGGCAATAGAAGTATTTCACCCACTACCGGCTCTGCATCTAGCAATTCTTTAACATCAGTTACCAAGACAAAATTTGGTTTTGTACCAAATAAGGAAGCGGTTAAATTAAATCCATGTCAGATTATTTTAGAAACATTCCAACAGTTCTTGGATAATTTGGAAATGGAGCAGATTTCCACTGTACTTACTGTACATACTCATTTAGCTTCTAGCACAGATCTCAAACATTTTATTGAATTGCTAACACCTATGGCCATCGGCCTGTCAAATCAAATAGATATTAATTCCAATCAAATGAAACAAGTTGTAACAAATCTTAGTAAATACGTAGCATCTCCATACGATGGTCAGCGGGTAGCCGCTGTAGGTTTGTTTTCACGTTTAGTACCTTTACAGCCATGTGGTGAAATTTCATCAATTATTATGAGTCATTTGACATCGGCCTTAAGTGATCCAAATGCAGTTGTCAGAGGTTTAAGTATTCAGGGTATGGGGTATGTAGGTCTATTAACAGAAGAGGATATTGAAAAATACGACGAAACAGCTATTACAGCCTTACTTAAGGGTATAGATGACACTGTAAAGTGAGTATTACGTTATATTTTTTGTATTAAATTTTAATCTTGAAATTTCTTAATTCAGTGACTGCTTGATAAATATACCTTTAGAAAGTATGCGTGGTCTTTCACGTATATTACAAAATTTACCCAGTGATCGTGTTGAGTCTTTTCATGTCTCTTTGGCCATTCGCATACGACCATTTTTTGGCAGTTATTCTTTGGAGATTCGAGAAGCAGCCATTATTCTCTTTGGCGATTTATGCCAATCAAAAATGTCTATTAATGATGGTATTGTGTCTCCTAATTCATCGAATGAAGCGTTACGTGAGCAATTAATTGCCAATCTATTTCCTCTCTTATTACATTTAAGTGAAGGAGAAGCAACCATTATAAGGGTAATACAATCTCTGATTTGCTCTAGAATACGTTGTTAATTTTATCTTGTAATCTTACCTGTAGGCCTGTAAAGGAACTTTACGCAAAGTTTGCAGTCTATTACATTCTCTTAAAATTAATGATATGGCCCAACGACATTTACTGGATCATGGACAATTGAATTACAGCAATTTTATAGTGGATTTTGTAAAACTTATTGTAAGTTGTGTTCAATATTTATTTAAAATAATTATTATTAATTATTATAATATATTTCTAGGCTGTGGAGCTGACTGATCATATACAAGATTTTATAGATTCCTGCATACCTAAATTACGCAGTCAATGGCCGGAAGTTAGAGGCAGTGCTGCTATTGTAATTGGTAAGTTTAAATAATTTGGTAGATAAAAGCTTCTTGTGCTGCATCTTAAATTTTTTCAAAAAGATACTGTTTGTTGACTGAATATTTTTGAACAGAGTCGAACAGCGTCTTCTAGTTTACTTTCATCTTTACATAATCTGATATTCATTAGTCAAAATTTTAAAATTTCTTTAGAGCTTTCAAGTTATTATTAAATTGCTTAGAAACGGTTTAAATTATTGTAAGTCAATAATTATAATATTATATAGCTTTTCCTATATATTGCTTTAATTCTAGGCCTACTCACTATGATGTTGCCCATGACAGCACCTCTTTATTGGATTATTGGTTAACTAGTAATGATACCTTATGTTGTTTTTCTGATCAGGTTTCTTGCCCATCTATTTCTCACCATTCTCTTATTTATGCGGCATTTGAATTTAATTATGTTCCAATCGCTAAATTAGTTGAATTTAGAAATTTCGATCGTATTGATTGGGAAGGTATATTATCGTGTATATCTAGATTTGATTTTGTAGATTTCTTTCGATCCACCTGCATTGATTTTCAGTGTTCTACTATTGATCGTCTTATTAATGAACTATTCACCTTTGTGCCTAGGGTTATGAGACAATTAAAGGTAAACGATAATAGTTGGATTAAGTCTAGAAGTATTATTTTAGCGACCTCTCTTAGAGACTTGGCTTATTCGGCTTTTTGCTTTAATAGGTGTACTAATAATTGGAACATTTACTGTAGATACAGAAATAAGGCTAAGAATGTAATTCGTAAGGAGAAAAGAAGATTTTTCTGTAGGATGTTTAGTGGCCTTGATTCATCTAGGATATGGAGAATATTAAGAGATTCCGGTGTTACTGTTGGTAACGGACTTGATTCTGATTTTGATGTTGATGATATTAATGAATTTTTTGCTAACAGTTCTAGCTTCTCGATTTCTGAAGAAGTTGACTTCATACCTCAGGATTTTTCCCCTAATCTATTCTCATTTAGGTGTGTCGATGAAGGTGAGTTATTTGATGCTATCTGTAGGATTAAATCTAGATCTGTTGGGATTGATGGTATTCCTATCCGATTTATTAAGATTATTTACCCGTATATTTCTCACATACTTACCTATCATATTAATACAATTTTGACGACTTCAAGCTTTCCTAATGCTTGGAAGTTGGCCCGTGTTGTGCCTATTCCTAAATCTAGTAGGGTTCATAGTCTTAATGACTTACGACCCATTTCTATTCTTCCAGCTTTGTCTAAAGCCCTTGAGCATATTCTGAAAGATCAGATTATCTTCTCTGTTAGGAGATTTCGCAGAAATCATAACACTACTTCTCTTCTGCTTAACATGACTGATGATATAAGGAAACACCTCAATATTGGGAGAATATCGGTGTTGGTCTCTCTTGACTTAACTAAGGCTTTTAATTCAATTAAACACTCTACTTTAGTTACTAAATTAAGGGAGTTGTTTCATTTTTCTAATTCAGCTTGCCGTTTGGTTTTGTCTTACCTCTCCGGTAGATCTCAATTTGTCGACCTTAATGGCCAACGTTCTTGTTTACTTCCCCTTCTTGTAATATTACTCATTTGTGTTCGCGTATAAATTTTATTTTGAGACGTTTTGAATCTTGGCTGTCTACTAACTCATTGACTATGAATCCATCAAAAACTAAGGCACTTCTGTTTGGTAGCTCTGATTATCGTGTTCCTGATCTTAATATTTCAATTGATGGATCTTATGTAGAATTTGTGGATCATATTAAATGTTTAGGAGTTCACATTGATAGATATTTAACCTTTGAGTTCCATGTTCATAACTTGCAGTGTAAGATTTCTGGGATTTTGCGTAGACTTTATTCGACTAATCTATACTTACCCTTTCGTATTAGACGCCTACTTGCGCACTCCCTTATGATGTCAACTGTTCTTTATGGTTTGGAGGTTGTATCTGGTACTTTTTCATATATTATCTCTAAACTGAATCGAATTGTGAATAGTATTGTTAGATACGTTTCCTTTATTCATAGGCGTGAGCATATCTCTGGTTTTGTTACACGTTTCCTTGGCTGTTCATTTGTTGAATTTATCCGTTTTCGTAATCTATACTTTTTTTACAAAATCATAAAATGTGGTTAGCCTTCACTACTTTTTTCCAAATTTACCTTTTCTCATTCTATTAGAAATCCTCAAATTGTTATACCTAGACTTCGTAATGCTACCTATGAGAAATCTTTCATTGTTAGAATTGCTCGATATTGGAATTACCTGCCTCTTGAACTTAGAATTTTTTCTCATTCTAATAATGTTTTTCGCTTAAAACTTATGAGGTCTCTTCTTAATAACTAGTGTTGTCTCTGGTTTACTCTAGTGTTAACTAGTGTTGTTGTCACTTTTTTAATTTTCTTTTTCTAATTGATTATCATTTCTTTACTACTGGGATCTTTGTTTATTTTGTTCCATATTCATTAATATCTAATTATAACCAAGGAATATGATGATGAAGTTGGATTTGAGTTTGATTTTAAAATTTTTCTTTTTTATTACTTTTATTATTACAATTGTTATTCTAATTTTGTTATTGTTTTTATTATATATAGTACTTATTTATATTCAGTTGTGAATAATTTACTTGTAATATATGATTTAATTGGCCAAGAGTGGCTTTATATATTACTGTTGCTTTACAAATAAATAAATAAATAAATATTCTTTATTTACGTCGTGTGCATGCTACTTTCCTTTATTACTTATTTAATCCTATAAAATGCTCCATGGTTCACTCATTAATTTACCAAGATTCATTCAAAATTTAAAACGATTTAAATTTGCAAAATCTCTTTTATATTTTTAGGCATCCTTAACAATTTTCTAACCGAGCGGAATATCCACACAGAAGGTATTGGTAACAAAATTGCTGTTCTACTTAAGGATGAAAATCATTTTGTTCGCGTTAAGGCTGCTACAGCGCTAGGTTTTTTCTTTGGCGATATATAAATTAAATATCTGCTTTCCTCAGATGTTACTTATGGAGAAGAACGAAAAAAAAATGCCAAAACAGAATATTTTGTTATATTCTAAATGATTATTATGAATTAAAAAATATGTAAAATGATACAATTGTGATGTATCCCTGTTTTTTATGTTATCTATTGTATTTTAGTTTAAGCAAATGTTAAAACCTTAAATTTACATACTTATATATTTATACTATAAATTAAGTCAATCTATACCTTTAAAAAATTACTTTGTGATTAGAAATGAAAAAAATATTTAAAATACCACTATTATTCTATACCACCACTATGTGCCCCTTTTCCCATCACTTTTGAATTAATTAAAAAATTCTTTACTTTTTTGCTTCAATATTAAATAATTGTTAAATTTTAAAAAGAAAATGTTATAACTGTTCTAAAAAAAAGAATATTTATACATATTTGTTACATGTGAAAAAAGAATTTATTTTTTTGCTTTACAAATATTCACAAACACACTGATAATTAAATGAAAATATGAAAACAATTTGAAAGCAAATAAGACAAACTTAAATAAAATGAAATGTAATAATTTATGTAACTCAACTGTTTGGTTTTCCTTTAGAATTACATATTGATGAAAGGAAAGTATTGTATGCGACCACTGGACCAGCCTATCGTTAACACAGAATGTGGAGTTTTACGATTTTTGCTTTGAAAGCATATATATGAGGGATATTCTTCGCCAATTCCTGTTACAAAACAAGCTGGTGAAATACTTAAATTAAATTTTTGTATACAAGTGGAGAATATCGCAATGCATGGAGAGTCCTTAAAAATAATTGATAAGTAAAGGCCATTCGGATCCCAGGCTAAAAATTGGGGCTGTCCACCGACTTCCCTTTGACCTACAGTTATTTTCGTTAAATCAGCCACTGGCAAAGCTATTTTGGGAGCTGAATCAGCTATATAAAAAAAATAATATTTATTATGTAAAAGAAAACTATACTAAAATGTAGAAGGTTGTAGGCAGCATTATACAAATTTTAAGCGGTATTCCAGCTAAAATTCACCTGCAGCTTGCCCTGTAACTTATTAATTCTTACTATTGGCAGCTTTTTTTGACATTTTTTTAAAGTTTATAATCTCTTAACAATAAAAAATAATTTTCACTGCCTTCTTTTTGGAACTTAATGCATAAAAGATAGCAACTTACTTCGGAATAATTGCTCTTCAAAAAATTGTAAACGATATAATATAGGCTCTTCGGAAGTAACAAATAGTAGGAAATTTCCACATGGAGACCAACACGCTGACTGAATGTAACCAGATGCTATGGTCCATCTTTCTGGTTGCCATTTCTTATCACAAGACCACACACGAAAGACATTACCCACTGTTGAGGAGAATAAACAAGATCCATCTGGTGACCATTTTAGTAACGAAGAAGGTGGTCCTACTCTTTTTAAGGCTGTGTTTTGCATTTTATCTACATTCCATATTAAAATACTACTGTCTCCTATGGAGGATGAGGCTAAAAGAGTACCATCTGAATTCCACTGCACGGATGTTATGGGAGAATGATTAGGACTAGGAAATAGACCAAAATTGTTTCCTTATATTCATAACTTTTTGAAAAGTGTTATTAATTGGATATACTTTTGTAGAAATACAGCTTGAGAAGTAGAACGTGTTATGTTCATATTATTATCCATAGTCCATAAGCAGATTCCTCGCTGGCAGCCTACAGCTAATTCGCCAACACTGTATGGACGCCATGCCATTGATGAAATCCATTTTTGTGAAGCACTCTTTTGTAAAGTTTTGAAGTTACATTTAGGATTTATAAAATTATTTTAAACTCTTACCTTTAATAACGGCACTATGGCTGGTTCATCTGTATAAATACGTACAATATCATCAAGACCAGCAACTGCGATTTTAAAGCAATTCGGATGCCACACTATACAGCGAATATATGATCTTATCCAGTTTCTAGAAAAAATAAGAAAGTTCTTTATTATTTAACCCTTAATTGCATTGTGATGGAAATTTCCATAATAAATTTTTTTGGAGAAAAAGAAAAGAAATGTACAAAAACTTTAGTCTAAATTGGTCGCTGCTAAAATATTTCGGCATTAGATTATACCTATTGGACTGTAGTTTTAGATATTTATAATAAAATATTTTTCCCTAAAATTGTGCATGAATTTTATCAGTAGCTTATTTTAGAAAAATAAAAAATATTCATGCAATTAAGGGTTAAAAATTAAATCAATTACTTAAGCTAGTACAAATTATATATAAAGAACAATTTCCTAATTAAACCAAATAAATATTGAGCAGCTTCTCTCTTTAATGGTGATTTGACAATAAGTTACAAACGTTTTCTTTTACTTTTCTTGTTCTGTCGTTCATAAGCTGATTTATTATTTACCACGCCAGTCATAAAAATTAGCATTTTGAACCGTCGTGTTCCAATTTCATGAAATATCTAAGCCGTTTGATTCACTTTATGATTACCTGTTAGTACAAGTATTTCACATTTTTTTGCAAATGCAATTAAATTTCAAGACAATGTAGTCCTTTTTAATAACATAACACGATAACATTTCCTATACCATATACAAACCTTGTTTCCGAATGCTTAGCTATACTGGCAATACCTTGCTCTTTCATATGTGGAAATACTCTAGACTTCAAGCGCTTTAAAAAGTCTATTGTGCGAAAAGTAAATTCGGCAGCTGAACAAATAATTGGATTTAAAGACGCAGTGTCACTATCACGAGCCTCATTAAGGGCTTCTGTAAAACCACTTTCAAAATATGTGCGTATTATACGTTTTATTACTCCTTCATTGACTGGCACCATAACGTTGCGCCAAGAATCTATACTTTTATTAGATAGTGAGGAGCCAGCAATAGATGTGCTATTGAATGCATCACAATTTAAATTTATTTCTGGATAGTATTCCAACTAAACAATTTTTCATAAATTTTTTATTTTTTTCGTAAACATTTTTATATGTAAATTACCAGATAAGCATTTCCTTGTATTTCACGCTGCGGCAATACGCACAGGTGTCCCGTTCTCTCACACGCAGCCATCGTACCCTGTGAATGTAATGTGGACATGTCTTGCAGAGATACCATTTTAAAAGAAGGTTATTAAATCTATATATTTCCAAAAAAAAAGTAAATATATTCTTTAAAATTCTTGAATAAAAAAATTATGCCGGTTGAAAATAAGCCTCAGTTAAAAAGTACACATAGTTGCAAAATAAGTATTTAAAAATTTGATGCCTTTTACAGAGTTGCTTTTCTTAAATTTAAACCTTAAATGCTCATAAGAGTTATTAACTATCAGATAATTTTTCTCTTTTTTCGTCTTTAAAAACTCAATACACACATTATCTAAAAACTTAGAAACGATAATAGTTAAAAACTTTTATCGTCTAACATTTTTCGTAGAAAATAGTTTAGACTTCAGCAAAAGGATTATAATAACTTAAAACAGAGCAATTAAGAAACCAAATTACACAAGAATTATATATTATATTGATTTATATTATTTAAGTTAGAACAGAAAGATTTAAATTAAACACGTAAAAAATAATGTGGAAGATGTAGAGAGTCAAATAGCGTTCGGTGCTTCGATTTGTCCAAATATGAAATTGATACAAAATATAAAATATTTTTATAATGATTGCTACAACTTTATTAAAATTACTAAAGATAATAATATATATAAAAATTTGCTTAGTGTCGTTAAACAAAGTGACGAGATAATCACTAATAAAATATTAAAATTTAATAAATTTGTAGGGGATGAGGCAAGAAATGAAATTGAAAATAAAATGAAACATATGACATTAAGTTAAAAGCAACAACAGCCAATATGCCTGCTATACTTAAGTACAAAAACAAACAAGATAGTGTATCAACAAATAAAGAAATTGAAGAGAAACTTAAACCGTCGTCTCTTAAAATACATGTAAAAGAGATTACAAAAAGAAATAATGGAGAATGAGGATTTTTTTTAGAACTTTAGTTGTGGTCTTTTTGATTGTCGATATAAAGACATTTCGCTCAAATCCAATAGATTCGGATTTACAACTATTTTCTTTTGTTACCTAGAAGTAGTATAGTTCTTAGCTTTAATACAAAAACAAAAATATTGGTAACAAATAATTTTTTAAAATTTTTAATATATAACGGTCATGCAATGGCAAATTTTTTTATATCTACATATGTATATGCTACCATCTCAGTATACTTCTTACTATTTTCTTCCTCTTCCAATTTAATTTACATTTGGTATCTTCTTTTTAATTATCTTTCGGAATATTCTGTTCATATTTTCATCGCACAGAAATGTCAAAATTTTTTCAAGAGCGACTATTAAATAAAAATTAAGATTTTTTAGTTAATTTAGTATGAAATATAATAATTTTTTAAATCTCGTTTTATAAAGCCCGTAAAATAGTTTAAAGAGTTCGTACTAAATAGTAGTGACGATAATTGCAAAAATTTAGCAAAACCACTATAGCAGATGTCAACGGGAATTATATATTCCAATGGTTGAAGGAGTTAACAAATAAAAGAACATAAAAAACACTCGCACATTAATTAGTGGTGGTAAGTGGCGAATGGAACTTTTTAGTATATTGTGCATTAATTGCTAAAATATTTAACAAAATTATGCTAAGGATATGTAAACAAAAAGTTAAAAAAAATATAGAATTGACTTTCTTTTAATCAAAGAAAGTAAACAAAAGAGAAAAAAAAGCTTAAAAAAGATTACAAAGCTTGCTAATAAGTCAACAATTTGTAAAATAATACATATGAGAAAAATTAAAACACTAACGTGATAGCAAGTACTAAAAGATTATTGACCTGCCTTTAAAATAAAAAATTGATAAAGAAAATAAACAAATTTGTATTTCTTCTCTTCAAACTGGGTCAGTAGGCAAAACTACGTATGTTTTTTTTTTCTTCCCGTTGTTGTTGTTCACTTGACGTGATTAAAATTCTCATTAGGGCATTCCTAACCTTGGAAATACGTTTATGTATGCATGTATTTTATAGTGATAAGAACAGTTTTTCTTTTTAGATTTGTTTCATATTTACAGTGTTTTGTCTTATAAAATGACCACATGGCCCTTTTATAAAACTTATTTGTATTTTTTAATATTTTCATGTTCTTACAGACAGTGACAAGTTGTGGTGGATTAAAAAGAAAAGTTTTGATTTAAAGTGCTCTAAATTCGTTGAAAAATCAAAATTGTAAGCCAAAATGGCGGGTGGTGCTGCTTCAATCCTGCGGAACAATTCCGAGCACCGTACTAACACTTCAGCAGTTATTAACGGAGACAATACCACGTCCTCACCATACTCACGTACACAACAGCCAAATTTTATGTTGACATCACATTCAGAGGCACTGCTACAGGGTCTAAATGCTTTAAGATGTTCAGATAAACTTTTTGATGTAACTCTAATTGTGGAGGGAAAATCTTTTAAGGTAAATATTTTATACATACCTACATATGTGCATAACATAATACATGCTAAATATGTAAGCTTTTTTCAATTAAATTATTATATTCTAAACGATTTTGTTAATAATTTTTAGTATCAATAATGAGTTAGAAGATTAGAAGTTTTAATATATATTTTAGCCAAGTTTTTATAATAATTGTCTTATACACGATCCGGCTTTCCAATAACGAATGCCACGATTTGGCCCAAGTTTTTTTTACAAACTGAGCACTTTTTAAAAGTAAAGCTTTACTTTAGCTATTGAATTAAAATTGTTTTTAAATCGTTTTACCACAAAGTTTTTACTAACATGTGTATAGGATATGTCTTACGGTGATTTTCTTTTCTGCCAAAACATATAGCCCTTTCCATTTTGTTCTCCCTCAGCTTATCTACAAATTATCTTTTACAGATTAAAAAAAAAATTATCAAAGTCAAACGAAATCAAAAGCACTTACATATGTATATAACACATTATATTTATATAAACGAATAATAATATATATTGTGAATACTTAAAATTTTATTACATTGGACTTAAAAGATTTATGGCTGAATTACAAAATTATTTTGTACCTACGTTTTATAATTTTATATGCGACTTTGAAATACTTAGAATACTTTGACTACATTCTAAATAAACGTTGAACTCATCTGCTTAGTAGGTGTCCCAATTAAAAATGTGTATTTTAAATAAGTTGATAATTTTTAGAATATACATACATATTTGTATGATAGAAAGATATACGGAATTTTGTTAACAAAATTATTTTTATTTGATAGGTTTAATGAAATCAAGCAGAGTTGGGTTTATTGCATTGAATTTATAATGCATTATCGTTTCCACTACCACTAAACCACTTAGTATTAATGCAGCAATATTGCAGCCACCACTAAATGCAGATAGAAATAGTTAACCACTAAATAAAACCATTTTAGTGGTAGTGGAAATTTAGTGCAGTAAATAAAAACATTTTAGTGGTAGTGGAAATTTAGTGCATTAAATAAAACAAATTTAGTGGTAGTGGAAATTTATTGCATTAAATAAAATAAATTTAGTGGTAGTGGAAATTTATTGCATTAAATAAAATAAATTTAGTGGTAGTGGAAATTTATTGCATTAAATAAAATAAATTTAGTGGTAGTGGAAATTTATTGCATTAAATAAAATAAATTTAGTGGTAGTGGAAATTTATTGCATTAAATAAAATAAATTAAGTGGTAGTGGAAATTTATTGCATTAAATATAAAAATTTTAGTGGCAATGGAAATTTAATGCATTAAATATATCGATCTTAGTGGTAGTGGAAATTTAGTGCACTAATTTTGAATAATTATTGGTAATGGAATATAACTCCATTGGCACTATAGTGGAATGGAAATTTAGTTCCACTACCTCAGTTCCACTATCGTTTTAATATACCTTCATATATGGATATAATATTATTATATGCATACATAGCTTAAGTCAATGTCAAAACAAATTGTTGTGAATGTTATTTTCTTCATTTACTGAGTCCGCCTGTATAAAGTAAATAATTGTTGTTATTGTTTTAATATGAATTTTAGTACTTTCAAATGTAATATATTATTCAGTTCACCATAGGTAAGATTTTAATGGCGCGGACTGTTAATATTGCCAGCCGCTAATCATTCAGAAGTAGTGCACTAAATTTCCATTACCACTAAAATCGATTCATTTAGTGCACTAAATTTCCACTACCACTAAATTTATTTTATTTAATGCACTAAATTTCCACTACCACTAAATTTGTTTTTTTAATGCAATAAATTTCCACTACCACTAATTTTTATTATTTAATGCAATAAATTTCCACTACCACAAAATTTTTTTTATTTAATGCAATAAATTTCCACTACCACTAAATTTGTTTTTTTTAATGCATTAAATTTCCACTACCACAAAATTTTTTTTATTTAATGCAATAAATTTCCACTACCACTAAATTTGTTTTTTTTTTAATGCAATAAATTTCCACTACCACAAATTTTTTTTATTTAATGCAATAAATTTCCACTACCACTAAATATTATAGGCGATAATGCACTATTTTTTCCACTACCACTAAATTTAGTGGAAAATTAAATCTAATGCAATAAACCCAACTCTGAAATCAAGTTAGTTTTCATTATATTTTAACATATTTGTTTACTGACATCATTCAAACCCCTATTTATTTTTTTAATCAGAGAGTTTTCAATCAAAAACGGACTATGTAAATAATCTAATTTTTAACATCTGGATTATCAATTTATGTTTACTATACAGTCTGTTATTGTATTTTGAATGAAACACTTTTGGAAAACAAGCGTTGATTCGTTTTCGATATACTTGAAACAAAAAACAATCCTCAAAATGCTAACAGAGAGGATTACTATATATAGTGATTGGTAAGTCGAAGTCGGTTGAAATAGGTTTTTAGTTTTGTGGTTGCTTATTTATTGCTAACTTTATACTGAAATTGATTTAAGGCGGCGATAAATTTTAATTAATGTCTAAAGAAGGAAAATTTAATCTTTTACAAATTTTGTTTTATCGTTTATTGCTACAAACGAAAAAGAATGCAACTTTGTGAGTATGATAAACTCTGTACTCTCCCTTGTTCGTCCTTCCCTTCCACCTACAAAATCAAGACTTTGCAAAGAAAACTTTCACAATGTGTGACCTAAGTAAAACAATAAAGTATTTTTAAGACAGAAGAAAAAGTATAATAGTGTGAAAACAATATGTAATGAATTGTCAAAAAATACGAATAGTTTGACATTAGATTTTTCATTAGATTAAACCATTACTTTTTTTTCATTTAATCAGAGTTGCTTTTATATACAAATATAAGAAAAAATCAGGTTGTTCTCATAAGAATATCAGTATTAGGATCTTAAGACTATAAAAATTATACAATAAATTTAATTTTAATTTTCTTTTGGTAAACGAAACCAGAATAAATAGAAATCTTCTTTAAGTAATCGATTTTAAGCTAGAAAACTAGTTGATCGAAAAATCGAAAGTCGACTTTTACATTATGTGTATCAATCCTATATTGTACGATTGAGTTGAGCACTCTTTGTAGAATTAAATAAACAACTACTTATTGAAAATATGAATTAATCAAAGTAATTTGAATTGTAAACCTAACTTAATACATATTTATTATTAATTTTAATTTTTTTAGGCTCATCGCGTTGTTTTAGCTGCCTGTAGTGATTATTTTTGCGCCATGTTCACTGATGCCATGCGGGAAGCACGACAATCAGAAATTAAACTAAATGGTGTAAATGCTCGAGGCATAGAGTTATTGATCGAATATGCTTACACTTCAAAATTAGAATTAGATCGCAACAATATACAGGATGTTTTGTCCGTTTCAACTCATGTTCAGATGAAAGCTGTTATTGAGGCTTGTTCAAATTATTTAGAATCTCAAATCGATTTAGAAAATTGTGTAGCAATAGCTGCTCTAGCCGATCTGTATGCATTAGATACTCTTAAAAGAAAAACATATCGTTTTATATGTGCACGACTAGACGAATTTTCGCAAACACCAGATTTAGTTAACCTGACGTGGGACCAATTAGAGTATATATTGTCCTGTAACTATCCAGTTGATTGCTCAGAGGAAAGAGTATTACAGATAGCTCTACAATATTGTCTGGAGACAAGGCTTAAAATAGAATTGGCTCAAATGCTATTTACCAAAATACGTTTTAATCAAATCGAAGGAAAAGCTTTGAATACATTGCTAACAAATATAGAAACAGCTGAAGAAGATTCTCAAACTTATATTGATGTTATAAAATCCGAAGTAATTAAACAAAATCAAATAAGAAAACATAGCGCAGATAGTGAAGAAGTGATATCTTTAAGTGTCTTAACAAATTCGAGAGGCATGGAATTGGCTTTAGTTAAAATTGGAGGCTTTGAGACAAATGGTTTAACAAATCAAATAAGCTGTTATTTACCGTCAGTTGGCAAATGGGAAGATTTAACTGTGATTCCACATATAGAACAATGTGCGTAAACTAGACAAAATGCTATATAATATGGTCGTAATTAATTTTTTATTTTATATTTTCTCAGGCAATTATGGCACTGCAGTTTTAGGTAATGACCTTTATATTGTTGGCGGTTCATATGATGTCTGTTTAAAAGAATACATACATCCCTTTGGATTTCGTTATTGCCCCACCAAAGATAAATGGGAAAGAATTGCTCCGATTCAAGCCGATCGCTGTCGGTTTTCTTTAAATGCCATGGGCAACAATTTTTTGTATGCCGTTGGTGGTGTTTGTGAATTAAATGACATTGATGGTGATCATTATGCCAATGAAATTGCAACCGCTAACTGTGAACGTTACAATGCTAGTGTTGATCGATGGGAGTACTTACCCGCTTTATCCGAAAATCGTAGTCAACATGCTGGTGTTGTATTAGGTGATAAATTATATATATCAGGTATGTTTTATAAAATAAATTGCCTAGCTTTTACAAATAAAAGAAGCCATCAAGCCTTTTGACTAAATAGATGGATGTATTTGAAAATTAAATCTAGAAATTTAGGCTATTTACCAATTTTGTTGTGGCACAAATATTTGATTGATTTCAATTCCAAATGAAATTTAAGTTTGCATCATTTTTTTGTTTTCTAAAGTAAACATTTAGTATAATATGCCAAATCGCTCCAGGCTACATTAGCGATTTTAAATATTAGCACCCTTCTAAACATTATATTTAAATGATTATTCAATCGTTTTAAAAAAACTGTTTTAACATCAATTGTTATCAACTGCACTAAAATTTATTTGAACATATTTACATATATGAATATATAAAACCAAAAACTTCCCAGGGGTAAAAAACAAAACGGCTTAAAAGGGGCATTCTGTTAGGCCTTACTTAGATGACACAATATCTACATTTCTTATTCCAATCTCCTTTTTTTTTCTTTGATACAGGTTGTCAATGCAGTCAAAGATTTGTATTATATCTTTTATGTCCAGGCCTGATAAAATATCTTCTTTGGAAGCACTGGCGGGTAGGGAGGACTGCTGCTAGGCCTTATAAGGAACGACTCCTGTAAAGCCTTATAAGATAACTAACAAATAAGACATTGATATGCCAAAGGCATATACCAAAACTTTTATATAGAGGTTAAAAATCTACCTCAATATCAATATAAAGCGCATGAATATACATCGCGTACAAGATTTTGATAAACTTTCTCTATTTGAGACCTAAATTGTAGTATTTATCAGGGCAAACCATTCTAATTATAAATTTTGCTGTTACTTTGTTTTAAGCCCATTGCATGTCAAACATACATTCAGATTTTTTATCAACAATTCTTCTCATTAGAAAAAATTGGCAATAAACATCTAATAATTTAGTTTATATATTAATTTCGACTACATTTTCATAATATTCAGCATCTTAGTTTCTATTATATTTTTTATAACTTTCAATTTTATTAGCACTATGGTCGTAATCAGTCTTTTTTGAAAACTTCCTCACAAGTCTTGCAAACGTAGAGAAGTATGTCAAATAACAACAAAATGTAAGCAAATATGCTTCGTTTGCAAGACTTGCAAGTTCACTAAACTTGTGAATTCATTAAAAATTTTATTATTCTTTTACTTATATTTTCGCAATTAATCACAACAAATCATTAATCAAATATAATAAAAATTAATGATATCTTTTTTTTTTTGCTATATGTGTTTTGTTTCAGAAATTGTGTTTTAAAGTTGCCCAATAGTTTTTTGTTGTACATACATATTATATATGTATCATAGAAAAATCAAAGGATAAATAAAAATATCAGAGACCGTAAATAATGATTATTGTTCGTTTTTTTAAATGAAAAAATCAATCATTTAGAACAGACATAAATAAAAATTTTTTGCACCATTATTATTATTTTTTAACAATCTTTGCATATCCGTTATGATTTTTAAATTTTTGATTTTTAAAGTTTTCTTCAATGGTAATGATTATTTTTGAGTAATATTAATAAAAATTAGCCATAATCATTATTTTTGAGCAAAAGAAATAAAACTCAAAAATAATTATTATTTATGATTTTTATTTTTTTCGCTCAAAATAAAACTTACTTTTAATTTACTTTATATATGATGTATGAAAAATATATAATTTTTGCGCAAAAGAATGATATTTTATATAACAAAATGAACAAGCATGTCTTAATATTTTTTCTTTTATTAGTTCTGACGAAATTTTTATATGTAAAAAACCGCAAAAAAAGTCATAAATTGAAAGTGAGTTTTATTTTGAGCGAAAAAAATAAAAATCATAAATAATGATTATTTTTGAGTTTTATTTCTTTTGCTCAAAAATAATGATTATGGCTAATTTTTATTAATATTGCTCAAAAATAATCATTACCATTGAAGAAAATCTTTAAAACTCACAATATAATCATTATTGTGTAATTTTTATTATAAAACTCATAATGATTACGGTCCCTGAAAAATATTCCTTGTTTTTATAAATATGTATTGATCTGATAACTGTCACTAAATAGTCAAATAAAAAATATAGCTTCTAAAAACAGGTAGAGAGAACACCTATTAGATATTTTAAAAGGCAGATCATAATAGGCCTGCTAAAGGACCTTCTGTGAAATGCAGCTTAGAATGGGAATTAGATCTTAAAGAAGCAGGTCAGAAGTCCTCCTGATATTTAAAGCTGGGTTTTTTAAATAATACATTTTTAAATACATGAAGTTTTTGTAAAACATATGAATGTATACTTTCTATATATTTGGTTTTTAAAAAATTACTATTTTTTCATAGGCGGTATTGATCGTCACATGGTGTTGGCATCTCTTTGGAGTTTTGATGCAAAAGCCGAGAAGTGGAATAAATTGTGTCCCATGCCAACACCACGAGCAGATCATATACTCATTGCATTCGATCAATATATTTATGCATGTGGTGGCTGGTATGAAGATCCTTTAACTGAATCAAGAATATTAGCGGAAACTATCGATGTATATGATGTTAAAACTGATACTTGGTCTACAGAAACGAAAAATCCAATGCCAAAATATTATACCGGTGTAGCAGCTGTAAAAAGACGCATTTATTTTATTGGAGGATTACTGTCCACAAACACAATAAATCGTGCCACCTCAGCAGTGCAGTGTTACGATTTAGACACAAAACAATGGTCATTTAATGGAGAATGGGAGTACCCCAAAGAAGTATGGGAATGTACGTGTGCAGCTTTTTATGTACCACGTGTAAGAGATGATTTTGTAGTGTCCTTCTATGGGATGTAAATAGTGTATGTGGAAATCAAATTGTTTATTCAAATTAATTAATTATAAATTTTTTGTATTGTTTTTTTTTAAATATGTACTAATTAAATTACACGTAAATAAAATGGTCATATTTTAATAGTAGTCAAACAACCTTCATTTGAATAAAAACAATAATTTGTAAATATCTTTAGGATACTTTTAAAATTAAAAATAAAAAAATAAAAAAAAAAACAACGTAATTATTGCTGGATTAAATTTTTATTTATTACTGGAAAAATATTTCATTTTTCTTTTAAAAATAAGGAAAAAAAAACGCATATAAAAGTATTAAAGAATCTCTATCTACTACTACATCAGAACATTAAATGAAAAAAAAATATTTTTTATTCTTTTTTTTTAAGTTTTCACTCAATAGAACATTATTTTATGTTTTTGTATTTATACTCTGTACATGTATTGAATTATTTTTAAGCTTGGTTTTTAACAAGAATATATATATACATACATATTTTTATATAATTTATACTAACAATATACAATATCATATTTTTAAGCATTAATTGCTTTTTGTATTAATATTTTTTAGGTTTTTATTTAAATTTTATTAAATTCTTTCTGCTTATCTAAATACTTATAGAATTACTGCAATATATTAAAATCGTAGCGCTATTTTATTACATTAATAATAATAAACACAAAAAAAGAAAAAAAAATTCAATTTTATACGTTTTTATATTTATGGCAGGGCCATTTTTTTAACTTAAATATAATACGAGTATAAAAAATATTTATTAATTAGAAAAAAAAAAAAACAATATACATTGTATATCTCTTGTAAAATATTTTAATAAGATAACTAAAAATTCTATTCAGAACGGGAGATCAAAATATGTTGTTATTAAACAAATATTCATTCATATTCATTTGTCTCCTATTTAAATACTTGCATATACAAAACATACATACATACATTAGAGACATTCGTTTGCTATGTTAAATGCTTCTTATACCTCTTAAACTCTTAACCTTTCATACAATATATGACCGTGAGAGGTATAATAGACATTTAGAAGATAGAACGAATGCTCCTATTATTTTTATGAATTTCAAAATTTACAGTTTTTATTTCACTAACATTTTAATGAATTACCCAGTTGTAGTTTTAATAAATATATTGAATTATAAACAATGAAAATAATTAAATGAGTATTATTTATTGCATTTCAATTCGAGCCATCTAACAAACGTGGGCAGCGCACATGTCAAATATGATTTTAATAAGATAAATGTGACGTTTTTTGTTCTCTTTTTGCAACCAATTTAATGATATTTAATAGTAATATAACCTATGCAAATTCTGCTGTCGGCAATGCTGCTGTTTTGATGGTTTAAGTAGACGCTGAGGGTTACTTTGTATTTCGATTTGAATCAAAAATCTTACGAATTCGTAAGAACTTACGAATTTTAGAAAATTTTTTTTATTCATTATTATTGATTTTTGGAATGGGAAATTTCTTTCGAAAGCAGTTTCGATTCGAATCGAAATACAAAGCAACCCCCCTGAGAGATGTTGTTGACGCTGGTGATTTTGCCACGGCAGGTGATGACGCTGCTGATAATAGTGTTAATGCTGCTGCAGATGCTTATCCCGATGGTTTGACTATTGATTATAAGGTGCATTTGAGACTTTACAGGGCGCATTTATCATAAGGTGCTTTAGAGATTACAACAAGTAATAAAAGAGAAAAGTTGACAATTCTCTTCACAATTTGTTTTGTATGTCAAATGCATTTTATAATCAATACGTTATCACTTCCTTCTTTTCCCTCACGCGGGTTTTATTTGTGACACATTCATTATGGCGTATGAATAACGTCCTGTCAATGGTCAGTTTGAAGCACAGGGATAAAACAAATTACAGCTCCAAAAGTAAAAATCAGCTGTTTTCAATTTTACTACCACTTTTGTCAGTTACAGCGTTCTTTAATTTTTGCGACAATATGAAAATTTTGCTAATACTTGTTGTGTTGTTCTTGATATTTTTGTTGGAGTTTCGTCATTGTATATACACTGTGGTTTAAAAAATAAGGAACGTAATATCAAATGAAATCACAATAATCATCAAGTGCCGCATCCTCAAGAAATTGAAATTGTTTGTTTTTGTTTGATTTTTGTTTTTTGTGGAAGAAATATTCTTAGTATATATATATATTTTGTTTATATTTATATTTATATCAAATCGCTTCCTGACATTCCACTCTATTCCGCCTTTGACATTGGCATCAAGAACGAATGATCAGGAGTACAGCGCCACCTTCGGAGAAGATAGCAGGTTGCCTACTTAATGAAGACGCCCACCACTTATAATCAACATCCAACGATAGATGGGGCAATTGCTGTTGCTAGCTTTTGAGTGATCAAATTGACAACAACTGGTCTTATCGATAAAAGGTGGCTAAAATATATAAAAAAATCTATATTCACATTATAATACAATGCACAGCATGAGTAGGGGTTTACACCTAAGTATTGATCTTAATAAAAATGAAAAAAGATTTGAAAGCAGGGCAGGGTTTGTAATAAAAAGGACAGAACAGGAAACTCGATAAAATTTGATTACCCTATCATCCAAGGAAAAATTAAAATTTCCAGATTTTGGCGGCAAACAAATAAAAATCTTTGTTAAAAATAATTTTAACTGCTGTATTAAAAAACCTTTATTAGGGGTTTATATCGCCGATGGAATTAAAGAACGCTGTAACTGACAAAAAATCAAAAAAACGATTTTTGCATCATTTTTATCAAAAAAAAAAAAAACGCGTCGATTGGTCCCGGTCCCAGATTTCTACGATGAAAATAAATTCACTTCCGCCGTCTGCGTTTTGAAAAATACTAGTGTATTTGTTCTACTTTTATACAGGTTTTTTGGCTCTGGTGAACATTTAAGGTTTTCTCAGTTACAGCGTTCTTTAATTCCATCGACGATATCGTCATATGTATTAAATGCAAACGGACGTAACTACATACAATTTCGAAATTGAGTTTTTATTTATTATGGTTCGTTTTATCAAAATACTTCTTAGTTCAAAATTTTAGATTCGAATGATCAAAACTTGCGATTTTATTAACGAAATTGAAACGGACACTAACTACAAGTGCAAGAAGACATAACTACATTCATATTTATATGAAAACCTTGCATACAAACTCATTTGTTGTATATAGGGATGCCAATATTTAAATTTCGATCCTGAAAATTATATGATTTTCAGGATTTAAAAAATTTTTGATTTTTGATTCTCCTGTAAAAAAACAAAAAGTATAGTTACGTGCGTTTGCTTTGTATTCATACACTGGTGATGGAAATGAGTTGTATACAGTGTATACATTTGTACATATATAAATTTACGCAGAACTGAATGCTGTGAGGAATAAGAAATTCATCAAATATATTTTACTTACTGTTAAGTTTATTTCTGACCACTGCCTTTATTTTCAATTAACTCTACAATCTTTTCAAACTGCTTCCTTGTGATTATTTGTATTTTACAGTTATTTTTATTAAATAAAGACAGTTTTTATAAATACTCACTCTTTTGATGTTTTCATAACTTCAATTGTCTGTTTTTCTTTTTTTTCTAATGAAAAAAAAAATCAAGATAATTTTTATTAACTTGTGCAATTCGATTTTGAGAATCTTAGTACATACATACATACAACAAATTGTGTCAGAGTTGTATTTTTGGTGCAAAAACGAAAAATTTAAAACTTGAATACGAGAATGTAATAAAGCTGGACCCAAATCGCGGCACTCGTTATCGAATGAAGTTAATCGAAATTTTTGTATTTGAGATCGCCGCACTCGATAACGAGTAAAGTGTATCGAAATTTGAGATTATGGCATTCGATAACGAGTACTCGATCGAATGCCATCTCTCGAAATATCATTCGATACTAAAAGAGCAATCGAAATTATATACGCGTTGTTTATTTGGAAATATAATAAGATAAAAAATTAATTATTTTTAATAAAATCGACAGAAATGTAAGTAACATTTGCATAAAACTAAAGTCACCCTTACCTCCATTGAATTGAGGCTGTGAAAGCCCTTTCTATTAAAGAACATGTGTTCGTTGGACGATGGTCTTTGGAGTCCGATATGCGTACCATCCATGCAACCAATGACTAAGGTGATATATAAAGTGTTACACAATTTCAATTCCAAATAATTAAAAGATGTATATATGTATACTAACCGCCGGGAATCTTATAACATCATGTCCATCACAAAAATGATGGATCTATTATCTAAATAATTTTAATTAAGTTAAAATTAAACTATATAATTATTTTGCTCTAATTTTACTTACTTTCTTTTTATTTTAAAGTTATTTGATTCTTATACAAAACAAAAAATCTTTTACATTTTTCATGTAAATTTCGATTCGATAGCTATCGAGTGCCATAATTTGGTTATTCGATACGTGACGAAATTTTACTCGACACGAACGTTCATTCGATAACGCGTTCCGCGATTTGGGCCCTGAATAATTTAAACATACATGCGGTAATTGTCAAATAAGTCCTTAATAAACCCATAATTTTTTTTGTGTGTATAAAGTTTAAGCATTCGAATGCTAATTATTATTTATAAATATAAATAATATATGGCTAAATACGCACCAAGCGTTTACACGAAAACAAATAACTTTTTCTGTAAATACTAAACAAATTTTTGAAAAATAAGACAAAACTAGAAAATCTAAAATTTATTTGCCCGTTTTGTAAAATTTGCTTAGTGTGGTTTTATGGATTAGAAAAAATATATTTTTTTATAGTAAAACACTATTTTGTTTATTATTTTGAAATATATACCTTTATTTTTTAATATATATATTTGTTTTGTTTGTATTATGGCATTACATTTCTCTATGTAGATATAGTTTTTATTTCAAATCAAAACTTTTACTCTCCAAATAGTAGCAAATTTATTTGTTTATAAACTCTTTTAATTATTAAATATTTGCATTTTAAAAATTTTTTGTTTATTCTGGTTTCAGCTAAAAAAGTTTTCATTTTTGTTTTTATGTTTTTTTTTATAGACAAGTGTCATGATGAATTAATAAAGGTGATGGTGGTCTTTTGAACCCTAAACCCAAACAAACCAAAATAAAAAACCAAGACAAAAAATTAAAAACAAAGAAAAATAAAACTATAGAAAATCAAAGCTATTTTGAGACAACAAGGTTTAACAGGCTGCTTCTTCAGCACCACCTTTATCATTTCATCATAACAAGTAAATACATACATTTACATACATATAAAGTAAATTTAGGGATCTTCTACAAGGAAATTTGTCTTTTATAGATTATTTTTTATTAATAATTTTATCATGTGATTACTCGACTTATAAGCCAATTTTTCGGTAATTTCGATAATTTAAAATTAAAACATGATTTTTTTTAATATTTTTGTACGTTAAGCATTGGTTAGGTTTTGTTTTTTGAGTACAAATTAAGATGTAAATAAAAAGCAAATGTTTTAAAGAAATCTTTAAAAATGTGTAATAAAGTATGAGAGGTTAACTAGGTAGTTAAAATGTAAAAGAAAACAAAACTGTTGGCAATTTAAAATATTAATTTAGCTAAAGAAGAAGTTTTAACAAACGATGAGTATGTGTTTTAGTTGCATTCGTTAAGAAACTTAGGATTTATATTATATGTAGAAAAGATATAACAAAATACTAAAAAAAAAGAAAAAAAATTAATTAAACATGACACTAATTAAAAATAAATAACTGGTCCGTTTTATTTTCTAATAAATTGTTCGTTCGTTTTTGTTTTACTTTAAATGATTAATTTTAGGTTTCAAAGGAAAGTTAAATATCACATATATTTCATAATATAAAATTAAAATATAAAACATATACAAAAACTAAATTAAATAATTTAAATTTAAAACAATATATGTAAACTGTTGGAAATTAAAATCTAGTTTTAAAACTATTTCAAACTGTTTGTTTTCGTTTGTTTCTTTTAACTTTTTTTCTTTTTTTTTTGTGATAAAAATAAGGACTAGCTTCGTTTTGGTTTTATTATATAGTTTTCTAACTTAATAAGAAAAAAAAACTTTTCGTTATTTGAATTAAAATATTAAATTGATAATCGATTCTGATATACATATACGAGTACTACTACTATATACTGTGCGCTAAGCAAAGAAATCTCTAGAAATATTCGAATTTATTTATTTCATAATTGAAAGACTCAACAAATTATTATTTTTTTTTGCTTTGTCTATAATTCCTTTTAAAAATGCAAAATAAATTGTTTTAGTATTAAATGCCTTTTTTTAACTTTTTCTGTATTCATTTTAGATTAATTTTGTATAATCTCTTAAACATGAGATTTAATAAAAATTATTTTCGATTTTAAGCTCTCGTTTTTTGTTTAAGCCAATAAAAGTTCTTCATGCAGGCCTTCAGAGTCTAATGATTTATTCGATTTAAACATATAATTGGAGGAATCGCCTTGGCTAGAGTTTTGAGATTTGCTGCTTAATGTCATGTTATAAATATCATCAAGATCTTGACTGCGTCTAAAACTGCAATAAATGTGTTTATGAGAACATTAGTTTTTTTTTTATTTTTTTTTTAAATAAAAGTTTATTTACAAACTAACCTGCTAACTGGACGACTGTAAGTTGAATTGGCGGGACTAGCGGGATTATTACTATTGTTACTGTCATTATCTTCGTTTTCTTTATTGTTACTGTTACCATTACCATTATAGAGATCATCTACATAAGCACAATTGTCCAAATATTCTCCTCGTAAGTAGTTGTCCAAATCATGTTCTTCATCCTCTTCATCATTGTAACTGTCATTATTGTCTTCATGCTGTTGTGATTCCACCATACATAACCATTGGGAGTTGTGATTACGGAATTTTTCCAACTAAAAATGTGTACAAAAGGTAAGAAATAAAATGAAACATTTTCTAAAATCATGAAGAATTAAATCAAAAAGTCTTACAACTGTATATATAAAAATTATTACAAGTTTATAAAAAACTTCTTTGACATATTTCTATGCAATACTTGTCAAATAAGTCCTTTATTTACTTGTCAAATAAGCAGTTATTTACTCGTATTATATTGCTAGTAATCGTACGTTTGTTTTTTTTTAATTTTTATTGACAGCTAAGCCGAATGATGTAGTATTTCTGGCAAGGGGTAAGTGTGAAGACACTCTGTGGCATTATATAGAGAAGGCTTAGAATAGTAAATATAAGGTGTGTCCTAAACGGTTTGAATATTAACCCCGTTAAGACCAAAATAGTGCCATTAACTAGGAAGAGGAAACTCTTTAAATAGAGGAATATTGAGATACAAGCTAAGAAAATTTTGCAGAAGAAAGAGTTTAAATAAATAATAATGAATAGTAGGCTAATGAGGAGAGCTCATGTGGGGAGCGGTACGGACAGGGACAGAAAAGACTTAATGGTATACAACAGGCTTGCTTGATATATGAGACTATTATCTGGGCAGGAAGGACAAATGGCAGGAGATAGCTATACTATCTGATAGTCAGGCTGCCATCGCACCACTTGGCAGCTATGAAATTGACTCCAAGTTAGTATGAGTCTGTTTGGGGAATGACAATTAGTAAGGGACTGGGAAGATTTGAGTCTTGCATTAGATTCTTTTGGAACAATGTAAGAATTCTAACAGGACTCTGACCGAGCACTGCAGATTTATTGAGCATTTAAATAAAATGGGAATCATAGTTTGTGCAAAATTTTGTGATAAGATAATCGAATCATTACATGGGACATCATCACTGGGCACGTGTGCAGCATTAATGCAAAGAATGAAAAGTCATCTTGGTGATTATCAGATATGGAGCAGAGAAATTTAGAATTCGTCAGAGCGACGAAACGGGGGGAGATATTTTAGGAACCCTAGATAATTTGAGGGCTGTAGAATAGATTTTAAGGCCAAAGTACTTTTATAACTCGTGTATATAATGAAGTCGCCGTGGTCTAGTGGTTAGTGTGTAGGCTTACTAAGACATGGGCTCTGGGTTCGACTCCAGGCTCCGACATCTTCAAAAAAAGAAATATGAAAAAAATATTTCTTTCGGCGACTACCTCTCAGCAGTCTTCTGGCAAAAGCTCTGAGAGTAACTAATTGCCATAAACAAGCTTCTCAAGTCTGTCGTTCGGAGTCGACATTAAACTGTAGGTCCCGGTATTCATGGATAAAAATTTACACACACAACATGAGTGCTGCGAGAAGCTAGGCCGTAATCCTGACACAGGGTTGTAAAGGCCAGTTATGTATGTATGTATGTATATAATGAATTAATTGGCAGCTAAATAGCTAAAGGGATTTTCTTAAAATTTTTTCAGTGTCTTGCTGCATGTCTGGAGGGAATGATCAACTATATAAATATAAAATATTCCAACTAGGCGGTAACAAGAGGACTCTCTCAATTTGGTTCAAATCAAAAAGTTGGCGACAGCGGATAAATGGGCATGGTATCTGTCATACGAAGTTAATATTGGCTATTGTACATCTCGAAAGTGGTTAAAGCGAAATTTTTCAAATTTAAAAGGTTTTCTGAAATTGGTCTGAAAGAAAAATTTGGTTAGTTTATTAGCATAGAAATTCTGTATAAATAACTGTGTTCTCATGTCGTAATACTCTATGCAGTTATAACTTGACCGGTCTTATTTTCAAGATATATGGGTACATTTGTTGTTCACCATATGTGAGTTCTCCGAACATAAAACACTGTAATTTTGGTGATTAACACAGCCATCGTGGTGAAAATGTGCTTCATCGCTTAGGATTATATTGTTCGAAAAATCAACATCCAATTTTTCATGATGAAAACATGTTGTTGTATAATGAGTTATATAACGCTCTGTTTTTACTAACCCTAAATTGTCAACAGTCAAACTATTCTTTTTTCAGAGTTGCCTACACCTTCCTGCGAAAATAGCGGCAAATTCAAACGTTGCTTTAAGTTTGGGACACCCTTTATAGTGTGCAAACATATCCGTATTTATAAATATTTTTAATATCTACTTATGTATGTGTTTTCTTCTTGACTGACTTTTAACAATAAAAAAATATTGAATACATCTACTACTTACTTTCTTTCGAAAGAAATTTCCTATTCGAAAAATCGATAAAAATGAATACAAAATTTTTTCGACAATTCGTAAATTTTTACGAATTCATAAGATTTTCGATTCGAAATACTTTAGCCCACATTTTTATATACTCCAAAGGCAATACCTTTGGAATGGAAGACTTGAACATCATCCATTAGTCGCGAGGGCGTATATATGGAAATGTATATCAACAAATGTAGGGGTCCGCGCGACTATTGTAATTTCGTAAGGAGTCCGCAGAGCAATAGCTTTAAGGGGAAGTATTTAATTAACAAGACCATTATATATTTTTCACGACTTCTTAGGTAGCAATTACAACTAATAAATTTCACACAGATGCAATCTCTTACATAATGTATATTAAGAAAAGAAGAGTAAAATAGTAATGAATTGTCTACAAAGTTCCACAAATCTATAGAATATGTACATGATAGTTTAGTAGCAAACATACATACTCATAATAATAAACAATTGTATGTATTTTTATTTTAATTTTTCTTTTTTAGGTAATGTTTGGTCCTACCTTTATGCGTTTTGCCCATTCGGTATCCGTTACAGCGATTATATCCAAACAGTAGTCACAAACTTTTCGTATCTCAGAGTTCTTATCATGCATTAGATCTATAAGATACGCCGGTGATTCTGTCTCCTTAATCATATATTCCCGTGTACTTTCATGTTTAAGTATCTGTTGAAATACAAAAATTATTTGCAAAACAATTTCATCATCTTCCTGTTTGGCCTTTAACAGCTCAATTAAGGAGAGAACAACATTGGCTCGACAAAATAGTAAAGCACACAATTCATCATGGGCACAAGTTCCTAAATACACAATCGTATCTAAGACGAGATCATCTAATTTTGCACCGGGTATTAGAATACTTCTTATCCAGGGTATTAATTGAAAATTTTGTAATATTTGTGAATAGTCCAAATCGGCCAATGATAGATTACCCAA
This sequence comes from Metopia argyrocephala, assembly GCA_963576795.1. Lineage (NCBI taxonomy): Eukaryota > Metazoa > Arthropoda > Insecta > Diptera > Sarcophagidae > Metopia > Metopia argyrocephala. The sequence continues at coordinate 15,799,887 of OY756208.1, read as the reverse complement.
TATGCCTAAGCATTCCACGATAAAAGGTTCATCATTGCAAATGGTAAGTATGCGCGCCAAATCGCCCACATAGTCTATGAATAAGGGCTGTAACGTTTCATGTTGAGACAAGTTGCGTAAAAGTTTCATCAGCAGAGAGTCTTGATATTTGAAGGCACGATCCATGAGACTGTGCAAACGATTGCCTTCCACCATAATTTGAGCGTTACGACGATTTAAAGATAGATTAATGCATAAAGCTATCAAATCCAAATCAACTTTAGAATTAAGATTTAAGATAATGGCATCGGTGGCCATTTGAACGCATTCGGTATGTGTGAACATGGCTTTAACCTGTACGAAAGAAAAGTAAATATATAAGAAATCGTATTTTATCTTTATAGATTAGTATGCTAACAAACCTTATCATCCAAACTCATGTGATATAATATTTTCACCACTATGCTGTGATGTTTTTCATCATTGATAAACATGACCAAAAGCGGTAAATAACCAGCCACTATCATTTTTTTGCGTATTTGCCCATCAAAAGATAAATTAAAGACCAACTTTAAGGTAACCTGCACTAAATCTGTATGACCACTTTGGAAGAGCCGCGGTAATTTTGATACAATATTCAATTCGCTCATATCGTCTTTGTTATCGCCCACTATTGATAACTTTTTTAAGAACGTAGTCACGAGCATAAGTAAATCGATATTTTGACGATCTAAGGCTTTAACCAACATTTTCACTATATTTTTGCGGCGCATCTTCTCCTCCAGTTTAACATTTTCCGCCATATTTAAGAGTAAATAAAAAGCAACTCTTAAAAGTTGTTCTTGTTTCTTAGCAAACAGTTTCAATTGTTTGTTAAGGCGTTCGATTTCTTCCTTTTTCACTTTAGGATCATTACGATCAAGAGCCTCATTGCTGGTAGCTTTCATATCACCACCATTTGTAGAGATACCTGAGTCAGGGGTTTGAGCTCCAGCTGAGAGAGCTTCATGATAGCTGCTATTTAGAATTTGACTTTTCATCAACGATGATGACATGGAGCTATGAAAACTAGACCAGTTGCCTGATTTGGGTCGTTGTTTTAATTCGGGTATACGGCGTCTGGGTGGCTCCATCTGTAATGTTATATGATGATACAATAAAATATATATATTTTTTTTCAATTTTCTTAGTTATACTCATACCAACCTCTTTGGGTTTTTCTTCATTCATGAGATCTAGAAAATCATCAGAGCTATTATTTAATTTCTCCTTGCTAGCTTTAGCCGATAGAGGGGCTGAACCACCAGGATTTTTACGAATATCCAATTCATTACGCATACTTTCGTAACGACGTAATTCGTAATCGATAACATCCATACACAAAGAACCAATCTAATAAAGAAAAATACAAATTAAAGCATGTTACATAGAAAGGCAATTTTTTTGTTAAAGTCTGTTTCTAAATGAGGACAGCATAAAAAAAATTTTATTTATAGCCTCATTCTGTAAAAAAAGACAACATTTAAAATTTGTATTTAAAACAGAAACAATTTAAGAAAATATGTATAATTTCTCGTTACTAGATATTGTAATGGTTACACCGTAAATTTACAAAAAAGCTTTCAACACATAGTTGTAAAAAAAAGTAAGTCAACACAAAAAAAAAAAACTGGTTAGGATCTTCGTTCAAAAAGGTTTATTTGACAAGAAATTCATAGAAATTCGTCAAATAAGCCTTTAATAAACTAATTTTATTTTTTCATGAACACAGGGAGGGGATAGAGTAATAGTAGGAATTGTATGATTCTGAACAACAGAGAACGATCTTACCTTATATTGCACTATAACCGAATGAAATTTCGTATAGGTAGAGAAGCAAAAGAATATATAGATAATATTTGTAGATAAATCTAAACTTTTGCGCCAATCTTCACGTAGGACACGCGACAAAGCACTTAAACATGATTCTAAAAAAAGAAGAAGAAGAAAAAAAGGAGAATTAAAATTAATTAATTAAATTAAATAATAATAAAGTAAGAAAGTAATAAAATGAGTTGAACTACCTCAACTCAACTTAAAATATGCCGTTTTTGAAATGACTGTTTCCGAATTTGCTGATTTTTGGTATGAATAAAGTACGAGTATATCATAACACTAAGACAAATATAAAATTAAAGGGCACTAATACATCTGGATCCGGAAATATGAGGTCTTGAAAATCAGGGAAAAATTCAAAAATGTACAAAGTTATACTTAGGTAGGTAGATCAAATGGCCAGTTAATCGAAAAGTGATCAGATACAATTAGCGCAAAAGTGCCGCTTTGAAACCATTGTAGGACCAAACTGAATTCAGCTACAGCCAACCAGAGCTGCCTATAAAGTGGAGTAAAGCAAGGGGGTCTAGGTTCGCACATTGCGCCAAGCTATCGAAAAAAGGCACCCCTAAACACTTCAATCATTTGGTTGCCAGACCTGGCCAATTACAAAGGAAATGAACTACAGTCGCACTCTCAGAAGTATTCCCGCAACTTCTGCAGTGCGGATTAAAGGGCAGGCCCAACCAGTGACCCGTATACATAGCTATATATAAGCTATAAGTGGACAGGGACTGACGAGAAATTCCCAAGATTACTAGAGTCCTGCCGCAGTTATACCGAGGCCAAATTGTCTAGAAACAGCACAGGAAGTGATGGAATTCCATCTGCTCTGTATTTTCGGAAGGAAAAGTTTGGATATCCTACGTCTAATGACAGTCATAGGGCAGTGAATATCTGAGTAAGAAGCAACAGACTCCCCTCCGGCAGAGGCGCTCCTCCTAACAAGGTCATCCGCCTTCTCATTCCCTATAGTACTTTTCAAGAAAATTACAATTAAGTAAGTATAACTTTGTGTATTTTTTCCGGTTTTCAAGACCTCATATTTCCGGATCCAGATGTGTCAGTGCCCCCAAACTTTGTATTCAATTTAGTTCTATGATATACTATATTTCTACAAAAAAAAAAAAAAAAATCATGAAATTCGGGGTGGTGAATTACAGCCATTGGTTAATTTGACTTGGAATGAATGACCCAAATATGTTTACAAAATAGACAACCGGGGCCTAATTAGAAAGACTCATATACAGCATTGATCACTAAGTGTTAACTTTTTAAGTACTCGTACTAGTAGCTATTTAAGTTATTAACTTATTGGCAACTAACTTATGTATTAACAGCTGACTTATTTTGACTTTTTATATTCTATTTAAAAAGTGAAACATTTTTGAAATGGTAATAAAGGACTAAAGAAATGGAAATAATTATAAGAAATTTTCAATTATTATCTATCAGTGAAAAAATCTATCTATACGGTGAAAAAAGTTAAATTTTATAAAATATTTCCATTTCCATGTAGTCGCCGTGGTCTAGTGGTTAGTGTGTTGGCTTACGAAGACGATAGTGCTGGGTTCAAATCTCAGCACCGACATCTTGAAAAAAGAAATATAAAAAAAATATTTCTTTCGGCGACTACCTCTCAGCAGTCTTCTGGCAAAAGCTCTGAGAGTAATTAATTGCCATGAAAGAGCTTCTCAAATCTGTCGTTCGGAGTCGACTTTAAACTGTAGGTCCCGGTACTCATGGGAAAAAATTAACACACACAACATGAGTGCTGCGAGAAGCTAGGCCGTAATCCTGACACAGGGTTGTAATGGCCAATTATGTATGTATGTATGTATGTATTTCCATTTCTACTGCCCCCAAAACACATCCAGCTCAAAAATTTCCTATTGTTTTAAAATTCCCATAGTCCGCATGTACAATTTAGTAATTGGAAGACATATACTTTTTTCAATTCTATTTAGCTCTTGCTTAAAACTTTTGAAATGTAAAAATCTTTCATACACAGCAGCATTAAAATGAGAATGAAATGAGAAAAATAATATAAAAAAACGAGAACACAAAAAAATGCCCGGTGTAAACAATCGTGTACTACACCCTACACTTCGTCGTTCCCTTCGCAAGATGCTTTGCCTGTCTGTCTCTCATTATCTGTAAATGCGGGCATAGTATACACATATTTTACACAATATTTTTCAAAACTCTTTAACAGAAATTAGGAGAAAACATGATAATCTGTTGTATTCATGAAAAATATTGTGAATCTATTAAGGCTTTATTTGACAAGTATGCATGTACAGATTGCATAAGCTTTTAATAAATGTACTTTTTTTTAAATCCGAACATATAAATTTAAGATCATTTATGAGTTTCTAATTTATTAATTAATTTTTATTACGAAAAAATCAAAAAATTAATTCATGGGTATGTAAAAGAAAGAATATGAGGAATTGTTTGGTAATGGTTATAAGAATTTGTAAAAGCATAAATGCAAACCGCCAACATATTTATTTAAATCTTTACTTAATGCTACTAATTTGGCAGTAACTGTATACTTGTTTTCAAAACTGAAATTGCAGCCCTTTTGAGATTTGGTAATGCTTACAATTGTAATTAAATAATTAATAAGCCAGTGCCACGCCTACACTACTTATTTCATTGCCCACTTGACATGTTGACATTGACATGACAGTTTACTGATTGCTATCAAGCCAACGACTTAAGTTTAATTTAAAGTTTAACTTACCATTTTTTTCTAACTCTTCTAAATTATCAGGATTTCTGGCTACCTGTAAGATCATAGCTGAACCTCTTATACGTTCACTCAAATCTTCATACAGCAATTCAACATATTCGTCTATATGATTTATGGATACATCTGACGAATCAGATGATTTTGATTGCGTTGAAGATGACATACTAGAGTTCATTGTAGTATGCGGTCGTGCAGAGGACCTATGTGAAGCAATAGCTGAACGATGATGACCCATATTATTATCGTGTGTATCTGAAAAGTATAAAAGTGCAAAACTATAGGTATTCTTTAACAAATTAAGTTTGGCATGAATTTACCTTTACCTGTATTATCTTTACGATTTTTTAAATAAAATATAATCTGTTCAACATCTGCCAATTGTGATTTATGAATTAAGTCACATTTATCCACTACTTCACGTGCAAGTGCCGCAGGATCTGTTTTAGCATTTAAAGAACGTAAACGAATTATTTTCTGGCAGTTCTGTAATTAGAATTTTAAAGCAAAAGAAAGAAATACAAAAATCAATAAATAATTCTTTTATTATTTTATTTTTATTATTAAAGGTCAAGAGCAAAAGTTATTACCATGTCAAATATATATGTATAAAAATGCAATAAAATATATGAATATTTAATTAAGGTGAAATAGTAGTTAAAGTGGAGGGGGAGAGAAGTAAATGTACATATATTTTATTTGAAATGTTTCCTAGAAAATGTAAGTTCTTACACGCACACTTTCTATTAATCGTTTTTATGGTTGGGGTATATTAAACGTGTACTAGTGATTGTAATTCCAATCACTCCACAGACACACTTTTTTAAGTCGTACGGACCATTCAATATTTTGGGTACCTCTAAAATAAATTACTCACTTAATACAACTGTCAGCAAAGTATTTCAGTAAACAAAAATATAAACAAAATAGTTTTAAATGCGGTCTGTATGTGATCTAATCTGACTTGATATACATATTCAGCCTTATCACAGAACTCAGTTCCAATCGGAAGTGGCTTCAATTTCGAAAATTGAGTTTCTGAAAATTATATATTTTTTCCAAACAAAATCATCTTAAATGATCAAACTGGTATATATATCTGTATATTTTTTATTTTAATATAGCGGTGTTACGGTTAACCGTGGTTTCATTCCGAATAGTTTTTCTTTTTCAAAAAACTGAATTTTCTGAATTAAACCAACTTTCGATCGGAATTGATTTCCATTACATCTGTGGTTATATCTACTTACTAATAACTTTTTGTTATAAAACGATAGTTAAAATATTTAACAATGAGCTACTGCCTCAAGATGCTACCCGCCCGGTCAAAACAAATGTTAAAGCAAATCATGCTTTTTTTGCAGTTACACAAGCTTAAATTCTAGTAAAAAAAGAATTATATATTTAATGTAAATGAAACGGCCATTATTGGATAGCAAGTTTTTTTTTGTCAAAAATGTTTAAATATGATTTTGTCCATGTTGCATCCCAAGCGCAATATACAGCACTGAGTTTCACAAATTTCTGGTAGTATAAGCGGCCATATTTCGCCAATAATTCTATGAATGTTGATTTCCAAGTGATCTATTTTGTCTAGTTTATCGAAGTAGACAAGCGACTAAACATAACCCGAAGGAAAATAATGCAATGAGGTTAAATCAAACGATCTTGGTGGTGAATTAATTGGACATTCATCAATAGTTTCCTTGAGTAAATGAATTATAAAGCGCGGTGTTTGGAATTTGACTCCGTTCATTCGAAGCTACATATCAGCAAGATTAATGCCAGCCTATAAAGCGAAGTAATTTTCTGTAGATGCAGATCCTTGGTCCAAAAGCATACGCATTCAACCAAAAATGTTCTTCATCGGAGAACAAAATGTTGTATGGAAATTCAATATAAATTTGTACTCCAGCCCGTTCGCCGAATTGGTTACGCTTAATTTAATAAACCGTTTGCATTTAATTCGCCAAACTCTTTTGCACCCTTGGCATTTTTTTAAATGGTATCAAATTACAATGAGATATAACAAATCAAAGACTGCTTATTACACCTTTAGTAAGTGCATTAAGTTTAGCTTGTAATCTGTAGAATGAATTTGTTAACGCTAAGAAGTTTATTAATACGATTAGCGTTTCTCCCATTATATTGAATTTAGTCTCATCATCTAAAAACAAGTAGGATCTTAATTAATCTTGACTATCTATAATTTCTCTTTATCTTTTTAGCAAAGATAAAATCAAATATTTTAGCCGTATCGTATCTTTTTCAGCGTACTAGTCATACTTTATACTAAACATGTTTGTCTTTCTTGTGTAGCTCAATAAAAAAACTTTTCATAATTTTCAAAGCGTTTTTTTTTCTAAGTGATTTATTAATAATTAAAAAGATTTACATTTATAAAGACTATTGATTTTTAATTGACACTATTTTCTTATATTATTAATGCCTACAGTTTCTCACATTCGCACTCTTATTCGCGTACATTTCTTTAAATTTATTAATAATTATTGTCATATGTACAAGTAAATGTGGTCATGCGAACAAAACCTTGACCCCATTGGTGTCATATGGTATTGTTATGGGTCAAAGTTGGTTACCAGGAAAGGGGAGAAGTTTAATGACGTAAAGTTATAAATAGATATTTCAATTTTCATAAATAAATCGTGTTCAGGAAACATTTGAATAAGTAAATTGCATGAGTATGTCCTTTACGTTGTGTTGTTTCTAAAAAAAAAACAATAAAGAATTAAAAACATATTTTCATAATGGTCGAAACTATTTAAAGGAGTGATTCAAAATACTTACATCTCGACCTCTATTTTGAAGTAATGTTAAGCCTTCTAAATCTATTATATGTCTGTATGGTGGTCTATAGGTCACGCACACACAAAGAACATATACAAGGGTCTCTAAAATTAATCCAAATATTTTTATAGTTAATACTACTTATGTCTACTAGTCAAAAAGTTTGCCCACTGTGGTCAAAATCGGATAAGCAAGTATCAGATGTCCCATAGAAATTAAATAATTATATTTGTGAAACTTTTTCATATGATTGACTCTACAGTCAATACAAATTATAAGACAAAAAGTAAAAAAAAAGTTCATTAAGTTTTCTTAAAATTAGTTAAGCATAGAAAGCACAGCGGTCTCAGAAGAAGCCTGATTACAAGGAAAAACTGCTCGAATTTAACAAAGCGATACAGTAAAATGTTCACCATTTTAATAGTAAATTTTCTCAATTAAAATTCTTTGTTCAAAAAGGTAGCGTTTCATGGTGTAAATTTCCAAACTATTTACTAAATAAATGTCAAAAAATGACAGCTCAATTATTGATATTTCATCATTTGACAGCCAATTTACTTCGTAACCTCAAATTTGCCCACCCTTTTCTTATTGAAAGTACAAAACTTTATCTTGCTCCAATAAAATGAAAGAAAGTTTTTTTTTCAAATTATAAAATTTTGAAAAATAAAAACAATAAATGGGTCTAAATCTTTATTACACGCATATACGAGTATCTTTGAATATTCTTCCCTAAGCATTATGTTTTGAATAAAACAGATGTAAGTTTTTAAATTAAATTCTTATAGATTTTAATTTAGTTTTCTTAACTTTCTTTCGCAAAAAGTTATTATGGGTTGTTTGCCTTTAATTTCTGTTAATTTTCAGCAAAACTCCTGTTTTTCTGTGCAGTTTCTGTTGTTATTTTCTCAACTGATGAGTTGCCATAACAACCATATGTTGCCAACCAAACAACAACAAAACATTTTAATTTTAAAGGAAATTTCAACAATTTTAAAATGAGAAAACCACCTAAAAAGTCATTGGCTTTTTAAGGCACAATAAAAACAGCAACAACAACAGAAACAACAATAAAAATAATCATAATAAAAGCAAAGCCAAGTACAAAATGTAGGTACTTAAAGTACTTAGACTTTTACTAAATTGCTGTTTTGCTATTATTGTAACTTTTTTTTTTTGTTATTATGTATGTATTCTTGTGCGGTTGTTGTGTTGTTAACTTATTACAATACTTGTATTTGCATAATACGAGTACCTTTGCAAATACAAAACGAAAAAGAACTATTTTAAGAATTAAATAATTTCAAAAACACGCACGCACTTACAAACCGACAAATAAAAAGACCTGCATTACCATAACAATAACAACAACAACAAAAATAATAATAAAAAATACGGATATAACACCAAAACAAAATACATAATACAATACAAAAGGAAAGATAGATACTTAAGCCACTACTTGCATTTACCCAGCAAACACAAAGCCGAGCGTTAAAGGGTTTTATAAAAATAAGTGAAATAGTGCAAACTGACTATTTATCGTTATATGGTTTGGAAATCCAAGTTCGAATACCAGTAATAGTGATAATTTTGTACATTAATTTTGTTTTGTCATAAACGCTTATTTAATTAGATAAAAGCGAAATTCTATTAAAAATTTTGATTTTTTTGCAATGATTTTTTTGGTAATCAAAGGAGAAAATGATGTCCGTTAAGGAATAGCCAAACTGAAAATGTTCTAGACCCTAGTTACGGAACCCTCATTACAGTTCTTTGTGTCCTGTGCATATTTATGCAAATCATTAACTATTTAATTTACACTCTTTATAGAAATCATATATTGGAATTATATTTTTCCGTTTCTATACAAATACATACTTGTAATGAGTTAGTCGTAGTATTGCCAAACATAACCCATTCTATCATACTCTCCCTATCTCACCATCATTGCATTTTTTTTATCATTTTATCACTAATTTGAAATCAAGTCTCCGCGTATGTTGGGTGTGCACGATGACATTGGTGACAACGACATCCCTTAATGGTTAGTGATGATTTGAACAAAATCCAGTAGTTGTAGCAGAAACAAATTGAATAATCATTACAACAATACTAATAAAAACTAAATAGAAGCATAACCGGTTAGAAAGAAACAAAGACGGCAATGATAAAGTCTAACACCCGGTCTATATAAGCTATCGATTTGGTATATCATGAACAAAATGTCGGCAGCGCATATGTCAAAATTTTGTTCTAATTTGTGTATCTGGTGACTACGTATGGTTTACCAAATCATAATTTATAATTTTTCATCAAGTGCATTTCGTTTATTTCTGCGGTTGTAAATGTAAAAACGATGGCGTCAAGTTAAAAATGACAGTTGATGGTAGCATACCACGAACAATTGTTTTACCAACGATGGTCGACAAAAAACATGACATAGATTTAGAAAGTCCACACAAGCCAAATCGATGATCAACCAAAAATTTGTTCATGATATACTATTATTAGAATTAAAAGAAAAATATAAAAAAATTAATTAAGAATAAAATAATAAATGGAAACTAAATTAATTGAGGCTGCAGAAATGTAAATACGCATTTTAAATTATTATTTTTTTTTATAAAACATTTGAGAAAAAACCATCTGGTTTATTCTTCGCCAACAGAGTATTCATTGTGCCAAAATTCACCGTTACTGCGTTAACATATGTTGAAAAAGTCAGCATATGACGGATGATGGATACTGTGTGCCACGGTCTTTATTTTCATTTATACCAGTGGTAGTATGTAAATAGTATGAACTGCTGATCTATTGAAAAAAATCAGAAAATCTGTAATATTGTCTAATAAGATAATAACATATTATCTCGTTGACTTTCGATTGTACCATTAACCTTTTTCACCCGAACACATGAAATGCCTTTCTTTTGGAGTAGAAAAAACTAACTATTTCGTCTCGTTGTCCATGAAGGCTGAGCCCATTAAATACAAAGATAATTAATTTTTTGCAGTCGAAAACCACAAAAAAAAATCTAATACTCCTGAACATTTGCCTATCTAAAACTTACACGAAATAGTCGGACAATAACTCTTCGAATACAAGTAAATGATTTAATAAAACTATAAGTAGATAAATAAATGTTTTTTACTTCCTCGAAAACTTAAAATACGAAAAAAAAGTCCGATGGAAAGGAACAAATTTTTAAAAATTAAATAAAAATTACAAAAAAGGTCCTCATTTTGGCAACGTTTACTTAAACGCTCAATTCTTTTTCACAAAAACAAAAAAAAATTTTATTTAAAATAAAAACAGAAAAATTAATAAACAATAATGGGCAAAGATTAAAAAAAAGAAAACTTAAATTGTTTTATTCAAAATTTACTTCGTGCTAATCCGACGACCAACATTTTTTTAGTCAAAAGAACAGACACCGTAATGAAATTAAAATGAGTTTTTTTATTTTTTTCTTTTATTTTTAGTTTTAAACTCGTACTCAATTTATTCTTTTTTTGTTTTTTGGTTTTAGAACTTTTGATGCCAAAATTGGAAAACCAATGTAAAAATTATTTCATTTCCTCACGCAAACACTAAAATTTGCATTCCAAAAAAGAATAATAAGGTTTCCCTGGCTTTTATAAGAAATCCGTATTTATTTTTAAGGTAAACCAAATAGATTACGTAGAAGATGAAAAAAAAGCAAAAACAAAAATAAAGAAAAATTTACATAAAAATTGTGGAAATGTTTGTCAGCTAAATGACAAATAAACTTAAACAAGGAAGTTCTGAAAAATCTATTCATTTTGATTGTTCTTTTAATACCCTACAGCACTAAGGTGAAATGATAGTATGTAGTGTTTGTGTCAATTTAAAATACAGCCAAAAAATACATACTAGATGTTTTTTAGACATTTAAAAAAATATCAATTAGCTTTATAATTGACTAGCTGAACCCGGTGTGCTTCGCTATCCCCTCGTTATATAATATAATTTAAAGTATTTATATATTTTGCAGACAGTTGTGGAAGAAAGAGAGTGAGGCTACCCCACTATTTTAATTCTAATGTATTTTAAATTTAAGTTAAAGTCGTTAATAAACGTAGTAAAAAAACACCAAATTTGTATATAGAACAAAAAGTTTAAAACTTTCAAACAAAATTTGGCGTGAAAAGGGGCGTGGTGTAAAAAATGTGTATTTCTACCTCGCCTAGAGTATAATGTGTATACAATTTGAAGTATATCTTTTAAAAACTATATGGAAGCAATTACATAATTTTAAAAAAGTAGGCGTAAAAGTGGCGTGGTCGAAAAAAGTACCCTATTAATCATGCCAGAGTCCCAGTTAAACGCTGTGTAAATTTCAGGAAGATCGGTCTAGAGGTTTGGTCTCCTATAAGGTACAAACAAACAAACAAATAAACAAACACATATTCAATTTTATATATTTAGATTCAACAATTTTTTTCATCAATCCAATTTAATTAATTGTTTTCGTAAGCAAAATGAGTTTTTCTCAGTGTTATTCTTTCCAGGAGTTGGAATCGTAAATACACTAGAATTTAATATTTTAACGAAATTGGAGTAGCTTTTAATTCTCTAAGAAGAAAAAAATACCGGCTTTCGAACTTATGGAAAGAAATGAAAAAATTTTAAAAAAGGCTGTATAAGTAAAATAAGGGAATACCTAGGGCATCAAAACAATTTTTTAGCATACAGCTAGGAATACCGTCTGGACCTGGCATAAAAGAGTTATCCTCACTTCTTCTGTAGTGAGGCAAGTGCCAGGTGGATGGTAATTGAATCCTGCAGGATCTTGAGGCTAACTTGGCCTGCTTTTGTCATTAGACGTACTGGATCTTTGTTGTGTCAGAGTAGGAAAGATGTTTCCAAATTGGAACATCCTCACTGGATGGGTACTCGGTACAACAACCACTGCCATAGCTGCGGTGATGCATAGGAGAAAGAGACGGTTGAGCACTTCCTCTGCCGAGGAAAGACGGTTTTCTTTAGACGCCATTATGATGGGGTTAATACAGGATATCGTGGAGTTTGCTGGCATTGACCGGGAGACATTCTTAAATACCTCAATCTGACGGACTGGATATGAGGGCAGTCTGACTATGATCAAGGTTGCGGTTGTATTTGTAAAACGGCATCGTATGATGCTAATTGACGCTCGTGTAGAGGGGCTACGGAAATAATTTAATTGTTGTAAGTTCGCCAGCTTATATTCAGATATATTATAACTTACAGTTCAGGAATGTCTTACAAGCTTATTTTTCCAAAGGAATTATACATACATACTTTCATAATTGGCCATTACAACCCTGTGTCAGGGTTACGGCCTAGCTTTTTGCAGCACTCATGTTGTGTGTGTTAATTTTTATCCATGAGTACCGAGACCTACAGTTTAAAGTCGACTCCAAACGACAGATTTGAGAAGCTTTTTCATGGCAATCAAATACTCCCAGAGCTTTTGCCAGAAGACTCCTGAGAGGTAGTCGCCGAAAGAAATAATTTTTTCATATTTCTTTTTCTCAAGATGTCAGAGCTGAGATTTGAACCCGGCGCTATCGTGTTAGTAAGCCAACACACTACTTACTAGACTGCGGGGACAACCACAGTACCATGATCAACCATTTAAAAAAATCGAAGCACCCTCTCTCACTTTCTCTCTGTTTCTGGTGTACCTATTTTACAATATATGATAATAGTAAAAGGAATTATACTTTCTTTTTTAATAAAATTTAATTATCATTTTATATTCTTTTTAATTGTGATGAAATTTCGACTGGGAAATTTTTTATTATTTTTTACTATTATTTAATTTTAAAGACGTATTTTAAAACAATCTGAAATTTTTACCATTTACAACAGCAGACATTATTTTACTTCCGTACATTTTTAAGAATAAGAAATAAACTCCCACATAAGATAAAAAGTAATTGAAATATACATAATTTGTTTTTTCTCTTACATATTCTATAAAATCAGTGTTATGACAGGAGATAAAGAAAAAAAAAAAACGTTAAATGTTTATGTATCGTATGTACGTACATACCATTCATACCCATAATTAATACTTTTAAATAATTGTTGTTTTTCTTGTTCTTCTCTTTTTTAATAATCGTAAAGAATTGAAGTATTTCTTAAGTACTGGTAGGATGCTGGTTTTCAATGGGTTTAAAGTCAAGGGTGGGTGTTGAGATTCTGTTTACAAAACATTTAAATTTCTTTGCGTGCGGGTGCCAGCATTATTAAAATAAAAAGGAAATAAATACATATTTCTTTTTTTCATTTTGTCTTTCTTTTTTTTTAATTTTCTCTTTATTATTATTGTAACACAAATAAAATGTGTTCTACAAATAAAACAAATTGCTATGGAGAAAAAAAGGGAACAGTTGCATGTAAAATACTAAAAGATAAAAATAATGATTATAAGTAAAATGCCTTTCGAAATGAGGTTGGCATGTCGAATAATTAAAAAAATTCCTTTAGAAAAGCGTTGCCAATTAATATTTACAGATAATTAAAAAAAAAAAAAATACAAAGTTGCTCCTTTTTTCTCTAATGGACACAAATAAATTGTAAGAATGAAGCAGAATATGGTTTTGGGGTTTTTTTGTCATATAAGAGACATTTAAAAATCGTTGTAGATATGACGGCTTTTTTGATAGAATCTGTTATAGTTTCACACTTTTCTACGCTTTCAATATAGGAGTTGCAAAACAAAACGTGCTTTTTTCATTTCTTTTGTTTTTATGTATTTGCATTAATTTGTCTAAAGTCTATTGGAAAAATTCTTATTTGCATAGTACAGAGTGGGAAAATTTGAGGTTAAGAAGTAAATTGGCTGTCAAATGATGAAATGTTAAGATTTGAGCTATCATCCTTTGGCATTTATTTTGTAAAAAGTTGGAAACTTTTAACCATGAAACGTTTCTGAATTGGCTGTCTAAAATACTGAACGAAAACAACACATTTATCAACAAAATCATCTTTAGTGATAAAACTATGACAACCGATTTTTTGTGGTCACAATTAGGTAATGCTGACATCAGTGACCTTTGCTTTCAACAAAACAGCTCCACAAGGCACACAGCCGGCCAAACAATTCAGATATTTCTTGAGAAATTTCTCCGTTGTGATTTGGAGATGTCAATTGGCCGCCTCGCTGTATTATTTTGTCTGGGACCATTTGAAAGATGAAATACGGCGGTGCATTGATAAAGTAATTGGCAAAAGCTCTGAGAGTAACTAATTGCCAAATGTGTTAAAGACTTTGTGAAAAGAGTGAACGTCTGTTGATGTGCTAGAGGTGGACATTTTACGGACAACATATGAAATTATTATATCAATAAAACTGAATTTGTTAAAAAAATGTGGTTTTAAGCCAATTTCTAAAATTCCTACCATTCTTATAGAAAAATTTGTTCTTTAAAAAATTACAAATAAGATCATCAAGAAAACATAGAAAAGCATGTTTTTAATTAAAATAATTAATAGTACATATGGGCAGTAGAACCTCATAAAATCTCATAAAAACTCTATACGATCAAAATTTGCCCGACAGCACAGCCTGATGATATGCAATACAGTTCGTGTAATAGGGCAAAATTAGTTTTTGTCAACTTGGCTTTATGAATTTCAGACATTTTTGATATTTTGTGTTTGCCATCAGACCATCAAATGCGTGTCAAACATAGTATAAATTTGGTAAAGGTGGCTTGAGAAAACTGTACATGCATTGTTACTGACTGTCATGACAGAACACCCTCATAAGAGACAAACAATTTCTTTAGTTTGAATTAAGGCATCTTTCAAATTGAAAAGCAGTTTTTTTTTCTTTTATTGAGAATGCTAGGCTTTTCATTTTATTCCCAGCTTGCTTTTAACAGCTTCACACTAGAGTAAACTATTGAATCGACATTATTCCTAATCTGAAATTAATCCTTCCGATTTTCCAGAAAAAGAGAAATTTTCTTTTTATTTGTTTTTTGCTATTGTTGTTGTAGCTGCTACTTTTAAATACTAACTGGCAGGGTGTAAAATTTGCTTTTAATGAATTTTATGAAAATGTAGTTTTTTTCTTGTTTTGTTTTAATAATTGCCAATATTAGCCAGAATAGTTACGTTGTGCTTGTGTGCTTGCTTGTGTATTTGATTATAATTTGATTTTAAACTTCCCACGATTGGCATGTGATTGATCGAATAATTTATTCTGACAGTTTTTGTTTTTTTTTTTGCAAATAAGAAAAAAAATTGTGTAAATTTTGTAAAGTACTTGTGCATAGAGAATATTAAATTAGAAACTTTTTTTCTAAAAGAGCACATTAACAACAGCAACAGCATTCTTAAAATGATGGGCTGGCTAGATATTCAAACACATACATATTTACTAGGCAACAAAAAAAAAAAAAAAATAAACAACAACAAAAACTCAATCTGTAATTGACATAAATTTTATGATGTTGTTGACGAGAATGATGATAAATAAATTGTTGTAATTTAATGGAGTAGAACGAAACTTTTTTTTAAAGAAAATTACTAAAATATTATATTATTTATAGCAAAGTTTATAAGCACATAAAAATCGTATAAATATGTACAGAAGTGTTGTAAGTATATTATGAGTATAAAAAATAGTTAAGCAAAACTTTTGAACTTCAATAATTAATAAATGTGGACAAATCTGTTGTGTAGCTGTTTTAGAGCTGTCGGCAACTGACCTTAATTGTCATAAAAAAATCATTTTCAGCAATAAGTCTGTCAGGGCTTCTCGACCGGATACAACAAAAAAAGAGCGAAAGGGAGGCCCTTTGATGAAATTTTGAATAATCGCATATTGTTACATACTATCCGTACTTCTCATAGGGCGCATTTTTTTGTAATTGTTTGTAATGCTCAATGCATTATAGAAAGAATTATTTATTTGGCCGCAATATTCGTTTATGAGACAATCTACCCACGAGTGTTTTTTCTCTCAATTACGATATGAACAAATTCAAATCAAATATCAACAAACAAAACTCCCTTTTTCCTTCTTCTCATAATTTCGTCGTACGGGAGTTTATGTGCTCTATCCGCCATTTTATATATCTCGAGTTTCGGTTTTTGACACCAACATTTTTAAAATATGTAATCCGTTTTCGGCTATTTAT
Source organism: Metopia argyrocephala (assembly GCA_963576795.1). NCBI lineage: Eukaryota > Metazoa > Arthropoda > Insecta > Diptera > Sarcophagidae > Metopia > Metopia argyrocephala. Next base: position 15,783,306 of record OY756208.1, on the reverse strand, counting down.
CTCCGAAACTAGGCGAGTTATCCAAAAACGGATTGAATAAAAATTCCTTATTTTTTTTCTACATTATAATTGCAGACAAAAACTTATTTTAGCCAGAAAAAACTGTAGCTATCAAATGATTCTCTTATTCTACAGGGTATTCTCTGTAAGCCGAAATCAAGTGGTTTTTAAAATACAAATAAATTTAACTTAATTGCGCCAATTCTATTAAAATTTTAATTAATACATAAGTTATGTTAATAATTACATAGAAAATAATATTACAAACCTTGTCAATAATAAAATAATTTTCAATTTCACTCTTTATCGGTTTACTCGTAAATAACCATGAATTTTTATACAAAAATCCTTAAATTTATAAGATTTTATAATTTGAGAATTTAAAAGAATAAAATATTTTATTAAGTATACGTACGAGTATATTACGAGTACTTTGAAAAAAAATATAACGAAATAATTGAAGGCAAACTTAAATCAATTGAATAAATAAATTAAAAAAAATAAAAGAATTTCTTAAAGAGAATAATGTCAAGTACCATTACTTGAAAAATGTTTAAGTAACTGTTCTTTTTGTTTCTGTTCGACCAATGCAAAAGCATTTCTCTGACACATAAACCAATAGCCTAACCAACACAATTTTACAATCAGCGCCTTTAGAAGAAATCTACAAACAAAACATCTTATTTATGAGTACATATTCATATACAAGTGTATGTGTAAGTATGCGTATGCCAGAGAGCCAGCATTATTATCATTTCCTCAATCATTTACGATTTCTTGTTATATGCTTAGAAAACCCAACAACAACATTTCCAATATTATTAATGATATTTAGATTTTACATAATTATCAAACATAATATTGTCCTTATGAACATCATGATGTTGTTGATTGCTGTTACAAATGTTAAGAAAAGAAGACTGTAATATTTTCTTCTCTTGCTCTCTCTCTTCTGTATTATTATTATCTTGTGTATCGTCATCAACAAATTGGGCATGGTTCCAAAACAGTTTTATGCTTTTGGCATCATGTTGTAAAAATATTATTGTTGTTGTAGGTTTACTTATTACCGTTGTATCTTATATTGTTGCTGTTTTACTAAGTTTCATATCAAAAATATATATGTATGTGTGTGTATGTGGAAGAAAGAAGAGCAAGTAAAAGTAAAAAGAAAAACATATCAAGAACCTTGAGTGATGTCAACTTTAAACATTTTAATACAAACAATATTAAAACGAGGGAGAGGGTAACAAATGGACGCAAACCATTATATATTGTTTGCACTAAAATGATATAAATTATTATTTTGTATTTTTCTTTTAAAAATTCGTTTTATATTTTTGTTTGATCCAAAATATCTTGTAAATAAAATCATATACGAGGGATTAATAAAACAATTTATTTATTTATAAGTTAAATCCTGGCAAGACAAAATAGAACATCTTAGTAATGATTGTTTTATTTTTTTTTTTCTTTTTTTCTTTTTAGTGCTAAAGCAAATTATGGATATGTATATATGTATGTATGTAAATATATACACATGTATGTAAAATTGGAATATGTAGGATACAAGTTAAAATATTTACAACTAAATATAAAAATAAAGTATACACGAGTGTACAAAAATAAATAAAAAATAATGTCAAGTGTACAAAACAAAAAAGTGTTTGAAAAACTGTCTATTTTGCAAAAGAAAACTAGCTCGAGGTACGGAAACTATTTGGAAGTCATACATATGTATGTTTAAAGGTATTTTGTGTTAATACTTCTTAAGCGAATGATTAAAAGATTTTTTGAATTCCTACTTGGAATCACTATTGAATCTTTATTATGCAAATTTATTGCACAATTTTTACCTGCTTATAAACCTGCAAATAATACAGCCTGTTATGAAATTAAACAATGTGTCACTTATTTACTTCAACTTCAAAATTATTTAATAAACAAAATTAATAGTAATAGTGATTGCCCATTGATCGTAATTGGATCATAATTTATTAAAGTTTTAAGTTTGAATTCCACTGAAGTTTTCAATTGTTAAAAACAGTTGTGATTGTATTTTCGTAGCATTGATTTGATCTTATAAATAGGACTTTACATTATTATAAAAAAATATTAGTTTTCCCCATTATTATACTCTCTACGCGAAAACTATTTTTTTAATGTTTTGGCAATATGTATTTTGTAATGATACCTTACAATTTTTTTTGTTAAATATATTTTTTCTAGATCTATGCCGTATGAATGTAAAGCACTTACTACACGATTAAACTTAGACTGACAGCACAGCCTGATGACACATTTAAATACTTTGAGTTTGTCATCGGACTATCAGACTCGTGTAATAGCAACTCTGTCAAAAACAGTGTAAACTTCATTTGTGTTTTAATAAGCGAACAGTAATAATGACTTGGCTAGAGCGCAAATTTTACAAAAAATTCATACAAGTTTATGAGAGTTTGCTTGTATACTGATTTTTGGTAAACATCAATAGATAGTGAGAAAATGGTCAAGTTTGATAGTGTAATACCCACTTAAGAAGCACAAATTTGTTGACAAATGATCATGATCATGAAAGAAATCAGTGAGCAAAAACTTGATATTTAATTAGATTTGAAAAACTTCCTAGCCTTTAATATTTTTACTTTTACTAGACGAATAAATCATTACAACCATGTAACATTTTCGACTATCTAGTAGATCCTTCTGCAGATTATAACCTCTAATTAGTCTAACTTGACCAATTCTTTTTAAGAGTATTTATATTATTAGCAGAATATGTTAAGAAAAGGAACAAAGTTTTGATCCCACCAAAAGTATAAATTCAAAAAGAAAAAAAAAAAAAGAAAATATTTCTTCTTCCATATTATCAACTATATTCCACTGTACAAAATATCTATTTGGTTTTATTTCTGTTTCCAAGATTACTTTCCTTTTTGTACAACCGTCATAATTTTCAAATGAAAATAATTTGATTTCATGATTGTTATTTTTATTACTTCAGTAGTTGTTGTTATTGTCAATTCATATTTTATAAATAAAAAACAGACTTCAAAATAAAATTCCAATAAAAATAGCTCTTGTTTTAGTCTTCTTTGACTTGCAAGAATTCTTCTTTTAGTTTTGGTTCTAGTTTTACATCCAATATAGTACACTTTTAAGTGTTACGAGTATTATTTTAAGGCTTTATAGCAATACAAAAAAAGTATAATTTCCTCACTCTCCAATGTTCAATAGTATTGTTTTAAGTATTGTTCTCTTCCAAACGATTTTAATCTTTTAAAGTTCTACTGCAATTTAGTTTGAGGTCATTTTCAGTTCGATATAAAATATTAAATATGTGCATTATTTTCTAATTTTTTTATTTATTTTTTAAATCTCTTTCCTCATTGATTTTTTTTCCTTTAATTTTGTACTTATCTCCTCTCTCTGTTTCTTTAGCTTTGTTATCAGCACGGCAGGCAAATGACAATGACATTGACCCATATTATCCTTGTCACAAATGTACTCGTATGTGTCCCAAATTGAAATTAATTGTTACTGCTGTATGAGAATTATTCGTGCGAATTTATATATAAATGGGATTTTAAAAATGCAAGAAAAAAAAATATTGCTTATATAGTGTTACCGTTATGCTATTTTTTAGCTACTAAAATTAATAACTCCTTTTTATACACGAGAGAGCAAATAAAATTGGTTTATAGAGTGCTTATTTGACATATTTCTATGGAGTAATTGTCAAAAAAGCAATTAATAAAACTGTTTTATTTTTTATGAATACGGGCATTATACTTTAGAGCAAATATTTTATTTAAATTGTTGTTCTTCTCTCAAGCAAGAAACTTGTTATATTTGCCTATCTCGCAAAGTTTATCCATTTGTGGTCAATTTGTTACATTTACAAAATGATTTTCATATATATGATATCTTTTTATATAAAATAAACATCTCGCAGACCTCTAATCTACGTTTTGTGAGGCAATTAATCCTGTTTTCCGCGGAAATTTCAATGCAACTTTGCAACTAATAAGTCTTACATCTTTCAGTTGGTTTTTTTTACAGCTTTCGAAAATAAATGAGAAAATTTTAAATTCGCGTGCTGTTTAAACTTGAAACTAAATTTCTAAAAAAAATCTGTATTTTCGAAAGAAAAGTGAAACACTAATAGAAAGTAGAATTTAAAGCACTTTAAAGCAAAATATTAAACGTGTTGCCCCAAGTAAAAGTGGAAGCACCAAGGCATGTGCTAACATATGTATACAATACAACCTCCCTAATTCCGACACTCGTTAATTCAGACAGTTTAGAAATTGTTCCTCTATAGTTCGGACAAGCGTTCATTTTTCTCAATTAAATTTTTTCAGTATTTTACCGCTAGACAACATACTTATTTGAGAGAACGCAGTGACAACTAATATAAGTACTTACGATTTCTCGAATAAAAATATAGTTCAATCAGTAACTGGCAATCATAATATTGGAGGAATCTAAGAATGCTCAAGCCAAAGTCTCAAAAAAAAAGAGGCAAATGAACTGTCCCAAGAGGCTATTTTATGAGCTGAACAAACCAAACAAAACAACCAAAGTCATGTTATATTATGATATTTTATTTATAATTTATATACGTAAATATATGTCTACAGATATAACGTTTAAAATTTTATTTTAACTGTAGTACGGACGATCCATTAATCCTATCTTAATTATCACTGCTAAATAAATATAACGTAACGTTAAAGTAAAATTAAATTCTCTACAGTCTACTACGTAACTACATTACAGCAACGATACATTAAATTTCGGTAATCAATTGTAGTGATTTTTATATACCAAAAACGAACAACTGACACGTTACGTCACAGCTGCATTCTATTAATGTTACTTTTGCATGTTTAAAATTACACAATAATAAAATGTGATATAGTTAGTGTGTTGTTTACTAAGATGATAGCGCCGGGTTCAAATCTTAGCTTTGAGTTCTTAAAAAAGGAAATATGAAAAAATTATTTCTTTCGGCGACTACCTCTCAGCAGTCTTCTGGCAAAAGCTCTGAGAGTAATTGATTGCAATGAAAAAGCTTTTCAAATCTGTCGTTCGGAGTCGACTTTATACTGTAGGTCCCGGTACTCATGGATAAAAATTAACACACACAACATGAGTGCTGCGAGAAGCTAGGCCGTAACCCTGACACAGGGTTGTAATGGCCAATTTTGTATGTATGTATATATTAACTAATTTAATAAAAACAAAAAAACTTTCATTTGTAACCTTTTAAAACCTAAAATATTGACGTTTCAACAAAAAGAAAAAAACAAAAGTAAAGCCCCTATGACACCTACTTTTTTTTGTATTGAATTGTTATAGAATTGAAAGAAAGAAACAACAAATGCTAGAAAGAGTGGAATATAAAAAATGTAAACAAAATATCTATTTTTGTTTTTGTATTTATATTTACTTCAATGTTGATACTTTTTGTTTTGTAAAAAAAACGCTACCTTGAAGGCAAAAATACCCTAAAATCGCTTAATTGTAGAATAACACCATTAAGTTAGCAACACTATAATATTTTAAATTCTAAATGTCAATTTTAATGTAAAATATTTTAACTTGTTTTTGACACACTCCACTTTTTTATCGATAACTTTTGTAAATTTTTTGGCAATTCTGTATTTATATGAATATAGTTGAACTCTTTACACCCTTTACACTTTCTTATTATATTATATTTGCACTGTTCCCCAAATCATATTTAATACAAAAAAAAGTAGGTGTCATAGGGGCTTAACAAATTGAATGAATTATAATTTAAAACTGTAGGGTATACAATTTTATTATTTTCATACAATGGCAACACTGTACCGGAAATTATACACTCATAGCTTTCAGAGCGAGAGTGCTCACATACTTAAATACACAGTGTTTTAATGCACACGCTCACATCGACAGGTTTATGCACACGTATAGCAGCACATCTTGGCAAGCAGCCTTTTTCGACTCATCTCTGCTCAGGTGTTGTTCTTGGGCAAAAAGGAAATAAAAAAAATATACGACTGGTTGGTTGGTTTCATTAAATTGCGCATTTTACGTTCATGGTTGCATTTATTTCTGTTTTTTGTTCTTCCGTAATTTTTTATTTTTTTTTTTTTGGTTTGTTTTGTTTTGCTTACCTTTTGTCCTTTTTTTGTCTTTTAAAAACAAAAACTACAACGAGTACGGGAAGTGAACTATTCACTTGATATTTAAAAAAAACACATAAAAAAATGGAATGAAAAATATAAAATTCAATTCTATTCTATTCTTTTTTTTGGTTTTTGCAATTTTGTGATGCATAAAATTTATTTCGATTTCTTTTATTTTTTTATTGTTTAATTCTGCTTAAAATATATAAATACATACACACAGACATATGTATATGTGAACAATAAAAATCAAGAGAATGAGGACCTGACCTTGATGAGAAAGTGGTTCATTACAACAAAGTAAAAATGCATATTTTTATGCGAATAAATAAATATTCATGAAGTGAGAGTAAGTAGTAGGGCATTTTATTGAGTTTAGGCGATAAAAATGTTCATTTTCTTATGTATTGCAGGCAGAGAACAATGCAGATAGATCTTGACCAAACTTGTTGAGATAAAAGAGAAGCGTACAATTTTTTTAATATAAATTACAACATAAAAAGTTATTGTCTTTGACAAAGGATTAAAAATTAATTAAAACGTTTTTTTTTTTCTTTTTTAATTAAAAGGTTTGCCATTTTTAAGGATTAAAAACTTAAAACCCTTTTACTTTTTTTTATTCAAGTTTTTCACTTTTATCTATATGCTCTCGTAAATCTATTGAAATATTTATTATAATAAAATTCTTGCAAAAACACTTACACAAATGAAAATGTTGTTCAGCCAAGTACATACCAACTAAGTATTAAAATGAAAGAGTCCTTAAACTTTACAACTTATTGATGGGCTGTTTGTGTTTTTTTTTTTTTTTTGGCATTTTCTTATATCAATCTCACATACAAACATTGTGTTTATTTAAGACACAAAATTGTTAGGTTCTCTAATTGTTGTAGCACAAATGAATACATATTTATGTTTTTTTTTTATTTGCACGAGTATGTGTTAGTATGAGGGTCATAAATCTTAAAAGTACGAGCATACGTTTTTCATTTTAAAATTTACAACTTTTTATTGTTGCCACTGTTAAAGAACATACAATACGACTGACGAGTATTTTGAGATTGTAAAAAAGAAGAAAACAATTTATTAATTTCATGCCTGACATGTGTTTTATTATATGGCACGTATTTGTAACTCTTACTGCTCCCCCATTCAATTGATTTAAATACTGAGAACGTTTTCAGTAATAAATTATTTTTTAAATTTACTGATATTCCTTCAAGATACTTTGAATGGATTGTATTGGAACATACAAATAAACGATGGGTTAGGCTCCATAAACAAATTCTGGTAAATGTGAGCATTTTGCTAATTTACCTTTAAAGATTAATATTTTTCCTTTTAAGATACAAAATGAGATTTCATTTCATTTATTTCACAATAAAGAATGAAGATCAATACTGAAATTTATTTGAGTTCATTAATTTCACAAGAATTTCTAAAGAAAATTAATTATTGTTTCTTTTAGCAGAATGCCATTGTATATTGATTTTAATTATTGAGGTCAAAAAAAAAAAAAAAAAAAAAAAAGAAGAAAAAAATATTACTTGTATTTACATACAATACTAAAAGCTCGTTACATACATACATATATTATATGGTGGTCATCGTGTTCTAGTATTTAACGTGTTGTCTTACTGAAGTTAGAACCCGAAGCTATAGTGTTCTAACTTCAGCTCAGACCTCTTAAAGGAATGAAATACCAAAAATATTACTTTTGGCGATCACCTCTTGGCATTCGTCTGGCAAAAGCCTTGAGAGTAAATGATTACCATGAACAAGCTTCTCAAGTTTGTCGTTCGGTTTAGACATTAAACTTAGGTCCCGCTGCTTATTGATAAAAATTGACCCACACAATATGGGTGCTGTGACAAGATAAGCCGTGACTCTGAAAAAGGATTGTTTGAGTAAGAATTTCAGGAAATTGAATACTTTTACAATAAATGATTCACATGACATATATATTTTCCAGTGTTAAAAAAAACATTTTTCATTCATTTTTATTGAACCATTGTAAATCATCTAATTTGAGAGCTTGAGTTTTATGAGCAGTAATCACTCGTTTAAGCCTTACAAAAAAGCAATTGTAGCATATATGCCTACGTTTTGTTATTGTTCTACATAGTTTGCTACGTTTGCATGACTTGGACAGGGCCGTTTGCAATGAAGAGTAATTAACACTATTGTTAACATTAATAAATGCTTTGGAAGATAGATTTCCTTTTAAACTTTTAAAAGAACAACCATTTAGTTGGAATTTATATTGTATAAGTATATTTAAGACAATCAGCGAAATTAAAAGGACTTTCTAATATTTCTACTTGACTTGAGCTGTCAAGTCTTCAAATTGTTCTATAGACTATAAAATCCCAGCATAAATATGATGGGGTTAATGGCAAATAATGCTAAACAATAGATGATAATTGCAAAAATAAAAATGTAAACAAAAATAAAAAAGAACCAATAAACCCTATTGTTATGCATAAAATAATATGTAAAAGAAGAACTTTAAAATAAATAAATAAAATGAAAAAAATTTCATGTAATGTACATGTATTATATGACATATTAAAAAACGCCTACGCCATATAAACAGACACCATTGTAGCCAATAATAGCACCTTTTAAGATGATTATTGTTATTAAATACCACAGCAAGAAAAACTCATTTATTTACACTTCAAGTTCATTAACTCATTAGCAGAAGAATAAAAAAAAATAATTACCTGACCAGTCCAAATGTGACGACTGCACTGATGATGACTACATATGTGTTTGTAGTTGTGTTCTCTTTTTTTGTAATTGTAATATTTTTTTTTTATTAAAAATAAAGTAATGTTTCTGCTTACAAATAGAGCGTATGAGAGAGCTAATAATTTAAAAGTATTTAAGAGTGCAATTGTGATTGTTTCTGTAATTATGTACCATGTATTGGTATAACAATAGTTGTATGTATTGTAGTTTAAGTTGTCATTACCATTTATGTACCACGTTTAGCGGGCAAGCATTATTGTTTATCTTAAGTATTATTATTTTTATTATTTTGCTATTTTTGTAGTTGCTGATTTAGTTAATGTTGTTGCTCTTTACCTGCTATGATAGTTATAATTGAAATTGTTGTCTTCTCCTGATTTGGCAGTTGAACTGTGTGTGACAAATTTTCGTTAAAAAAAAAAAAAGTTGTTTCTTTTTTAAGTGTCAATGACCACCAGCACCTCCATTATAAATAATAAAAACAACAGCAATAAAAACAAAAATAGTAATAATAACAACGTTATTTATAGTAAATTTATGTTAAAAATTATTAATGGAGATTTTTAAAGGCCACCCTCACGTATGAATTCTGTTAGAGAATAAAAAATTACAATAAATAGTTCATGTGACATTTCAATAAAAAATAAATTACATTCTACAATAGTTTTGTGGTGTTTTTTTTCTGTTGTGTTGACAATTTTTAAATTCTATTTAACACTTGCAACTACATGTCAACACTTTCAAAACAGTTTTACAAAAAACAGTTGCTATCAATAGTGGTTGGCAATACAGCTGTTGGTAAGTGAAAGAAGTTGTTTGTTACATGCAATTACAGTAGACGCTCGTAAATTAGAACTCGTTGAAATGAAATTCGCATCCTTTGGAAATAAGAGCCAACGTTTGGGTTTATGTGACCAAACCACAAACTACTGACGCTCTGTAAGATAAAATTTGACGAGATAAGCAAAACTCTGTTGCACAATGTGAGTAAAAATTTTAGGAAAAGAGCGGACATCTGCCGTGGTGTTAGAGGTGGGTATTTGTTAGACATCATATTCTATTATTCATTCCCACATTTCTACTTTACATTGCTATCAATAAAACTTAATTTGTCAAACAAGATGTATTTTTAAGCCTTTCCCACCTTTGAGTTTCGTCGTACACAAAATTTTTTCATTAGAATAGTGTTATAACAGAACCCAAGCTACAAATAAGTTTTAAATTTATTTAATGAAAGATTTAGCAGATTATGCCTGATTATATATTTATAAATTATTATATATTAACTTTTTAACAATAATAACTTCAATAACTTTTAATACTAAAATATAACAAAAAGAAACTGTTGCTAAAACCATTGCAAAAAAAGGGTAAAATCAGCCAGTTTTTATATACAGACATTCATGCATTTAATTCATATTATGAACCTCCCTAATCCTAATTAAAATTATGACCAGTTTTGTTTTAAATTAAAAGAACAATATAAGTAAATTCCACAAAAAAAAAAAGAGAAAAAAATTAAACAAATTTTTGGCAGCATTACTTACTACGTTAAAAATATTAAAACAATAAATAATACGGCAGCCCACACTTAAAAAAATTAAAAATTTTAAATTCAAAAAATGGTGTGGTTGACTGACTGATGATGGTGTTGCTGTTAAATTTTGATGCTGATCATGATAAAAAATTGGATTCTGTTTTTTTTTTTGTTATTGTAAATTTAATGTTTGTATTAATTATGCGTCATTATTTTTAGATTTAATTTGATTCCTTTTTTTCTACATAAAAAAAACAGTAAGACAGCAGCTGTTTTATTTATAAAAAAATTGTTTTTCATTTTTTAAGTACATACATATTAAAAAATATTAAGATTTAATTTTTATTATTTCTATATACGATTTTTTTACAATAATTTAAAATTAATATGAGGTAATATCAAAAAAAATAATTACTTTTTGTTTGTCTTTCTAAAATTATTTTTTAATTTAATTTTTGTTTTGGTTTTTGTATATAAAAAAAAAATGTCAAGATCATGTGTAAAATTAATGACTAGATATGTTTTAAAAATGAACATAAAATATAGTTTTAATAAACATTATACATTTTTGGAGGTTAAAAATGTTTTGTTATTAAAACATAAGCATTATTAATGACATTTTAGTATATAAGTATACTGAGAAAAAATTATTTAATCCTAGACAAAGGGAAGAATTGTACAGCGTTACAAAACTGTAAAGGCACAATAAGTTTGCAATGAAAAGTGATATTTTGCTACTCCTTTTTGATCATGAATTATTTATTTGTTATAAACAATAATAAAAATGCAAACTAAAGCCCTGCACATGTTGATCTATACAAAATAGTAACAAATGTCATATAATTCAATTGCCATGCCATGTTATGCTGTTCAAAAATGTTCAACAATGACATATGACGAATATAAAAACAATGTATACTTTTGATTCCAACAAAAGTATACAATGTTTTTATACTCATTTTGCACACATCAACATGGAATATTAATATGTCAACACATGCTACACATACTACATATGTTCTTAATGATGAATTCTGATCATTTGCTTGAACGAGTGATGAGAAAATATTTATACAACAGTATTTAAAACATTATGAATAAATACATTCAATACAACGAACTTCAAGAGCTTAGCCGATTTACAATGAAATGCTAAGACACTCTGATGACTTTGTATGACATGGTATGACATTGTGTTTGAAACGACATGATATAACATAGTATGGTTTTTTTAAACATGACATTTTCAAACAAAATGTTGCATTTTGCAGTACTTAAATGAAAACATTGTTTGACAAAGCGAAATATTGGAAATTAATAATTATAATTAACAGACCTTAAACTCAAGAAATTTTAAATAATTTTTATGAAACAATAAAAGTTCATAAAATTATTTTATTGAGGAAATACAATTCAGATTTTTTTTAAAGTGGAAAAATAAAATTTTTTACATCATACATATACAAGGAAGAAAGACCACCAAAGGTGAATTTTTATTATACCTAAATTAAGTAAAAAAAAATCAAAGCAAAAGTTGGAATTTTTCACTTTTAAGTCCACAGATAACTTCTTTTCATAATACCTTGAGTTTAACAACGATGATTTTGTGACATTTCATGTTTTATTATTTTAACTAATAATAATTTAAACAACTAATAATTTTAATTTAATTATATTTATTATTTTTATTATTTAATTTCATTTTTTAACATTTTAAAATATTTCATAATGACATTTAAAATTAAATTGTTTTAAAATACATACATACATACATACATATGTACATGAATGACTATTACAACCCTGAATCAGGGTTACGGCTTAGCTTCTAGCAGCATCCATGTTGTGTGTATTAATTTCTATCCATGAGTACTGGGACCAACAGTTTAAAGTCGACTCCGAACGACAGACTTGAGAATCTGTTCATGGCAATCAGATACTCTAAGAGCTTTTGCCAGAAGACTGCTAAGAGACAGTCGCCGAAAGAAATCATTTTTTATATTTTTTTTATGATGCCAGAAACAGAAAAAGAAATCATTTTTTATATTTTTTTCATGATGCCAGAGCTGAGGTTTGAGCCCCGGGCTCATGTAAAATACATAATTTAAAATTAATAAAAACGTCATAAATATAATACAAATTGTATATAGTATGTATGCATAAAAAATATAAATTTAAAATAATCTATTGTATGTATGTATGTATTGTATATAAAGACGAAATATTTAATTTTTTTAAAGCCTCGAACTTTGGATTTACCACATTTTAGGGATAAAACATTGATTTTTGTTTTATTTCTTATAATTGAACTTTTTAAATTAAAAACATTAGTATGATAAGAAGAACAAAATTAATATGAAAAAACGTAATAAAATATAAAAATATTATTCACACCCAATAACTGATTAGCGTAACAATGAAATACGATAATGAAAAAAAGGCAATACCTGCTTCTATCAATTCCACAATTATAATGTAAATACTATACATATATCAATAGATAGAATAATATTACTTCTTTTTTAATTTGTTTGTTTGTTAAAAAAAACTTATGTATTTGTAAAACCAATAAATAATCACTTACCGCCACAGGTAATTTTCCCATTATTGGAAAATTTAAGCGGACGCAGAATTTGAAAATAACGCTCAAATTTTAATATGAAACAAATTGTGTACTTCGAATATATTTTTTTTCGTTGCAAATTTAAATAATATAATAGCTAAACAACGCATTTATTTATGTATTTTTTGTTTTTGTTTTTTTTTTTGTTCTTGCTAAAGGTTATCAAACCAGTGCAGTTTTTGTTAAACAAATTTATTTTTTAATAGTATAAATACTCAAGTACAGATTTGTTTAGAAATGCTGCAGTATGCTTCCTATAACACTTTTTGAAAGATTAATAAAGAACTTTTGAATTAAATTTTTGAAAATTCATCAAAAATGACATCATATTTCGCTTTTTTTTTCATTTATTAATTTAATAATTTCTGACCATATTTATTTTTCTTTATGTTTCTTATTTAAATTATTTAAGCTTCAAATCTTATGATTATAATATTCTGTAATTTAACACCTGTTGTCAACACTGAACAAAAATAATAAAGGGGAACAAAACAAAAACAGTTATAACGTTTTATAATAAAAAAATAGTCTACCATTAATAAAATGTTATACAGCCTGAGCTTAACAGACGTGTATATGAATGTATATTAGAGCTCCTGCACACACTTACACCTGATACACATTAGGTATTATTTTTTAATTACATTTGTAGATACTTTTTTTGTTTTTTCCTTTTTTTTTTTGTAACATAAAACACAATTGTTATTAATATTACATTAGCAACAATAACAATATAAACAGTTATTATGTATACAGTGTTGTATAGTGTTATTAATAACAAAACGATAATTATTAGTGTAACGTTAGTTAATGTGAAAACTACACTTTTAGTGCCATAACTACGAGTATGTTATTCTTGCTTTTTAGTATAGGCGATTAAATTACAAACACGCGTTTTTTTCTTTTTTTTCAATTTATTTTTATATCAAGTTATTTTATAATCTTCGTTTACAGTATACTATGTATTCAATTTGAGAGTTTAAGCGTTACTGACTGACTTAAAAAATATTGAATACTAGTTTTCCAACAAAAATAAAAAATAGCCATAAATTTAAACAACACTTAAGAGAACATCAAAATATGTTTGCAAAAATATAAAAAAAACAGAAATACTGAAAATAATAAAAATAAACAAAGAGAAAAAAAAATTGTCATATGGCTCTGGCCACTGCTATAAAACAAAAAAAAAAAAAAGACTGACGCTATATATGACAGCCAAATAAACAAAAACTGGTGTCTACTTTATAAGTATGTATATATGGATATGTATGTGTATGAGACACTACTTTGAGCTGTAATACTGGTTTAATATTAAATGTGTTTAAAATTGCTCATAATTCAAATGAATAACAAAAAAGTGAATTCAAAACAAGTAAAGGAAGTTATAGTAAATCTGAACCGACTAATTTATCATCTACACTGCAAGTCAATCAATACATCGTGGTTGCTGTAGTCTAGTATTTAGTGTGTTGACTTACTAAGACAAGAGCTACGGATACAAACCCCAGCTCTAACATCTTGAAAAAAAAAATGAAAAAATATTTCTTTCAGCGACTACCTCTTAGTAGTTTTTTGGCAAAAGCTCTGAGAGTAACCGATTGCCATGAGCAAGCTTCTCAAGTCTGTCGATCGCAGTAGACTTTAAACTGTATGTCCCGGTATTCATGGATAAAAATTAACACACACAACATGGGTGCTGCGAAAAGCTAGGGTATTACAAAATCAAACCAAGCTTGATGACATACCATATAGCTTGTTTAATAGAGCAAGCTTATGTTTGTATACTGATAATATAAAAAAAAATCATTTGAAATTATAGATTACAATCGTTGTGTTCCATTTTTAAACATTCGGAAAATAGAACAGCACTATATATATATTTTTTCAGATTAAATATTTGTCAAAAATCCTTTGTAAAATGGAAAATATTAAAAAAAATTTGTTTTAAAAAAAATCATAAAATTTAGCTTTAATGTTTATGCTTGTCAACAATTAAAATTTTATTAACCATAACCAAAAAAATGTCAAAACTTTTTTAAATCAATTTTAATTTACTTACAAAATATCAATTATATTATTAGAGTTTTTTTTCTTTTCTTGTTTTACAAAAAAAAAATAATTAATTAAAGGTAAAAGTACGTAACATGCGTTACGCCAATTGCAGTGGTTACAGCGCTCGCACAAAAACTCTAACGACCCAGGTTCAAATCTCAGCAAAGGTGAAAAATGAAAAAGTAAGTTTGCGTTTTTTCTTTTCAAAATTATAATTTAAAAATAAGAGATTCCATTCCCTCCTCCTCCCCTCTCCCCCTCCAAGATACCATCTACAAAGAAACCGCTCTCCGAAATTCCACTCTATTCCACCTTAACCAATGTCAACAAAAAACAAATAATCAGGAGAAAAGCGCCACCTATTGGGAAGTAACAGATAAAACTAAACTTACTTAGCGAATACACTAACCACACAATCAACATGCAACGATAAGGCAATTGCTGTTGATCTCGCAAGGGTGTCTTATTCGTAAGGCGCTTAATAATAATATATTATAAGAAAAAATATTTACTGTCCTTTTCAAAAATTCCAATACAATGCACAGCATTCAGTAGGGGTTTACCCCTGGGTATTGGTCTCAAATAAAAAAAAATTGTGTGTTTCAGCACGTCTGTAAAAAATACTCCATATTTGTACATATGGCGCTGGCATACTGCAGGTTAAGAATTTTTAGCCAATCTTATATGTATACTTACATATACATATAACCTTCCAACACTAAGTCGAAGATATTGTTTAAGTTTGATAGAACTAACGAATGTCAAACGAACAAATAGATTCATGCTTTACCATGGCTATTAAGTTATCCAAATTAAGTTTGTCATAATAAGTCATAAATTCACAAAATAAAAGAGTTTGTTAATAAACATAGTTGACGTATATGTAGCGAAACCAATCCCACAACAGAATTGATTGTTTGTCATTAAAAATACCCTTTCTTAGGTTTACTAACCTAATATTCCCCCATAATAACTGTTCTAAATGTCATAATCCACAATCCATATTCTGATAACACGTAATTAGAGCCCAGATTAAGAATCCTCGTAGCTACTCTCAAAATCATCATTTTTAATTATATTACCATAAGTGTATATAAAACGTGTTTTTAAACCTAACATAATTTGTTACTTAAGACTGATTGACAAGCCATTGATAAGTCATTTTACGAGTATTTATATTTCACAAAGAATTATTCACAGTGACAGTAACCGGTTTTTGCGAAAAATTAAAAAACTGTCATAATTTAGAAACGTGCTTGAAAACGTTAACGATATTTTTAATAAAAAAAATTAATAATAAATAAATTTAATGTCAAAATTTGCTATAAATCTAAAAACTATTTGTTGTTTTAAGAAAATTAAAAAATAATAGTGTACCTTTTCGCAGTGGATAATATTGATTTTTGTGTGTATTTGGAGTGTGTTAAAGAGAAAAAAAAACGGTTTTGGTTATTATTATTTTGCTATTTTTGTAACACATACAAGTGAATGCACAAAAGGAGAGTGCTATAGGTGTAACTGTCTAAAGATGCTCTCCTCTATTATATTGTAATACTCAAATATTATTATTTTACACGTCTTTTAATAGAAAGAGGAAATAGTCATTTTATTTACATAAATACACTTACTGAATGTACGACAAAAATTTAATAAAACAAAATACACATACTACGCCATCTTTATACATCCATATGGATGTATATATGTAGGTATGAGCGTACGTACATCAACATCAACTACAGTGGCAAAAACAGTATAACAGCCTACAGAATGATTTATATGAAAACCAACAACAGCATATGCATGTCATTTTTATGAATGAAATATTAAAAAAAATACAGAATTTTTGTTTTATTTATATTCTACGAATTTAATTAAAAATAAAGAATTTTATTACTTAAGTCATCATTTTATGCCTAAGCCTTGTCTACCAACTCCTCCCCCCACACACTACACGCATATGTTCTTTTATACTCACACTTATACATAATAAACATTTGTTTACATTTTATTAAGTAATCAAGTGAAGGAGAGGGACAGAGTGAGAGAGAGGAAAAGGTCTAAATGATTAGTTTTAATAAAGAAAGGGTTATGCATATACTAAATCCCAAATTGAATATGAATTTAAATTTTAAAGGCAGCCTTCCTTAACACACATACACTCTATTAGCAATGTAATGCTAAAGTTTTTCTTAAGTTTTGCAAAAATAAATGTTATAATTTGGGCCAAATGTATTTGTATTAAGAATATAAAAAACTTTTTCTTTTATATGATATTTGCTTTAGTTTTCAACATAATAAAGTTTAGATTTTCTTTATTTATTTAATTTTTTTTGTGTTTAAAAGCCTTGAAAGTTTGTTACTCATAAACAAAAAAAAGTTGTTTGAAAAGAACGTTCATGTAGAGTTCACAATCATATTCTTGTTAATTTTTCCTTAATATATACTAAGTAAAGTTTTAACATTTTCTATTTATACCTTTTACAAATGAGCACGTACTTAATTGCAAATAATTGTTTATTGTTAAACTTAAAAAATATACGTACGTATACTCATGTTGTACGTACGAAATATACACATTTTGTGTTGCAAACAATAAACTGGGAGAGGAAAACTTTATTACATATAGTACATAAGTATGTATGTAAAATATGGATTTGATAAGTATATGAGAATTATTTACCACGTATTGACACTTTTGGCCATATGCTATAAAAAGGGAACGAAAAATAAAACTACTATTTTAACTTATAATGTTTTAGGACTACCTCATTTATTTGTTTTATGTTCCAGACATTTATTAATTGTAATTTTTGATTATAAAGTTTTATTTCAGACTATCTAGAATTTAGCTTTTGTATGGCATATAATAACTCAGTTAAGAACAGCCTACAACCCTATAAGCTTCCGTATTTAAATCAAAACCCCCACGAGAGAATGTAATGTACAAAGTTCTTGAATTAATATTCTTTGTGTTTTTTTCAATTTCATTCCAAAAATTTTTTCATTTTTTAAAGCACTAAAACTTGATTTGAATTCAGTTGTCCAAAGGAATTGAACTCCGTGATATGGCTGCATATCTTCATCTGTAATAGTCTATAATTATGGTTTAAATAGCTTCATAGACAATACAAATCATCAGTCAAAAAATAAGAAAAGGGGGAATGGTATCTCAACTGCAAACTAAACTTTTATTTTGTATATCTTGAGAACTTGTAAAAATTAAGTTTAAACTAATGGCATTTTCGTTTCTACCAAAATGAGTAGCATTTTATTATTATATTATATAAAAGTAGGGCTTTATATACTCTTTTTTGATCTTGTTTTATTGTAATCGATATTTTTAATTGTTGCTATAAAGGATATTTTTTTAACAAGGAATATTTCCTCAAGATGAGAGAGTAAAATATATGAAAGACAACATTTTTTGGAAGAAACGAAAACGCCATAAATGTTGACTTTAATATGTATATCTTGAAAATAGTAACAGCAGAAGTTTCAAAATTTGGTCAAAATAGCTATATGGTCAATAAAAAATCATCAGTTAAAAATGGGCGTAATTAGTCAAGTATTGATTTTTGTTTCTTCATTCTTAGTTTATATTAAACTTATTATTAAATTCAATTAAAACAAACGAAGCACGCCGTACAGTGTAAGATTAAGTAATATTAAATTAATTAATTCATATCTTGGGAAATAATGAAGCTAGGCTTATGAATTTATGTACAAGGTGACACTAGGTCTATATGTATTACTGGGTAAAAAACCATGCCACGCCCACTTGCTTTATATCTAATATTATTATTGTTTATACATGTTGCACAGTAGAACACTGGTATATCTTAATAATATCTATTAATAATAATAATAATCAGTAAGACGTCTTTGCGATGTATTTTGGAAGTTTTTAACCATTTTTCAAAAATTTTAAAATTTCTTTTTGCAAAAAAGTGGAGATCATACTGGAAAAGTGAAAAAAAAATTATGGCTATCACAAAAATGCCCAAGATATTTTTGATTTACCGCAAAGTGAACACTTGAAATATTAACCCAAATATAGTTTTACGCCGGAACTATTCCGAATGAATAGTTTTAACTCTACTTGAAACAAGAAATTGTTTCCTTTTTTGCTTTTTTAAAAATGCTTACAAAAAAAATTTATTTAATACTTACAATGGAAATAATTACATGAGGATTGTAATATATTTTCTTAAAATAAAGCTTAGTAATAATAAAAAAAAATTATGACAATAAAATATATAATCCTTTTTAATGTCAAACCAAAGTCACAAAAAAAAAACGATTTTCTTTGAAATCAGAATGCACTTGTTGACAACAATTGACTTTTTTAAGGCTTTCTTTTTCCTAAACAGAGCTAAAAAAAAATCATGAATTACAGTTGTATTGTATTGCATTGAGAAGATCTTTCAACGATCAGAAATAATGTTGCCAGAAATATTTTATTTTATTTTTTAATTTACCACTCTGGGCTCCGGTCCTTGCTAGTATTGCATAAAAAAAACTGAGTTTGCAATATTACCGAAAATTTTAAAATATCTTACAACATTATTGTTTTATGTAAATTTTATATTCTATTACTCCGATATCTGGTCTCCTTAACCTACATTTGTATGTACATATTTAACAAGTAAAAAACTGATTATTTTATTTAATTAATAAAAACTTATATTAAATCTGCTTAATAGTAATATTTATAATAAATTTTTATTAATTATGTGATTTAACTAAAACAAAACAAAAAGTACATTTTCAATCAAGCATTAGCAACGTTAAGCTAAATACATAATTAAAATAACAACAATCAAGCATAGACTAACGGTCAAATTATTAGCAGCCATTATAGACACTTCATCACACACACGCTTACATACATATAAGTATTTATTTTTAAGAAAATAAAGCATAAACAAATAAAACCGCTTAATAAAATTTACTAAAAATAAAATCAGCATAGAGAGCGAGTACAAATTACAAGGTCAATGAGATATCAATTTATTTAAAGTTGTTGTTATTGGTTATCAAGATAAAGAACATTAGCAATAACACCAAAGCAAATAACAAAGGTAATTAACATTTACGGTGTTTGTGCGTGTGTGTTTTTACGAGTTAACATACAGTCTAGGGTCAATATATGAATGAGTAAGTGAGCACTAAATACTGTATTATAATTATCTTTCGCCAAATATTATTTAACTTTAATAAATAACAACAAATTCAAAACAACACTTATTTATAGAAAATTAAACAAAAACCAATACGCATAAGAATATAACTAATAGCAGGTTTTATCACTTTAATGGTAGAAAATATAAGTTGTTGGTTTTTTTTCTATGTAAGAAAAAGTTCAAACATTAATGGAGAGTGTGAATATGCGTATCAAAACAAACCAGTCCTTATGACAACACAGTGTTGCCGTTTAAACTAATACATACACACATACTTACTCCACAATCACTTGTACTTATTTTAGAAGTTCTTTTGTAAACATAGTGCAAAATATGTGATTTTTATCGTACAAACATACATATGGATATGTATTTTTCGTTTGAAAAATAAATATTGATAATGAAAAAAAAAAGGTTTTAGTCAAGTAAAATATAAAATCTTCTACAAATATTTGATTGAAAATTTATTGTCAATTCGTCCAAGTTGTTTACTCTTACAGTGAGGAAAAAAAGGAAATTGTTTTAAAAGAATGAATATCGAGTCAAATTTTTAAATTTTAAATTTAAAGAAGTTTGACTGCCTATTTCCGTAAGAAAAACAATTTCATACGATTGTAAATTTGTATGAAAAACACTTAATTTTTCAAATATTTCTGAGCGCTTTTCATAGAAACTGTCAGTGGTTTAAAATTATTTGTCTTACAGAAACCGGCAGTAAAACAAATTTTTTCATATCAAGAAGTTTGGTAAACTTTTGAATTATACGGAATAGAACTCTGTTTTGATTTCGAACAAAATTAAAATATTTAATATGTTAAGTGATTTAAAAACATGGGAATATATTAAAAATGCCCGAATTTATGCAATTGCATCCATTAATAAAAATAGACGAGCAACGCTTGCTTGGATATGTCGTGCATAGGGATGAAAATTCTTTGACAAAAAGGCATTTTAAAGACGACGCTAATAAAAAAAGTCAAAAAAGTATGGTTTTTGAAAATTGGATGTGTAAAGTTTAATAAAACACCCTTGTTATTTGATTAAAAGTTAGACTACAGATCAACAAATTCAATTGCTGAATTCACAAAACCCTTGTATTCATTGTATTCGTTGTTAGATTGTATGGCACTACAATAGTTGTGGGTTTGTTGGTAATTTGTATATAAACATTCGATACAACTCATACACTTTTTTTCATATGTTTTAAAAAAGCTATTGGTTTCTGTGTTATTGTGAATGAAAAATATTGACAAAAATATAAACACAAAAAAATTCTTTTTATTGTCAACAGCAAATTAAAAAAAATAAAATAAAATAAAAAATATATAAATGGAAGAAAAATGTATTTTGTTTGTAAAAATCAACTTTTTAATACAGTTTTTCTCTTTCTTAACGTTTCTGGTTTGTTGGCGTAGACGAGCCCCAAAGAAAATAATCCAATGGTGTCAAATCACACGATCTTGGTGGCCAATTGACAGGTCCATTCCGCGAAATTATGCGTTCATCGAATGTTTCCTTCAATAAATCGATTGTGACGTGCGCTGTGTGGCATGTAGCGCCGTCTTGTTGGAACCACAACTCATCCACATTCATGCCATCCAATTCGGGAACAAAATAGTCGGTTATCATGGCTCTATACCGGTCTCCATTAACGGTAACTGACTCTCCAGCATTATTTCGGAAGAAGTATAGCCCAATGACTCCACCAGCCCATAGAGCACACCAAACAGTCAGTTTTTGTGGATGTAATGGCGTCTCAAGGGTCTCAAGTGGATTCTCTTCACTCCAAATGCGGCAATTTTGCTTGTTGACGTAGCCATTCAACCAAAAATGAGCCTCATCACTGAACAAAATTTTGCGATGAAAATCAGCATCGAGATCAATCTCATTTTCGGCCCATACACCAAAATCACGACGCATTGCATGGTCTCGTGGCTTTAATTCTTGCACAAGCTGGATCTTGTAAGGTCGCAAGCCAAGATCTTTGCGCAAAATCTTCCATAAAGTTGATGGACAAAGCTCCAATTGCTGTGCACGGTGGCGAATCGATCCATTCGGGTTCTCTTCAACCTTTGCTCTACAGCGGCAATTGTTTCTTCGGTGCGCACTGTTCGACGTCTCTGCGGATGCGTATTATCACATAGAGTAAACGTAGTGCGAAAACGATCCATGGTTAACCGAATTAATTGCTCTGATGGACGATTATGTCGCCCATAAAATGGACGGAGCTTGCGGTAAACTTCGCGAACTGAACCATTATTTTCGAAATAAATTTGCACGATTTGCAAGCGTTGTTCTTTTGTCAACCTGTTCATGATGAAATGGCAAACCAAACTAAATATTAATCACTTGACAGCTGACAAAATGGCCGCCAGTTGAAAAAGTGATGCCAACTTAAAGTTCTATACCTCAATAAAAAACACCCTATAGAAGTTGTGTTTAAAGCTTAAGAGAGTTGATATATTTATTTACAAAGTAGATTTCGTGGAAAACAAATATAAATGAACTGACTATTAGAAACAATAAATTTCTGCTTAAGAAAACTGTTTAATCAGCCTAATCTTACCTTGTGTATTTTGTGATGTATTTTTTATATCTGTAATAACTTTATATTGATAAAAAAATTTAAATGCATATCTATAGGCTGCTATAAAAAATAAAAAAACATTGTCTGCATAAAGGAGATTGCTGTCAATATGTTTGTTTTTCTTTTATTTTTAAGGTAAAACCGTTTTATTTTATATTATTTTTTTTTTATTTTTATTTTGAATTTTGGTTTTCTTGCTTTTTATATTTGGCTTGGGGGCAATATTTATTGATTTTTTATAGTTCTGGCTCGGCTTTGTTCATACTCAATGGTTTAAAACAATGCACACAATAAAATAAAATTGTAACATTTCAATTGCTTGTATAGAACCAACAATAACAAAAACAATATTAGAAAAATAATAAAAAATAAACCGTGATTTTCAACCCTTCTCCTAAATACATCAAATATGGAAAATATTTCAGTCAAACCAACTTAAAACCCTGAATGTATTTAACACAATGGAATGAGAAGAAGAAGAAGCCTATTACCGTGTTTAGAGCATTAAAAATATTCATAGAAATACTGCTACAAAATAAAAAAGGTTACATGCAACATTATCTAGGCAGCACCACTTACAACAACTGAAAACCATTGACAACAACAAAGAAAAAAAGTAATAAAAAGTATTTTCCTGAAATTTTGTTTTGTTTTGTTATAAAATGCCAGGTAAACTTATGCAGCTACACTGTGCATAGTCGACTGGTTTTTTATTTACAGGGGGGAGTGGATATACAATAAATATATTTTATATACTCGTATGGAGCTCCTTATGTTTATTTATTCATTCAAAACTATTATTGTTTGTGGCTAAAAATAGGTGGTAAATTGTTAACAAAATGTTATACCAACAAAATAGAAAAATTTTAAACCAAATGTGCATTTCGTCATCATGGCAACACAATCACAAATACTCGTATATTGAAAAAAAAAATTATTTATTTTCTGTTTGTTACACATTGCATTACAATAATTATAAAAATTAACAAAAATTGTTATTTTTATTATTGCTATTTCAAAAAAAAAAAACAAAAAAACAAAAAAAAAAAAAAAAAAAAAAAAAAAAAAAAAATTTCAGCCCAAAGTTCTTTAGATCTAATTTTCTTATATTTCTTACTGTAATTGTATTTTTTCATATTTGCTTTATTAAAGGCGACGAAAATATTATTTTGCTCATTGTACAAAAATGTTACATTTTAATAATGCTTTAACATTCCCCCATTACTAATGTTATCAATAGGTACACCTAATTCTATTTTTACGCGATAGATACGTTCTATGAAAACCTGCGAAAAAAAAATGCAAGTGTCTCTTAGAGAAGACTGTCTTCGTCAGAGCCTAAGGGCCTCGTTACTCAATCGTAAATGAAAAAATTCCAGTAACCAGTAAAATTTTACTGAGTAAAACTCAATTTTCCTACTATTAATTGAAAAAATTAATATTGAAATCATATTTTGTGTTCAATATTAAACTTTTAAAATATCAGCTGATTCATTGTTTGATTTAGCAAACCTAAGCTATGCTTTGACGTTTAAAAATTTCTCTAGCTTTGGTATAGTAATCATTCGTTATATACTTATGTACTCAAAACGAAAATAGAAAATATTTATTTTATTTCCACAAATTTTTTATTTAATAAATAAACCGTCGCGATGGTTAATAAATTTTGTTGACAACACTGCTTAAAATGGACGTAGAATTTTAAATAGTTGATAAGTAAAAATGTAGAAAAATTTTAGTTTTATTGGATTCCTCCGCAACGTTACGTTTACATTCGAGTAACTATTTACATACAGGCTTGGTAAGCAAAACGGAATAGCTGATGCGCAATGTTTACGTTAAAGTAACGAAGCCTTAAGAAGGCCTTATATTTTTTTTAGACCAGTACTCAGTTTTTAAACCCCTACTCATGCTGTGCCTTGTACTGGAATATGAAGATAGGTAGATCGTTTTTTATTATTAAGCGATATTTTGTCCATGAGACAAATTGTTTTTGCTAAGACAAGTATTCAGTACTGTAATTTTTATTAATTATAGTTTCTTTTTTTTTCTTCCTATGAAGCGCCTTACGAGTGAGTACAAATTGCTGTCAATTCAATCACACAAAGGGGAGTGTTTTCTGTCGTTAGTTATTATTTATGAGTCGTGAGCGGCTTCACTTAGAAGGTTAACTGCTATCTTCCCAGAAGGTGACACTGTACTCCTGATCATTTTTTTTTATGCCTGCCGAAGGTGGAATATTTCGACCTACGTTAAGAGTATTGTGCTGAGGCCTTATTCTGTAACTCTCCTAAGCTAAAACTCTATTGCTAAAAATTTATAAACTTGATTTAGGACTTTTCCGCTACGAATACAATTCTTTAAGGCTTATTGTAATTTAAAAGCTTCATGCCTATTACCTCTAGACTTTTTAATTTTATATATTCTAACGCCCAGCCTGTTCAAGAACCCAAAATTTTAGCGTTTTAGCTTAAGAGAAATGCAGAATAGGGCCCTGTATGGCCTTATAAAACTATTGTTTAACAATAATTTAAAAGAAAATTTGTATTTGAGAAAAAAATAATAAATAAAAAAAGTAATCTGCAAATTATGACGCTTACAAAATACTCGTAGTTTTTTCTACAAACAACTTAAAATATACCCTACGGTCAGCCAACCAATATAATACAGCTTCTATATGTAAGCGAATTAATATTTTAACACCTAAAATAGTGGATAAATCAAATCAGTACTCGTATAACGATAAAAATTAATTGTAACACATTTTGTTAAACTAAAAAAATACGCCATTAATTTAATGAAATTGTAATATACCTACCGCCCTTCTTTAATTACGCTCTGTTGCAACAGACGTGTTTAACTTTGCAAACAAAACAGAAGAGAAAATCTAAGAGAAAAACTTGATTAATTTTTTTTTTATTACCGGCATTTTATTGGATTTGTTTTTTTGTTACACACCAAGCCGTGTTTTCAATTTAATTTTCAATGGTCATTAAGTGTGGTGAGGGGGTGACAATTTGAAAGAAAATGATGAATTTGACGTATTCGAGTGGTATTTCTTAATTAATTTTCGCCACATTAATTATTAAATTATGAGGCAGACATATGGTCTTTATTTCTTTCTGTAAGTTTTGTTACGATTTTTTTTTTCTTTTTTGCTTGTTTTATTTTTATTTTTTAATATATAACATTGTTGTTGTACATATAAGTATATAAAATTGTTTGAAAGAAAAAAAAGTTCGTATAAATTGTGGCATGAATGTAATACTCGCACAAGGTTTTCCAATTCAATTGTTTCTTTTGCAGAATGCGGCCAAGTATTTATCGAAATACTCTATAGCAGGTAGTTTAGGCTATTACTTAATTGAAAGTTTTAAATTAAATGTTAAAATACATGTATTTTTGATTTACTCCTTTAGGCCTTGTTAAAAAAAGCAAATATTCGTTGTCACTCATAAATTAACGATATATTTCCACCATGTAGGAAAGTTGGTTAGTGTGTTGGCTTGCTAAGACATGGGCCCTGGGTTCGACTCCAGGCTCTGACATCTTGAAAAAAAAAAATATGAAAAAATTATTTCTTTCCGCGACTACCTCTCAGCAGCCTTTTGGCAAATGCTCTGAGATTGTGATTGCCATGCACAAGCTTCTTAAATCTGTCGTTCGGAGTCGACTTTAAACTGTATGTCCCAGTACTCATGGATAAAAATTAACACACACAACATGGGTGCTGCGAGAAGCTAGGCCGTAACCCTGACACAGGGTTGTAATGGCCAATTATGTTTAAGTGGAGTTTAGGTAGATTTTCTTAAAGAGTTAATAGTTATAATTAAGAGCAGGCATATGACTACGATACGCGTCTGCAGCGGTAAAATTTTAGCGTCTTTTTCATCCAAGCGAACAAATTGAAAACATATGCTGCCGGAATTATGAGAGATATATGTATAGTAAGAAAAGTAATGCCTTCTACAGTATTAAATGTACCCGTAATATGAAATGTAGAGTATCTTACAATCACACTTTACCAGATTTCTCTACATTATCACAGTGATTGTTCAAATATTTTAAACGACTTTGTTACTCATAATCAATCTTATAGTGGTGGAAGAAAACTCTGCTCACGAGGAGAGGGAACACGTTAAGCAGAACGTTTATGGGTTTTTGTAAGTTAGTGTGGCAAAATTTCAAATAAACTACTAATACTACGAGCACTACTGAGTGAGTCATATCGGTAATTATACAACGTAAGGCAATAGTAAAATCAGTCAGTGAGACAGTAGTGGGATTCAGTGTTGCATGGAAAATGCGTAATTGTTGCATTATGAGCTATTGTATAATTCAAATGCAATTTATATATGTATATGCATGTACATATAGTGTTTATGGGTTTGTTTTATTAGTATTACATATTTTATATTTATTAAGCACTACCATAATAAAAAAAATAAAAACAAACAAAGCAACAGTTAGCCAAATTTGGCAAATAAAACATTATTATTAAATAAATGGAAAATTAAATAAAAAAAACAAAAAAAAAAAACAATAACACTGTGCTACAAAAGTGAAGAAAAACAATATGCAGGGGTTCTGACATAGCAATTCTGTTGTGGAAGCCCATGGAATACTAAAATAATTTTAGTTTTTTACGATCACTTCGTTAAGTATCCTTTTTAACAGCAAATATAGTAAAATGCCCATATTCACGACATTACAACTTAAAAAAATCATAAGTGTTTTGTTTTAAAACCGATTTTCAAAAAATTTCTTTCGTTCGAAGATATTAGAGTTACCTTTTAAACAAAATAACATTTTCAAAAATCGACTGAAAAATGGCTGAGCTACGGACGTTTAACTTTAAACAAAATATACTTCTTCAATAAATTTTCATTTTATTCAGGCTCTGAGTTAGTTGGCCGTGAGGCAGAATATTTTTTTTTATTACGTTTGTAAAAAAGCGTGCTAAAGTAGCTTTTGAAAACACGTAAGTACATAAAAATCTACTTAAAAATTAAAGAGATATGCTAAGTTTTGTGGTAACATGTATTTCGATTTTTTCATTTTTTTTTTTTCTTAGAAATGCCTCCGTGTCCGTATTCTTTTATATAGATCGCTGTTAGTACCTAGCCTTAAAGGCCAGCAGTAGTTGAAGAGCATACTGATTACACTTTTTTCAACATATCGCTGTTCAGTCCTTAAAATTTTCTGGTGAAATCGCTTACCTTGTTCATCACTCATCTAGACTAAATTTGAACCCCTGCATATTTTTTCTTCACTTTTGTAGCATAGTGTAATTTTAAAATCGTACATTTTTGTTCTTTATTTCACAGAAAATCTTCTGGAAATTTTTAATTTCCGTTTTTAATTTTTTATGGCTTTTTCCTTATTGTGCCTTTAATAAAGAATTGTCGCCTTTCATTCTGAGCAGTAAGCAGGGGTCAATTTATTTTGACATTTTCCTGACATGTTTAGACATTTTATTAACCAAAAAACCAAAATGAAATGAAAAGTAAACATGGCATGTCAATTTATAATTTCGCTTTTTGTTGTTGTACGTCATAACGGTAAAATGCTATAACCTAACCTAACTTCCTTTAGTTTTTAATTTGCTCTTTTTTACTTTCAGAGTAGTTTTAGTGTGGTCAACTTGAAACTTAAAAATCATATAGTATATTTTCATTTTTTAATTATTTTTTTTTTATGCAATCAAGTTTGTATTGAACGAATTAAGGTTGCTATGAAGTAGGCGACCACAATGCTGTTATGACTACAATGCCATAAATTAAGTAAAACATTTCCTTTTTAATAATGATGATGATTACGACTAAAAGGTTCATAGTTCTTATATACCGCTTAAATAAAAAGAAATATCAAGATTACAAATGAAATATACATACATATATATGTATATATGAAGGTATACATACATATAATATCTGACTCAAATGAGACAATTTCATAAAAAACACTAATGAAATAATTACAAATTACTTATCCAAATTACAATCAAAGTTAGGTACTTTCCAAGTATTAGCATACATACATACATACATACATAATTGGCCATTACAACCCTGTGTCAGGGTTACGGCCTAGCTTCTCGCAGCACTCATGTTGTGTGTGTTAATTTTTATCCATGAGTACCGGGACCTACAGTTTAAAGTCGAGTCCGAACGACAGATTTGAGAAGCTTTTTCATGGCAATCAATTACTCCCAGAGCTTTTGCCAGAAGACTGCTGAGAGGTAGTCGCTGAAAGAAATAATTTTTTCATATTTCTGTTTTCAAGATGTCAGAGCTGAGATTTGAACCCGGCACTATCGTCTTAGCAAGCCACCACACTAACCACTAGACCACGGCGACTACACTACTACTACAAGTATTAGCATAGCAAATAGAAAATTAATATCGCAAAAATAAGTTTTATAATTCCGAGCTCTTTTTTATAACACAGTCTTGTACTTTTTAATTAATTAAAAAGTGTAGAGCAATCGATCTTTGAATGACTTCTGCCATTTGGTAAGCAAAAAAAAAAAATTAAAAATCCAAGCATGTGTTATATACATAGTTTTCTGTTTCTCTCATAACGCACATCCTTTTGCGGTTGATTGTAGATTGAATTGCACAATGCATTATAGAGACAATTCATTTTTTTGTTTGTTTATGGAATGACATTACCGCAAAATTTTTTCCTGTCGATTACGATATTAATAAGTTTATGTCAAGTGTCCACAAACACTAATCTCTCTTTCCTTCTTCCCATAACATATTTTCCTAGACGAGCACTATGTACTGCATGAGCAGGGGTCGTCCCCTGAGTGCTGGCTTCAATGAAAATAAAATTGGCCTACTCGTTAGAAAATGCGCATTGTTTACTAAATTTATAAATAAAAACTAAAAATTCCTTCTAATGCAATTAAAAAACTTGACAATAAATATAAAATTTGCAAGGGTATTAATATTTTTATAAGATTAAGATAAGGAAAATTGTTGAATAATTTTTTGACCACCAAAATTTTTTTTAATAAATAAATAATAATGAAATCTAAAATAATGAATAATGAATTAACACTGTAAACAACAATGAGCTAAAATTATTTAACAAATCGCAACATAAATCTTCTTTTTCACGAAATCATTATTTGCCAATTATTTAACGCTTCAAGTGCAAACACTGTTTAAAAAACAACAATAAAGTCTGCTTTAAATTGTTATTGTAACAGATGCTTAAATGAGATGAAACATAACGAAAAGAAACAAAAACTACAAACTCACGTTTTTTGAATATGATTTTGAAAGTGAATTTTGTTTTGTTTTGTTTTGCTTAATTTATTTCCTTTAGTTTTTGTAGTTGTTGCTGTTTAAACAAACACAGTTAAATTAATAAGAGTGTCATAATTAACAATTTAAGCATGTATGCATGTGTAAGTAAAGCAGGCGTTTTTTCTTTCTTTGTTTTGTTAATTATTAATGACCGTAACGAGAGCTTGCTAGTGTGTGCGAGTGGACATCAATTCTACACTTGACTGTTAATTTATGCTAAAAATTAAATTTTTTTTAGCACTTTATGCAAAAACAAAACCAGCTATAACTCATATGTGTTCATAGTTGAATATTTACTTTTATTTGTTTGCATATAGATAAGTACTCCATACTAAGTACTTAAGGCGAATATTAGAGTGTTTATCTATATACGTATTTTTATTTTATTTTTCGCCAACGGTTATTGATCTTGAGTGTCATTTGAAAGTCGGATTTACCAGGGTTTTAAAGAAGTTTTCCTTCTCCCTTAGACAAAGGCGTTATCATTATATAGAATGTTATTGGGATCTAAACATCCATATGTATGTATGTATTAATTATGCAAATAATTAAAAATTTACATAAAATAGTAAAAAAAAATATATATATATAGATTTTTTAAAACAACGATTGTGTTAATTAATAGCTCTAAATATTATCAAGTTTTAAAAATTATGCGTAAAATTATAGAATTAAAAAAATAAGCAAAAACTTCATATATAAGATGGGCAGATAGGTAGTAATAATGAAATAAATTTAATGATACGAAAAATCAGAATAATAAGAAATTCAAATCAATTTAATTTCTTCATTTATATCATGAAATAGGCTATAAAATTACTATCGAAAGTTCCTTTTAATTTTAAGAACAAGGTTTCAGCGTACAATACCTCTTTTATAGGCCTAAAGTAGAATGAAGGTGAAAAAACCCTAAACTTCTTTGCGTCCTGTTTTAAAGGAAACCTAAAATCTTTCATTTACGAGATGATCAACAGAGCAGATTACTTCTAGAGTGTGAGACAGCCATGTTTTGTGATAAAATATTGGTTGGTTTCATTCAGAAAAAATTAACTAATTGTTTAACGCCCAATTGTCATTTTTGGTTTAAAAGTTGTCTAAAATTTTTGATTTTACTTGGATGTACTAAAAAAAAATCTTTAAGTATGTGACCAGATATTAAATCTATCATATAGATTTACCGAGTGGGGGTAGATTCAGGCAGTTTTGTTATACCTCCAGGATTTATCATTTATGGTTTTTGATACATCAGTGTATAGAGAGGCTTCTAACTTTTGGAAATCCGATGGTCGAGCTAGAAAAAGAGAACCTTTCTGCCCTAGACCGACAACTAAATTATAGTATTTCCACCCGTGTGGATTTTTAATGACTATGTGATGGTTATGCAATGAATCAAAATCACAGAGGTTAGACCTTCAGTGTGTTTTGACTACAGTGAACATAGCCTTGAGTTGCAAATCAAATGTCTCTTGTATGTTAAAAAGTTTATGTAGGTTTCGAAAGCGCTGAAATAGAAAGACCAGGAAAAAACTACTTAGAAACAAGTGGATGGGAAGTATTAATTTAAAGTTATGTTCAATTCTCTCTGCAATAATTTTAATTCGTGAATAGGGCTTAAAAACTTGTATTTAGCTGTAAACACAGAAAACAAAATATTTGCAGCTTTTGAGGGACAACACTATAGAATAAAATACATATTTTTATAAAACCAAAGTGGGAATTAATGATATATGCATGTACATATAAATGTATGTACATAACATATAATCCATATTATGATTTATTTAATTTTTTATATTACAATTTTAAGTATTTTTAGTAGATATAGATCGTTGTGTACACTATGGAGCAAAAGTGAACACTAAAAATTTACAAAGTTTTTGTAATAAAATAAAGCCTTCATTGCCCTTTAAAACCGCAATGATACGTTTTGACATGCTTCGGATTAGATCGGACATGTCTAGTTGACTATGCCAGCCTAAACATCCTGCACTCATCCTCAAAGATTTTGAATGTTGGTTGGGGATATTTTAAAGTTTTCCAGCCGTCGTTTCACAATCGACTACAAATTTTCAATTGGATTTAGAACTGGGCTTTGGACTGGTCAAATCATTGTACATATTAAATGTTTGCGCTTTTAGCCAATTTTGCAAGTGTTTAGAAAAGTGCTTGATGTCGTTATACCCACCCAAATGGAAAATTTTTATAATTTTCATTTCTTTACTTATAGTATCTGTTACCAAAGATAAAGGACCAACACTAAATTCTGAAACACACTCCTAAACCATTATATTTACACCACCTCGATCTCGATCTCGATACTGTTGTGTTGCTTTTCCGGTATTGGTTCAAAAATACACTATGCGATCCGAACGAAATCTTATTATATATTTTACAATCGTCGGATAACAGAACGTGTGTATATTCGTCAATAGTCCAGTGTTGATGATGTAAAGCTAACGAGCTTTTTTGTTTTTTGAAGTTAATTTCTTTGGTTTTTTTTTCGATTTACAATTTACGCTTATGCCTGCTTCCTTGGGAGTATTTACTCTTTCAGACATTAAGGAACGTGCCATATGCCTCGCGTCGATACTGGTTATTTTTTCAGAACGAAATTTTTTTGTGTTGTGTGACCAAATTGTTATTTGTTTTAATTTTTATTACCTGAAATTGTGAAATTTTTAATATTTTTGCAGCTTCACGAGTGGATTTGCCCATTTTAGGCAACTTTTCTACCTCCAGAATTATTTAATTTTTTGCTTTCATATTACCGATAAATTTTCTAAAGCCAATAAATTTTGTAAAAGCCGTTATTTTCTTTGCATTCGTTTATTTTTTTTTTTTTTTTTAGTAGGTACTCTAGGTAATCTTAAGTCAGTGCAAGCAATGCTTAATACTCGTAAAGATAATATTGTTGATTTATAATAATGCTTTTAATTTCAAAACACAGTGGCAATTCTTATTGTTATACAAAATTACAAAATTTTTTTCAAACATGACTAAAACTAAATATGAAATTCTTAAGTGTTCACTTCTGTTCCATAATGTATACCACCTACCTTTGATAAAACACAATTTTTCTTCAAATTTTTAAACAATAAAGTTCTAAAATCTACATACACACATACATATGTATGTATATATGTGCATTAAAAATTGTAAAACACTCATTAAAGCTCAAATCATTTGTTAAATGTGTTTTTAAGAGACACATTTTAAAATTTTCTTTACCAGCAATTTTTATAATTGATTGCTTTGCCTATTTAAAAGACGTTTTAAATTTAAAAAGAACAGATGACAGAGGGTTAAAAAACACAAAATTACAACAACAAATACTATTTAATATAAGTAAATATTTATAAAATAAAAATAATAATGACAACAGTCACAAAGAGGGAAAGAAAAGAATGTCTGCAAAATTCATTTAAAAAAGCAAAAACACTCTAAACAACCATACATACGTACAATACTTACTTACACACACATTTTAACACATACAAAGGCTATTAGTCATTTTGTCCGAAGAAGAGAAAAACAAAATTTCAATAAATATTAAAACATGAAACAATTAATTTAAGGATAAATAACCAGAAAAAAAGGAAAGTCTTAAACACACTCTCTTGGCAAAGATAATATCTAACGGCTTTAAAGAGTGAAATCCTGAGAAAAGAGAGAGTGAAAAAAAGTCGGAAAAGGTATATGTAAATAATAGCCAGTAAAAGATTAAAAGTACTATTTTAGAGTTTTTTTTTCGCAATTACATGTGTAGATACGTGTATATGTACGAGTATGGAGAAGTACCTATTAATTTTACCAAGTAAATAATATAAAATAAGAATAATTACATACCTTTTTTTCTTCCAACATGGGATTATTAGGATCACCGAAGACTGTAGCCTCTAATTGATAGTTGACAATTAAAGCCTTGTCAGTAGGATGAGGTTCAATACTGCCACCTTTCCAACGTCTGTTTTTGAACATTTTTTTTTTATATAAATTTAATGTTAATTTTGTTATTTTTTTTTTTATTATAAGAAAATAGAAAAAGGAAAGATGATATTTAATTACACTTTTTTTCAATATTTAGGACTCTTGTATTGGGAACAACAAAAATTAAAAAACGAAAATTAAAATATTTGACTTTCATGAAATTATTTTTAAAAATAATAAATAGGTACTTATTATTTATTTTTTGCTTTCGATATTTTCATCCAAGTATTTTCTTTAAATTATCACTTTCTTATAGTGTTGTATGTATGTACTACGTACATACATATGTATATATGTATAGCTTTTTAATTAAATTATTTGCGTCACTTTTAGATTTTTAAATAATTTTGCAATATTTGTTGTTTTATTTGTGTTTGTTTGGCATTTTTCTTGAACAAATTTTCTTTTTCTTCTTATAGGTATCACTTGTTTTAAAATTAAAAATACCGTTATGTTTTACACATTTTCGTATTGTTGTATGTGGAAAAATCAGAAGAGAGTATTTTCAATGTATGAGTAAGCATTTGTTTTCTGTTTTTGTTGGTATATTCTGTTTGATTTCTTTGTATTGCAAACTGTGTTGCCAGATGAATTTACTTTGAATAGAACCCAAAATTATTAATTGTAGAATACAAACAAAGAGAAGCTATACAAAATAATATAATCTCTGTTATTTTTATCCTGATAATACAAGTTTTTGTGAGAACTTTAACGATTTGTTAGAAAATTGAGGATACTTATTGTACTGTTAAGAATACCAATAAGCCTTATTAGTTTTTATTAAATGGTTATACCAGTTTTAACTATATTTGTCTCTATATTGCAGTTTTTGAAATTTATGGCGTTTTCTTTTCTGTGAAAAAATTTAAAATTTTTTTTTTGCCTTTTGAAATTTTAAGTTCTTTTCTAAAAACAATGTAACATAAAAAAGGGGTTACGTGTTCTTTTTTAAAAAAATTGCCATCATTAAGTGTACAAATGCAACTTTTCTCGCCCTCAAAAAAAACACAGGGTGAAGATAATGCACTAAGATACAGGTGACATTTTAATTATTTTTTTTTTATTTAACATACTTCATAAGCTTTTATTTAAATTTAAAATGTTTAAATTTTTGTAATATCTTTTTTTTATTTAAATTTTTTTACATATAACAACAGGGCGACTATTTATGTTCTTTTTTGTCATAAAACTAGGTGCAATTTTATGGGGTGCGGGCAATGCTTTTAAATTATCACTTTTTGTAGACATAATTTTTTTCCAGAAAAGAAAACGCCATTAGATCCAAAAAATTTCTTCTGTAAAAATTTTGTGTAAAAAAATTAAAAGCTTTACACCATTTCCAGTATTAACGAGGCTATTTCTATGTTGAACTTATGTACACTGACAACAAGCAAGGCTTTTACACAAAAAAGTAAATCAACATTTTTATCATGCATTTTCAGGCGGTTCATCATAATCGAACAAAAAATTGATTTTGATTTTTTATAACTTAGGGCTTCTTGCGAAATAATGTACGTACATATGTATGTATATGACAAAAGTTATCAATTACTTTTGACCTGAAAAATCACCAGTTGAGGAACCGTTAAATAAAATCAGCGAATTCGTAAGTGGTGACGTATCAGGAATATTTTTCTACAAAGTAGAAACCTAAGTCCAATCAAATAAGTTGAAGTGCGCATAAAATCTCAGTATTAAAGAAAAATAAAGTAGTACATTAAAGATTATGACAGGAAGGTGATTCATTTTAAAGATCTTTATTTAAAAATTATGCACCAGTTGCAAAGAGCAAAACGTCGGTCATAAAAAATTACCTATGATTGTAATACAATTGAGCAGTTCTCTTTGCTTTGCTTGCTTATTTTAATAGGAAATACCTTTTAATAATTTTATCACAACGGCTTTTATTATTTGCCAGTATAAAAACAAGCGGAAATAAAAATTTACCTATATAATTAACAAAATATTTTAATTTTATACATATATGTAGTTTAGCCAATTAAAATCTTAAAAAATGCCACAATATATTTTTTAAATTTAATTTTTAATATATTATACCTATATCCCGTAGTAAAAAAGGGAATGTAAATATATTTTTGCTTTGTCAACGATTTTATATTTTACTCGTACGGATTTGTTTTTATTATTTAATAAATTTTATTTAATCTGGCCACACATTGAGAAATGGGTGGCTGCGTGCGCGGAAAATATGCCGTTCTTTCGTAAGGTGTATTCGTATGTATGTAGAAGAAAAAGGAAAATACTAAAAAAAATAATTAAAAGTATATAAAGGGAAAATGGGAAAATCAATAAAAGCTGACGACAGATACAGTACAACACATCGAAAATATTAGAATAAAAATTTTTTTCATTAAAATTTTTTACTGTTACACTTGTTTTTTAAAGGAAAAATTATGATTTTCTTTAGGAAATTAGGTTGTTAAAAAAATTTAAACACTTGTTTTCATATGATTAAAAGGTATATATTTTTTTATGAAAAAATAACATAAAAACACTTAAGCTTTACTTTTTAGATTACTTTACTAAGGATTTTTTTTAAATTAATTTCCTTTCTTTTTACACTTTCAATTTAATAAATTTTCTTTTTAATTTTTTTGTAATTTGCTCTCACTTTTTTATAAATTTTGCATCGTCTGATGTTTGCATTTTGTGAACTTTTATTGGAATTTTGCTAAAATTCCTTTTGTCAACGGCTGTTAGCAGCAATGAAGATGGCGATAATTTATATTGGATGTCGTGTAGCGGCGGCGAATTAGCTTCTTCAACAACAATAGCACCAGAATTAGTATGAGCAGTAGAATTAGCGTACGCGTCTTGCAATTGTTGGAGAAATTCTTTGGTAGTTAATAGAGTTTCACAGAAATCGCGTACAATGGCATTAAAAATATAACTTAAATAATGTAATAAAAATATGAAGAGTGCTATGCCCGCAACTACTTGAAAGAGAAGCAGCAGCACAACTGGCATACGACACACACGAAACAATCAAAACACTATTTTTTATTATTTTCCGTATTTTTATTTTTACTGTTATTTTTTTGCTCACTTTGTTGTGTTTCCTTTGAGGTTTATTTTTTCATGGAGCGTTAGTAACCGTTGTTTTCTTTTTTGTATCTCTTTATGCACT
This sequence comes from Metopia argyrocephala, assembly GCA_963576795.1. NCBI lineage: Eukaryota > Metazoa > Arthropoda > Insecta > Diptera > Sarcophagidae > Metopia > Metopia argyrocephala. The sequence continues at coordinate 15,745,934 of OY756208.1, read as the reverse complement.
TTACACTAAACCAACACACACAAACAATCATGACTTGTTTTATTATGTTATTCCTGTAAATAGTTCCATGCATTAAAAAATAGTGAGTGTTTGTAATTGGTTTAGTAAATTATTGTTTATTGTGAGAAAAATTGAAAACAAAAGTAATAGAAGCAGACCGTTAACTTTTTGTGCTTTTAAAACCGATTTTTTTTTCAAAATATAAATCACAACAAAATATTTGAAGAGCCAAATACAGCAAATTTTATTTATAAAAGTTTTGTTATGGTTTTTCGCTTTATTTTCTTCTTTGTTAAAGTAGACTGTTTAAAGGTATAGCGCGTTTACTAAATAACGGTCTCTTCTCAAGCACAATTCGTAACGTTCTGATTGGAATTTTTGTCTTTTTCTGTAGTGTTTCAGTGAGCGTGGTATATTTGTATGGTGCTCATTTGCTTATGTATGAAGTTTTTTTTTTTCTTTTAGACATTGGTATTTGACATTCGTTTCGTTTGAGGGTTTTCTTTTTCAGCATATTTTCTATTGTTTTCACTGTTTATGCTTTGATCTTTTCTTTTTGTTTTGATTATCATGTTTATCGTTTGACATTTTTATAATTTTGTTTATATCCCGGCTTCTGTTTTGATTACCACTTTCTTCGTATTGTACTTAGAAAACAAGACTTGGCATTACTGTTCATTTACTTGGTGAAAAAACAGCATTGCCAAGTAAAAATTAAAAAAAAAACGTTAAATATAATGAAAATTTAGTTTTTGTTAGAAACATTTAAATAAAGGAACCAACAACTATAAAAATTTGGCTATTTCAAGTCGCTAGTGTATCATAATGCATTTTGGTCTATTGTATTAAATGAAACACAATAAGAATTATTTTCTTTTAACTGGAAAAAAGTGGTATTTTTCCGAAGATTTTTATTGAAAATTTATAATTTAAAAATTTACTTTTATTAGGCCACTAGTCTGTTTCATTTACTTCCTTACTTATGAAAAAAAAACAATTCATTCCTATTCATCTAGGAATACTTACATTTGAGATTTTTTAGCGAATGCTTGAATAAAAGGCAAATCTTGCGTATTTCAACTGCGAGTTGCGTTTTCAAAATATAATCAGGAAACAAAAAGGAAGACTTCATATAGTTGAAAAGTATTCTAATTCAGTACTATAAGTACGGAGAATTCCAAGTAACCTGTGCATTAAGTTCTAAATTCGTATTGCACCCAAACTGTATGGTGTACCCAAATAGCTCTAGGCTGGTGCTCCTAGTGCACTAGTAGTGGACGTTGAGCTGCTATCATGTTTCTGACCAAATGCTGCTGTTTTATGTTTCAATTATTTTAGTAATTTTTCTAAAAACGTTTTTATATAACACTTTATTTCTACACGTACAAAAATACATTTTAAAAACATAATTAATACAGAATTAATTTCTTAGGATCCATTCTCTTGTTTCACTTCCTGTTTAATTGTTTCTTTAGTTCTCGTTATATCTACATTCAATTCTCTTAATCCTGAACCCCATTCAGCTACTTTTTTAAAGAATTCGGCGTCAATTGATTCAATAATTCGTACGTTTTTAGGATTTTTATCGATTTCTTGCAAATGATCTAAAACCATTTGACCTCTCGTATGACCATTTAGGTCTACAATGCAGTGCCATAGACTTTGTTTAAGTATAATTTGACTATTGAAAAGGAAAGCAGCCACTAGCATGGCATCGCAAGGATTCCAAGTCTTATAATCCCGAGGTAAATACTGGGCTGCTTCTACAAGATTAAGCAAATCAACAGCGGGATTCTGACTCGCTTTAGATCCGAAATATTCTAAGCGCCATTTCTATAATATACTTTTTAATTTCATAAATTATTAGAAATAGTAAATTAGTGAAACTTACTATGCATATTGAAAATCTATCAGCCATACAAGGTTCCCAGGGCAGTATGGTAATGGGACATTTAGATTTTGTTAAAACTATATGAGCAGCCTCAGGATCGGCATAAAAATTAAATTCAGCTGCACGCGAATAGTTGCCAACACCTAAAAATTTTGTTTAAAATTGCTTAAAGGAAAAAAATTAAAATCAACGTATTAAAACAATTCACCTTGATAATTTCCACCCATAATGTACAATTCCTTTATATTAAATGAAAACTCTTGACCATACATAGAATAACACAAGGCTATGTTTGTTAAAGGGCCAAGAGCAATTATGGTAACTTGTCTAGGATTCTAAAAGTAAAAAAAAAAAATCCATTAATACATATTAGTTATTAATATAATACAAATTCAATTTAAATGCAAACCTCTATACAAAATTGATTTATAGCAGCCACAGCATGTTCACCTTCCACCATTTCCTGTACATCCAAATCTTCATCTTGGGGCAAAACATCGCCAAAGCCATCTTTGCCATGAAATAGAGGACGTTTTTCATGATCGTGTGTGATAAGTAAGGATCCCTCTGCACCTAAGAAAATTGGTATCTAAAATAAAAATAGAATTTTGACCAAAAAGTTCCTTATACATACAGTAAGGGACAAAATTGTTCACAAAATTAATAAAATTTATAATATATCAAAAAAAGTATGTTTTATTTAAATATATTTTAATTTTTTTTACCTATATAGAATAATGTACTAGAGACCTGCAATGAATGTGAAAAAATCTAAAATTGTGGACATGCTTTTAAATGACTCAATGTTGTGCTCTCACTCATCATTCACAATCTGTAAAAATGTGGATATCTCTTTAACAGACTAAATAGTTTACCAAATTCATTTTTTACTGCATCCATTTAATTTGAGTGAGTGAGTCATAATCACAGTAACTCAAAACAACAATGAATACTACATTCTTAACAGTATGCATTCACTGTGCTATGGTTGTGTTTTTGTTGTTTTTTCATACATAGTTTAACATTCCTAAAAAAGAGCAAAGCAGAGGGCACATACATAGTATGTATGTATGTATGTATGTATTTACATTTTAAACATATTCTCTCTCTCAATGACGACAGAATTTTTCAAAGCTATCTTTGTACAAAAGGCGTCTGGCAAGAAAACAAAAACCAATTTCTTAATGAGTGCTAGTTTTTTAAGTGGATGTATATTTTTTCAGTGAATTCATACTTTTGATTTGGTGGTCTCTTTTGTTTTTTATTGATATGCTGTGTGGTGTGTACTACACAAGCTGTTATGAGTCACACATTGTTGAATGACATTTTCTTCCTCTGTTACTCACATTCTTTATTTAGTGTGTGGATACATAAAGTATTGTAACAGTGTTAAGCTGCATTCACTGTATGTTAAAGAGATGAATTGAGTCATGCAGGTCTCTATAATGTACATCTAAAAAACTTAAAAAGAAAAAAATTTTAAAAGAATTTGTGTTAAGAGTAAAAAAAATAAATATTAATTTAAAAATTCACATGTGAACAATTATGACCGTTGTTGAATATTGCATTGATTTTAGGTCCTAATATTTGGTATGTACACCATTTGCTTTTTTAACTGCCTTGAATATTTTTGGTATACTTTTCACTAAATTCGTCAAGACATTAGGGTCAATACTTTCCAAGCTTCAACAGCACGCTCCCAGAGTTAGTCTACGGTCTTTGGAGGGTCTTTTTGAGCAAAAATTTGTCTCTTTAATATGGACCACAGGTGTTCTATCGGGTTTAGATCCGGCGACTGAGGAGGCCAATCCAAAAGCTTGATCCCATTTACTTCAAACCAACGTTTTGTTATCTTCGCGGTATGCTTAGGATCGTTGTCCTGCATAAAGATGCTATTCTGTCCCGGATCTAAACCAAATATGTCGAGACTTGGAATGTATGAGTCTTCTAAAATGTCTATATAATCTTTAGCACACATTTTGCCTCTAATTCGGCGAAGTACTCCAAGTTGATTCCCGCGAAAACAGCCCCAAGCCATTAATGAGCCACCTCCAAATTTAAGTGTTTGGCAAATATTTCTTTCTTTGACACCAACACTTTTATCCACCCATGTCCATTGTCGTCCGTCTGACCCGATTCTATTAATTTTTGTTTCGTCGGACCATCAAAAAGTGAATATTTCATATTTTTTCGCGAACTCTAGGCGTCTTAAATTAAATTTGGAGTTGGCTCATTAATGGCTTGGGGCTGTTTTCGCGGGAATCAACTTGGAGTACTTCGCCGAATTAGAGGCAAAATGTGTGCTAAAGATTATATAGACATTTTAGAAGACTCATACATTCCAAGTCTCGACATATTTGGTTTAGATCCGGGACAGAATAGCATCCTTATGCAGGACAACGATCCTAAGCATACCGCGAAGATAACAAAACGTTGGTTTGAAGTAAATGGGATCAAGCTTTTGGATTGGCCTCCTCAGTCGCCGGATCTAAACCCGATAGAACACCTGTGGTCCATATTAAAGAGACAAATTTTTGCTCAAAAAGACCCTCCAAAGACCGTAGACTAACTCTGGGAGCGTGCTGTTGAAGCTTGGGAAAGATTTGACCCTAATGTCTTGACGAATTTAGTGAAAAGTATGCCAAAAATAATTAAGGCAGTTAAAAAAGCAAACGGTAGACATACCAAATATTAGGACCTAAAATCAATGCAATATTCAACAACGGTCATAATTGTTCACATGTGAATTTTTAAATTAATATTTATTTTTTTACTCTTAACACACATTCTTTTAAAATTTTGTTCTTTTTAAGTTTTTTAGATGTACATTATTCTATATAGGTAAAAAAAATTAAAATATATTTGAATAAAACATACTTTTTTGGATATATTATAAATTTTAGTAATTTTGTGAACAATTTTGTCCCTTACTGTATATTTGTATGTACATATGTACTAAATATTTTCATTTAACAAAGGAATAATTATTACCTCATCTCGTCCACAAGCTTTTAATATACGCAACATATTATAAGCTGCATTGTGTAGTGTTGTATTACCACTGCCGCATATGGTGATTCCCAAAATACTCAAATGATTTTCCGCTTCAGCTTTTAGCAGCAACAATAATGCCCAGGCATCATCACTGCCACCATCACAGTCAAATATCACATAATTTTTTGCTGACATCTTCCTAAGTAAGTAGGGTAGCCAATTATTGAATTGAGAAAAAAGTACATTCGGGAAAAAAGAAGTACATTTAAGTAAAATAAGAGCAATAATTTTTATTGAAAACTTATTTAAAACATAAAATAACAATTAATGATAAACAAAAAAATATATATATAAAAATGTGATCCTAAGCATTGTTTACTACAAAGCAATAGCGTAAAATTAGTGAGTTTTTTTTTTAATTCTAGTCTATATAAGGTCTGTTTCTTTACTCTACATTGGGCGCCCGCGGAATCCCAATTTTACCAAAAAGCGTTCCCGTACACAAAATTTGGGTAAATGAGAGAATTTTTGAGAGAGTAACATTCTTCTTCTTCATGCACGAAATAGCCCGTACTTTTTCTTCGGGCTAGTTTGTGCAAGTAAACAAATAATCAACTGTTTAAAAAATAACGTCCGCCAAGATAGCAACGAAAAAATAGCATCGAAAACGCAAAACCGAAAAAGTTTTTTTCTAAAATAATGCAAACCTAATAAAAAAACAGAAAAACTCAGAGATTATAGCTTCATGAACCAAGTATTATACATTGATGAAAAGAGCCAGGTGTCCAGATTCCAAAAAGCTTTCCGTGCATAAAATCGTTCTTACCGTTTTCGAGAAAATTGTATTTGAAAAAATCATTTTTGAGAAAAAAGTTAAAAATTACCCAACATCTTAGGGCCATTTATTTTTTGGAGTTACTGTTTCTCGCAAGTGTTATATATAAATGGAAAGGGCAAAGTGTCCAGATTCCAAAAAGCTTTCCGTGCACAAAATCGTTCTTACAGTTTTCGAGAAAATTGTATTTGAAAAAAGTCATTTTTGAGAAAAAAAATCTTAAAATTACTATTACTATGAAGCGTCTGTACAGAGTTGCATTAGAGAAACAATTACACAGAGAAAAAATTAAAAAAAAGTTAAAAATTACCCAACATCTTAGGGCCATTTATTTTTTTGGAGTTACTGTTTCTCGCAAGTGTTATATATAAATGGAAAGGGCAAAGTGTCCAGATTCCAAAAAGCTTTCCGTGCACAAAATCGTTCTTACAGTTTTCGAGAAAATTGTATTTGAAAAAAAATCATTTTTGAGAAAAAATCTTAAAATTACCCAACATCTTAGGGCCATTTAGTTTTTTCGAGTTACTGTTTCTCGCAAGTGTTATATATAAATGGAAAGGGCAAAGTGTCCAGATTCCAAAAAGCTTTCCGTGCACAAAATCGTTCTTACCGTTTTCGAGAAAATTGTATTTGAAAAAAAATCATTTTTGAGAAAAAATCTTAAAATTACCCAACATCTTGAGGCCATTTTTTTTTTTTGGAGTTACTGTTTCTCGCAAGTGTTATATATTAATGGAAAGGGCAAAGTGTCCAGATTCCAAAAAGCTTTCCGTGCACAAAATCGTTCTTACAGTTTTCGAGAAAATTGTATTTGAAAAAAAATCATTTTTGAGAAGAAAGATAAAAATTACCCAAAATGACTTTTTTCAAATACAATTTTCTCAAAAACTGTAGAAACGATTTTGTGCACGGAAAGCTTTTTGGAATCTGGACACTTTGCCCTTTCCATTTATATATAACACTTGCGAGAAACAGTAACTCCAAAAAAAATAAATGGCCCTAAGTTGTTGGGTAATTTTTAACTTTTTTTTAATTTTTTCTCTGTGTAATTGCTTCTCTAATGCAACTCTGTACAGACGCTTCATATTAATAGTAATTTTAAGATTTTTTTCTCAAAAATTACTTTTTTCAAACACAATTTTCTCTAAAACTGTAGGAACGATTTTGTGCACGGAAAGCTTTTTGGAATCTGGACACTTTGCCCTTTCCATTTATATATAACACTTGCGAGAAACAGTAACTCCAAAAAAATAAATGGCCCTTAGATTTTGGGTAATTTTTATCTTTCTTCTCAAAAATGATTTTTTCAAATACAATTTTCTCGAAAACTGTAAGAACGATTTTGTGCACGGAAAGCTTTTTGGAATCTGGACACTTTGCCCTTTCCATTTATATATAACACTTGCGAGAAACAGTAACTCCAAAAAAATAAATGGCTCTAAGATTTTGGGTAATTTTTATCTTTTTTCTCAAAAATGATTTTTTTTCAAATACAATTTTCTCGAAAACTGTAAGAACGATTTTGTGCACGGAAAGCTTTTTGGAATCTGGACACTTTGCCCTTTCCATTTATATATAACACTTGCGAGAAACAGTAACTCCAAAAAAATAAATGGCCCTAAGATGTTGGGTAATTTTTAACTTTTTTTGTAATTTTTTCTCTGTGTAATTGTTTCTCTAATGCAACTCTGTACAGACGCTTCATATTAATAGTAATTTTAAGATTTTTTTTCTCAAAAATGACTTTTTTCAAATACAATTTTCTCGAAAACTGTAAGAACGATTTTGTGCACGGAAAGCTTTTTGGAATCTGGGCACTTTGCCCTTTCCATTTATATATAACACTTGCGAGAAACAGTAACTCCAAAAAAATAAATGGCTCTAAGATTTTGGGTAATTTTTATCTTTCTTCTCAAAAATGATTTTTTCAAATACTTTGACACTTTGCCCTTTCCATTTATATATAACACTTGCGAGAAACAGTAACTCCAAAAAATAAATGGCCCTAAGATGTTGGGTAATTTTTAACTTTTTTCTCAAAAATGACTTTTTTCAAATACAATTTTCTCGAAAACTGTAAGAACGATTTTGTGCGCGGAAAGCTTTTTGGAATCTGGGCACTTTGCCCTTTCCATTTATATATAACACTTGCGAGAAACAGTAACTCCAAAAAAATAAATGGCCTCAAGATGTTGGGTAATTTTAAGATTTTTTCTCAAAAATGATTTTTTCAAATACAATTTTCTCGAAAACTGTAAGAACGATTTTGTGCACGGAAAGCTTTTTGGAATCTGGACACTTTGCCCTTTCCATTTATATATAACACTTGCGAGAAACAGTAACTCCAAAAAAATAAATGGCCTCAAGATGTTGGGTAATTTTAAGATTTTTTCTCAAAAATGATTTTTTTTCAAATACAATTTTCTCGAAAACTGTAAGAACGATTTTGTGCACGGAAAGCTTTTTGGAATCTGGACACTTGGCTCTTTTCATCAATGTATAACACTTGGTTCATTAAGCTATATTCTCTGATTTTTTCTGTTGTTTTATTAGGTTTGCATTATTTTAGAAAAAAACGCTTTTTCGGTTTTGCGTTTTCGTTGCTATTTTTTCGTTGCTATCTTGGCGGACGTTAAAAAATAATAGAAAAATGAAAGGTTCAAAAACTAAAAAAAATTTCAAAAGTTGAATTAAAAAATATTTATAAACCTGCAGTGAAAGGCTTATAGTATAATTTAATTCAATATTTATATAAAAAAGTTTATCTTTGCTTTAGTTAACATGTATAAGTCTAATTATTGTCGTTTGTTTTTGCGAAAGTACAGGTTCAATATGCGTGTGTGTGTGACATAAAATTGTGTGTTTTCATATTTTTATGTGAATGGGTAAAATATTTGCTTTTTTGCGTTCCCGTACTTTTGGGCAAATTTGTCTCTTATAGAGAGAAATTATTGTTTACTCTCTATTTCCCGAACTTTACCCAAAAAGTAAAGAAACACACTTATAATTTAACTTCTAGATTTTAAAAGAAGTTGACATAAGTTTAAAAATAAATATATTTAATATTAAATGTTCTGGAGATCCGAAATTGAATCGCAGAAAGTCTGTCGTGACCTATTTTTTTATTTTTGTTATCCACATTAGGAAGACTAAAGAAACTTTCATTTCCCGGTTTTTGTATTTGAATATGCAGCACTTCTTTTTAACATTTTTATTCACTTTTCAGAGTTTTATTTTATGCAGGGATGGTTCTAACCACAATGATTGCTCAGTATTAAATTTCTTTCAGAAATAAGTTCTTATAAACTCAAAACAAAAATTAATTTTGGTAATACGTATTCTGCAGAGACGAACATGGTAACCTGGTTACAGATGCACAAGGAACACTAAGATTATGGAGACAGCACTTCCCTAATCTATTGCAGGGCGATGGCGACACAAATTCCGCCTCTAGAGATGCTGTGCCGGACCCAATCATTAACGACGACGTCGAGATCCTGTCCCCCAGCCATGAAGAGGTCAAGGTTGCCATATGGCGACTGAAGAACAACAAAGCAGCTGGACCTGATGGTTTGCCAGCTGAACTCTTCAAGTATGGAGGCGATGAGTTGGTTAGGTGCATGCACCAGCTCATTTGCAGAGTATGGCTGGAGGAAAGTATGCCCAACGATTGGAATCTTAGTGCTCTCTGTCCCATCCTGAAAAAGGGAGATCCCACGATATGCACCAACTACAGGGGTATAAGCCTCCTCCCTATCGCATATAAGGTTCTTACGAGCGTATTGTGTGAATGACTGAAGCCATTCGCCATCTCACTGATTGGACCTTATCAGTGCGGCTTCAGACCTGGTAAGTCCACCATTGACCAGATATTCACACTGCGCCAAATCCTGGAGAAGACCCATGAAAGTCAAGTCGACACACACCATCTTTTTGTCGACTATAAGGCAGCCTTCGATAGCCCAATAAGGGATCGCGTTTATGCCGCAATGTCTGAGCTCGGTATTCCTGCTAAGCTGATAAGGCTATGCAAAATGACGCTGAGCAACTCCTGCAGCTCCGTCAAGGTAGGAAGAGACCTCTCCGAGCCTTTTAATACCGTGCGAGGTTTCAGACAAGGCGATCCCTTATCCTGCGACCTCTTCAACTTCGTCATGGAGAGCGTTTTGCAAAAGGCAGGTGTGCATCGTAATGGCACTATTTTTAATAAAAGTGTCCAGCTCCTTGCGTATGCCGACGACATAGACATCATTGGGCATACCAAGCGAGATGTCACCGCAGCCTTTAATGCTATTGAACGAGAGTCTGCAAAAATGGGTCTGGCGGTAAATGAGAGCAAGACGAAGTACATGTTGTCGACGAGTAGGGACGTTGATCGTATCGGCTCCCAGGTTACAGCCGGCAACTATACATTCGATGTGGTCAAGGAGTTCATCTACCTTGGCACCGCCATTACCAGCAAGAATGATGTCAGTCTGGAGATCAAGCGAAGAATTACACTGGCCAACAGGTGCTACTACGGTCTCGGTAGGCAGTTTAGTAACAGAGACCTCTCTCGTGCGACGAAGTTAACACTCTACAAGTCGCTTATTCTTCCGGTGCTTCTCTATGGTGCGGAAGCATGGACGCTGTCTTGTGCCGATGCAGCGGTCCTGGGAGTGTTTGAGAGAAAAATTCTTCGCAAGATCTTTGGTCCACTGAAGCAAGGCGATGAGTTTCGCATTAGGACCAACTATGAGCTGTATGAGCTCCTCGGCGACGTAGATGTTGTCCAGCGCATTAACATCCAGCGGCTGCGCTGGCTCGGCCATGTTGTTCGGATGGAAGAATCTGCTCCAGCGAAAAAGGTTTTCGATGCGAGGGTCACTGGACGTCGGCGTAGAGGACGTCCATGTTTACGTTGGAAAGACCAGGTAGATGGAGCCCTGTCATCAATTGTTGTGACCAACTGGAGAAGGCGTGCGCTTAGCAGAGACGCCTGGAGACTAGTGTTGAGGCAGGCCGAAACCCGTTAACGGGTTGTTATGGCCAGCTAAGTAAGTAAGTAAGTAATACGTATTCACATTAGAGAAAAAAATATGATTTTACATCCATTTTGTATGACAAAAATTCATCCGATCCCTTTTTACATAATCGCACGAGATTTTGAGATAATCAGGATAGAGCACGACGCACTTATCATAAGGTACGTTTGAGGTTACATATCGTTATATTAAATGCAAACGGACGTAACTACACTTTTTATGTTTTTTTTTTTGTACAGGTGAAGCAAAAAACCTTAAAATCAATAATTTCGTAAATCCACAAAATCACATAATTTTCAGTATCGAGCAATAAGGATTTGAATTCGTATATACAACAAACGAGTTTGCATGTAAGGGTTTCATATAAATATGCATGTAGTTATGTCTCCTTGCATTTAGAAATAAACGCGCTTGTAGTTATGTCCGTTTGAATTTCGTTAATACCTAAAATCGCCATTTTTGATCGTAGGAATTTAAAATTTTGCACGAACATGTATTTTGATAAAGCGAACCATAATCAATAAAAAAAACTCAATTTCGAAATTTTGTATAGTTATGTCCGTTTGCATTTAATATGGGTACGGCCTAGCTTCTTGCAGCACCCAGGTTGTGTCAATTGTTTATCCATGGGTACCAGGACCTACAGGTTAATGTCGACTCCGAACGATAGACTTGAGAAGCTTGTTCAGTTACTCTCAGAGCTTTTGCCAGAAGATCAATCAATGCACTGTGCCTACAGTTTAACGCTGATGACACACGTTCAATGTTTTCTTTCAATTTTTGCACACATACTTCTTGTCAAAATTTTTAGAAATTGAAAGCTGTGACGTAGGCTGCATTCAATTTGATAGCAATTTTATTATTCAAAATGCAACACAAAGCAAAATAACTATGGCAGTCGTACAAAAAGGAAAAAAAAAGAAGAAGAAGAAAAAATAACATTACGAATTGATAGTAAATTGAAATACTCGCATGAAAAGCAAATTTGATATCCAGTTCGTTTCAATGTCTAAAAGTGTCAGTGTATTACTAAAAAAGTTTGAATGTATTGAAAATTGAAAGCCAGAAATTGAAAGTGTAACCCCCAAGTAAAGTCGACTTCGAACGATAGACTTGAGAAGCTTGTTCAGTTACTCTCAGAGCTTTTGCCAGAAAACTGCTGAGAGGTAGTCGCCGAAAGAAATATTTTTTTCAAATTTCTTTTTTTTTAAGATGTCAGATTTTACTTAATTTTAAAATTAAAGAGATATCAAGCAATAGCAAAAATATATGTAATTGCTGTTTTTAAGTTGTAGCAAAATTAATAAAACCTGAATTTACTTTTGTAGCTGTCATTTCTTTCATCACTGTAGGAACTGTGCTTTTTGCTGTGGTTTTTTTGAATATCTCTTTACCCCCACCAACTACAAAGAGCCATTTAGTGTTTGTTACAAACCAAGTATTAATTTTTATTTACACACCAAAACAAACAATAAACTTAACAACCAATATTAAAGTATTGAAATTAAAACGTCTCAATATTAAAACGTTTCTTAGGACGTCATTGTGAACCCCTTAATATTCTTTTCCAAATTAAAATTTTATAACCATATGCAAAAATAATTAAGTAGACTTGAAGTCTTTATTTGCCATACATTTTGAGTTAAAGCCTACTTTATTTTTTTTTTGCATACGGGCATTAATATTCGTCATAGCATCTATCGTAGACTGTGTTTACACGTAGAGATTCTTATTTTTAAGATTGCATGTTTATAGGCGAAGGCGCGGAGGGGTAAAAAGACGAGTACACTCTGTCTTGTACTGGCAATACGCTTTACTCTCTCATTCGTAACTGCACACATGCATACACACAATTGTAAGTAACATACGTGACGTCAAAAATAAGAATTGTATTGTCTAAACGCCGAAGATAGTTCAAAGAAGAATAAACCAAAATCTTAAAAATAAGAATCTCTACGTGTAAACACAGAGGTAGTTTAAAAAATGATAACTGATAAAACCATAACTATTATCCACAATAAAATCCCTATTCCCAAATCAAATTTTTTCTTGCCATTGCAGAAATCTTCATTTTTGGGATTAATCCCCTAATCTGACAATATTACTTGATATGCACTTTGTAATGATTGTGAAAAATACTGCTTTTGTCGTCTGGATAAAATAAAACGAGTTCTTGTATTTCCCCTTAAAAATAAAAATCACATCGCTAGTAAAATACGTTTTCAGTTTTATATCGAGCCAAGATGAGTGATGTTGAGTTATGGCAAGCACAAAAGTTAATAATTAGACATGAATACCCATTTTTAGTGCTTAAACCACCTCTAGATGTTTGGTCAAGATTTATTTCTGTTGAATATCTGAAATCTGTATTGGACGTTGAAATTTCAAACGGGGAGCGCTTCAAAATACTTAATATGTTTCATGATCAGGCTTGGAGATATTGCGATAAGAAGTATTTTATACCACATTTTGATAAAAAGATAGCACAACGCGAAGAAGTTCAAGATCCATTTACAATGCGTGAATTGATTAAAGAAATTAGAATGAAGTTAAATACTCAACAAGTAAATCCACAACTAATTGATCAGATGAGTAATATGACAAGCAAACTAAACGAAATAAAACTCCAAATTGACTCGATGGAAACCAAACTCATGGTAACAGAAGAAAATGGCTCAAAGGAAACCAAAAGCAAGGGAGTAGAAGAAAATAAAATAGAAGACCAAACGGGCTCAATACCCGAGGTCTCAGAAAATGTAGAAGATGATATATCTATGTATATGTAATGAGGGATATATGAAGTATTATTCCTAAATGAATTGAAGTTTTTTTTTTGTAATTTTTATTTTTTTGTATATTAATTTTTTTGTAATAAAAAAACATGAAATCAAAACTCGTATATCAGTACCATTGCTGCCGAATAAATTAGTAGATAAAGCTTCATATGTTTTCTTTACATCGGGTGGTTAAATTTTAAGGGCCGGGTTGAATGAACCACACCTAAACGTCAAGTTTTTTCTGCAATTCATTTGACGTTTCTCAATATCGGACAAAATCAATTTGAACCATGGAAAGATACACAATCGAACAACGCGGTTAAGTTATTCAGGCTTATGAAAATGGGCGTTCAAATCAAAATGCGTATCGTGCACTTTGTGATTTTTTCGGTCAATTTATTGTGGGTGCAATCGGAGAAATCGTGCCAAAATATGAGCAAACGGGGTGTATAGGAGATATGAAAACACCAGTGCGTGCTCGTACTGCAGAAAACATTGCTGCTGTTCGCGATAGTGTGGCTGAAGAGCCGTCCACTATTACTGTGAATGGTGCTCGCTATCGTGAGATGATAACGAACTTTTTATGGCCCGAATTGGAAGATAGGGATGTGGACGATATGTGGTTTTAACAGGACGGTGCCATACAGCTAAAGAAACAATGGCCATGTTATCTCATGTGGTGGCAATGTCAACTGGCCGCCAAGATCATTGATTTGACACCGTTGGACTTCTTTCTTTGGAGTTATTTAAAAGAATAGATGTACGTCGATGAGCCAGCAACAATTCAAGGGCAAAAGGATGAGATATTTCGTCATATTAACCGCATAGAACCTCAATTATGTCTCAGTCATCAAAAATTTGGACTATCGGATGGAGGTGTGCTGACGAGGTAGCGGCTGCCATTTGGCCGATATTTTGTTCTATACATAATTAAAATATACCAAATTATCATATTGAAAAGAGATGATAATAATTTGTGTTTTATTCAGAATCAAATTAAAATTTAACCACCCTTTAAATCTCTTTAAATAGTGGACCTGTTTGTAAATAGTGAATAAATACATACTTATGTATCCACAAGAGTAATTTTGTAACTCTGTTTATGCTTTATTTTTACAACTTAATCAGCCCAATTATAAATAACATTTTAAATATGCTTCCCATGGTACAATTATTATTAGGTAGTCGCACATCTACAACACAAAAAACAACAGGGCATTTTCATTGTCGTTTCTGTCAAACAACAGTTGGCTGTAGAAAAGAAAATAAAAAAAAACATTATATATACATAAGGTCTGTTTGGCCACTTTTCTAGTGAAATCTACTAAAAATTACTCGGTAAAAAATTTACAGAAAATTGGATAAAATTTACTCCCAAAAATAAAAAATAATACAATAATGAAAATAGTTGATTGTGAAAATAAAAATAAACAAATAAATGAAGTTAAAATATAAATGAGCGATTTCTCTGCCATTAATAATTTTTGGAACAATGTTTTGATCATAATATTAAATTGTTTAATAAAGTTACAAATAAAAACGTAACATGTAACAGACGAAGAAATTTACGATTAGATATTCTTTTCTCAAATTAGCGATCCACAACAGCACAATATGAAAATCGATCAATATAATTACCAAATTTCCATGCATGTACATATATTTCCATAAATTTTTTGTTTTTCATATAGAATATATGTACATTAGGGGGGGTCGATTTGTATGGAAGGAAAAAAGTCAACAAAGCGTATAGCAAAAACGAAATCTAGGGAAAATTCTAAGAAAATTTCTCAAAGAAACCATGGGTCTAAAATAAATTCGTAGCTCCCAAAAATCGATTCGAAAATTTTATGTCACGTTTTACACAAAAAATCATTTATTTTTTGAATATCTGAGTGATACATTCTTATTTGTTTTAATTGTTTATTATTATATGAATTATATATACAATGGTGGCATGTATTACTTATTATAGGGTTATTCATTTATATTATAATACGATTTATGATTAAAAAATAATTGCAAAAAGTAGTGTTTTTACGACAATTTTACACGATGTCTTAACCTTTGAAATTATAGGAAAACTCCAATTACTGGTTTATAATAGAAAATTGCATATCACCGTTTAGCTTAGAATCTCAGTTTTCTTTTTATTGCTCTTAGGCTCTGCAAGAACCACTGAGTGCGATTCTTTTACAATTCTCGGATGATTTCTACCATTTTCTTCTTCTTTCGTCAGAAAGTTGTTGTTTCTGCCATCAAATAAGAATGCTACTAAATCATAATCATTGCGTTGCTTTCTATGAAAAGCATCCCTACATATTTTTTTGAAAGCTTAGATTTGCCCATAATTATTGGTTCCCCATTTTCATCGTTAAAACCAATGCCTTTGAAAAGTGATGTGGCTAAAAAAGAAGCAAGCTTATTCCCGATACCAAACCTATCGCACGCCATAGCAAAATGGGGTGTATCGTACCTTTTTGTATGAAATCTTTTTTACGCCGAACTTAGTTGTCCAGCAGTTTGTATGGAAAACTCCAGTTCAGACCCAATATCCCTATGTGATGGACCAGGATTAAAAGTTGGATCGCGACTAGCTGGTAGAAGTGTTGATTATTGGTCAACAGTAATCGCATCAAATTAGGGAATTGTTAGCTTTCTTCTACTGTGCTGATCAATCATAAACTCTTGGAGGTCAATGGTTATCAAGCCACAGCAGCAAAACGATGTTTTTTGCGCACTGACATTTCCCAATATAAAAAACACGTCATCAATAGTGTGCAAAAATGTTAAAGACTTGCCGGATTTTGCTTGACATTTTATTTGATATTGATGTATAGTTAGTAATGTTATTAGTTTTTTCGAGACACTTTTTTCATGAATTAACGGAATATTTAGCTTATTCCAAATTTCAAAAAATTTTTTGCCACTTGTGGAGTATGAAAACAAATAGTCTAAAAACAAATAGTATTTCAATACGTCACGATTATTTGGAAGATTAAGCCCACTTAAATCACTGGGTAAGCCAATGTTCAGACTGGGTAGAACACAAGACCCAGAGTTCATTGAATTTGTATCAATCTCTGAATTGGTGTAATCAACTCACATTACAGAGGTTTCAATTATAATTTAATAATTAGAAACTATTTAAAAGTTGAAAAAAGTAATTTGGAATACACGCTGGTTATTGAACGCAGACAGACTATCTGACATTTACGAATTACTCCCACACTTCTAGTCAAGGCGAATTGTGCCAAATGTCAAAAAAAAAAAAAAAAAAGACAAAAGCACTGCATTGATAATGGCATGCTATTGTTTTTGAATTATTGTAAACAAAAATGCTAGTAGGTTTTAGAGAACAATTTCATATAACATCATAACTTGAAATCGATTTTTGGGAGCTACGAATTTCTTTTAGACCCATGGTTTCTTAGAGTAATTTTCTTAGAATTTTCCGTAGATTTCGATTTTGCTATACGCTTTGTCCGAAAAAAAAACGACCCCCCCTAATGTACATATCTATCTCTAAAAATTATTTTTTATTTAACTAGCAAATTTCAAAATTTTTCAAATAAAAACCAGAAACTTATGTTTTTTCTCTACTTACTGACAATTTATATTAACAAACACGGTCCAATAAAAACTTCTATAAATTAAAAAATGTTTGAGTACGCAAACAGACCTATTGTAAAAAACTCCTAAAAAAATTTTTCCTAGAAAAAAAAAATATAAAAAAACATACATATTTATTATGAATAAACAAAACAAAACAAACACAAAAAATATTAGTAAAACACAAACAACTTTGACAGAACCGATAGCCAAAATAAAACTATCAGCTGACGATGAAAGAGTACCTAATAATCATAGTACCATGATGCTTCCCATAAAAAAAATCTCCCGGAATTTTATTTAGAATCTCAACAATGTTACCACACTATTATTAAATTTCATACATTTTGTCGGGATTTACAATGTAGAAATTGAAAGATAGACAGACGAAAATTGTAGAAATGAGAAAATGTGAAAAATATAGTACACGAATGCTTGTACCGGACGTGTTTCCGTTTTCTTTTACACTTTTAGTAATTTTTGCTTAGTCCTGATTCACACTTGTCAATTTCGACTCGTCAATTATTGAGTTTTTGGGTGAAGGGAAAGAAGAGAATGTAAAGGGGTACAGACTTAACCGTACTCGTCAATTTTGCTTCTATTTGTCTTCTAAGTTCTACATTAGTGGTGTTTTTTTCGAACCGAATATAAATATTCCATACAAATTGTTGTTTATATCCGCTTATATAAGCGGTTAATTTTAAAAGTGCTTAAAAATTAAGCACATATAAAAATGGTGCCAAGTTGGATTTTTTTTATCTTGACGTTATCTTTTTAAAATTCTATAACATTTCATAAATTAAAAAAGAATAAACGTTGTAAATATGGACGAGGCGAAGGAATGTAATTATTTTTACATTGTTTGAATTGTTTTTACAAAAATAATTACATATTTTTTTATAAAAATTGTGAGTAATGCCCAATTTAATTTCATAAGCACTTATGTCGTTTTTTTCGAAGCAGTTTATCTAACCCTTTCAGACCTGACACTAACAGCCTGTTTCTAGAACACGAATGGTTTTTGACATTCGTCTTTTTATATGAGAAACACTAACAAATTTGAGTTTTTTTGTTGTTGTTTCACATATAAAAAGACGAATGTCAAAAACCATTCGTGTTCTAGAAACAGGCTGTAAATTAATAGGAATTTTTTACTGATTTTTGGAATATATGGTCTCCATATCGTATGAAAATATAATCAATGTTTAGATTATACCATTTTCATATCCTTCAAGGATTTTCAGGACACGCACAATTGATGCACTCGTTAATCTTTTTAGCGGAAACGCATATTTATTGGATCAAATGACTTTAAATAATTTTGAGCATTAAAATTTATAATATTTTTTAGTTAAAATATGCCCCATTTCACTATTTATTAGCCATTAGAACTTTTGTAGTTGCAAACACAAATTGTTCCTACCGCTCATTTTGACAAAACTGAAATCTGACGCAAGATTTGCGAAATAATTTAAATACCGGTAAATCGAATAGGAGAATAGTGGGAGAAACAAAAATAAAGAACAATCAGCGCAATCGATGCATGTCGGTTTCTTTGAAGTTGATCAAATATAAACGAAAATAATACGACCTAAACCCACCCGCACAATCGATGCATTACTGTCTGAAACGGCTAAGGCTACAAAATATTTGTATATAACATCAAAAAAATTTTGTAATACATATTAACAACAACGAAACAAATCCTCAAATAATTAAATAATAATATTGGCAAATTTGTCTATATCTATATGTTTTTAGTTTTGTGTATTAAATGTCTGTAAGTTTGAGCTAATTTTTCAGTGTCTGTTTTAAAATTAATTCTTTGTGTTGAAGGTACACTAATAATTTGTAACATTTCTAATAATAAACGACGTTTATAATTTTTCTCAATATTTAAAATTGAAGCATTTTCAAAATTCGGATAATGATTTGATTCAGAGCAATGATGAGATAAAGCAGTTTTTTGTGTATTAATGTCCCTATATTTCTGGTCTGATTTGTGTCCGGCTAATCTAGTTTTTAGCTTATTCTTAGTCGTCCCTATATATACTCTGTCACATGGTTCTTCATCATTTCCTCTACAAGGTATTTTATAAATTATATTTGACATATCCGATTTTTCTATTTTATCTTTTGTCTTACTAAATAATCTACCTAAAGTATTATACGTTGTAAAAGCTATTCTAATTTTCTTCGAATCTAATATCCCCAATCTTTCGAAACGTTCAGATAAACCTGGTATATAAGTCATAGACCTGTATGTTACATGTTCATCTCTATTAATAATGTTCCTATTATTAGTGTCATTATTGTAATTATTACTACTACTAATATTAGTATTATTACATCTATCATTGTTACTATTCACACTTTGCCTATTATTATTCCTATTAAGACTTTTCGTATACCAATACTGCGTTATTAACCTATTTGTAACTTTAACCGGGAAATCATTCTCCCTAAGTATAACCTTAATTTTACCAATATTCTTATTGTGAAACTGTCTGTCACTAATCTGCAATACTCTGTCTATTAGATTCATAGCTGTGTTAATAATTATCCTCCTATTATGTTTAGAAAAATAGTTTATTATCCTACCTGAAGCTGTTGGTTTTTGATACCAATCTACTACTAACTTACTACCTTTTCTAATAATTAATGTATCCAAATAATTAAGTCTAAAGTTACTTTCCATTTCTATTGGTAAATTTTATATCAGGGTTAAATCCATTAAAAGTCCTTAACACGTCATCAATACTATTCTCGGGAACCAAACAAAATAAGTCGTCAACATATTTAGTCAATAGTCGTGGCTTTATATTTAATTTTCCAATGCAAGTGTCCAGTAATTTCTCCATGACTATATCAGCGACAATTGGTGAAGCAGGCGATCCCATCGGAAGTCCATTTTGTTGTATATAAATTTTTCCATTACATTGAAAATATCTATTGTCCTCTATACAAAATTTTAAAATTCTCATAAAGAAATTCTTCTCAATTTTCGTATATTTCCCAATTAATTCCCATTTTTCCTCTATTATCTCTAAAGCCAAATCACTAGGAAATAATGAAACCACATCCAGGGATATTAATCTCTCGTCATCTCTTATCATCTGATCCTTTAATTTATTCTTAAATTGTATCGAGTCCCTTACATTATACTTAGAATTTTCGGTTAATCTCTTCAAAATGTTTGTCAAATACTTACAAAGTTCATATGAAGGTGAATTTATATATGAACAAATAGGTCTCAGGGGGAATTCGTCTTTATGAATTTTTGGTAGTCCGTAAAGTCTTGGAGCTATTGAAAAAATAAATATTTAATATTAATATAAAAAGACCTTAAGCTCGAAAAAGAGATTTATTATTATTTATAAAAAAAGAGGTCAATAAAAGTGGTGTTTTTTTCGAAACCTATAGCCGTTTAGATAAACTACTTTGAAAAAAACGCATAAGTGCTTAAGAAATTTAATTGGGCATTACTTAGAATTTTTATAAAAGTGGTGTTTTTTTCGAAACCTATAGCCGCTTAGATAAACTGCTTCGAAAAAAACGACATAAGTGCTTAAGAAATTAAATTGGGCATTACTCACAATTTTTATAAAAAAATATGTAGTTATTTTTTTAATAACAATTCAAACAAAGTAAAAATAATTACATTCCTTCGCCTCAGTCATATTTATAACGTTTATTCTTTTATTAATTTATGAAATGTCATAGAATTTTAAAAAGATAACGTCAAGATAAAAAAAAATCCAACTTGGCAGCATTTTTATATGTGTTTAATTTTTAAGCAGTTTTAAAATTAACCGCTTATATAAGCGGATATAAACAAAAATTTGTATGGAATATTTATATTCGGTTCGAAAAAAACACCACTAAAATAAATATGTAATTATCTTTTTAAAAACAATTCAAAAAATATAAAAATAATTACATTCCTTCGCTTCAGCCATATTCACAACATTTATTATTTTATTAAAAGTGGTGTTTTTTTCGAACCGAATATAAATATTCCATACAAATTTTTGTTTATATCCGCTTATATAAGCGGTTAATTTTAAAACTGCTTAAAAATTAAACACATATAAAAATGCTGCCAAGTTGGATTTTTTTTTATCTTGACGTTATCTTTTTAAAATTCTATGACATTTCATAAATTAATAAAAGAATAAACGTTATAAATATGACTGAGGCGAAGGAATGTAATTATTTTTACTTTGTTTGAATTGTTATTAAAAAAATAACTACATATTTTTTTATAAAAATTGTGAGTAATGCCCAATTTAATTTCTTAAGCACTTATGTCGTTTTTTTCGAAGCAGTTTATCTAAGCGGCTATAGGTTTCGAAAAAAACACCACTAAATTATAAAAAGTCATAAAATTTTAAAAAGATAACGTCAAGATAAATAAAAATCTAACTTGGCAGCATTTTTATATGTGCTTAATTTTTAAGCAGTTTTAAAATTAACCGCTTATATAAGCGGATATAAACAAAAATTTGTATGGAATATTTATATTCGGTTCGAAAAAAACACCACTAAAGTTATTATATTATACAAATTTTTGTTTATATCCGCTTATATAACCGGTTAATTTTAAAAGTGCTTAAAAATTAAGCACATAAAAAATGGTGCCAAGTTGGATTTTTTTTATCTTGACGTTATCTTTTTAAAATTCTATTACATTTCATAAATTAAAAAAAAAATAAACGTTGTAAATATGACTGAGGCGAAGGAATGTAATTATTTTTATATTGTTTGAATTGTTTTTAAAAAAATAATTACATATTTTTTTTTAATAAAAATTGTGAGTAATGCCCAATTTAATTTCTTAAGCACTTATGTCGTTTTTTTCGAAGAAGCGGTATAGGTATCGAAAAAAACACCACTATTGTAAATCCCGACTTTGTAAACAAACCCATTTGTTTTTTGTTGTTGGCCCAAAGATAAATAAGAACAAAAGAAAATCGAAAAAACATTTTGAAGTTTAAAGTTTAAATAAATTAATAAATTTTGGAATTTATTAAATAAAATGAGTGTATTATAGAACAAATAATTTAAAAAATGTGTAAAGATGATTAAATTATAAAATATAAATTCAATTCTATGCAAAAAACTCTCATAAACGTATTTTTTTATAGCTTTAGATCAGTGGTCTTCACAAAGAGAGTCACACAAAAATACACTGAGAGATGAGATTGGTTTCTTCATTTGTATTGTTTCTAACAAATTGAATGAAATTTGTGAAAATTTTCGTTTTAAAAACCTTTAATTTTAAAATTTAAACTAATTTATTAAAATTATTCATGAAATAAATTGTTTGTAAATGCTATTAACAAATTGAAATGTAGTTAAAAGAAATATAAACATTAATAAGTTTATGTTGCTTATTATCATAACTTCTCAGTGTCTGACAAACAAATTTAGCTCTCTTGAAAACTAATAAAACATAAACACATACGCAATTTTTGTCTCACACACATGTTTTTGTAATAATTGTGGTTGTCGTTTAACATGATGAAAACAAAGCGTATGGATTTCTTTTTATGAAAGATTTTTAACAAGGCAAATTTTTTAATAATTAATTAAGTTTTTCATAGGAAAATAAAACAAAAACTGGTTTCCAGGAATTCTAAAAGTGATATCTGTTAATAAAGTACAATACATTAATTTTAAAATAATATAATAAGAATTAACGATACGGGTAGTTTTGGTATATTTTAAGAAGCTGTTTTCCAGAATTTTTGTGAAATTAAGCAACCCTGGTTGTAATATTCACGAAGAGAGTAAGAAAAACTAAAAAAATATCCGAACAATTTATTTACCTGAGTAATACTGGTGAAGACCACTGCTTTAGATACATACAAGAAATGTAAAAACAATAAATGACAGTTTGTGAAGTTGCGGCTGTCGTTTAAATTTTGGGAGAGTCGTATTTGCCTGAAGTTGCGGTCGTATTCTGTTTAATCATTAAAACGAACGTTATTTCAAATTTTGGTTTCCGGTAGATGGCGTTTGAAAGTTTTTTGTTTGACTGAGTTTAAGTTTTCTAAAAAGTTTAGTTTAAAAGCGCTTGGTTTGAAAACAAATTTTGACTCTGATTTCACACATAATCCAAAGAAAAATCCTCAATAATTTAATCAAAATGAGTTTTATGACTTAGATCTTAGACTTAAATCTGTCGGTAGAACAGTCCAAACTATTGGCATCTTGTCTGAACGAGAAATATGTATCTACAGAAGCAATAATTACATTTTATCGCTCTCGTGAAATCTTTATGGTCGTGTTGAGTAAACAAATCTTATGTGTGGAAAAAAAAATATTCACCAACGCTTGGGTTTGCCAAAACCCACCTCCATAAAGACGCAAAACTTTGAAAATTAGTAGTGTGGAATGATGAGTCAAAGTTTAACGTTTTTAGAAACGATGTCAGATCTTATTTAAAACGTCTTGTCAATACACAATAAGACCCATAGTACACCAAATTCACTTTTCAGTATTTTATTTTATGTAGAGCCGGTTCTGGTCACAATGCTTCTTCAGTGTTAAATTTTTTTGAGAAATAAGTTCTTATAAACTCAAAAGAAAAATTAATTTTAGTAATAAATATTTACATTAGAGAAAAAAAATATATGATTTTACATCCTTTTTGTACGACAGAAATTCATCCGATCCCTTTTTACATAATTGCATGATTTTGTGAGATAATCATGATAGAGCACGACGTACTTATCATAAGGTGAGTATGAGGGTACATATCGTTATATTAAATGCAAACAGAAGTAACTACACTTTTTGTTTTTTTTTTTTGTACAGGAGAAGCAAACAACCTTAAAATCAATAATTTCGTAAATCCCCAAAATCACATAATTTTCAGTATCGAGTTATAAGGATTTGAATCCGTATATACAACAAACGAGTTTGCATGTAAGGGTTTCATATATGTAAATATGCATGTAGTTATGTCTCCTTGCATTTAGAAATAAACGTTGTATAGTTATGTCCGTTTGCATTTAATATGACGATATATACCTAATTGGCCATTATAACCCTGTCTCAAGGGTACGGCCTAGCTTCTTGCAGCACCCAGGTTGTGTCAATTGTTTATCCATGGGTACCAGGACCTACAGTTTAAAGTCGACTCCGAACGATAGACTTGAGAAGCTTGTTCAGTTACTCTCAGAGCTTTTGCCAGAAATCTGCTGAGAGGTAGTCGCCGAAAGAAATATTTTTTTCAAATTTGTTTTTTTTTTTAAGATGTCAGATTTTGCCAAATTTTAAAATTAAAGAGATATCAAGCAATAGCAAAAATATATGTAATTGCTGCTTTTAAGTTGTAGCAAAATTAATAAAACCTGAATTTACTTTTGTAGCTGTCATTTCTTTCATCACTGTAGGCACTGTGCTTTTTGCTGTGGTTTTTCTTAATATCTCTTTACCCCCACCAACTACAAAGAGCCATGTTGTGTTTGTTACAAACCAAGTATTCGGCCTTATTCCATTTGGCGACGTCGTTGCCGTCTGACGACATTTTTGTAGCAGAATAAAGAAAAAATGTTTCTCTTGCCTTTAATCTATTACAAAAATATCGTTACACAACGACGACGTCGCCAATTGGAATACGGCCTATTAATTTTTATTTACACACGAAAACAAACAATAAACTTGACAATCAATATTAAAGTATTAAAATTAAAACGTCTCAATATTAAAACGTTTCTTAGGACGTCATTGTGAAGCCCCTTAATATTCTTTTCCAAATTTAAATTTTTATAATTTTATAACCATATGCAAAAATAATTAAGTCTTTATTTGGCATACAAATTCTGTCGTAGTTTAAAAAATGATAACTGACTTATTTGATTAAGGCAATTAAAAACCATAACTATTATCCGCAATAAAATCCCTATTCCCAAATCAAATTTTTTCTCGCCATTGCAGAAAAGAAATCTCCATTTTTGGGGTTAATCCCCTAATCTGACAATACTGCTTGATATGCACTTTGTAATGATTGCGAAAAATACTGCTTTTGTCGTCTGAATTAGTGCTGTCAAATTCTACTACTTTTCATTACTCGATAGTATTGAGTACTTCCCTTTGGGTACTCAATACTACTCAATACTTTTAATGGATTTTATTTGTAAGAGACCACAATTTAACACAGTATTGTGTTTTTAGACAGAATTTTGTTTTGGCCGTTAAAATTTAAATTTTACATAAAACTTCGATGAAAAAATACAACCCATAAAGTATTGAGTAGTTACTTTTAAGTATTGAGTACCCAAAAATTAGTAGAAGTACTCGATACTCGGTACCCAGTACTCAAAACTTTGCCAGCACTAGTCTGAATAAAATAAACGTGTTCATGTATTTCCCCTTAAAAATAAAAATCACATCGCTAGTAAAATACGTCTTCAGTTTTATATCAAGCCAAGATGGATTGTGTTAAATTATGGATAGCACAACAGGTAATAATTGGACGTGAATACCCATTTTTATTTTCTACACCACCTGCAGATGTCTGGTCAAGACTTTTTTCTGTTGAATATCTGAAATCTGTATTGGACGTTGAAGTTGATAGAGTGGATCGCTTAAAAATACTTGCAATGGGTTCGCATGAAGCTTGGATATATTTCGATAAGAAGTATTTTAAACCACATTTTGATAAAAAGATAGCACAACGCGAAGTTCAAGATCCAACAAGTGAATTGATTAAAGAAATTAGAATGAAAAATACTCAACAAGTAAATCCACAACTAGTTGATCAGATGAGTACTACGACAAGCCAACTAAACGAAATAAAACAACTTATTAACTCAATGGAAACGAGACTCATGGTAATAGAAGAAAATGGCTCAAAGGAAACCAAAAGCAAGGGAGTAGAAGAAAATAAAATAAAACACCAAACGGACTCAACACCTAAAGTCTCAAAAAATGTACAAACTATCAAATTTGATCCATATTTGTGAAATGTATGAAGTATTATTCCTAAATGAATTCAATTTTTTTTTTGTTAATTTTTCTTTTTTATATATTAACTTTTTTTTAATAAAAAGACATGAAATCAAAACTCGTATATCAGCACCATAGCTGCCGAATAAATTAGTTAAATTTTAAGGGCCGGTGTTGAATGTAAACCACACCTAAACGTCAAGTTTATTTCTGCATTTCATTTGACGTTTCATAATTTCAGACTAACTCAATTTGAATCATGGAAAGATATATTATTTAGGCTTATGAAAATGGGCATACAAATCAAAATGCATATCGTGCACTTCTTGTTTTTTTCGGTCAATTTAATCGTCCAAATGTGCGTACAATTGGAGAAATCCTGTGAAAATTTAAGCAAACGGGGTCTATAGGAGATGTGGAAACAATGATTGTACCATGTTAAAAATCATCACGTTTCATTAGATCAGGGATGCATTTTTACCTTTTCTTTGTTTGTGTTAAATGTATTCACAATGCATGTAAATTTTGTGTGCATGTGTATGTGCATTTTATGTTTTCATTTTACTTTGTTTTGGTATTTTACCAACCATGTACACGCAAAAAATATCTGTCGTATGATATTTACTCTCATTTTAAAAATATCCCAGCGGGAAATGGTAATCAATGAGAATTGAGGAGGTAATACAAGGAATGTATAATCTATTGATTACGGAAAGCATTATAGGCTTTTCACACCTGAGTACATTTTGTAGGAACGCATGGAAGATGTTGAAAATATGAAACATGCGTTCACATTTGCAACATCTACCATCAATTCAGCTGCAAAAAAAGATGCATGTAAAAGCTTTTTAATAAAAATAGGACTAGGATTATAGATTTAAACATAAAAGAAATAAAACAAATATCTATGTTGGTTCAAAGGACACAATTATAGTTTTTTCTTTAAAAATAAATTATTAATAAAATAAGAAAACAGAAAAAGTTTATTTTATCTTCACCCAGGGCATAATAAAAATAATGTTTTTGTTTTTTTTTTATGTATGCATTTTAAAAAAAAAAACTGAAAAGAAAACGAAATTGTTTATAAAAAGAATATTAAAAAAACAATTCACTTTTGACAAGAACTGGACATAAATAAGAAAAATAAAAAATAGTCTTTTGCCAAAATGTAAAAGAAATACACAATTTTTTATACTAAATGTGTTTTCATTGGTAATGACACAAAAATAATCGATTTTTCAATAGTTATTCTAGTGATGACACTCAAATTTAAGAGAGATGTTGAGTGAAACAAAATGATTATGCTATGTTCACACGACAATATGAACCACTTGGTTCGCTCTCTGAACCACGATTGCGAAACTCAGAGCCATCCCTAAATAAAAGAGGCAAGCGAAACGTTTTACAACGCTCAGCGCTTACGCTAAATCGCCATCCCTAAATAAGAGCGGCAACGTTTTGTCAAAACATTAAAAACAGGGTAATACAACAACATATGCTTATATAACAATTCTGACTATTTTAATAATAAACTGCATTACTCTATTGGTATTTGTAACATAAAGTAAATTTTATAGTACTTTTTTATTTATTCTTATTATATTTTATTTATTTATTTAATATTAATATTTATTATCTTATATTTTGTTTATTTTTTGCCTTTGCGAATAAAACATGGTTATGCAAATAACATATCTTTATATCACAACCCTGTTATTTTCCTATTTGTTTACATTTTAGTTGCCTTTTGCGACCAACTTTACTATTAAACGCTCTGTCAAAATTGGATTTTCAAATTGCAAAGCATTGCCGCCGCGTTATTTTGGGATGCTCCATACAAATTGTAGGGGCATGAGATATTTTGACAGCTAGAAAACGCTTGCCGCTTTTATTTAGGGATGGCAGTCACTGTTCAGACGACAGTTTAGTGTTTCATTTTGGTATTTCTGTTTTATGTATGTATGTATATCACAATGTATAATCTACATACCACATACATTCTTATATATTTGAAACGGTATTTCGGTTTTGTATGATTTTGTATATTGCTTTTCTGTTTTTTATGTTACATATTTACGTAAGGTAATTTCTATTTCTTTATTTCTAAAAAAAAAAATTTCATTTTTAGCAAATTTTTATTTTGCTTTTTTTTGTTTTGTCATTTAGTTCAGATAAAGCAGCGATAAATTGTTATCAAAATCAGAGATGATAGCAAATTCTTCGAGGTTCGCAACAAGATTCAAAAAGAAACAGGATGGTTCGCTCTCACAATTTTGTATGGCGAATCTACTTGTTTCAAGCTAGATTGAGCCGCGAACCGCGAATGAGAGAGCGAACCTCGATATTTGCTATTCGTGTGAACATGGTATTAGGAACATTTCGTGGAGATGTTGAAAGATGTTGAATTTTAGCCCTGTACAATTCTTATGGGAAAATTTCAACATCTTCGTAAATTGATGGTAGATGTTAGATGTTGATAAGTGTGAAAAGCCTATTACGCTTAATACAGATAATGTCCTACGAAAGTAATACATTCTTTTACTGTCCCCCCGTAATAAGTATTAGAATTCATTATTGGTAATGCATAAAATTATTATTTATTAATAATTTGAAGGAATAAATTCTATGATGCATTATTTGTAACGTATTATATTATTAATGTAATTATATTTTACATTCGGCCCTATTACCGTTGGCGTTTTTATTTTAAAATGAAATAAAAACTACAACTTGGTATCACCATTGTCGTTATCGACAATAATCGAAAAATATCGGTATTCTCTATTTAAAAACGAAGATAGAAACGATAAAGAAACGCCTGTTTTGTGTCGCTTTAATTTTTAAATTAAAACGAGAGGTTTGAAAATCAGAAAATTAAAACGTTGCAACAATTTGTAAAGGTTTCAAAAAAGGCATAAGACCCTTAAATTTTAATAGTTTTTGGAAGGAAGTGGCTGCAAAAATAAATCCATTTGGACCACCATTCCGTGACGGAGATGGTTGCCACAAAATAAGTAAAACTAAATTAACAACAACATGTATTACTAAAAATTTTAAAATATGTATATAATTGATTCGACGCCACTTTCTATACGGATGTTATTGCCCAAAACAGACCTATTTCCATCACTCCTATATGGATGTGAATTATTTGCAAACTGTGACAGAATTGACTTACGTAAATTTAGGGTAACTTATAATAGCATTGCTCGGTATATTTTTCTCAGAGGTCGCCATGACCGTAGTATCTCTAGTTATTCGTTTCAGATTTTTAATATGAGTTTTGAAGATTTAATGAAGATTTAAAAAATCCTCCCAACATTTATAACAGAATTGTATTTGCAAGCTCAAATCGTGGAACAAAAATTATTGTGCCGAAGTAATTTAAAGTCTGATATCAACTACATACTTAAAAAATTTTTATACTGAACAACTATTTAAGTTGTCGTTGTTAGTTAATTATAAAGCATAAAAATAAATATTAGTTGTCTTTGTTTCCATTTTTCCTACATCTTTTTAATTTTCACAAAAAAAATATTGCATAAGTGATTTAATTGTATGTCCACAAGTGTACATACTTTTTTTTGTTGTACCGTACCTAGAATTAAATGAAATTTGCCAACACAAACAAAGGGTTAATTATAAAAGATAATTCTTTGACATACATATATTGTCTTAAAACAGGCAAAATTTTGAAATAGTGCAACTATACTTTTCACTTACAAATAGTACTAAAAAACTACAATTGTGCTAACGTTTACATTCCTATCAAAGTCATTAAAGTCTTTGCAAAGAATTAAAAAAGAAAAATGCTGGACTAAATGTGTAAGTTTATATGTACTTATATTTTAAACAAAGTAACTATAGACGTTAGGAAGTAAAAATAATTTTTACATTAAAAAAATAATTTTTTAACAAAGCTGCTGAGTTATCATAATGAATTGTATTTTAAAAACAATTTACTCACCCCACTTCAAAATTGTTAAAATTCGTATAAACTTTAAAATGCAAAAAAATATATATTTTTAACTTTATGAAACAGATGATAGCCGGTACAAGCTGCAAAAAAAATTTACAATTTATTTTTCATGAGATACACCGCACATGCTTAAAAAGCAACTGCTCTTGTTGTTTCGATAAAATTCCACGTCTGTATGTGTTACTTTTCTCTTATGAATTATAAACACTTAACTAAGTAGGCATTTAATTTAAACACGTTCTTTTTGTTTTTTGTATCAAGTAGAAATTCAATTATTTTTAGTTTATTTTCATAATATTAAATTGCTACAAACAATTAAAAGCCACATTAAATTATGAATAGAAATAAAACGACTGAAAAATAGGTATAAAATTCTTATCCAAAAATATGAATAACAAATAACTAGTCTTTTATACTTTAGAATGGCAAATTTCTTAATTTAGTGTGTATAATAATACAGCTAAATGCAAACTAAACTCAAATTAAAATAGAGCAACAACACAGCTGAAAGTAATAACAAAAACAAAAAGGTAAAATGAAAGTATGTATAGGAAATAATAAAGAAGAATAACAACAACGATGAAATAATAAAAAAAGAGTTTGTTCACACATCCAGCAAAAACAATAATTTTACTACACAACCATACAACAACATCAAGTATTTATTCTTGTTTTGCTATAGAACAGTAATGTAGACATT
The DNA here is from genome assembly GCA_963576795.1 of Metopia argyrocephala. Lineage (NCBI taxonomy): Eukaryota > Metazoa > Arthropoda > Insecta > Diptera > Sarcophagidae > Metopia > Metopia argyrocephala. The sequence continues at coordinate 15,715,164 of OY756208.1, read as the reverse complement.
GTTTGTAAAAAAAACGCCATTTTATAATTAAAGAGTTTTAAGCAATGTGTTAGTTAAACGAATTTATTGTATTAAATAACAAGTAGAAAAGATGATCCCAGTAGAAAATTTTTCAAATTTGGAAGCAATAAATAAAATTGTAAGTAATAATGGTAGCATTATATTGTTTATGCATACCTTCAAGCTTACAAAGATGCTATAGGATAAGGTATTATTTTTGATTTTCTATAATATTTGCTTACTGGTTGCAATAAATTTGCGTTTCTATTGCATTTTAGCGGCTCATTTCATATAAAAATCATGCATTATTGATGCGCACGAGTAAGTGATTGTTACAATTTCTCCCTTACAAAATAGCTTATTGGTAAGCATTAATTTCTGCTGGGATTGTGCTTAAGACTCATCACCCTGGTCGACAAAATAAAGTTTTTTTGTGTCACAAGAACAAAAGTAGTAAAAACATAAAAGATTTCATATTTTTAGCAAAACTGTGTTTTTAGTTTTTTTTTTAATCAGCGCGTGAATTTTTGTAATGGGAGTAGCAAATTTTGCTCGCTTTGTAAAGCAACTACTCTCCTAAATTACATCATAACTCGGGATATTGTATTTGTTATTTTGTATTGTCTTTAAATAATTTTAAATCAATTTTTAGGTATGTTAACACTTCTAGAGTTATTTAGATACTAATGTCGAAAAATGGAAAAAACACAAACAATTCAAAGATTTACTAAAACCCATAAAAACTTAAAAACAAGAACAATATCAAGTTTTTATAGTTCCTCTTTTAAAGATGATTTTTTTTACAAACGACCTAATCTATATGTATGTATTTCAAAAAAGACGATAAACAAACATAAACATAATAACCCAGCGGGAAAAGATTGATTACCTTATTTTATAATCAATTAAACAATATATTACTTTAGAATTTATTACTTTTGGAATCGAGAAAGTAATTTCATGTGACACACAAGTAAATATTGATTACCATGTGTATTCCCACATCTTCAGAAGAAGGAATTCATTGTTCTACATTTTATTAAAAAATTCGTTGTTTCTCGTCACCTTTTTAATAATATGTCGATTACCATGTAGATTCCCACATCTATAGAAGAAAGAATTTATTGTTTGTGCGTACTTTTTTCATAGTTAAAAAATCCGTTATTTTTTACGCAAAAAAATTATTTTATTAAAAATGCAGTTTATGTTTAAATGCGCAGAAATGCAGACACAAAATTAATGTTTAAGATTAATTAATATGTATGTATTCGGGAATATTTGAACATGAAAAAATTAGGAGTTTATTAATAAAAGCGTAATTACAGGTACTTTAAAATGATAAATAGTGAAACAAATATTCCCGAATAGCTACTATAATTTTATTTATAATGGGGGAAATTAATTTATTATTAATAATTTAATACATTATAAATACATTAATAATAGAATTCATTTAAAATAATGCATCATAGAATTTATTCCTTCAAATTATTAATAGATAATAACTTTATGCATTACAAATAATGCATTTAAAGAATTTATTACTTTCATAGGACATGATCTGTGTTAAAGGTAATGGTTTCCGGAATCAACAGATTATACATTCTTTGTATTACCTTCTGGATTCTCATTGATTACCATTTCTCGCTGGGAAACATTTAAGTGAAAAATCTTATTCTAAGTTCAATGCATTATTAATTACATTGTTCCAAAAAAGGGTTTCTTTGCGCCCATTACAAAAATTATCGATTTAGTGAAAAATAAACTTAAAACGCTATTTTGCTCAGGACATCAAATCTCTAACGTCTTACCACTTCTGTTCTTGTGACCTTTTTCTTTTCTATCAATTTAATCTATATAATTTTGTTAATAAAACAATTTATTTATGTTTTATCTATAATTTCTATAATGTCAAATACGTACATATTGCGCATATTTACATATGTATGTATAAATATCTTTCAAAACTCTTAAGTACCTTTTATACGATTTAATATGAGTCGAAAATGCAGCTCTTGCTAAACAAAAAACCTATATGCTGTTTCGGTTGAGTATGGTTTCATTATTTAATGTCAGTTTTAATTACATTTAAAAGCAAATCTTCTGTAAAAATACTATTTTACATATACATAATTTAAAATAAGACGCAATATATATGTATGTACATACATACATATGCCCGTATAAAAAACTATTTGGTATGAGAATGATTCTAACATTTAGGGTTTTTGGGTTTAAATTTTTTGAATAATTGTATTTCCAAAGCAATACATTTCTGTTTTCCAAAATATTTAAATATTAAGTTATTGAGACAGTTCTTTGTGTATAATTTTTATAATTTTTTTTGAATTCTTCCTATTTGTTTCCTATAGTTTCTTGAAGTAATTCCATCCCACGTTGCCCACTAATTTACTCAAAATTGGGACATAGTTTTGAAAAATAGAATTTGAATTTTTTGAAAAACAGAAATGTATTGGTTTGTTAATTCTTTTGTTTGGTTTTTAATATACTAAATGGATATGATTCTCATTTAGTTTATATCTACTTATGGGTGCGTGGTATAGTGGTTAGAGCGCTCGCACAAAAACTCAAAGGACCCAGGTTCAAATTCCAGCAGAGGTGAAAAATTAAAAATTTAGTTTGCGGTTTTTTCAAAATTATAATTTAAAGAAAAGAGGTCCCCCCCTCCCAGACGACCATCTACAAAGAAACCGCATCCCGACATTCCACTCTATTCCACCTTAAACAATGTCAAAAAAAAAATCAGGAAAAAAGCGCCACCTATTGGGAAGTAGCAGATAACAGCCAAACCTACTTAGCGAAGGAAAACTTACCACACAATCAACATGAAACGATGAGGCAATTGCTGTTGATCATTCAAGGGCGAAGGTATAACACTGGCCTTTGAATGATCAATTCACAGCAATTTGTCTCATTCGTAAGGCGCTTAATAATAATATAATAATAATAATATATGTACTGTCCTTTCCAAATTCCAATACAATGCACAGCATTTAGTAGGGGTTTACCCCTGAGTATTGGTCTCAAATAAAAAAAAATACATAGGTATTTATACTTTTTAATCCCATCTTTGGGAAAAAGTCACCTGACGAGTCCCTTAAGCAAAGACGAAATGGCTATAGAGACATGCTTATCCCCATAAGAAATACATTTCATATTATATTGAATGTATTTGCCTATATGGCGAAAATATTTTTTGTTTTTTAATAATAAAAAAAAAATATGTATATAATATTTTTATGCCCGTATTCTTAAAAATTAAAATTGATTTATAGAGTTCTTATTTGACATATTTCTATGGAGTCATTGTCAAATAAGCAATTAATAAAACTGTTTTGTTTTTATGATTAGAATTATTTAAATTATTATATCATTAGGCCCGTATTCATAAAAAATAAAACAGTTTTATTAATTGCTTATTTGACAATTATTCCATAGAAATATGTCAAATAAGCATTCTATAAACCAATTTTATTTTTTATGAATACGGGCATTAGAATTTAGTAAATATTTCTAAATTAAAACCTAATAATAAAACACAGAAATGTATGTATCGGTAGAAATAGAATACTTGTACATCATATCAGTTCATATTATCTCGTTGCTTTGTTTTTTACAAGAAATTCCTGTTACAAAACCCAAAACAATCTGTCAGTTTTTACGTTTTTACACACAAAAATGACATTCGCCTTACATGAACACAAATTTACTTGACGTTAAGTTTTATATATACGTTTGGTGTAGGCAATTCGTGTTCTATGAACAGTCAGTACCTTTAAAATTGTTTGCACCATAAATTTAAAAGAAGCACTAAAAACCATGCTGAAAGCGCTAAGTTGACAACGCTGGAAATCCATTAATAAGCTGATGAGAGCCCTAACTAATGTATAAACGTTTGTATGTAAACAAGTGAAAATTTATTAACCCACAAATGTTTATAAGTATTCTAAAAGGATTCATAAAAAGTATGTAACTGTATGTATGTACAACTTACATATTTTGTTAAATTATGATTTACTTATTCGGCTCATACACAGAGCATTATGATGTTGTTCAGCAATCCAAAATTAACGAATGACGTTTCGCGATATTCAACCAAAAATTAAAAAAAAAATTATAAACCTTAGAAAGTTGGACCAGTTGGTGCATTTTGGTTAGAGTATGGTTAATAAATTTTATTGGCGGATAAAGAGAATGAGCCAACTAAAGAACAAGTATTTAAGAGAAGGAATAAAATAGTTTTGTTTATAAAATAAAAAGAAAAATTGTTTTGCTCGTGGGTCGTCTTTCCAGCTACAGACCAATTTGTAATAGAGTACTGTTTCTCTTAAGGTTAAAAACCATTTTGTATAGATATAGCGTAGTATGTATACATGCTTGTAAAAAATTGAATCTGTTTTTATAAAAATTGTTAGTTGTAGATTAATATGTAAATAATATTAATCAATAAATTGCTTATTTCTATTGAAAGTAGTAAATAAATATACAATCTCTACTAAATGTTGATAACTTATCAAATACATACATATTTCGATTAAAACAGAATACAAGTCAGAATAAAATAAAGAAATGCTAAAAAATTTATAAATAAAAGCAACAGGGAAAAAGTAAGATAGTACTTTGTAGTATTTAGGTTGATACTCTATACCTATTAAAATATAGTTTTTAATGTTTTCAAAAATAAAACAAAATAAAATATACCTTATGATTAAATTTTTAAGAACTATACTTATATAATAATATGTATATGTAAACAAAATAATAGATATGTTTGTACATATATAGGTACATAGAAAAAATCCAATATGCATATAGGTATTTTTGTTAAAAGCTTAACAAGTTCCTTACACTAGTAAGGAGCTGCGTATAAAATATCGTATTCAAGAAAAATATATAAACATAAGTATGTATAAGTACATATTACTGAAATAATAAATAGTGGTTGAGCTTTTTGCGCCAAATATTTGTGACAGTACTTTTAGCAATGCAAAGTATGGTACTTATCGTGTTAGCTAAAGTACGGTCACATTAGGTAATTATTTAACGGAGAAAGCGTAAACACAATTTAGTTCTTTTTTTATAATCAATTACAAAACAATAAAAATAAAGTTAAAATTTTAAGTATGTATTTCTTTCAAATTTTAAATAAAATTAAAAACTAAGAAAGAAGTAGGATCATGACTATATTCTTCCCATCTATGAAGAAAATAGTAAAAACAGCTGTTTATATAGTACAAAGTGTTTTTATTTTGTTTGAATAATATATTTTTTTCGCATCCATAGATGTTTCTTTTTGCGCTATTTTATATGGGAAATAATTTTAATAAAACATTTTATTCATTTCTTTAATAAATTTTATAAAAAATAAAACAAAAATTTTTTGAAAAAAAGAAAAATAAATTGACCGGCTTCTATAGAATCTTTTTACTCATACATACCTACATACCTACATACAAGTATTTTTTATTTTCAACTACTGGATAAAATAATTTGAACTGCGTAGAAATATTATTCTCTAGTGAGAGCAAATTTTAATTATAGAGATAGTTTTTATTTATTTATTCTTTTCTGCCATATTTTATCAAATTTGTGTTTGTGGTCAATTTTTTCTGTACCGCAACAGTGTTGTCAGATTAGGGGATTTATCCCCAAAACTGAGATTTTTTTTTGAAATGGGGATAAAAATATTATTTGAGGATCTTATTGGGGATAATCGATTCCGCGATTTTTAAAATTTTATATGAAAGTATGAGTTTATAAGTAAGACTTGCTCATAAACTTCTTTTAAACTCATACTTTCATATAAAATTTTTGCAATATTTTCTCATATAAATAAAACATCTCTACACCATTATGTTTCCGCCATCGATTTTAATGGTTTTTATTGCGGAGGAATTTAGTATTAGAAGGTCTTCTTATAGTGAAATTACTTCTTTCGGAGATAAACAAAAATAATTTTAGTTTCGTTAGACCACAAATTACTTCTCCACTTAATGGTATGGAAAATTTTTTTATATTATGGCACAGGACATCTATTTAGAATTGTTGATACAACAGATGCCCTGTACTATAAAAATGTTTTAAACGACAAATGGAAAATTGTCAAAGCGGCTCTTAGAGGAAAAAAACCCTTCTATTAAGAAACGGTTGTGGGAATTTATTGTTTTTTGTTTTAAAAACTGGTAGACTCAATGGTAAAACTCTTCTTGGACCTTATTAAAAATCAGGGTAATTCCACTAAGTACAGTCGTAAATAATAAAACATATGTACATACATGCAAAATTAGTGATGCAGTTTCTGTGGGGATTTTCGGGGATAAACTAATCAGGGTCTTGGGATTGTTTGGGGATATGAATTTCGAAATCGGGGATAAAAATTCAAAACTATCTGACAACCCTGTACCGCAAACATATTTTTAACATTAAAGAAGAGAAATAGTGTAAGAGAAAATTTAAGAACAAATTTAAATTCTAAAGAGCAGAGTAGGAAAATAAACAAAACTGAACATTTGATCTCATTTTGTTGTATTCTTTACAATGAGTAAAACAAAAATAAAACAGAAACAGTGAGAAAGATTGTCCCATTTAATGTTGTATATTGTTTTTGTTTTGAGTACTACAAATACACTAACTCAAATGTGCGTAGGTACAACAAAAAATGAATGAGAAGAAAAAGGATAGTAGAGAAAAAGAAAAGAAGAAGAGAAAAAAACAACAAAAAACAAAGCAAGCACAAGAGCGAAAAGCTAATTGTTTCATTTGCGCTCTTTCTCATTTAGAAAGTATTTGTTTTTGCTTTGCTCATGTACAATACCATTAAAAAAATTTTGAAAAGTGTATGACTTTGTTGAAACTTTTGCGAAATGTTTTGTTTGTTTGCCCACTCTGCTAAAGATATACAAGTTGTAGGGCTATCTGACTTAAGGTATTGTCCCCAAAGTTGGGGATTATTTGTTGCTTAACGGGACAAAACAGCCGATTTGGGGATTGAGGATTTTTTAGGAGATTTAAGATTTTCTCGTTTGTTATTTATTTTTTTGTATTCGTAAAAAATCATGTTCGTATTCATGTAGTTATCAAGTTTGACCACAATTTTATTTTTAGGTAAAAATCTATTTCTATTCTTATGTGAATAGTTTATAAGAAGGTATGTCGGTGAGCATTGCATTACTTCAGAAGGCAAGCGCTCAGTATGAAGAAGTTCGTACCAAGAGTCTGGCGTTTATTTTCTGCGGAAGAACTTGTATGTTTGTGTATTTGTAATTTTTTGGGGGACAATAATTTATTTGGACATGAAACAAAAGTTGCCTATGAGTATTGATCAGAATTCTTTTGGATAATGATTGGTACGTATAAGCCGAAAATATAAGATAAGGGTTAATATCGGTTGTGTTCTAGAATCCGAATTTACTCGAAAGTGGAATACTTAAGCATTTTCGTTGTTCTGCATACCACATCCATGTAAGGATTACGGCCTAGCTTCTCGCAGCACTCATGTTGTGTGTGTCAATTTTTATCCATGAGTACCGGGACCTACAGTTTAATGTCGACTCCGAACGACAGACTTGAGAAGCTTGTTCATGGCAATTAGTTACTCTCAGAGCTTTTGCCAGAAGACTGCTGAGAGGTAGTCGCCGAAAGAAATATTTTTTCATATTTCTTTTTTTTGAAGATGTCAGAGCCTGGTGTCGAACCCAGGGCCCATGTCTTAGTAAGCCAACACACTAACCACTAGACCACGGCGACTACCACATCCACATATTTTTATTCCTTTTCTTTTGGAATAGCTTTTTATTCCAATATATGATAACATTTTTAACAAAAACAAAATTCTGGTTCTTAGTTTGAAGTGTTCTTTATTTAATTTAATAAAAAAGAAAATCTGTCGCACAAACATTAATAAAAAAAAATATTTTTAAAACAATCCAAAATTTTTACTGTACATCACATACGAAACAAAAATTGTGGAATGGATAAATTTTAATTTTTAATTAAAGCATAATCATTATGAAGGCTCATGTTTAGTTTAAAACATTTTCTTTGCGAATTTATAAATTTTAGTTAAATTTTATACAGTATGATACAGATATTTATATATAATTCGAAAGACCAGAATCTTTGCCTCTAGATGTCGCTAAGAAAATTGAATTGGACCAACACTTGATTAAGTAATGACCAGCTCAGTGAACAACTCCAAAGAAACATGTTTTTTTTCCCGTAACCTAAGCTTTCGATGGTGTTTTGCAAATTTCAAGACCAAATCCGTATTATGATCAACAAGACCTTTCAGAAAAGTTGCATCACGCTATTTTTTGTATAAAACATTGCAAGAGTAGGAACTCAAACCTATTTTCTCCCCTGTAACATTCACCATCTAGAATCTAGAACACATTAAGGGGTTAATAATTGCGTTTACATATTAAAGAGAATGAAAAAACACATTGTAAAAAATGGGAGGAAATATTGTTTATTGTTGTTCATATAACCAAAGCATGTGCGAAATAAGTATTTTAATAGAGAAACAAAATCAAAACAAGTAAACGGAGAAAAGGCGGAAAGGGTTGGCTGGTTGTTGGGATCTAATATCTTGGCAGCAGATAATTGAATCAGTCAGTCACCTACAATAACTATAATCGTATTGTGTTTGTTCTTCACTCATTTGTTTAACAAGAAACTGTTTTCGTTTGATTTAATTTTCTTTTAAACGACTTTTTAAATTAAACAAATAAATAAATATATAACACATACATATACTTATATACATACATACATATTGTACATATGTATCTATCATATTATAAAGTGCAAAAAACATAAAGACCTTATTAAAACGTATGAATTTCCACCTGTTATCAAAATCGGTCAAAATAAATTCAATAAAAGTCTCTTAACTAAACAATACATGCATAATAAAAAATTATCTTTTAAAATAAGATAAAAACAGAGTGAGAGAGAAAAAATTATAATAATAAACAGCTTGAACGAGAGCAAATAAGAGAGTTTGTTTAAAAAACAATGTCGAATATTGGCGGTTTTGTTGTTTACGACTGTGATATTGGCACTGATGATGCTTGGGGTCTTGTAATGCTTGTTAAGGGTGAAAAACTATTTCAATGTCTGGCCGAAAAAGTTAAAAATTATTTTTCTTATAAAATACTGGGCATTACCTGCGTACAGGGTAATACTGATGTCGATAACTGTGCCAAAAATGCTTTAAGAGTTTTGGATACTATGAATAGATTGGATGTAAGTAAAAAAAAGTAGCGATATTTTCAAATATTTTAAGCGAATCAGATGATATTTTTTATATGTGGATTGTAGGCTTTCTAATTAGTTCAGTAAAATAAACATTTTCATTTTTGAGACGTAGGTTTAAAACCGTGTCGTCTAAAAAGACAGAATTTGTATTGCAAAGATTTTATTAAAACTTATTCTAAGTATTTCATAGTCCGTATGGTGCTTTAAAATAAACCTGTCCACTTAATGAAAGAAGAAGTGAGGTATAGAAGTGTTCATAAAAGGTAAGGATGATACTAATGAGGAAGCTGGCACTTAATAACCCAGTACATCAAAAGTTTTTTAAATCCTTTGAGAATTTATGAAAACACGGCGGAGTATTCAAGCCCCTGCGATAATTCTTAGTAACTGCTCTTTAACTACTTACCTGCCAGAGAGCTATTGTTCTCCGCCAGCTTAGGCAGTTGTGTCCTTGCAGTGTAACAGGCTGTTCATAGAAGACGAATGGTTTAACACGTTTTCCTTTTTATATGTGAAAAAACAACAAAAACACTCCAATTTGTTAGTGTTTTTCATATAAAAAGACGAACGTTTTAAATCATTCGTCTTCCATGAACAGGCTGTATGCCTCTACACTACGACAAGCCCATTACCATTATTCTGTAGAGGTATGTTGCTATACAAAATAAGTTCTTCACAGAATGTTGTATGAAAAATAGGACACATAACCTTAAAAAGTCATATACTTATAAGAAACTACTAAAACTGTGGAAATAGAGTTCTTTGAATGCTCCTTTATTGATCGTCACGATATCTTTTTACGTAAGAAAAGTATGAATAATTGAAGAGCTTATATTGATTAAAAAAGATTTAATTTTTTAAAGTAAATCGTAATTCTAATCTATTTTCACATTTTCTTTCCCAGATACCAGTTTACAAGGGTTGTAACAATCCCATATTGCCACGTTCTTGGAAACGTTCAAATTATTTTCATGGTGTTGATGGTTTCGGCGATATTTCTGATTTGCCGACAGTTATGTCCACTCAACCTCAAACGGAACATGCTGTCAATATCATGTATTCTTTAGTGTGTCAGGTTGGTACTGTAGATTTGTTGTTATAGGGTTAGTATTTTGGTTTTCATTTCAGCACCCTTATATGGTTGATTTTATATTGGTGGGTCCGTTAACCAATTTCGCCATGTGTATTAACATGTACGGTGAAGACTTTTTAAGTAAAGTCCGTAATATTTATATAATGGGCGGTAATTATAGAGGTGAGTTAAGTAAAATAAGCAAATATTAAGAAGACGAATGAAATGAAAAAAGTAAAAGTAATTAAATAGCACTTCAAAGACCCATACAACAAACAAAATAAAGTTCCAAATACCAATCAAAAAGGTCGCGTCTAATTTAATAACTTATGGTTTTTATCAGAAAACGCTTTAATCAGATCAAATTTTAACTGCAATGTTATTTTTTGGTAATTAAAGAAGAAATGATGTCCGTGAAGGAATAGTACACTAGCCAAACTGAACAATTGTTTTCGACTCCAGCTACGGTAGTCTCATCAGAGTTCTTTGTGTCCTGTGTATATTCAAGACTAAACATCAACTATTTAACTCACACTTTTTTGGAAATCGCATACTGAAATTATTACTGTATGCACATACATTTGTATGAGTTAGTCAAAGTAAAGTCACACAACAGTTTATATCATATTCTCCTTTTCTTACCATCATTGCTGTTCTTGTAATCGTCATCTTATTTGGATGAAACAGAATTACAAATTTATTTTGTTTTTGCCCTTTATTCTACCTTATCCACATTAGTCGACATGAATGATATGTACGACGGTGGTTGAGGTGGTTAGAGCTTAGCACCATAACCATAACCACCTCAACCACCGTCGTACATATCATTCATGTCGACTAATGTGGATAAGGTAGAATAAAGGGCAAAAACAAAATAAATTTGTAATTCTGTTTCATCCAAATAAGATGACGATTACAAGAACAGCAATGATGGTAAGAAAAGGAGAATATGATATAAACTGTTGTGTGACTTTACTTCGACTAACTCATACAAATGTATGTGCATACAGTAATAATTTCAGTATGCGATTTCCAAAAAAGTGTGAGTTAAATAGTTGATGTTTAGTCTTGAATATACACAGGACACAAAGAACTCTGATGAGACTACCGTAGCTGGAGTCGAAAACAATTGTTCAGTTTGGCTAGTGTACTATTCCTTCACGGACATCATTTCTTCTTTAATTACCAAAAAATAACATTGCAGTTAAAATTTGATCTGATTAAAGCGTTTTCTGATAAAAACCAAAAATTAAATTGATCACACCTCTCCTGAGATTCGAACCCGAGTCTTGGGCTCTTAACATAAAAATCGCACCCGACTATGGTGCTAAGCTCTAACCACCTCAACCACCGTCGTACATATCATTCATGTCGACTAATGTGGATAAGGTAGAATAAAGGGCAAAAACAAAATAAATTTGTAATTCTGTTTCATCCAAATAAGATGACGATTACAAGAACAGCAATGATGGTAAAAAAAGGAGAATATGATATAAACTGTTGTGTGACTTTACTTCGACTAACTCATACAAATGTATGTGCATACAGTAATAATTTCAGTATGCGATTTCCAAAAAAGTGTGAGTTAAATAGTTGATGTTTAGTCTTGAATATACACAGGACACAAAGAACTCTGATGAGACTACCGTAGCTGGAGTCGAAAACAATTGTTCAGTTTGGCTAGTGTACTATTCCTTCACGGACATCATTTCTTCTTTAATTACCAAAAAATAACATTGCAGTTAAAATTTGATCTGATTAAAGCGTTTTCTGATAAAAACCAAAAATTAAATTGATCACACCTCTCCTGAGATTCGAACCCGAGTCTTGGGCTCTTAACTTAATAACTTATGGTTTTTTGTGACGTTTATTCTTATTTTAATAACGCATTAAGCTTGAATTGATACCGAAACATTGTTCACAATTCGTTATTAATTTGATATCATTGGTTAACAAAAACGCCTTTTTTCATCTGTGCAATACTCTGCTTAGGAGCATTTGAACTTTCACTAAAGCATTTTTCCTTCTGTCTTTGTTTCCGGTTATATTTCCTATTTTAGCTAAACATATGGTTTGTCTACAGTAGCAAGTTCTAAGAATGGCTGCTGGAGAGTTGCCACTGTGAAATTTTTTCCGTACTCCGCTGAATTCGAAACTGTTCTTTCTGTTCATAGTTTGGTACTTAACAACTCTACCAGGCCTCCCAGATCAGTTTAAAAGGACTGTTGGGTTGGATGGCGTACTTAATGGAGCAATATAGAAACATATTCCTGTTTTACAGTAATTAAATAGCTTAATACCCGTTGCTTAACTTTTCTGGGATAATACCTAACTTTCTGTTAACAATGAATTCGAGACTAACATTCTAGAGAGAGGCTATTGACGTAAGATTGCCGTAAATATTGGATAGAGCCATCGGCACCTCATGAAGCAACAATTTTCGAGGCTGCCATTTAGATAAAAAATAAAATAATAAGACCCAGAGACCTGTTCAAATATGAAAAATTAAGTTCTACAAGTTAAATGTCCATGAAGACTTTAGACGACATTTAAATAATGTTACCACATACCATCTGAAAAGGAGCTTGTGCTCTTGTTCGTATGCTACGGTCTTTAGAACTTGGAACTTTCTCAGAACAAACAGTGGTGAACTTTTTGTAGTGTATGATTATGTTTGGTATTGAGGATTTCAATATTGCACTTGAAACACGCAATGTTTCTCTGCAACTGTGAATTTTACGAACGCCTTGTTTTTTTTTTTTTTGTTCAGTTTTTGTTCAAACTCTTCTTTTAATAATTGTTTAGGATTTATAATTTCAGTCTTAATCATCTTCACTAGGGAAAGGTAACATAACAAAAAGTGCAGAATTTAATTTCATGATGGATCCGGAAGCTGCGCACATTGTTTTTGAAAGCGTCAAAGAACATGCCATTACCCTTTTACCTTGGGAAACATGCATCGATGGTGATATGAACTTAGAAATGGTAACTATACATCCAAATTAAATATCATCAACTAAAGCTAAAATCGTGCAAAATTTTTATTTTCCTTACAGGACTGGCGCATTAATGAACTCGGCAAAGTTGAGACACGCACCATGCAACTTATGAACACTGTGGAATGTGCCATATTTCTACCAAAAGGGTTTGTGAAATGGATTGTTTGTGATGCTATGCTCGTGGCTGCCTATTGTTTCCAGCATTTGATGATTACCAGGCAACGTCTTTATCATGCAACTGTCGAATTAACTGGAACACATACTCGCGGTCAAATGGTGCTTGACCACTTGCGACGCAACAATGAAAATGTTCAAGTCATCATGGATATGCACAAGGAGAACTACAAGCAAATCATATCGTGGACAGGAGGCTTAATAAATGATGCCAATATGGAATTGTGGTTGTTGGAGAAAATGTAAAGTATTCTTGTAAGTGGGAAAAGTCGAAATGAGAAATTGAACTAAAATTTAAGTGTGAGAGCTGGTTATGCCAGAGATTTCTATACAATGTAGCTTGACCTATACAATTAGTGATGTAAATTTTATATATGTATGTACATATGTAACCTTGTATGCTTTGAATTAATGTAAAAATTTTTAATCGACTATTAATAAAGGTTCTAAAATCAAAGAAATTAATAACGAACAAAATAGCTTTCTGTAAAAGTTTTGGCGGAGTTTTGTTTAGTGTTAAAATCGCCATGTGTGCTCTCCGAAAAGTTTTATCTAACCAAGATATGCAATCCGTGGTATCTGAAGTAAAGCTTTAATTAAGTACCAAGCTACTACCTATAAGAGCTGGGTTTATTCAATCTTATCTTGTGCGTTCAGCGAAAAAACTACTGTGGAAGTCATGCGATAAGATGGTGGATATAACGGTATGCCTTCAAATGGAACAGCCACATGTTATATCCGCAACATTACTATGGACACACGATGTTGGAAACGATGGCAATTAGAATTGTTTTTATTCTTATCAAGCCAGTAGAGTCTAGTATTTCTGCACGTTGCCTTATGCTGTCGATAATATAAAGCCTATTCGCTGGCCTTACTAAAGCAATAAGAAGACCTATATATATAACCCGTTCGAGTTACAAAATTATCATTAGCAATTCAATTCAAATACGGAAGATATACTTATGTTCCGAAATATCTTCAAAAAACTTGCGATATTCATCGACTAGTATACTTATACATGTAGAAGTAGAAGGAAGGAAGTTAATGGCAGCAATGACACTGATCATTTTTTTATAGTTATAAGATGGTTATTTGACAATATTTTTAGGTATTGCTAGCCGTATGTATTTTAGATATTACAAAATATAACGTTCTAAATAGACAACGCTACAGACACCTTTTAAGGTGTCAATTTTGATATAGACTACACTAAATCTATATAAATTCAGAAGTTAAAAGATTTTTACATACATATGTAATTTTCCTGTGTCAGGATTACGGCCTAGCTTCTCGCAGCACTCATGTTGTGTGTTCTAATTTTTATCCATGAGTACCGAGACCTACAGTTTAAAGTCGACTCCGAACGACAGATTTGAGAAGCTTTTTCATGGCAATCATTTACTCCCAGAGCTTTTGCCAGAAGACTGCTGAGAGGTAGTCGCCGAAAGAAATATTTTTTTCATATTTCTTTTTTTTTTCAAGATGTCAGAGCTGAGATTTGAACCTGGCGCTATCGTCTTAGTAAGACAGCACACTAACCACTAGACCACGGCGAATATCTATTCATATATTTCTCTCTATTTCTCTCTTACTTTCTTTACTAATAGATCTGTTTGGATACTTTTCCACAAGATGAATAGATTGTAAGGTATGGGCCGTTGTACAACAAAAAAATGAAGTCAAAATTGAAATTTGCGATAAAAGAAAACTGGAAGTTTCTTTTTTCCTTAGTAACTTGTCGTATAATTAAAATTGATAAGTATCGGAACATATGTTTTGATCATATGCTTAAATTTTTTAATAAATTTACATACGAAAACTATATAGAACACATAATGAACTAATTTTTTTCAAAAACAGCCATCCATCCACAACAGCCAAATAAGCTAACAAAAAATTTGTTCAGAAAAAACCAGTAAGTTCTCTTGCATCGAACTGCCACTTTTTTCATTTCATTTTTTCTCTCTCCTTACTGAGTACATACCCAGCGGGAAATGGTAATCAATGAGAATCGAGAAAGTAATACAAGAAATGTATAATCTGCTGATTGCGGAAACCATTACCCTTAACACACAGCATTTTCTACGAAAGTAATAAATGTTTTTAAGGTCCTCCCGTAAATAGTATTAGAATTCATTATTTGTAATGCATAAATTTATTATTTATTAATAATTTGAAGGAATAACGAAATATAACGATTTTTTTAAAATAAAATGTAGAACAATGAATTCCTTCTTCTGAAGATGTGGGAATATCCATGGTAATCAATATTTACTTGTTTAACACATGAAATTACTTTATGGATTCCAAAAGTAATAAATTCTTAAGTAATACAATAAATATATTGTTTAATTGATTATAAAATAAGGTAATCAATCTTTTCCCGCTGGGTTATTATATTTATGTTTGTATATCGACTTTTATGAAGTACATATAGCTTAGTTCGTTTGTAATAAAATCATTTTTAAAAGAGGAACTATAAAAATTAAATTACCTTCTCGATTCCAAAAGTAATAAATTCTGAAGGCAGATGTTATTTAATTGATTATAAAGTAAGATAAACAATTTTTTCCCGTTGGGTATTTGTGTAAATAAACACGATCTTGTAAAAAAAGAAAAATTACAAATTTGCAAAAATTATCTTATCTTTCTTACCTAACGTTTTAAAATTATTTTTTATTTATTCAAAAGCAAAAAGAAACTACATGTGAGTAAAACTTAACGGTTTTGAAAGATAAACGACTACGTACGTACTTTTTCAAGGATTTATAGGCCAGTTTAGATGTTTATTTTTGTATTTTTAAAGCCTAATTTAGGTTATTTCAACAAAGGTGCTTCACTTACTTACTCACGCATTTACTTACTCATTCACTTCTTAAACGACTTTGGAATGTAAAAAATAAAAACAAAATGTTGCAATTAAAATAAAATAATAAATTTGATAAGAATAACCAAAACATACAATATTCAATCGTTATGTATATAGTCATTTATTCTACTTTTAAGTAAAAATTGTATAAAAAAAAAACATATTTTTATTAAAATATTTTACTTTTGACGTTATTAGGTGTTACCAATAAACCGAAATTGTTAAAAACTTATAAATTGTTTTGTCTTTCTTTGAATGCCAATCGAATTGTAATAAAATTTTAGCTTCTGTGTTTAACAAATTCGTAACATGATTTAATTTAACAATACAGATTTTTAATCAATTTTTCTATGAAAACACACTCTTAAATAATTTTGTGTATTTTATGCAAAATCCTTTGGCTGTTGCCGGTAGAGTATTGCAAATCGCAACGTTTTGTGTAAAAATGCAATTTTTAAAAACACCAAATTGCAGTCTTATACCATTCAATATAAAACATTATAACATTAAGAAATCTGAGGCCTTATTCTGTAACTCTCTTAAGCTAAAACTCTATCGCTAAAAATTTATAAACTTGATTTAGGACTTTTTGGCGAAGAATACAATTCTTGAACGTGAATTGGCATTTAAGTAAAAGCTTCATACCTATTATGTCGAAAATTTTTAATTTAATTGATTCTGTTTTAAAAAACCAAAATTTTAGCATTTTAGCTTAAGGGCATTACAGAATTAGGCCCCTGATCTAAAAGATATAATAATTCAAACAAATGGTCAGAATCCATCATTTAGAGCATATGCCGCATGTGTTGACATTTTAATTTTCCATTTTGATGAGTACAATGCATAAGTGTGACCACAACATGATTTTCATTGTCTTAATATGCCATTGTGGAACCTGGCATGGAAATTGCATGATGTGACACTTGTTAGACTAACTTGTTCAGGGCTTTAGTTGCTATAGCACGCTTTCTAGAATGAGTATACCAGTATGTGAAGCCGTGAGAAATAGTGAATACTTATAGTTGCGAAAATTGAAGCTGAAACGCTTTTCTTAAACCATTTACTCTATATCACTCGTATGGAAAGAGTTATAAAATTCTATAAATTTCACAAATTTCAACTGAGCAATACTAAGCCTATTATAGCGGGTCTATTTGTAGGGACACAAAAAAAATCGCCCAAGTGACAAGGAAAGTCGTATTCTAGAAATCAAAATAAGAAACTTTGCCCAAGGAACCATACCTCTAAAATGAATTCTGATGTTCCTTATTTTGACCCAAAGGTCAAATATTGAAAAATCCCAGTTTGACTCATTTAAAGTGCCCCAATCGAGTCTAAATATTTGACCGATTCCCACTAACTTTGAAATATACAATATTTTATGCGTAATAAACAGTTAAACGCTCTATTAAATTAAATGTTTTGAATTAGTTTTTTTGCCAAAAGTCTGCAAACCTTATGAGTGCGTATACTTCATATTTATTTTATAACAAAACAAATATAGCTCATACGCATTGCTGTAATTTTGGAAATTTGATGTATGCAACAATTTCTTATGTTCGTAGGCTAACATACACAAGTTGTGTTTTTTTATTTCGAAAAAACAATATAACTATACCAAGTTCCTTTTTGCCTGAATTTAGTTATTTTGAATAGTTTTTTCTGCTATCCATTAAAATAGTAGTACATTTCCATTATTTTTATTTTTTATTTCCCGCCCTAACGCCCATTCGGAGTAAATGTTTATTTGTCATTATTTTCAGAATGGTAATAGTAAGTCTCTAAATTTAATCCAAATAGTTTCATAATCAATAAATGTTCGGAATCAAATAAGTGGAAATGATAGTTCCCATACGAAGGAAATAGACATTAATTACTTAGGCATAGGTAAAATATATTTCAATATCAAATATTATTAAAAAAATATAATAATATAAAAAAAAACTATTAAAATGATTAGTTGTGATCAAATCAGCATACTGGATAATCTCAAAGTACCATCGAATCTCATTCTTAATTTCTAAAGTTGCACTAAGTTCCCTCTCTAATTAGTTTTTTTTGACACCTGTTTCTTGGTTTTCATTATCAAATTATATATTTCCAATAGTTTTTATTTGTCGTATGTTCAATGGAAGTAATTTATTGTGAACAAATGTAACATACGACAAAGGTATTCTGAAGCAAACGGCTAACTTAGGCTTATGAAAATAAAATACATATTCAAGTTGTATTCATTTTTAAAACTGCGAAGAATTCATAGGGTCATTTTAAGGAAATTTAATGTTAAACACCAATCTTTTAGGCAGAAAACGGTTTTCGTTTACAAAATTAATTTCAAAAGCACACTTAAACTTAAAATCAAAGCGTCAAACAAATACAACACGCCAATATGTATTCATATGTAACATTTACATTATATTTACATATACATTCATGTATTTATACATATGCACAAACATACATCTGTATGTACATATATACTCCCTAAATTTCATACAAATCATCAAAATGGATAATATAGTCAAAATATCACGCCAACAACAATTATAATACGATTTAAAGTTTGGAAAAAGGAACTTTGTTTTTATCACAACCAGACACAAATACAAATAAAATGAAAGAGAAAACGCAGCAACACCACATGCAGACAGATAATAACAACAACATTTAAACACCATTAAAAAAAATTACTATAAAAACTACAATCAATGTCAGACAAAATACTGGGTTTTCATATAACAAAAACAAAAACAAAAAAACAAAAAAATAGGGGGTTTTCTATACTGCATGTAATACAAACATGTCGTGGTTGGCAGTTGCCTTGTTACTGTTATTTCTTTTTACAAAGAGAAGAATAAAATTACAATGACAACGATTAGCGACGGGCGATATTAGCAAAGTTTATTTACTCATCAGATACCTGCATACAATTGGAAGTGAGTGCTCTTTCATACATGTTTGATAAAATAAGCTATGTTTTCATTAAAAGCCTTTAACGATTAATTAAAAATAAGTATGTATTATATTAACCCTTTTAATACCGTTATTAAAATCCCAAAGTCGAAAATTTCAAATTACTTTTATCAGTACAAAATTAAAATACGAACAAAAATTAACAACCAATATTTAAGTTCAAAAACAAAAAAGCAAACATTTTGCAAATAAATAAATCAGATATACCACACACAATGAAATCATTTAGAGAAAAGTTTTTGCAAAAATTAGTTAATTTTTCGTAAAAATAAAGTATGTATGTCCAAATACAGTACAAAAAGTATTTCCTGAGGTTACATTAGCAAAGCGAACAAATCAAAACGATTTAAATACACCGGAAAACATAGAAGTATGTAAGTCGAACGCAAATTTAAAATACATACACACATATGCATATATATTTAACCTCAATGAAGAATTTAAAGAACACACTTTGAGTTCGGCACTTAAACTTGGGAGAATATTTGTTCTAGTTTGGATATGATGGGCGCGGCTGAAGTGGGAAATTTACGTCCCGTTCCAATGTAAAAAAACGGGTATTGAGGAAATCTTTATGCTTACCCAAGATAACGACGCCAAACACACAACACATAATACAAAGTTATACAACACTTCAAAATAGTTGCAATCTCTTAAAAATTTTTGTAAAAAAATATATGATAACTCTACACGTAATACAAACAAAGCATAACACATTAATGATTTTCGCTTTTCGCCTTTATTCCATTTTAAATCACAAGCGACAATTTAATGACCCAATAGAAAATAAACACAAGTAAACTTTAAATCTATATATTACCCCTTTAGTTATAATAATATTTTGCTGGGAAACATTCTCTTATAAAAAAAGAAATGTACACACGCACACACAATGCAACACAACAAGTATGGGAGCGTAAACATGACAACAATTACAATAAAAACTCTCAATTTTTCATTCTTAAAGCTATGGGAAGTTGTGTACGTGTGTGTGTATGTTGGGCTACTTAAAAAGTGAAGGCATTTTTTCTGTGTAAAAACTTTTATAGTTTTCTCTGAAAAGAGAATTTATTTGGGGATATATTGTTATTGCTTTATTATACATGCACAAAGAACTTATACAATTTATAATATTAAGAGTTGTACTCACTTGTATATCTGCGACTTCATTTCACTTGTTTGTATGTGCATACAATATACGAGATATACAACATACATATGCAGACGTATGTATTTGCTATTTTCATTTGGAAACGTTAACGTATTGTTGTTGTTGCTTTAGTCTGGTCTGGTTGCTTTGACTGTGTGTAGTGGCATTTCATTACGACAACAGCGTTGATTTCAGTTTTGTTGGGTGTCCGTTTATAGTCAAATCACAAGTTTAACGCTTCATTCGTGTATAACTTTTGAACGGAACAGACGTGTGTTCAACGCGCAGGAAATTATTATTATTGTTGCTGAAAAAACCGTTGTTTTTAAAATTAAACAAGCCAGTAAAGTCGAGAAAAAGGTGTGTGCTTGTGCATGTGTTTATCAATTAAAACTTTGAAAAATACAACACAAAATTTGTATTTTTTGTAAAAACTTAAAAAGAAAAAAAAGTCCTCTTTTGAATTTTTTTTTTCTGTTGCTTAAAATTATTTTCTTTTTACATTTTGCATTCTTTACTTGTTTGTTCAGTTAAGATTATAAAATAAAATAATAATAAAAAAAATATTTTTTTGCAATAAGAAATATAAGAAAAAAAAATCATTTATTCTCCATCATCAGTTCTTTTTTCCCACTTCTCTTTTAATTAAAAAAAAAATACTGTGGCACATACAAAGAAACTCTTACACATCAGTGTTTGTGTGCTAAATATTAAAAAAGTAAAGAAAAGAAAAACAAAAATTTATAAAACCGGCATTGTAACAATAAAGCGGGGCTCTTATAAAAACCTATAGAACATACATAAGACTACTAAAACGTGCAGCATCTCTTGAACGCCATTATCATCATCAGGAACAACAAAAACAACAACTAAACCAGCGCCAACGCCAGCATAAATAGCAGCGTAGCATCAGCATCAGCAGTCATAAGGAAGATTGTTATTTTTTAAGTAGTAAAAGAAAGAAAAAATCGCTCAAGTCAAGTACAACAGCAACAACAAAAACAACAACTATAACAAGATGTCAGACGGTATAGAAGTTGAACAAATGATTGAAACCAAACCAAGAAGGGTAAGTGTTTCTTCTTAAGCACTACACAACTACACTTTTTTATTTTTTTTCTCTCTCTCTTGCATAGCCCCCCTTCCCAACCCTTATGTGTTGCTTTAAATTCTTGTTTTATATTTTTATCGTTTCCTTCCTATTTCTTAAATTCGCCTCTTTAATACAAAAAATATTTTTTATATAAAATTTTCAAGCTAGACATGTCTCTCTGGCTTGTCTCTATCTCTCTGTTTAAGTACTACTTCTTGTTTACAACAACAACAACTACTAGTATGTACATTCATATATCACTTACATTACACTTATACAGTTTTCCACACACACTTGCACGCCCTCTTAAAGGCAATTACTCTCCTTAAATTAAAAATAAACTTTAATTCCCCTTTTTATTTACTTACTCGTATTTGTGATATTCTCATGTTTATATTTAGAATCCCACATTTTGTTTTTAATGCATTATCTCAGTTTTGAAACAAAGGATTTTTTTTCTAAAGTGACTAAAATGATTTTTGTTTTTTAATTTATGTATGTTTGTATGAATTTTCTCAGGAAATGTTTAAAAATTCCATTTTTATATCTGCATATGTCAAAGGTCAAGGTTCAACTGGACAAACCTTCTTATCATTTTGTTTAATGAATAACTCAATGTTTTTATTTTAAGATATAGTACTTACGAGTATACAAGTAGTATGCGGGTTTTTATTTAAAGTGTTAACCACTTGAAGAAAGAATTTTTAGAGCAAATATTTTAATTCCCTTATTTGGAAGTTATTTTTATGTGGATGTCATGTTTTCTTTCTTATTATTAACATTGAATTTTATACATACGAGTATGTGCTGAAAAATTGTTAAAACCGCTTTGAAAAAAAATTAAAAAATGAGGCTACTTGGTCTGGAGATCCGAGATCGAAACAAACAAACGAAACAAAATTAATAAGACAAAAGTTTTTTTTATTTAGTTTTTATGTTTAAATTTGCAAAAAACAAAAAAAAACCCTTTTTAAAAATTTATTTATTTTTTTATATTTTTTTTTCACCAATAAATTTAAAATATCCTTACAGGCTACAACAATGCTTATCTTAGAAATAAACTAATAATATCCTTATTTTCTAAATAAAGCTTAAAAGTATTCTGAGACTATGAAAAACCCACATTGATTTGCTTTCAATTTTTCTATGCCGAATTATTTTTTGTATTAAAATGCCAAAATATTTAAGGCTCAACCTTAGTGTGCATGAATTAACTCAAGCAATTGTGCGAATACATGCAAACGTATGTGACAAACTATAATGCAGTTAATCAATAAACCTTTCGTCAAGATTCGTCAAATTTCATTTGCCTAAGCAAAGTGCCAAACTGAACGCACATTCCGAACGAAATCAGCTGTTATTGACTAAAAAAAATTAAATAAGAATTTTAAAAATGGATGAGGAAGTTATTTATTTTTAATTTAATTGAAAATGTGGAAAAGCACAAGTGGCTTTAAGACAAGAGAAGTCCATTTTATATCAACAAAAATTTTAAAGAAAAGGTTTGGAAACAAATTGTAGAAATCTGTTTGCAAAAGTGGTACAGTGCATATGGAAAAGTTTTTTTTTTATTTAAGACCAATACTCAGGGGTAAACCCCTACTAAATGCAGTGCATTGTATTGGAATGTTGGATATATAGATATAGATAGAGAGATGTGAAGATGTTAAGCGCCTTATGTCAATGGGACAAATTGATGCAATTTGATCACCAGTGTTATACCTTCACCTTTGAATGATCAACAGCAATTACCCCATATGGGTATTTCTTTTTTTAAGATGTCAGAGCTGAGGTTTGAAAGTGCAACTCTTGTCTAGTAAGCTAACACACTAAACTCTAGACTACGGTGACTGTGCAACAATGGTTACATGTATCTTAAGCTCACGTAAGTACATTATGGCCACCTAAAAGTCGTCTTTAATGTACTTTAATGCCTTTGGCAGACTTTTCGTTAATATTTGGCAGTTGCTTAAGCTAAGTCATACTGCCATCCCTAAATAAAAGCGGCAAGCGTTTTCTAGCTGTCAAAATTTCTCATGCCCATACAATTTGTATGGAGCATCCCAAAATAACGCGGCGGCAACGCTATGCAATTGGAAAATCCAATTTTGACAGAGCGTTTAATAGTAAAGTTGGTCGCAAAAGGCAACTAAAATGTAAACAAATAGGAAAAAACAGGGTTGTGATATAAAAATATGTTATTTGCATAACCATGTTTTATTCGTAAAGGCAAAAAATAAACAAAATAGAAGATAATAAATATTAATATAAAA
This sequence comes from Metopia argyrocephala, assembly GCA_963576795.1. Classification (NCBI taxonomy): domain Eukaryota; kingdom Metazoa; phylum Arthropoda; class Insecta; order Diptera; family Sarcophagidae; genus Metopia; species Metopia argyrocephala. The sequence goes on along the minus strand of OY756208.1, from coordinate 15,691,279 downwards.
TAAATAAATAAAATAGTACTATAAAATTTAGTTTATGTTGCAAATACCAATAGAGGAATGCAGTTTATTACTAAAATAGAATTGTCATATAAGCACATGTTTTTGTCTTACCCTGTTTTTAATGTTTTGACAAAACGTTGCCGCTCTTATTTAGGGATGGCGGTTCACAGTAAGCGCTGAGCGTTGGAGAAGGTTCCGCTTGCCGCTTTTATTTTATTTATGAATCAAATGAGATACATCTTTGGTCAATTTCACTTTACCCAACTTTGATCAAATTGTAAGCTCACTGAATACTTGGTAATACCTCATAGTTAATTAGTCTTGAATATAATGCAATTCCCTTAAAAAACTGAAGTAATAAAAATAAAATCTTTTAAAATATATGAAAAATATTGAATATCACGAATATACTCGCACACCCCTATACTATGGCTGCGTTTGGAAACAAAAAAAAAATTTAAAAGAACATCAAAAACTCATTTAGATAAAAATGTATGTATTTTTAAAAACTCTTGTAAATGTTTCAGTATTCAAGTGTTTGAATATCTCAATTTCATGTGTATTTTATATCTGCATTCATTCATATCTATCTTGCTAGTGAGTAAATTTTATTTTCTATAAAATTTAAAGTGCCCCCTGCTTAAAAGAAAAAAAAATTAAAACCCTTCACTTTTTAAATTTCTAACATGTTATTCTTAATTTTGGATTCTATTTTCTAATATGGTTTTCTCTGACAAATTGTTTTCTTTAATGACAAGTGTAGCTAATTTTCAATTTTTTTATGCTCTGTTTAAAACGTGTCATAAATTTGTTAAAATTTCTTGTTTTTAATTAAAGTTATTACTTTATGATCACAAGAATACTTTAATAGAGTAATTTTTACTAACTTTAAAACATACAGTTTGATTTTTTTCATAATAAAGGGTGGGCAAATTTAAGGTTAAGAAGTATGTTGACCTAAAAGCACACTGTTTTTTTTTTCTTTTGACAAATTCAGTTTTATTAATACCAGCCCAACAGAAAATTTTTAAGATTTGGAAGCATTATATTGTTTTTTATACATTAAGCTTCCAAATATGCTACCGGATAAGGTATTATTTTTGATTTGTTGTACTAATTGCTTACTGGTTGCAATAAATTTGTATTTCTATTGCATTTTAGCGGCTCATTTCGTATAAAAATCATGCATTATTGTTGCGCACTAGTAAGTGATTATTTACAATTTTTTCCTTACGAAATAACTTACTGGTAAACACTATTTTCTGCTGGGAATCTAAATTAGAAATGTGGCAATTAATAATGAAATATGAAGTCTGGCAAATGTCCACCTCAAGTACGTAAGGTGACGTATGATCTTTTCACAAAATTTTGAACCAGATTTTGCAATAAAGTTTCGATTATCTTTTTAATGCAGCGCCGAATTTCATCTTTCAGAGTCAGTCAGTTGTTTGTTCACGTAAATCCATTAAATCACAAAAATAAGGCGGCCAATGGACATCACCAAATCAGGACCGAGAAATTTCTCTTGCAATAACTGAATTATTTGACCAACTGTGTGGTCAAATCAAATCAAATCATCGTGCTGAAGCCAGATGTCACTGATGACCACATTAGCCAATTGTGGCCACAAAAAAACCAATTATCATGGTCTCAACATTAAAGATGATTTTGTTGAAAAATGCGTTGTTTTCGTTCAGTTTTTCAAACAGTCAATTCACAAATGTTCGACGTACATAATGGCAGTGTAGCATTTCATGGTTAAAATTTTCTAAGTTTTAACTAAAAAAAAATATCGAAGTATAACAGCTTATGGCTGTATGAATAATGAAAATTTAAGAACTCGTTAGCATATGGGACAAAAAACTGGCAAGTTTATTACCTGCTATAGACTGATTTTATTTAAATTTTCAATACCTTATATTTGATAACTAGTCAGAGAATACAAAAACTTAAGGAATTCGAACGTTTGAGTAAGAATTGCAGCGTTTAGAAATGACAAACTTAGTCTCTGTGTACAACGGCCTGCTAAATTTTTATTATAAATAAGGCTGTTAATTTTTATTATTTCATCATTTGACAGCCAATTAACTTTTAAACTCAAATTTGCCCACCCTGTATAAACGGTAGAATTAGTCGAACGTTGCCGTAACGTAGTGTAAGCTGAATTTTAATGCACCGTTGCTGTAACGTAACAATTTGTAGAAAATAGAATTTCACTACAACGTTTGTTAAGTAGTTATGATTACGCTTTTTTCCATCAAATATTTACTCTAAATTCGATATTTTTAAGGAAATAATTAGGAAACAGTGACAAGAATTCGTAAGAGTCATATGTACGTACATCTTTGATGACCTGCTAATAAATATCTGCACTTGGTTGGAAAGTTTTGTTGGATTTACGCTCTGTGTGTCATTATTTTCAATTTCTGTAAAGTTCTCTGAATGATAAAAACCCAGCCAATTTAATAAAGTTGGAAATCACGTTAGCATGTGTGTTTCTTCGATTAAGACCTCAAAATAAGAATAAGAAAAATTAAGGAAACAATAATTGAAGAATTTATTTTTTTTTATTTGAGACCAATACTCAGGGGTAAACCCCTACTAAATGCAGTACATTGTATTGAAATTTTTGGGAAAGGACAGTACATTTATGACAGAACATACATTTTTGTTTTTTCTTATTTATTATTAGGCGCCTTAGGAATGAGACAAATTGCCGTGACTTGATCATTCATAGGCCAGTGTTATACCTTCACCCTTGAATGATGAACAGCAATTGTACCTCATCATCGTTGCATGTTGATTGTGTGGTGAGTGTCTTCGCTAAGTAGGTTTAGCTGTTATTTGCTACTTCCCAATAGGTTTTCTTTTGATCATTCGTTTATTGTTGACATTGGTTAAGGTGAAATAGAGTGGAATGTCGGGAAGCGGTTTCTTTGTAGATGGTCTTCTTGGTCGGGGAGGGGGGGGGGAACCTCTTATTTTTAAATTATAATTTTGAAAAAACCGCAAAGTAACTTTTTCATTTTCCACCTTTGCTGGGATTTGAACCTGGGCCGTTGGATTTTTTGTGCGAGCGCTCTAAAAATTTTTAAAAATTATCAGAAGTAGAAAGAAAAAATAAATTTTCTTCCTATGATTTTAAAGTCTCTCATTTATATATATAAGTCGTGGTTAAGCTTTTTTTCGATTCTTGAAATTCTTGAAATCTGCTGCTTAATTGTGTGGATGTAAATTTATAATTTTGTATTGAATTATAAAAATAAATTAAAATAAAACACTTTTATGCTGAAAAACCGTTTTTAAAATCTTTTTAGAAATCAAAATTGTATTGCATTTTTGTCACAAAACAACTGTTTAATGTTTGGAAAAGAGTGTCTTGTTACATGCATTTGTAACTTGCAATTTAAAATAAAAGAAACACAACTGCTCTCATTAAATGAAATGCATCTTTAATTGTAATCTCGGGTTAAAAATCTGAACTAAAAACAGAAGCTTTTTTTTAAATGAAGAGAAGCAAAATAAAATGGCAAACATTTGTTTTGACAATTTAATTTTAAATTAGTTGTTGAAAGAAAAGCTACAAAAGAACAGAACACAATTTCAGACATATATGTAAGTACACACATATGCATTGGAATAAATGAAAACGATTCATGATTCCGTTGTTGACACAATAATTTTTCAAACATTTTATTTTTTTTTTTATTTTCGTGTAATAACGCAGATGGAATGGATTTTAACGACATGATGAAGAAAATTAAAAATGAGTCAAAATAAGTGTAAGTGAGTGGTCAAGTATTAGTAAAAGAGGCAGTAACAATCAAACATTCACTTCTTTATTTTAATGATTTTCTTTTTTTTTATATAAAAAAGAATACAATGTGATAAAAAAATATATGTATATACTAAGTGAAGAAGAACAACATACAACCATAATCATTTTAGAACGAACGTGTTGTTCCAATAATTTTTTTTTGCTCTTCAGATAAAAAAAAAATACGAAGAAACTTGTAGTGCCGTTCTTTTTACATTCTTTTTTAAAACATTTTACTGGTTTTTTCCCCCATTTTTGTATTTTTTTTTTTATTTCTTTTTGAACCGTTCGATTAGAAATGATGAATTTTTTCTTTTTAAGCTTTTGCAGAAAATATTCCACTTGTGGCACGAGCTGATATTGAATATTTTAAAATTATTAATCGTTTATTTCTTTTTTTAATTAATCATATTGAAAATACAAACAATTTTATATTATTTTATGTTAAAAACTCTTGTGATTTTAAAAGTATTTAAAAAAAATCGCTCAATAGACAGAATTGTGGATTTTTTTTTTCAAATCCTTCTATTAAGAAAAAAATTGTGCGGAAGCATAAGGTATGTTTGGACAGTGCTATTATCACAGTAAATAATACGTGTAGGTTGTCAAAAATTATGGAAATTATCGGATGTGATGTAGGCTTCTAGGCAATAATTCACAAATGTATTTTAAACGAAACCCAGTTTAACTGCTTGTAGTTGTTGTAACAGATCTGCTGTCTCAGAAAGATTCTCTCTGGGGATAAAACTTCCTCTAGATCAGTGATGTCCAAAATTCTCTTTCCCTATAACGCGTGATAGGAAAAGAAATTCTGCTTACGTCGATGTCAAACACGTACATAATAAAAAGAAATATTGTTACTCTTGCTCTTTTAAGATTTTAGCTTCTCTCCAACATAGTGCAGGGATGGATAGTGCATATTTTTTGTATCATTTTTATTTAACTGAAATAATTATTCATTATTTCCTCCAAATTTATGTGACCTCTATACTCCTTTATTCTTAATAGATCGGTCACATGTCTATCGCACTTTACTCAGAATTATGAAGAAATATTTATGAAGTTATAAACCGAAAGTAATTCGAACATTCCCATTTCTGGTAGAAGTAAGCAGAATCTTTTCTCTGCTACATACACAAGCGCAAGTGTGTTTATGTAGTAGTGGACATCACTGCTCTAGATATAGCTTTCGCCGAGTTGACAATTCTTGGTAAACCGGAAATAGTGTTGATCCGGAGAGTAGATCCGATTGCGGTGGGAATGGTTGTAGTTATAACTGTTCGTAAGAAAAGCACAGAATTTAATGGGCGTAAAATTAAATATTGCTTTTTCACGTACAAGCGTGTTATTGGTGTTGTCTATCCATATGTGGTCAATGGCTTCGTGAAATGTGAGTATTGTGGTAGCGAACGCTCTTGATATTTTGTGCATGACTGTCAGCTGTGATGTCCACTGGAATAATTATATATTGCCTTCTTTCCATAATATATTTTCCTAAAATTATTACAATGGTGTGTAGTAGAGGACATCCCTTGAAATATAATTAATTACGTTGCTTTATTTTTAATTTCAAGTCCTTCTTAATTAATGAATTGCACAACCAGTACTTAATTGTACCACTAATTGACTCAAATTTATCACGCATAAGCGTGGTGGTGATAATGCTTTTTTGTCATCTGTGACTATGGGTAATATAAATATTCAGGAGGCGGACGTTTTTGACGTTCTGGGCGTAAGAATTAACTGTGATGTTTTTTGGGATGATCACATTTTTAGTGCCGAAAGAAGCATTCAAGTTGCCCGGTTTTTTTTAAAAGGTACGAGAAATACTTCACTCCCTCTGTTCTCCTTAATATTTACAAGACAACTGCTTCAAAGTATATTTTAGGGCTTCTAGAACGCTTACCGGAGGGGGCGAATATACTCATCAATGACCGTACAGTATCCAACTCTATCAAATCATTGGAGCATAGGCGCAATTAAGTATGTGCTTCACTGCTTAATCGGTACTACCATGAGATAAAAACTATAATTCCGAATAATCGTACTTATCATAGAGCATTTGTTGTTGTTTAATATTCGCCATTACATCGTAGCAAAATCAATTAATCTTTCTTATTGTTCTAAAACTGTTCATTCTATCTTTTTTTTAATATAAATAGAAAAAAAAAATAATAAAAGAATTTATGTGGTTTTATCAGATTATTTTAAAAATTAAAACAATATTTCTCTTAACAATATATGTACAAAGTTATTTAAGATATAAATAATTACAAGAAAGCTGAAAAAAAACAAATAATCGGTCCAGCTCGTTTATTTTTAATGCTCTATTCATAATGCAATCGCCATATAATTCTACTTACTTAAGTCTCAATGTAAAATGTATATTTTTTTATTTTTTTTTAAGACCAATACTTAGGGGTAAACCCCTACTAAATGCTTTGCATTGTATTGGAATTTATGGAAAGGACAGTACATTTATGACAGAACATACATTTTTGTTTTTTCTTATATTATTATTAAGCGCCTTAGGAATGCGACAAATTGCTGTGAATTGATCATTCAAAGGCCAGTGTTATTCCTTCACCCTTACATGATCAACAGCAATTGCCTCATCGTTGTGTAGCAAAGATTACATACATACATGGTTACATATATACACACATGTTGTGCCTGTAAATTTTTATCTATAAGTAACGGAACCTACAGTCGACTCTGAACGACAGACTTGAGAAGCTTGTTACTGGCAATCAGTTATTCTCAGAGATTCTACCAGAAGACTGCTGAGAGGTAGTCATACATACATACATAACTGGCCTTTACAACCCTGTGCCAGGATTACGGCCTAGCTTCTCGCAGCACTCATGTTGTGTGTGTCAATTTTTATCCATGAGTACCGGGACCTACAGTTTTTAATGTCGACTCCGAACGACAGACTTGAGAAGCTTGTTCATGGCAATTAGTTACTCTCAGAGCTTTTGCCAGAAGACTGCTGAGAGGTAGTCGCCGAAAGAAATATTTTTTCTTTTTTTGAAGATGTCAGAGCCTGGAGTCGAACCCAGGGCCCATGTCTTAGTAAGCCAACACACTAACCACTAGACCACGGCGACTGAGAGGTAGTCGCCGAAAGAAATATTTTTTTTTAAGATGTCAGAGCTGGGGTTTGAACTCGGGGCTCCTAATATGTACATTGAATAGCTTATTTCACATAAAATATAGACTAAAAGAAAAAATGTGCTGCTGTTCGGATTACGAACACCAAGAAAAACTCTTTTTAAAGATTACTTTAAAAGAAACGTAGAAGTCAAAACATTTTAATAAATCTGTTTTGTGAACTGAAGAAGACGAAAATGTACCGCAATGCGAAAATAACGGATTGAATGTTTGCTTTTGAATAACACTTTCGTTATATACTTTTTCACATACTATTCTCATAAACACTTTCATTGAGAGATAGAGAGAGAGAGAGAGAGAGAGAAACTGAGGTATCTGCCCAATACGTAATTTGTTAATGTGATTCAATCAATATATCTGGAAGCTTCATATGGAAGAGTAGTTTCAGTCGACAAAGGATCAAATTTAATTATTAATTAGAGGCTTTATGGAAATCAGGGTTGTATTATTAACCACATTTTTGTCTCTTAACAAAACTATAATTCTATCATAATATGTTAAATCATAAATAAAAAAAAAATTTAATTATAATAAATTCTACATAAATTTGGCACTATTTCGAATTTTTTTTTTAACATAAGCTGTTCTTTCGTACCGACATACAAAAATACATATTAATATATAGTAGACACAAATGATATTGTATCTATATATAGAAGACCATGTTAAAACAAATATTAATAATAATTTTTTATATTTTTAATATCTTGGGAGAACTATAATAAAAATAATCATAATATGACATTTTGATAAAATTCATTTTTGAGATAAAGAAAGTACTTTTTGCTGTTATTAAATATGAGCAGAAAAATAAAAAAATAACTGCAAACGAACGTAAAACATTTAATCAGAATTAATTGCCCTCAAAAAATAACAGATAAATATGAACAAAAAAAAAAAAAATATCCCCTGATTCAATAAAACATAATGATTTTTGCAAAGAATTATCTAAAATAAATAAAAAAATTTATAAAACACCATATTTTTTATTATTATTTTTTGTTTTACTATTTTCTATTAATAAATTATAGGGTTGGGTTGAGTGCTGAAATCATCTCTATAAATAGTCATCCTTTAAAAAATTTTTTTTTTTTTTTTTGGAAAATCCAACTGCCATTTCTCTATTATTGACACAATTTGACAAATGAAATACTACTTAATTTTTCTTAATTGTCAACAGTTAAAAAATTAATTAAAGCAGAAGAAATACGCGCATCGTAATAATGCCATCAGCATCAGTATCAGTATCATTATTTTGTAACTTTAAATTATAGAATTTAAAGTATTTACGATATAAAGAAAATAGTTTTTTTCTTTCCATTTATTAGGGGGGTTTATTAAGAAATTTTTATTTCTTTGTTCTAATTATGCATGTTTTCTGCGGTCATAAATTTCAATAAAAATAAAAATTAATAATGAAATACACGCATTATAACATTATGGCATGTGATAAAATCATGCAACTCTATATGGGTAAGAGAAGTATTCGCATGAGACTTATTTTACAGTCATTCTCTGCCAACATAAGGATGCACATCATTTAATGAAAATAAACAGAAATAATTTAAATTTGAATTTGAAAATTGAATATTTTTACATAGAAAAAGTTTAATTCTTTTTAATTTACATTATGTAGTGTGTTAGCTAACTAGACGAGAGCTCCGGGTTCAAACCTCAGATCTCGAAATACCATCTTTTAGCAGTATTCTGGCCAAAGCTCTGAGAGTATCTGATTACCATGAACAAGCTTCTCAAACCTGCTATTCGGAGTCGATTTAGAAATCCTGACAGCCAATAGTGTTTTTTTTTGTAGGACTTAATCATGCAGCATATGAGAATTTAGATAAATTAGAGTATTGATTTCTTATTTTTTAATTTGATTTGCAGATGCTTTTCAAGTCACATTAATTCTTCACAATTTTCTAATAATTTCAAAGTAATCTTTGAATCTTTTACTAAAAATTAGGCACAAATAAAAACTTTAAATATCCATCATTATTTATAATTTAGTTTTGTTGTTGTTTTAAACAAAATTTAATACTAAATAACTGTTGTTGTTACTGTTTTCTTTCAACTCATTTTTATTCATTCAAACGTTCATTTGATATTTCAATTTATCATCTCTACGCGGTTAAATTTGTAATCGCCTTTTGGAAAAAAAAATAAAAACAAAATAAGAAAGTGTTTTAAACTGAAAAAAAAAAAAAAAATAAGAAACTTATTCATGATTATACGAGTGTAGTGTACTATTCATTGAAATATGGCCAAATTTGGTTGTTAATGTGGGTCTACGGTTTTCGCTTTTTTATTTTTTTTTGTTTCTTTTGAGTTACCCTACTTTGTTTAAGGGGGCTGACTAATTGATTAACAGATTAATCACAGTAATTTTGGAAGAAAATTGGTTAGAAAAAAAAGTTGACCAAAAACTTAAGGCAATTATTTGATTAAAAAAAAACGTAACCACTAGTTTATAAAAGAAATTTTGTTTTATATTTTATTGATTCAAATTTATTTAAGCAAAATATTGAAATTTTTTAATTTTTTGGAATGCTTACGCTTTTTTTCGTTAAATACTTTCGTAGTGTAACCGCATCTTTACTAACATTTCAGTTTGTGTGTAAAAAAAGTCGTACTTAAACAAGTTTGATGGTGTGGTAGCCAGCAAATTTTATTGAGCTTGAGAGCACTAAAGTGTCAGACATTTCTATAAGAGTCCTTAAATATTAAAACCAATTATTTACATAATGTGTGGTTTTTAAGCCCAATAGAACTTTAATTTGTAAAATTTAACAAAAAAAAAAAAACAAAAGTAAATTTTAATCCATGTTTTTTATTTAAAACGGGTCAACCACCTACACCAAGAATTCGCTCTAACAATATCGGAAATTTGTGAATAAAAAAAACAGCGTTGCACGCTATTATATAACTTACATATCGTTAGCTAAAATACAAAAAGGCGTAACTAAAAAAAAAAAAAAACAAAATCTAGTTTTTATTTCATTATTAGGAATGCCATTAAACTACATGTTCTGACAAAATTTTACACTTTCACGATCAAAAACAACGATTTTAAGCCGAAAATTTGGATTAATTTTCTATATAAGAATTAAAATCCTGTAAAATTATATTTTTTTTATTTTTGTTTTATTAAGACCAATACTCAGACCCTTACTCATGCAGTGCATTGTATTGGAATTTGAAGATAGATAGATATTATATTATGCGTGATGAGACTAATTGCTGTCAATTTGACAACCATCAAGGGCCAGTGTTATACCTTCACCCTTGAATAGTCAATATGTCCCCATATGTCGGTGGATGTTGAATATGAGTGGTAATCTTCTCCACTAAGTACGTTAGCTGTTGTCTTCCCAGAAGATGGCGCTGTACTCCTGATCATTTGCTCTGTTTGTGAAATAGACTGTAATGTCAGGGAGTGGTTTCTTCAAGATAGACTTCTAGGAGGGGGGACCTCTTTTTTTTAATTATAATTTTTGAAAACCCGCAAATTTAATTTTTAATTTTTCTCTTTCACTGGAATTTGAACCTCGGTCGTTTGAGTTTCTGTGCGAGCGCTCTAACCAGTATACCACGACCCCCCGCCTTACGCATTTTTTATTTTGTCTTTTATAACACCATGAATCATACAAACAAAGTACGCATTGCGCAGATCCATTAATTGTTATCTCTCTCTCAATAAGATTGGGCGTGACGTAGATAGTGCCCGTTCTATTTTGATTTTAAAGAAACCACATAACTGTTTATACGAAAAATATAAGAAATTGAGGAATAGGAGGAGATTTTCATTTCTCAAAATCAACTGATCATTACACTTTTATTTTTATTTCAGTAAGCTTTCGTCATATGACATGTTACGCGTAAAATCACATCTCGCCTGAATCAATATTATCCATATTTTTAAACAAATAATTATGGATCGTGTGTTGCATGAACGATATCCATTAACCGTATAGCGAGGTGAGGTTACATTTGTAAAGAAATTAGATCTATTGATAGCACACCCATCGGTGCATTATTCTGCATGCAATGAAATCTATATTGTGTTTTGGTTTTACTATTTTCAACACAAAAATAAATTGAAGTAGACTTTAATTCAAAATTTGTATGGCATAGAAAGGTTTCAGGCTTACTTTTTTTTATCTTTTTTTCATATAGCCATATAATCAGCCTCATCGTTAAATACACTTTTTCGATAAAACAATCAATCAGTTTTCGGGAATTGATGACTGATTTTTAAAGTGAGTCTGGATAATTTTTTGTGTTGTTCAAGCATAAAACAATTCATGATGATTGGCCAGTAAACCTTTCATATGTTCTATCAGTCTTAAAAAACGCATTTTATCTACTTTAAATGAAATCTCAATAATTTACTAATGGCCTCCAATTGTGAATAATAGAGAAAAAGAAGTCTTTCCAGATTTCCTCCTGCATTTTATTGCGTTTTAGCCAAATGTTGTTTGGAATTTCTCTACTGATTTAAAATGCTAATCATGTTGTCCCAATGGATGGCTGGCTAAGTTGGTTGGTGATGGTGGCAGTGATTTTAACTCTAATTTCATTACAAATAACATATAATGGGAGTGATAGCAGTAGTACGAGTAGTTGGTTATTTTGTTTTTATAATTTTGCTAAATCTTATCAAGAATTGCACGTTTTGTAGAAAAAAGTTTTCTTTCTTTTTGTATTACCTGGTACATACACATACAAGTATTTGATTATAGTTTTCTGTATAAATTAGTTTCTTCTAGTCTGTCGGTCTTCATTTGAACATTAATTTCTTATTTTTCTTGTGTTACTACAACTGTTGATTTATGCTTTTTTTCTGTGTTTTCTTTTATTTTCTTAACAAATTAATGTAGAAGTTGGCACTGAAATGCAGGTTACCAGTTAAGGTTAATTTTTATTTTGGGTCAGAATAAAGTAACCACGATTTTTTGCCACACTGTGGTGTTGCTGTTGCCTATTATTCATTCTAAATTAGAGCGTTAAGCCTTAAGTAGCGGTGCGTATGCTTTAATAAGATCATTAATATAATGTCATAAAGAGTAATGTCAACTTAACTGGTTAAGAAGAGACAAAATCGATAAACAAAACTCTAAGAAAAAACAGAATACCACTGTTCACAAATAATTTTACCGCTCAACACGCTGTAAATACATGTTGAGCACTATAGTGTAATGTAGTAATGCATTTATGAACAGGTTAAATACCTTCATTAGGCTGTAATAAAGCTGTTGAAAAGAAGTTATGCTGATAATTTTTAAAATCTTTCAAATTTTGTTTTGTCGTATTTGTCTTTATAATTTTAGATTTTATTTTTTAATTGAATTTTAATCGGTTAAATGAAAGTGTCCAAATAGCTCATATTTCTTTAAGTGAAAGCCTATGAAATTAATTTCTTTTAATATATATTTTGAGTTTTGTTTGCTTTTCTACTAAATGTTTTATTTTTACGTATTTTAATGCAGTTGACATTGAGGCATTTATTGCAAAAAATAAATAAGCACGTTATTATGTTTTACATGATATTTTAAAACCGTTTTAAAAAAATGTACTACAAAAAAATGTGAAACTTAAAATCATTTCATTTAAGCAGCCATTACAAGTATTGTTTGTAATTTTAAAGGCCATTTATTGTTAGACGACAGTAAAAAGGCGTTAAAAGCTATATAAGATTTTTTTGTTTAAGAGAGTGGAAATAAAAAATTTGCCATAAAATATTTATTCAATAAATTATTGTTATGTATTGCTATTTTCTTATATTAATCTTAAATGTTTGCTTTTAAATTATTTGGTTTTTAATTACTCAATTAGGAAAATAATTTTTTTTATGTCGACTCGCCTATTGATTTTAAACTTGTACGGTTTCAGGTAATGTATTTTTCACAGTTAGAAATTCAATAATTTTAACATTCATAAAACAAAAACAAAAAATAAATTATTAAATGTATCAAAATTAGTTTGGAAGCCTGAAATCATAAATGATTTTTTTTTGTGTTAAATTTCCGTTTCTACTGATGTTAATAATGAAACATTGCTCGATTGTGCTTTTCTTTTCAGCGAGTTATGTTGTATTTTCGTTTTAAAAATACATTTTTATTCAGTATTATTTTTTAACTACATACACGATATTTTACAGCATAAATTCTGCTGCAGACAATCAAATAAAAGTTTCATTGAAATTTTATATGTTGTTTGCTTTACTTAGTAGGTACATACTTGCATAAATACATATATGGATACGTAAAAGCTTAGCCAATAACTTAGCCAATTTATTTTATTTGGTTTTTTAACTCAAGATTCAAATGAAATTTTTTCCGTAAAACTTGGAAATAATCGCTTCTGAAGCACCGCTGTAGGACTTATTTCTTTCATTATAGCAAATTTTTGTATATTTTATAAAAGTCGCTATAGCAGTTGCGTCCAAGTCAAGTGCACACCGACGAGAGAATAACAGACAATCAGATCTTCGAGACAGCAATGCTTTCTGCTTAGTCTGTATTTATACTAGGAAACATTTATTTTGTTGTTATTGGACGTTTGTCTTATGTGTGCATTGTGTTAAAACAGAGAAGAATGTGAACAAAGCCTATCGCCGAGTACTAAACACAAAAACGATTCAACCCCCATACCCTTTGCTGTACAATTAAATGTTTCCTCATCTAAATGCCGACTTACTTTACAAGAAAACAAGCATAAATCTATATAATATTGCAAGAACTTTCAAAGCTGTTTGTACCAATGTATGTACATATGTATATACATACTACATACATACATAATTTGCCATTACAACCCTGAGTCAGGGTTACGACCTATCTTCTCGCAGCACTCATGCTGTATGTGCTAATTTTTATCCATGAGTACCGGGACCTACAGTTTAAAGTCGACTCCGAACGACAGATTTGAGAAGCTTTTACTGTTGTATAGTTTTGGTAAAAGACCAACGTCGTAGGAGGCTAAAATCAGTGTATGTATGCCTATCAGCGCTGGCCAAAGATAGAACGGCTATTTTTATATGTATGTATATAAAGCCGCTTACACTCTCGTCTTTCAGCGCCCATATGGTCAGCAACAATTATTGTCAAATAATAATTTTAAATCATAATTTTTCCTAATCCCAGGTATTTTCTTACCTACCTAAATGGATAATAAATAACTTTCATTTAAAATTTTTTTATTTAATTTATAGGTATTATTTGTATGAAAAAAATTTTTAATATTTATTTTTTAAGTGTTGATTCAATTTATTTTTCATTGTTTTTTTAATCATTGTTTTAATAATTATTTTAAATGCTTGTTTATTAATTATTTGTTTTAACCCTTTAATGGCCAAACCATCTTATCGTCAGAAAATTATAATTTTTTTTACAAAATTTCTGCTTTCTGCATAATTTAAGCTGATCTACCAAATTTCATAATTTTGTCGGATCGGGAAGGGTATAAATTTTATCCGGTACTCAGAAGTACCGTTGGCCCAATAGAACTTAATTTTGCATATTGTTCTTTAAAATCAAAAGATAGTATTTCATTAACAAAAATCATAAATTTTAATTCAATATATAATGTTTACAAAAAAAAAAAACAGTAAATTATTTCTATTTAATATTTTAAAGCTATAGTAAATTTGAGATCATGTAAAATTTACACCATGGTAATTAGTGAAACAATTTTTTCTATCATTGCAACACAAAAATACATCACAGTGACTGCATTTTGAATATGGTCTGGACTGGATGTTTTTGATGCTACAAAACTCACATCTTCCTCGCGTCTCCACAAATATTGGCCAGTGTACACCAAGGTTACCTAGTCTTACATTTGCGACAACAGATTCCTTTTTTCCCCGGCGCCTTTTATTTTTAGATGTTGCACTATCTGTTAGAGAAGTTCTTTTGGTAGCAGGAAGCTTTATATAAGTCATAAGTCCTTGGGTAACGGAACGTCTATATTGAAGCAAGCTCAGTTTTTCATTCATTTGGCAAAATATTATATATGAATTTACAAACGCAACCTCAAGAAGAGCCCAGAAAATTCTATGCCACCATTTTCTAGATTTTCGGTTGATACCATAAAATGAACGCAATTGATCAGCATGATCCACTCCGCCCATGAATGTATTGTAATCTTTAACAACTACCGGGCAAATCACTTCATGTTTCACTCCCCTGTTATCTCGTCTAGACACAGTTGCACCTTCACTACCATGATAGTTTGATGCTATGTAAATTGGCTTTTTATCCATCCATTTGTAGTAACTAATACCTGTATTTGAAACTCTGAAGTCCCAATCGCCTCTTTTCATTTTTTTGTCAGATTTCAAATTTTGAGGAGTTAATTTTCTGTTTGAACGAATTGTTCCACAGGCCAACATTTTTTCGGTTTTTAATTTCTCGAGAAGTTGTATAGAAGTAAAATAATTATCAAAATAAACAATTCTGTTTTGGCCCCATTCTTTTTCTGTCAGTGATAAAACCACTCTTTCACCTAGACCAAAACTGGAAAATTTATCTTCTAATTCAACATCTTTTCCTTGGTATATTGAAAATCTTTTTATATAACCCTTTTGATCAGCCAAACACCACATTTTGTAACCCCTTTTTATGGGTTTCATAGGGCAATATTGCTTCATTGTATTTCTACCCTTGAACAGTATCATTGATTCGTCAACAGACAACTGTCTAGTTCCATGGTAAACTTCTTCAAATTTCTTGTTCAATCCGTTAATAACTGGTCTAACTTTTGAAAGGCGATCAGTACAATCTTGTTGAACTAACGTATTATCGTTGCAATGTAAATGTTTCAAAATCATATCAAACCTGTTTCGGTTCATAGTTTTGCCAACTATGGGTACATTCAAGTCTTCGCTTGTACTCCAATAGTCTTTCCAATGTGGTATTTTGTGATATCCCATTAGAAAATTTATACCTAGGAATGCGAAAAATTCAGTTTTCTGCAAACTCAGCTTTCAA
The DNA here is from genome assembly GCA_963576795.1 of Metopia argyrocephala. Classification (NCBI taxonomy): domain Eukaryota; kingdom Metazoa; phylum Arthropoda; class Insecta; order Diptera; family Sarcophagidae; genus Metopia; species Metopia argyrocephala. The sequence continues at coordinate 15,675,295 of OY756208.1, read as the reverse complement.
TCATGTTGTGTTGCATACAGATTTGATTGATAAATAATGTCGTCTACAATATTGCTAATTAATGAAATAAAATATTCTGTTGGCGTTTTTAGGGAGTCAAAAAATCCAGAAACAGGACCTTCTGGCATTGAAAATTCAGGTATTGCTGCATCATATTCTTTTATCTTCCATTGTCGATTGGTCTCATAATTACTCTTACTGCTAGTACTTGGCAAAACTTCCTCAGCCTGTTCGTCCATGTTATTATCATTAGTTATCATCTGTTCTAGATGTAAGCTAAGTTCCTCGTCGTCCGCTGTAAAATCCTCGTCTTCTTCATCTCCATCACTCTCTATTTCAGTGTCCTCTCCATTATCTTTTGGAATTTCTTCCACAATGGCAAATAATTTTTTATTTTCTAGATAATTACGACGGTTTCCAATCATTTTTTTTTTCTAAAATAATTCACATTTAGATTATACTCGAAGTTAACAAAACACGTGCTCTTATTGGCCAACGGTACTTACCAGTCCATGAGAAAAAAATTCACATAAATAACAAAATATTAATATACAGAAATTCTAACAACTCGTATGTAAAGCCAACTATATATTTGATAATATTTAAATTTGAACTGAGCAATTTTTTAACTATATGCAAAAATTTTATTAACTTGAAAATTCAATTTTCAAAGACACTTGTAAATACTAAAACTGTCGTCAAGAAACTGACTTCTTGATCAACAGTTATAAAAAATATAACTGTTTATTCATTTTCAGTGATGGAAAATATTGTACTTTAGACAACTATTGTCAATATATTACGAAAATTTTACTACTTTTTGTATAAGGAATGAAAACAAATAGTGGTACTTGTAAGTACCGTCGGCCATTAAAGGGTTAAATCAAGTACTTCAAAAATAACTCACTAAAATGAATGACCAAAAAAAAATAAAATAAAATCAAATGGAAAAGCAACAAAAATATTAAAAAAAAATCAAAAACATGCTGTTTTATTTAAAGATTTTTTTAGAGTTCATTGCCACTTAAAAAAAAAACAAAATACTCAAGCGCACACACAGAAACAGAGTTTTCATTTTCATCTGTTGTTTTTTTGTTGCTGTTAAATTACTGTACCCTACAGTAGTTAGTGGACGGTGTGATGAGAAGGAGACAAGTGAGCACTTCTTTTATAATTGCCCTGCCCTCTGACGAACTGGATATGAGAATCATTCTGATCGTTGTCATGGGTGCTGTGGTAATTTTCAAAACGGTTAATTAAATATGAATGACAAATGGATTGCAAAAAATCTCCGGTGTGGTGTCTCGAAAAAAGGGTTGATTTTAAAGTGCCCAAAACTCAATATTGTTTTATCACGAATAGACTTTGTGATGATTATTCAATCCTGCCAACTGTGACTATGCGTAATGTAAATATCGTGGAGGCGGACGCTCTTGATGTTCTGGGCATGACAATTAATTGTGATGTCCGTTGGAATTATATTTCGAGTGTCGAAAGTAGCATTCAAGTGCCTCGGTTTTGTAAAACGGTGCAAGAAATACTTCACTCCATCTGACCTTCTCAATATTACTAGACCTATATCCGAACTAGGCTGGGACATAGCTCTCATGTAAAGGAAAGGGAGGAATCCAACTCTATTGATTCGTTGGAGCATCGGCGCAATGTGGCGTGCGTTTCATTGTTCTATTTGGTCCTACCTTGGAAGGTATCCTGGTGAATCAAAGGGACTTGATGCAGGATGTTAGCATATTTTTGCAGAGCACTCGTACCTGTCTTAGAACACATCCATTTGTAGTTGATTTTTCACTGAATCGCACAATGCATTATAGAGAGAATCCGTTCTTTAGCCGTACCATCCGTTTGTGGAACAATCTTTCCGTGAACGTTTTTCCTGTCAATTACGATGTTAGCAAGTTTAAAACAGAAAACTTTATTAAAAGAGTTTCTTTTACAGCCTGTTTGTAGAAGACAAATGGCTTCAGACGTCCACTTAATAAATTTTTCAATTTTAGACGATAGTAAAAAAATTGTAATTGTTAATTAACTTTCCTCCTTAATTTTTAAGTTTTGCCTAATCTTTATTAGCACTTTATGCGAGGAGTTATGTTTTCATCCCACCTAACTGACTACTTTTCGAGCTTTATTACTATACCTTTACTCACGAAAACAAAGTCAAAGTGGATCAAGAAGAATGCCATTTTCGCAACTTCTAAGTCATTAGTAATGACTCATTACATACGAGATATGGAATTAATTTTCATTCATTGCAAGTCACCTGATTTGCGAGTTTGTCTTTCATGCTAATTTTTAAGTCTTCGTGAAAACAACATTCCTCCTAAACCCCTTCCATTTAATTTTTCTGGATAATCATTTAAAAAAGAGATTGTTGGACAATAGGGTATCATACAGTGATTACAAGTTTCTTATTTGTTTTCTACTTCATTAGGTTTAAAGTAAAAAAAGACAAAAAACAAAAATAAGTGGAGGTTTGCTTTCTTAAAAAATTTTATGATTCATCTTTTCATAATTCGTTTCATTGGAAACAAAATGTAAAGAAATAAAAAATAAAAGATATTTTATTGAATTGCTTTTTTTATTGTAGTATTTTCTTTGTATTTAAAAGCGTACAACTCTCCCCTAAAAACGCACAATATTTCTTTGTTTTACGAAATCGCACAATGTGTTTGCAATTCATGACTTTTCAATGTTAAATACCCCCTAATCTGAGTGACTCCTCTTGTAGTTTTCGCACCAGTATATTACGTGTTAATTTTTAAAATTATAAGTAAAACCTTTAAATATGTATTTGTCCTTATTAGAAAGGACATTTAGTAAGTAAGTTAATACATACATATGAATGTCTGTTATACTTATATTTTTAAACTTATAAAAGGGAAATATGGGATTAACTCACCTTAAGCGAATATGCTCGTTTTCACATGCTAAACAAGGGTGTGCCATTTGACAGTTTGTTTCCTTTAGAAGGTTCTTCAACGCGCTTGCATGATTTAAAAATAAATAAAAAACAAATATAATTCCATTAAATCTTAAGACAGTTTAACAACTTATCACCTTCGTATGGTCATAAACTTTAAAAGGCTAAAAAAAGAAAACAATCGCTAAACCATTAAAAGTATTACGCAGTTTTCAATGTAATACTTTCACACTCACAACAAAAAGGGAGGGTTAGACAAGTAAAGCCCACTTTTAATTATAATAATTGAACAAAAGCTACTTCCTAAGTCATGGTTGTTATTATATTTATTGGATTAGTAGATCTTATCACCTTAAGTAAGACCTTAATGTCATTTTCAAAAATATATAAATATTTCCGACATTTACTCTTTCGTTTTTATAGACTTTTATACATACATAGGCCTTGGTAACGGATTTTACTACTTCGCATAATTTTTTGTTAGTGTTGCTAATTTGACCTCAAGGTAAAAGTCTAGGCTTTAACACTACCACCTTGTATTACAAAAAAATTACTATACGATTGCAGTTATGTAAGGATATTTCAAACATCCTTAAGGAATATAACTGAAAATGAATTATAAACACAATTATTAATCTGTTTTTGGAAAATTTAGTAAGATTTAGTAGACCTGGAGCATATCTGAATAAAATGGTTTTAATACTTTTTTAACGTTTTTCACTCCACTTTTAACACTTTATTGGGGTTTTTAGCAGACTCAGACATCAGAGTCTACACGGATAATACTGGGTTGCAATCACCGCATTTGATATCAAGCAAAATGTATCGAAATTTTTCATTTTAGTATCATGGCATTTGATATCACAGAATATGTATCCTATTTTGGATTACAAAAAAATTAAAAAAGAAATTCTGTATTTTATTCGACTACCGATAATAAAAAAGTGGGGTTGTGATATAGTGGTTAGAACGAGTGCACAGAAACTCAAACGACCAAGGTTCAAATCCCAGCGAAGGAGAAAAAAAATTAAAAAAAAATTTGCGGTTTTTCAAAAACTTCCCTCCAAGAAGTCCAACTTCACGAAACCGCTCCCTGACATTTCCAGCCTAATCCACCAAGAAACGAACAGCGCCACTTTCTGGGAAGATAACAGCTAACCTATATAAAAAAGATGCTCACCACTCACATTCAACATCCAGATGAGAGAATTGCTGTTGATCATTCAAAGGTGAAGGTATAACACTGGTCTTTGAGTGATCAAAGTGACAGCAATTTGTCCCATTTACATAAGGCGCTTATCTAACTATCTACCTATTTATATCCATTTAGTATTGGTCTTAAAATAAAAAAATAAAAAATCACCAATTTGTTTTCTGATGATGATACAGTTAGGAAGTCTCGCATCAAATGTTTTATGGCATGGACAGAAGCCTAGAAGAGCAACATTAGTTTAGATCTAAATTACAGAGAGAAGATATTGTCTTGATGTGGCATACGATTGTAACCAATGCTGCTAAATATAGTGCAGGTTTGTGTAGTCTTTAAACTCTTACAAAAATTAAGGTTATTACAACCAGACAGTGTAGCTCTACAGCTCAATCCTTGTGTCTCTTATATCGTAGACCTCGGTATCGAGAAAACATTGAGATTTGACATCTCCTCTTGTGCCTATATTACCCAATCTGCACATCAATATACAACTTACATCTTTAATTATCAGTAGTGTTTCCTTTTTCTACTTATTAGAATTCAAAATTATTGACGTTTTATTTCAGATGAGGTAAGCGGTATTACAAGTAAAGTTTGGATATTAGAAAGGTGTGTCTTGATTTTTACTAACAATAAATCTCTTGAGAGTGTTTTACGCTATGCTGAGAAATTGCATAGAATTGAGAGAATTGGAGTAATCTACGAGTAAAATCAATACATTTAAAGTTCTCTGCAGAAGGTTGTCATAGCTAACAATATTGTCAAATGTGACAGTTATTTCTGTGACCATATGGTCAGAAAAAAGTTGTCAAATCACACAGTTGTTAGCCTCAAAAAATATGTTTTAACTTATCTACAAACTTCTATTCACTCTCAACAAGACCTCCGCTCCCACAATAGGACTTTGGACTCATTACGAACGCTGCAAACTTCTTTAAATTCGTTGCTGATGATTTATGAATGACCGTACTCGGAGAAGCTTTACTGAGTTGTCGCAAATGGTCCAAGCACTCCTCTACTAGTTTTAATTCCAATGAACTTCAAAGAAAATGCCTTCTTGTTTAGACTGGCTATACGGTAGATACATTCAAACTTAAACTTTTAACAGGCCATCAAAGATATTGTTATAGGATAACTTTTCCCTTTCGTTGCTAATAATAGAACAACAAAAAATTGATCTTCATGCAAATTTTTTTAATATACATACATATTTTATATTATTATATACATATGTATGTATATATGTATAAAAACATTAACTCAATACTATATAAATATTAATTAACCAAACAGTGATTTAATTGTTTAAAATATTGTATTTGTCTTATCGCAATGTTTACTACTGTCAAATCAAATTTTAAATGAGAAAAGAAATGAAAAACTTCATTTTTTTTAAATCAACAATCACACGATTACTCATATGTATGTATGCATGCATGTATATATTCATATTCGAACATGCCGCAGACAGTAGTAGAACAGACGGACAAACAGACAGTTACATGAACAAATATTATTTGCTATATTACATGATAAATGCTTGTAAAATGTACAAATGAATGACGACAAAATCGCGTTCGTCATTTTGTAAATTATACTCTAAAACATCATAGCTGATGGTGTTCCTTTGATGGCTCTAATGGTCAGTCTATATTTGAACACTTTTAAAGGAAAGCAAAACAAACAAAACATGATGCGCTCCTGCTTCTCTTTTGTCTAGTAAATTCACCATATGGTTTGTCATCATCATTAGCTTTATGTTTTATAGTGTCCACACAAAGTGTACACGCCTTTTCAAAATATTTGACAGTGATAGGATTGACTCACCTTTTTTTGTTGTTTTTCAGTTTTTCACTACAAAAAAATAATTTTCTTTTTTTAGAAAAAGGAAACAAAATGCATTGGAAACAGTTTCTTGTTTTGAAAATTTTTTTAGACATTTCTTTATAATGAGTGTTTTATATATTTCTTTTTTTATGTGAATGGAACGAGTTCCTAGTTTTTTTTTTTTTTTTTTTGAAACCCCATCTTATTTGTTGAATATATTTTTTAATTGTGACTCACATTTCCCCTGTTTTTTTAAGTTTTTTCTGCGTGCTTTTTTTAGTCATAAAATGCCAACAAAATGTTAAATAGTCCGTCCCAATGTTTATGCCGCATCTTCTACATTTCGTTTCCCTAACTGAGCTCCTGTTATTTGCAACTTGTATTGATTGCATTGTTGCCAGTCAGCAGTGTTTGTTTAAATTTGGCACCGAAGTAGAAGTAAAAAAAGAGAAAAAAAGGAAAAAATTAAAAAAGTATTTTATTAAGGCAAGAGTTAAAGTAGTGCAAATTTAAAGGCACCTTACCCTAATTTTAAATTAATTTAATTGTTTGTTTAGGTCTAAACGAAATACATTACAAAAATAGTACCATAAAAAGTACTTTTTAGACACATTATAATAAATGTTGAACACTCTTTTCTCACCTTCGCTTTATCAAAATTTTAATAAAAAATCATTTTATTCATGCCCTAATTTATTGCATAAACACTGTAATGGTAGATGTCACGCCTTTATGCCGTTTGCGTGGCATAGTGGTTAGAGCGCTCGCACAAAAACGCAAACGGCCCAGGTTCAATCTCAGCAGAGGCGAATAAATGAAAAGGCAGGTTTTTCAAAATTGTAATTAAAAAAAAGAGATTACCCCTTCCAAGAAGTCAATTTACAAAGAAAGCGCTCCCCGACATTCCACTTTATTCCATCTTAACCGTTGACAAGGAAAGCGAATGATCAGCAGAAAAACTCCACCTATTGGGAAGTAGCATATAATAGCTAAACCTACTTAGCGAAGGCACTCACCACTGCACAATCAACAGGTAACGATGAGGCAATTGCTGTTAATCATTCAGGGGTGAAAATATAACACTGGCCTTTGACTGATCAATACACACCAATTTGCCTAGCTTGCTGCTACTCATTGTAGATTGCCGCTTTTTTCACTTTTTTCCCTATTAATTATTATTAATACGTTACCACAAAGTCATAAACTTTTCAATTTTTTTAATCGTATTGTACATAAGCAAAACCAATACAAATACTTTCTAAATAAGAAAAAGCGCAAACGAAAAAATTCGCTTTTCGCTCTTGTGCTTACTTTGTTATTCCGTTACATTCATATAATTTCCTCTTTTTTCTTTTTCTTCTCATACATTTTTTGTTCTACCTATGCACATTTGAGTTAGTGTATTTGTAGTGCTCAAAACAAAAACAATATACAAAACTAAATGGGACAATCGTTCTCAGTGTTTTTGTTTTGTTTTACTCATTGTACTCGTAAAGAACAAAACAAAATGAGATCAAACGTTTCGTTTTGTTTATTTTCTTACTCTGTATTAATATGATACACAGGGTAGAAGGCATGGGTTGAAGCCTTCTTAATTATTTATCACATATCAGTTCGAACCTGGACCTACATATGTCAGCAAAAAATACTCGTATTAAGTTAAGATGAAATACCTACATTGTGCAAATACATATGTACAAAAAAGAAGTTGGAGGTTATCAGAAATTTTTGAAATGTTAATACACCAGTAACACTTGTGTAGGGAATAAGTTGCAATTGATCAAGAGGAAAAAAAACAAAGTGAGAAACAAAAAAAAAATCCCCCTTAAAACGACTCCTGGTAATGATGATGATGGTTTAGCTGCGTAAATAAATGCGTTTGCGTTTCGCTTATTTGCATTTCTGTTTTTAGCACATTTTATGACGATGATGATGGAAATTTATTTTTAAAATATACAATACAAGTAAAAAAAAAAAAAAGAAACGATGTAAATGTATATAATAAATAAATAACAAGTTACAAATATTAAATACAAAAAGACTCACTTTTTTTTTCTTCTTGTATTTGTAGCATGTGTACTTACTTGTATATCAAATTTATTTATGTATTTCGCTTTTTTTTCTGCATTTTCTCTGAATTCCACAACATTAGTTTCTTTAATTGAAGTTTTTCTACCCAATAAAGAAGCCTAGACGTCGTCAATGTTTAAGAAGTTTTTTTTTTTATTTTTAAACTCCAGTTAATGTGTGAATTTGTATAATTTTTATATAAATCCATAATCAACTCTTTTTAAAATCACTTCTACAAACAAAGATTTAGTTTTGCATGCAAAACTGTTACGACTGTCTAATTAAATATGTACGAGGAAAATACTCGTTTAAAACTTATGTACATACATATTTATAATCTCTAGAATTTTAAATTTTTGTTTTTAAATTCCTCTTTAGCAAATACTCGTAGTTACATGAGTATTTTCTTATCAAAATGCGAATGCAGTAAAATAAATGTCTGATAATATGCATTTAATATGCCGGATATGGCATATGTGATATGCAATGACTTTAAAACTCAAGATGTAGAAATAAAAATAAAAATATTTAAACAATATATGTATGATTTCAAAATCATGTACTATATAGGAATTCAAAATTTTTTTAAGTTTCTTTACTGCATAATCTAAATAGCACATATTGTTCAAAGCTTTGATTATTTCAAGGTATGTTTGTTAGAGTTTAATAGCCAGGGGCTTATTCATGGCAATGCCCAAATGAAATGCGATGTGAAAAAGTTTTGGTATTCTCTAAGCCATTCGTAGTCGCATTTGAATTTTATTTCAAATAATTGGCAACGCTAGTCCAAAAGTAAATAAATAAACGTCTAATTAAAGTTTAAAAATTTTTTTTCTGGTTATGATTAAAAAAAATAATATATTTATTGTATGAAATTGAATAGCCTAAGATCCTAATACTGGTATTCTTATGAGAATTAAAAAATATTCGAATTTAATTCGAAAATGTATAATAATTATAAATTTGCTGGCCACAGCACATAACCCATTACTGATTAAAAATTGGTAATAAAAGGGTAAATTGTAAAATAGATATGTAATTCCGGTTACTTAGAATATGGTAACACTTACATTGTTACATTGAAAAATATGTTGAATTTGAATAAATTTCAACAAATAGTTGAATTTGAAAAAATTTTCAGTTCATAAAGAAAAAAGACTGGTGAGAATAACATTCAAATATAATTCACATAATCTATTTCCAATAGATTGTGCTTTAAATAGAAATATAAAAATATGAATATGTATAACACAAAGAACTCTGATGAGACCTTTCGTAGCTGGGTCGAAAACTAGTTCAGTTCTGCTAGTGTTTGTCCTTATTCCTTAACGGATGTTAATTATTATAAGAATACCAGTATTAGGATCTTAGGCTATTAAATTTCATACAATAAGTATAATAAAGATCCATTAAAAAAATATTCGAATTTAATTCGAAAATGTATAATAAAAAAAATATAATTAATAAAAAAAAAATAATTGTGTATTTTATCAAAAATTGATTCTGTGGCACTATTTTTTGACGAAGGGGAAGAAAGTGAGCAAAGTGAAAGGATGCAGAGAATAGTGGGGGTATTTTAAAAATGAGAGTAAAAATCTTACGACAGATATTTTTTGCGTTTACACGGTTGGTAAAATACCAAAACAAAGTAAAATGAAAATATAAAATGCACATACACATGCACACAAAATATACATGCACTGTGAATACATTTAACATAAACAAACAAAAACATAAAAATGCATCCCTGATCTAATGAAATGTGATGGTTTTTTTTAAAAATTTCAAAAAACAAAGGGAGCCGTACGACTGTCAAATTTTCATCCGTATTTTCTCTCAATTTCGTACGGTCTCATTACATATCAAGTTTACACGATACTATTCATTCTCTTCTACACAAAAATTTGACATGTCGTACGACTTGTATTACAGTCTAAACCCCCCTTTAGAAGCAAATTTGATATTCTGAGCTTGAATGAAAAAGGTAATTTATTTTATGTTTGCAAAATAAAAACGTTTACTTATGCAGAATAGTTGCTGTTTTGGCCTTTTTCCATCCTGAAGCTTCTCTAATAGGCTAAGGTCTGCTTTTAAATGCACTTTTACCAATTGGCTATGGTTTTCCATAAATTTGGATCATGATTTCAAACTGGGGCAATTTAGTGATTTTTCTTTGTTTGCCTTAGCATTACAGAATATCGAGTAGGCACATTTTCGCATTTTGAATACAAATATAAACATACTTTTCCAACATCGTAACAAACACGATCAATTGTTCGTATTTCTACATTTTCGAGTCGCATTGACTTTCGGATCGCATTAGGCAATACATGATATATGACTCAATATTAGTCTTTGATAGGTTTTTTGAAATAAATTACTCTATATACATTGTCTAATCTTTCTGGAACAGTTGTGCAATTTTACTTTTTCAGTGCTAAATTTGGCATTTAGCTTTTTAAAAATTTTGCTAAATACTTCTTTTTTAGCAGAATTTGTAAAAAAAAAGTAAATTCGTTATCAAATTTGTTTTCTTTGTCGAGAATGATATTTTTTATTACCTGTTTCTACGTCTACAAGAAGTGCAAAGTAAAAAATGTAAAAACTTCACTAAATAATTCTAGTTCTGCTCAAGGGTATAGTACTTTAAGGAATTTTTTAAAAGGTACGAATTTAAATCTAACATTTTATAATACTTCTCTTCTGTAAAGGATTTTAGCCACATTTTTCTTAGCAGATTTATCATTCTCTCATCATTATTTTCTGGCAGCAATGTTCTCCCCATTTTCAGACAGATATGTTTATTTGTTGAAATCATCAAAGTGTGCGATATGATTTGATTGATTCCCATTTATATCCACCAGACATTTCTTCATGTTATTTGGTGATAAATCCAGAGATTAGGGCTAATCAGCACATATAAATTATCATATTAAAAAACCTCAATTTTACATTAATAATAAACAAAAATTGCAATATTTTTACAATTATTTTAAAATTATTAATTTCACATTTAATTATTAAAATGAAATTTACGCTAAATTAGGCAAACTTATTAAGTCCAATTAATAATACATAATGGAAAAATAAAAGTTTATATTTAAGTAAAAATCATAATTTATTTTGTACAATAACAGCGATTATAACAAAATAATTGAAATTTTTTAACACATAAAAACATAAGGAATTCCATTAAAATGCATCCATTAAATAATAATAAAACCAACACTGTAATTCATTTAAAAGAAGTCTTAAAGAAAAAAAAAAAACTGCAAAGTGTACACAAAACATTTCCATTTGGATGAAATTGAAAACGAAAGTTTTTTGTTTTTTTTTTTTTTTTTTTGCCAAAATTTTATTTTTTATTTTTTTGAAGTCTACAATAATTTTGTTAACAAAAGCAAAATTAACAAAAAAAAAATGAAAATAACATGCAATCTCGTTACAAATTTAAGTGTTAAACACAAAAACAAAAGCTCAAAATACGATACCAGTCACATCCACCAATACGATATACTACATTTGTATTTTTTATTTATTTTTTTGAATAACAAATTAATAAAAAAAAACAAGAAATCTTTGAAATAGACTTAAAAGGATCACAAATATATTAGCCAGGAAAATATAGGACTTCATTTAGTATATTGGGGAATAGGGAGGGATGTCAATCCTAAAGACCAGATCAAAAAAATTCTGAGATTTTTAGGACTTGCTAAGTCCTGTTGCCTTAATATACTTTTAACAAGAACTTACATATCATTGACTGCATATTGATAAGTATTATTGCGTAGATATATTATTTTAAAGGAATTTAGTTTTTTTTTATTTTTGAAACAATGTTTTAAATTCAAAACCAACTGTTGTCGCCGTGGTCTAGTGGTTAGTGTGTTGGCTTACTAAGACGATGGCGCTGGGTTCAATTCTCAGCTCTGAAATCCTGAAAAAAAGAAACATTAAAAAATTATTTCTTTCGGCGACTACCTCTCAGCAGTCTTCTGGCAAAAGCTCTGGGACTAATTGATTGCCATGAAAAAGCTTCACAAATCTGTCGTTCAAAGTCGACTTTAAACTGTAGGTCCCGGTACTCATGGATAAAAATTAACACACACAACATGAGTGCTGCGAGAAGCTAGGCCGTAACCCTGCCACAGGGCTGTAATGGCCAATTATGTATGTACTTATGTATGTCACTGTATACAAAAACTCACCACTCTATCCTAAAAAATTAATGAGACTGCAAATATCGGGTGGTTAAATTTTAAGGTCCGATGTTGAATGTGAACCACACCTAAACGTCTTTTGACATTTCTCAACTTCAGACTAACTCAATTTGAACGATGGAAAGATACAAAATCGAGCAACACGTTAAAGTTATTCAGGCTTATTATGAAAATGGGAGTTCAAATCAAAATGCATATCACGGACTTCGTGATTTTTTCGGTCAATTTAATGTGGGTACAATCGAAAAAATCATGCAAAAATTTGAGCAAACCGGGTCTGTAGGAAATGTGAAAACACCGGTGCATGCTCGTACAGCTTGTACTGGAGAAAATAATGCTGCTGTTCGCGATAGTAAGGCTGAAGAGCCGTCAGGCAGTTACTGTGAATGGTGTTCGTTATCGTGGGATGATAACGAACTTTTTATGGCCCGAATGGAAGATATGGATGTGACGATATTTGGTTTCAACAGGACGGTGCCACTTGCCAGACAGCTAACAAAACACATTAACGGCATAGAACCTCAATTAAGTCTCAGCGTCATCGATAATTTGGACCATCGAATGGAAGTGTGCGGCCAAGGACGAGGCGGCCGTATGACCAATATTTTGTTCCATACATAATTGAATCATACCAGATTACCATATTAAAAAAAATGACAATAATTTGCTAAATAATTTGTGTTTTATTCAAAATCAACATCAGCCCTTTCAACACCCTTTAAATTGTCGCAAGCTGACCAGGGGAATATTGCGGACGGATCGATTGATTGATCGATAGTTCGATCAATGGATCATGGAAAAGAAATTGATAAATCTGCAGGCTACTGTGGCTCAGGCTTGCGCATTGGGATTTGTCATACCCTATTTGGTCCAAAGGCCTACTGTGCAACATCGCTTTCTACTATGGTTGCTCGCAAATTTGATGTTTTAAAATATTGAAAGAAGGTCGAGCCTGAAACTTTTTCTGATGAATCACTTGAGGTCATTTGTCATTGAAGTAAATAAAATAAATATATAAATGCTTTTAATATAATGAAGATTCTTAAACCACTTCATATGCAAAAGTCGTTGGGTAATATATTCCTATATTATCTACTACCTGTACCCCTTTCGGTATTTATCATAAAAACTTAATTACAAATATCCCGAATTTAGTTTAAGGAAAAAATTAAAATTAAAACAAAAAACTTGAATTATTTGTTTTTTTGTTTTATTACAGTCATAGAGAACAATTCCTTTTATAGCCAGACCTCAATCCAATCATCAATCCAGTCAGTGTTTTTGTTTTAACCTTTTTGTCTATTTTATTTATTACCAAATTTAGGATTTTCAAAAGTTTTTTATTTTTTTTTTTATTTATAATTTAAGGTGATTTATACATATAGAAATAAATTTATTTGTCGTATTTTAGAGTTTCCATAAATTATTATGCATTTTATTTTCCAACACCAGGCAACGTAATTTTAATTTTTGTAATATACGAGTATCTGAGTATGTATATGCATTTTTATTTTATTTTTTTTATGGTGTCGGTTTTGTCATGAAGTTTTTTTTTCAAGTACATCACGTATTATTATTTATTTTAATGCCACAACCAGCAATGAACAACAGACGGACGGACGGACTTGAACAAAAGCAGCAATAATAACAACTCCTCTACTTAACTTAAAATAACACATTAGGTGTATTGCATCTCAGGAAACATAAAACTTATGCATGTTCATCATAAATGTTGATTTTTTTTATTTTCAATATAATTCGTCAAAAAAATCTCAAAAAGAGTTTGAAATTTTGGAAATAAAATAAAAGTGCTCGTAATAATTTAATTTGTTAATATTTAATATGGATTTTTTTATTTTATACGAGTTTTCTTCTAAAACAAGAAAAAGACAAAGTGTAAATGAGGAAGTTGCACGGTGTTTATTAATTTTACAAAAAAAAGTAGGAAAATTTTCTTTTAATGGAAAATACTTCAATACAAAATTCAATAGAATTCTTAAAGGATTTTTGAAATAAACATTGAAGAAATCTTACACCACTTCCAAGATTTTTGGCTTTAGAAGTGCTCTGTACCTGAGCGTCACACTAACACTTTATTTCACACAAAAAAAAAAAAAATTAATGAAATTACAACCAAATTAGCCGCCAGTTTTTTGTCAATAATCACAGAGTGCAACACGAAATAAAAATAGCCATAAATAACCACCAAAAAAAAGACCTGTGTCTCCTAGTTTTGCCCACGGGGCGTGGTATTCCTGACAAGTTCGACAGTAATATATCCCTAAGATAGTTCAGATTACAAATGTGACGTACACTAAGATGTCCTTAAGTGTGAGCTCTCCTAGAGCGGGACAGCCTCAAAAAAGACATACTACATCCGAACATACAGTGCCCAGTAAGTAGCTCTACTGAGTCAGTGGTTAGAGCTCTCGCACAAAAACTCAAACGGCCCAGGTTCAAATCCCAGCAAAGTTGAAAAATGAAAAAGTTAGTTTGCGGTTTTTTCAAAATAAATGGTCCTACTCCCCTCCAAGAAGACTATCTGCAAAGAAACCGCTCCCCGACATTCCACTCTATTCCACCTTAACCAATCAACAAAAAAATGAATGATCAGGAGAAAAGCGCCATTTATTGCGAAGTAGCAGATAACAGCTAAACCTATTTAGCGAAGGCACTCACCATAGAATCAACATGCAACGATGAGGTAATTGCTGTTGATCATTCATGGGTAAAGGTATAACACTGGCCTTTGAATGGTCAATACACAGCAATTTTGTTCTTTCCCAAGGAGCTTTAAAATAATATAAGAAAAATATACACGTACTGTCCTTTCCAAATATCCCAATACAATGCACAGCATTTAGTAGAGGTTTATCCCTTAGTATTAGTCTCAAATAAAAAAAAAAAACTCACTCTCGCTATGTATTCCATGATGCTTCATAGAATTTTATTTTTTACAAAACCTTTGATGGTTATCTCTAAATTCTTCTTCTTTCCTACTATTATTTTTATATCTATATCCCATTACATACTTAGCAATGGGTTGACTCAGTGAACATTTTTTTAGCATTTTCATTTTCTTTCCAAATTAAAATCAAAATTATAATATTGAAGATTCCTAAATTCGAATTAATTCGTCATAACTGCACAATTATATTGCCGTTAAAATTTATCCTTGAATAACGTTATCGAATTAGTTCTAAATAATCCCTTTTACTGGAAATAAATTTATTCAATTTTTCAATGCTACGCTTACTTTCAAGTCAAGCAGGTTTTATGTAAATTGAGTCAAAGCCATTATAGTACGAGCACTACATTTTTATCACTTAATGGCTCTTAGTACTACATGCATATGTAGGTACTGGTTTTTTCTGTTTTTATAATTCTTAAATTATTGAATAATTAATTCTTTATTATATTTTTCTGTTTCTTAATAATAATATTAAAATTTTCTAATTTCAGATGCCCATGGCCACATCATTAGACAAGGATGCCATACGTGAAGCTTATGAGGATGTGCGATCTGATCTCACCGACACAGAATGGTAAATTTTTTATCATTAATAAATTTTTGTTTTTTTTTTTTCTAAATATTTTTGTTCCATTTACAGGGCGGTATTTAAATTTGATGGTCCACAAATAATTTGCTCTGCCCGTGGCCAATGTTTCGAGGAGTTTCGTGAACAATTTGGTGATAATGAAAGAGCCTTTGGCTATATACGCATACAAATGGGTGATGAAATGTCTAAGAGAAAAAAGTTTATATTCTTAACATGGATTGGCCAGGATGTGGGCGTTATACAAAGAGCTAAAATGTCTACGGATAAAGCTATCATTAAGGATGTTTTAAATGTAGGTTTACTTTTCTTCTAAAACAATTACTCTTATTTTAAAATGTTTAAATTTCCTTTTCTTTTTTTCTTCCTGTAGAATTTTGCTGTTGAACTACAAGCTGGTGCTGATACTGAATTGGATATTGAATTATTCCGTGATGCTTTAAATCGTGCCGGTGGTGCTAATTATGGTACTGGTGTGCGTAATTTTTAATTATTTTAACTAAAAACCAAGTTAACCAAGTTCAATAATGTTCCCTCAAAACAAAATTTCTATTTAATTTTTTTATTGAAACACCCCTCAGTAACATTTATATAAAAAAAAAAATTAAAAACAAGAATTTGCAAACGTAAGAGTTAAAAAATAAGAATTAATTGTTTGTTTTTTTGTCGTTTTTTTGAATATAAAAACTTTTTTAAGCATAAGAAAGCAAAATGTTGCAATAAAAAGTCCTGATTAGTTTCTAAGTGTGTATTTAAGAAATTACATTTTTAAATAATACAAGTTTTTAATGTTTAGATTTTATTTTTTCTTTTTGCAAAATTTTCTAATATTTCTCACAATTTTTTGTTCTCTTTCTAACATTCAACGTCTTCACATCTGTACAACATTTTCTTGATAATGAAAATATAATTTCGTAACGTACTCGTATTCTCTAATCATGTAATATTTATGGTATTTTAAATAAAAAAAAAACCAAAATTCTCTTCTCTAAAATGTATTTTATAATAAAAAATTTAAACAAAAATATTAAAGAGTCAAATTAATTCAAATAAAAACTAAAAGGCATTTTGTTTTTCTTTTATAATATTTTAAAGTATAAAACATAATAAGCTGGCAACTAATAGCACAGGGTAAATAAGGATATCATAGAAACCGTTGTAAAAACGACAAGAAATGGGATTTAAACAATAATACAATTATGTATTTATATACAAGCTGCGTTTGTGTTATTAATAACTATATCTAGATTTCAAGAATTTTGACATTATAAACTTTACAATGGGTCGTGGTAGGCACTGTTCAGAAAAGAAACGTGAAATCTTTAAAAAACTAATTTCGGATGGAAGAACCTACTCTCAAGTAACAATAATTTTTGGATGTTGAAAATCCGAAACGCGTGGACGTAAAAGCATAAAAACAGCTATAATGGTCCACCGCATTATACGGGAATTAGAAAAAGACCTATTTATGTTGGCTGCAGAACTTAAAAAGGAGTTAAATTTGTCAGTGAGTATTTAAACTATATTCAGAAGACTCGGAGAACACAACAGTCTAAAAAAAGGCAGTTATTCAAAAATTTGGAATTACATATGTATATAAAAAATAACAGCTTAAAATATAGCAGTGGAGCCAACATTAAGAACAATTTTTTGGTATGCTTACGATAACTTAACGTCTTCGTTGAAGTGTATTTTAAGAAACCGAATTTAGATACAAAAGGACGATAAAACCGACAATTACAACCACAATGAAAATGAAATATGTAGTATGTTATATTTAGGCTGATGTCAGAGTGCGCGCTATAAGCGATGCTATAATATCACACTACAATGCGCTACAAACCTCTGCTTGTGTTTTCTTTCATCAATGCTCAAAAGATGTCAGAGTCAAAGCGAAGTTACAAGAGAGCCAAAGCGACAAAGCAGGTTGTGAAATGATTTATAGCCTGGTATCGCTTCGTTGTTGTTTGTTTACATTGTACTTTCATACCTACATACATTTTTAATTTGTTTATTTCATTATTTATATTATAAATAATTTTGCATTTGTACAACGTATTAAATACATTAACTATTAAATAATTACCATAAAGTTATTATTAATTTTTCGCAAGGCTGTATGTCGTTTGTATTAAAATTTGTCCAGTTTTTTTGAAGCTTGCTCTAAATTTTTTCTAAAATATAATCAAAAGTGGCTATTGATATCCTCGAATAGTTAAAAACAGAGTGGGCAAACAAACAAAACATTTCGCAAAAGTTTCAACAAAGTCATACACTTTTCAAAATTTTTTTAATGGTATTGTACATGAGCAAAACAAACACAAATACTTTCTAAATGAGAAAGAGCGCAAATGAAACAATTAGCTTTTCGCTCTTGTGCTTGCTTTGTTTTTTGTTGTTTTTTTTTTCTCTTCTTCTTCTCTTTTACTCTTCTATCCTTTTTCTTCTCATTCATTTTTTGTTGTACATACGCACATTTGAGTTAGTGTATTTGTAGTACTCAAAACAAAAAGAATATACAAAATCAAATGGGACAATCTTTCTCACTGTTTCTGTTTTATTTTTGTTTTACTTATTGTAAAGAATACAACAAAATGAGATCAAACGTTCAGTTTTGTTTATTTTCCTACTCTGGTTAAAAATTTGTCTGGTTCTTTTCTGAGTTCTTGGTACAAATTATGAAATTCGCCTTTTTCCTTGCGACTTCTATTTATAACGTGGATTCCTCTCATTTTACTAAAAAACAAATTATGTATATGTATAATTTAAAATAAAAAATTCCTCATCTGAATCTATTTTTAACAAAAAAGATTGACGGAATAAAAAAAGTATTTTAAAAACGCAACAAGTCGCTTTGTTTAATGTAGTCTTCACTCTGATATGCTGAAGTATAAGTATAGCATGAATATTATAGCTTCTAGTATAGCTTCGCTTATAGCGCGCACTCTGACATCAGCCTTGTGTATGTATGTAAAAAACAAAGCAAAATAAAATGGTAATGTTTTGAGATGGGGATAAAATCAAAATCCCTAATTTTACAATCACGAATTATTCAAATATCTGACTTTCAGAATTTTGAAATCCTGTAGTTTTATCTTCTAATGTGTTCTAAAAAGATGGGTGTATCCTTATATCCCGTTTTTCTATAACTCAGATATATATATGCATAGAAATTACTTTTACACAATAATTCCTACAAGCCGCTATATAAGTATACGTTGATCCAATGGTGCGAGTGTTACTCACCATAGAACCTAAAATTAGAGCTGAAGATATTTTATATAAAGTGGCTATTTGTATGAAAGACGGGTGAAGAATGTAAGCGAGTCCAAGCGATACAAATAAAACGTCTTAGTGTAAAAGGAATCTTAAGGTGTCTATTATGAACTAAATTCGACATTCGACTGTTGTCGAAATAGCTGATCGAACGAATTTTTATTTGGTATTATGGCGATCATTCGTTGAAGAAAAACACTATTGTGAATTTTACCGATTTTGTTTATTCACAATAGTACAATTCTTTCAGCTGGCACTGTAAATAAATAATTTTTTTTTTACAAATTAGAAAAAATAAATTAAATTAAACATGACCACGACGGAATTATGGTTCGATGATTCGTCTGATGAAGATGAACATTTACTGGAACTGGCTAGAAGCAGAAAAAGGTTGAGGCATGCTTCCAACATATTGGAAATGGACCCAACTACGTAAGTAATTATATTTAACGATATTCGTTGGCTATTGAATATCGACTATCGAATTTAAAATTTGTATTATAAGTTGGCATCACTGTCGAAAATTTTTTAAAACTTTTTTCCAACACAAATTACATTCTTTTAACTTCAAATTAAATTTTTCTTGCTGATTTCAAAAGGACGGAGCCACATGCCACACAGCGGGTGCTACAATTGATTTACTCAAAGAAACTCTTGATGAAAGAATAATTTCATGTAATGGCCCAACTAATTGGCCACCAAAATTGTGTGATTTAACCCCATTGGATTATTTTCTTAGCAGAAATTATAATTAAACATTAATTAACATTATGCCCTTTATATTGATTTTAAAAACGTATTTCTTTACTTTATTATGATTTAAGCGTGTGTCACTCTAAAAAACATACCCATTATATGTGCATATTTGTTAATAATTCTTTAATGCAAAAATAGTTTGATTCTTAAATAAGAATAGACTTTTGTTTTTTTGTTATTTCCATGGTTTAAACATATTTATTTTTCATTTGAATATAATTTTTATTACAATATGTATTAAGCTTTTAAACACAATTCTTTGTATTGCGAATTTTAAAATAACATATTTAAAAAAAAAATAATAAAAATAATAAAAATTGTTCAATAATTTTCAAGCTTAAGGTCGGGTCAACTTAAAATAATAATAAAATATGTTCATGACCATAAGCTATAAAAATTTTATAAAAAAAAAAAAAATATATATATATAATCAGAAAATGTAAAAACAATAAAAATTATTTTCTTTAAAGGAGAAAAAACAACTTAAGCGGCCATTGTGGCAAGATTATAAAATTAAGACGAAATTATACAATAAGGAAAGTTATAAATAAATTGAATATAATATTTACCTCTTGTGACTTGCTTTTTGAATGTTTTAAATATTATGGTATGCTTGTATGTATTTTGTATTTGAATATCGAAATGCTTGTGTTATAATATTATGAAAATGTTTTTGTAGGAAAATTCTGTTCTGTTTTGTTTTTGTTTTATTAACACATATGTAATTTGCATATCCAATTTGTATATATGTATGCAATTTATTTTAGATTATTGTATTGAATTATTTAATTTAATCCCTTTATATATTGTTATTAATTTTTTTTATTAATTATTTACATTAATGACGGCGAAATAGAACTTTATGTAGAGCATCTATATCAATTTCTAAGGGAGTTTTATTAGATGAATGTAAACTATAATGAAAAAAAAAGAAAACATAGACTACATTAAGTTTATGTTACAATTTAATGAGCATACAACCTGGAAGCTCACCTTGAAGAGCGTATGGCGGGAGCAGTTGGCTTGTTAGATGCTCTCGGATTTACTAATAAACATTTCATTGGTTGGCCATCCAATTGGCGATTGTGATAAGTATCGACTGCTTTTTCAGCATCAGCTAACGATTTGTAAATCACTTCAGCTACACCAGGCCTAACAATTCGTGAATCGAAAAGCTCGCCGATATCCTCAAACAGCTCTTTTATATCCGACTGGGTTACACTGGTGTGTAAATTACTAACGACTATACGATAGCCAGATGACGAATTTGGCATTGCTGAGCCTCCCATGGAAGATGACATAGGTGATGATTGTTTAAGGGGATTTGAAAAAATTCCCATTGAAGCATGTGGATCTGGAGCCCGTTCTAGACGAGATCGCATTTCGTATGATAAATGTGAAGTTTGTTCAGGTAGATAACGTCTGGTATATGTATCTGGACTACGCTCACGGACTGAACTGGATCGTAAAATACCTTTGGCAGGCGGTTCTGGTATATCTGGTGACATGCGACGTTCATGACGTGTTGAATAAGGAACTTCATAAACATCAAAAGGATCGAAATGATCGCCCGAAGATGAACCCCAAGAATTAAGACGCCTAGGTGCTGGTGGTGCCAATTCATAGGCTATATCGTTTTGAACTGTACGACTTAGGCGTGATGCAGCAGCATATTCTTCTAAAATATAAGATATAAAGCATTACTAAAATATTTACATAACAGTAACATTTATATAAATAAAATTAAAAATTTAAAAAAAAAAGGCATGAACTTTTAAATTACAATACGCGTTCAAGAATTGTTTTCATAGCCAAAAAGTCATAAATCAAGATTATACATTTTTAGCGATAGAGTTTTAACTGAAGAGAGTTACAGAATAAGCCCCAGAACTTTAATACAAATAAAAAATATATGATTGTAGTTTACAAATTACTATTTTCAAAATCATTCAATGAAATAGCGTTGTTCTGATTTGACAATAAACGAACCCCTAAAACTAAACGAATTCTAAAGAACAATTCGTAGTAATATTTTAAAAATACTAACTGACAAATTCATAATGAGATAAAATGTGCTTATAAGAGCCTTATAAGCAAAATCCCTTAATTTTGTATTCATAAACAAGAAACAGTGTCATAACGCTCTCATAAACCATTTATAAATAAGAAATTTTTATTGTGGGCTTCTAGGTACTTTAACCGTACAATAACACGATATTTGTGAGTTAGATTGGTTGTATAAATAAAAGTGGAATAATATAGTATTACAATGAATAAAACTTATATAGTTGCAAGTATAGATACATACAGTTACGAGCAGATAAATAGGTTCACATCACATTTATTGATAAATTCGCCTTCAAATAACTTAAACAGCGGTAATATACAATAAAGCGATATTTATTACATTAAACATAAATAATCACATAAAATGTATTTAATTATAATTAAAAAAAATGAGAAAAATTGATATATTTAATATATTAATTGATGCCTGTCGAGCAAATAAATAGGTTCATTGAAAAGATAATGACATTTTTATACAAAAAAAGTTCAATTGCAAGAAAATTTCTAATATTTTGTTGAAAATCCCTTATTTTGAATCACCGCCGAACATCTCCGGGGCATTGATTCGACAAGTGACTGACAAGTCTCTAATGGAATTGAGTACCAAGCTTCCTTCACTTTTGTCCACAAATATTCTTTATTTTTAGCCTTGAGTGGTGCAGTTTTGTCCTTAACGATTCTCCAAAGATTCTCAATGGGATTTAAATCCGGCGATTGTGAAGGCCACTCCATTAACTTTATATTTTTCTTTTGGAACCATTTTTTTACGATCTTAGAAGTATGCTTGGGGTCATTGTCTTGCTGGAATTCATACTTTAAGGGAATTTCCCACTCGGCATACGGAAGCATTACTTCTTTAAGAATATGCAGATAAAGATGTTTGTCTATATTTTCCTTGATCCAGAATATTGGTCCAACACCGTACCAGGAAAAACAACCCCATATCATTATGTTGCCGCCTCCATGCTTTATCTTCGTGGTGTACTTTGGATCATATGCTTTATTTTTTGGACGCCTTACCCATGTTCTTCCATCAGGTCCGACTAAGTTTATCTTGGATTCATCAGATCATAGTATGTTTCTCCGTTTTTTATACCTCCCGGGCCGGCCCATTCAGCATGTACTTTTGCAAACTCTTTGTCTGTTATTAATCATTGGATCCTTCTGGGCCGATCTTCCTAATAAATTTTTTTCTCTTAAACGACGTCTAATGGTCCACTCTGATACGGGAAGCTTTAACTCATTTTTCAGCTGAACTGCGGACATAAAAGGATTACGAGTTGACAACATCTTAATGCGATCATCGTCTCTTTTCGAGGTTTTTCGCTGTTGACCCCTTTTAAGTTTTTGTTTTGGAGGCTGCAATGCATTTCTTATCATATTCTGCGATCTCCCAAGAATTTCAGCAATTTTCCGTTGGCTATAACTGCGGCTGTGTAGATCCTTTATAATCTTTTTTTCCTCTTCACTACAATGTTTAGAACGTCCCATTTTTTAAATTTTTAGAGGTATTTGCTTTAATAAGTTCTATTAAAGGGCTGAATTTAAAGTTTTCTACAATAATTTTTATAATTTTGGCGTTTAACATTTTAACCTAACAAATTTTTCAAAGTGAACCTATTTATTTGCTCTTTGATTTTATACGGTTATTTTTTTTTTAATTTTGGGCAGTTTTTTACATAATAATTTAATTATTGTGATGCAGTATTAAAAGTGGGTATTTGCTTTAGTAATTAGCGAGTTTTCCTTTTTTATTGCTGTAATGTAAACTATAGTCAAACAAAATTGATTTATCATTTTGATGTGAACCAATTTATCTGCTCGTAACTGTATATACATTATTCATTTATCGACTATAACTTAACTATCAATATGCCGTATTCCAATTGGCGCCGTCGTCGTCGTGTAGCGATATTTTTGTAATAGATTAAAGGCAAGAGACACATTTTTTCTTTGATCTGCTACAAAACAGAAGGCATCGGCGTCGCCAGCTGGAATAAAGCCGAATATCCCTATCTCTAGCATCCATTCAGTTTTACTGCAACAAAAGCCTTAACAAAAACTTATTAAAACATATAACATACCCTCTTCCATTTTCTCCATATTGTCATAATCCACATAACCACGAGGTATTTCAAATTGATTTTCACGCCTTCTTGAAGAAACAGTAGGCAATGACGAAGTCTTATAATTTGAGCTTTTAGTCTTTAACCCTCCTGATGTTATAAGTTTACCAGCACCACCTACGGGTCGTCTCAAGCCAGACCTTTCGGAACTAATTCCACTACTACTTCCCATTTTACTATATTTATAGCTATCTTGTTTTTGCAACAATTTCTTTCGCACATCTCCATTGTTCCTTGTTATTTCGACCAACTTGTCACGGGCATCACGAATTTTTGCACGATTCTTTTGGATAATTTTTAAACGGGCATCGGTGATGCGTCGTACTTCCTTAAATACTGGCTTGTTTAACGTTTTTCTTAAGGGCTGTGCGACTGGTCTTTTAACAGCACTGTAAGAAGGAAAATATACATTTTATATTAAAAACTTCTTTTAAATAATCGCCATCTTTTATATGACAAATCCTTTTCACATACAATTTCTTTGAGGGCGCCAGAGTAATTTTTTTACTTTTAATTATATCATCCAAACTCATATCCATTCTGTCGGCTTCGTAGGGTGTTTACTCACTGATTAGTTAATTAATGCTTTTATTAAAAACATTCACTATTTGCTTTAATTTATTTGCAGATTTACAAAAAAAGTTTACAGGATTAAATGAAAGAAGTGGTAAAGCTTGCGGTCTTTTTTTAATAAAAAAAAATCACCCTGAAGTTGGTCGTTGTTTGTCCCAAAGATGCCGGACTAATGAACTTGTAGTTATTAAAGTAATATCAGATTGATGAAAGTGTTGAAAAAAGCATTGCTTCAGCATGTAATGTAACAGCCTGTTTTTAGAACACGAATTGTTTTTGACATTCATCTTTTTATATGTGAAACAACAACAAAACACTCAAATTTGTTAGTGTTTCTCATATAAAAAGAATTTAAATTTGAGTGTTTGTTGTTGTTTCAAATATAAAAAGACGAAGTCAAAAACCATTCGTATTCTAAAAACAGGCTGTAAGTATAGACGGGGCTTCTTATCACTAAGAAATTTTACATTTTTTTTAAATATGTCAAAATTATAAAAACTGCTATGCATATTTTATATGTAAATCCGTCAAAGTTTTTCACAAAACTAAAGCAAAAGCGTAGAAAACAACTTAATATTAGAAAGCATTCAGTTAAAACAAATTAAAATCTTTTGCGGTCTCGTAATTAAACATTTGGAATAATTGTTTATGTTGTATGTTAAAATTTTTAAATTTGTGCACATTGACGAAAATTATTAATTAATTAATTATTAATTAATAAATTAAGCAAATCTATTTTAAAACAGAAGAAAATGGCAAAAAGATATGTGAAGTAAGTGTAAACGTTCTGTTATCATCATCGATTCATTTCCAAAGCATATCTATGCTATCTGGCATCATTATGATGAAATATACTATGCAAAGGTTGTCAGTACTGTTTTATATAAACTTCTCTTTGCTTCATTTATTTTGTAAATTGCTGTGAAAGAGTGTGAAGCGATTTTGTGATTGTAATATTTCCAGAATAAAAGATCAAGTAATTCTACAAAATAAATACAAATTCAATGAAAATTTTGTTTTATAACCTTAAGAATTACAACTGTTTAGACAATGTCTGCATAAATAAATGCAAATCATAAAGTGTGAAACTGGAAAATAGGCATTTGAAAAAGTGAAAAAAGAAGAGAAAGTGTTTAATTGCAAGAAAATAGAAATTCTTAAAAAACATAAATGCAGATTATAAATAAGAAAATAAAAATTTTAAGCAAAAAATCCGATTTTTTTTATTAAATAATACAATTTAATGGGCAATGCAAAATCTAATAATAAGTCAACTCAATTTGATGAAGAAAATGAAATTTATAAGAATTTAAGTCAAAACAAAAAGTTAGCAAAAACAACGAAATCCAAAACAATTTTATGTACTGGGAAAGAGGATAATTATACAGCAAAAACAAGAGCAGTAAATACAGTCACGTCTGTGGGAGGTCCATTATTAGAGGGGGTTGGAATTAATACGACAGAAATTTCTAACAAAGCAGCAGTAAAAGATACCCATGTACAAATAGAAGAAAAACAATATAAACAACAAGAACAACCTAAGCGACGACAACAAAAAGCAGCTGATAATTCAGCTAGTATCGCTGTAGCAGATCAACAACGTCTTAAACAGGTAACGTCACTGTTTGTTTTTTTTATATCTGTTTTCGCTTTTCTCTTTCCAACTGTCATAAATACATTTATTTGGGGAAGAACAGAAACGAAAACAATTGGGTTGCATTTTAAGGGTGACAGATATAGGCTGAATTTATGAATTTGTTAGTGTTCTTATTATAAGAAATAGAGGAGAGGAAAGCAATTGCATTTTTCTGTCATTCTTTAAAAAAACAACAAAAATATTAAATAAAAAGTTATAAATAGTAACAGCGTAGATAACAGTGTTACCTGTTGGTTATATTTTATTTTCAGAAAAAAAATTTTTTTTAATTAATTAGTATATTCGTTGTTGTATACAATCAATGTACGATCACATTAAGCAAATATTTGAGGAAGAAACGTAATAACTGCTTTATGGAAATATATGTACATACATATGTCTATTTAATTTTAAATTTTAGAATTTTTTATGTTATTTTTCTTTGATTATCCACATTCATTATAAAATTAATTTCACTTCGATTTAGAGATATGTATGTATAACAAACATTTTGCATAAAATAGTTTCCTATAAGAGCAATTCAGTCATTGAATACTATAAACTTTATTTATAGTATAAAGCTTTTCACAGATATACATAGATTTATTAGTGGTAGTCAAGTTAATGAAGTAAATAAATCAAAATCAATTCAAATAAGGATTTTTGGGTAGTTCTAAGCGTAAATTTGAATATTAACATATTCAATATTCATACATATACAGTTACGAGCAGATAAATAGGTTCACATCTCGTTTATAATTACGCTAAATTATTTAAAAAGAGAGTTTTAACTAAGAAAAAAATATTAAATATTGTATTTTTTAGACATTTTATTTATTTATTTTTATTACAATACGTGTTCTCCACCTAAAAACATAAACATGAACATAAAAAATATTTTACTGTTACTCTGCCGACGTTGGTTCTTATGTTTGGACATAATTATTGTACGTGTAGACGGGGGGTAATTACCAAAAATATAAACGAAATTTTAGTTAAAAGTTGAATATTTTTCCGACCACCAGATTATCCCACATATAATAGGAATTTGGCAACACTTGCCTATTGATGTTTACAATAAATAATAGAATTGCTGATGAGCGAGCGTGTGAGTTTAAGTGTATTAACAGCGGTCACTCGTTACGTTTTTTACTTCTAAAGTTTTTGCTTGCAGTTGTTCTAGTTATTATAACAGTAAGAATTACAACCACTGCTGCCTTTGAGAGCAGTTTAAGTTACTGCTGTTTTTTGTGGTTGATAAAAAAGGAGTTGAACATAGTTTATAAAAAATAAACGTCAAGAGTTTATTGGCTTCATTGAATTTTTACAATCTGCCTTTGTTATATTGTATGTACACCGTAAGCGTACAACAAGTAAAAGAAAAATTCTGGCCTTAAAAATTACAACCACCATTGCCCACCCTATTTGTTGTGGTGTTGTCACATTATTTATACTTCTTGCTTATATTTTCTTTGGTTTTGTTATGTGCAATAGAGATAAAATATATTTTACATACATATACATAGGTACCAATATATTTTGTTTTTGGTATTACAACATTTTTTTTAATAATAAAATCGAATGTGTGAAATATTTAATGTCGTCATATACATACATATGTACATATTTATACACATTCATATGCATTTGTATAGATGTGCATACAGAAGTGCTCAATAAAATACCAACATCGCTTAGAGTTTTTCTACGTACAAGTGGGTATTTTCTAAATTTGTTTGTACTATAATTTCTGACATTTCAGACACGTTACAACTCATATTTTTTTATATATCTCGAGTTAATGATGCCACTTTAGGTTCTCGACCCCAAATCTTTTAAGTCTGCAATTCGTTTTCGTATATCTCGTCCAGTTTCGGATGTAAATAACCGAAAACGGATTGTAGATTTTAAAAAATTTGGTGTCAATGGACGATATGTGTATTAATTTGGAATAATAAATTCTGTGAAATTTTTATATAAAAAAACTTATAAAAAGTTCCTACCGCAGATATTTTGACATTGTTTTATATACGTTTGCTTTATAAAACGTGTTTTTAGGATTACACAAATATCATATTTTGAGTTTATTTAGACCGTGATACACTAACATACACTGTCCCATGATTCATTCACAAAAAAAATCTGATCGTTTTCTGCTGCAGTTTTAAAAATCGCATCAAAATGACGTTATTAGTGCCATACTATCATACAAAAAATGATGCAAATTATATATGTATACATATTTACATATGCAGAATTGCTTTTTGATAAGGTCTTATAAAATGCAATCCTGATCGCATGAAGAAAAAACGTTTATGAATTTTATCAAAAGCTTATAAAGTCTGACAGACTTGCTAAAAAATCTGCCACACAGCTGCTTGTACAAGCACGATTTTTTGTAAATCGTACAACCCATTTACATAGTGTATCAAGGTCTTTTTTTGTTCAAGTGGTTGTAATCGGCACATATTCTGGGGTGACGATTGATTTGTGCGCGTAGTCAAAAACTATTGAAATTATTAATTAATTCACACATAATTTAGTATTATAATAATGTATGTAGTATGTATTTATAAAATATTATTTTGGGTCAATGTCATTTCTATTTTTATGCTCTTTACTGTATGGACCTATTTAAAATATAGTATTGCGTAGTTGATGATGAAGTAGGCATGTTTTTAACAAACAAAAAAAAAGAGAAAAAAAGAAAGAAACGACATTTTTAGTACATCCACCACTATCCACACCTCCACCCTTTATGCTAATCCTCTTACAAAGTCACCCAATACAAATATGTACAATGTAGTATGTACTTGATTGTATTTGCAAAGAGTTGTAGAGCTTTGCTGGTAGTTTATCTTACATACATTTCAGTTTTGCTTTTATTTTTACTTTTAATCTTTAAGATTTGTTTATATTTTATGCTCTAAAATTTAAGGTCCTGTATAACATTTTGTGCTTGTTAGGTTAGAACGCTACATATTTAAATTGTAATTATTCCTTGCAGGTTATTATAATTAAATCATTGTTTAATATTTAATATTAATTCTGTTGTAATAGAATTAAAACGTATAAAAAATGGAAAATTTTCTTAGTTGCGTTCATGGCATTTTAAAAATCAACAATAAAGTATTATCAGTTTGATAAAGTTTTTTTTTACTTAAATTCTTTACAAGTATGTACATACATACATACATACATATATTTTAAATAGGTTGCAAGCAATCATCTCCTAATTTAAAATTCTGCCTTTTCTGGTTTTCAAAGAAATATTTACTACAGTGCTAAAATATTATAATACAAAGAAGGTAATACGGGGACAAACACATTTAAAAAACAAAAGTGCAGGAATGCTCAGAATGCAAATTGTTTAACTATGTGTCGCAGTGATATACATTTTTTAATAATGTAATGTTGGTATAAAAACACAAGATAGCTTTTAAGTAGTGGTCGGGAACTATTGATCAAAGTAGATATCGAAAACTATCCATAGTCTGTTAAACTCATAATTGGGCTATTTACACTATTGTGTTTGAAAACAATATAAATAACAAATAACCCCAGAACCATATTGATTTCGTCAGCAGTTAATTAAGTAGAAGGTTCTAAGGTTGACAGTAATACATAAATGTATTGATTTGCATATGTGCTGTTCCATTTTCTTGAAATTTTCGTAATAAGGCAGTATGGGCTTTTACATTTTTGTTCCAGTTTAAATTTTTAGTATAAAATAACTCTTTAAAAATTGGACAATGCTCCCAAACTTTTTTTTAATTAAAAAAAATTCATTTTGCGACAGGCCATCTTGCACAACTAAGTTCGGAGTATGGAAACTTTATCCAGTGGTTCCCCTTCTGAGAGAGAACATCAAATCTATGTGATTTTAATTTCTAATAGAAATTCTGTTGGTGCTGACAGCAAAGTCATATCATTATCGACAAAAGTCATGTATTTGATAAATATACTTCATTTTCTATACTTGTTTAATCGTCACATGTAATAGTAATGTTAGCGACATTAGACAATATGGTTACCAACTTGGCCTTTTCTTGGTCAAATTTATTTGTTAATAAAACTTCATTTAAAGGCTTAGCGCTCAGTGCTCCTTACCATGGGGCCTAGCATATTGTATAGTTGACAAAGTTTTCATTTTCTCAATACTTAAAAGGAGTGATCATTGGCTTCTTTTCTTCTTGAATTGCTATCGTATTCCATTGTTTGCTTAAACTATGCATCTAGTGATATTACTCTTGTCCGCGAGCTGGGGAAGACTCGCTTGGAAGATTCATTTCAACTGAAGTTTCAGCAACTATTTCTTTCAGTATTATTTGATCCCACACTAAATACACTTTGAAAGATTTTATCATTTGGCCGTTAAAATTTTGTGAACAATCTTTTCTGTCGCGTTTCTTATTCTTGGCACCATCATCATCTGACATTTAATACACGCACAATCGCTTGCATCATTAGAATTTTCATCGTCATCTATTTCATTATTGGAATAATCTTTATATTTATTATTTAAAAAAAAACTATTTTTCTTTGCTACACATTTACCTCTTACCTTTTGCGATTGTTTTAACAAATACAGTCGAAACTCTCTATAACGAACTCCTGTATAACGAAGTTTTCTTTATTGCGAAGCAATTATAAGAACACTGTGTTTTGAGTCTACTTTGAGTGTATTATAATCTCCATATAACGAATTTTCATATAGCGAATATTTCCTTATAACGAAGTATTTTTGCGACCGTAACTTCAAGATTAAAGCGTTTTCAATCTCCATATAACGAATTAGGTAAAACGGAACACATGCACACAAAAAAGAAATCGATGTCGCTTTGTGTTATAGGTGTTGTTATTGTTGCTCTGTGTGTACTTTGTTGCTTTCACAACGCACAAGCAGAGTCTGATGCTTTAAATCGTTTATTTACCATAAAATTAAAAGTAGGGGAACCACCGAACTATGCAAGTGACAACTGGAATCATTACCATCTCTCAGATTTCTTGCAGTCGCTATCCATTTGCCTTTGCATTGAAGAAGAAAAGTGCAAACATTTACTTCAAACAAAATAACTGACTACTACAAATAAAAAATGTTAAAAGCAACAATATTGTTTTTCTTTTCCATATAGCGAATTTTCTTTATAGCGAAGTAAATATCCAGTCCCTTGGAATTCGTTATAGAGAGTTTCGACTGTATATCCATTTTATGTTTTTTTTCTTGTTTTTATTTCAAATTTTATATATGAAATTGTTCCTTTGTTTAAAAGAAATAAATAAATAAATTTTAAGAAAACAAATACTATTGAAAACTATAGATAGTGAAACGATAGTTACAATCATATGTACGATCAGTATGTATTCTCAAAAACTTTGACGAGCAGTCACATATGAAAAGCTTTGTGTGGTGCAAGAAACAAAAAAAAGTATTAAAAAATACTAAAATAAATAAAAATATTAAAAATGTATTGATACTAGCAATGCACGCAGCACAACCTTAGAATATGTACTTATGTGAACTTATTAACAAATTAAATTTTAAATTTTTATTATTATAATAATATTAATAATTAAAATAGGTCTACAATTATTTGTGTAAAATGCTTTTTTAATCTTGAAAAACTACTGTATCATAAATGTTATAATACACGAAATAAACACATTTTAGGGTCGTTGCCATGATTTTTGAAAAGTCTGTAATATAATAAATATTTTTCTTAATACTGATACGAGTATCAAACCAACTAATAGATAAGACAGAATCTAAATCAGAGCAAAGCAAACAATAAACGTTTAATACTTGTTAAAGTATTTGTGGGGAGAATACACGAACGAATATTGAAAGCAGTAGTTATATGACATAAATGTCAAAGCCACTCACCAAGATATTTAAATCAAAAATATATACCATGCATATAAATACGAGGGCAGAACAACAAGTTCGTGATCTTTTGAATTTTAAATTTGTAATAAATTTAAATATTTACAAATTCCATATAAACATATGTTTTTCTGATCAAAATACATACATTTTTAGGCCGTGTTATACCAAATTACAAACATAATTGGCCATTAAAACCCTGTGTGAGGGTTACGGTATAGCTTCTCCCAGTACCCATGTTATGTGTGCTAATTTTGATCCATGAGTACCGGGACTCAAAAACGATAGACTTGAGAAGCTTGTTCATGGCAATCAGTTACTCTCAGAGCTTTTTCCAGAAGACTGCCGAAAGGTAGTCGCCGAAAGAAATAATTTTTTCATATTTCTTTTTTTTTCAAGAAGTCAAAGCTGGGGTTCGAACCCTGGGCTCATGTGTTAGTAAGCCAACACACTAACTACTAGACCACAGCGACTACAAATTAAGTCACGTAAAAAAATTAAGTGTGTTTTGAAAATCACGCTAAACCAATTTGCAAAAAAAAAAATCTCGCGTAAAAACAAAATTAAGTGTAATCAATTCGTTGGGTTATTTTACGAGATTTTGAAAACAGAATTGATTGGATTTGGCTTAAAAAGAATGAATGTGCAATTTCCATAACAAAAATCTATGAATTTCGTAATTCATAGCATACAATTACTTTTCCTTTACCCTATGTTTTCAATTTATCCCCGAGTAGCTATATTTTGTTTCCAAACCAGAAAAAATAGTTCGGCGAACAGAAATTTGTCCCCAAGAATGAAATAAACTAACAAACAAAAAATATTTTGATAACTTTGACAATTCTTACCTATATTTTCAAAAAAAAAAAAAAAACAGTACATACATAAGTGTCCTATAATACAGTACTGAGTAGATGTAGATAATTTTCTAGAAAGTTAAGGTATCAACTTATAAAGATGGGATTTTGATTTCTAAGTTTTATAATAAAGAACAAATAATAAATATTTAACATTAAATACTAATTTAAGTATCCTTGCATAGCCGTGTTCGAACTACAATAAGAAAATCATAATTTTGTTGAAAATAAATTAATTTTTTTATATAAAAACCTTCTTCAGAGACTTATTGACTCGTCCCCGTGTTTACAGTAGAGACAAAAACCGACAACTTTTGTTTTTACACAAATTCATCTAATTTTACAAGTCTCTACCTTTAAATACATTGCTTTACTGCCACATATGTACATCATTTTTGGCCTAAAATACAAATATTTTTGTATTTAATCACATATATATGTACATACTTATATATCAAACATCTACGTAGTACAAAATAATGATATTGAAATGCGAATAAAATTTCAAATTACGTTATTTTTTCTTCTTAAAATCATAGGTAGAAGTTTTCTTTATAAATACAACCCTTTACGATGTATTCATACAGAATTATTTTATAATTTTATATTGTAGAACACAACGCCAATTACAAACCGTTGTTGTTATCTGTGAAGTGATTCTTAAAATATAATTTTCGGATTTTTTATTATTTTTTTTTCTATTTTTCAAAATTATTTTTACTTTGCTTATCCAAACAACATTTCGGCGTCATTTATCACTTTATTTATAAGAAAGTTTTTTGACTTATGATACACAATTGGAATATAAAAAAAAGTATGTTTTGTACTCGTATTGTAAAATTTTTTGTTTGCTTACAAGACAGAGTTTTAAAGGAAACAATTTATCCTAAAGAAATAATATTTTGTTAATTGTACTACTTTTTTATCTCTAAAGGTTTGTAAAAAAATAAAATTTGTTAACATTGTTAATAAGTTAACATTGATCCAGTCTTTAACCTGCAACTCAAAAACTGTCCCTAAGAGTTGAAACAGAAGTAATTAGCAGAATAGAATTTTTTTATTTTTTACTTTAATATGGTTTTTGGTAGTTAAGTTAAAGTTAAAATTTGTGCTTAGAAAACACATCAAACAATACATGGGACACAAGTTTTTTTCCAACAGACCCAACTAAACGTTGGGTCAACCAATACTATAGGTTTATTAAGCGCTTTTTTTTGACAATTATTGTATAGCAATTTGCCAACTGAATATAGCAGTATAAATAGGAATAAAGTTGAATTTCGTATTCCAGTGTTTGTGGTTTCAAGAACAATAGTCTAAATATTTCACTTTCATTTTCATATTGCTTATTTCTAATCATTATTTTTTGCTTTCATTCTTTATCAAGTCTGCGTATAGGCCATAAAACTTTATTGTTTATAAATAAATTCGCGTTCTTATAGTATTTGATGTTTAACATTTCAAATAATAAAAAAAATATGTTTTAACGTTTTAATGAATGAATAAACAGTATACAGACATATAACATATATAAGTATGTACTTACATACACACATACATAGATACATTTATATTAATTTACGTACTACAAAATACAAAAAAAAAAAAAGGATGGTTAGAGTAACTGATCTCTGGCCACTGAGGTCATACACTCTCCCACTCATTTAAACTAAAGAGTGAATTATTAAAATTATGAAAAAATTCTTTATAATATAACAGCTACTAAACTAAAGTCAGCGGTGTTGCCACAGCTTCTAATTTATTGCTATCAAATTATGGTAAAAAATTAACAAAAATTGGGTAAGAAAAAAAAACAAATTATAAATTTTAGGCAGTTTTATACTCAATTCTACTGACCCGATGATGAAACAAAATATGTAGATCGATATAACAATCCAAAATATGTTGTTTGTTTTCCTAACAAAATGCTAATAGTCATAGAATACTATTCTCAAGCTTAAAACTTGGAACTTTATCATTACAAAGTACATATGTAGAAAAAATATAATTCCAATATATCATTTCTAGAGAAAAATGTGAATTAAGTAATTTGATGATTGTCATGAATATACACAATATTTCAATATTGTTTGTTTAAAAGTCTAATCTTAATGCATGAAAAGATTTTCATTACTATTGTTATACAAAGAAATTGCCAAAAATAATATTAAAAGGGGGGTCGTGGTATAGTGGTTAGAGCGCGAGCACAGAAACCCAAACGACCGAGGTTCAAATCCCAGCGAAGGAGAAAACAATTATATTTGCGGTTTTTCAAAAATTATAATTTAACAAATATAACGTTTAGAATACGCGTCGTTTATAATGAAAATTTGAAGCTAGTAATTCTTTTAAAACTGGAGTATCTATATTTAAAATAAAAGTACCATTTTGGGTTTAAGACAAAGAAAAAAGTACATACACATTTAGGTTAAAACGGCAACACTGATTTTTTTTTTTTAGAAAATTTCTAAAAGAAATTCTAATTAAGTATGTCAGCAATTAAGAACAATGAAACTGTTTATTAACTCTGGAAGAGAAGGTCGTTTTTCTTAATATTATAAAGGAAAGAAAAAAAAAAACAAACAAAAATTTAAAATGTATTAGAAATATTGTTCCTAAAACGTAGAATATTCATGCATGTGGATATGCATGTAGATAATGTGCACGTTTTAGGAACAATTACAGATAAGTCATATATTTGTTTACTATTCATATACATACATATGTATTTGTTTTACTATAAAGTTTATAGTAAATATAGTATAAAGTTTATAGTATAAACTAAACAGATGGAAATCCTTTAGAAGAAATAGAGAGAGAAATATATTTTTTCTGGAAATACTAGTAAAGTAATTGCACAGTTTTTAAGAGCAGTTGTTATCTCGTTGCACATTATCCACAATTTATCTTACAGTGCGTTGGAATAATTATAGGTAAATTTTTAATTTCTAAGGTGTGGGTATACTAAAGCAGGGCCGTTAAAATTCATTTGTACAAATCCTGGAAAATTAAAAAACAAAATATGCATGTCCGAAAATTTTTTGTAATAAATATCTGACTTATGAGTATTCTTTTAAAAAACGGCTAGTTTTCATAATTGTTTTTCTAACTACTTATATTAAACGAATGGAAAGTTGTTAGAAAAGAGCGAGAGAGAGAGAAAACATTGTTTCCTGGAAATACTAGTTATAATGCTTTAGTTTTAGTAAATTTTTAAAGACCAGCTGTTATTTTTTCATACATCCACATGTTATCTTACAGTCTGTTAAACAAATTATAGATACTTTTTAACGTTTATTGAGTGAATTGAAAAAAAAAAACAAGAAAACTCAATTGCTGTTAAAATTTTTCTTGACATATCCTGGATATTAAAAAAAATATTAACATGTCTATTTTTTTTAATAATATCAGACTAAGGTTTCTATTTTAACAAAATTTATTTATTTGCTTTCGACTGTTTTTTTCCCAAATCTGGAAATTTTAAAACAATACACATATGTAAATATATGTACATATGCATACGCATATACATATGTACATACATATACAACTCTTCCATTAAAATGAAAACATGTAAAAGGCAACTGATATGTCATAGTGTTTATAAAGATCTGGCGTGACGTTACACAAATTTTCCATTGTTATTTATATTTGGTACTTGATCTTTACATTCTACTGACTACCTAACTAAAAAGGATTTTGAGTACTGTGTACCTGGGTAGTTGCTGGAATATTTAAAAGAGAACGGTTAGTTTAAGAATATCACTTCTAAATGCAGCATAATTTAAAGAAATTTTCTGTAATTCATTTAAATATACAAGGGCTAAGAGAAAACACATCAGCTGCGTTTTCAGCGTAAATATTCTAAAAGACAAGGAAGAAGAAGTAAAAATATTATTGTAGTAATAATATCGTCATTGAATTAATCGTTATTAATTTGGGAGCTGTTACATGTTACTAAAAAGTTCTTTAAAAAGTAAGTACTTTTTTAAAATAAGAAAAATCATTGCAAATTGAATAATTACAAATATTGGCTGGTTTGTTTCTTAACTCTCGCAAAGTGTTTACATCTACAAGTTTTAGAGAGTATGTGTTTTTTTTAAATTCGACAAGTTTTTCTTTTAAGGGCTTTGGTTCGATAAAATTGGGCCTATTTATGAGGCCAAATCAATTTTACCGAAATACAACTAAACAAATTATTATATTGTTGTGTGTGTCTTGTATTGTTAAAAATAGTGAGATTTGTTATTTTTGAAATGAAGAAAATCCTCAATTGTATGCTAAAAAAAAAGAAAAATGAAAAACTGAAAAAAGAAAAAACAAAAAGAAAAGCAAATACATATAGAATGTATTATATAGTACATACATATGTATGCATGTGTGGACAAACATATGTATTTACTTTGAGAATTAAAACATTGTTTGCATTCAAATCAACCTTGATTTCAGTGATACAGTGACGAAACTCCAAAATTTTACTACCATTTAAAATGAAAATGTTAGCTAAAGTACATATAAATGCTGTTTTTCAGTGGTAGTAAAATTAATAACAGCTGATTATTACTTTTGAAGCTGTCATTTGTTTCATCACTGTATACACTGTGACCTTGAGTTATGTGGGTATCACACGACATGTTTCTTTACATATGGATGTACTGTCAAATTTTTCTTAAATAAAAGTTGTACACATCGTCTTGCACATATGAAGCATCGCATGTATATAATAAATTTGGAATAAAATACATACGATATATATTTTTTCGATTAGAACAGGTTATATTTGTATATGTTTTCATATGACAAACATAAACAAAACAGTTGTTTACACATTAAAAACTTAGCTGTTGTTTACATTTATTGTTTATGTCATACGAAAAAACATGTGCACATGTGATAGAAAAATTATGAGACGTATGTATGTAAAATGATAATTTTGATATACATACGGAATTACATATTTATGAAAAAAGTGACAGCACATACTTATGTAAAAAACACATCGTGTGTTACCAGAATTAACTGTATTATATTATATCTTTAGACGATTGAGCATTTGGAAGTAAAACATTTGAAATTTTCCTACATTTTTTTCCGCGTTCACACAGACGAACATTTTGTACAACACATTCCATTATTATTGTTATTATTTGACGTTTGTCGTATGTATGGAGTGTGTGGAAATATAGAAAAGCATGTCAACAAAGCGTATCGTCGAGTACCCAACTCAGAAACGATTCTCTCTTTCCGCACCTTGTCGCTCGTCTAAATATACTTATAATATTTTGATTACATATTATAGGTATTTAGGCTTATTACACCAGTACATACTTTTTTACACAAAAGTTTGACAAATCATACGATTTGTTCAATAGCTTAAAAACACCCTTTAAATGTAAAAAGCGTAGACGCATTATTTAAAACAAACAAAATAAAACTACAATAATAATAATAATAATAAAAATAGTTCAAAAATAGTAAAAAACATATAAAAAACTGGTTATTTATAAACTTTACTTGTATAAATAGAAAGATAAAAAGTCAGTTTTGTTTTATACAATATGTATACATACATTCATATATGTATGTATGTATATATACATACATACAATACAACAGTATGTAATCTTTGTTTACATCTAAGTATCTGCAAGAATAACATACCATGACATTTACTAAAAATAACTATAATAATAACCAGTGTTGCCAGGGCTTTTAATTTTTTTTCCATCAAATAGCAGAAAAAAAGTAGCCAAATGGAATAAAAATTATCAAACTTTTAATTTATAAATCTGATAGAAATAATTAAGAAACATTTTTTCGATAGTAAATACCAATTATATGTACATGGTTTACTTTGTTTATATAATATTTTTTACATTTGGGTTTAGCTTTGCCTCTACAGACGGACTTTAATGCAATTTTTTACTGTGGAATTAGTATGTTGATACAATAAACTCTTAACAACAATTACATTTGTATGTACTTATGTACTTAAATCTCTAAAAATAATAAAAGTACTCAAATTATTGAAAAATAATAAATCATTGGAATACGTTACTTTTGTTGTGTTTTCCTTTAAAAAAAATCACTAAAATGAAAGAAAAATCCACATGCACACAAAGCAGAAATAATAATTAATTTTGGGTAAAAGTAACTAAAACGACAACACTGATAATAACTAACCATGGGTTTTTTCTCACAGATTAACTCATTTATTTCATTTTCATATGTATTTGTGTGTAAATATGTGTGTTTGTGTGCCTGATAATCATAACAGTGAATGCATTTACTCGTATTTACAGGTAAACAAACTGTTTTTACATTTCCTTTTCTTATACTTTTTCTATTTCTTACTCTTCTTTGTTTTTGCTTTAAATTAATTACGCATTTTAAAATCGACTTTATGAAACTCCATATATTAAAATTTATATTTTGGAAGATCATTTGTTAAGCGTGAAGAACTACCTATCGTTTACTAACTAACAATTTAACAATTCGAAAAACTCTAGACACTTAAGGTTTGTTTTTTTTTTACCAATACTTGCATATTTTTCCAAATAGCAAGGCCAATGGCAACTAAAATTGCATACGAGTGAAAATTTGACATTTGCATGCTACTGCTTATAGATGTCACAACAAAAGAAAATGTTACTCTATTAAAAAAAGCTGTAATTAAAGTTATACTCGTAATATGTTACATGTGTAATTAGGATTTGTTTTTGGAAGTGCTTAAAAAACCCAAGTTTTTTTTATAGAGCATTTATGTCATTACATTTAATTTAGACTATAATAATAAATAATAATCCTTTTCCCAGAAATATGATGGTCTGATCAACACGATAACTCTAACATGTCTAAAGGCAATACAATTTTAACTTTACATGAGCAAATTTATCCTACTCTGAGTTCAAAAGCAATAAAAGCTTAAAATATTAAAGACTAGACGGAAATGTTTTTTGAAGCGGCATCATCTTTACTAGCTAATGCATTTCAATACTTACCATCCACTAGTTTGTCATTCATTGTGTTTCCATATGGTTAAAAGGTAGGCCAAAAGCTGTGCCCAATTAACAACTTCTCTGTCCTTATTTATTATAGCTATTACTATTTAAAATAAAGCGTTTCAGGAGAATAATGAATGCGCTGTTATGATCGCTAAAAGTTGGCTCTAGCTAACCCTAGATATCGATATCTCATTGAACAGGGGATTGTTAGCGCTTAGGCTAATATAATATAAAATTTCACATTCATTACAGAAAATTTTAAATTATTTGATAACTTTTCTAAAAAAAGTTGATGACATTTTTAATTTTGGAATAAAAATAATTATAAGAATATGTACATAAACTATGAGGAATTCTTTGTATTAAATTCTTTAAATTTTCTAAAGCGGGCTGCTTAATAATTAATAAAACTTTTTCTTTTTTGTATAAAAACAATATGAATTAAATGCACAACTCTCGCACTGAAAATTTTTGGAATCCCTCGACAATCTTTATCGAAACGTATAGCGGTGTATACTGGTCATTAGATGATTGGTAAACTTGCTGAAAGTTTGGGTCTGCTCTTCAAAACTCACTGCAGAATTCGTGGCAATGTTTCCGAGAGCAGACTTTGTCTGGGAGTTAGGGTTTGTAGTTTTTTTGGATAACTTTTTTCAATAGCCAAATGCAGTGCGCGACCACTCCTTCGATCTATTCCATTTTATAGAGAGCTTAGGTGAATTCAGTAGTAGTCGCCGTGGTCTAGTGGTTAGTGTGTTGGCTTACTAAGACGATAGTGCCGGGTTCAAATCTCAGCTCTGACATCTTGAAAAAAAGAAATATGAAAAAATTATTTCTTTCGGCGACTACCTCTCAGCAGTCTTCTGGCAAAAGCTCTGAGAGTAATTAATTGCCATGAACAAGCTTCTCAAATCTGTCGTTCGGAGTCGACATTAAACTGTAGGTCCCGGTACTCATGGATAAAAATTTACACACACAACATGTGCTGCGAGAATCTAGGCCGTAATCCTGACACAGGGTTGTAAAGGCGAGTTATGTATGTATGTATGTTAGGTGAATTCAATGTGTTTCTGTAATGACTTTTGATTAATTACCCATCTAACCTACCTACGCTCACACTGACAGTTTATCACACTACCTCATCCTCCTTATAATGTATTTGTATTTTCTTGTAAATTGAAATGCTCTATAGTCTTGACTATGGTTTGTTATATCATTTAATTTTGAATTTTTACTTAAAAACAATGATTACACTGCGATCTGTATTTATGCAAACTAATACACTTTACTCAACTGTCTTACGGTTTTCTGAGAAGCTGAGCAAAGTTAAGAGCTTTCCTTTTAAATGTAACAGGCACCAACACTATTACAATAATACCTACGTATAGGGTATTTCTAACCTTAGTAGCAACGTATTCATGCGCTCTCATATAATTAAAATGTTTATCCGCTTTCTGTAAAAGTACAAGATTTAATGCGTTTGTATTAAAAAAGTAAACAACAACTAAAGCACCCTATACCTAACTGAACTTGTAATTTGCAACAAAATTACATATAATGAGAAGTACTTTTCTTTTTGAAAACAAAAAAAAAAAAAAAATAAAAATTAGTTCGCAAACAATGAAATACGTAAATAAAACAAAAGTGAAAGAGTAAATGACTCACAAAGTACAATAGGACACGTTATGTGCTTACACTTGTGTTTGTCATTTAATAATAATTATTTTTAACAATTTTAATTTTATGACTTTTAACACACTTTCTTAAAATAATGAATCGATAACAAAAAATTTTTGATTTTAATTTCCGAATAATTTAGTTTTGGTACTAAAGCCTTTATATCAAAACAAAATTAAATCATGTGTACGTACATATGTATGTATGTATGTATGTGTGAATGAAAAGAAACAAAGTAAAATACGCACTTAATCGTGCACACCCACACAAATCAATGGATAACAACAATAACGTTTGCTTGGTGTGAACGAAAAATTCACAAGTAAAATACTATGTTCGCACATGTTTATAATTTAACAACAAAATCTCATTTAATCGTAGTTTTTGTTTGTTGGTTCCAAAGAGAATGATAAGATT
The DNA here is from genome assembly GCA_963576795.1 of Metopia argyrocephala. Taxonomy (NCBI): domain Eukaryota; kingdom Metazoa; phylum Arthropoda; class Insecta; order Diptera; family Sarcophagidae; genus Metopia; species Metopia argyrocephala. The sequence continues at coordinate 15,633,203 of OY756208.1, read as the reverse complement.
TGTCGTTAATATTTCATCAGACAACCAGTAGTAGTAGTACGAGTAGTTTGTTTTTATTTCTCTAAGGAGGGTGGTGCAAAAACTATAAACACAACATACCTTAACAAAGAGTATTATTTAATAAGTGTGTTGCTGTTCTACTTATTTTCTACGAAATATTTTTTTAAGTTTTTTTTGTATGTATGTACATACATACATATATACAGTTGCCTAATAAAGTCTACATACAGCAGCCCTAAAATCGATTTTAATTAAATTTAATTAAGTTTTATAACACTTTTACTTTGTTGTGTTCATTCATATATATGCATGTATGTATGTATATAACACATAGTATGTATATAGTTGTACCGGTACCGAACGATGTCAGAATACTCAAAATAGGCAATGTGTAGGTCAAACATATTTTATGTTTTTGTATTATTATTATTGTACCTATTAGATTTTATTTTATTAATTCTTTTTTGTTATTATTCTTATTCGCATTTTTAAAATACATACATAATCTGATTTTTATTATTTAATCATATACCTACTAGTTACTCAATTACTTTATTTTTATATTTTTGTTTTTGTGCTTACATAAAAAAAAATTCATTTATTAAGGTCTCATATACTACATACATATGATTAAATATCTGCATAAAATATTATTTTTTATGAATACGGCAGTTAATGTGCTAAAAAAATAAAATAAAACGAAGATAGGTTTACTGATTGTTGAACATTTCACTTACATTGCACATTGTAACCGCTGGCGTAACGCGTGCTATGTACTTCTACATTTATACATTCTGAAGCTTCTTGAATTAATAAGCTGTGTTAACCAGTTGGTCTAAGGTTTAATGCTTTGATTTCTTGTTCACAGAATCCTATGAATGCTCAATTGGATCAAGCAAATTTTTGTCTAAATTTCAAAGTTGAAACGTTTGTTTGGTTTTATTTTATCGATGTTAAGGTTTTATGAGTGCATCAAATTTATCATGAGCTGTATAAAGCTTTATATCGGCATTGATACATGAGTAGTGCAATATGTACGGTGGCCATAATTCGGCAAGCAAGACTATAGTTAGAAGGAAAGTGCAGAAATCTAAGTCCAAACATCCAATAAAAGGATTAAGTTGAAGCTTACTTTTTAAAACTTGGTGTGTGCATGTAAAGAAAGAACGCACACGATCAAAGCGATTGGACCTTTATTGTTATTCAGAGGCTTAAGCCCTACAGATTATTATATACCCATTTAATTAAGTAAGAATTGATGAACCAAAAGATATTTTCTATATGAATTATATAGTGAAGGTTTTAATGGTAGGTTGTAATAAAACACAATTACAAGAGAAGGAAAAAACAAAAACAAGTATAATGGTATTATTCATAACCTCCAGCTCTGGATTAGCTATATTTACCTCTAAAGCGTGTTTCTTATTGTTGTTTATTTGATGTTGTTATCATTATCATATTTATTTATAAAGTCTGAGACTTGAGTTTTTTTTATTGTTATTGTCTTTTTTTGTTTTGTAATGCCTGCTATATGTATATTTTTTAATTAAATGTAAAGAGAGTAAATTTCTCAATTAATTTGTGCAAAACAAAAGAACAGTGTTGTCAAATTTTCGAGTTTCAAAAAGCATAACAGTCGCAGAAAACGCTTATTTATTTACTAAATTGTATTTAAAAAATATATAGTTTCAATTTAATTAAAAGAAAAATAAAAATTTGGAAGCAAAAATTAATCTTATTTTCGAGTAATACTCCTTTTGTTTTTCAACCATTCTATTAATATTTATTACTCCTTCATTCGCTATATTGAAATAGTTTTAAAATGGCTATTGACAGGTTTACGATTTTTATTTGTTTATTTGTATCAGCTGTTTGACTAACCCTACAACAAACTTAAGATAAAATACGGTGAAAACAGGCTATGTGTGGCGTGGTGTTTGAAAATCATAATCAAAATATTACAAATAAGACCTATTATATCGTTATTTCTTAGCAAACTTTTTTATTATAATTTCAAATTAACATTTGGTCCATTTGAACATAAAAAAGAAGAACGTATAACTTTAAAATAAATAGCTCTATTTCAGTTAGTAAATCGAAAATATGTATTTTTAAGAAGTTTAAAAAGTACTTGAAATAGTGGTCAAAACGCTAAGTTGACAACGTTGCAAATAAATTTTTAGCTTTTGCTTTCATACATACATAAATACGTATGTACTACCTATTATTATTGTTGTTATTGGCATTGTTAATTTTTGTTTTGCTTTTATTTCCTTATTGAAATATGGAATCTGTGTTAGTGTATAAAAATGTTTATTTTTATTTTTTTTTTATTCTAATTTGTTGTTATGTCGTCTAATATCGCGTAGTTTTATTTTTTTTGTTTGTTTTTGTTTTCTAATACACTTTTATTTAGCTGTTGTTGTTTTTTTATTTACGATTTTATACCTATTTGAATTATTTTAAATTCAACACGTTTTTTCTATTTTTTTTTTATATGTTTTAAGCCAGACGTACATGTGCTGAAAAATATTTCTAATGAATAAAAAACAAATAAATCGTATTATATTTTATAATAATTTTTTTTTACCACAGTCCTCCACAATAACAATAATAAGACTACACATAATATTAAATTTTATGAAATTAAACAAAAAACAAAAATATTCGTACTTGTCAGTTACAATTTCAATTTTATACCGCTGAAATATTACGTTGCATTTTGAAAAATAAAAAAATACTTAAAATAAAAAAATATACACGTAAATTGTAATTTGTTTTGATTTGTTAAAAAGATTTTTTAAATAATATAACAACTGTATTAGAAAGCATTAAAAAAATATATATATTTAAAGTGTTTAATTTCTTCTTGTAAATCTTTAAGAAGTAGTATGCAGTTACAAGAAATTCTTTACAAAGTGAAAACATTTAAAACTTTTTAAAAAAATATTTCCTGGACTGTGAAAATAGTTTAAATTTAATGAACTAAAAAAAATACAACATACCATACCACCCAATTAAAATTGTTATAAACAAGTTGTTAAAACGGTGAGAATTTTAAAACTCGGTTTTGTGTGTGTGTGTGTGTTTTTTAAAGATAAAAATATTTGAAAAACGGTAAATTTGTAGATATTAATATGAAATATTTTTCAAACTCATGATTATTTCTATAAAAAATTACGAGTATTTTTGTCTGTTGATACGAGAGCCGTTCCAAAACTAGTCTGCCTGAGGAATAGATGGCGTGACAATCATGTAAAACATATGACGTCACATTGTTTATAATTTTTTTTCGAGGTTTAAAAATAAACGATCGCAGTGAATTGGTTAACGGGGAAATAACTAGTTGGCCTATATGAAAGGCAGACATTGGTTCTTTTGGTTCTGCAAACAGAATAAGCAAAAAATTACGAAAAGTAGAAAAGAAAAACGAAAAATGTCCGGTACAAACACGGTACACACATTCGTCCTCATTTCTACAAGCTTCGTCTGTTTGTCTTTCAATTTCTAAATTGTAGATCCCGACTCATGGTGCATTCACATTTGTCAAATATTTGATGAAAAACACGTGACCATTATTTTATTAAAACATTTATTTTGTTTAATGTTTGTTGCTTAAAATTTAATTAAATAAAGTTTTGATTAAAAACAAAAAATATTTTTCGCCATATTGTAGCCAAATACATTCAATATAAAATGGGGATAAGCATGTCTCTAAATGGGATATGATTCTCATTTAGTCTATAACTATGTTAACATAAATATTTATAGTTTCGAATACCATCTTTGGGAAAAAGTCTCCTGATGAGTCTCTTAAGCAGAGACGAAATGGCCATACAGATATGCTTGTATTATATTAACATTTTAATTTTAATTATTATTTCTTGTGCTTATCTGTTTTAAAATATTTCTTTACAAAACGTTCAAATGAAAACAACATTGTTGTATAAAATGTTGTCATCAAATAGTGGTTGCGCTTTTTTTTAATCAAATATTTGATAAGTCTGAACCTAACGTTAGTAATTCAATAGTTACATTTGGAAAAAACCACTTCTATTGTAATTTGGAGGAATATAGCAGAATTTAAATGAGGCCATAAGCACTGCTCCGGCATCTTGAGAAAAAGAAATAAAAAAAAAATAATTCCCTCAGCAACCTCCTCTTGGGAGTCGACGTTAAACTGTAGGACAGTACTCATGGATAAAAATTGACACACACAACATGGGTGCTGCTAGAAGCTAGGCCGTGACCCTGAAACAGGGTTGTAATGGCCGTATTTAGGTGTATTTGTATATGTTGTTTTCATTAAAGTAAATTGTGCTTTATCATTTTTTCCTTTTTCACTGCAATAGTTGTCATGCTTGGCCGGAGACCGTTCGTTTATACGAACGCAGATTTTATGCAAAAATGTAACTTGCTTATTAACTTAAAAAAAAAATAAAAAAAAACTGTACAATTTAAACTATTCCGTAGAGTATTAACATAAACATAAACTAATTTTTAGATTACTCTTATATAATGCATAGCTGGATTACGGAGTCCTTACCTAGGATATTGCAATGTTAAATGAAACACGTTTTTTTGTTTGGACTAGACTGGTCCTTGTCTTTTATGTACTACTCTTTACACGCCTGTACGGAGTAACCGCATTTTATAGTAGTGTACTACGTCTGACAGGAATGACTTTGCAAAGGAGAATTCGGTTTTTTTTTTCCAAAAAATTACAAAATGTCATTTAATCGCCTCCTGCAGTTTTAGATAAAGTCCTCGTTTTGACATAAAAATACTTTTTTTTTAATACTCGTATTCAAATTTTTGTATGAATAAGTAGAATTTTAGGTAGGTTTTAAGTGAATACAGATTACCGTTTTTGCGAAATAAATTATATTTCCTTATCAATCATTTTCTTCCATTAAGTTCTAGACTTCTAAGAGTCTATTGTCATTGTTTTAAATTCTAATAAAATTTTCACTTTTTAAAAACAATATGTATTTGTGTCGTAAATGACAAAGCGAATTTATAAATTCACAAATATTATTATACTGCTAATGCTATTAAAAATATTATTATAAAAAAATACCTCAAGTTATTATTATTGTTGTTTTGTTTTTATTTGCTATTAAACAAAGATTAAGTGCATTTAGTCAGTGTGACTCAATAAAAATTGTATATTTACTTGTAATTTCTTTAACCTTTTGAAAAGAATTTTATTTTTTAATTGTATGTACTACGTACATAATATGTACATATACTCGAACTACAGATACTTGCATTTCGCAATATTTCTTTTCATTTCGTTTCTTTCTGACTGTTTGCTAGCTGACGTCTAACTGGCTGGCTGGTTGGCTGGCATGTTAAAGTTAAAAGTGAATGTTCGTTTTCATTGCATGTTTAAATAATTTGAAATAATAATAAAACACAAAAATCAGAAAAAAATAGTCTAATTTGTAAGATTATTAATTTAATGATTGTTAATATATGTACATCGATATGCATCGCATAAATTAAAAAATTAAAAATAATTCTTTGTCTACAAATGCATATTTTCTTGTTTTATTGCATTTTAAAGTCAGTATTGAAATAAAACAACTTGTATTACCTGTAATCATGTCATCAAAAAAATTATTAATTATAATTAAGTGAAAATAATTGGGTGGCAATTAGATTTTATACTATGTATTTGATATTCACCCTAGCACTACTTTTTTATCTAATTGGGCCATTGATACGAGTATATTATGTATATTGATGTACTAAATGTGATTAAAGTAATGGCACATATTTCTTTACGTTTCTTTTAGTACAATATTTTATATAAAATTAGCCATATATCCCTAAATCTATATTTTATATGACATACATCCATATGAATATGTGTACACATATACATATGTATGTATATAAAGGATGTATATTTATAAATTATATTCAATTTGTATAGAGTTGTAGTATTTATTTAGTTTTTCTTAATGAGACCAGCATTCAGGGGACTTCGTGTACTTATGCTGTGCATTGTACTGGTCTAAAAATATATGTATGAATGTATGTTATGGGAAGAATAAAAGATGGAATAATGTTTGTGGATAGTTGAAAATGAAAACTTTTCCGTTAAGGTTATTTCTATAAGAGATACAAGTATTATGCAAGAATATGCCCTTGTTTTGAATTCATATTTTTATTTTATCTAAGCGACAATGTGTGATAGTAATGTGATATAGTACCAAATAATAAACGAAACGCATGTTACATTGCGATTAATTCGTTATAACACGATTATTCTTATTGACCATATGCATACCGTAAGACGTTGAACTGTGTTCTCTAAAGAAGCTGTAGCCAGTGTATAGAGAAGCATTGAACCAAAGTCCAAATCAATCAATTCATCGCTGTTCTCTCAGCTACTAGATTTGTGTCCTTCCTCTTTGTGAGTGATTTTAAGAAAGGATCTTTACGTATGTAAATGATTTCAAGATTCAACTTTTGCAGAGGAAATTAATGCAAACGTGCTAAAACACAAATTGATATTGAATCTCCATTCAAAGTTGTATTTTCCTATGAAGCAAAATTGTCGTATTTAAAGTAACAACTTATTTATTGCACCTTATAGACTGACAGAGTTAAGTCAAAAACCATAATATTCAGAATGTTGATGTTAGTGGTGAACAGTATAGGGACATGCATTATTTCGTACCTCAATTAGCTGGCATTAATCTTGTCGAAATGGCACATTGAAATATTATGAACATTGAAATGGCGGATAGAGCACATAAACTTTCGCACGACGTCATGTTAAACTTGATTTAAATCAGGCAACTTATTCGTATATGAACAGGTGTACAAAAAATACACTTTTTTATAATAACAAAAATATAAATACGTGGTGAATTTACATAAAAAAGTTCTTCCGGGACAAAAAGTTCATAATGATAGAGGGAATCTTTTAGGTGAAAGCGCTCCTTTATATACAATAGTAAACAATTTGGTTGCTGAAGATGAATCACAAAGTAGACATTTTTTCTATGTCTACTCTCTCTCCCGTCAGTTTTTTGACATATTTGCTTACTTTCAACTCATTGTTCTATTTAAATTGAAGTAGATTTCAAAAATAAACTTTTATTTTTAGCAAATCAAGTCCACCACGGTAGCCTTTTAAAACATTGTGAAGTGATTTAACTCTTTTTTTTCTTACAATATTAAAAATTTTAGCAACAAACTTTGCTGGTATCAGAGTTGGGTTTATTGCATTGAATTTATAATGCATTATCGTTTCCACTACCACTAAACCACTTAGTATTAATGCAGCAATATTGCAGCCACCACTAAATGCAGATAGAAATAGTTAACCACTAAATAAAACCATTTTAGTGGTAGTGGAAATTTATTGCATTAAAAAAAACAAATTTAGTGGTAGTGGAAATTTATTGCATTAAATAAAAAAAATTTAGTGGTAGTGGAAATTTATTGCATTAAATAAAAAAAATTTAGTGGTAGTGGAAATTTAATGCATTAAAAAAAACAAATTTAGTGGTAGTGGAAATTTATTGCATTAAATAAAAAAAATTAGTGGTAGTGGAAATTTATTGCATTAAAAAAAACAAATTTAGTGGTAGTGGAAATTTAGTGCATTAAATATAAAAATTTTAGTGGCAATGGAAATTTATTGCACTAAATATATCGATTTTAGTGGTAGTGGAAATTTAGTGCACTAATTTTGAATAATTAGTGGTAATGGAATATAACTCCATTGGCACTATAGTGGAATGGAAATTTAGTTTCACTACCTCAGTTCCACTATCGTTTTAATATACCTTCATATATGGATATAATATTATTATATGCATACATAGCTTAAGTCAATGTCAAAATAAATTGTTGTGAATGTTATTTTCTTAATTTACTGAGTCCGCCTGTATAAAGTAAATAATTGTTGTTATTGTTTTAATAAGAATTTTAGTACTTTCAAATGTAATATATTATTTAGTTCACCATAGGTAAGATTTTAATGGCGCGGACTGCTAATATTGCCAGCCGCTAATCATTCAGAAGTAGTGCACTAAATTTCCATTACCACTAAAATCGATTCATTTAGTGCACTAAATTTGCACTACCACTAAATTTGTTTTATTTAATGCACTAAATTTCCACTACCACTAAATTTATTTTATTTAATGCACTAAATTTCCATTACCACTAAATTTGTTTTTTTTAATGCAATAAATTTCCACTACCACAAATTTTTTTTTTTTAATGCAATAAATTTCCACTACCACTAAATTTTTTTTATTTAATGCAATAAATTTCCACTACCACTAAATTTGTTTTTTTTTAATGCAATAAATTTCCACTACCACTAATTTTTTTTATTCAATGCAATAAATTTCCACTACCACTAAATTTTTTTTATTTAATGCAATAAATTTCCACTACCACTAAATTTGTTTTTTTTAATGCATTAAATTTCCACTACCACTAAAATGGTTTTATTTAATGCACTAAATTTCCACTACCACTAAATATTATAGGCGATAATGCACTATTTTTTCCACTACCACTAAATTTAGTGGAAAATTAAATCTAATGCAATAAACCCAACTCTGGCTGGTATACACTTCATATCTCAAAAATAAACAAAAAAAGAAAAAGCAACTTCTTTATTAGCAAGGCTAATAGGCTACCTGCAACTCTTCTTTATCTTACACTCAAATATCTTCAAAATATTACACAGCGTTTGTGATACTTTTTTAATCTTTATGCCTTTTTGATTTTTTAAATTATTAAATTTTCTTTTTTAACTCTTTTAGGTCTCTTCTTTGTGGAGTTTAGGCAGCCTTAATTGGAATCTTTCATATTCCGGCCATCGTAATTCCTATAAACAACGTCAGAAGTCCTACAGAAAAAGGTAAATATGTATGAAAAAAAAAAAAATTCAAAAAAATTGCTGAAGGTTTATAGAGGGCTTATTTGACAAATATGCAATACTTTTTAAATAGGCCCTTTATAAACCTTTAATATTTTTTATGAATACATCAGTAAATGTTTTTTATTTTCTATTTTTTACTTAATCAGTTTTGTTGTTTTATATTATATTTCTATATACATACATATCGTCTCCTAAAATGCGAAATAACGTATCATGAAAAAATTTGAAATTGACTTTTTTTTTACAAAACAGAAGGTATTGCCTTACCGTCAAAAGAACATTATTGAGGCCAGTTGGCAAAATAAGTGCAAAATAATAACTCGATAATTATCAAAGGTTAACAAAATATTACATATGTACATATGTACTTTATAAATAAAATTTAATATATGAATTTAAGCAAAAAAAAAATGTACATATAATTTTTCAACTAAATATTTTTTAATGTTTCTTTTATACAACAATTTTGATTGATTATGGTACACTACATCATAGTATATATGTATGTATGTATTTGATTAAAATTTTATACTTCCAATATAAAAAGTTATCAATTATAAATATATGTATGTATGTATATCAATTTTGTTTCAATATTGCTAGGAGTTTACATTTTGCTTCTCTTGTAAATTTTTGTCGTTTCTCATTTTAGGTGACGATATATAAAATAATAATAAAAAAGTTTAATAATTTACTTTTAGTGTATTATTGTTTATTTTCTTTAATTAAAAGTTTTCTTTATTATGGCACTTATTTATTGCAAATTTGTTTTTTCTCTTTATTTTTTATTTTCAGTTTTCATAATTCGCAACAACAATATCAAGGCAAACGTTCTAAAACCCAATGGCATAAACCCTTAACAAATGCCATTTTCAGTTCACACTTTAAAGAGAAGAGTCGTAACGAAGAATTTCAAATTGATCAATTGGTAGCTAAGGGTGCATTTGGTGTTGTTTTTAAAGTTATCGATAAGAAACAACAACAACAGCAGCAACAACATTCTTGTCCTACATTTTATGCTTTAAAAGTTTTAAAGAAATCAAAAGTATTTATAAAAAAACAAAAACACGTTGTTTTGTATCTATTTTTATTAACCAATTTATTTCTTTGCTTGCAGATAATCTCGGAGAATAGTTTACAACAGATTAAAGACGAAGTAGATATACAAAAACTGTGTGGTCATCATCCATTTATTGTAAAACAAATTGATTTATGGCAAAATCGTTATAATCTGCATATACGTGAGTATAAATAGTTACTAAAAATTAAATCGTGTCCTTAAAAAATTATTCGAAATACTATTTTTTCTAATATTCATTGATTTTTGCAATTGCATATACAAGTTTTTTGAATATTTTACTTGTTTACTTAATTCCCACAATATACTGGCTACAACCGATTCTAAGAAAGAAAAATTATATATTTCAATATTATCTTCCTCTTAATTTGGCGTTTTTCAAAAGTTTTTGTTTACTTCTTGCAAATAATATTTTTCAAACTAGAAATTTTTCAATGATTAATTATATATTGATTTTACCATACTAGTATCAATTACTATTCAACCGTTTTAGCTACTACAAGCTAAATACGGATTAGTTCATGGCTTAGAGATTACACAAAAACAATTACACAGACATATCGTCATGCGGGAGTTTATGTGCTCTATCCGCCATTTTTATATATCTCGAGTTAATTATGCCACTTTAGTTTTTCGACAGTAAATTTTTTAAGTCTGCAATCCGTTTTCGAATATTTTGTCCAGTTTCGGAGATAAATAGCCGAAAACGGATTGCAGATTTTAAAAATTTTTTTGTCAAAAAACTAAAGTGGCATTATTAACTCGAGATACATATTTAAAATGGCGGATAGAGCACATAAACGCACTCACCGATATGTACAGACATATATCGAAACTGTTTTTAAAAGCAGCCCCCAATTATAAGTTGCTTTCGATATTCAAGCCTCGCTAGCTGTCATATAGAGATAAACGAATGTTAATTTTATTTATTACGAGCTGGCAACTTCGGCAAAATTTTCCTTTCTTGAAAGAAATAAATATGAGAAAAATGTTTCTTTTGGCGATCACCTCTTAGCCGTGTTCTGGCAAAAGGAATGACAGTAACTGATTGATAAAATATTAATAATAGATACAAATGAACGCACATAACATAGGTGCTGTCAGAATGGTTAATTATGAATGTATAAATCTATGTCTAATTTTGTAACCAACAGTATTTTGTTTTAGACTCTGGTATTAGGTATGCAAATCTATATTAAAAAGCAGATGTCAAGATATCAAGTTTGTAGAGGTATTTTTGTTAATTTTATGCAAGTCTACGGTTTTGAATGCATATGTATATAAAAGACAATAATTTAATTTGGTTTTACGCACCAATTGTTGTGCTGCAGAGCATTTTGCATTTACGAACAATTCCTGAATTAATTTATATAATGCTAAGAACATCCATCCATTATTTTTGGCTTATTTGAAGAATAAATAACATTGCAACACAACTTCGTCACAATTTTTTCTTTCATTATACATTATTTTAAATAAATTTACATGTAAAACATAAGAAAAATGCACAATAGAAATTTTGTCGAATGCTTTTAATAATACTGATCTGCTCTTTAGACTACAATTTAACATCGAATGTAATAAGTGCCTTTTTATACCTATCACTGTTTGCTGCAATGACGGTGTGGTCGTAGAGCTTATTCATCTCCAAATAAATTATTATTATTATTATTTCAGTGTTTCTGTCAGTGGCATTGGGTTGACAGAAGAATTTAAACATTAATTGTCTCCTATTTAACTTTTGCGATAGAATTATTTTTGTTTGTTTTGAAATTTCTTAAAATTAATAATTGATATATTCGAAATTGTTCTTTATGAAAGAATTTTAAAATTGTTTACCTTTGCATGTCACCTATTAAATCATATATACGACACAACTCACAATAAGTTGCATTAAGTCATGATGAAGGCATTATTGCCAAATGTAAAAAATTGTTTAGTGCTTCATTTTGCCTTCAAGTTTTCTTTGTTAATCTCAGTAGTACTAGTTTTTTAACTTACTTTACTAGAAACAAATAATTAGTAAGGAGGGAGAAGAGAAAGTAAAGTGACATTTTGATGCATGAGAATTGTTTATCTTACTAAAAATGTGTATGATAGTGTAGCCGTTGTTATTGAATTTTGCAATCAAATTTCAGAAAAAAAGTAACCAAAATTGAACAAAATTTGAAATTTTACGATGTGCGTGTACCATAACAGAACCAGAGATTGGCACCCACCGATATTTTGAAATTCATCAATGCGACGAACTGGGGAAGATGCTATAGGAACTCTAGACAAGTTGAGGACTGTATAGTAGATCTTCGGGTAGCAAAATTCAATACATTTAACTTTATCTATTTAAATTGATAAATTTTCAGCCTCATAAATTATTTTCCATGTTATATGTTACGTTACGTTATGAGTTCTCCATATTTGTCATCCGGTCAATTATCCAAAAATTTAATAGTATGATCAAAATATAGGCTCCGATAGTTATCAACTTCCGTTAAACGAAATGTTTCCGTTTTTAACGCACATTTTAATTTTATCCTCATTTATTTGTTTATTGATGATTTTTTATATTCACAATCAGCCGATTTTAACTACTAGATTTCCTTTTGTTTAATAAATTTTACTTTATTTTTCAAACTTTATAACTGGACAATTTTTACTGGATTTCACTGCAAAGGTACACAAACAAACCTTATGTTTCACTGACTAACACGAGATTTACATTACGACATATAAACCCCGAATTTTTAAATCTTCTTTAAAAGAGTACCAATCATCTCAAATCGTGCGTTTATTCTATTAGTTTTATAATCTTCTTTATTTTTTGAATTAAAAGAGAGATAGAATTACAGAGACAGATTTTTGTGCAATTCCTCTGACTTTTTTAAAAGCATCGCCAACAAACGAAGAACCCTTGCATTTGATGATGCATGAAGAAATTCTTGGAAAAAGTCATAATGTAAATCCTGGCTAATAATTAATTTTAAAGAAAAATGAAAACGAGTTTTTGTTTTTTTTTGGATTGTATTTAAAGCTATTACTCATTTTTCATTTGAAACTTAATTAAACTTCTTTTGTTTTTTATTTTGTTTTAGTTTCTGAATACGTACCCAATGGTGAACTTTTTTCTACAATACAAACATTTTCCCTAAACCTTATACGTCTTTATTTGGCCGAAATTGCCTTGGCTTTAGGTAAGTAAATTAAAGAATAATTTCTAAAATTAAAGTTTTCTTTAATAACAAATATTCTATATATATTTATTTAATAGATTTTTTACACAACGCTGGTATTATTTACCGTGATGCCAAACCAGAAAATATTTTATTAACCTCTGGCTATCATCTTAAATTGACCGACTTTGGTCTAAGCAAGTGGCTAAAATTTGGTTTAACAACGAAAACAATGTGTGGAACTTTCCAATATATGGGTACGATTTAAATTAAATTTCTTACTTACACTATCAAAACTTAGAAAAAGCTATCTATCCCTTCTGAATATATAACAAAAAGTAAAAAAGAGAGAAAGAGAGCGAAAAAAAATAGAAAGAAAAAGAAAATTATAGTCTTTAATAGTTTTAAAGTCCAGTTTTTTAATATAAACAAACAAACAAAAAGAAACAAAAATGAATGCCCGCTCACAAGTATTCGATTTGACCATGGAAGGTCGTCAAGTTGATGAAGCTATTGCTAGTATATTTCATACGGTGCTTTTCCATCGCTGCCTTGGTAAATATATGTATACCGGTGATGCCCAATACTCTATAGGCACTGTTGGTTATACTGATGTTGATTGTGATTTCATTGATTTTACCTACGTATGCTGTACTTCCGACAGTCTACAGCGCACTGTAACACGAGCCATCAAAGGTTTTAGTGAACAACTACGCTCTAACGAGAGTTGTGGTTCAGGTCAAATAAGTTTAGAGTTCTTTCAAAAGAAGAAATCTAGATGGCCTTTTGCGGCCGAATGTATACCGTGGGAAGTATGGACCATACATTTGGATTTGATAACACATGAAAACGAAGATGAACGCCAGATGTGTCGTGAAAATGTAGCCGATCTCCTGACCGAAAAAGTCATCTATATAACAGAAATAATGAATAGACACGATTATGTACCTAAAACACCCAGTCAAAGTGAATTGGATTTAATATTCGATACAACTTATCCAGATGTACAGCCATATTTATTCAAATTTAACTCCTCTACAGCAGATAGTGCGGCACCGTCTATGGGCAATGCCGTAAGGAAAATTATTAAAGAAACACTTGCATTGTGACGCGTTGTAAAACCGTTAGTTTTAACGAAAACTCCTCAATTAAAACAGCAGCAGCAGCAGCATAAAGCCGACAATGGCATGCAAATGTTGTGCTTAAGTGATAAACAAAAGTGTATTAATTTTAAACGTAATAATAATAATAATAATTTCAAGTCTCAAGTTTATTATAAGCTACTGTTCGCTACCACAGACTTCAAATATAATGTTGAAAATGATAAAGAAGCCGACAGTAAAGGCAATATGGATGGTGTTGATGATAACGATCCCGTGGAAGAAGATAATGTTTATTTATTTATGCCTTGTGTGGGCAGGAAAAAACATATGATTGTTTATTATAATCCACCACCATCAACGAAAAACATAAATTTACGTTCTGCTATTTCATACACATCGGCGGGTGATTATATTTGTAATAGTACCAGCTATTATATACAACATTTAGCCCAGAATTTTATGTATTTTTGTTTTTGCCGTTCCTATCATCATCACCATCAACAGCAGCAGCACTATAAACAACATCATCCACATCATTATATACCAAGACGATTGGGTACATTTTAAGCTTCTTTCATTTACGAGTACATATATTTATTTTTATGAATAATGTTTTAAATATTTTTTTTTATTAAAATGGTTCCGTTGTAGCCATTCAAAAAAGCAATACATTTTTACAAGCGAAACTGAAAACTTTATCTTACGATTCAGTTCTTTTCGGCTTAATATACAAATAGTTTTCTTAATATTTTATTTCACTCCATCTAAAAGCGTGATAAAACAGATTAGTTTTAATATGTATTTCCAATCCTACATACAATATGTATCTTGAAGCGTTTCTGCTGCTCTTGTAGTTATTTAAGCTCATTTCTATACATAGGATATATAAATTTATCATTTAGAAAATAAATGAAAAGACCCATCGTTTAGTTATCTAAGTACCTTTTAAAAGCAACATATTATAATTTTTATAATTTTACTTTTTTTTGTAATGCTTAAAATGCATTAAAAGGAAATAAAAATATATTTTTAATTATTAGGAGACAAAAAACTTAAAACAAAACAACACCAATTTTAAAAAAATGGACCATTCTAGTTGTATAATGTATGATGTGTAAAACCTTCTCTATATTTCTGTTTAAAATTTCTTTTTTCTTAAAAAATATTTTTTTTTTTCTAATTATACTTTTTTTTGAAAATTAAAAAGTATAAACTGCCACATTATCTACATAATGATTCTTTTTACGTGCTTCTTTTATTTTGTATTTGGCTTGTTTTGAAAAATATATTTTGCTTTAAAAATATCGTCCATATGAAATAAATCCAAACGTCTATCAGCAAAATCATGCTGTATTTGGTAATACTCAACATAAATTTTGTTTATATAAAAATGATTCGATAAAATTCTTGCCATTTCAATGGCCATCTTAATTTTATTAAATGTGCGTATTCAGGACGCGTATACTCGAAAAAATTAAAATCTACATACATATGTATGTACGTAGGTTTTTTGTATTACTTTGATTTTTAGAATCGAAAACCTAAATTTAGGTACATATTTTAAAGAAATATATTTTTTTAAACTTAATGAACTGTTTTTTGATAACTTAAAAAAATTGTATGTATTCCTTTTTGCTATCTACTTATTTATTAAAGATGATTGGTTTTAGACGTAAAAAATTGTAGGAGAGAGATTTTCATATAGAATTTTAATCGTGTGACAATAATCATCTTCTGTCAACAGGCAGTATAAATAAATATATGTATATGTACATACACATGTATGTAGGCATGCATAATAACTACTTTCAATACGAAAATAATTTCATTGAATTTTGTATTACTTTCATGTAATGTACACATTAAACAACGATTAAAATTAAAATTATGAAAATATATTAAAAGCATTTTCTTTTCGTTGAACAAAAATAAAAAAGTTTTATGCCCATATTCATAAAAACTTTTTTAGGTTTATTGATGACTTATTTGACAAATTTCTATGCAATACTTGTCAAATAAACCCTCAATAAACCTAATATAGTTTTTATGAATACGGGCATTAATATTTTTTTGTATTTTCGAATAACAATATATGAAACAACTTGTCTTATTTTCTTAAAAAAGTCATAAAGAACAATTTAAAATTTATGCCCGTATTCATAAAAACTATTTAAGGTTTATTGAGGACTTATTTGACAAATTTCTATGCAATACTTGCCAAATAAACCCTCAATAAACCTAAAATAGTTTTTATGAATACGGGCATTAATATATACATTCATATATAAAATATTTTCGAAATTATTTATTATTTTCGAAATTTTAAAATTATATAAAAAAACACTTATTTCGAATATGTATTAAATAATAAAAAAATAGTACAGAATTCAAAACTTTTAAAATATAAACAAAAATGATTCAATTAATATATATTTTGTTTTCTCCATACTTTTACAATTTCAAAACAATTCGTTAACAACTAGTGTGCCATGCTGTAGAGTAAAATTTCGTAATTAATTAAAATGATAAAATTTTGATTATTTAATAGAAGACTTTTTCTGCCTAATACAAATATCTGTTCATTAGAACGTTGTTAAATTCTTTTTATATTTTTAGAATAAAGGCAACAAAAAAACCTACAAGCTCTGAAAAAATAATAATTTGTTGTGGTGTCTGGTTTCTCTCTAAAATTAATTTTATAATTTTTTTATAGCATTAGATGGATTCTTTTATATTAAAACTTCATGAAGTCTTCCAATGTGTTTTTTTTTATTTTTTTTTTTTTTAAACAGAAATTCGATATCCTGATCAGATTTATGATCTGAAAACACTCATATATAAACTTTTTTAGAAATATTTTTATTATAAATTTCAAGCTCTGAAAAAATAATAATTTGTGGTGGTGTCTGGCTTCGTTTTAAAAATTTTATAATAAAGGCTATAGCATTAGATGGAGTCTTTTATATTAAAACTTCATGAGGTCTTCCAATGTGGTCTTTTTTAAGCAGTGATTCGATATCCTGATCAAATTTATGATCTGTAAACACTCATATATAAACTTTTTTAGAAATCTTTTTATTACGAATTTCTATACAAAGGCTGGGTTTTAACATAAAAGAATAGTTTTAAAACCATTTAATTTTTTTAATAAATCTAAAGACAATCTTTAGGCTTTAAAACTAATACTTGTTAAACTTTACACTAAAGTTATACGGTCGGTCAAATTAGGCATATTAATGCATATATATCACGAAAAAAATAGAAACGGAACCACTATTAACATTGCAACTCGAAATACGAACAATCCGATATGATTTCATTCGAAATTAAAATTGTTTGTATTTCAAAAATTATATAAAACGTATATATTTTGGTTGTTTTACAATTTAAATATATAGGAAAGTAGTAGTGGCAATGATAATTAAATTGTTCGATATTAAGTTGCTCCTTTTAGTAGATAGCTTCATCACAAAATATCGAAAGATCTTAAACTAAGTTTTTTAATACATCACATTAACCAGTGTAGTAGGTTAAATAATTTCTTCTAGAGCTCTAAGAATTTTAATTTCTTTTGAACAGTGTTCGAAAGTAAATTGAGCATTATTTTATATACTGTTCACGAATCCAAAAACGACGATACTTTTTTCTAGGGTTTGTGAATTTCCACACAACTAAAACAAAATTAATGCTATAAATTTTGATAGCTTCAACAAACAACAAACGACTAGACATCTTATTGACTTAACGCAACTTGTAAAGAATTTTCCTTGCTTAGTTTCAAAGCCGATACGAGCATGTTCTAAAAACTACTTTTTGTGAAAATGTTTTCAAATCACGATTAAGATGCACAAATTCGTATGAAATTTCATGATTTGAAATCGGTCAGCCAAATGCTTGATGACATCAACTCACTTGCCTTTGTGAACATTATTTTGTTGTCAATTAGGCAAAAAAGGGTAACAAACATATAACACGATTAGGTTTTTTTATTTTTTAGTTTTTTTTTTATGAAAAAAAAAAAATGAGAATTCCAATTCAAAAATTTCTTTTATTTCATTTATATTGTGTAGCATTTGACTTGCAATTAATTATTAAAAAAAAAAAATAAATTATACAATTTGTTGTAAAAAATTAATCGGCTATATTCTGTAAAACGAATTCGAGTGAAATTGAAATTGAATGAAATTTCAAACTGCTGTAATTTTAAAATGTAAATTATTTTTTACTCATTCGCTTAAACATCAATCATGTATTTTCTTTGAATATCAAAACTCTAAAATAATTCCCGCAATTAAGTTTTAATTTTATTCGTATTCCTTTTTCGCAACCTACCCGAATATATTCTAAAATATTAACCGTAGACTGGTAAATTTTCGAAATATCAATTTAAGATTTTAATGCAAATAGCAGCAATGAATCTGGCAAAACTATAAACAAAACAATAAAGCTTGAAGTTTGTGGTTTTTAGCAGAATGAAGCTCACTTCGAAAAACTAAAAAGGTTGGGATTTTATAACACGAAAAATTCACTTGCGTGATTTCAAAACCGGTCGTAATAAATTTAAATAAATTCAGGTGATTTTCAGAGCATGCCCGACAATGTAGATTCAGTACAGTAGTATCTTCGTTGTGCAAAAAATTACAAAAAAAATATGAAAATGTATTTTTCTTGTACAGAACACTAAAATACACTGGTTTTTTTTAATATATTTTGTGCTTTTACAATAAAATTTTTTATAATACCTACTTATACGTACATATGTATGTATGTCATGCACAGTTTATTTCATTATTATCGATCTAGTTTTTTAATAATTTCATTTAATTTACTTAATTTCCAAAAAAAGTAAAAAAAACTGATCAAATTAATTTTAATGCATATTTTATATATTTTTTGTATTCTGTACTATATTTTTTCGAAAAGAAAATGCCCTAAAAAAACGAAACAAAACACAAGAACATGTTTTAGTAAAACCAAATCTTAATAAATTTAAGAGATCAATTATGTATATCAATCAAACTTTGGTGGAGCTATCAGTTGCCAAAATTAGTATTACTTACACACGGCATATATTATTGTTATATATTTTCGGCAACTAGAAAGTTTTAATTGCCAGCTGGCAAGCCAACTGCAGTTCGGTTGTTATCCGTAGTCGACCCATAAACCTATACAATGCTTTTGAAATAAATGGCTAAGTTAGCAAAACTAAAATATTAATTATACAAATAACTACAAATTAACTTAATTGTGTGTAAAAGAAATAAATGGTATTTGATTGTAATTTTAAGAAAAAAAGAAAAAGAGATCGTAAGAAAAATGAATTTTGTTTTTAATAAATAATTATTTTTTAATTAGACTATAAGTAGGTGATTTATATTTCAATTTTTATTTGCTTAAATAATCCATTTTATACCAGAAATAAAATAGTGGTTGTACTTTTTTCATGAAACATTTGCCAAATGTGAAGAGAGTACGAACTTTAAGTATCAATATACTTTGTATAGCTATTTTTTAAAATTATTTACTGTTTATTGTTTCTTTAAAGTCTCAAATAAACTTGAAATTATAAGTAGAAATGTATTAAAAAAACATAAATAAATACATAGCTGTACATTATTAATTTTAAAACAAAATATTAGAATTTTGTTCCATTAAGAAAGTATAAAATTATTTTTCCAGATATTCCCTTATGTGTTCCATAATTTAAAACTCAAATTGCATATTATACAAATTCGAAATTTTACAATTTTTATCAATTACAATTGATATGAATTAACAGAAACCGATGTCAAATGTAATTTGAATGAAAATTACATTTTTGGTTTATTTATTGGCTGCCGTATTCATAAAAAAACACAGACTTTCATACATTTATTATGGGCTTATCTGATAAATTTCTTTTCTATGTAATACAAAATACTGTTGGAATGCTTTTTATGAATACGGCAGTATGTATTTGAAATGCTTAAATTCATAAAAATTATAAAAAAAAACGAAACAAATTTCTTTTGTTAAGTTATACAAAATAGTAATAAATTTTCTTAATTTTTAAATTCTTAAAAAAACACTTTTAAACGAGAAAAACAAAACTGAAAACTTAGTGTTTTAATTTAGCTTTTAAAATATGTAACTATTATTATTATTTTTTTGTTTAATTTTGTAATTATATTTTAAGAAAGTGATTTAAATTTAATAAAATGTTTAAAAGTTAGCATGTGAAAATATGTGTGAAATATGTAAATTAAAATAAAGGTTTAAACAAATTTCTGTTTTTATAATTTGTGCTTTTTTTATTAAGAAAACTATAAACATCATCTCCTCTGTGTAATAGCAGATATTTCATAATATATTTAAGTTTTTAAATAAATACATACAAGCATACATATTTATATAAATAAACAAAATAAACAAAATAAGAAATAAATATATATATAAAAATAAAATTTCAATGTGATTTGCTTAAACGTTTTTAAATAGGTTATACATATTAATAAAGAAGAGGAAATCAAATATTCTTTATAAACAAAATAAACAACAAATGTTTGTTTAAAATTATTTTATTATAAACACACCAAACAAACAAACAAACAGGCAAACAATAATAAATATTAAAATTTATAACTTTAACAACCACACTCTCTTTAATCTAATAATTTTAAGTATAAATATAATTTAAATCTTAAAAAATTAGTAGTAAAACTTAAATTTTAATTTTAACTGTAGCATTAAACAAAAAATGCAAATGCTGTGTAAATATTTAAACTTTATTATTAATTATTATTATTATTATTATTATTATTATTAAAAATAAAAAAAAAATCAATGTATAAATTATGATTAAAAAAAAGAAAAACAAATTTAAAGTAATTAAAGAAAAAACATTTAAAATCAAAACTTATATTGAAAATTAAAAACAAATTGTGTTTTATTTCTTATATTTAAAGATATTTATTTGTTTGTTTTCATTTTATTTAATTTTTATGTTTATGTTATTAAGTTTTATTTTAAAACGGGTAAGTAAAAAGATTTTATTTTTCTGTTATTTTTTTCCAGCTCCCGAAATTTTAAGAGGTGAGCCCTATACACATGCGATTGATTGGTGGTCATTAGGCATAATTGCTTGTCAAATGTTTGTTAAAAAGGTGAGTTTATTTTTAAAAGGTTTCTCTCTTTTTTTTTAATATCAAAAGAATATCAAATTATCTGAAAAAATTTCATTACTTTTGATGCGTTTTATAAAAAAAAATAAAAATTTATGCGGTCTCTATTGGTAGCATAAAAAAATATTTTTTTATTTAAGTTGTAAAAACTATTTTTAATAGCGTTTTGTGTAATTTTTTTTATACGATTGATTTTATGCAGTCCCTATCTACTGCATAGAAACAGGTTTCTCTGTACTCTCAACCAAAAAAATATATGTAATTGATATATCAAATAATTTTTCACAGTATAAAAAAAATGTAACGGTTATAAATGTTCATAAAAAAATCATTTCTGCGGTTAAAAAAAGCAAAATTTCAATATTATTGGTCAAAAGAGAATTTTATTTTTCCGTAAAGAATAATACTCGTTTTGGGGTTTCTATTTTTTCGTAAAAAAATAACAGTTATTTTAGGATTCTTACAGGATTAAATATAAAATACCGTGTAAAAATAATATCTTTTATCGGTTACTTCAATTTCAATAAAAAAATAAATAAATAAAAATGTTAAAATGCCGTAAAACTATCAAACGTCTTAATTAGATCGGAACTAAATTCTATTAAAAGTATAGAAAAGATTATTTTTGCAATAATTTCTTAATTAAAAAATGATAACCGTAAAGGAATTGTACACCAGGATTATTTGCAAACTTCTGACCGCGTTAGAGTTAGTTCATGTTTTAAGAAACACTGTTATAGGAGGCTGGCCTTTATTATTATTTTTTTTATTTTAATTCTCCATTTTAATAGCAACGATTATTTTTTTCTCCTTGTCAAATCGAATTTATGACTGTTTACTTTAATTGCCATTATTTAACCGGCCTTGATTTAAATATTTTGTATATCGTGAGTCAAAACGCAAAAGGCGTAACTAACAAAATAATAACAAGTACAGAAGAAGAAGCAAAACACTTTTCAAAAAGCACTATTTTTGCATAGAAAATCAGTCCTAAAATTTTCGTTAAATAAACCGTCGTTTTTGATTGCAGAATTATAAAATTTTGTCACATTCGTAACAACTTAAAACTCGATTTTTAATTTTTTATTAGTTTCGCCCTTTTTGCATTTTAGCTAACGATATGTCACTTGAGTTTATTCATTATAATTCTGACATTTTAATTTATTTTATGGAATGTGCAGAAATATCGTGATGCAAAAATCTGGAAAATTTTGCAAAGTAATCACGTGAAAAAAATTTATTTATATTAAAAATAAAATAATTAAAATAAGTATATGTCGCCTGAAATCAACTACATACAGTAGCATATCGAAAAAATGAACTCAAGTGAAAGTTAATCTCTCGGATTCTTTTATGTGTCACCCAAAAATCAATTACTGAAAACTGATTGAATTTTATTTACCTTTTTTAATACTCTTGGCCATTACCATCCTGTTTCAGTGTTATGGCTTAGCTTCTCATAGTACACATGTTGCGTGTGTTAATTTTTATGCATGAGTACCAAGACCTACAGTTTAAAGTCTACTCCGAACGACAGACTTGGAAAGCTTGTTCATGGCATTCAGTTAATCTCAGAGGTTTTGCCAGAAGACTATTAAGAGGTAGCCAGCCGAAAGAAATATTTTTTTATTTTTTTCAAGATGCTTTGAAATACCAAGAACATTTCTTCAACCAAAAAAATCGCAAGCAAACCTTTAAGTTGGTTTTATCGTATAATGAGTGATTCTTTTATCTAATTAAAATTTTTGTAGTAATTAAAAAATTTAAATTCCTTACTTATGTGTGGTCAACAATGTGCGTCTGGTTGCGCATACATACGACGAGTATACCTACATATATACTGGAAATCTCTTTGTAGGTCTGTTTCTTTGTAGGTCAATCACGCCTAAGAGACTAAACCGATTTTGTTGAAATTTGGAATATAGATTGCGTACCGAAAGTGCAATAGGGTATGCTTTTTCTTCAAATTGGACCTGAGCGTGGTACCTCCCGTTCAAACTAAATAAGGATTTTTGTATATCTTGAAAACAGAAGTTACTAAATTGGGTCTGAATGACTTCATGGCCAAAGCGAATCATTCATCAGAAAGTGGACGGAATTGGACAAGTGGGCGTGGTACCTCCAAGGCAAGCTAGATACTGATGTTTGTATATTTTGAGAAGGTTAAAACTGTATTTTTCGAAATTGGTCTTCTTTCTAAGTGTTTCAATAAATGAAATTAAAATTATTTTAAGAAGGCAAATATCATTTCACTGTTTGTTCAAGAGACAGGTATAGAATCCCGAGCAACGTCGAATAAAACTAGTTCTTTATAAAATTTATATTAAACCAGTTTTAATTTAGACTTTTTTTAATCTAAGTAGTCGCTCTAAGTAGTCGCTCATAAGTTACAACCACTTTCTTGCTAGGGTAGTTTTAATTTTGGAGAATTTTTAATTTTCAGTTCATCACAGCTAATATAAGAAAAATATTTTACAATTGCAAATATTTTACCATTTCAAAACTTGAACACAAGTTTCTAAACTATTTTAAATTCTTAATACTACTACTATAACTACTACATAATTGTTAATCATATAATCAGTATTATCTGTTTGCTTCTTTGGGTTTACTCAATTAGTGCTAAGAATATCGTTGCGGAGTGTCAAAAGATTCGCAATGTATTTTGTAGAAAACACTGCACTAGTTCTACACCAAATTATTAAATTATATACTCTCTCAATGGCTAAAGTATTAGAAATAACTCGTGTGACTTCAAAAATATCTTTGTGGACGGAGTCTGAATTTTCATCATCTTTCTTTGCTCTTGTCCCATTAAGTATTTAAACATGTCCTCATTCCATTTTCGATTTCATCTGCCCTAATGGATTAGTTTGAGTTTATTTTTTTAAAAACAGCAAAAAACAGCAAAAAAAAACTCTGAAATAAGAACTAACGGTAATACAGTCGAAACTCTCTGTAACGAACTCCTGTATAACGAAGTTTTCTTTATTGCGAAGCAATTATAAGAACACTGTGTTTTGGGTCTACTTTGAGTGTATTATAACCTCCATATAACGAATTTCCATATAGCGAATATTTCCTTATAACGAAGCATTTTTGCGACCGTAACTTCAAGCGTTTTCAATCTCCATATAACGAATTAGGTAAAACCGAACGCACTCACACAAAACAGAAATCGATGTCGCTTTGTGTTATTGGTGTTGTTATTGTGGCTCTATGTGTACTTTGTTGCTTTCACAACGCACAAGCAGAGTCTGATGCTTTGAATCGTTTATTTACCATAAAATTAAAAGTGGAGTAACCACCGAACTATGCAAGTGACAACTGGAATCATTACCATCTCTCACATTTTTTGCAGTCGCTATCCGTTTGCCATTGCATTGAAGAAGAAAAGTGGAAAAATGTACTTCAAACCAAAATAACTGACTACTAAAAAATGTTAAAAGGAACAATATTGTTTTTCTTTTCCATATAGCGAATTTTCTTTATAGCGAAGTAAATATCCAGTCCCTTGGAATTCGTTATAGAGAGTTTCGACTGTATATCAAATATGTTGGTTCTATGGTAATTTCCGAAGGATTCGAATTTCAGCGAGTTTTAATTTACAAGCGTCTACTGTAAATCTAATTTCCTTATAAATTTTCAATTTAAAATAAAACAAATTTTTTTTTTATATTTTTATTTATTTTTTATTTATTTATTTATTTTTAATTTTTATTCATCTTCATCAGTCTATGTAAAAAAAAAATCATCATCATACAAAAAATTATTTATTTGAATCCTCAAAAATGTACAAACTTTTCATTAAACGTTAACCGTTTGGACCACCATTTGTTTGGATGAAACAAACAAAAACGTGTTTACGACAATGAAAATATGTCGTTGATATATACTCCTATGGCAACGATCTTTCTTTATCTCAGAAAAAACAAAAAAATAAAGAACGAAAATTTTTGTACATTTGAGAAGTCGTTAAAATTATAAATTTGAAAAAAAGTGTTTTTTTGTTTTTAATAAAATTAAACGAATTATAAAAGCTTTAGGAGGGAGTAGTGGTAGGGTTAGGGTATGGGTGTTGATGTTACAAAACAAATTCAATTGCATATATGCCAGCAGAGAGTTTAAGAGTTTTACACAAAAATAAAAATTACAAAAATAATAGTAAAATAATTAATTAAACATTAAACGTAAAGAATTACAATTACAAATTATTTATAGTGGAGTAGTACACGCTTACAATAAAATATATAATTTCTTTTTGTTTGTTGTTTATATTAAAAATTAAAATTATTAAGAATTACGAGTACAAAAAATAATACAGTTTGGGTTTACAATTATTAAGAGGGTAGGGTGGGGGGGGGACAGGGGAAGGATGGTAAAAATACATAAAATTAAAATAATATCATTATATATTTTTATCTTTTTTTTTAATTATAAATTAAAATTATTTTATGCTTTTAAATATATAAAAAAATTAATAATTATTGTTTTCCCTTTTTTTCTAATTTATTTATAAGTATATTGCTTGTGTGATATTCTTGTTTTTTATTTTATTTTTAAAATTATGCCATCATTATGGGTTTGTCCTCTTGTATTTTGTTCAGTGTATTTTTTTTATTATTTTTCTTTAAGTGTAAGTGTTGTTTCTCTCTCTTTATAAATTATCACTGTATGTACTATTATTCTATGCATGTGTTGACAGGTGTAGTTTTTTCAATTGTGTATTCTCTTTCTATTCTCTACTTGTATTTGTTTTTTTTTTCTGTATTCCTGGCGTTCCGTAATTTTAACTTCTCTTCTCCTGTTAACATCGGGGTTTTTTTTAAATATTTTTTTTTAAATTTCTTATAATTTTACAACTAATAATAACTAACTAAAGTATTTAAACTTAAGAGTGTTTTTGTTGTTGTTGCTGTTGGTTTTATTTTGAGCATTTCCTTTTCCTCTCTCCACGCTGTATTTCCAACCCGGTTGGGAAAGAGAGGTAAAACATGTAAACATGATTTATTATAATTAAAGGTTAAAGGAAAGTTTATATTTGGGGATTGAGGGGAAAAAGTAAGTGTTTACTTGTTAGTAATTCAGATTGAGGAGGTTAAGTGTTTTAAAATAGGGATCTTAAGATTTCTAATTTGATTTGTTTTCCTCTTTAGATTCCTCAGATTCTTTTGATTCTTCAGATTCCTTGGATTCTTCATTTTTTTTGCTTTCATTGGATTTTTCCTCTTCAGTGGCGGCTGAATTTTCTTCGGCTTTCTTTTCTTCGGGTTTCTTTGCTTCTTCTTCTGCAGGTTTAGCGGCCTTAGCTTCGGGAGCAAGAGCATCAGCGGCAGCAGCAGCAGCAGCTGGGGCTTCAGCTTCGGCGGCGGGTTTTACAGCTTCAGCTGCAGCATCATCGATTTTTTTGGCTTCAGCTGATTTCTGGGCTTCTTTTAATTCTTTGGGTTTCTCTTCAGAGGCCAAAGCCAAGGGTTCCTCAATTTTTTCAGGAGCCTCAGTGGGTTGAGCTTCAGCAGCGGCTGCAGGGGCAGCTTCTTCTTTCTTTTCTTCGGCAGCTTTAGGTTCTTCGGCATTCAAGCTTTTAACTTCGGGTGCAGCAACACTTTCGGCGGGAGCTTCAGCAGGCACAGCGGCAGCAACAACTTCGGATTTCTCTTCTTCCTTCTCAACGTTGGTACGTTCTTGGCGAGCAGGCAATTCTTCTTTCTTTTCCTCAGCAGCAGGCGATTCTTCGCTCTTGATTTCAGGTTTAGCTTCTACAGACAATTCTTCTTTCTTTTGTTCAGCTAGAGCTGGTTTACCTTCCAATTCCTTAACAGCGGGTTTGGCTTCTTCAACCACCTGTTTTTGTTCTTCGTTTAAAGAATCGGCTTGTGGAGCAATAACAGCAGGTAAAGCTTTTGCTTCTTCTACATTTTCTTCGCTACGTGTTTGCTTCTCAGCTGGCAATTCAGGTTTCTTTTCTTCTTCGGCTTTCTTTTCCTCTTTAATATCGTCTTTCTTGGCTTCGGGCAACGCCTGAGGCAATTCGGAGTCGGGTATACTGGCGGGCAATTCAGCTATTTTACTTTCTTCAGCTGGTTTAGCCTGCTCCTCTTTTTGCTCTCCTTCAACTTTTCGTAGTTCAGGTTTGACAACATCGACTAATTTATCATCATCTTTTTGTACAGCTTCAGGTTTAACTTCGGCCCCAGATTGGGCTACAGGTGAGACTTCCTCATCGGGTACGGGTAAAGCGAAGGCGCTTACCAAAAGGGCGGATAATATGACTAATTGGAATTTCATGCTATAAAGAAAAGAGAAAATAAAAACGAGAAATAAGTAAAAAAAAATAAAATATCAAAATTGCTAAGAATATACACTGAAAACGAGTAAAATTGAAATCAAATGAATTTTCCAATTTGCCATAATTTTGAAATGTGGAAAGGTTGTGATATTTTTGTTTTATTCATTCACTTAGTGACCACTAATTAGCATAAGGTTTTTGATTATTAAAACTTAACAAAAATTGACGCAGTTAAGTTATATTTTTTATCTTAACAAAAAAACACTCGGTTTCGTTTTGAAGAACGTACATGCCTTCTGCTTAAATTTGACAAATATAAGAACCCTTTTTTTAAACTGTATATGTTTAATGAAGTTTACTTGACTTAGACATGACATTAAGAGGAAAACCAATAGGTTTGTGGTATACAAGTCCTATCTTGCAGAAAGCAACAGAGCAATCTCAAAAAGATTAAAATTGCATGTTTAAGTCGGATTAATTGATTTGATAAACAACACGGAACAGAATTTACTACTCCACATGCCACACAGATTATGGCTCGATTATGACATAAAAATCGACCCATAAGAATATTTGTCACAAATTTAAACTTCTCATTAAACATAATTTAAATCTGTGGAACAGAACTGAATTTGATATCAACGAGCTATTTTGTGATTATGTAGGTGGTAGATAGGAGGACGTGTATTAGATAGCGACAACACAAACACCTAAAAGTCATCTTTTAAAACATTCCCATATTTGTTTACTACTGTCAAATAAAATTGTTGGGGTATAAAATTGAAAGGGGGATTATCTTATGCTTTTAAAGAAAATGTGTCTTTAATTCATAGAATTGAAAAAGAAAAAGTTTATATTGATTAATTTAATTTTCCAGTTCAGATTCCCACCCCAATTTGAATTTTTCAGTTTCTTTTGTTTTGCTTTACAACTGTTGCTTTCATGCATGAATGTTTGTTTGTTGAACTTAAACTTGTTTAAATGACATGATTTCTCAACAACAAATCTGCCACAAAGTTCTAGAATAGAATCATGGTATATTGTATGCACAATAAAAATAATAATAAAATGTAAAAAAAAAATCTTTATTTTCACTTCCGTCATAAACAATAAAAATTTTATAAAAAAAAAATCGTTTAACACCGCGCGCCAAATGACCAAAATGGTTAGTCGTCAGTCAGTCAGTCAATTTACACAATTTTTAATCAAATTAACAACGACAACAGCATCAAACAAATAATGGAAATGAAAATAGTGACAGTAGTGTGATAATGATGATGCTCGCACTAAGCTGGTGGGATGGTGGCCCCCTTTAGGCGAATAATGATTAAATTAAAAGAAAAAAAAAAATTTAATATTTAAAGCTGTAGAGAACAAGCCCACTTGTGGAAAAAAGCAAAAAAAAAAGAAACAATTATGGCGCAATTTTTAATTTTATCTTTTAAAATGCAATATGCGAGTAAAACAAAAAAAAAAAAAAAAAAAAAAAGAATCACAAAATAAAAGTCCAACGTCATAAAATGATTATTATGCCATACAAAGAATATTTTTTTTTCTTCTTATTTCTGTAAATGTTAAGTCATTTAGTTTTTAGGCCCCTTATTTAGTCCGTCCGTCCGTTTGTTAGATTTGCAGTTTAATGTTTTCTGCACGTACTTGTATATCTTCGATGACCTCTAGAAGTCGCTTTTACACAAAGTCATTTAATTATTTAATCTTGTTTTATAATAATGATGATGATAATGATGATTAGCATCATGATTAACAACGATTATCAAGAGATGAGCTGCTGTAAAAACCACAAATATTTTCATTTGAGAACATCCATGGCAAGAATGCCATTAGAAAAAAAAATCTGCCAAATGGTTTTGTAATTTTTCGTTAACCTCATAAATTTAAATTTTATTTTATGCATAAATATTTTTTTGTTTAAATGTATTTTTGACTGTCTTGTCTGTCTCAGATATTGATTACATAATTTATTTACTTGCAAATTATTCTTTTTTTTACCTTTTTTTAAGCAAAAAATTTTTTTGTGGCTTTAAAAAAGTCTTCTTTTGAACATTTGAGCCCATAAAGAAGGTTGGTTTTATATAAAAAAAAAAGATTTTTAAATTCTATCGCTTTAATTAATGAACTTTTTTTTAAATAACAAAAGATATCAGAACTTGCCTAAGATTAAATAAAAGACACAATTAATTATACAATATTATGCAATTACATACATATATCGTTAGCTAAAACGCAAATATGCATAACTAACATAGGTATAATTGTAAAAAATATTTCAACAAGCAATGCTTTCAACAAAGAAAATCAATCCAAATTTTCGTAGTTTTTAAACGTTTCCTAATAAATAACCAAAAACTCAACTTTGACATTTTTCACATTTTTTAATGCAATTTTTGGGAAATTAACTTTTTATAGATTTCAACAGGTTTTATTTACAATAGCATAAACACTAGCGGATTTAAAAGCAATAATACAAAAAGAAATCACAATAACACAATCTAGGTGTACTACTTCCTAATAGCAAAATATTTACATAGCGAAGACCCTCACCACAATCAACATCCTACGGCAGATGGGGCAATTGCGGTTTATCATTCAAGGGTAAAAGTATAAACACTGGCCTTTGAGTGTTCACATTGACAGCAACTTGGCTCATTCCTAAGGCGCTTAATAGAACTTTCAGTACAATGCACAGCATGAGTAGAGGTTTATTTCCCTGAGTACTGGTCTCAATAAAAAAAAAAAAAAATTAAGAAAACAGATTGGGTAGCCCCAATAAGTTTACCGTAAATGAAAAAAAAAAATATTTTTAGAATTGTAACGAATGCAGCCAGAAAATAATTTGAAACATCCAACTAAATTAGTATTCATGGTGCTCCAGTGATCTAGTGGGTAGTGTGTTAGACTAGTAGTGCGGGCTTATGATCTTTGTCACTCTGCTCCTTATAATTAATTAGAACCCGAACTTAATATTTTTTTGTAATTGAATAAATAAATTTATATTCAACCATAAACTGTCCGAAAGTTTAAAAGTAAGTTAAAAGCCAACAATTTTCACTCTACAAAATAGACGACTTTGAATACTGCAAAAAAGTAATTTTTAGTTAAATTTATTTAAATTTTAAATATTCGAATACGATGGAAAATAAAAAGTATGAAGAAAACCAAAAGCAGTTTTAGCAACTAAAAGCCGTGATACAAAAAGCGATCACGATTTCTAAACGATTTCTGTCCCAATTTTAAAAATCGCATCAAATGCAGAGTTGCTTTTTGTTAACATTTTAAAAATACAACCCTGATCGCATGGAGTAAGAAATGTTTAAAAAATATATGCTACACAAATGCATTTTTAATGCACACTATCATACCTTTTAAACACACACATTTTTCACGGCCGAAAGCGCATTAAATTGAACATTTTTAATAGAAATCTAGAATCTTTTCTTCCACATTGCTGTGAATTTTGGAGTGCTGCTTGCAGTGGTATACAGAAAATCAAAATATTTGCAAATCAAAACCGAATTTCATTCCAAACACCCGACTAAGAAAACTTTGAAAATGATTTTACTATAATTTAATAAATAATTTTATGATAATGGTATAGACTGGGAACCACAAAGATGTCATAGAAGTGAACTTCTGCTTCAAATATGAAAAGAATGACCGATTCGAAAACTTTGTACCAAATTAAGGGGAGTGCGGAGTGTGTAAGAGTGCGGAGTGCGTAACCTGGTTTGATACGAAAATTAATATTTATCTTGGATTCTACAGCACACTGTTATTGTATAGGAATGACATTTATTTAATGCCCTCAAATAACTTTATTCTCCTCCCTAGTCACTAGGTTTTAATCCAATTGAATAATTGTAGGTAAAATTGAACAGAAGGGTCCGAAAAAGTAAAATATCCAGCAAATATGTATGATAAGATCAGGGAGCAAATTACGGCATTCAATATCGAACGTAATTTCTATGTAAATTGTTTGAAAATTATATGAAATTTCGTCCGATATCGAATGCCGTAATTTGCCCCCAGTTTTTACCAATCAAGAATATAGTTTAATCAATGTCTCGATGTATTCAAGCGGTATGAGATGTAAAAGTGCTTGAAAAAAATTGTAGATTTACGGTTTATTCATAAACGATTTCAAAAGATATTTTAAGATTAACATACGAGCACATATACCTATTTATTATTTATTGCGTTACTTAAGAAAGAAAAAACACATTTGTTTAACAAATACTTGTATAGTTAGTTTTTTAAACCACAGAACACTGTTTTTGTTACAGAAAGTATAGATTATTTATGCTGTCTGTAAACTTTATTGGTGTACTGTATTTTATCTTCATAATTTTTTATTTCTTTTTTCATTCTGTAAAATGATAAAAAACTTATTTAATTTGCTCTCAAAATGTTTTTGTAAATTGTTTCTCTCAGGTACAGTAAGATCTCGATTATCTGTCATAGTTGGACCGGCACTATTTTGGATAATTAATTTTTCCCGTTAATAGGACATCATATGGTTATATCAGCTCAATCCGCAATAAAAATTCCCTAGGAGATTTTTCACTCCCTCCATTTTTCTTATATAAATTCAACTCCCGGGGATATTTTATTTAGAATTAGGCTGTATGTATATAGGAATTCTCGTAGTATTTTTAAATAGTAACGATCATAGGCGAAAAACAAAAAAGTTTGGATTTGAAGTTTTTGCCTGACTTCATAAATGCCGTTAAGACATATTTTTGGCAATGACGCAAGTTCATTAATGCATGGAAATACTTTTCAATACGCAACATCTGCTAAATTTGTGATGCTTTATTATTTGTATTTGTAATGCTTTACTATTTTGTGTGTGTTCATTATAGTTATGGCAGGCAGTTTTTTATTTTGTAAAATTTTTTCTTTTAATGCATAGTTTCGGTAGTTTTACAAAAGTTCACAGTTTTAGAAATATTAAAAAATTGTTTTAATAAACAAAACTTTTGTATGTTCCTAAATATACTGA
This sequence comes from Metopia argyrocephala, assembly GCA_963576795.1. Taxonomy (NCBI): domain Eukaryota; kingdom Metazoa; phylum Arthropoda; class Insecta; order Diptera; family Sarcophagidae; genus Metopia; species Metopia argyrocephala. The sequence continues at coordinate 15,600,466 of OY756208.1, read as the reverse complement.
AACATTTCAGTACATTTGCATTATTTAACAAGTAAGTGCTGCCATAAAATTTTGCTTCGCTTTATAAACGAATATCTGTGCAGTATTGCATTGCAAACTGCATTTATGAAGTCAGCTTTTATTTTCACATATACATTTTAATTTAAAGCGTATTTTAATTTTTATTTTGCGGACGTAATTATTTATGAAAGCCAAACTGCTCGCAAACACTTCAAGAAAAGATCTGTTTCATCTACGCCGTGTATGTTTTCACATGAATTTCTTAAAACTTTTACATAAATATTGTGGCAATTAGTTGCGTTTAGCTGTAAATTTTTCTACTTAACCACTAAGTCTGTTAATCGCATGTCGCTTATTAATCACAGCTTAATGTAATTACACATCGAGGTTTCACTGTACTTCATAAATAATGTATGATTATCTTTTAATTATAGAATTCTTTTCTCCAAACATTGAATGAAATATTTCTATTTTAATGTGTTATAAATTCTTATTTATCTATCACGACGTTATTCCCATAACGTAAATTTCACAAATTTAGGAAAACACGTTTTAATTGTTGCTGCTCAATTGTTGGCATGTTGAGAGAAGCTTTTCCCTAGAAAAGCTTTGCAATACAACTAATTGGAAAAAAAAACTATTACAACAATTATAGAAAGAGTATTGCGTTAAAAAAATCGTGTATAAATTAAATTTAATTCAACAGAAGACAGTAGTATGTACTCGTATACCGGCAGTGTTACGATACAAATAGAAGAAAGAGTGTAGAATTTAAAATATGGAAGATAATTATATATTTGTGTCCAATAGACATCATCATCAGCAGAAAAATTTAAAATTTTATTTAATTTGTGTTTTATATGGATTGTTGATTACAGTAACTCTGTATTTGAAACCTGCACAGCAATTTTGCTTAAATGGCACCAAAAATTGTGAGCAACAAGCACTCAATCCGTACGAAAATTATGAGCGCTTGTTTACCACTAATGTTTTAGAGAGATTTGAGGCCCAAAATACTGGCATGTGGCATAGTTGGCTGTTCTGGTCTTGAAGGAAAAGGTGTAAGAGAACCAGAAAAACGGGAGAATGTATAGTAAATATCAAACAAAACGTTAATTTTCTACGTTATAACGCAACAGGGATCAGTTTAACGCGCAGGCATACATATACAGTGGCCATACAATAACAAGGGTTTATGTTCTTAAGTTAATACTTGCTTTAAGTATTAATAAGAAATATTAGTTTTGTTAAAAATATAATAAAACGTTGTATAACTTTAAATAATTTCTTAAAATACGAGAGTATCAATAAAAGAAATTGTGATAACGCATGATATTTTATTTCGTAACATTTTCATTTTCTTGGAAAAACTATTAAAAATTTTTTTGTGATAACCTTTTAGGAGTTAAAATTAATTTTTTTTTCATGTATTTATGTGTTGCTCTTAAAGAAATTTCTTAAATAAATTTAAATTTTTTATACAATAAAATATGATTCTTATCTTTTAGTTCTTCTTTTCTTCTTTCTTAATATGTATTAATTAATAATGATTGTTTTCAAGCTGATGTTATTAATTTGCATATAATTTGGGTTAATAGGTTTTTTTTAAATATTTATTTTTACTGTTCTCTTCTATGTCAAATTAAGTTTTGACTTAAATTTGAACATAAAAAAATACATATTTTAGCACAAAAAAAAAAAAAAAAAATGCTAATTTTTATGTTTATCGTTTTAATGTCAAATATTTTATTCAGGTATTTGGTGTAGATGTTGCTTTGAAAAATTAAAAAAAAAACAAATTAAAATACAGTGAAATCCTCTCATACGCACATCTGCCATAGCCGAATAAATTTTCTAAATCTAAGCTTTTAAATAATAACTGCCGTATTCATAAAAAATAGAATGCGAATATTAAGTGCTTAATTGACAAATATTCCATAGAACTATAATTGATAACCCTTTATTAACAAATTTTTTTTGCTCAGATCACAGTCACCATTCATAACAATTGAAAAGGGTGCTCAAAAGCAGTTTTTGATTTTAAGCCACTTTAGACAAATATTTGACGAAAAAAAAGTAACTACTATTTGATGAAAAAAAATTAAATTTTTATTTTATAGTTCAAGTTTAATTTACTAAATATCTGTATTATTTATTATTATTATTATTATTATTTATTTGAAAAAAATTATAAGAATATATTTACATAAAACAATAGTTTTGCACAAAAAATTTTCATAAAATAGTGGTCATGCCCTTTTGGTAAAAGATTTGCTTAATGTGATAGTGACGGACTTCATAAATGCAGTTTGCAATGCAACACTGCAATGACGCAAGTTCATCATTTCACGAAAATAATTTTCAATGCGCAATACATACATATCTTTTGTGGTACATTCAGTTGTGTCAAATATTTGATGGAAGAAAGCGTAATCAATATTTTATTGAAACATTTATTTTGTTTATTGTTTGTTGTTTCATACTTAATAAGTTCAATATTAAAATAAAATTTCTAGCGTTTATTTGTTTTTAAATAATTCTTTAAGAAATATTTACATAAAACAAAATTCTTCTACAAAATATTTCCATAAAATAGTGGTTACGCTTTGTCATCAAATATTTGACACAACTGAACGTAGCTTTAATTTTGTGCACTGTTTTTATTTGTAGATTTTTTATTTTATATTTTTTTTATTTTATAGAACTTCTGATTTTGTACATACAGGCTTAAAAGACTGCCAACTTGCCCCAATAATGCCTATAAGGCGCTGGGGCTATTATTATTAAAATGAATATTATATATTTCACTGTACATTGAATTTTAATAAAAAAATTCAAATTTATGACAGTTTTACAAAAGATTACAACAAATTTAGAAATTTTTAAAATTTGTCTCAATTTTGATAAAGCAGTGTTGCCATAAAATGTTGCTTCGTCTTATAAACAAGTCAAAGAAATTTAAAAACTTTTGGTTGAAAAAATATATATATAAAATTTAAAATTTTAAAAATTAAAATAAAGCAAATTTCGAAATACATGCGAGTATCACTAAATGAGAAAGAACATCAGAGAGAAAAGACTTTTGAATTTACATAAAAATATTTTTGCATATACAAAATTTATCATCCCACTGTTCATAAAAATATTTAACGGTACCAATGTCCGTATCATTTTTTAACTCAATGTTGCTCGAAATAAAATTTGACGGCTCTGATTATTATATACGGAACGGTTTTAATAAAAAAATTTAAATATTGCATATTTATCCCACTTTGATGTGAAACAATTCTTTAAGAGTAGGTATGTGGTGTAAGTTTTGAAAATTAAAAGAATTTTACGGTGTTTTCCAGTTTTTTCTCTGACTGTATTGTATTGAAAACTTAATACAACTTTAAAATGTAGGTATTTTTTTCTTTCTTAAAAACCAACTTGTTTAGCTTCCAGACTTAAATGTCTGGTTTACAGTTATAAAATGTTTTGCTTTTTTTTCTGTCTTTATTAAATGCCGTTGTTAAAACATTGTTTTTGTTTCTTTTTTTTTATATAAAAATATTTATTTAAGAGCCGTTATATAATAATACATACATATGTACATATATATATAAGTATAGATGTATGAAATAAGAAAATATGCAAAAAATAAAAGAAAAACACTTGATTTTTAAAAAGGCACTACTAACTTAAATCTCATGCCATTTAAACGGGTTTGGCACGTTTCTGCGTTTTTGCAGCGTCATTTTATATATTTTTTTTATTTTTTAAACAAGACCACAATTTAAAAAAAAGGTAGGCATCATCATTTTCTCCCCAGCAAAAAAAATAAAATAAAGAACTAAAAAAAAATCAATACATTTTTGATACTTAAACCCATGCTTTAAAGTTTAACGACTTTTTCTTAAAGAGAAAAAAAACTGACATTTCAGTTGTTTCATTATCTTTTCTTTAAAAGGACAAGTTTCTCAAAGAAGAGGATTCATGAACAACAGACCTAAGTTTGCCATTATTTAATAGCCTTTCTTTTATGAGTTCGCCTTTTTCTTTCTTTTCTTTTGATATTTTTTTCCTTTTTTGGAGCAGGAAGTGAGTTTTGAATTGCCTGACTGACTATCTTTTTCTCATATTTCTGTATACAAATATTTTTCTGCTATCGTTTGAAATTGGCTTCAAATTGATTGTCATTTTGTTGTAAAGGCTAAAAGAGATTGTTTAGATAAACCACTTTTGGTATTGGGCATTTTAAAAATTTTCCATTGAGTTTATGGTTGAAAAGCATATTGTTGTCTACTACTGTTCACACTGAGCTTAAATAATTTTGTTTTTAACAGAAATATTCCATAAATAGGGGAAAATACAAACATTTTTAATTAAAAGTTGTTCTTAAACGATTAAATGCACTCTCAAATCTAAAATATTACTGCTGTATTCATTAAAAATATTATAGTTTTATTAAGGGTTTATTTAACAAGTTTTCCATAAAAATTTGTCAAAAAAGCCTCTCATAAACCTAAAATATTTTTTATGAATTCAGCGGTTATTTTTTTACCTTTTATTAACTTATACATTTATAATCAATATTCGTTTGCAGTCACTTATTATTATCAAGTTTGTTTTTCATAAAAAAATTGTTAAAATTAAATTTCGAATTCAAAATCTCATAATTTATTAAAATCTTAACACAAATGTTTTACTTAAAATCTCACATTTTTTATAGTCACCTGTTTTAATCAAGTTCTTCCAAAAAAAATTGTTGTAGAAAACGGTAAAAAAATTATGTTGAGAAATTACACTTTTTTGTTTAAAATACTTTCCGTAAAATTGTTTGATGGCTTAATAATTATTGTAATTTTGCATAGAACTGTTCAAAACTTATGTTGAACTCAAAGACGCTTGAAATAAATTTGAAGGCGTTAAGTATAATTTTAAAGCCGCCGATCATCTTACTTATTTACCGCGCAAAATAAAATGGCAGTTTTTTAAAAAAAGTGTCATTTTAACATTCCCTCTTTGGCCAGCACTGAATCTCTCTTTCAGTAAATTGAAATAATTTTTAAAATAATATTTTTTTTTTCAATTTCAATTGAAATCGTTTTCCATCACATACCGTATTGTTTTTTATTCTTTTGCAAGAATATATATTTTTTTTGAAAAATAATTTTTCCATTTCTGTCATTGTTTTTCTGAGTGCCCCAGTGCCCAGTGGGTAGTGGAAGCTAGTGCGGGGGCTGTGGGTTCAATTCCCACCAGAGACCCTTGTCTTAGGCATTCGGCTCGTTATAATTAATTAGAATATAATTTAATATTGTATTGTAATTTAGTAAATAAATAAATAATTTCTGACGAAGCTACACAAAGTAGACTTGAATTAACAAAAATAAATAATTATAATTAAATAACCTTAAGCTCGATAAATCTTCCATAACTTTATTTGAAATCATGAAAATTTGTATAACAAACAAGCTATTAAATCAGGTGAATTGTCATGATTTACTAAAAGTGAATTTAAATTGTTTTCTTCAATGCATGAAAAACATGAGTCACGTGTTATGCATTGATTCGATTTAGTTATTTCAAATGATATCCATTTCTCTAAATTCTCGTAGAAGCGGTTGAAGTAATTCTCAGTCTCTAGCAAATATATCGTACTACCGCCACTTAGATAGCGAAGTTCTTAATTACATTACATTCGGAAATGTTTTGTTCTTAGTTGAAGGCCGTCGTAGTATAGTATGTAGTGTGATGATTTACTATACGAGAGCTCCGGATTAAAATCCCATGTCTGATATCTTGAAACGAAGAAAATAATATCTCTTTAGGCGACCACTTATTAGCAGTCTTCTCGCAAAAGCTCTGAGAGTAATTAATTGTCATGAACAAGCTTATCAAATCTCTAGTTCGGATTCGACGTTAAACTGGAGGTCCCGGTACACATGGACAGTAATTGGGAAGCTTGCCCGTAACTTAGAAAAAGGGTTGTAATCTCGTACTATTTCATTTTACGACCACCTCTTAGCAGTGTTCTGACAAAAGCTCTGAGAGTAACTCATTGCCATGACGCATACAGTATGGGTGCAGCGAGAAGCTAGGCCGCAACCTTGAAAGAGGGTTGTAATGGCCATGTATGTATGTATGTATCAAATTTTGTGGTTATATATTAAGGTTGGGTTGTATTTTTATGACTTTCGAGAAACGTAAAACCATAATGTAAAATCGGGAAATTTTACTTTGTAATAATTCTGTTAACTTTATTCTATTCTTGCATATTACCACAGATACATACAAACATAGATACGAATCTTTTTATATGACGTAATAATACGTCAAACAAATAATTGACATTTTATAATAAGGAGTAAGTTTTATTTGAAAACAATTTTTATTTTTGGGCTTTACGATAAATATTTGTCTTATGCGGCCAGTGTAAACGGCTTTCAAAAGAACTTGTTTCATTTAACCTTTACTTGTTTTTTTGTGCTTTTTTACTTTATTTTGTCTTGTACTTGTATTCCAATCAGTTACAAGTTTGACATTAAAACCATAAATTGTTAGAATTTCGTTGAAACAAATGTTTTTGTAAAAATTCATTTTAACATTTAAGAAATAAAAAAAAATTTACAAGTTTGTAGATTTTTTTTTGCTTAATTCTTTGTATGTTACCTTAACTATTAAGAACAGCTACATATTACTGTATTTTCTTTAAATGATTTATAACAAAACAAATTTGTTCAATTAATATGGCCAAACAGACATCAAAACAACAATTTGCTTTAAACAAAATAAAAGATAAAAAAAAAATAAACCCCGTCATATAACAATTTAATATTCTAGAGACATAACAACTGCCTGTCTTTTTTAAAACTATGAAAATACTTTTTTAGAATTAATAAAAAAAATAAAAACAAAAAAATAATTAAAAATATTATTATTGTAGGTTTTTTTAATTAAAAATTTTTTAAAAAGGGATTTATAGCGACATGCTCAGTATATTGCAATTGTAGGAAATTGAAATCAGACGAATTTTTTAAGTCTACTAGAACTTAAATGCTTTAAATTATAATTTTTTTCTGTTGTTGTTGCTTGTTTGTTTGTATAATAACTCTGATATTCTGCTGATTTAATGTACAACAGTTGCGTTTACGTTACAGTGGGCTTGTATGCATAACATTAGGAAAGAAAAAATCTCCAACTTCCTGCTTATTTTTCTGTGTGTATTTAAAGCTGTTTTTTAATGATTTTTGTTTTAATTTTGTTTCTTTTTTTTTAATATTTTGGTACGTGTTAAAATATGTGGGGTTTACTAGTTTTCTTTATTTTGTTTTTTAATTAATTTTTTTTTTTAATTTTGGGTTGTATTTCCAGTTGATTTTGAAAATGTTTTACAAGTTCAATGTCAAGGTTTTGGTAAATATCATTGCTTTAATTCCAACCATTTCATTTAAATGTGGTCTCAATTAAACACGTTAAGATACAAAATAAACTTGTACTATAAAAAATAAATATTAACCTTCTCAGGCCTTTGGCACGCATATTTAAATTTTCTATTTTTAGTTGCCGTGGTCTAGTGGTTAGTGTGTTGGCTTACTAAGACATGGGCCCTGGGTTCGACTCCAGGCTCTGACATCTTCAAAAAAAGAAATATGAAAAAAATATTTCTTTCGGCGACTACCTCTCAGCAGTCTTCTGGCAAAAGCTCTGAGAGTAACTAATTGCCATGAACAAGCTTCTCAAGTCTGTCGTTCGGAGTCGACATTAAACTGTAGGCCCCGGTACTCATGGATAAAAATTGACACACACAATATGAGTGCTGCGAGAAGCTAGGCCGTAATCCTGACACAGGGTTGTAAAGGCCAGTTATGTATGTATGTATGTATTACTAAGTCCCTGTCCATACTATGAAACATTTGCTGCCAAGCTTTTATAAATTCTCTTTCGAAACTGTTTTCGTGACCACTCATTAAGGTTTTTGTTTCGCAGTTTTACTTTTAACTTTTCGTGCAAAATATAATATAACAACCTAATTAGTAAGAACTGTTTGTACATGCGATCAAGGCGAACTGATAATAAGGTGCGGTTAGCCAATCAGCTGTCTAGTCGTTTTATGCTGGTCGAAGGAGTCAAACTGTATTGTAGTATGTGGAGGTGGAAGCTTTCAAAATTTAATTTTATTGTATTTTGCTGTAAAATCGCCCACGTCTTATATTTAATTCGCTTTGCATGCAACAAATTTTTAGTAATACTATAGGGTTTGAATACAGGAGTAAAAAATATTGTTGTCAGAAAGAAAACAAGAGGTTAAATTTACGTTTAAAATTACATTTTTTGTTAAAACTTAAACTCAGGATTAAGTTTTTTTATGTCACTTTAAACTCATGTGTGTGAATTTTTTTACACTGTTACAGTAAAATAAATATTTACTGCCATATTCATAAAAAATAAAATTGGTTTATAAAGTGCTTATTTGACATATTTTTGTATGGAATAGTTGTTAAATAAGCCCTTAATAAACCAATTTTAAAATGTAACAATACTATATAGATATAGTACAGTAAATACTATTAAGCTTTACTAGAGAAGTCAGAAACATTTTTCTTCACGGCCTGTTTATGTAAAATGAAGGATTTCAAATGTTTTTCGTTTTAATGTGGAAAATACAAACCCAATCGTTTGTTTTACATAAAGAGACCGCTAATTAATTAATAATTTAGCTCACAATTTAGATTTTTGCGTGATTATTAATGAAAGTATAAAAATCAAAATATTAAAGGGGTATTCACAAGGTGTGCTACTATAGCTTATTCTCATAAAGTTGTATCTTTTTAATTAGTAAGAAACATTTTTTTATTAAGAAAAAAGGAACAAATTTATGTCATCTATTAAATACCCCAAATACAGACATTTCTACACAAAAACATTCTTTTCAGGTTTTTAAAATATTTTAGTTTTCGGGGGTCAATGGGTGTCCTCAAATCCAATGTTGTTGTTGTATTTGAAAATGATATGAAAAAACATATTTTTAAGTCTTTAAATTCAATGTTATCAAACTATATTTAACATGAAAGATCTGAAATTGAATCTTATGATACAAAATTATGCTTTTCTCTTATCGCTATTGCATGTTGTGGTATTAGACTATCTATGAAAAAAATTTCATGAAATAGATAATGGGCTTGGACATCTCAAATTATCGAGAACATTTCATTTTACATTTACAGATGAAATTGTTTTCTGAAAGAGAGAGAGGGGGTCGCATTTTTTTAAAGGTTGACGAAAAACATATTTGTATAAAAATTTCTCAAGCTAGCTTGAAACGGTTTGAGAGAAATAAAGTGGATTTTAAGCGACGTTTACGATTTGAGAGCATCAAACGAGACAAATTCTATTTTGAAAGACAAATGCAGAGTAATTTTTTATTTTTAATTTACCATTTGAAGTTTTATTAAATTTCCGCTATTACAGTATTTTGTTTACTACTCGTACTAAAAGGTTATTTATATAAAATTTTGAAAATAAAACATATTTCGCATTGAAGTCGGAGTTGGAACTATTGTTTTCAAAGACTCCACAGCTTTCGCAATTATGCATTTAATACTTTATAATAAAATTAAAAATAATAAATAATAAGACAAGCAATTTAAAGATGAAGGAAATTTTATTTCAATTGAAATAAAAATATTTATCAAATGCTTGTGACAGCATCTCTACTGTACTTTTGTAAAAACGAAAACATAATTACCTAAAAATATTAATTGCAGTTAACATTGATCTAATTAAAGCGTTTCTGAAGAAACAGAAAACATTTGACATTGAAAAAATTTTATAAAATACAAATATAGGAAAATACATTCAATATTAGATGTGGAATGTATTGCTTATGGGAATAAGCTCAAGAGTTTCGTCAGGAGTAGTGCTGTCAAATTCTGCTACTTTTTATTACACGACAGTATTGACTACTTTCATTTGGGTACTCTTTTAAAGAATTTTATTTTTAAGAGAAATCGGTATCAATTACTCAATACTAGTCAGAAGATTTTATCCCAAAGATGGCATTAAAATATTCATAAACAATATGTTTCATATTTAATATAAAAAATTTTAATACATACAAAAAACTTAATACATTTTAATAATAAATGAAAAAAGAAAAAAAATAATAAAATAAAATAAAATTTAGTTTTTTAAAATTATAAAAAATAAAAATATTAAGAAAACATAAAAAATCTGCTTTAATATAGAAGAAACGCTTAAATCGACATAAACTCGAAGTAATTTAGCATTTTTGGAGTTTCATAAGACTGAGGGTATTAGACACATTTGTTGGTTAATAAGTCTATTATTAAAATATAAAACTGCAGATTTCTAGCAAAATTTAGGCACATCTAGGAAAATTTCAAATCTTTCTTATTTTGAAAAGCTTCGATTTTTTACGAGTTACAAAACTTACAAAAATTTAATTAAAGTTGATAAATTTATAAGTGGTTTTTCATTTGATTACAAATTCTAACTCTCTTCGTCAAGATCTATCACTCAGCTAAATGACAAGTATAAAATGTCAATATTCATAAAACTAAACGCATTTACATGTCAACTTAAACACATCCAAATACTAGTTATTTTAGACAAAGCAATTAATATCTCACAAAACAGAAAATTTCGCCTTAAGTTTTTATTTATTGCCAGAAAATTCTATAATAATAAAAACAATATTAAAAAAAACTGTCAAATTCCTAAATATATTTTAAAATTATTAAGGGCTTATTTAACGAATTTCTACGCAATACTTGTCAAATAAGCCCTTAAAAATTTTAAATATTTTTTAAAAGTACAACCGTAAGTTGTGTTTTCTAATTCGCAAAGAAACAAGTTTTTTTTTTATTTGGAATTACATAACCTTTTAGCACTTTTTATTATAATCTATTAAGTATTTTTATTAATAATCCTAATAATTTGTAATGTTCTTGTGCAAATTTAAAAAATATTCTAAATTTGAGAAAAAGTAGTATTTATGGAACACACTCTTCCACTTCTCTAAAGAACACTTGAACTTAAAGAACAAAATAACAAAAGTTGTTAAAGAAAAATCTATTCTAAAAATTTATTCTCAATGCAATTTAAAGTTCTAAAAAATTCACTTTTTTTATTTGATTTTAAAATTAAAATTAAATAAATATTTTCTTTTTATTTTTGTACAAAACTTACCTTAAAACTTGCACTGTTTCTATTTCTTTTTTGATTATTAAAAAAATATGTTTTCCTTTTAAAAAAAGATTTTGTAAATTTTAAATTCTACAAAAACTAAAACAAAATTAAATTTTTTTTTAAAAAAATATCACAAAGTTTCTTTCTTTTAGTTGTTGTTGTTCTTTTAAAATATGGAAACAAGCACCACAATGTTTTCTTTAAAAAATTTACTTCTTTTTATTTAAAGTTCCTTTTGGAAATTAAAATTTTCCACTAGTTTTTTTAATTTTTATATTTTTCTTAAATAAGAGTAGAGATATATCAAATCAAATAATTTATATTTTAATAAATAATTTGATATTGAACGTTGACGTTGGCTGCTGGCTGATGGCTGTTATTATTGTGTTGCACTGTTGCGGTCAGTAACAAAAATCACTTTGAATGGCTGCAGTGATGCTCAACTGCTTTTATATCCCTGTCAGTGGTGAATTAAAAGAAAAATAAATTTTTTGTTGTGATTTGTGTGGTTTTTTTTCTTTTGAATTTAGTTTTTTGCCCCCTCTAACTATGTGTTCTGATAATATTTTTTGTCGGCATAAGTATAAGTGAGGCTTTATACATATGCATGTTAAAGTCTCTCTTTATAGTCCAAAACAGAATAAAACTGTTAAAGTTCTTAGTAAGCTGCTAGTGTGTGTTAGTTTATCATGTTATTTAGCTGCTGTTATATCTATTCATAATAAACATGCTAGCGTGTAAAATATGTACGCTTACTTGTAAATTTGTTTTTGCCACTGTATTGTTATCTATTACTTTTAAGCTTGAGCATAATTTAACAGTAGAGTTTATGCTTAAACTGTTGTTGGCTCTGTATATTAGCGTGCTTAAGTGCGTATGATCACTATTTTAGTCTCTCAGTTAGTGTAATTGTTTTTTTTTTACTTTTCTAATCTATAGGCACATTTGTTTGAATTTTTTTTTTTTTTTTTTGGTTTTGAATTTGAAAGACCGGTATATGTAAGTAAGTATGTATATACAAATGTTTGGAAGCTTTAGTGTACGTACCTTCACTACAATTAGAATGTGGTGAATTTATTATGATGTTTTTTTTATATTACACTTGCTACTGTTGTTGTAAAAGTGGTTGATTTCGTAGTTTGTTCTCTGAGTGTCTAATAAATATTTGTAGTTTTTTTTATTATTGCGAAAATGCTTCAATTTTTTTAGTTTTTAGTCTGATATCGTAAAGTATTTAAATGATTATGTATGTGGATTAAATTCATTTCGTTTCTACTGTCTTGTGCAGGTCGTAAAAATAATTTTTTTTAGAAATAAATTAAGAAAAATATAAATTTCCAATTTAGGACAAAATTTTTATTTTCTTTTCTTTTGTTTATTAGAATTTCTTGCAAATCTGCTATTTTTGTGGATTAAATATTTTGCGAAAATAAAGAGACGTGGTTAGAATTCAGAAAAATTTTTAAATAAAAAAAAGAGATAAAAAAAGCTTCTAAATTAAAAAAAAAGTTTAAATACACATTAATGCCCGTATTCATAAAATAAATTTAAAATAAGTTTTAAGTCAAATTTTCCATACAGGTACCTATGTAGATAGGTAAGTCAAATGGCTAGTTAACCAAAAACGTGATCAACTACAATTAGCACAAAGTTCCGTTTACAGAACCAAACTGAACTCACCCAAGTAGTAAAAAGAACTACAGCCGGCCAGAGCTGTCTATCAAGTGAAGTAACACGAGAGGGTCCAGGCACTTGCACTGCGCCAAACCATAGTAAAAAAGGCACGCCTAAAAACTTCGAAAGTCCGACTGCCATACTTGGGCAATCACAAAGAAAATGATCTATAGCCTCCCTCTTAGAAGTATTTTCCCAACCTCTGCAGTGAGAGTTAAAGGGCAGAGCCAATCTTTCAGCGTATTTACCGATCATCCAATGACACATACATATATACCTTTATAAGCTTGGACAAAGGCTGACGAGGTATCTCAATACAGTTTTTATTTAAAATAAATTTCGAAATATTTTAATTTGTTATGAATAAACCCATATTTTAACTATTCATAAAAATTTAAAATAGATTTGAAATGTGTTTTAGAAAAAATTTTTATGGAATACGGGCATAAAACTAGAAATTTATTAAAGTAAATTAAAAAAATGTATTCATGATATTTCTGCTTTCTGCTATTGTGGTGGGTTGGTGAGTTGGTGGGCTATTTAAAAGTTTAAATTTTAAAAATCAAAAATGGTTTGAAATTTTGTTAAATTTATTTTTTTGTTGTCAAGTACAATTGTTCCCGTTAGAAATGGAAAATTAATTAATTCATATGGCATACGCGGCTGGAATTACAGTACCCCGTTCGAGCACATTTTCGAGAGTATGGGGTCATATCTCGTCATTCGCATCACGAATGTTGGCCTTAATATGCTCAATTGTCTTCGGTTTGTCAGTTTAACACTTGTCTTTCACGACGCCCCACAGAAAATAGTCCAACGATGTCAAATCGCAGCTTCTTGGTGGCAAACTGAAAAATTATCTACTTAATATGCGTTTTCAGAATTATATGATTGCTATTAAAGGTCTGCACGGGTATGTTTGAAACGATATTCAAGATATTCTAAAAATTTCAAACACACTTCCAACTCTAATTCGTAAAAGCGAAACGAATAAAACAAACATAAAAAGTGGTTGTTGTCGTTAGAATGTAAATAATGAGAGAAAAGAGACAAGAGAGTATGGAGACATGAGAGACATGAAACATAAGAGTTAGAATGGAATGAATAGAGTGAATAGAATGTCTTGTTTGTAATATGATAGAAAAGAATTTCTTGTACTGTTATTATAAGTACTAAAGAACTGAATAATAAAAGTAATGAACTGAATAATTTTTCATGTTATTTTTCTTTATTTTTTTATATTTTTGGCTTAATTTTTAAAAATACATACATACATATTTACAAAAACTTAAAACAAAAAAAATTATAAATAAATTACATATTCAAAAAGTGATTAATATTTTTTTTTGCCTTTAAATGTTTTAATATACACACACTATTCTTCTTGCTAGATTTCAATTTGTTTGTTTTCATTCGCTTGTTTGTATTACAAACTATCGCGTTTACTTCAATACATGCTTTCATTCACAAAGGAAATTCAAGACATTCAAGACATTCCAAGACATTCGAATGTCTCTATAATAATTTAGAGTTATGAGAGTAAATTTAGATTTATTCTATTCAATTCTATTCGTTTTTTGAGGCTATTCGTTTCGTTTCGTTGGCTGCAAAACGAATAGAATGAATATTTGTTTCTATGCTTGAATATACTTACTCTCAATTAGAGTACACTTCTCGAATCATTCTAAACTGGCAGAAAAGCAAAACATTCATGCAGACCTTTAGTTGCTATTATGTTCAATAAATGCTGTTGGACAGTGTTATTAAACTGATCACTGAGTTAATTGAAATCTGAGAAAAACTGCCTTATTCATAAATAATATTATGGGTTTATTAAGGGCTTACACGAGAGGTATTGCATAGAAATATTTCCACTAATACCTTAATAAAAGTATATATTTTATTCGTTTATAAAATTAAGTGCAAAAACAAGTACTTTCTGAATCGTTTAAATCAATCGAATGAATGTTACGCCATATACGAACATTGAAACCTATGAACTCCCAACAGTTTTCATGATGACCAAAAATTAAAAAAACAAAGAAAAAAATTGTATAATTTTATAAATTTTCTTTATAAATAATGTTCAGTTTTTAGCAATACTGTAAGAAAAAAGTATTTTTATGTTATTGACTTCACTGTCCAACGGGGGGTGTAAACTCTAATCAAATATCAGATGTTGGCAAAGAAATTTTGAGATCATTTTTTGTTACTTTTGTGTTAAAAGCACGACCACCAATAAGCCATATGTACATACTTATGGCTTCACATTCACATTTATAATTATTTTTTTTTAAGATTCTAATCGATCTTCTCCATCATTTCTATGGTTTTTTTTATCAATAATTTTTCTTCTTGGAATATTCGTTTTTTTTTTCAATACAATATTCGCACTTTTATTATATCTTTAATTTTTATAATAATGCTAATATTGTTGTTGTCGTTGTTGTTGTTATTATTTGTGTATCACTTGAGGCTCTGCGTCAGATCATTGCCAAAGTCATACATTTGCAATAATTTATGACTTTTTTTTATTGGATTTGAATTTTTTTTCTTGGGATTCTATAAATAAAATGATCATATTTTTTCGTAACGTGTACGTTAGGAAAAGAACAGAAAAAGAAAAAAGTTTAACCGGTTTCATATATAAAAAGTTGGGCTTAACTGACTGACCATTTCAATTCAAACCACCAGGCCTTTTTTTCAACGTCGTCCACCACACGAGAGAGAGACGTGATTGCTTTTATTGCCAACAATTTGATCATCTATTTTTGTCTTCTGCAATGTTTTTTTATATTTGTTTCCTTCTTTGTCTTATTTTTTCTTAAGTATTTTGTGTGTCTTAGCTTGTTATAATTTTTGTTGTTGTTACTGTTGTTTGTTGCAATTGTTTGTAATAAGAAACTGTATGTCAGATTGAAAAAACAGAGCCTCAAAGCTAAAAGTTCTTGCAGTTTTTGTTGTTGCTGCTACTATTACTGTGGCTTTTGTATGCAATTACAAGAAGACAAGAAGAAAAAAAAAGAAGACAATTTAAAATGCATAGAAACCTTTTGTTGCAAAGTGTTCTTCATCTTTTTTGTGCTTGTCCAAATGTAAACAAGAGTTGTGGCCAACACAAGCGTAATCGTCTTGAAATAAAAAGCGCTAAATGGTGGCAATACTCCATACCTTTTAGGACTACAAAATGTGACTCTCACAAAAAAGAAAAATTACAAGAGTTATGAGTAAGAGGTCAACCAATGTCCTTCTTGAGTCAGTTACCCTACTGTCTACTACCTACTATCCCTATTGATGCCGTGTTGTATTTGAATTTTTGCGGGAAAGACAGAACATATATTTTGTTTTCGTATATTATTAAGCGTCTTAGGAATAAGACAAATTGTTGTGAAGTGATCATTCAAAGACCAGTGTTATACCTTCACCCTTGAATGATCAACAGCAATTGCCTCATCGTTTCATATTGATTGTGTGGTGAGTGCCTTCGCTAAGTAGGTTATCTGTTATCTGCTACTTCCCAACAGGTGGCGCTTTTCTCCTGATCACTCGTTTTTTTTTTTTGAACATTGATTAAGGTGGAATAGGATTCCTTGCATCAACCGCAAGCTATCTTTTTCATTTTTCACCTTTTCTGGGATTGAACCTGGGCCGTTTGACTCAATAGAGCTACTTTCGGGTGCAATTACTGGGCACTGTATGTTCGGATGAATCTGGACTATTT
The DNA here is from genome assembly GCA_963576795.1 of Metopia argyrocephala. NCBI lineage: Eukaryota > Metazoa > Arthropoda > Insecta > Diptera > Sarcophagidae > Metopia > Metopia argyrocephala. Next base: position 15,583,878 of record OY756208.1, on the reverse strand, counting down.
TAGGGATATATTAATGTCGAACTTGTCAGCGATACCAGCCACGAGACATATCGAAGGGTTTGACTTGGAAGCCTCGACTTGAAAGATCTACGTGGAGAGATTACGGCAATTAATATTCTTAATCTCAAGGTAATGAGATCTGAATGTTCTCAGCTGCTTTTACGTACACGCTTGGCTTAAGCGGCATTTTGTTGTTATAATAGTTATGGTTTCCCAGGCCTTCGAGGTAAGAAAAATGCTGACGACTGTACGACTAGAGCCACTTCTCTGGACATGGCTCTTTTACTTTGGCACAATATTGCATGCAACTTCTATAATGTGGACTACCTGTCAAATTTGGTTTAGGCCACGGCCACGCAATGAGCGGCAAAGCGGTGATCGGCTGAGCGGTGAGCGGCAAAAAATTAAAACATATGGAATACCACTGAAGTGGCCACGCAATGAGCGGCATATCTGAGCGGCTAAGCGGCGCCGCTCAGGAATAGAACTTATTCTAATTTCTAGTTGATTTCTGAGCGGCCAAGTATAAACATGGCAAAAGTGAATGCGGAGCTTATAATTTCATCTGTACAAAGCCGACCACTATTATGGCAAGATAGATTACCAAATTTTAAAAATAAATATAAATAACAACGCTTAGAAATGACGCTCAGTAATAAGCTACATGCTGCTCAAATTCGCCGCTCTATCCTTTACCGCTTTGCCGCTCATTGCGTGGCCTCGGCCTTAGGGAGAGCTTTTATTTGCCCTCTATTCCTTTTTATTTTTTTGGAAAGTTAGAAAAAACCGCTAAATTGACTTCAAATAAGTGCATAAATGTCCACTTTAGTTATAAAAAAACTTTACAAGTAAAATGCCAGTGGTACTGCATATGTGAAGGGGAAGTAAAGGAGTTCAAAATTATTGCAATAATAAGAGACAATATTGTGCTGATCATTTACAATTCTAGCCATGATTTAGTTTATATAGCGTCTGAAATAATGAAGTAGAGAAAACAACAACAATTGAAACAATAAAGGAAAGGGAAACGCAACAACAGTACCAGCAACAACAATAGTTGCAAAAAAAAAGTAAAAGAATAGTAATACGAGAATAGGAATAGTTAAAATGATAAAAAAAGATTCATACTATGCCGCAAAACGTATGTGCGTGTGTGTACGAATATTATTTATTTGATGGCGGTCAAATGAATGGTGGTCCTATGATGGGCTGTAAGACTTGCTGGCAGGCAGGCAGGCTAGCATATACCGGCACTTGAAATGATGGTTATTGTTTGGTTTGGCTCGATTCAATTGGTAAAAACCAACTTCTCGTATTAAATACTTTTATTGCTTTGATTTAAAACTATTTAAAAGACATTTGCCGACATCAAAAGTAACCAATAATTTTTGCTGATTCCTTTTCTTTATTTTCTATGAATCTTCTTTTCTTTCACTTCTTTTACAAACGGTGTGTTCTGTCATGATTTATATTTTTTTTGTATTCAGACAGGCCACATATATGTGCACATCTGTATAAGTATGCATGTATGTATGTAGATATGTAAACGAGAAAGACTTCTTTTGCTTACAGTCCAAATATGTATATCAGCAACGTTTGAGACTTGTTTTGTTTGGTTTTGTTGTGGTTAATTCTGTTGACAAAATTTGTGTTCGCTGTTGCTATTCTTTTATCTGTTTTTCAAACATAAAAGCAGACAACTTTGGTTTTTTTTTCTTTTCTTTTTTGTCTGAAGTCAATCGAGCGGGCTACTGTCATCAGGAAGAGAAGATATTCGCATGTACAAGCAAACAAACAACCAGCCAAGTAAACTGAGAAGACCAGGCCAAAGTAAAGTCAAATCAAACCAAGTCAAGCCAGTCCAAGTCGATTTTGTAAAAATAGATGTTTGTTGGACAAAAAAAAAAAATTATATATTCTGTATATACATACATATATAAATAAATAAATATTATTATAGAGAATATGTTAAAATATTCGTACAAGTGCACAAACTTTACTTTGCCTATAGAAAGAAGTTCATTATGATAATAATGATAATAATGGTGATGATGAGACGGTTTTCTTTTTGGTTTTACTGGGCTGGCATTTTTCTATTTTTCTAAAAAAAACTCTTTTATAATTCTTATGTGGCCACAAATTCTAGTTTTTCTAGCCTTAAGCAATATAAAAAATTTTTCCATTTTATGCTACAAAGTAATAAAAAAAAAACATTACAATTCACTTCTTCAGATTAATCAATTAAACTCAGAGAAAAATGTTAGTATTTCCTAGAAGTATAAATTAATGTTAAGGCGGTAGTAAGTTTAGGATTCTAAAGTTAGAAGGGCGAAACTGAAACTTCTTACGGACCAGTGTTGTTTGAGAGCTTATTTAGAGAGAATGGCGATCTTTAATGCTATTGAACGGGAGTCTGCTAAAATGGGTCTGGCGGTAAATGAGAGCAAGGCGAAGTATATGTTGTCGACGAGTAGAGATGTTGAACGTATCGGCTCCTAGGTTACAGCCGGCAACTATACATTCGATGCGGTCAAGGAGTTCATCTACCTTGGCACCGCCATCACCAGCATGAATGATGTCAGTCTAGAGATCAAGCCAAGAATCACACTGTCTCCGGTGCTTCTCTTTTGTACGAAAGCATGAACGCTGTCTTGTGCCGATGCAGCGTTCCTGGAAGTGTTCGAGAGAAAAGTTCTTCGTAAGATCTTTGGTCCTCTAAAGCATGGCGATGTATTGACATCCAGTGGCTACACTGACTTGGCCATATTGTTCGGATGGAAAAATCTGCTCCAACGAGGAAAGTTTTCGATGCGAAGATCACTGAACGTCGGTGTAAAGGACGTCTCTGTTTTCGTTGGAAGGACCATGTTAATGAAGCCCTGTCATCGATTGGTGTGACCAATTGGAGAAGGCGCGCGCTAAGGAGGAGCGCTTGGAGACTAGTGCTGACGCAGGTCGCAACCCGTTAGAGGTTTGTTATGGCCTTATGGCCAGCTAAGTAAATAAGCCCAGTCCTATTCAAATGATTTTAAAACCACCAAATTTCATTACCTTATCGCCACGATATCATCAAAAAGTGTTCAAAAACTACTTCAAAAAGATCGACTACTAGTGTAGAATATTTCGTACGTAATAGTATAATAAACTCTACAAACTTTTTCCTTATCTCAATATCTTAAGTTTAAAGGGCAAAAAATTATGTCTTTATTTTGTATTGCTTAGAATATTCCCTGACTGTCGAACAACGAACGTATTCTAATTGGCGACGTCGTCGTCGTGTAACGACATTTTTGTAATAGCTTAAAGGCAATAGAAACATTTTTTCTTTATTCTACTACAAAAAAGTCACCAGACGACAACGACGTTGCCAACTGGAATAAGGCCGAATATTAATTTTTTATTATAAGCTGGCAACATTGTTGAAATTTTTTGTGCGTGTCTAATCCATCTTTTCTTTCGACACTGCTTTAAAGTGCGCAAAATTTAATTAAAAGTATATGTTCGTCAATTGTTTACAGGTCACAAAGAACTTATTTAAGTAAACATTAGCTGGAGTCGAAAACATGTTCAGTTCGGTTGGTGTACAATTCTTTTGTGGATTTAATTTGCTTCTTTATGTTAGAAAACATAGAAAAAATTAAATTAAAAGAAATTAGTTTTGATCTAATTAATTTTACTACTGACAGAACTTCTTAGAGTGTCTCTATTCTAAGCAATAGCCAAGCGAATTTCAAAAAGTAAAGAGGAAAACATTCAGAAAAAAAAACAAATTTTTCTGATGTTATCGCTGTAATATTGATGATGTCTTTTAGGCGCTTTTTTGCTCAATAAAATTATAAAGTATGTGTGTGTTTGTTTATGGGGCTGCACAAAAGAAATCCAAAAGGTCTAGAGTGTCTTGCAATTGCCAATAAAACCTTATTTGAAAATCGTGAGCTGAGACTTTTTTCTCTATTTAATTTTTGCCATTTTTAGCTGAAACTATTTTTAGTTGCAAATTTGTGGGCAAAAAAAGTTGGTAAAAGAGGAAAATAAATACAAACTTGTTAATAAAAAATTGAACCCTCTTCTTTTGTAAAACTTTAATAAAAAAGAAAACAATTTATAATTTCTTTGCTATTGAAAATTCATTTAATAGCAGGAGCTTTTTTTATTTTATTATACTCGTACATAAGAAAAACTCTGTTCTAAAAAAAATTTCTTACTTTGGCTTACTGGTTTGGTTTGGCTTGGCTTGTTGATTTGGTAAAAAGGTGTTTAGACACCATCATCTGCATCACCACCAACTAGTAAAACGAAAGAAGAGAGAGCGAGAGAGAGAGAAAGAAAAAGAAAAGCGAGTAAAAGAAGTCTTTTGGCTTCTGAGAAGATGCTCTTTAAGATTTTGATGATATTCTATAAGAGGAAAATAATGAGATTGTTATACGATTTCCTTTTTTTTTGTGCCTTTTATTGGAGTTTTATAAATAGAATTTAATAGAATATATTTGTAATTCCATAAGACCTAAAACCGGATATCTGTTTATCTTTCAGTGTGTTTTTTTAGAGTTTATTGAAAACGATTATTGAACAAGTAGTGCATAATTAGTTTTTATGTACTATGTATACCCTATACTTTGTCGTGAAAGTAAAATTCCAGATAATCTTTTTATATTTAAATTCGTATAATAAATAGATAAACAATTAATTATACGAACATAATTTGAACTCGGCTAAAGGCCGGCAATAAACCACATTACACAGCGAAGTATAACCTCAAATTATCCGATATGTGATTTTTTTTTTACTGAATGCTGTACATGCTGTACATTGTATTGGAATTTTGAAAAGGACAGTACATGTACATATTATTATTAATTATTATATTATTGTTAAGCGCCTTAGGAATGAGACAAATTGCTGAGAATTGATTATTCAAAGGCCAGTGTTATACCTTCACCCTTGAATGATCAACAGCAATTGCCTCATTGTTGCATGTTGATTGTGTGGGGAGTGTGCCTTCGCTAAGTAGGTTTAGCTGTTATCTGCTACTTCCCAATAGGTGGCGCTTTTTTTTTCCTGATCATTCGTTTTTATGTTGACACTGGTTAAGGTGGAATAGAGTGGAATGTCGGGGAGCGGTTTCTTTGTAGATAGTCTTCCTGGAGGGGGGGGGGGAACCTCTTACTTTTAAATTATAATTTTTCACTTCTTCTGGTAGTAGAACCTGGGTCCTTTGAGTTTTTGTGCGAGCGCTCTAACCACTATACCACGCACCCCCCGATATGTGATGAGAAACGATTAGGTTTATAAATGAAATCGTCTATATTTTGAAAGTCATATAAAACGTATGTGCTTTGGTTACTTTACAATTTTAATAGCCAATAAAGTAGTGACAATGATAATAAAGATGATCAGCTGCCAATCAATCGTCTGCTCTAAGTTCTAGTGTTTGACTTATCTATCATAGTCTTAACTGCAGTGTCTGTACCAGTAGAGTTAAATTCAATAGAGCCTCCAGTTCAGTTGTGGGACAACGCCTTATTCAGCAGCGTTTGCAATGTACTCTGATTCGTTCTTCCTGCTTAGACAATAGCCCCATATGATACCATCAGTCAGATCATCATGGTATACATCCAGCACAGTATTTTTGAGTTGCAGCTACAAGTTTTCTTCACACTCTTTCTGCATACCATTAGGGCGAGTCTGGGCTTCCTTGAGATCCTACAGGTTAGTTAATTATCTGGTATTATTCCCGTGTACTTGTATTTAAGCTGATTCCTCTGGAAAATTCCATATCCTAACACTCAAATATTCTTGCATTTAGGGAGTTTTCTCTCTCTAGTGAATGACACTACTGTGGCCCTACTAAAGTGTATAGGCAATAAACTACAAATGTTGCTTGATTTTCTAAATAAACAGATTTTTAAAAATTACATTTACGTCAATCATCAGCAAATATAGTTTAGTACATATTTTTTTACTTTTTTTTTCATTTAAGACCAATACTCAGGGGTAAATCCCTAATAAATGCAGTGCATTGTGTTGGAATGATGAATATATAGATATATCGACGATGGAATTAAAGAACGTTGTAACTGACAAAAAATCGAAAATACGTTTTTTGCATCATTTTTATCAGCAAAAAAATACGCGTCGATTGGTCCAGGTCCCAGATTTCTACGATGAAAGTAAATTCACTTACGCCGTCTGCGAAATAAAAAATACCAGTGTATTTGTTCTACATTTATGAAAGTTTTTTGGCTCTGGTGAACATTTAAGGTTTTGTCAGTTACAGCGTTCTTTAATTCCATCGTCGATATGTAGATAGATACATGGGAAGATGTTAAGCGCCTTATGTTAATGGGGCAAATTACTGTCAAATTGATCAAAGGAGAGTGTTATAACTTCACCTTTGTGTGATCAACAGCAATTGAGCGGTGAGCATCTTTTTTGTAGATCATCTGTTACCTTCCCAGAAGGTGGTGCTGTACTCCTGATCATTCGTTTCTTGGTGGAATAGCCTGGAAATGTCGGGGAGCTTTTTCGTGAAGATGGCCTTTTTGGAGAGGGGGAAGGGAGCCTCTTATTTTTTTAATTATAATTTTTAAAAACCGCAAATTTTTTTTTTTTTCCTTAGCTGGGATTTGAACCTTGGTCGTTTGAGTTTCTATGCACGCGCTCTAACCACTATACCACGACTCCCCCAATTTCTAATAATTACAGTCGGGTGGTCGGGACCAGAAGCATTACGGATAATCGATTTTCACGGTTAATCGAATAACAATTTTTATTATACAGTTTTTTTTAATATTTTTATTATTTAACAAGTGAACATTGGTATACATACATATTTACTTTAAAAAAATTAATTCAAGACAGCAATGTCATAAACAGTTTGCAGCCTAACTTCGTATTTTTCAGCTAGAATTTTAGCACTCATTTTTATTTTTTGAATGCTCGGTAATTATGTATTTTAACTTTACCTTCAATATTTAAAACGTTTCTCTGTCTTTTTACCACTGGTAGCGATGCCATACTAAATACATATATTTAGATATAACCACCCACACTTCTCAAATTTCAAAATTAAAATATGAAAACAATGGAATTCCCCGTTTTCATCACAAATAATAGAGGTAATCATGGTTAATCGAAGCAAACAATATAAAAACATTGCAAACAAAAACAGTGCATTGTTTTTAATCGGGTTTACCGGTTAACCGGATCACGGATAATCGAGGAACGACTGTTTATACATACATACATAACTGGTCATTACAACCCTTTTTCAGAGTTACGGCCTAGCTTCTCACTGCATCCATATTGTGTGCATCAATTTTTATCCATTATTACCGTCGAATCCGAACGACCAACATGAGAGGCTTGTTCATGGCAATCAGCTCAATCTCAGAGTTTTTGCCAAAAGACTGCTAAGCGGTGACAGCCGAAAGAAATATTCTTTTCTGTGTCTTTCCTTCAAAATGTCTTTGTAAGCCAATACACAGCATACTAGACTGCGGCGAACAATTTCTAATAATTAGTAATATAAATACTAAACGTTTTTTAAAATTATTCATGCAACATGGTGCACGCATATACATACATGCGTATTTATCAAAGTAATATAGAGCAACAAAAATATTAAATTGGTTAAACAATTCAATGCCTTATGACATTGACATTTTTGATAAAGTTTTTGAAAGTTTAAGTAGCGTTTTGTATGCGGGTACTTTTGATTATTTCTTTTACTTATACTATATACTCTGTTACTGTTCCTTTGTTTTTTTTTTCTTTTCGGAAATTTTCCACTTTAGCGATTTTGATTGATGGCTTAAGAAAGAATCTTTTCTTCTTTTGTGTAAATTAGTGGGGTTTCTTTTATATTTTTATTTATTTTATTGCCATTGTTATTGTTGCTGTTGTTGTAGTTTTATGCATTCGGTGTTAAGTTACGGAAAAACCGCCAGAAATCCAAATGTAGAACCAGAAAGTTTAATAAAAAAAGAAAAAAAAAACTTTATTAATATAATATATGTATGAGTATTTCATTTCATTTCATTTCTTTTTCTTCTTATTTATCTGCATATCAAGCGAAATGGGTGAAAGTTTTATTTATTTTTTAATTTAAAATAAAATCAAAATACAAAAATTATACCAGATCTCTTCTTATTAATAAGATTAACAAAAAATTCATATTCAAATAATACAAAAAAAATTTTTTTTTGAAGAGGTGAATGAACTGAACTTGTGTGTTTGACTGAATCTATTAAATACGAATTTTTTTTAAACATTCTCAATATTCGTAACAATATGTTTAGATTTATGTTTTACGGTTCTTACTTTTCTCAACATCTTTATTTAATATATTCAAATTTAATTTAATATTAATAATTTAAATTTAATTAATTAATTAATTTAAAAATGAGAAAAAAAAACAGAACATTTTTAATTAAATCAACATCTGACCAAATATTATAATTTCGATGTATATTCGGAATTAATTTTATGAAGTGAAAAAATCTTAAATATTTATTTATACAAAAATAAAATATTTTTTCTTTTAATTTTATTAATAATTTTTATTAACGGTTATAAAATTTAAAATTTTTCTGTGTTTTCCTTCAGTGAGCTAGGCTTGAAGGTACGTGGGTGGTTCTAAAAATAGCTGATTTAACTAAGAAAACGCAGGAAATTTTTAAAAATTATTCTTTATTTTGTTTAAAAATCAGCTATTGCTACTTTTACTACTACTTAAAAACAACAAATATATGAATTTTTGCTAATACTTGCTATCTCTTTCATTTTGAATGGTAGTAAAATTGTTGTGTTATTTTTGTTATTTCTATTGGAGTTTCTTCACGGAATACATTGTGATTTAAAATGTTCTTTAAGTTGGCTTAATGATCGGATGCAAAAAAAGCGACACATACATATGTATCTAGTGAATCTTCGTATTGAAATATTCATGAAAAATTTGATAAACTCCCTCAGTTTAGATGTCTACAGCCCCAATCGATTCGACACTAATTGGATAATATTTATTGACTATTTCTTGTGTGACCAACACTTTTGTTATCTCTCTTTAATAATCGTTAAAAACAAACAAAATTTCTGAAATTTATTTTCTTTGATGTTTCTATGGAGAAAATATTTTTCGGTTACCTAATCAAATATATGTTAAAAAAGAAAAAATCTTAAAAACATTTCATTAAAAACCATTTCTTAAACAAAATTTCTTGACAAAAATAAATAAAGAATTATTTTTTAATATTGAATTAATCAGATTTGAAGCATTAAATAAATACAAAGATATGCAAATATTTACTTCAAATAATGGTTGCGTGTGTGTTTTCGTCAAATATTTGTTCAACGGTAGAACGCTAGAATGCTGCCAAGCATACTTTGAATGGATTACAAACAATAATCTGTCATTTCAAATTGCGAGAGATACTTAAAACAAATACTTCAATAGAAAAATATTTGAAAGAACAACAAAACAATGAAAGAACAGAATAAATTTTATCAGACACGTTTGCTTTCTGTGAAACAAAACATTTTGGCATCTTTTTCAAGACTCTTGTATACGCAAATTTCTTTGTCTTGCTAATGGTTGTAAATCAAAAAGAGTCAAATTAGTGTGAAAACGACTAACAACTGCACGAAATACTTACTGAGCGGGCCGATTATGTCTAATGTAGAGTGGGCGAAATGCTCTAAAAATTTTCGAACAAATTTATTTCTTTTTTAGAGTAAATTTCCAAAATTTTTAGCCGTTGTTCTGTATTAATTGAAGAGAAATGTCAACACAGTTTAACATTCTCAGCTGTCAAAACGTTTCATGATGACTTGCCACAGCTTACTTATAGAAATTTCAATACAGCTTTACACTCTTACCTGTCAAACCATAGTTATCGATGTCGATAGTTATCATGCACCTAAAAAACACACTTTATATTACAACCATGCATCTGGCTTTAAGTTTACCGATATGTAAGAATTTATAGTAATCAAATAGGTATCTGAGAGAAAAATGGCCATTTAAATAATCCAATGCTTCAGCCACATTACTCCCGTATAACATATACATACATACATTATTGGCCCTTACAATCCTGTGTCAGGGTTACGGCCTAGCATCTCACAGCACTCATTTTGTGTGGGTTAATTTTTATCCATTAGTACCGGGACCTACTTGAGAGCCTTTTGCATAGCAATTAATTACTCTCCGAGCTTTTGCCAGAAGACTGCTGAGAGGTATTAGCCGAAAGAAATAATTTTCTGTTTTTCAAGATGTCAGAGCTAAGATTTGAACCCGGCGCTATCGTCTTAGTAAGCCAACACTTTAACCACTAGACCAAGGCTACTACAACACGTGCTTTAAAATTTCATTTAAATGCTCTAATAGTTTTCAGCAAGAATATTTTTTCTCTTCATTTCTTTAACGAGGCCAGCACTCAGGAGATGGTCCCTACTCATGCAGTACATTTTGTTGGTTCAGAAATATATGAGGGGAAGGGGCAAAAAATGTGTCAACCTTGGGTTAAACTTACTAATATCATATCTGAATCAGTCAGAAAAAATGCGAACCGGAAAGAAGTCGGCAAATAAGTTTTTATAATATATCTGGCATGATGCCTAAAAATGTAAAATTGACTCTGCATTTGATGCTATATAGCATCGATGAACAATTTGGTTAAATTTTGTTTATATTTTGACTCAGCCCCCATGGAGAATTTTAGAATTTAATAAAAATTTCACTTTATACAGCACATTACTTAAAAGATAGGTTTGGGACAAGTTAGCACAAATAGGTGAATTTGGACTCAGGAAAAAAAATTAAATCAAACCGGTCTGCTACATAAAGCTCTTGTGGGATTTCAAATCTTAAATAAAAAAAAAAACTAATAAATAATAAAAAAAAATACCCTTATTTTCTGCTTTGTTCTAGCGTTAAAAATTGCTTTTGTTTAAACCAGAGTGGGCAAACAAACAAAACATTTCGCAAACGTTACAATAAAGTCATACACTTTTCAAATATTTTTTAATTGTATTGTGCATGAGCAAAACCAAATGAGCGCAAATGAAACAATTAGCTTTTAGCTCTTGTGCTTGCTCTGTTATTCCGTTACATTCGTATAATTTGCTCTTTTTTCGCTTCTTCTTTTCTTTTTCTCTTCTTCTTTCCTTATTCTTCTCATTCATTTTTTAATGTACCTACGCACATTTGAGTTAGTGTATTTGTAGTACTCAAAACAAAAACAATATACAAAATTAAATGGGACAATCGTTCACACTGTTTGTGTTTTATTTTTGCTTTACTTATTGTAAAGAACACAACAAAATGAGAACAAACGTTCAGTTTTGTTTATTTTCCTACTCTGGTTTAAATCTAAATTTAATTTTTGCTCAAATATGTATTTAAAAACATTTTTTTTAGGTTAGTAGGTGCTGGAACTAACTTTCATTTCGTAACCATTTTGATGATTTCAATTATTAATCAAAATTATTTCAATTTGCAAATTATTTTCATTCATTATGAGATTTTGTATATATAAAATCCCAAAAATTATTCATTTATAATAAGCAAGTGACTAATTTTTAACTTCAATAAATGGGTCACAAGTTAATTTATTTTATTATAAAACATTACTAATAAAACGCAAAATAAAATTATATTTAATTTAAAATATTAGACCTTAAAATATGTGTGAAAATGTTGCAAAAAAAAAAAAAAAAAAAAATACAATTTAAATACAAAAATAAAACTGAAATTCTCATGGATATTTAATTTTATTCTAAAATGTTTACTTACACGCTATATATTTAAAATAAACAATTTTGTTTAATAAAAATATGAGTTTCTTAAATGGTTATCTAATCTGTTTATAGTTTAAAATAAAATAAATAAATTCATTAAATCGTATAAACAATAATAAATGAAATTTGACAATTATGGATATTTACTTTAAGTTGACCATTAATGAACGATATGCACATACATACATATATGATATAGTCAGTATGTATGATGAAACAAAATAATATTTAAAATATTATGGCCGAAAACTATTGTAGGAATTTTGAAATTAAGTATACATACACCAATAATTATGTACAACTAAAGTCAAGCAGTTGGACTTTGTGATACCCTGCATCATAGCGAAATTATTTAAGATGGTGGAAACATTACAGCTGAGCTGCTTTTTTTACAATAAATTGCGACTATATTAGGTATGTTTACGTTCTCAAAAATTTTTGAAAACTTGTAAAAATTTTTTAAAGTTTTTACTGGATTGTGTTTTTTTCCACAAATACTCAGTAAGGAAAGAGGAAAAAAAGTGAGTAAAATGTCAGTAGTCGCCGTGGTCTAAAGGTTAGTGTGTTGGCATACTAAGACATGAGCCCTGGGCTCGACACCCAGCTTTGACATCTTAAAAAAAAAAAAAAAAGAAATAATAAATAAATATTTCTTTCGGCGACTACCTCTCAGCAGTCTTCTGGCAAAAGCTCTGAGAGTAACTAATTGCCATGAACAAGCTTCTCAAGTTTGTCGTTCGGAGCCGACATTAAACTGTAGGTGCCGGTACTCATGGATAAAAATTGACACACACAACATGAGTGCTGCAAGAAGCTAGGCCGTAATCCTGACATAGGGTTATAAAGGTCAGTTATGTATATATGTATATAAAATGTCAGTTCGGTGCAAGAGAACTAACTGGTTTTCACTGGATAAATGTTTGCCGGTAAAAATTTATAAGATAAGCAAAAAACAGCTGATAGAGAATCATATGTGTAAAAAACAAAACCTTTTAAAATACTTAAATTAAAATTTCTTTCTTTAAATTATAAAAGAAATTAAATGTAAATGTATTTACAATGGAAGAGGCAAGTAAATATGAAGATAATTTGCTTTTAAGCCACACTGTTTTCTGACCTTCGGTAACATCGGCATTTTAAAATTATTTATCTCACAACCTACTGCTGCTAATCTGTCTATTGCATGAACAATGTCGCATTGAGGAGACACCTGTGATCTAAATTTTTATTTGGCTGTTGTGGGTCGTTGTTTTGCGAAAAAAAATTTCTTCGTCAAAAACTTCTCCCCCTGTTATATGTTGCATTACTTGTTCACTTTGGTTTTTATCTGTAAAGTTCTTCACAAATTTAATCATATCGTCGCAAGAATTAAAGAACGCTGTAACTGACAAATAATCGAAAATACGTTTTTTGCATCATTCTTATCAGAAATAAAATACGCGTCGATTGGTCCCGGTCCCAGATTTCTATGATGAAAATAAATTCACTTACGCCGTCTGAATTTGAAAAATACCAGTGTCTTTGTTCTACTTCCAAACAAGTTTTTTGGTTCTGGTGAACATTTAAGGTTTTGTCAGTTACAGCGTTCTTTAATTCTATCGACGATATGATGAAAGCAATTGTTTCCATACTTACCAACTTTAATCATCCGAAGTATTACTAAAGAATAAAGAACATGCAACTTTTCTAGCGCACATTTTATTTATTTCGTTTTTTTATTTCTCAGCAGTTTTCACTATCTTACTTATTATTTATCGAATTCCTTACTGAGTAATTTTTACTGCAGAAGTACCCAAACACATCTATTGTCAAATGTTGTTCTGTGGGGTGTCATTTAAAATTTTTTTCATTTATTTATATTTTTACTAGTGTTGCCAACAGCAGTCTTATATTTTGCACACAACTGGCGTCTTAATTACACAAAATAAATCAATAGTAAACATTTTCGACATTATGTATTTCCTTTAAAATGCTGTAAGAACTTGAAAATCGACCTAGTCAAGGTTGTAGGCTTGAGATAACAGATAAAAACCATTCTTCAAAATTTTGAAACACCCTAAAAATTTTGAATTATTTTGTGACAAAAAAAAAAAAAAAAAAAAAAAAAACTGGAAGCAAATAACGGCATTCGATATCGAGTGAAATTTTATACAATTTAAAAACAATTTTCATATAAATTTCGTATTATATTGAATACCGTAATTTGTTCCCTGTTTTAGGGTAGGTCGTAATACATTAGCTTTTCTAACTCACACATTTTAAGACAGTTTAAAAAGACGAAGAACTAAGCTTTGCAACACTTCTAACACTAAATGTTACGAATATCAACACTTATTACCTGTGCTAATGTAGTGGACAAGAGATTTATAATGAACCATGAAAAGTAATTAATTTACATTCAGTGTTAAAAAATATAAAAAAACGAGCATAACTCACGTGTTGCGCATTATTTTTTTACTTAATTTTTGTTTGTTTGTTTGTTTAATAACAACTTTTGTTTGTTTAACTTTACATAATAAATTTAAATGAACTAAAATACTGTTGTTAAGAATTAAATACGTTTGTACGTACGAGTATATAAAAAAATTAACATCATATGTGCCGTCTATCGGTAATCACTAACATTTAATCAATTCAAAAATGAAACGGTCATAGTCGTACATTTTTGTAAAGTTACTTTTAAAGTGGTCCTAAATATTTTACTTCCTATTTATTTTGTATTTTTATTTACAAATTTTAAATTGTAATTTAAAATTAGATTGTTTATAAATAACTTTTTGTTATTTATGTTAGACTAAAAAAATTTTTTGTGTTTAGAATTTAAATAACTTCGAATGATGAGTCAATTTTGTATGAAAATTCATACTTTAAAAATAATAATAATAAATAAAAAAATATTTTTTTTTTTGTAAATAAATGTGACTAAATTTAGTATAACAGATGGCCAAAAATAAATACTTCAAATAAAGGTTTTACAAATATTTGTCAAATTTATTAAAAATATTTATGATTCAAGTTCGTTTTAAAAGAACATTTATAAACATTTTCTTTAAATCAATACTGTTATTGTGGTACAAAAATAAGATTCAATAAAATAAAAAAAAAAATAAAAAAAAATTAACTGATACAATTGTAGACATCACAGTGTATACCGTTTTAACACAATTGACAGCTTCAAAAGTAAAAATCAGCTGTTATTAAATACTTAAAAGCCACTTAAAAACAACTACTACTTGCTATCTCTTTCATTTCAAATAGTACTAAAATTGTTCTGTTCTCACTGTGTACACTGTACTCTCCCCGGGGGTTTTTTAAACTTCTGGAGACTCTTCCCGCTAGGAAGAGAGTTGTTTGTAAATTACTGGCGCTCTCAGGGTCTGACCAGAGACATCTAATCTAATCTCGTACTACGGACTAATCTAATCCCGAACTGCCTGTGCTCCCCTGTCATTCGGGTTGTGAGGTTGTTCTGCCTGATGGTTGGGTGCGGCCCTTTGGGGAGTACACGTAGTGGTTATGGTAGTGCTGCATAGTATTCACCTCATAAGCAAGGTGGGGTGTTACTATCCAGGTAATGGTAGTACCAGAATTGCTAATCCTTTGCCATAGGACTTTTGATGTGAGCGGTGTAGCATAGCTATGTTCGGTGGTTGGGAGTTTCTCTGGGTATCGTGTGGTTGTATCTGCGGATGGGTACACACGTTAATTTTCAGAAGTAAATTGTAGTCGCCGTAGTCTAATGGTTAGTGTGTTGGCTTACTAAGACAATAGCGCTGTGTTCAAATCTCAGCTCCGAAATCTTGAAAAAAATAAATATTAAAAAATTATTTCTTTCGGCGACTACCTCTCAGCAGTCTTCTGGCAAAAGCTCTGGGAGTAATTGATTGCCATAAAAAAGCTTCTCAAATCTGTCGTTCGGAGTCGACTTTAAACTGTAGGTCCCGGTACTCATGGATAAAAATTAACACACATAACATGAGTGCTGCGAGAAGTTAGGCCGTAAACCTGACACAGGGTTGTTATGGCAAATTATGTATGACACTTAAAGTTTTGCCAGAGTTCTAAAAATTAAAAATAAAAAGTTTTAAAATAAAAATGGTCTAAATCACTTATATTTTTCATTAACGATTTTTGGCTTACGTACATAAGTCGCCGCAGCACTCTCAACGCGAGTTACATATTCAATTTCAAATAATGTTTAATATTGATAATTTTTTTGGCTAGAATAAGAAGCACTGAATAAAATGTAAAACAAAACTTGCTTCCTGTTTGTTAAAATTAAATTCGAGTAAAACAAAATTGAAAACAAATTTACAGACGAAATTCGAGGAAATAATGTATTTAAATCAATTATTTCAAAATAAGTAAAATTATAGCAAAATGCTAATTAGACAGAAATGTAAGTTAATTTAAAATCTGATTGTAATTATAAAAGAAATTAATAAAACATTTGTCGGTTTATCCTGTTCAGAAGACTTACGTGCAATTTTGTTAACAGCATGGGCATAGTCACTGTTACTCTTTCGTGATCGGAGAGTAGTTGAGAGTTCTCCAGCAAAAGTGAATTATTTGCAAATAATTCAGCTAGAAGGTTCGATTTTTCAACTGGGTTTGTGAATGATTGGTTATTTTGTATAACAGTTGGAATCGAAATAGCATTATTCTTTGTCCTCTTAACAGAAGACGCTGCTCGTGTAAAGCCTACACGTCTCAGTACTCTGGCACATGAAGATCTCACCTTTTTGCGTATCACATCATTATGTGCATACTTATCATTGTGTCAACTTCTGAACGCTTCCTGTCTGAATCTGACTGCCAACCTGCACGTCAGATTAAGTCAGGATTTATAGTCTCGTTTAACGGACATATTTTTTGACAGGATAAGGATATCCGTCCCCAACTTATGTATATGGCGAAAAAATTCGAAAACACGGTTACTAATAGCAACTCAAGAATTTGGAGTTGTTTCACAAATTTCGAAAACGATGTTTTTTCGTACTTCACAAAATAGTATTCCATTCCATCTACATTAATGTTAATTTTAAGTTTATTGGATTTTGTAACACAGTGTTATTACTTTTCCAAACATAGAGTGTTTTAATTATTTACAGTTCAAATAATGTGTTGGTCAAAAACCCGTTTCAATATATTGTAGGAAAAAAAAATAAGAATTATAAAATTCATTGAACCAGGAAAAAAAAGTTTGTGTTAATAATTGCAAAATAATGTTTAGAAAGAAAGAACTGAAAAAAAAACAATTGTATTTAAATATTTATATACAAAAATTAAATTGATGGTAATTGTGTGAAAGTACTAATTACTTATATACGAGTATGACATTTAAAGAATCTATTAGATTAGAAACAACAATTATTACTCTCTAATAATTAGTAAAAAAAAGAATATGTATATCAAATTTGTAATTTATGTGTAAACAAAATATAATTGAAAAAAAAAGAAACAGAAATTTTATAAGAATTGAAAATTTGCCATTCAAATGAAAGTAATAAAGATTGTTGTTACAACTGTAACGAGTGTAAATAAATTGAAAAAAAAAAACTCTTAAAATGATTAATTTAAAAATATCCATAAGTGCACCGATTTATGTACTTACATATGTATGTATATTCCTATTTATGAGTATACTAAACATCTTATGATTTCTTTTTCTCCATTACATAGTTCTAAAGAATTTCGAAATGTTTCGAAATTTTGTTTATGTTTTCGTTGTTAGGCTTTAAAAAAAACTTCCGTGCGCCAACAATTGAATTGAAAAAAAAAAAAAAAAAACAGTTCATTCATTATTCATCATTGTTATAATTTTTCATCATTATAAACAACTTATTATGTACTACAATATATTAGCAGCAGATGTTATCTAATTAGAAATTATTGTGGGTGTGATATGTTCTTTAAAAGTTAGCTTTTTTTGTTTTTTTATGTAATACCTTAAGAATATAGCAATTCTGATTGTTACCCAATAATCAGGGGCCTTATTCTGTAATTCTCCTAAGCTAAAACTCTATCGCTAAAAATTTATAAACTTGACTTAGGACTTTTTGGTTACGAAAACAGTTTTTGAACGCATATAGCAATTTAAAAGCTTCATACCTATTATCTTAAGCAGTTTTAATTTTATATATTCTAACGCCCAGCCTGTTTTTTAGTTTAAGAGAATTACAGAATAGGGCCCCGGAACTTAGAAAAATAAGCTTTAAACTGATTTAAGGAAAAGTCAATAATGGATTTATTTTAATTTGTCCCCTTCAAAGTATTTCGCATAACGACGTCCTTTCATGCGTCTTATCAATTTTAGGAACAGGAAAAAGTAGCAGTGGGGCGAAATCAGTGGCTGAGGCATTATTGCAAACAAGCAATAACGTGTGAGCAGGTACATTATCATGATGCGAAAGTCATGAATTGTTTTTCCACAACTCCAAAAGTGGCATATAACTTTAAGATAATAATGATTGTTAACAGTACGAACATGCGACAAGAACTCTTATTGAATTATGCCATGGAATGCGAAGAAAACATTGAGCAAAACTTTAACAATTAATCCAATTTGACGTCCTTTTTTTGGTCTTTTCTCCTGTTGGCTCTTCCATTGTAGCGATTGGACTTTGATTTTGATGTCATAACCACATACCGATGTTTCGTTACCAGTTTATGACACTTTTAAATAAATTTGTATACTCGTTAATATTATTATACGTTACCTTTTTCATCAAATATTTACCTAAGGTCTAGGAGAAAATGCTAAACATACAATTTCGACTACAGCACGAATTTGATAGAACTACTTGTGAGATGACAACTTAAAAATACTGATACTGAGCCAATCAGCATAATATAAACAGGTTTCTAGATTATGGTGATGTAAAGAGCAATTTTAGAACTTACAGAATAATTATAAGTAGATAGCAATTTTCGTATATAAACATAAATTTGAGATATTGCTAATTAGTTGACATTCGCTGTACTAAATGGTCATACAAATATAATACAATTACCTTTACCCCTATATCTGTTCATTTATAAAATATATTAAGAAATGTGTGCAGAACATCTCGTATTTATTACGATAAATATGGATTTAAGTAACATATGTACGAGTACAGACTTATATAGAAAAAAAAAAAAAACAATTTATATATTTTGGAATAGTCGCGAAGTTTGTTTTGTAATATGATTAAACTATAACAACAACAACAACAACAATTACAATATTAAATAAGACATATGTATGGATACAAAAGGAGGAATATTCTTATAGAAAGAAATAAACGTCACTAATTTCGTTGTGTCGTACGTTTTTACATACACTTACTTACTAACTGGCAAGTGTGTTTATTAAAAAATAGACAGAGAAAGAGAGCGAATATGACACTTAAATCCAGTCGAGCCAAGTCAACGATTTTTTTTTTCTTCTTTTAAGAAAAGATAATCTGACTTAATTTTTGTGTCATAAATTGAATTGAAAAGAATCTGTACTTTTTTTTCATCATCGTCATTATCAAGATTTTGTCTGAAAATTATTAATATTTTCATCGTGTGGTATTTGTTTTGTATTTTTTAAAAAAGAACAGAAAATAAATTGTTGACAGATCAACATGATTATTGCAATCATTATCACTGTTAT
Source organism: Metopia argyrocephala (assembly GCA_963576795.1). Classification (NCBI taxonomy): domain Eukaryota; kingdom Metazoa; phylum Arthropoda; class Insecta; order Diptera; family Sarcophagidae; genus Metopia; species Metopia argyrocephala. The sequence goes on along the minus strand of OY756208.1, from coordinate 15,564,437 downwards.
TACAATGTATTATCGTTTTATGATGGTTAGATGATGAATCTTAACGCATGGCAACACTTTTTCTCTCACCTACTTTCTTTTAGAATTTATTTATTAATAACTTGATTAGACATAGAAAAGGCGTCTTATTAAGAATTTACAAAAAAAAAAAAAAAAAAAACAAAAATGATTGTCATTAACTTTAATGGTTGAATGATAAAAGAAATAAATGAATGGAATACCAGGAACTGCATTTACAAATAAAATAATAAAATGACTTTATTATTGAACAAATTATTGTAAATAAGAGTGTAAAAATGCTGTAATTTTATTTTTAAAGAAATAACCTTTAAATTTCTTTAGAATAGCTTTACCTTTAATATAATGGGTGATTAAAACATATTTGCTTTTTTCAATCTTAATTAAATTTGTATCGCTTACATACGAGCATTTGACAACATTAATATTAATTTCTGTTAATAGTAATTGTTTAACAGAAAGAAAGTTTATTATTAACTATTTAATCGATTTTGACTTAAATTTAAAGTATTACTTATTATTATTATTTTTTTTAACCCTACTACTACGTTAGGGTCATTTTATGACCCAAATTGCATTTTTCCGGCGAGTAAAGAGAAAAAGACCTTTACAGAATGCATTACTTGTAATAATTATGTCTGTCCATCGCACCGAAACACAAAACATAAGTTTATATAAAACCTACTGCAATCATCACGAGTCTTCAAAACTTTTTTCTTTTGTAAAAATTAATATTTTTATAATAAAAATATATCGGGTCATAAAATGACCCAAAACATAATATACGTAAGTTTTTTTTAACGTAGTAGCAGGGTTAAAACAATACTCATGCAGTGCATTGTATTGGAATTTGAGATTAATTTATAGATATACGTATTTTATTATTTTTATTATGCAGCTTTTTGTTGATGAGACAAGTTTGTGTCATTTGACCACTCGAAAGCCAGTGTTATAACTCCACGCTTGAATGATCAACAGCAATTGCTCCATTTGTCGGTGGATGTTGACCGTCTTCACTAATTTGGTTAGCTGTAATCGTCCCAGAATATGGCGCTGTACTCCTGATCATTCGTTTTTGGTGGAATAGACTGGAAATGTCAGGGAGCGGTTTCCTGAAGATGGACTTCTTTGTGGGGGGAACTTCTTATTTTTTTTTTAAATTATAATTTACAAAAGCCGCAAATTTATTTTTTATTTTTTTTCTTCTACGCTGGGATTTGAACCTCGGTCGTTTGAGTTTCTATGCGAGCGCTCTAACCACTATACCACGAAGTTTCTTATATAATTTCAAACTTATATTATTTCTTTTTTTTTATAAAGTCAATTCCCACTTAGGACTTCAATCAAAATATTTAATTTAAATTTTAATTTAATATAATAATTTCACAATTTTTTAAACGGGTTTCTTTTGAAAATAAATAAACTTGTTCTGAGGGTCGATTAGTAAGGTAGTTCCCTTGGAGAGTGCCAAACAGACAGCTATTGTTTAGACATTTTCGGGGCTATTAGCCTCTCCCTTTTAAGAAATTAGCGTTACATTAGCAACCTTCCAGTAAAATAAAAACACACCGGCACGATAACCTGTACAGTTGTATGCACAAGTGTCCAAAAGCACTGCATTAGATACAGTGCTGGTGTACCATTCGGCTTAAAAGACTTACATATGTACACTGCCGCTCATCTAAAAAGTTTGAAATTTTATATACTTTGCCCTCAAAGTATAAAAATAAATCCTACCTTTTTAAAAATAGGAATATTTAAAATATTCATAATATCTTATTAAGTTATTTTCTAAATCTTTAGAGCGTCGAACAAACAGCTATTGGATAGATATTTTCGGCACTACTAGCCTCTCTCTTTTAAGGGTTTAGCGTTACACTAGCAACCTAAAATGGAAATACACTGGCACTAAACCATTCATCAAATACATGCGCAAGCGTTGAAAAACACTGCTTGAAAAACACAGTTGGTATGCCATTCGACCCAGAAGGCTTATGTATGTTGAGTTCTGTAAGACTGCTTCTTACATTAGTTTGCAATCCTTCTTCTTTAAAGTATAAAAACAAGTCCTATTTTTTTGAAATATTCATAATATGTATCTTATTAAGCTATTGTTGCATTTCAATCTCTATTAATTAAACTTAAATACAAAAATTTACAAATTAGAATTTTTTTAATTATTATTCATTTCTCCTTTTACACAAAAGATTTTAATTAAAAATAATAATTATTTAAATTTTATTAATTTAATTTTAAATTTAAATATTAATAATTTTTACTGAATAATAATTAAAAAAATTCTATTTTTTAAATGCCTATTTCAAAACGACCTTTAAGTAGCACTATCTCATATTCAAATGTTTTTTTTTTAGATTTTTTCTTTTATTAGTTTAACCCCTAAGTACGAGCAATTATAAACGCGTCAAAAATAATTTTATTCATGTTTTAATCAACGAAAATTAAATTAAAAATGTAAAAAACATGCATAAATATGTGTTTCCTTAGAAATATTAATTTCTTTTTATTGCGAGTATTTGTTTATAAAATTATTGTCTTCTTTTTTTAGCACTTAAAATTGCAAACAAAAAAAAAAAAAAAAAAAAAAAAAAAAAAAAAAAACAATTTTTTGCCGTGGTTTATAGCTTTCCTTGAATTTTTAAAATTAACACAAAACAAACATTTTAAAGAGAGGGGATGTTGCGGTTATAAACAATTTATTAAACAATTAATTTTTATGTGTCTTTGAATATAATTGTAGGGTTTGTTTAACTAACTAAAAATAAAAATACAAACAATTTTGCAAAAGATAAAATTACTTATAATGTTAACTTGATGATGATGAGATAATGAATAGCAAGTGAAATACTAAAAAGTGTTAAAACCTTTTTTCTTAATCACTTACTATGGAACTGGGCCTTAAGTTTATAAGCATGAATTTAGACAACAGAATGCAAAAAATGGTATAACCAGTAGGTTTCCTAGAACAATTTCATTTAATTGTTTTTAATTTTAAGCCATAAAAAATGCTTAAAACGTTTAGTCAGAGCTATTCAGCCAACCAAACAGCTAATTAAGCGTAAAAATATTATTAAATATTAAGTAGTAATAAGTCGATAATAATCGCCATCATAATTTCATGCTTAATATTGTGTTAAATATTTTCAAAAATTAATTTAAATATTTATACACATATCGTTACCTAAAATCCAAAAGGCCATAAATAATACAAATTTTCAAATACACTTTTTGATTGATTCCCGTAAGATATCGTCATGCGGGAGTTTATGTGCTCTATACGCCATTTTATATATCTCGAGTTAATGATGCCACTTTAGATTTTAGACACCAAAATTTTTAAAATCTGCAATCCGTCTTGGGCTATTTATCTCCGAAACTGGACGAGATATCCGAAAACAGATTGCAGACTTGAAAAATTTGGGGTCGCAAACCTAAACTGGCATTATACATTACGATGTATGTCCGTTTATATTTAAGCCATTCAAAAGGCCGTAACTACATTGTCTACAACTGTATAAACCAAAAAATCAAAGTTGATATTCGTTTTATTTCAGTTATTATTGTTAGAGCTAAAATGTTTAGGATGAAAGGAAACCAAAATACGGGCTCCAGAATGATAGAACTAAAGATTACGCCATCACGCATACAAAATATGAATTTTCTGCGTATCTAGGTAAAATGACGTCACGAAAAAGTTAAATGTGTACTCATAATAGTGAGACAATTTCTCTCAAATATAGAGAAGTCTTCGTCATCTAACGGGAAAACAGGCATGCCTTAATCTCTACTTCTATCATTCTTGATACGATCTTACGTGTACCTCTCTCAGAGAACAAACTTTTGTAGTTAATTATTCAGTGAATTTCACAATGTATTATAGAGAGAATGCGTTCTTTAGCCGCACCGTTCGGTCGTGTAACAATCTTTCCGCAGGAGCATAAATAGAATTCGAACTATAGAAAAACAAAACCTAAAAAGACAAGAACTTGAAAGACGTAAAGAGCTAACGAACTAAAATAGCAGGTTGTTGTGACCGGCTCTTTTAGTTCAGTTGTGTGAATAGTCCAATTGAACCAGATCGCTCACGTACTATACAAGTCTATGATTTTGATACAGAAGTAAGAAATAATATCTTGAAAGCCCCAATTTGCCTTAAAGCTGCCACGAATAATACATTTCTGAGATAACGATAACAGTTTTGCACTGCGCAGGCTTCTGAGCAAATGATAAATGAAGATATAAACCTACAGCTTATGTGAACAGAAAAAAGGCTACAAAATATCGGATGTAATTGACTGAGAACCATGAAAGGTCTCATTATTTCCCATAAAATTCACATCTCCATTATAAATATTTCCATTATTTTGATAGGCGATATGTTTTTATTCGACCAGTTAATATAATACAATATACTTTCCCTTATGTACATATGTATTACCATGTCTAAACAAAAATTAGTTTCTTAATTGCAGTCTTTGGGATACGGTATTTCTGGGATAATATGAAAGACAACTAGGAGGTTTTAATACAACTTACACAACAGAAAGAATAAAAATATTCAAAAAGACAAACAAAAATGGCAACATCTTCAAGAATTTTAATTTTTAGTTTCATAGGCAAATTGAAACCATTTAATTTTACTTTGCGAATTTAAATTTTATTTCTTTTTTCACATACGCAATAATGAATCTCCGTTTTTATTTTTTCTTTTAAATTTCTTAAATAAATCACACTTTTATCGAATCTGTAAAAAGCGTGAAAAGTGTACTTACGGCATTTCAGATTTTAGGTGATTATATGTACTTGCACAAGCATTTACCTATTGTTGATAAATCAGTGGATCTTTTTAATTTAATTAAAATATTTGTTTTAAAAACATCTTTAGAATTTTAATATGCAAATGATGACATTCAAATTATATGCATGAGAACTTAGCTGTTCTTTTTGAATCATTATGAAAATGTATGGCTTTTAAAACGCAGGTGGTGGACACTAAATTATTTTTTTGCAACTAAAAATTTATAAAATGTGTTAAAAATGCTTATTTTAATATTTTGCAAAATGCTGTTTGCTTTAAATCATAAAAATAATTTATGAAACTCTAATTGTGTAGATTTGTAAACCTAGCTTTACTCTGCATCAAAATGTTAAGCTTAGTAATTTATAGCATTAAAAGAAAATTGTTTTTAGAATGTTTTTATTCGCTGCCTAAGTATTAAAAAGAAATATTCTATTGATATCGTAACACCAGCAGTTAATTTTTTTATTTACGAGTACGCTTATGTTGCCTCTGTAAAATCTGTTACGAGAGATATTTGTTATAATTTCTAAAAAATTTTGTAAAGCTTTTTTTTCCCATATACAAACACATCAGTTTGTTTTTTTTTTATTTGAGACCAATACTTAGGGGTAAACCCCTATTGAATGTTGTGTATTGTATTGGAATTTTGGGAAGGACAGTAGATATATTATTATTAATTATATTATTAGTTTTAAACGCCTTAGGAATGAGACAAATGCTGTGAATTGTCCATTCAAAGGCTAGTGTTACTTATATCTTCTCTCCTGAATGATCAACAGCAATTGCTTCATTGTTGCATGTTGATTGTGTGGTGAGTGTGCCTTCGCTATGTAGGTTTAGTAGGTTTAGCTGTTATCTGCTACTTCCCAATAGGTGGCGCTTTTCTCCTGGTCATATGTTTTTTGTTGACATTGGTTAAGGTGGAATAGAGTGGAATGTCTAGGAGCGGTTTCTTTGTTGATGGCTTTTAGGAGGGTGGGGGACGCTTTAATTTTTAAATTATAATTTTGGAAAAACCGCAAACTAACTTTTTCATAATTGATGTTTAAACATAAAAAACCATATTATGAAATTGAAGGAATGCTTTGTTTCAATATCCCGAAATCGACTGTTCAATTTTCATTCTAAATCGCACCATATAATCGTTCTTTTAAATCTGTAGTTTCGTTAATATAGGAAAAACTGTAGGCGTCAAAATCCAAAAAATATGATGATATTTTTTTTCTTGACCATAGTAGTCATTAAAAAGACGCAATTCGTCTGTTTTTATTGAATTTATTTGCGTCAAAAGAGTTACATACGGTTGTTTATAGAATAGATTATGAAAATACAATATTTCGACTTGTTTTCGACAAAAGTTTTGTCATGTTTGACGGTCAAAATGGATTGATCAAATAGATCATGTAACTTTCAATTGCGGTGTACTTAAGCCGAATATCATATTAAAAAAAGTATCTACCAAATTAGAACTCAAAAGTTTCTGTCTTGTATTATAACTTTAAGTTCTCAAGCGTTTAATAAACATCCTTTATTTTCCCTTTAAGTTAAAATTTGTTATAATTTCTTATTCTTTTTTAATGTTTCATTAGATAATTTACTTTTTCGTCATAACAAATCAAATATCTGTACGAGTATGCATACTGTACTTATAATGCTATGGCATATATTTTAATTCATTAGATGCATATTAAAAACATATGAAAACTCTAAGAAAAACACAACGATAATAAAAAAATCTATAATTAATAAGTGAAGGTTTTTAACAAAATTAAAAAACAATTTCAAATGACTTCAGTTAATAGCTTTCAGGCATAAAGACTTGCTAACAGATGTTGTTTTTCCTCTCAAAGATTACAATTATATTGTTGGAAGCCACTAAACGGATTAGATGACCAAAGAAACGACCGATTTACGAGTATGAACAATGAGATTAATGTTTTTTTTCTTTTTTGTTGTTATTCATCTATCAAAGTCTTCAATAAAATGATGGTCATCGTTCGTTCTCGCATTGCATGCAAATCATTAGTAATTAATGATGGCGTTTAGTCAAGCCATTAGCACTTAAATTCTATGAAGAAGATAATGACTTTTAAGAAAGGGAAACGTATTTTTCACGATCGAATGTAAAGTTTTTATTTTTTTTGTCGATTGGGCTATTTTAGTATTTGTTTTTACTTTAATCTGTTCTTGTTTTTTTATTTCAGGCTTTATTTTTGATTAATGACTCTTGCACCTTTAATGGGAATGAAGGTGATTTTGCATTTAGAAGTGTTATTTTTTCTTTTGCTATTAAAATGGATAGAAAAAACTAATATTTTTAGAATATTTATATATTATGCTACGAAATTAAAACAAAAAAAAGTGCAAATCTTTTTTATATTTAAAAACTAATTAGTACACCAACGAATAAAATCGTTTAGCGAAGACATTTTCCACGTACGAATATATGTAAATTTGCTTAACCTTGTATTCATAAAAATTGCAATAGATTTTATACAAAAAAGGTAATTTACTCAAAAGATGCTTTTCAGAACATGATATTTTTAAATGTTAAATGATCTGGAAATCCAAGTGTGTGTGTATCCCAGTGAAATTGTTGATCATTTGTAATTAATTTTGCTTCATCATAAAACAGCTTAATTAGATCAGAACTGAATTCTAAACTATATTACTTAATTTTTTGAAAAAGATTTTACAACTAAAAGAGCAAATGACATTTTAATTCGCTCTTTTCTCTAGAAGTCATATATGATATTGGAATTATATTTTTTCTAGATACTTTGTAATGAGTTAGTCGAAGTCTTGTCAAACGTTGTACAATTTAAGTCGTTACAAAGTATATGTGCAAATAAAAATAGTCAATATTAAATAAAATAACTATTTTAAGTTCGTCTTTATAATGGCAATAGCAAGTTATAATATTTGCTTTTCTATTTTTTACTTTTGTTTTTTTACCCCCTAACCAAAGTGAAATCCCTGTTGGAATAATTGTTTTATTTGTACTATAACCTTTATTGCGAATTGGAGAAGGGCATTTTTAAAATATACATACATACACGTGCACGTGTTGATCTACACAACATAGTAACAAATATCACGTCATGCAATTGTCATGCCATGTTATGCCGTTCAAACATGTTTGACAATGAAATAATAAGTCAATGTACAATATTTTGTGGTCAAACTCTAAGCATTGTTTTTATACTCATTTTATGCACATCAACATGTCAACACATGCTACATATGTTCTTAATGATGAATTCTGATCCTTATTAAATGAAACTGCACATAAATTAGAATTTTTTTTAGATCAGAGTTCGTAATGGAAAGATGTTTTCTATTTAATTTTATTTTAATAAAATCCGTGTGATTATTGTTAAATATTGTATTGTAAATACAATATTATTGTAAAATATGAATATAATAAACTGAAAGATAAAACTAGCAGGCTATGGAAACATTTATATGTGTTCTATTATTAAGCAAACATTGTGGATATAGTTTTACAAACTTTAGTTATATAAATAAATACATATACCCTGTAACACCGAGTGATGTAGCATAAAAAACAATATGCACAAAAAACATTCATAGACATGGTATTCAATATAGTACGCTACAACAGCTTAGCCGATTTGCAATAACATGCTAAGACACATGATAATTTTGTTTGGCATGGCATAACACAGTGTTTGAGGCAACATGACATGTCATAGCATGGTTTTTTTTAAACGACACTTTTACACAAAATGTTGCGTTTTGCAACACTTTAATACATGCGTATGTATTTTCTATTTAATAATCCTTTTCGGCGTTCGCTTAAGATTAATCCAGAAATGGATTAATATAACTTACATTTATATACTTATTTTTAATTCTGGTTTTTTGACCTTTATTATTTAAAATTTGAAAATAATTTACAAAAAAATATATCCTGAAGACGCTACACGCAGGAGTAGCGAAATATTAATAATTAAATAAAAGTTTTTATTTAAAAATAGACCTTGCGCTTGAGAATTTCTTTACACTTTATATACTTATATAATTCGTGTTTGGAAAGCTTTTGCAAAATCTTAAATTTTTTTCTTAGTAAGCCAACACACTACCCACTAGACCACGGCGAATACATATATGCATATGTATACATACATCGGCTTCGTATTCTTTAAAATAATATACTATAATAGTATATAATTTCAATGAAGTTTGCTTTTTTTTAATTTCTATTTCAAGTTTTTTTTTATTATTTTCATCCCTAACACTATAAACACAATCCCATCACATTCTCCTTTTCTCTCCGTTATTGCATTTTTGTAATTGTGGGTTGGTTGAACCAGAATTAATAATTTCATTTATTTCTAGATATTACTTATATCTATTTTACCTAATCATTAAACTGAGTAAAGTAAAAATCGGTTAATAATACGGCCTTATTTTTTGTCTGGTCTAAATACATACAGACATACATACATACATACATAACTGGCCTTTACAACCCTGTGTCAGGATTACGGCCTAGCTTCTCGCAGCACTCATGTTGTGTGTGTAAATTTCTATCAATGAGTACCGGGACCTACAGTTTAATGTCGACTCCGAACGACAGACTTGAGAAGCTCTTTCATGGCAATTAATTACTCTCAGAGCTTTTGCCAGAGCTTTCGCCGAAAGAAATATTTTTTTCATATTTCTTTTTTCAAGATGTCGGTGCTGAGATTTGAACCCGGCACTATCGTCTTAGTAAGCCAACACACTAACCACTAGACCACGGCGACTAGCATCTGGTCTAAATAAGACCAAAAAAAGGAGCCACTCTGTTATTTAAACTTTTTCGAATAATATCGATCCCTAAAAAGTTCCTACAGGGTCTAAATGGTGGCATCTGTATGCATGTATTCGTATGTATGAAATTTTTATAAAAACATACCAATTTTCTTTCTTTGCTTTATTTTTGGTAGTTACCAGATAAATATTTTGTTGTCTCGCTTATTGTTGTTGCTGCAGTTTTGTAGTTATGGTTACACTAAATGCATAAATATGTTGTTGCAAGAATAATGAATTTTCAAGTGTGTTTTTGTTTTCGCTTTTGATTTCAATTCTTCACCTTGCTTTTTAAGTTAAAAACAAAAAAAAATGTTTTTTCCTTTAACCCTGTTTTGGGGATAAATATGGGCACATCCTTTTATAATGGACACTTTGTGAAAAGATAATGATGAGGATGGCTCTTGCGCTTTAGCGATGACGATGACTTTGGTCAATATATGTTTAGCAGCGCAAGTCTTTAATGTTGTTGGCAACAAACAATCATCGTCATCGTCATCAACAACATCAACTTTAACTCAAAGCCAAGTCAAGTAAATAAAATGAAATCTGAAACATAAACCAAAAACGCAGCACAATGCACCACCAGCACTTACATATCTAAGAATCGAGCCAATAAAGGTAATTTACTTAAAGAAAAAAAAACAGAAAAACAGAAAAAAAGCAAAAGGTTGCAAAGAGCCAGAGGGAAAAGTGTATTTTTCTAAATGAAGAATGCGTGTTTTGATAGTTGGTTAGTTGGTTGGGTTATAATATTACATTGTATAGGGCTTTGCTTTGGTTTCATCACTTGCAATTTAAATCTTATGAAACATACAAGAAAAATCTCAGTTTCTTGTGTGTCGTCTTTTATTTTTGTTTTTTTTGTTTTTGTACTTATTTGATTGAATCGTTTTCTACGTCTTTTTTTATGCTGCTGCTATTATTTTATTGCACTTACTGCCATCATTAGCCCTCTACTCGAATAAGGAATATGGCAAATAAATATAATTTTTCTTCGTTATTGGCCTTGAAGATCCTAAGCACGGAAAAAGAGGTCATTGTCATGGCATTACAACAATTTTTAGCCAAAGTCAAAGCCATATAATGGTTTTGGTTTTTTCTTGAGTGCACTATTATTGCTGCTGGTTAAGTTTTCTTACAGCAAACCGACCAAGAAGCTCTAAAACAAGAATAAAAAGAAAGGTTTAAATAATGGCAACAGTATTTGCAGTGACCAGTTGACTGACTGACTGGCTGGTTGGTTGTTTGGTTTATTAAAAAGGGAAATCGTTTAAGATTTGCTTTTCAACAAGCCCTTATACTTTTGTAGCACTGTGGAAGAAATAAATAAAAGTTAAGAAAAAATTTTGAAACTACTAACACCTAGGTTTGGGTATCAATGGTTCCAAGTGGCCCAGTATATTTCAAGGAAGCTGCAGGCAATTTCAATTTCATAAATATTGCATCTACTCTGAGGGCCCTTTCTTGATATTCTCATTCTTGATATGGAGGAACAGGGTAATACTCTGTTGCATACCTGGGCACAGAGGATTTATGGCAAATGAAATCACTGACGAACTGACATAGCATTGCACTGCACTTGTGAGAACAGAGCCCTACTGTGGTATTACCTAGTCGCTGGCAATGCTTATGACCAATGAGTGGGAATATGACATCTGCTCATTATTTTTGACATAATTCATGGTCTGAAGCTGCTTCACCAACATTGAGATATTGCGGTAAGATGCGTGTTTTCAATTCTTACAACAGCTTTATTTTAACATGCTTTACGCTCAAATCTTTCAGAAAAATTTTCCACGTAGTGTTATAATAGAGGCTCAATTGTTGCGAACGATGCCGGGTCGATAATTCACGATAAAAAACAACACTGGTGGATACAGCTGCGGTATTGGCCTCTTACCGCACTTTCTGTATGCATCTTTGTGCTTTAATGCCCAATAATATTATTTTGGTGCGAAATTTAATTACAAGTATCCCAATAGGCGTCTCACAAGGTCGGCCAAGCTGATCATTAAATGGAAAAAGTGTACGATACGCTTTCTTAACCAAGTATAAATTTTGACAATAAAATTTAATAATACAGATTACAGAATTAGAATTAGAAATTGGATTAGAAAGAGTGTTGACAAAAAAATTTCCTAAAAAATCACGCAATACTAGCTATTGATTTCTTTCTCGTATTTATTTATTTATTTTTCGGGGACTACCTCTTAGCAGTCTTTTGGCAAAAGCTCTAAAGGCAGCTGATTGCCATTAACAAGCTTCTCAAGTCTGTCGTTCGGAATCGACTTTAGAAACTGTAGGTCCTGGTACGCATGGATAAAATTGACACACACAACATTGGTGTTGTGAGAAGCTAGGCCGTTACCGTGAAACAGGGTTGCAATTACCAATTATACATGTACATATGTATTAAATAACTATCTATGTAAGTGACGTACAGATTTATAAGCTTTAGAATTTTTTAAGATCGATTAATTTATTTGCATGTTGTTTACTTGTTTCTCATAGAGTTCACATAAAATTGTTAATTTTTTTGTTATTCGGTTCCACTGTGTCTGGTTTCTTACAAAGTTGGCCATTATATATACTATTGCAGGCTCTATAATAATGCAGCAATTAGTAATTATTGTTGAGGTAGGACTTTTTTTCTATAAACTTTTCTAGGTAATTAAAGACTAGACAACAGAATACAAAGAAAAGAACTCAGCGCACATAGTTTCCCGCAATAAAAAGGCTTCTGTTGGTTTAACCTCAACAGAATCAACTTACTTTGGTAATTGTCATTCCCCTGTTTTTGTTTTTTGTTTGTGTTTCCAAATACATGCATGCAAGCATGTAGTGTGTAGTTACATATGCATGCATATAATCTCGTACTTAAATTATTAACCATGTTAGGCATTGTTTTCAATGTTGTTGTAATTCCACCATCACATTAATTGAAATTTACATTTACGCGTTCTATGCTTTTTTCTCTAAACTAAACGAGTACCATATTATGATCGTGTAGAAGAGAGTGTAAGTAAGCATACTCGTACCTTTAAAAGGGAATTGATTGTTAAAAAAGAAATATAAAATTTAAGTTCAACTGTTGACTCTGGCGATAAAATTACAAATACGGTGTAATCGCAATGATGTTTTTCTTTTTCGTGTTTTTACCATGTTGTTTCGTGTCTTAAATGTTTTAATTTTTTTTTTCTTGTGCCTTCTAATTTATGGCGTCCAATTAAACCCACAATTGCATATTTATTTTGAGAAATTTTCACATTAAAACGCATCTTATCGAGAGAATATTTTTCATACGTAAAATTGTTATTTTTTTAATTGAAAATTTTATGGTGCATGAACTTGCGTGGAAAATTATAAAATTACAACAATTTAATGCAAATATGTATGTAGCAGTTAAATTTAAATTTAAAATTGTAATTTAAATTACTGATTTTTGAGAGCCATTTTCTAAGTTAGTATTTATAAAACACTTATTCGTAATCTTATTTAAAAAAGACACTTTACGATCTAGTATGTTCTGCAAACGGAAAACGAGTGAAACTGAAATCGAATAAAATTTCAAATCGCTATAATTTAAAAATACGATAATGTGTTGATATACTTTTTTTCATTTCACTAATGACATAACTTCTATGATCACCAACACTTTCAAATAATTGGCACAATTAACCTATAATTGTTTTCGAAAAAACACTCGATTTTAATTTCACTTGATTTCGTTTTACAGATCATATTCAAATATCATATTACTTTTGTAGCAAACTATTGAACAAAACATGGTATGTACTATATTTGGATCTAATATTTATGACTATAGTGTGACTCATTTTAACATACAATTTGAAATCTCCGTACCACAGAAAACATATGGTTTACACTGCTTTGTTTTAAGAAGTACTCAGAGCGGGGGGTACAGAGGCTATTTCTCCCTATCCCCAACTATCAAGCTAAAGTACTGAAAACTGCGGACAATCATTCATTAAAACTATCAGTAACGTAGACATTGACGTTGATAATCGTTGAGTGGTATCATATTCACCTCTGCTGAACAAAACATTCAGTGCTCATATCAATGCTACGTTCTGCAGTTTGATGAAGAGTATCGAATATGTTTGAGCTAAAAAAATATTTCCTACAAATAATTTATATTATAGCAGAATCTCACAAATTCGAACCGTCCATAAATTAGAACCTACCATTTCAATGTATTGGATACTCTAAAATTAGAATTTCAGGTTCTAATTTCTTGATGTTTTGTACTTTTTTTGTACTTTCAACACAAATTATTTCTCTCGCTCATTAAAACAAAAAATTAAACGGGGAATCACCGAGTTATTCGTGGTGGTCGGTAAAAAGTGTGTGAAATTTGATATACTTGTACAAATTTGGGTCCATTGAAAACTGAAGTTCAAAGTGAAGTTTTCATACTTGGCACATACTGATATTATGTTAAAAACCAATTCAATACCAAAAAAACAAAAAATTTTGGAAAACCCTTTTATGAATTTAATATGTTAAATTAATTAAATGTTAACAAATAAAAGAGGGGCCCACCTTGAAATAATGAGAATGTGGTTCCGAGGTGGTATTCTTCCCCTGGTGAGGAGATAAGAGGGGTTTTCAGTCGGTATACCCTTTTAGGCGAGTCCTTCATATCATGCGAGGTGACGACCTCCGCGAAAGCATAAAGCTTTTCCCTCCTCCCGCACAAAAAAAAAAGCAAATAAAAATTGTTCTGTGTTTAAGAAAAGCTTACACAAGAAGTTTTATAACAATTTTATAATTTTCTTAAAAAACAAAAAAAAAAGTGTTCAGAAATTCTAATTATTCAGAAATTTGAATTGCCCGGTGCACAAAGTGGTTCTAATTTTTGAGATTCTATGTATACGTATTCCTAATAAATAAGTACTGCTTTTCTTGTTAAATGTTTGTATATAACACCATTTACTCTTTAAAGCTGACTGAAAAATTTGAAAACACTTTAAACTTTCATTTAACAAATTTGGTACCATTATTAGAGTGGCATATTTAAGCGAAAATTCCTTTTCTAAAAGTAATACCTATTTTTGTCAAATGAACAAAAAGAAACTTATTTCTAGTGAAATGTATTTGAAATTATTTTTTTTTAAACTTCATTTAAAACAGACTCTCATTTTTGGCATTTGTTTCGTTACCTTAAAACTGAATGTTTTTATTTGAGTTTCTTATTTATTGTCTATGTGACACGTTAATTAAATCCAATTTGCATGCATTAGCGCCTCTATAATCTGATTATAGTTTTTGAGTTCGTTTTTAATACTGGGCATTCAGTTATTTTTCTTCAAATAATTGTTCACAAGTTTTTATTGTAAATTTTTTTATTATTTTTTTTTAACTTATAAATAATTTATAAGTTGACTTGTTATTTAAATTTATATGAATCATTTATCTGTATCATTATTTATTGAAGTTTTTTTTCGTTCTTTATTTTTATTACTAAATACTAGCAGAAACAACAATTGTTGTTATAACTACGATTTGCGTAATTATAAGAATGATAAGTTAAAAAATAAATACAAATTTTTCTTTGAATGATATGCAATGATTTGAGTGAAATGACGTTTTAATTTGCTAAAGTTCGCTAAGGAAATGCCTAAAGACAGTCTTGCGATTGATAAGAATTAAAATTGCGTCTTTAGATAATGATAATTTTTGTTTCGAAATATTATTTAATAAGAGTGCAGTTTCAAAGAAATAATTTTTTTGTACACACTTAAATTTCTATCTTTATAAGTGGGGCTTTAAATGGAAAATATAACACAAAAAAATAAAGCCCAAATGATGCAATTAATTCAATACGCGTGTTTGAATTAAGTTGGATATTTAAATTTTTTCAGCTATTTTTTATTCTATAAAATAGCTTTTATTGTAAATTTAACAGAAGCTGCCCTAGAGAAATATACATATTTATTTTATAAATAGCTAGAAAATGAGCTGTATATAAAGCCGAGTACGGTTTTGGCGCTAGAGCTCCCACATGGCCAGCTATGAATTCTCGTAACACAGTGTTTGTAACTCAACTTTTCTGAATCAGCTTGACCAATTATGAAATTTTGTGTGTATTTAAGTAAGTCTGAGAATAGACTTAAACAATATAAATTTCAAAAATTCAAAGTCGCCGATGCCACGCCCTTACGTAATAATTATTTATTGTTCAAAATGATATTTGAAAAATGATATTCGTTTATATAGCTTCATAGTCAACATAAAGTAACTGTCAAAAAGTGGACGTAATCAGACAGGTGAAGATTATACCTCCTGTGCAAAATAAATATTAATTTTCAGCTCTCTTTAGAACGGTAATTTTGAAAGGTTAAACATTTAGTGTCAACAACTTCGTTATCAGTATACATCGTCACTAAAAAATTGGGCAATGTGGGATTTGTGGAAGTATCTCCATATACATATAGAGTGGGAAGGTATATAGCCGGGAAGGTATACTATTTTGTTTTGTCGCCATTGTGGTAAACATTAATTTTGAAAGTTAATATTTGGTAGTCGTGAAGTAGTGACGTGGAAAATTTATTGTGGAAAAATATTCGGTAAACCAACGTGTTTAAATCGCTAAAACATCGATTACGGCGAAGATGAGAAAGTTACGTGCAATTTTTGGGAGTGGCAGGAGAGCAAAGGTAAACCGGGGGCTTCCTGATGCCCGTAGTATCAGACTAGAGTAGGTTTCTCAGGTCAGTCCCTGAGATGATCAGTAAAAAATTACCAATCTCTCTGCCTATAGCGAGCGCCAGGCCACCCAGAGCTAGGTGAACTCCATATTCCCCGGTGAGTACAGGTCCCTGGTGTGACGTAAATCACCAAAAGCCATTTATTGTACCCCCGGGGGGAACTTATATATACAACTAGTAGAGGGTTTAACGTGCGTACCTATCATGAGACTTACCACACGCCGCCCGTTGCCAGGGACGGTAGTTGAATACAATGCGTCCAACCACCGCCACCCGATGCCGGTGCCCTCTAATCTCAATCATGCTCGAGGACACGTTGCTCAGAAGAGAGCCCATAGCACCGAGTTAGCAATTTAGTACCAACCACTGCCTGGGTAGTGGTACCCCCTTATTGAGGGGTTTCTACCTAGCACTACCACAACCACTACGAGTGTTCCCCGAAGGGCCGCACCCAAGCCATCAGGCCGGTTTGCCTCTCTGCCTATAGCGAGTGCCAGGCCACCCAGAGCTAGATGAACTCCATATTTCCCGGAGAAGACAGGCCCCTGGTGAGAAGTAATCATCAGCAACCTTTACTGTATCCCGGGGGAACTTATATATACAAACTGTATATTGATTTTACATGCGCACCTGTCCGTAGACTTAATCACATGCCGCCCGTTGTCGGGAACGGTAGTCGAATACAATGCGTCCGACCACCGCCACCCGATGCTGGTACCCTCTAATCTCACCATACCCGAAGGCATAGCGCTCAAAAGAGGGCCCATAACACCGAGTTGGCAATATGATACCACCACTGTCTGGGTGGTGATACCCCCTTGCTGAGGGGTATCTACCTAAGTACTTCTACAACCACTACGTGTACCTCCCGAAGGAGGACCTCACCAATCATCAGGCCGGACATTACTTCCCGAATGACTGAGAGTTATCTGTACCGGGGGCTCCTGATGTCCGTAGTATCAGATTAAGGCATCTCTGGTCAGTCCGTGAGAACGCCAGATAATGCCTGCCACGCGCACTAAGTACGTGTGGCAAAAGCACGGCCGTGCACCACATTAACGGCATTTCTCTGCCTATATTGAGCGCCAGACCACTCAGGGCTAGGTCGAACCCAATATTCCCCGGGGAAAACAGGCTACTGACGTGACACTCGCCAGCAGCCATAAATGTATCCCCGGGGGGAAAACTTATATATACAAATAAATTCAGTGCTATTTGCTAACCAATACATGTGTTGGAAAGCTTTACTTTTACTGATGATTAAGAAAAAAGTGGGCGGAACGCCACGCACACTTTAACAGATTATTATAACTAGAAAACAACTTAAGCTACAGCAATAAAATTTGGAATGCATATGTACTTATATATATTCGTGGAGAACCTTGAAAATTTACTAAAAATGGTTGTGACAAATAAATCAGAACTAAATTATTAATAATAAATATAAATCAATACAATTTGGTAGAGTACATAGATATGTTCGAATGTATTTGGGATAGTTATCGATAAGAAACAAAAAATGGGTTTGCTGACACGCCCACTTTAATAGTTATGAAAGCATATATGAATGAATCATCTTTTTTTGCAAAATAATAAAAAGAAAATTATAATAATAATACTTTGTTTTAACAAAAAAATTATTTCATTGTACTAAAACAAGTCCCTTAGACTGAGGAATAATTTATCAAATTACGTTTTTGCTATTATGCAGTTGCATCAATCAATCAGTTACAGAAGAGGTTAAGTTTCATGCTATAACTATTAAATTAAATCAAAAACATTACGAAATGTTGCACAGTTGCGTCTTAAACTTGGCTAATACAGCGTTGTAAAGAATGTGATTCGAAATGTAAAAAAAAAATAATCCCCCATTATTTTTTTGTATTCCATTTAAAAATGATTAACTCATTCATTCACTTATTCTTTATTTTATAATTTAAAAAGAGGAACTCAACAAAACTTTTGTAAAATTATAGAAAAAAGGCACTTATTATGCAGATCACTAATTTTATGTTGATTGTTGATGTCAAAAATTGTTTTGAGTACTTGACATTTCATAAGAAAAAAAAAATAATTTAATTGATATTATGGTTTGTTGGGCTATTTGCATATATTTGTTTTTTTCTTTTATTCAAAATTTTAATGCAATTTTATTATATTGTTGCTGTTGTCTATTTTGTGTTGCCTGCAATTAAACACTATTCAAAGTCATCATCATCAAAAACATCAACAACGTGAACATAACAACTAAACTACAATAAAAGGAATAATAACACAACACAACTAAACAGTGAGAGGCAAAAGTGTTACAACACTTAATTTTTTTTTTAAATTAAAAGACGCATAAATAATTCAAAAATATAAATATTATTTAGTACACCAATACCCCGATTTGCGTCGCTTCAGTTTGCGTCGCTTCGAAGTTGCGTCTTTTTTTAAGTTTCTGGAATTTCAATGTTGCGTCGTTTTTGTTTCAGTTTGCGTCGCATGGCTTCGAAGTTGCGTCGTAAATGCTTCGATTTGCGTGGTTGATATGAAAATGTTTTTACAAAGCTAAAGCAAAAAAAGGGGATTTCCCATTTAGTAGAAAGCAAAATTGCAGGTGTGCGTTGTTTACATGTTAAGCGTAGTTATTAGTTTCGAATTATATCAGTGGTCTTCACAATTGTTATATTTTTATTTTAATAAAATCTGTTATTCAAAAAATAATAAGAAAATATATTTTTCTAAGCTAAAATGTTTAAAACCTGTATTGACTAAGCGAAAATCAAATACGTACACAATTGAAAATTCTGCTTCAGTTTGCGTCGTTTCGGTTTGCGTCTCAATTTTTCAGTCCCAATTAGCGACGCAAACCGGGGTATTGGTGTACTTAAATAGCAAATTACCTGACATAACTACACAAAGGCGTAGTGAAATATTGATATAAAAGCTCCATTTTAAAGGCTTGAATACATATAGGGTGTTTTTTATTGAGGTATAGAACTTTAATTTGGCATCACTTTTTTAACTGGCGGCCATTTTGTCAGCTGTCAAGTGATTAATATTTAGTTTGGTTTGCCATTTCATCATGAACAGGTTGACAAAAGAACAACGCTTGCAAATCGTGCAAATTTATTTCGAAAATAGTGGTTCAGTTCGCGAAGTTTACCGCAAGCTCCGTCCATTTTATGGTCAACATAATCGTCCATCAGAGCAATTAATTCGGTTAACCATGGATCGTTTTCGCACTACGTTTACTCTATGTGATAATACGCATCCGCAGAGACGACGAACAGTGCGCACCGAAGAAACAATTGCCGCTGTAGAGCAAAGTGTTGAAGAGAACCCGAATGAATCGATTCGCCACCGTGCACAGCAATTGGAGCTTTGTCCAAAAACTTTATGGAAGATTTTGCGCAAAGATCTTGGCTTGCGACCTTACAAGATCCAGCTTGTGCAAGAATTAAAGCCGCGAGACCATGCAATGCGTCGTGATTTTGGTGTATGGGCCGAAAATGAGATTGATCTCGATGCTGATTTTCATCGCAAAATTTTGTTCAGTGATGAGGCTCATTTTTGGTTGAATGGCTACGTCAACAAGCAAAATTGCCGCATTTGGAGTGAAGAGAATCCACATGAGACCCTTGAGACGCCATTACATCCACAAAAACTGACTGTTTGGTGTGCTCTATGGGCTGGTGGAGTCATTGGGCCATACTTCTTCCGAAATAATGCTGGAGAGTCAGTTACCGTTAATGGAGACCGGTATAGATCCATGATAACCGACTATTTTGTTCCCGAATTGGATGGCATAAATGTGGATGAGTTGTGGTTCCAACAAGACGGCACTACATGCCACACAGCGCACGTCACAATCGATTTATTGAAGGAAACATTCGATGAGCGCATAATTTCGCGGAATGGACCTGTCAATTGGCCACCAAGATCGTGTGATTTGACACCATTGGATTATTTTCTTTGGGGATATGTGAAGTCGCTCGTCTACGCCAACAAACCAGAAACGTTAGGGGACTTGGAAGCCAACATTCGTGGCGTTATTGCCAACATACGGCCCCATATGCTCGAAAAAGTGGTTGAAAATTGGACCTGTAGAATTGGCTTTATTCGAGCTAGCCGCGGCGGCCACATGCCCGAAATCATATTTAAACATTAATGGCATAAAATTATCCTTCCAATAAAGCCAAATTGATGGACATTAAAACGATTTTCTTGTGTTTTATTTCAATTCGAAGTTCTATACCTCTAAAAAACACCCTGTACATACATAATTGGCATATGCAACCCTGTGTCAGGATTACGGCCTAGCTTCTCGCAGCACCTATGTTGTGTGTCAATTTTTATCCATGAGACTCGGAACGACAAACTTGAGAAGCTTGTTCATGGGAATCAGATACTGTTAGATATTTTGCCAGAAGGCTGCTAAGAGATAGTCGCCGAATGAAATATTTTTCATATTTCTTTCTTTCAAGACGTTAGAGCTCGGGTTTGAATCCGGAGCTCTCGTCTTAAGAAGTCAGCAGTCTACATACTAGACTACGGCAACCAATTGCACTATATAAGCTGATAATGTACAGTAAGTGACTAAGATCTTAAAAATTAAAATTTTGAAAATTTAGAGTTAAATTAATAGAATTGATTTTGGTGGGAGTAATTTTTTAAAAACATTTTCAATATTTTCCGTTGTCATACTTTTACTCATTACTGTTTATTTGTAATTCGTATGCTTTTTCTACATGTATGTTGCATGTTTGTTAAGAAAACTCAAAATTAAAAACGAAATAAATAATGAAAAAAGAAGAAGAAAAAATATATGAGAAATAGCTTAAGTCTCTAAAGGAAATTACGACCTAGACCTTAACATACTGGCCATTCGCATACGAGCATTTTATTTATATTTTAGTTTCCTTCTATTTTTCTTTTTCTATAATTTTTATATATATATTTTTTTATTTTAATAAGTGTTGCGTGCAAATGCGCCTGCGCATTTTTAAATGGCTTTATGGCCTCATGATGCGATGATGTTGCTGTTGTTATTTTCGACTATTTCTTTTTTCTGAAGAGAACATTAAGCCGAGCTTTATTATGCTATAGACACGCTAAAGTTGCTGTCAAGTGTTGTGTTTATTATCAAATAAGGCCAATATATTCAGTATGTCATTATAAAATATCTTTTTATGCATTGAAAAAAAAAATAAATTATGAATAAAAACTATTAATTTTTAATTTACAGATAAATTTCCGGTATGAATTTTATTCAATTAATTGTCGTATTTATGCTGATTAAAATTTTTCAACACATTTTAGATGGACTTCTTTGAAAATAATTCAAAATTAATTTCAATTCATAGCATGCATCGTGTTTGTGTAACGATGTAATACAATATGTATATGTATATGGGCAATTTCAAAAATTTTCAACATTTGTTGAAACTGAGTTCAGATGCTTATTATTTCTCCAGTTTTTCGAATTGACCAAAACGGTCAAAAGGGAATGGTAGGCCACACTAGAAAACTGGGAAATTCAAAATTTCAGACCATCAGTTCTTTATTTTTAAAAGTTATGGGCACTCAAACATCGAAAAACTCAAAAAATGGCTTGAAATTTACAAGAGTTTTTTCATATTTCATCTCTTTTCTACTTTTAGTTTTAAACTTCCGATGCTCACTGATATAAAATAAAGTCATTAGACTTTGTAGATATTTACACTATAAAAGTTATGCCCATACTACTATTTGGGAAAAAGTTGTACAGCAGTTCATTTTTGAAACCAAAATGTTCAGATTTTTTAATTTTCGCAGTTTTTTCTATAGCGTTTTTGCGCCGTTCAAGAAAATTGAATTTCGTCAACAGTATTTAATAGATGGTGTAATTTGCTAAAATTTGCGCCATATCACGTCGATGTCAGGCTGCTAGTTGCTGAGAACGATGAACTCAAACTTTTATAGAATTGGCGTAAATTTGTCAAAAATGACAGTTTTTCGCGCCTGACATTTGCAATCTAATTTAAAACTGGTTTATGTATTGCGTGATCTAATCTTCTTAGTAAATGGCACCTCTACGTCAAGAAGGCGTTAAAATATTTTGAAACGCAAAAATTTTATAAAGAAAATAAAACTTTTGCGAAATTTCATGATTTTGTTTCGCGTTTTTTTTAGTTAATCAGTGGTTTAAAATCAATGTAAAGTATTGGAAATGAAGTGCGGCGGTGAACTAAAGATCATATATAAATACGGTTGAATTCGGTCCATATTTAGCGGGTACAGCGGCATTTTTCTTCAAACACATTTTGCTTTGTGACATCTGCAGTTATGTAAAGATTCCGCCGCGATTGACACCAAATGAAAGGTTTTTTTAAGCTTGATAATAAAACCGAATAGGCATTAAACAATTTTCATGATTTTAAATTTTACAGATCAAAAAAAAAAATTCTAACCTCAAAATTAATTCTTATATAATTTTTTTTGTTTATTAAATTTGCAATTTAAAACATTGTTTTTCTGTAAATTAGTTATGCGTTATATAAACACATATTATGACAATCGGTGAAACATTCATATTTTTGCAAAAATTCGCGTTTTTTAATATTAAGAAATTTTAATTATAATTGATATTTTTTTATGTATTTTATCAGTGCATTGATGAATTTGGACTGCACTGATGAATTTGAAATGAGTTTCATGCATCCATACAACATTTAATAAAATAAACCAACAAATTTAACTTAAAAATTTTTTTTTAAAGACATTTTAACATAAAACCTCCATAACTTTCGCGCCGTTTGCAATAAATGATTAACGCGAACTGTTTTGGTATGCTAAAATATCACCCTTCACGTGACCAAAGCGTCATTCGTGTCATCCAAAAAAAAAAATTGGAAAAAAAAAAATCAAAATGTCGAAAATTTTTGAAATTGCCCATATGTGGTACATTTTTTCATATGTATGTACTTATATTTGTCCTTGTTTTTCAAATGATGCTTTGAATTTTTACAACAAACACAGATCCAACTGTAAGTGGGCTATTGTGTGAACAATCGAGTTAAACCATATAGCCTTATTAGTTCATATACATACATACATACATATGTATATTATAAAAAGTCTGTCGTTCGAAGTGGACTTTAATAGGTCCTGCTACTCATGGATAAAACTTGACAGACACAAAGTGGGTGCTGCGAGAAACTAGGTCGTAACTCTGAAACAGGGTTGAAATGAACAACCGCATTTTTTTGCATATAATATTTAGCTGAGTTCGAAGGATTTTTTTCGTTTTTAGTTACAATTACATTTTATTTACAGGAAAATTAACGACTTGTTCAATTTGTGGAGAAGAAAATAGAAATGTGATAAAGAAACCGTAAAGGTTTTTGGGAGGAAATTTTGTTGCTTTATGATATTCAAAATTTCTTATAAAGCATGTGACATTGATATTTCTATATTAATCATTCGTGACTTTCCACATTATAACTGTAACTATTAGTACGTTTTTTTCAGTCGATGAGTAGTGTCATTGGGTTTTGTTCTTTTAGTTATTGGAAGAAAAAAATTCAATTAATATCATACGGTTACGGTTATGGTTATATCGTTATGTCATATCACCAATAATCAAATACAGTCCGTACGGTTGGTTGGAATAGCTGGCTATGGCTCACCCAATTTAACCTCAAAGTCTTTACTACTGAATTTCTGGCAGTGGTGAAAGACGAAATTTTCATTTGTGTATCAAAAAAGTTCTTTGAGAGTACTTTTTCAATCTCAAGAGTGCTAAAATTGTAATACAACGGTGTATCATAGCATTATTGTGCAAGTTTAGAATACATAAAATAAAATATTAGACATTTACATACATACATAATTGGCCTTTACAACCCTGTGTCAGGATTACGGCCTAGCTTCTCGCAGCAGTCATGTTGTGTGTGTAAATTTTTATTCATGAGTACCGGGACCTACAGTTTAATGTCGACTCCGAACGACAGACTTGAGAAGCTTGTTCATGGCAATTGATTACTCTCAGAGCTTTTGCCAGAAGACTACTGAGAGGTAGTCGCCGAAAGAAATATTTTTTTCATATTTCTTTTTTTTTTAAGATGCCGGAGCTGGGTGTCGAACCCAGTGCTCATGTCTTAGTAAGCCAACACACTAACCACTAGACCACGGCGATAAAATCAACATGGAACTTTTAAAAAGATTTCAATCGTCCTGATTTAAAATTACATACATACATACATAACTGGCCTTTACAACCCTGTGTCAGGATTACGGCCTAGCTTCTCGCAGCACTCATGTTGTGTGTGTCAATTTTTATTCATGAGTACCGGGACCTACAGTTTAATGTCGACTCCGAACGACAGACTTGAGAAGCTTGTTCATGGCAATTGATTACTCTCAGAGCTTTTGCCAGAAGACTGCTGAGAGGTAGTCGCCGAAAGAAATATTTTTTCATATTTCTTTTTTTGAAGATGTCGGAGCCTGGAGTCGAACCCAGGGCCCATGTCTTAGTAAGCCAACACACTAACCACTAGACCACGGCGACTACAATCTTCTTTTCTGCGTTCTAGTGACCGACGGCTCTCCTACAACAAGAAATATTTGAAACGTAAATGATAATATCTCCTAATTTACACAAAGGTGTTGTTAACATTCACTGATGTGTAGAGAAAAGATATTGGATTATGTCTCAGGTTAACAACTTGTTAATGGGGGAGTCAAGTAGTCACTGAACCAATCCTATCCTGATTTAAAATTATTCATGATAAAACTAAGTTAAAACAGTTTTGAACAGTCACGCTTTACATATTTGAGATGTATGAATACTTTTTGTACTTTTTGCCAACTTTTTTGAAAACGTTTTGTATATCGGTATACATTCAATACTAGTGCATATAAATCAATCACTAATAAAGGGAAAACAAAAATATAATGCAGTTATTCGTAAAAAATAAAATTAAATTAAAATGAGTTTTAAGTCAAATTTTTCCTAATTTTTTTTTATAAATTTCAGATCTATTTCAATTTTGTATAAATATGAGGGTAAAAATTCACACAGAAGATTGTACAGACAGATAAATTTTATTAGACATTATTTACATATTTGATTATTTTCATCATATGGGTTAATAATAATAAAAAAAAATTTCAAAATCATCATGTTTTAATGAAAATTATATTTTTTAATGAAATATATAAATTACTTATATTATTATTTAATTTATTTGAGCTTAAGGTCGAATAAATATTTATATTATTTATTTTACGATATTTTGCTACTTCCTTCCTTTAAAATTATAAAGATGTCCAAGAGCATAAAATAGTACCCAGAAAAAATACCAGCATTAAAGAATAAAAAGTATCAACTCCTCCATCAATGACTATTGGTAGCTCTCATGTATTTGTATAGGTAGATGGCACTTAAATCGATTACCTACAAAATTAAATAGCAATAGGAAAATAATTCAGTAGAAATCAGAAATCCCGTAAAAATATTTTATTAATACTACATTTTTTAGTTGAGCACAATGATTTTTGGTCCACCTACATTTAAATTCTTTTTCATGCGTTCTGTTTTCATAAAATAAACATACACTTCCATTTAAAATTTGTTAAACTAAAGCAATTTCTCCTGCATGAATATGTATTAAAAAAGATTTTTTTTTATATGAAAAGTCTTTTATAGTTGTATCAACCGACACTCAAACCACCAAACTAGGTTGAGTTAATGGGAATTTAAACGTCTTTTAAGTATGATTCGAGGATGTGGCAAATAAAGAGCGTAGAAAAATAAAAAGTTTTTGTTTAGGAAGGTTTTACTGAACCCTGACACTTGGTTTTTAATAAAACATGTTATATTTCTTTTTTATTTCAACATAATTTAAACGATACGAGCCAAATAAAAATGTACTTAAACTGTCATAATTAAAACATTTTAATATCCATTTCATACATATATCTATCGAAAACATTATCTACCATACTATTAAAACCCATTATAATAAATAAAACAATTAAGACAAAAACTTGCTTTAGAAAAGAGGAAGCAGTTTTACATATAAAACTATTAATTAAAAACTCTATACGAATATGCTAATTTGTAGCTTCAAGTTTTGATGGTACACCTGATTATACGCTCTTTATACTTATATGATTTGTAAAAAAAGTTAATAAAAAAAAATCTCATCATAATCATAAAATACTATTAATATAATCATCATTATTGTCTTATCAAGATGGTTAAAAATAGAAAAAAAAAAAAAAAAAATTAAAAAAAAAAAGAAAAATTTTACAAGAATTGAAAAAAGGACTCGACCACAAACATACTTGTTCGTCTGCGTTTAACAAGATCGTAATTTTATATTCCTTTTTTTTCACTCTTTTCTTTTCATATTTTTCTACTCCATTTCAAAGTGTAGAGGAGCAGAGAGCGTGGAAGTAGAAAATATAATTTTTAAAATTGTTTTTACCATTATAAAGGCAATTAATAATTTTAAACATGATTGCTGCAAGAAAAGACTTGCCTTCAACTATCAGTTCAACCGAATACCGCCTGCCTATCCGTCCGTCCATGTCCATGTTTCTCCTCTCATACATAAAGTTTTATGAGTACATTTGTCTCCAGTAATGTATACTTATATGTACATACTTGTGCATTTAGAATTTTTTCTTTATCGTTTGTGGTAATTGTAAAATAAGTCGTTGTATACTCTTAAATATTGAATTTTTAAAAATAGATTTTCTTCTTCATTGCGCTGTTGTTAACAATGCTAACAATTCTGGTTGAAGATAAAAATAGTAGTCAGTCGTTAAGAAAAATGAAAATAGTCATAAAAAGGAAAGAACAAAAAAAAAATTGCACACAAAAAGGAAGTCTTAGTTTAAGAGTTTTTAAACGGCAGGTGCAACAGTTGACACTGAAAGAAAATTTCTAGGTGATTTGTAAACATTTTAAAAATTTACAACAGACGAAAATATTGTAAATATATGCCTCGCTTTAAATTTTACCGATTTAAGTTTTTGAGATTTTTTTGGTTTTTGGTTTTTGTGATTTTTATTTTTTCATTGAATGATAAAGTTCATAGTTATGGAATAATACATCGAGCAAATGGCCTCCCCGCCTTTGCTGGTGGTGCATACGCAACATTTTCTTAACAGTTTTAAAAATATTTCTGCATAATTGTGCCTGAATTTTCATGATGCAGCGTTTAATTTCCTTTGTAATGTAATGTAATGGTTGTGGGTTTAATTTCATATAACCCCCCAAGAAGTCCAACAACAGAGAAATCTCTCACTGACATTCCACTTTATTCCACCTTGACCACCGACAACAAAGACGTATGATCAGGAGAAAAGCGCCACCTATTAGGAAGTAGCAGATGACAGTGAAACATACTTAGCGAAGACACTCACCTCACAATCAATATGCAACAATGAGACAATTGCTATTGATCGTTCTAAGGTGAAGGTATAACACTGGCCTTTGAATGATCAATTCACAGCAATTTGTCTCATTCCTAAGGCGCTTAATATTAGTATAAGAAAAATTCCAAAAAAGTTCCAATATAATGCACAGCATCAGTAGGTGTTTACGCCTGAGTATTGGTCTCAATAAAAGAAAAAAAAATCCCATAGAAAGAAATTGAATGATGTTAAATCACATTATCGAAATAAGAGAGTTTAAGACCCGAAGTAAAAGAATTGTTGCTATGGTTATACGGTATCTACTAATTTTGGCAGAAAAAACTATGTTATCATGTCATGTCGCGAGATCGAGAACCATTAACAATTGCTGTGTGATCAGACTCATTTTCAAAAAAGTACGCATTGCTTCGATATCACAATTTGAATGGCTTCTTTTTCAATGGCCGGTGTGTTTAGCGCCTTTAATTGATCTAGTCTCCCGGAATTTTTCATTTTTTCTTCACAGCTGACGAAATTAAAACACATTTCTGACCATATTTTGTTGAACTGTGACACATTAATGTATCATATAACGCTATATTTTTCCTAACCTTAAATTGTCAGCTGTCAAACTATTCTTTTTTCAGAGTTAACAAAAACTTACTGCAAAAATGGTGGCAAATTCAAATCTTTTTTGTGATACTTTTGACAAAAGTTAACCTATAATTTGTATGAGAGCAACCGTGGTATGTGTGAATTTATTGTAAAAATATATCTACTGAGAACGACAAAAGATTCTATATTTTCAAAAATCCGTAGGAAATTGACTGAGTTATTAAACAGGTGGTAGTGTGCTAGACTGTAGTGCGAGGGTTGTGGGTTCGATTTCTACCTGAGACCCTGGTCTGTGACACTACACCGAGCAAAGGTGTTAGTCACACGTCTCTAAATATAATATTAATATTGTATTGTAATTTAAAAAAATAAGTAAATGTATGAACGAATGTAACAGACAATAAGACTTTTTATTTAAGCGCGAATAAAAGCTATAGTTTTTCAATGATTACTACTGCACTAACTTCCGCATAAGTTTAAAACTGTTGTTAAGAGCAAAAAATAATGTTAAAATTATTTATAAGCAATTTTATGCATCATCGTGTGCCATTCTATTTATTAAATCCGATAAACTGTTCTCGAATTATGGTGTAATATAGGAGCATCGCCTTATAAGGCGGGCAAAAAAAAAACAAAAAACTGGTATTTCGCATTAAATTCTATATTCAACTCTGGGTTTATTTTGAATGAATTACAGAGTATCAAAAGGCCTTAGATTAGGAAGAAAGAATATGCATACGAATTGAAATCATGGGTCAAAAATTATTAAAATTAAGGGGGATCGTGGTATAGTGGTTAGAGCGCGTGCACAGAAACTCAAACGATCGAGGTTAAAATCCCAGTGAAGGAAAAAAAATAAAAAATAAATTTGCGGTTTTTCAAAAATTATAATTTAAAATATAAGAGGTTCCCGTCCCTCCAAGAACTCCATCTTCACGAAACCGCTCCCTGACATTTCCAGTTTATTCCACCAAGTAAACGAATGATCAGGAGTACAGCGCCACCTTCTGGGAGATAACAGCTAACCTAAATGAAAATATGCTCACCACTTATATTCAACATGCAGACAGGGCAATTGCTGTTGATCATTCAAAGGTGAAGGTATAACACTGGCCTTTGAGTGATCAAATTGACAGCAATTTGTCCCATTGACATAAGGCGCTCAACATCTATCTATATCTATGTATTCAACATTCCAATACAATACACTGCATTTCTTAAAAAAAGCAATATTAAGAATATATTTCTTTGCAATGGCTCCAAATTTGGGTTTAATTAGCATAATACCAATGTGCAACTATATCTACTTAGGGTTTAAACGGGCAATTGTTGTAATTAATTTGCAGTAAACAATTAAAAAATAAAATCTAGTTTTGCTAAAAAATAATATTTTTTTCCAATTTCTTTTTCTATTTGCAGAGTCCAGATATAAGACAATTTATAACTATTAAACTACCGGAGCATTTACTACCTAAAGATAGTGTGGACAAGGCTTTTACCTCTATATTTCATAAAAGTTCAGAGTCTTTGCCCAGAGAAACTAAATTATTCGACACAAACAACTTTTTACCTGAAGAAGTTCAAAATTTACCAAATGAAGGTCAAGATGTTTTAAAACGTCTCTTGGAGGTTGATAGTCTAAAACGTATACACTCAGTAAGAGCATTACAAAGAATTGCCATGTACAAGGATTTTAAAATAGAATCTCAATATTGTTTAAAGGTAAATGGATAAATTGTCTTTAAAAAAACAACTTTCTATTCTCTTCTTATTTCATTACAGATATGTCCTTTCGATATTATAAAAGCTGATAATATCGTTTTAAAAGCAACAGACACTACAAAATATAATGAACAAAATGCTGCCAAAGCATTTAAGGATTTTTGAAATCATTTTTAAATAATTTTAAAATATTTAAGTAATTAGTTTTATCCAAGAATTCAAAGTGCCTTAGGATTTCATCCTCAGTAAATGTTAAAAAAATATATAAATTTGAAAAATAAAATAAATAAATTAGAGATTTTTTGAAAAATAAATAAATAAATTAGAGATTTTTATTGTCAATTTAGTACTACTTTCCATTGAAATTATCTAGTAATGAAACGGCTTTTTAATAATAAACAAAGAGCAGAAAAAATATTATACATTGAACTTAGTTTCCTGTGTTGTACAAGAAAATAGCCTGCATTACGATGTTTTGAAATTGATTGATTTGTTTTCTTGTTTGTTGTTAAAATATTACAATCTAGTTTTAATGCTTTAATTTATAAGATACTGTGTCTTGTTGCATTGGAAAAGCAAAATAAAATAAATAAAATAAATAAATAAACACAGAAATCAAATCCAAAAAACCCAGTGCCTTTGTATAATACAACACCAAAAAAAAAAAAATTAAAATAGTACAATTTCTAGTTCTTCTTGTTCGTTAGCAATTAAATTTGAAAAATTCACACAGTTTACTTTTATAGTGTCAGCAACTTGAGCACTGAATTGGTGTAGTGTATGGCCAGCATAACAAATTTTGATTAAAACGCTCTGAAGGTTGTATTTTTTAAATCCTTATATTGTATCCCTGCAACAGCTGTACGTATAACATAATCTACTACTTTTCAAAACAACACTGTTACTGCCAGCTGTATACCACCGTTATATCCATTTCCCTGCACACATTCTTGCACTGTTGCTATTGTCTTATAAAATACTGTGTGTATGTGTAAGCGTGTGACATTAAAAAGTGAAAAAAAAAGGAAAGTGCACGAGCAAAAATTATCCAAGAGAAAAAATTGAAAATTAATAACAAAAAGGATAGAAATTTATATTTTAAAAATAAAAAAATTTTCTTTAACTTAAGAAATAATAAAATAATTGTAAAATGTTAAACAAGTAAAAGGTAAACTTCTTTTCCAGCCATGAAAAAAAGACTTCTGAAAATTCCGATACACAAAAATTTTTTTCCACCTTCTTTTTAATTTTTTTTTATAAATTAAGAATTTTTTTATATAAGTTTGAAAAAATATATTTATAAAGCAAAGAAATAAAAAAAAGTAAAAAAGTGTAATAAATAAGTGGTTTTTGTGTCGATTTCATTATTTATGGTTATTTTTATAGGAGAACATGGCAGCTGTGGAGCATACCTTTCATGGTACTTGGGAGGTAAATTATATCCTTTTAAATTAAAAAAAAATTTGTTGAAGTTTACATTATGCAAAAAATCTAATCTTTCTAGATAATATCTTGTACCTTTGAAGGCAAAAAAGAAATATCCGGCTTAGAGGGGTGAGTAGTCAATCGTCCATCCCCCTGACTGATTTATTGAAAAATCAATTATTTTGCATATTCGAAAAATTTTTTTTTCCTCTACTATTGTTAATGTGTTTCTTTCTTGCAGCATTAAATTTCGTTTGGATGATACAAGTGATATAACTTGGTATAATGATTTGGTCAGCCCATTGCCAGAAACTAAAGACTGTAACACATGTTGTGATTCGGCCAGTGTGCTATTTAGTTGTGAAACTTTTGAGGTGAATGAAAATAATCCGCGTTTAATATTTGGAGCATTTGCAGGGCATAGTATTGAATTTAATGTAAGTATTGAACTTTTAAAATCGAATAATCGAAAAATAGTTTAAGTGGGCAGAGCGGACTCCTTTCTTTATATAACTTTACTGGGGTATTTTTGAAATTTTAATAAAATTTTTATATACAAAATGATCACATCACAAGAATATTTCCTCATATTAAATGCAAACGGACGTAACTACACAAAATTTCGAAATACATGTTCGTGCAAAATTTTAGATTCCCACGATCAAAAATGTCGATTTTATTAACGAAATTCAAAAGGACGTAACTATCGGCTTTTTCAATAAGAACGCTACAAAAGTTTTTTTTTTAAATAAAACCAAAACGGTTTTGGTTATGAATGAAGTTCTCTATTCCTGTAAAAGTACGTTCGATTCTATTATATTATATTCTTTTGCATGGCCACCACGGGCACGCTTGCAGAAGTGCAGACGCTGAACCCAATTTTCGACGGTTTTTTAAGCATAAATCGGCCGATACTGCTGCAATTTCACGTTCGATATTTTTGCGAAGTTTATCAATCGTCGCTGGCTTATTGGCGTAGACCATAGACTTGACGTAGCCCCACAGGAAATAGTCTAACGGCGTTAAATCTCACGATCGAGGTGGCCAATCGACTGGACCGTTTCGTGAGATATCACGTTCTCCAAACTTGGTTTACAATAAATTGATTGTGACATTTGCTGTGTGGCTTGTGGCGCCGTCCTGTTGGAACTACATGTCCTCCAAGTCCATATCATCCAATTGGGGTCAAAAATATTCGGTTATCATTGAATGGTGGCGATTCGCATTCATAGTAACGTGTCGGTCTTTATCATCACGGAAGAAGTATGGCCCAATGCGCCGCCGGCCCATAAACTGCACCAAACCGTAAATTTTTCGGGATGCAATGATGAGCCGTGGAGTACGTGTGGATTGCTGCCTGACCAATAACGCATATTTTGTTTATTGACGAAGCCATTCAGCCAGAAATGAGCCTCATCGCTGAAGATGATTTTTCGATGAACATCCGAATCATTTTCAAGTTGTTACTCAGCCAAATTCATGAATATAGGACGCTTCTGGTGGTCAAGCGGCTTCAGTTCTTGGGGCAATTTGGTCTTGTAAGGATGTAGGCCAAGATCTTTTCCCAAAATTCGCCACAACGATACAACATATCTACGGCGTTGTAAATCGTTAGCCGCCATTAAGTGAATGAATTGGAATTAAGATATTTCAATTATCAGGCACATTTTGACTAAAATAGAAGTGATATATTTGCAGTGCACAGGCCTGGGCACATCGGACCATTTCTGAATCAGCACCTTTGTAGTGAAAGTTTTAACAATTTTTAAGCGTTCTTCGGTTGTTAAACAAACGATACCTCATATCGCAAATATTTGATAGACCTTACGGTTTTGAAGCCTCTAAATGGATAACAATATATAGGGTTATATATAAAAAGGATTTACTTTATAAATATCCCTAATTTGTGTAATTTTTATAGCAATAATTGTTTTCTCTTTTTATTTTCAGACATCTACTTTAACACCCACGGACTCATTGATATTATATTGTGAAAATTGGTATGCGCTAGAATGTAAACGCCTGAAAGAGGGTCAAGCAGCTGGTCAAGAAAAGGAATTTTCCTTTGCTGAAGCCTTAAACGAGTCTTACTTTAGTGATGTTATTATAAAAAGTTCAGATGGTTTTGAGGTAGGTTTTCTTTTCTGTCCTAAAATTAAAATAAAGAAAAGTTTTAACACAAAACCGTTTGTCTTACAGTACCATGTACATGCTTCAATATTACGACTTAATGGTTTTGATTGCAGCATGTGTGTACATACTACAAGTACCATATCATTGCCTCAAGCTGTATGTAAGAATTATGATACTCTTGCCGTAAAAACTAAAGAAAATGCCAGTTTACCCAATTCACCAAATCCAATTAAAATATCTGTGACAACAGCCAGCACTAAAGCACAACCTACGGAAGAACATTTAAAATCTTTACCCCGCCTTAATTTATCGCCCATTTACTTGCAACCGCCCTTAGAAAACTATGCGTCTAATAATACATCCTCCCTAAAGAGCCAACATCATGCACAATTATCATCGTCTTTTAATTGCCTCTCAACAAAGGCCCAAACGAATGGTGGTAGTACTTTGCATTTGCTCAATCAAGAGCATGGTTCTGGCATGCATCGCTTTCCACCCAATTCTCATTCGGATTCTCATTTGGAGACACACAAATTACAGCCACAATCAAAAAATATCTTTAATTTTTGCCAAGACCTAATGCTGCAGCATTCAACGGAGGTATGCAACACTACAGGTTGCAATACACGTAGACCACCTCTGTCACCCTATCGAGCCAGAAGTCCTTCACCTTTTCCCAGTTCTATGGATACACCACCTTCATCACCTCTGACACCCGTAGGTGTATTATATGATCTTCCAGCTTTTCTTTTGACACCCATATTGCATTGGCTCTATACAGAGTCTCTAATGCCTGATATGAATGAAGATGTCTGTGAAAAGTTGATCAATTTTGCAGAGACACAACCGTCATTAATGAAATTGGCCGAACCTGCTAAGAAATATTTGAAAATGATTCAATTGAA
Organism: Metopia argyrocephala; assembly: GCA_963576795.1. Taxonomy (NCBI): domain Eukaryota; kingdom Metazoa; phylum Arthropoda; class Insecta; order Diptera; family Sarcophagidae; genus Metopia; species Metopia argyrocephala. The sequence continues at coordinate 15,529,854 of OY756208.1, read as the reverse complement.
AAAGTGTAAGTTAGATAATACTCTTATTTAATACATATATTCTCTAATTCTTTTGGTTGCAGTTGTTGTCAATATAATAATGGATTTGCACAGTATTTTAAATCGTGTCATACAAACCATAAATCCAGTTACCATATCACATGAACCCGCCTTACTATATGCCACTTTTAAGGATAGTTTAAGAGAATGTTCAATAGGTAAATAAATATCTGATGATATAGAATTTAAAATAATTTTTTGTTTTTTGTTTTGCAGGATGTGCCAAAATTTTACAATTTTGCAATATATTTATTAAAGATGCCGCCGATATAGCACGTTATCAAAAGAATGAAATTATAAAATATGTACGCACACGTATACCCATATTTATGTCACAATTACATCAGCTTTTGCGCAATATTTTAAATGTATTTTTAAGTCTAACACCTGATGAAAAAGATGAATTAGCTAATTACTTAGTACCTGAGGTAATTATAAAACAAGACATTATTTATGTATATGGAGTGAACAAAACAGGAAGAACTATAAGAAATTAAAATTATTTTTTTTAATTTCGTAAAAATTATGAAGTGAATAACACGGGATTGTTGTATTCAAAAATCTTTATCCTCTTTATATACTTCTGATTTCATTCAAATTGGGGTCTGTGATGAATGATGTTGTACTCTAGATACGATAAAAATATTTCTATTAATACAACTTTATATAGACTTTCACTTTCTTATCTAAAAGTACGAATATTTAATTGGAAATATTTTATAATGCACCCCACGACAGTAAGTGGGCCATGTCTAGCCAAAGAACAAGCATTTTTATTTTTATATATACACTAGTTAACCCGGCAAACGTTGTTTTGCTATATAAATTTGCTCTAGGAAACATTTTTTATTTATTTGATACCTTTCACCGAACTGCAAAAGCCAACATTGATATGAGCAATCAATGTCTGCGTTACTAATAATTTTAATAAATGATTATCCGCCATTTTCGGTACTTTAGTTTGATAGTTGAGGATAGGGAGAAGTATCCCCTGTATCGTCCCTCTGAGTACTTAAAAAAAACCTGAACCTGGTACGCAGATATGCATATCTAGCTTAAAATTTCATCGACGTCGGTACGTTATTTAGGTGAGGAATACATTTTCCCTTTGGGCGGGTACCTTAACATTTAGGGATATGAGAAATAGATGTTGACCGATTCTCAGGCATATCCGATATGCACACAAAATTTCATAAAAATCGGTAGAGCGATTTCGGAGGAGTTTGGCAATAAACAACGCTACACGAGAATTTTATATATTAGAAAGATATATAAACATAAATAACATGAGTAAAAATGGATAGAGCTCTTTCCAAAAATTCAACACCGTCCAATTCTTGTTTAAAGATGTATGTTTATTGTTAATAAACTTGTTTGTAACAAATATCGAATCTTTCAATGGAACCCTTTTCAAGAAATATAAAAATCATAATTTACTTCGTATGGGAGGTTATCATGTCCATTTGTGATAATTTGTTTTGAAAGCATTCACTTTAACCGTTCTCGAGACATGCAAAAAACAATATTTACTTTGTATGGGAGGTATCATACCCATCCATACTATATAATTAAAAAAAAAATGATTCAGCCAGTCAGATGTCTATAGACTTCAAACAAACAAACCGATATTCATTTCCATATATAAGATTGGATGTCACGGCATTGGAATCACTATTTTCGGCTGGATTTTTAATTTCTTTACAGTATTTAATAATAAGTGCAGTGTATATTTTCTGATCAAGAGTTTTATATATCGTCGATGTAATTAAAGAACGCTGTAACTGACAAAAAATCGAAAATAGGTTTTTTGCAACATTTTTATCAGCAAAAAAATACGCGTCGATTGGTCCAGGTCCCAGATTTCTACGATGAAAATAAATTCACTTACGCCGTCTGCGAAAAGAAAAATACCAATGTATTTGTTCTATATTTATGAAAGTTTTTTGGCTCTGCTGAACATTTAAGGTTTTGTCAGTTACAGCGTTCTTTAATTCCATCGTCGATATAGAGTATATATAAATAACACAAGCACTGCTCCCTCTTTCCCCCTCCCCATAACATATTTTCCTACACCAGTACAATGTACTGCATGGGTAGGTGTCTTCCCCTGAGTGCTAGCCTTAATAATAAAAAAAAAATATTTTGAGTAGAATGAGTAAAAAATTTCTCAAAAAATTCACAACAAATCTAGCTGCCCTGACATTTTTTTCAAAGATATACCATCACAGTATTTTATACCCTGGAAAAAGTTGGTTACCGCTAAGATTTTCTGTTGAACTAATAAATTATTGAATAATTCAATACGACTCATACTTGATCGTCGTAGTCTAGTATGTAGTGTGTTGGCTTACTAGACGAGAGGTCCTCATTCAAACCCCAGAAAGAAAGAAGTATGAAGCAATATTTCTTTTAGCGACTACTTCTTAGCAGTCTTCTGGCAAAAACTTTGAAAGTAACACTGATTTTCATAAACAAGCTTAACAAGTCTGTCGTTTAGTGAACATTATCTCGGTACTCATGGATAAAAATTAACTCACACTATATGGATGCTGTAAGAAGCTAGGCCGTTACTCTGAAAAAGGGTTGTAATGGCCAATATTCAAAAATTTATAATTGTCATTTGAAAAATCAACATTTTTTTTATGAATTAAAATTATTTTTTTTTAATTTGCTGGTTCTATTCTAAGGAACCACAGCGTTTAATAGAAATAACTGAACAATATGCTAAAATATGCTCGAAATTTTAGGAAATATGCTAAAAAGTGCTAGATCGATATTCTACGTGCAGAATGACTTTGAAAAATGCTAAATAGGTAACGCTCGTTTTTTTGTCTTTGCTGACGTGCGTAAAATAGAACTGATTTTAAAAATATATTGATTTACATCCGCTCTATTATAATAGTTGTATAATATTTAAATAACATACGTTTTTATTATTATATCCGCAAATCCGGTGTCGAATACCAGTAAGATTGAAAAATCATTATAATCTGAATTCATTTATTAGAATCTTACTTAGTTCTAATCTAATTAAAACGTTTTATGACACAACAAAAGTTAATTTACATTTTTTTATACTTTCCCCAGATTGAAACCACTTTAATAATTTTAACTAGTGTGATAGAAGAAATCAAAAATTCTTTAGAAAAAATGTGTAAAGTAAGTAAACCATTAGTTAAAATAGTAAAAAGTTAAAAAAAATGAATTTTTTCTTTATTTCTCTTTAAGGACTTGAAATGCTCACATTTAGATTTATCCTTAAAATATGCTACCGATGATGCTGTAGCCATGCAAATACAAAATAATACCTTTATAACAGCTAACAATCCATTAGATGAGAATAGTGTAAGCACGCTATTTAGTCAACCGCCCCTATCGCCACGACCGAGAAGAGGACCACCCATAGGTTTAACATTGTATGAAAATCCTTCGGATAAACAACGCCTAATGAGTGCCGAAAATGATTTAAAATTTGTGTTGTACATGTATGAAGTAAGAAAAATGCGTGATATTTATGGTAGAATAACAGCTGCTTTAGATATTATACGAGATAAAAAGTATGTTTTAAATTATATGTTTTTCTTTACTTACAATATATATGGATACGATTTTAATAATATTTTTGTTTGAATTATAGAACAACTTATTGTGAAATGGATTTCCTAAGTAAACGTATTACTATTCATCAAAATTTAGAACAATTAATATTGGACATTCCCAGTTATATATTGATAATGGAAAATCTAGCCGATCGTTTGGAAGAGAAATTGGGTTGGAAAGAGTTTAAGTTCTGCTTTAAACTGGCAACTTCACAAATTGTAAGTTTTTTAAGTGAAACATTTTACTCTTTATTTTGAATTCTAAAAATATTAAAAATTAATTTTCATAAAAATTAAGTCGGAATATATTCATATGTTCATATACATATATAGTATATCGATTTGGATATTAGTGTTTTGAATTTTTTCCATCTAAATGATTCTCATTTAGTATAAGTAGATAAAATTTTAAACATTAGTGTATTAGGCTGGGTTTTTAAGTTTAAAATTAAGTCAACTAATCTAAGAACTCAATTAATCCAGCAAAAGCTGTAGTTTACATTGTTAGCTTATACCCTGCTGTACTAACAAAGTTGTTTGCAAATGCTTTCAAAACAATTTACTCTCATATACATGCGATTAAAGGAGTGCATTAATTTAATATTATTTTTGGGTGATATATTTTGGTTTTTAGTTAAATTGTTTTATTGAGGTTCACCAAGCAATCAATTTCTATAATTTAAATTTTATGGAATTACTCGTAAATAATTCTTACGTTAATTTTGGAAAAAAAAAAGAAAAATGTATACTGTTTTTATGACTCACTGTACTTTTTACACACTTTAGATTTATAAGTAAATATTTTTTAAGTATCAGTTTTCATTTTATTTTTCAGAATGGTGTTATAGTTAAAATTTTCGATCATAAATCTGCTTTGAAGGAAGCCATGAGCCAGGTAAAGTCTTCTTAAACATTCTTTAAGATATGAAAACTGAAACAAGAAATAAATTTTATTTTATTTTAGATATGCAAACTTGTGCAAAAACAGGAATTTACACAAACATTAATCGAATTGGATCTATTGGAACCTTCAAATATTTTAGAAAGTGAACTAAAATCATTGCAAAAAGATGACCCATTTGAATTAAGTTTGGACCCCTTAGTAATGGAACGTCAGCATAACTATGACTATAAGAATGTAAAGGTAAGTTTTATTTTTATATTTAACAGAAGATTACTTATTTAAAAAAGCCAATCGAAGTTACATCTCTGTTCATCTATATAAATAAAAATTAATGTTGTTCGTTGGTCATCGCATCAGTTGAGAATGGCTCAACCGATTTTGACGACTTTCTCTTTTTAATGATCGTCGTGATCCAACTTAGGCTTTGGATTTTTTTTACCTAAAATCAGAAAACAGCTACATCGACTTGATTAATTTTTCTTTTAAATGTTTGTGTTAATCCATTTTAAGTTTTCATTGAGAGAAAAATTTGTCACGCCTACTACTTTTTTCTATTTATCTCTTAATTTTAATTTTTTTATATCTTCAGAACGGTTAAAGCTAAAGTTTCGGAACTGGGTCTGAATGGTTAAGGCAAATCATCAGTCAGAAAGTGGGTGAAATTAGACAAGTGGGCGTTACACCTCCCATACAAGTTTAAAATTGATTTGTTTATACATTCGTTTCTTTAGAAGTGTTGAAGCTAAGGTTTCTGAATTTTGTGTGATTGATTTCGTAGTCACTAAAAATTATTAGTAGAAAAAAGGGCGAATAAGTAGACGTGACAGCTTCCAGACAAACTAACTATTGTATTTAGTATATCTTGATATCAGTAACAGTTAAAGTTTTTGAATTTGGTCTGAATAATTTCGTCATTACTTCGTAGTCACTAAAAATCATCAGTCGAAAAATTTGGTCAAATAATAGTGGTAGATGTAGCGAAGCACGCCAGGTTTAAGCTAGTTTTAAAAAAATCTTTGTTTGAGACCCCTTTAAGCTTAAAAACAGCTGCACTAGTAACACTATAGTGAGGACCAGGGACCGTAATCATTATGAGTTTTATAATAAAAATTACACAATAATGAGTATATTGTGAGTTTTAAAGATTTTCTTCAATGGTAATGATTATTTTTGAGCAATATTAATTAAAATCAGCCATAATCATTATTTTTGAGCAAAAGGAAGAAAACTCAAAAATAATCATTATTTATTTCGCTCACAATAAAACTCACTTTCAATTTATGACTTTTTTTGAGGTTTTTTACATATAAAAATTTGGTCAGAACTAATAAAAGAAAAAATATTAAGACATGCTTGTTCATTTTGTTATATAAAATATCATTTTTTTGCGCAAATATTATTTTTTTTTCATACATCATATAAAAAGTAAATTAAAAGTGAGTTTTATTTTGAGCGAAAAAAATAAAAATCATAAATAATGATTATTTTTGAGTTTTATTTCTTTTGCTCAAAAATAATGATTATGGCTGATTTTTATTAATATTACTCAAAAATAATCATTACCATTGAAGAAAACTTTAAAAATCAAAAATTTAAAAATCATGACGGATATGCACAGTTTGTTAAAAAATAATAATAATGGTGCAAAAAATTTTAATTTATGTCTGTTCTAAATGATTGATTTTTTGATTTAAAAAAACGAACAATAATCATTATTTACGGTCTCCGGTGAGAACATATTCCTCAGCATAGACTCAATATAATAGGGTGAAGTGGCCGAAACTAGACCAGACATTGCGGTCTACAGAGAAATACTGTGCCGCTCAACTTTGCTACAATGGTAACAAGATCATATGTTTTTCTTTTACCGGGTAAAGTCATACGTTGTAAAATCCTTCCGATACCATAATATCCTGCTCAAGGGGTTCGACGATATTATTTGGAAGAGGAAAAAAAAGACAGGCATTTGGAGTCTGCAGGAAGTTTGAAAATCACCACAAATATACATGGGAGCAGGGTTGGGAATCTTTTCATCTAATGTGTGACGGTTTTGCAATTTCACGTCACTCCAAGAATTTATCAGTCCCTCATTACGAAAATTGAATATATTCTCGTCAAACGTAATGTCAAATCGGGAAGCGTAGGAAAGCACTAGTGAACTGCCAATACGTCTATAGGTACTACACAGTAATTTTGAGAGAATGTAATGGCTTTTCGTGTGTTACACATATATTTTCGGTGCCCTAAATATTATAATTCTGCTTATTCACGCATCCACTGAGATGCAAGATTGCTTTGCCGCTCATGACAATTTTCAATAAAAAGATGTCTTCCACATAGTAGGCACTTAGCCATCAATGCAAAAACACTGCACTAGTTTAGGGAACACCTTCCAGGTTTTCACCAAAATGTTATGTAAAGAATGCTGGTCACTATTCCGAAAGCTTTATGTACAATCGCAATATTGTCAAAATTACAGCAGTCCTGTTTTTCGTATGTAAAGTTACAGCTTTAAAAAGACTATTTATTTATCTTGAAAAGAGTTTACCAGCATTGCAAAGTCGACACTTGTCTTTTATCATTAAAATCCTGTAACTTCTGACAATTTTAAGAAAATTTTGAAAGGTTTATAAGCAATGCGGCTTAAAAAAGGGTGCAGAAGAATTTAAAACAATATCTTAGGTTAAAATGGCAGCCGCCTCCAGGCAAAGTACACTTGGGTCCTATAAAGGTCCCGTTGTGATACCACTAAATCCGTTGAAACATGCCTACGACCGTTGGCCGTTCTCCAACCAACCCGATAATTTCACGAAGGTATGAATTTCGTTCAAATCACCTCCATATCGTCGCAAGAATTAAAGAACACTGTAACTGACAAAACATATAATATTCACCAGAGCCAAAAAACTTGTATGAAAGTAGAACAAAGACACTAGTATTTTTCAAAACGTAGACGGCGTAAGTGAATTTCTTTTTAACATAGAAATCTGGGACCGGGACCAATCGACGCGCATTTTTTCTCTGATAAAAATGATGCAAAAAATGTATTTTCGATTTTTTGTCAGTTACAGCGTTCTTTAATTCTTGTGATGATATAAACAGGATCTGTCGATAAATTCAGGGCACCCAAAAATTCTTGTTCTCAGTTTCCCCAGTGCAGGACAATGACAGAGAAAATGTTCCGTTGTTTCCTCTTCTTCTTCGTCATTATAGTTTCTACAGAAGTCATTGTGAGGTATTTTCAACCTGCGGGCGTAAGTACCTATGGACAAATGACCCGTTATCACTGCTATTAGATTTCTGAGATGGATTCTGTGTAGATTTACCGTGAACTTTGTTCTATCTATATCCATGTTGGACCAGATTTGTCTAGTCATATGTATCTTTAAAGAGCATAAATTCATAAAATGATTGTATATTTTTTTTCTCTCTCTTTCTACAGTTAAATCTTATACGGCACTTGTGTGAACCACCCATAGCAGCAAATAGTAATTTATCAAAAAATGCTTTGCGCCTCTTGCATTCGGCCCAATTAGCCGATATGGAATTTGAAGTGCATACTTTTAATGCAACAACTGCAATGGCAACAGAGACAAATACCATAAATAGAAATACTTTAGAAGTACAGAGTATGGAATATCATAAATTACCCATACAAGTACATACATTTCGAGCTCATCGTGTTATAGTCTCAGCACGTTGCGAATGGTTTAAAAAGGCTTTAATGTCTGGAATGCAAGAAAGTTTAACCAGGTACATGCATAATAATAAAACATATAAAAATATTCTATTAAACAAAAATATTCTATTACAGGAAAATTATAATAAACGATACATCACCGGTAATATTTCGTCGATTACTTTTATTTTTATATGGTGCTCCAATCGATAAAACAGTAGGTGCTGAACAAATATGTGAATTAATGCTATTGGCTGATAAATACTCTATAGATGATTTAAAGGTTTGTTTTTTGTTATTTTTTTTTTTTAATTTATTTTATGTGTTTTACAAATATTTTATATTTTATAGGAATTATGTGAAAATACCTTAAATTCTCAAATAGATGAACATTCTGTGTTATGTCTTTTGGGTATAGCAGATCATTATATGGCAACTGCTTTAAAATCCAAGTGTCTTTCATTTTTATCACAAAATTCTCATTTAACAAAGGCTGCTATGTTTAAGGAATTATCGAGGCCCTTACAGGTTTGGTGGTTTATATACAAAAAAAAAAAAAAATAATAAAACAATTTTAAAATTTTTATATTTTTGTTTTATCGCACTTCAGCTTGAGGTAATGGATTTAATACACTGGTATGGTCGTGTAACTGAGCCCTGGTCTGATACAGGTGGTTTCAAACCGCGCAGCACTTCCCGTCACAGTTTGAGAAGTCCTTCAAAACCCCGCTCACGTTCACGTAAATCATCACCCTCTTTTATGTGACACTGACTTGTAAGAAAATTTATTTCCAAGGTGTGTATAGAAAAATTCTTAACATTTGTTGAAGAAAACTTGATATATTTTAGGAAAAACGTTTTAAGCAATTCTATGGATATTCTTTTCAACTCAGTTTACTATTGATGTTAGCCTAGGACTACATATTGTTAAAAAGAATATGTGCATATAAGTATGTATGTATGTATGTATGTGCATATAGAAAAGTTTTTCTAAAATATTTAAGTATACAAAAACAAATTTATTAGGAAAAAAAAACAAAACAAAATTTAAATTTATTAATAAACACACAACAAATCGTGTTAATTGTGGCAACTAAGTCAGTATCAATGCTGATTAAAGATGTTTGTTTGTCTTGAAATCGTATCTTATTTTGTTTCTCTGTTAGAAACCTTTTTAAAACTTAATAAAACAGACATTTTCCAATTGTATCGTACATATACTGAGGGTATCTTTTGATAAACGAGAAACGTTATACAAATTCCAGTTACGAAATAGCCATTTAAAACCTTTGTCAACGCTAAATGCCTAAAGTATAAACTGTACTCGTATTTATCATATTATTACGGAAATTCGTTCATCTTTCATATGGGAAATAGCAGATAACAGCTAAAAACCTACTTAGCGAAGGCACTCACCACAATTAATATGCAACAATTGTGCAATTGCTGTTGATCATTCTAAGGTGAAAGTATAACACTGGCCTTTGAATGATCTATTCACAGCAATTTGGTTCATTCGTAAGGCGCTTAATAATATAAGAAAACAAAATATATGTTCTGTAGTCATAATGTACTGTCCTTTCTATAAAAATTCCAATACAATGCACAGCATTTAGTAGGGGTTTATCCCTGAGTATTGCGCTCAATAAAAAAAATCTTTCACAAGGTGGGATGGAACCCCTATTACGGTACTGGGTGTCTTTCATGCCTTTAGATTTAGATCGATTCGGAGTGAGTTCGCTTGTATTAGGAATTTAAAGTGATTAAAAAATCATTGCAAAAAAAAATCTAAATTCTTAATAGAATTTAGTCAGTCTCTGATCTAATTAAAACGTTTTAAAAACGAAACAAAATAAATAGAAAATTATTCAATTTCGGGTTTCTTTTTATTGAGACCCATACTAAAGGGTTAAACCTTTACTTGTATTGCATTTTTTTCTGAAAATAGGAATATGACAAGTAGCTGTCAATTCGATTACCATGCATGATTAACAGCAATTGCCCTATCTGTCGTTGGATGTTGTTTGTGGCGACCTCCTTCCCAGTAGGTGGCGCTTTTCTCCTAATCAAAGAGAATTTTGATTTTAAAACATAACCAAATAATAAGGGGGTTCACAATGGCATCTTAAAATACGTTGTAATATTGTGAGTGTTTGTATTTTTTTTGCTTTAATATGAGCTGTCAATTTCGTTGTGCGTTTTTGTGTACGAGTATAAATGAAAGTTAAAACTAAATTTCAAATTTAAGACTCGAAGCAGTATATCACTTTTAATCTGATATGTGATGGAAATCTATTTCGACTAAAATTTCAAGTTGCTATAACGTTTAAATCTAAAAAGATGTAGAGTTCTTTTTAACTCATCACCTTAATGACGGTTGCCACTTCTGCCTGGATTATTAAAATTTTGAAAATCCAGAATAAAATCGACAATATGGCAATATTGCGACTGACACGAAAATAAAGAAATGAAAGCCAAAAACTAACGGCCGTATTTATAATGAAAAGTTAGCAACTAGTTAGCATATAGGACAAAAAATTGGCAAGTTTATCACCCGCTATATGCTAATATTATTAAAACTTTCTAATGCCTTCTATTTGATAACTCGTCAGAGAATCCAAAAAATTAAAAAACTCATGCGTTTCAGTAAGAATTTTCACGTATGACGGAATGACATACTTAGCTAGTACCCAGCAGAAAATTGTTCAAATTTGGAAGCAATAAATAAAATTTTTAGCAATAATGGAAGCATTATATTGTTTATTCATACCTTAAAGAAAAAATTTTTGATTTTTTATACTATTTGCTTACTGGTTCCAATAAATTTGCATTTGTATTGCATTTTAGTGGCTCATTTTATATAAAATCATTATTGATGCGCACGAGTAAGTGATAGTTCAAAATTTCTCCCTTTCTAGCTTATTGGTAAGCACTAATTTTTACTGGGTACTTACAACGACCTGCTAACTTTTTATTGTAAATAAGGCTTTAAGTTTTTATTTATTAACGGGTTATTTTATAAATCATGTATTTTGAATTTGATTTTTCTGCCTTTTAACATTTTTTAAGAAACAATTCTTTTAATATGTGTCCAATGTTTTAAAAGCGTGTTCAAAACGAAAGTTTAAGATGCTGTAATATTGATATTTTCGAATTTAAAGATTTGCATTATGCGTACCTTTAATAATTATTACACACTCATACTTTATCGATTTCAATTTAAATTCTGACAGCAAACAGTTTCCACAATAAACCCGATTATATTAAAATCGAAAATGCATTGTCCCTGACACACCATTATTTCATAAAATTATAGATTTTTTAAAATTAAATTTATTTTTTCTTTAAAATTAAAATCAAATAAATATTAAATATATTTTTTTCTTCATAATAGATGTAAACTTAAAAAAAAAATAAATAACAAAACCCATATATAGTACATACTCTTAACATATCTGAAACCAAAGTTTTATTGCTTAAATGTACCTTAAATTTCTAAATTATTTTTAAGATAAAAAACAAACATTTGCAAATAAAAATGAAACTATTTTTTGGTGTAACTTTTTGCGTTAAACACTTTAAATATTTAAAAACAACAGTTTAGTGACATTTATTTTTTAAAAACTTGTTAATATTTATTACACTATAGCAGCGAGCATAACAACTTATTTTTATTACAAAAATTTTATTACGAAAAAAAAGCGTTCTATTTTTAAATACTTTTACTGGTAAATATGAAATTTTACTTTTTTATGTTTTCTTTAAATAAAATATTTTTGAAAAGAATAATTTTCTTAAAAAAATTAAAAAATCAAAATAATAAACTTGTAAATGATTTTATTTATTTATTTTACTTTTACAATAAAAAGAAATGTATTTCATCATTAAGTGTATTGTATGTATTTGTATTTAATTGTTGTCTTTTTAAATCTCTTTAAATTAAATAAATAATAAAAAAATAAAAAAAAAAAAATAATAAAAATTTTAATATTTACAAGAACTTTAAAGAATTTTCAATTTAAATAGTTTTAAAAGTTCATTGAGAAGAACTTCTGTCAGCAAATTACTTATACAGTAATTTCGTATATTAAGACGTTTAAGCTTTGACTGGCGTTTGACCACATATGAACAAATATGTATATACACTCAGGAAAGTATTACATACATACATACCTAATTAGCCACTACAACCCTGTGTCAGGATTACGTCCCAGTTCCTCGCAGCACTCATGTTGTGTGTGTTAATTTTTATCCATGAGTACTGGGATCTACAGTACAACGTCGACTCCGAACAACGGACTTGAGAAGCTTGCTCATGGCAATCAGTTACTCTTAGAACTTTTACCAGAATTTTGAATAACTTGTTCAAGTGCTTAGATTTTTTAAGCCTTTGCTCTTCCCTCCAACGGCCTAGCAACCTAACCGATTGGCTGATTATGAATTGATGAACCACACGATTGTAGGATAAACAGTTCACAGAGGAAATTTTCCTATTCTGGTGTTACAACAGAATATAATATGATACAACCTACATTTCAATAGGCAAAAGGATTTCTTTTTTCCTGTATAACCTGTAGCGAAAACATTTTTATTGAAACGCTATTCTATTTGCCTTTTTTGAGAGAACAACTATGCAACGTGAAAAACTCTTGATGAGTCAAATACTTGTCTTTTGTTAAACATTTATTTGAAGCAGCAGATGTGTACATACTTACATTTTTAAACGGATTGTTATTATTTTTTAAAAACACAACAGCTCTTTTTCACAAAAAAAATAAACTTGAAGAAAACATAAAACAAATTGTTTGCCAAGTCGTATTTTCCTTAAACAATATTGCCATATTAAACAAATTTATAAATTTAAACCTGGCAATATTTTTAGTACTAAACAAATTGAGTTGATTTATTAGAACGCCGCAGGGTATGCTACATATTTTTTATTTTGTAGTTATTGGTGTTCTCAACCGGTCAATATTTATGGTTGAGAAATTTGATTTGATTTCTCTTTTATTTTGTATGCTAAAGAAGGAATTCGGTATTGAAATTCGTGTTTAGTATGTTAGATTTTTAATGAAAAAATGCCGCATTTATTTTTAATTTTCGGCATTTATTGTTAGCTACGTGTGTTATTAGCATTTTGAAATTGCTGCCAAAGTAAATTCTAATGATTCACAAGTTTTCAGAGCTGGACAACACTAACAACAATCTTCATTGCCCCGGTTTTACATTTTATCGTTTTATTTTTTGTCAGGAAGCAAAAAATTCTGAATTTTGGTGATGGCTTAACACTCACAACGATTACCTTAGAAATAAGTACTGGCAGCATTTGTAGTAATAAAATCTGCACTTTTTTCTTTTTGTCTATATTTCTATTGTTGTCATTGTTGTATAAATACCTACTCTTCTGAAGTACATTAACAACTTGTAGAAACAAATTCATATGTGTTGTTTACCTATGTTTACAGGGGAACGATAGCGAACACTAAGCATTAGAAGTACAAAGGGTAGCATATACATACATATAAAATAACTCCCACTTCTAAACATGTCTTGGAAAGCACCAAGTTTTTCTTTTGGAAGATTCTTTTAAAATGTTTTATAATTTATAATGTGCCTGCTAAATCTTGAACTTTTTTATTACCTACATACGTACATAATTGGCCCTTACAACCCTGTTTAAGGGCTACAACCTAGATTCGAGCAGCACCCATGTTGTGTGTGTCAATTTTTGTTTATGAATAACGGGACCTACAGTTTAATGACTACTCCGAATAACGGAAATAGTTTTTCATATTTCTTTTTTTAAGATGTCAGATCTGTCGTTGGAACCTAGAGCTCTTGTCTAGTAAGCTAACGCACTAACCACTAGGGTATTACATACTTCTTTTTTAGTACTTCTTAAATTTATTAAAAATAAAGAAAGTTATGCGTTTAACGCATGAAAAATATCGTAGTGTAAATTGAGGATAATTAAATAAGAGAATTGTACACCAATTGCACTAAACATGTTTTCGACTTCAGCTACGGAAGAAGATTGAAGAAGTAATAAAAGTAATAAAGATTTGAAACTCATAACTAGAATACTAAACAATTTTTGAAGAATTGAATGAATTCACTGTTACTCTGTGGATTGTGTATTTAATTTAACATATTCTACGGCTACGCATCTGTCAGTTTAAAGTTGACATTTGATGGCAGAGTAATATCGTAGTGCGGGAGTTTATGTGCTCTACCCGCCATTTTATATTTCTCGAGTTATTGATGCCACTTTATGTTTTTGACACTAAAATTTTTAAAATCTGCAATAGACGATATATCCGAAAACGGATTGCAGACGTGAAAAATTTGGGGCCTAAAGCGGCATCATTAATTCGAGATATATATATATATATATATATAACAAATATAAAATGTCGGATAGAGTACATAGACTCCCCCAAGACGATATGTCGCCAAATTGGGTGGCCTACATGAATTAAAGCTATTGCTCGTCTAGACTGGCAGTAACTGTAGAAAAAAAAAATCCCCTTAGACGACAAATGGGTGGCTGGTGGTTAGCGAAGTGACTAAGCACAAATCTTGACTCTTGATTAAGAGAAAGACAATCATTACTTACGTTACAGTATGGGTGTATTTGTATTTTGGTTGCTTGCATGAGAGCAAAATATGTGTTTTTTAAACCATTCGTCAATTATTCGCACTTGAGCATGATTTGTTTTGTCTAAGACGTATTTTGTGGACAATTAAAATGCAAATAATACAACAAAACATGAGTATTATCATAGATTCAGGGGAGCTAATGAGGTTTTATGTTGTATTTGAAAAACTGTGAATGGTACTTAATGGAAATAAATGTTTATTTACACACGAATGTTTCTGTGGGGTGTACATACATATGTATATGATAATGAAAATTATCATATGCTTTCAGTTTATAATAAAAAAAGTAATAAAATAATGACCAAAAGCTTTTGTAAAACTAAATTGTAATGAATTTTTTATAAATATATTTTTTAATTTTCTATACTTGTAACTGCACTATTTTGACAAACAGCAATCAAACTTATGTATTTCAATGCTTTTCAAAATGTTCAAGTCACAATAAAATTAAAACAAAAAAAAAAAAAGAGAAAAACGTAAAGAAGAGCATAAAAAACTAAAACAATAACAAAAACTGCGAAATTATGAAAAGGAAAAATAACCCAGTCGTTAAGCGGCAGCCTAAAAACAGTACAAAACTTAAAATGAACTCACAAAAAGACGAAGAAAAACTTTGTCCATTACATATGAACATATCATAGGACAAATTTTAAGTACATAAGTAGGTATGTGAGTGTGCAAGTAAAAAAAATCAACAACAAAATTCATTCATGCACTGAAAATGGTAAAGCTTTATAAAACAACAACATTTAATGGAAACATGAATATCCAAAAGAAAAGTGGCTGAGCAGAAACAAAATACCACATAAAACAGAAGTGAAACAAAAAAAAAAAAAAAAAAAAAAAAACAAAAAAATTGAGCGCAATTAGAGAGTTGCGAAATTTTTTGTGGTTAACAGGAATATTGCAAATACTCAGCTATGGTAGGCATCCGCCCTAAACAAGTGTCGTATGGTGAATATAATTTCCATACATATGGTGTGGTAAGCAGTGTTGCCGTTTTGATTATTTTTAATCAAAATTGGTTATATTTGCTCAGAAGTGTAAATATGAATTTTTTTTTCTTTTTTTAATAAATAATATTGAAAAAACTTATTATTCTTGTTTTTAGTATTTTTTAACATTTTCTTAATAAAAGGCGCGAATTATTTAAATTATTTATTCATGGTTGCAAATGCCCATAGCAAACTATTTGCTGTTGATTATTCAAGGATGAATGTATAATACTGGCCTTTGAGTGATCAAATTGACAGCTCGTCTCATTTGTAAGGCGCTTAAAAGAAGAAAAACAAACAACAATAATAAAATGTAGGCATATACATACATACATATAGTGTGTAGTGTGTTGTCGTACTAAGACCGAGAGGTCCGGGATCAAACCCAGGCCCTGACATCTTGAAAGAAGGAAATATGAAAAATGCTCTGAGAGAAACTGATTACCATAAACAAGCTGTCGTACCGATTTGACGTTAAACTGTAGGCCTTGGTGCTCATGAGCAGCTAGGTCCTAAAGCTAAAAAAGGATGTAATGGCCAGTTATGTAAGTAGATATGTGTATTCGTAGTATTTTGATAAAATCAGGAGAACACAATGCTAATTTTTTTAAAACCATTACATTTTTGTTAAGTCCAATACTCAGGGGAGTAAAACCCCTACTCATGCTGTGGATTGTCTTGGAATGTGGAAGATATAGATAAATAGATGTGAAAACGTTAAGTGCCTTATGTTAATGGGACAAGTTGCTTTCAATTTGATAACTCAAAGGCAAGTGTTATATCTTCACCCAGAAACTGCTTCAACTGTCAATGGATGTTGATTGTGGGTGATAAGTGTCTTCACTAAGTAGGTTAGCTGATATTTTTCCAGAAGGAGACGATGTACTCCTGATCATTCGTTTCTAAGAGTGGAATAGCCTGGAATATCAGGTAGCGGTTTCTAGAAGATGGACTTTTAAGAAAAGGGGGCGGGGGGGGGGAGGTGAATCTCGTATTTTTTCTAAATTATAATTTTTGAAAAACCGCAACTTTTTATTTTTCATTTTTCTCCTTCCCTCTTAAATATTAAAATAAAAACTTATCATGGAAAAATAACTTTGTATTCATTTAATTAAGGTTTTACTATTTAAGAATTTTTGGACTGAAGAACGACAGTTTTGAGGATTTTTAAATAAAAAAAAAAAATTGGGGATAAAATAAAAAAACTATTTTGGTGACCCTGGTTAGAGTATAAAAATGTAGGGTTATAGAAAGTTATCAAAAAGCTAAACATTTAAAAGAGTAATACGCATTATTGTTGTTTATTTATATTTACACATACATACATACATACGTACATACATACATATTGAGATAAAAACCAAAATAGCAAAATAATTTCCCATTAATATCTGTATTTGTCGTACTTTGGTAAGCGAGACAATATTGAGGGAGGAATATCATATGTATGTATCGTATGTGTTTAACAAAATTACCGTGGGGAATTTTCTGGTTGTTGTTGCTCTTATATTAAAAAGAGCAAACACAATATTTACATTTTAATCTCAGGCAAAAAATTTTCTCCATCACTATTATTCAGACAAGGCTTTGACTTTCGTCTTAACGGCGGACGTCCTTGTCGTGCGTGCGTGTTTTTAATTTTTTTTATTAAAACGCAATGTACCGTTAAAACATTAAGTGTCCTACAAAGCAAAAAAAAAAAGAAGAAACAAAGTATTGAAATTCAAGTGAAAAGACTTTTTTACAAGAAAAAAAAAAATAAAATTTATTAACATTTTCCAGAAATATTAAAAAAAATTTTAAATTTTTATGAAAAAGAATATAAATTAAATAAAATCATTGGAAAGTGGTCCTTTTTTCCAAAAAAAATAATATAAGAAAATTTTTTTATAACATAAAAGTGTAACAAATAACCTTAAATGACAAGCAAAAAGAAAAGTGTAATAAAAGTGTAATCAAGAAAAGTAAAATTTTCCTATAGCCAAAAAAGAAGAGAAAAAAAGTTGCCCCTGGATACACAAAAAAGAAAAAAAAATTGGGAAAATTTGCACAAATTCTACATTATTTTTGTTTTTTTTTATCTACTTCTACGTTTTTCATCTGGATAACTCTTTTGAATTCCCCGTAAAAAAAAGTAAGGTTTTAATTTTGTTAAATTTTTCTTTTTATTGTACAATAAATTTATTAAAAAATAAAAAAGACAATCTCCTATTTAACGCAATGCGTTGTTTGTTCCTTTACCTACATCTGTGTGTGTTTGCCTGTTTGTTTTGCTGCCTACAGTGCTGCCAGTTAATTAAATTTAGGGGGGAAAGTTAATTGCGTTACACACCAGTGAACTTGAGATTGAGAATCAAAATGCCAAACTTTTTGAATGATCGCTTTGACTGACCCCAAACTATTATTCATCCTTAAGTTCCTTCTTCATTTAAACGGTCATTTAATTTGGCAGAAATTTAATAAAGCAATGGCTAGTCATTAAGTGAGAATATAATAGTTGTTGTATACTAGTAGTCAATGTAATGTGGGGATCTAAAATTTCAATACTTGTGATTACTCAACACTACTCGATTACCTTCCAAGTATTGACTGCATACTTAATATTTTTTTTTATAGCAGGAAAAAAAATATTTTTATATAAGCAAACAAGCTCACCCGACTGACGATATCCTAATTAATTTCATCACACTCCTTTGCTTATTGTTTAGTAAGTCCATTTTTTTTACTCAGGAGTGAAAACCCTTACTTATGCTGTGTATTGTATTGGATTTTTGATAGGACAAATAGGTTTTTTTGATTGTTCTAGACTGAGTAACTTTCTAGTTTTAACTAGATTTTAAAGGGAGCGTGTCAGAACTCTGTAGTCGCCGTGGTCTAGTGGTTAGTGTGTTGGCTTACTAAGATATGAGCCCTGGGTTCGACACTCAACTCTGCCATCTTAAAAAAAAGAAATATGACAAAATATTTCTTTCGGCAACTACCTCTCAGCAGTCTTCTGGCAAAAGCTCTGAGAGTAATTGATTGCCATGAACATGCTTCTCAAGTCTGTCGTTCGGAGTCGACATTAAACTGTAGGTCCCGGTACTCATTGATAAAAATTTACACACACAACATGAGTGCTGCGAGAAGCTACGACGTAATCCTGACACAGGGTTGTAAAGGCCATCTTGAGTATAAAAGATGATCTGTCAAGGGGTTTTATAGAACTCTTCGAATGTTGATTTCTGGCGTTCAATTCCGTGTGGAAATTCGGTCTGTCACTATTTTTAAAGGCATAAGAATCAATGGCTCTGCCAGCCCAAAGTTGTGCACCTTTCTAAAACAATCTTTATTTACAGATCATCAGTTTTCTTTACATACATATATTTTAAATATCACAAAAAGTGGGCGTGGAACATTTTTCTTTATTTATAAACTTTAGTCGGCTATTAAAAACATATAAACAAATATTTGGTGTCCTTACGTTTCGCTGTGACTAAAGCTACGGTCACATTAGTCAAATATTTGACGAAAAAAAAGTAACCACTATTTGTTTTTTTTTAATATATTATGCAAATATTTCTTTTTATGTAAACATTTCTTCAAAAATTGTTTAAAAACGATATTAATAAGAAAAAATATTTGGATATATATTTAACTAAACTTTAAGAAATGAGTTAAAAAATAAATATTTTCATAAAATAGTGGTTACGTTCGTCAAATATTTACCCAATGTGACCGTAGCTTAAATTATTTTTATATAAGTATGTATGTATGTAGGTAGTACATAAATAAAACCATCTATTTTATTTACATTGTTATAAAAGCGGTGTTTTTTTGAGTTAGAAAATGTTCATTTTATTTATATAATGTTTTCTGTTTATTAAGTCCTACAATATAAAAAAGGAATTTTAAAGTTTTATGGTCTGTTTCTGTATGACAAATTATTTCAAACGATTGAAAATTTGTATGAAAAATGCTCAAAATTATTTGAAAAATTAATAGAATTCCAATATTTTTGGGTAGTTTTCAAGTTATTATTCGGGGTTATTTGATAAAATTTATACTACGCATCTGGCATTATTATTTCTTACATTATTTTTGTTTTATTTGCCGTTATTTAGAAATTCCTCTTACAAAAGAGAGAGAGAGTTTATATTTCGTGTCATTAGAAGAGGAAAGCGTTTTTTCCTGATAACAGTAGGAGTGTATAATTCTTATCATTTTGACGTTTTTTGTTTTTCTATTTTTTCTTGTTACATGGAAAATCATATTTTCGTTTTGCATGTTTTTGGGTGTTTTTCTAGTTATGTTCTATATTCTATTCCATTTTGTGCTCTTTGTTCTGCTAAAAAAAATTTTTTTTTTAGTGGGTTTATCTATCTTTTACAGCAATTTTTTTACAAATACTCTGCAGAAATATAGGAAAAATGAAACAACAACAATCATATTTTTTCTCCCCCTCCACATTTTGGATATTTTATTGTTGTAATTTTTGTAAATTTTCTTATTGATGAAATAATTGAGAGCTTCTCGGAACACAAAGTTATGATGTGTTTGTTTATTCTTTTGTGAAAATACGAGTATAAATGAAAATTTTTGTTTAATTTTGCTGGATCTTGTTTTTATCTATGAATGTGTGTATGTGTAGTGTTGTTGTTTTATGAATAAACTTTTCTAATAAAGATGTTTGTTTTTGTTGTTTGCTGCCATTCGGTTTTAGTGTTTTGTTTTTTTTTTATCTTAATTTTTTTGCGTTTATTTTTGCTATTCATTATTTTCGTGTACACATTTCTTTTACTCTATTGTTGTTGTTATCATTATTAGTTTATCCCTTTTGTTGTTTTTGTGCTCCATTCGTCGTTGTTGAGGTATTTTGTTGTGTGGAGTACATGACAAGGTCGTTTAAGATTTTAAAGTTTTTTTTTCTATTACAGTTTATTTTGAGATGATTTTTTTTCTATCATATTTTGCTCTCTCCATCTCATATTTTTTACCCTACAATATGAGCAAACAAACAACTGTACATGTGTTTACAGTATGTGTGTTTTTTGCAAAACAAAATTGCTTTAAATTTGTAAATGTATGTATGTATGCATGTAATTCTACGTTATATTTTCAATTCATCAGCTGTTTAATGAAAATTTAATGATTTAAATTTTTCAATTTAAAATGATTAAATTTATTTCTTTGAAATTAATTTTAATACTTTTTTTATTGCAATTTGTATGTTTTTTATTAATTATTTTAAATCTTATAATGAAAAAACAGTTAAACAATTTTGTAGGTATATGTATATACGTAAGTATATTGTTACTTGGAATCTGAATGAATACTAATTGTTTATTATGAATAATTAATTCTAAAAACATTTAAAAAATGAAATGGAATTGCCTATGCGGATAAGTATTTCTCTATAGCTCTTTCTTTGGTGTTTGGGGGACTTTTTCCCAAAATAACATTTATTTAAATTATCGATTCTTTTGCTAAAAAATTTTTTTATTTAATTTCTAATATTATAGATGACAGGTTCGGTTTTTTAATGCTGGTAACTTAAAAAGTCGTCGAAATACATACATAGGGGTTATTGGCATTCCACTTAAATCTGCTCAGAATTTTTAGCTGATTTTGTAATTTTAATACCAAACAATATATAGTTTTTGTATAAATTTTAATAATTGCTTTCATGTTATCAATTCTTCTCAAAGTAATGATATTTTAAACAAGCAATATAAGAAGGAGTCGCCGTGATCTAGTGGTTAGTGTGTTGGCTTACTAAGACGATAGCGCCGGGTTCAATTCTCAGCTCTGACATCTTCAAAACAAGAAATATTAAAAAATTATTTTCTTTGGGCGACTACCTTTAAGCAGTCTTCTGGCAAAAGCTCTTGGGGAAATTGATTGCCATGAAAAAGTTTGTCAAAAATGTCGTTCAGAGTCGACTTTAAACTGTAGGTCCCGGTACTAATGGATAACAAATTAACACACGCAACATGAGTGCTGCGAGAAGCTAGGCCGTAACCCTGACACAGGGTTGTAATGGCCAATTATGTATGTATGTATGTATACTTGAAGCCTTTATTTGCCATACAAATTTTGAATTAAATTCTATTTAAATTAGGGCAACAATATTTAAAATAAGTGAATTGCGTTGTAGAAATTTGTCTGGACAAATATGTTTTGGGAAAGAAATTGTTTGAATCAATCTTTAGGAACTTTTTTATGTACACCTGCAACAATTTTATATATTTTTCATCTACTATTGCTTCCAAAATAATATTTGTTATTGCTATTTTTTATTGTCTTCTCTTGTTTTTTCTGTTTAAATTATAAATTAATATTTTGTAATTGGTTCTGATCATTTTGAATTCATGAATACTTTTAAATCATGGACTGAAACCCTGAAAAAATTGGGTTCGGATTCGGTTTCATTCCCTGTTTTAAATTGCATATTTATAATATTGCCAGTGTTGCCTGTATATTGTCACTTTTGGTGAAGGGGCACTAATTAAATTAAGTTGTATTAATAAATAAATAAATATTTAATTAAATAAATTAAAAATATTAACACTTGCCTCCACTAGATAAGCAAGTTAAGGAAATCAAATACCCACTTCATTAACAAAAACAAAAAAAAAAAAAAAATCCATTAAAGAGATTTCCATCATTTTAATTTCATTTATTTATTTATTTAAGTATAAATAAGAATTTCAAAGAAAAATACACTTCCAATATAAGTACTTTCAATTACTTTTTTTTAACCATTCAAACTGCACTCTTATGCAGCATTTATAGTAAAATTTCTTCGAATAAAAGTAAAGAAAAAAAGGGAAACAAACACAAAAAGGAAGAGCACAAAAGAGCAAATATTAACAGAATGCAACAACTACAACAGCAATAAAAATAATATTTTAAAATAAATGTCATAAAATAATACAGAGTCCATTAAGTAAAGACATTAAAATAATATTTTCTCAATATAGTTCTCATACATACATACATATGAGTATTGTAACGGGTTATCCATTTAGGGGTTTGGAATTGGCGGCCTGTTATCTGTAGTGTCATTTATTTAATAAAATGTTTGCCATTTACTCGAAAAAGTAAATACAACTTTTACTACAAAAGTGATAATTGCACTGGTGAAAGCAATTTTTTCGCAATTAAAGATATGAAACTGTGCGATTTGTGGTTTTAAGAAAACGGTGCTAAAAGCTACACAACACAACCGATTTTAGCTTCATGCTTGTGAAATTTTTCACGATTTAACAGCATCACCATCAAGAACATGTAGCACTATGTATACCATGTCTGAAGTGACAAGCCCTCAAAATTTAAAATATTCGAAACTAACATTCGCAAGGTAAGCGCCAAGAATACCACTTTAAAAAGCGAGAAAATGTGATCATTTGTGTCATTTAAATGATAGAAGTGATTATGGAAAAGCCATTGCAGACTCAAAGTGTGAGTGTTTGGTGCGGATTACAGTCTGGAGTCGTCATTTGGTAGTATTTTGTCTTTTATTCGGCGTGCAATTAAAGATTATGAACTGTACGATAAAAGCCACACAGCACAACCGATTTTGCGTTTATTGTATAAAAAATTTCACAGTCGCGCAATGTATCGATTTAATATTGTAAATTGGCCACTAGGATCGTGCTAGAATTATTTTATTTTTCACGTAGAGTCCTCTAACGCTGGAGCATTTGAAAACTAACATTCGAAGCATTAATGCCAAGATATCACCCCAAAAATCGGGAAAAAGTGGTTGAAAGCTCAACCAATCTAGAAACTAGTTATACAGTATGTCCCAGAATTTAAGGTAAAGCCGAATCGGGGGGGTAAACATCATAAGAAAAGTCTGGAAAAAAATCTAACCCGTGTAGTTTGAAAGTTATGGGCATTTAAGAGAAACCTAATTTGGTCAAACTATAACTAGTTTTTTGTTATTTTGTTTTTTTTTATTATTTTCGTTCATTTAAACTTTGGATCCGTTACGCTAAATAACATTTCTACAACCACAGTCAAAAATAATTACGCACATGCCCTAATCAATCCTTTCATTTTTTTTTGGCTTGACGTTGAGTTCTGTGACACCCTGTATAATTAAGTGAATAATGCATTATAATGAAAACACAGTTTCATCGAAATCATAGTTTTATTTATAATTATTTAATTAAACTTTAGAAATGAAAATGAAAAATGGATTAGCCTGTATGTTTATACGTATTTATTGCACTTGTGTGTGTATATGTTGATGTGGATTTCAATAGTACGTGATTTTTTGCAAAAATTATTCTTTCAAATAATTTCTATCTCTTTTACAATAATGTGATGACCAGCGTTGCCACAATTGGTAGAATTCTACCAAAACTGGTAGAAAATTTTTCGTTTGGTAGGATGGTAGGCTGAATATGATTTTGGTAGATTTTAGCAGTAGCTAAAAAAATCTTCATAAGGAATTTCAGTGGGAAAGTTCAAAGTTGGCGTATTTATATTCAAGCATAAAATCTAACTTTTTGCTCATATTAAGCAATTTTATCAAAACATATTTAATACACAACACTGAAACTGATTTTAAAAATACTAATAATCACATTGATGTTTCAAAAATTTTTATCACTACAAAAGCCGAATTGTATACTACAAAAAATCTTAGCCCGGAAGAAGTTTTTGATGTTAAACATGAGATTTTGCAATTTTACATTGAATTACTAAACCAAATCAAAGCCAGATTTGATTTTAATCGAGAAGATATTAAATTGTTACAAATAATTGCTCCTGAGAAAGTATTGTCAAAAGAAGACTTGCTTATATTGTTTCTTATTTTAAAATTTTCTAATCTTATAGACTGTGATCCAGATATTATTATGTTGCGATTAAGAGAAACAAATCTTTCAGCGGAATTAAACATTGAATTATTTTGGGCTAAAGTTAGTTCAATTAGAAACGGTTTAAATGAGCAAAGTTTTGGTGAATTAAACAACTTTGTTTTTAATTTACTTTCTCTTCCGCATACTTCTTCAGCAGCTGAACGCAAATTGTCAAAATTTCCTTAAACAAAACCAATTTGAGAAACAAACTCGAAATAAATACAAATAATAATATAATGCTCTGTAAAGAGCTTGTAAAAGCTAATGATGGTCACTATGTGTGGTCAGCAAAAATTTAAATTTTTATACCAACATATACATTAAGATTATTTTTGAAAAATCAAATTGTTTTCTTTAAATTTCTTGTATATATTAATGTATTTTCGATTTTATTGTTTAGAAATGGAATTGTTATATTAATTTGTTATACATATCGACGATGGAATTAAAGAACGCTGTAACTGACAAAAAATCGAAAATACGTTTTTTGCATCATTTTTATCAGCAAAAAAATACGCGTCGATTGGTCTAAGTTCCAGATTTCTACGATGAAAATAAATTCACTTACGCCGTCTGTGAAATGAAAAATACCAGTGTATTTGTTCTACATTTATGAAAGTTTTTTAGCTCTGGTGAACATTTAAGGTTTTGTCAGTTACAGCGTTCTTTAATTCCATCGTCGATATGTTCGAAGAACTGAATTCTTTTCGTTTTACATCTCTGCAATGTGTTTTTAAATGGTTTTTAAATAAAAATGGTTTTTGGTAGATTTTGATCAATTTTGGTAGTTTTTGAAAGAAATTTTGGTAGAATTAAAATTTTTTCAGTGGCAACACTGGTGATGACCAACTAATCTCTTCAGTTGGCATGTGAGTGAGAGAGAGAAAGACGAAGAGAAAAAAGAGATCTTTTTATTATTATTACTTTAACTAAAAAGATTACAAACATTTTACGGTATTTTCTTACACATTCACTCCTGCATACACACATGCACTTGTACTCGTTTTTCATTTACTTATACATATACATAAATAAACAAAAATGGACAAATTTAAATGCAAGGAATTGAAAATATACATTTGTTTATAACAATAAAATAATTTATTAATATGTTAATAATGCCATGTGTTTAACAATAATGTTTAATTTAATAAAAATGTATTAAATATGTATTTATTTTAGAAAACCTACTAAAACTTGTTTTTGAATTTATTTGCTTTTATAGGGGCTATTTCTAACAGACCAACCTAAAATAGGTTTCAAATTTAAAAAGTAACTTATTTTTACCACTTCTACTTATCAAACACAAGTATATATAATTAAATTTTTAATAAGGATTTAGAATTTTTCTTTTTTTCAGTTCTAAAAGCCTTACTGATTTATCTAAAAAAAGGATTATATTTTCTAAAGTCTTAAAAAATGTATGCGTTTCTAAAAAAATGGCTTCCTCGCAATTACATTTTTATTACATAAACTGGACATAAAGAAGAAAGGAAACAAAATAAGAAAAAGTTAGACATTGTTTGAGAAAAGTTTTGTATTTCTATTAAATTATTCGTAACTATTGTCATGATTCTTTTAACTCCTATTAAAAGTTTCATAATAAAATAAAACGAATGAAAAAGAACTTACGAAATTAAAATAAAACAACAATAACACAGCAACTCTGATAAGAAAAAAATTAAAAAAATATGATATAATTCTTGGAGAAGAGGGCAGGGAATACATATACAAATATTGTTTAAAATTGTCTATAAACTGCAACAAAGCACGAAAATATGTATTAAAAACAAAAAGAAGGCAAATAAAAAAATAACTACAAACCCATACACAATACAGTTGTAGGAACAAGTACCAGGGTTTACAGATACTTTTTTTGCTGTCCCACAATAAAATTTAAAAATTCCCAAAAATCCTAATAATAGTTATTCTACAATAGTTATAAAAGAAAAAACTTTATTTTTTTCGCCAAGAATAAAAAATGAACTATTGCTGTTAGTAACTACTGAACTATTGAAGAAAATGCAAAGAATGGAAGCCTAACTCGGACAGTAATATAAGATAATTTTTATGGATAAAAGAGAAATAATAAAAAAAGTAAATTAAGAAAACTTTAATACGAAGTTTTAACAATGAATTAGAAATACAAAGAAATGTTCACAAACTAAAGAAAGTTGGTAAAATTAGCTTTTTTCGTAAATTAATGGCTTTTGTACAAGCCCATCTTTTGTTTTGTATAACAATTTGGAGTGTCCTTAAACTAGACTAAGTTCTGACAGTTAGGAAATTTTACTTTACTCTTAATATAACCGTTTTTAACTCAGGTTAGCTTCATATCATATGCTACGCAACTCTCTTATTCAGCTAGCATCTTAAATTTCTTATGGGGTTATCGTGAGAGCTTTAGAAAGTGTTTTTACCAACGTGCTGGATCCCTCACAATGAGCTTTGTATATAAATATATTCTAGGCTTGAACTGAACCAAGTTGAAGGTTTAAGCATAACTTTTGGTATGAAAACGTCTTCATAATATGGACGTTAACTTTTGCTTTTTAGAGAAATATAAAGTTCTCCAACAAACCCAATTATGAAGTATAAGTCAATACGAGTTTTGCCAAAAACATTTTTTCATCAAATGAACGTTACAAATATACCTGTTGGTTAACTGAACAGCAAGAAAATCCTCAAAATATTACAAAAAAATTTTTTTTAATCTGTCAAAATTTTTTAACTAATAAAAGATCCCCAACTTTGGGGACAAATCCCCAAGCTTACGAGCTCCGACGAATACTATCCTACAATCCCTTGAGAGTTAAAAAAATCTCAGAGAAACTACAACAGAGAGAGAAAGTAAAAATATTTAGGGAGAAATAGTTTTAGTTTCTCAAGAAATTCAAGTGTATTTACCAAAAATAATTTCTGTAGAAAAGAAAGAGAGAGAGAGAGAGTGTTGCCAGGTTTTTTTTCATTATTATATCGCGGAAAATCTTCAAAACACAAAAATACTTATTTTTAGTATGTTTTATTAACAAAACACAAATAGAATATAGTTTTATTTTGTGATTAAAATTACGAGTAGTATTAAAATTTTTATTGAAATCTAGTCAGTTTTTAATATTTAAAAAAAATCCTAATCGTCATCAAGCGGCCCAGGTTTAAATCGCAGCGAAGGAGAAAAATGAAATAAATAAACAAGATTTGCGTTTTTCCCAAAATTATGAGTTAAAAATAAAAGGTTCCCTTCCTAAAGGGTCCATCTTCAAGGAACGTATGCCCCACCTTCTGGTTAGATAACAGCATATCCTACTTAGTGAAGACGCTCATCACTCACAAATAATATCCACCGACAGATGGGGAAATTGCTGTTGATCATTCAAGGGTGAAGGTATAACACTGGCCTTTGAGTGGTTAAATTGTGGACAGCAACTTGTTTCATCAACAAAAAGGCACATAATAAATATATATAAAAAACTATGTATCTTCACATTCCAATACCATACACTGCATGAGTAGAGGTTTACTCCTGAGTATTGGTCTTAATAAAAAAAAGTAATCGTCAAATTATCATTTAGTTATTTATGTTACTTAAAATCGTTAAAATGACGATAAATTGTCAAATCTGGCATCATTGGATAATTTAGTATTTACAAAAAGAAAAATTCATATTCAACACACTAATGTGGTGAAATCAAAGAGAAAAATAAATACTGGGATATTTCACATTTTCAATACTTGCTCCCTGTATGTATGTTTTTACTCGTGAGTAGGTTAGTTAAGAATAGCAAATCAGGAATAAAAGGAAAACAAAGTAAAGTAGGAAAAATTATTATTAAAACGAAGTGTTACCATATGTTTGCCAATAAAAAGAAAACAAAGCGCAGTGCTTTGCCTGCGTCCGTCCACAAATGTTTAAAATTCGAAACAAACGCTAAACGCTAGAAAAATATTGTGGAAGAATTTTTTTTAAGTTTATTTTGTGTTATGGAAAAAGACCATTAAAAACATAATAATAATAAAAACAAAAAAAAAATATTTGCAAAATACTTAAATATAAAATAGATTTTAAAAAAGTAAAAAAAAAAAATAATTTAACAGCTTGTGGTGCATACATTTAAAATAAGTAACAAAACAAATATGTTTTCCCACATTATTTCTAATCATTTACGTTATGGTCGTCTGCCATTAAAATTAATTTTACGTGTAGGTCTTTTTGGCCATATAGATTAAAATCCGAAACAAAGAATAGAAATAAAAATTAAATGATCAATTATTACAATTAAATTAAATTATTAAAAAAAAATAATATTACAACAAACTACTTAAAATAGAAAAAGTGTGTGTATGTATACATATGTATGTGTGTAAAGATGAAAGTGTATTGTTTTCGAATGGTGAGTTTGTAAACAATAATTTTCTTTTTGCGCAAAAACAGCACATAAAAATACAAAGAAAAGAAATTATATGAAGAAATACATATTTGTTTCCTTTATTTAATGTGATTTAATAATTACGTATTAAATATTCATACATATTTGTACAAGGTATGTGTATATGTATGTATGTATGTATGTAGATGTGTGGGTGTGTGTGAATTTTTATGAGAGAAAAAATGAACATTGGAAAAGTTTATTTTTTGCAATTGATAAAAATAATAAAAAAACCATTGTGATTACAAATAAACAAATTGTGGCAATCGCATTAAACATTTTTATTGGTGTCGTAGCTCTAAAACTTTTAATATCTACGTCTTACTGATTCTACGTAATTCCCAACAGAAATTGTCTGAAAAGTCATCTTCCATTTGCCGTACAGTTTGAGTATTTTAACGACTTCTTATGAGATTAATTTAAAACTCTGTTTTTTCACATTTTAATTATTTAATAAGTTTGCGTTTGTTTTAAAAGATCAATTACATTGATTTATTCAAACTATGTTTCGTAAACATATCATCGCGCGGGAGTTTATGTGCTCTATCCGCCATTTAATATTTTTTATATATCTCGAGTTAATGATGCCAGTTTAGGTTTTCGACACCAAATTCTTCAAGTCTGCCATCCGTTTTCGGATATTTCGTCCAGTTTTGGCTTTATGAAGAGTTAGGCCAAATAATTTTTAGATTCTTTATAAATGTTAATCCTTTTATACTCTTGACATTAACCATATTTACCCTAGACATAAGTAATTTCTAATATTTAATTTCTAATCTTATATTTAGAGGGTCTTAGGTAAAACCCATATTTGTAAAGATGATAGTCTCGATCTTATAAGGCTGGTAACTCTAAAAAGTCCTCGAGTTACATATCGTCGCAAGAATTAAAGAACGCTGTAACTGACAAAAATTCGAAAATACGAATTTTGCATCATTTTTATCAGCGACGCCTTATTTTGTCTGCGACGCCTTATATTGGTCCGGAGCTCTGCTGTGCAGCACCGCTTTCTACTATTCTCAATCAAATTAGTGACTGGGGAATTGGCAAATGTTTGGAATATTGGAATGCCCAGTCGGGTCTTAGGTACGCCAAGACTGTGATTCGTCCGCGATTTGGGGGTAAGTCTGATGTTATAAAGTATAGAAGGCCAGACCTGAAAATCCTAATGGATTTTCTTACGGGTCACTGTAGTGTGAGAGCGAATTTGATGAGAATGGCGATCACAGATGTAGATGTTTGTAGATTATGCTCACAAGCATCAAAGACAGCAGAGCAGATATTGTGTGAATGTGTGGCTCTTGATAGATTTAGATCAGTGATATCCACTAGTACATAAACACACTTGCGCTTGTGTATGAAGCAGAGAAAAGACTCTGCTTACTTCTACCAGAAATGGGAATGTTCGAATTACTTTTTGTTTATAACTTCATAATTCTGAGTAAAGTACGTAATCGATTGTCCGATAGACATGTGACCGATCTATTAAGAATAAAGGAGTACCGAGGGTCACATAGATTTGGAGGAAATAATGAATAATTATTCCAGTTAAATAAATTCCGTGGTCTAGTGGTTAGTGTGTTGGCTTACGAAGACGATAGTGCTGGGTTCAAATCTCGGCTCCGACATCTTAAAAAAAAAGAAATATGAAACAATTATTTCTTTCGGCGACTACCTCTCAGCAGTCTTCTGGCAAAAGCTCTGGGAGTAATTAATTGCCATGAAAAAGCTCTCAAATCTGTCGTTCGGAGTCGACTCTAAACTGTAGGTCCCGGTACTCATGGGAAAAAATTAATACACACAACATGGGTGCTGCGAGAAGCTAGGCCGTAATCCTGACACAGGGTTGTAATGGCCAATTATGTATGTATGTATGTAAATAAAAATGATACAAAAAATATGCACTATCCATCCCTGCATCGTATCTGATATCAGTAAGAAAAAAACAAAGGTCTTACTTTAAAATGCGAACCGCAAGGAAATCGGCTGCCGTTGTGTGATTAGTTAATGGCCATCTTTATACCCTCACCACTGAATAATCAAACAGTAATCAATCCCAAGAAGCTCGTGTTCTCCCTGATCTTGTAGTGACTGCTCCTCAACTGTCTTTCTGGCGTGGGAGACCCTGTCAGAGAGCTATTGCTCTCCGCCAGCTTAGCCTGTGTTTTCCTTGCAGTGTAAGTCTCTACACTATGACAATAAACATACTTCATACTCTTATTGGCCAGCATAAAATCAAATTGTTACAGTTTCTGATCAATAACATATATATGATTTATATATATTAAATTTTATTTTAAAACTACTAGTATTCTCTCTCTCTTTCTCTTTTTCTTTTTGTTTTAGTAAAACTTACAATTTTATTTTTAATTCTAATCAGTTTTAGTAGTCCAAGTATATAAGATAGAATTTAATACTCTGCGCCCTTTTTTTAATTTTTGTTATTGTTTTCTTTAATTTTCTCTTATTTGTTTTTTTTGTTTTTTGTTTTCTTATTTTTTTCATTTATTCTTCACATCCATTTCGTTTTAGTTTATTTGGGCTTTTATTGCTGATAACGCATTTCGTTTTTAATGAAACTCTTTTACGAATGTTTTCGTAATGCTTAAAGGGTATGTGTTTAAAGGCGTATATACACATACAGTCACAAATAGATTAAAACTTTCTTGCTATTCATTTCGTAATAATTGTTGTTGTTGTTGTCTTACCATGATTTTGTTTATCTTCCAAGTGCAGGCAAAAAAATGTAAAAAAAAGGAACAAAATTTTTGTCGCTTTTTCTTTGTATTTCTGTGTGTCTGTGTGCCTGTGTGCAAAAGCATATGTTTGTTTGTTTATCTGTACGTATGTATACTTCTTCTGTAACTGTCAGATTTTTATATGAAAATTCTTTAAGTAGGTTTGTGTTGTGCAAAACAAAAAAACAAAAAAAAACTAAAAAGAGAAGTAGGAAAAACAATTTGTGGATTAGAAACATTTTCAAAATTAAAAATGCACTGCTAATCATAATTTGAACATTTAAAACAACAAAAAAACTTGTGATAAAGTTTAAAAAATTATAACCAAATATCTCAAGAGGGTTTAAGAGTCTTATATTCAGTGCATTAAATGAAACTGAGTATTTTAATGTGTTTGAGGCTCTAGGTTCGAGCCCCGGGAAAGTTCTGATAAATATTTTTATAATTTAATTTTTGTTTCGTCAGAAACGCTTTATTTAAGATCAAAGTTAACGGCAATGAATATTTTTGGTAATTAAAGAAGAAATGATGTCCGTGAAGGAATAGTACACTAGCCAAACTGAACAATTGTTTTCGACTCCAGCTACGGTAGTCTCATCAGAGTTCTTTGTGTCCTGTGCATATTCAAGACCAAACATCAACTATTTAACTCACACTTTTTTGGAAATCGCATACTGAAATTATATTCTTTCACATGTATGTACATACACTTGTATGAGTTAGTCGAAGTAAAGTCACACAACAGTTTTTATCATATTCTCCTTTTCTTACCATCATTGCTGTTCTTGTAATTGTCATCTTATTTGGATGAAACAGAATTACAATTTTTATTTTGTTTTTGCCCTCTTATTCCATTTAATCCACATTAGTCGGCATCGACGACATGCACGACTGTAGCCGTGGTGGTTAGAGTGCAGCGCTAGAAGCATGCGCATTATAACTTAATGTGTTTGAGGCTCTAGGTTCGAGCCCCGGGAAATGCAAAATTTTTGTTTAAGTAATGTTTTATATGCAATAGGTTGGGCCAATTTATGTGGCTGAAATCTAAGAAAATTATTAAAATAAAGTATGGGTCGAGCATTCAAACTATCACATTCTGTGCAATTCATGAGTAATACATGATAATGCATTTTTACATAAATTTTGTAAAAGTCAATATATATTTTAATATAAAAACTTTTTTTAACGACATGTAGTGACTTTATAAAGTCAAGTTGCATGCAAAAGACGCAATCATTAGCGTTAATCACTCTTCGTTTAACATGGTTTGCTATGTTTCCAACATTTGTAAGGAGCGTTTGGAACAAAGGGTGATCACCGCTATCATTTTATGAAATATTTATTTAATATTTATTAAATAAATATCTGAATATTACATAAATAATAGGCCATTACAGCCTTATTTCGGGGTTACGGCCTCGCATCTCGCAGCACCCATGTTGAGTGTGACAATTTTATCGATAAGTACCTACAGTTTACCACGACTCCGAAGGACAGACTAGAGAAGCTCTTTCATGGCAATCAATTACTCTTAGAAGTTCTACTAAAAGGCTATTAAGAGATAGTCGTTCTTTTTCAAAATCTCCATATTATTTCTTATAATTTTTATTTTTTAAAAAATTTTTATATGGAACGAAATATTTGCATAAATTATTTCTATAAAATAGTGGTTATCCTGTTTTACTCAAATATTTATTTAGTGTGACCGTGGCTTCACATAATACAGAGGAAACATAAATAAATGTAAGGATTTTATATTAAATCTTGGAGCTTTACCGGCCTCAGGCCATGATTTTTACTTTAAGCCATATTTTTCGGCTTAAATTATATTTCAATCAATCTATATTCTTTGGTTAATATGAAACTTAAACAGAGATTTTATATAAGTAATCAGAATTTATTTAATGTTACCAAATTACTTTGCTTACAGAATAAGTGCCTGTTTTGTTATTTTTGTATTTAATGTTTGCTCCGACATAGCTTTGCCAATGACCTTTAAGATAAACTGACCAATTTTTTCTGGATTTGGCTTTTTTCAGGGTTTTACATGCTTTCATTGCATTTTGCTTTTTATTTTTATTTACAAACACATCGCACTGTGATTTTATTTTAATATTTCATCATCATTTGCAAATCAGTGGAGGAACTGTCTGCATTATAAAATATAAGTAATCTAAACTGTTGTCTCCCAAGCAGTTTTTCTTTTCATTTCATTTTGTTATATTAGTGTTGCTCGTGTTAGGTTTTTAACAAACCAAGTTTAGTGATTAAAAACCGCAAGTACATTTATTTTATAATCCAAAAATTGTAATTTTCTGAATGAATTTTTAAAGCAATTTTAATTAAGAAATTACATTTCTTTCCCATCGTTGTGTATTGTTGTTTTGGTTGTGGTTCCAATCGTATAATCTATAAGAAATTATAGATTAACGCCCATCCATCATACGCTACCGTTAGCGGTTGATTTTAATAACCACAGATGTTAGAAAATTCCAATAATGTTTGATCTTTTGATGCTGCCTAACAATGTAATGGTGACCGAGTGAGTGCCAAAGCAAATCTGGACGGTTAGTCATTTGAGGTACAAAACAAAAGGCAAAACAATTTGATTGGCTGCGGTTTTAGTGGTTTAAAATGGTATTCAATACAAGCAAAAAGTTAAAGCTAGCAGTGAAAATTAACAACTTTAAAGAATTTATGTAAATATTTTTGGTTTTTTCTCTCTTTTTTATTGCCAATAAAACATTATAAATTATTTAAAAAATTTTTATGATATTTTCGTAATTATATTTGTTTGTTTTATGTGATCCCTATACTTTACAATTAATAAAAACCAACAACATCATTCGTATACGATACAAATATATTGAGTTAAAACATAAACTTTTTATAGCGTTTTGACTTTTTATGGTTTACAAAAATAAACACAAGCCTATGCAAAAAATCAAATAAAATCATTAAATTAGAAGATTAATAAAAACTACTTAGAGAGTTATCGTAACAATAGCTATAAAACTAAAAATAAGAATTTTTTCTCAGTATACACCAAATCCATTTTGAAACAAATAACAGTCTTCTAAGTAGTTTTCTGTACGAGTAGTTTTCTTAAAAACTTTGTACAGTTTTATGTTTAAATTTGGTTCGATGACAAACATATTTCAGTAGATTGCTTGAAATGGTTTTAATGATTTAATACATTACGCGATGTTACAAAAATCAATAAACTTATAACACTGCTTTTTTATGAGATAATATTGAGTATAAGAAGGATCTGAGTTTTAATATGAGAACCACCTGCAACATCTTCAGTTACGGTTAAAAGAACTGATTTTCTATGTTTTTTTCCACTAAATTAATAATAACTTCGTCCAGTATTGAGCAATTGTAATGAATATACATATGTAGGAAAAGAGAGTGTGAGATGTTTAGATACATTTATACAGATATTATTTAAATAAAAATTAGAAATATCTAGTTATGTCTCTAATTAAGGCAACCATTCAGAGGAAGACTACTTCAAATGCAGTACATTATACTACATACATACACACATACATAACTGGTCTTTACAACTCTGTATCAGCATTACGACCTGGCGCTTCGCAGCGCTCATGTTGTATTTGCCAATTTTTATCCATAAGTACCGGGATCTACAGTTTAATGTCGACTTCGAACAACAGGCTTAAGAAGCTTGTTCATGGAAATCAGTTTTTTCCAGAAGTCTGCTAAAAAATAGTAGCCGAAAGAAATAATTTTTTTTAATATTTCTTTGCTTCAAGATGTCAGAGTCGGGGATTTAACCGGAGCACTTGTCTAAAAAGCCAACACACTAACCACTAGACCACGACAACTAATAAGAGTTTTTTAAAAATAAAATCTCATTTTAATCCCTATAAAAAATATTTTGTAACTCAAACATAATATAAGAACATCATTGAATTTGAATTTCGAATAAAACACAACAGTTAAATTTCTTGAATCTTTATTGGTCATGGGTAGTTTGAATATGTCTGTAAAAATAATTATTAGGCTGTGAGCTACTGTATATTTAGACTTCAGTTAATTATTTCTGATAAATATTGGCGACGTCGTGATCGTGTAACGACATTTTTCTAATACATTAAAGGCAAGAGAATATTTTTTCTTTACTCTGCTACAAAAATATCGTCAACGACGTCGCCAACTGGAATAAGGCCGATTATTTAAATTTTACTTAATTTTGTTCCTCATTGTATTTAGAATAATTTTTATAAATTGTTTTATATATTTAATTTCTTTTAGATTTTAGTGTTCATAAAATTCTTGCTCTTTTGATGTAGCTCGATTTGAGTATTTTTTAAAAAAAATATTTGCTGTGCGTTTCATTTTTCAAATTCTTAAACTAATTCGGCAGTTTTAGTTTTGTTTATTATTTCAATGGCCGTATTTACTATAAACATAAACTGATTTATACAAAAGTACAACGACCTATTATTGCGTTTACGTTTTCATTAAAATAATTATCAATCCCGAATAAAGAAAAAGTCTCATAAATTATTTCTCATTTTCTAACGTTTCGCCTTAAGATTTATTACGTATAAGAGAGGTGAAAAAAAACCCATACTCATAAGTTGGTTTTACTCCCGCTAAATTTCTCTCAATATTTGGTCCTCTAACTTTGTTTTCTCTTAAGAATTATTTTTATGACCAATATAACAACAACAAACACAATTACCAACCTAACAAATACAATTACAGAAAATTATTGAGAAATAAATAAAAAAATAAACATTGGAAGATGAATTACGAGCATTTGATTTATTCACTATTGGTACGAGTATGATGAATGGATGCGATACACAAATTTCTACCCAACCCAGCAAAATATTACATGAAAAATGTGTTATGAAATCCTAAAATCCCGCGATAAAACAGAGTTTCATTTTATATGAAACATAAATGATTCTTAACAAAAGCATGTTGAAAGTAGTCATATGTTAGTAAAATTCAGTCTCACAAAACGAATATGTAATTACTACCAAAGTGTATTGTTTGATTTCAAAACGTTTTTAAACAATTACAGTTCAAATGGTACTCGTTCATAAGTATTCTCTTTTATTACATTTGAGCAGTTGTTTTTGGTAGAAATTTTACAAATTTGTTGGCTTCTAATAAATCTTTTAAATTGAACTCACTGTTGCTTATGAATCAAAAGCTCGTAAATGCTTAAAAACCATTATGTTTTTTTCTGGGAATTATTGTTTGATTTATTGCCTCAAAAAAAAAAAAAATAACCAACTTTGTTTATTCGGCATAGATTTTTATTGAAATAAAAAAAAATTGTTTAATGGGTTTACCTTTTTTTGTTGCTTTTCAGATCATTTTTTATAAAAAAATTTTTCAAAATAATGAAAAAAATGAAGACCAAATATATTATTCCATTTTCAAATGTTAAGTGAGAAAAAATTATTAATTACAGGTAAGATTTTAGGATCGTTACTGTAAACAAATCAAAATTTTCATCTGCTTTTCCAAATGTGTCGCATAAATAATTAAAAGACACTGAAGTCTCTAACACACACAACGCGAGAAGCTAGGCCCAGACACAGCATTGTAATGGCCATATCTATGTATGTATATTTCGAAAATGGTTAAAGCGGAAGTTTCAAAATTTAGGAGAATTACCTTCGCTGTCAATATATTTCATCAGTCAAATAGTAAGCGCTGTTGAGATATAAGAACTGAGTCTCTCAATGCTTATTTGTATTAAACTGTTTAATTAATTAAAAGAGTCATCCTGATAATAAAAAAGAGCTCGTCACAAATTACCTTCTAAATCATAATTAACCAAAACTCTCAATAAATGAAATGAGTGTGTAGCACAATGAAGATTTCTATTACATTGTTCTAAATGCTCTAAGTATGTCATACATTTATGTGCTTTTAATACAGAATTTAAAATGATTTGTGTAATGTCATCGATTCTCTTATATTTTGTCTTAAAAACAAGAATTTCTTTTGATAATTTTTATTAAATTTAGGACACATTTTTGGAAGATTTTTTTCATGTTTAAGTTTTTTTTTATTAGTTTTGAATTGCTAATAATTAAATATTTTATTTTTTTTATTTTAAATATTCGTATCCATAGATAAAGGTAAGTCAAGTTTAAACAATTTTTAAAAATTTTTAAATACAGAATTTTGAATGGAATATTTATTAACCCCTGGTGTTTGTTCTCAAACTAAATTCTGTGATTTTAAGGCTTTGAAAAACCTGTCTTTAAAGCAGCGCATTTATTTATTTTTCTAAAACAAAACTGTGATTTGAGATTTTTTTTTTCATTCAATAAAGCTTAAAAAAATATCTTTTTAATATATAACATGTAGCTGACTACTTTCAAAACTGGGTTAATACCGGCTCAAAGTTTGTTGAAATATCTATAGTTTTTTAAGCACAAACAGTTTGCCCTGTCAAACACTTAAATATTTATTAAAAACACCTTAACAACGTCAGTTTGTTTTTTCTGTTAAAAACAACTAATTACGCTGAATATTTGTGTGTTTTTGAAGAAAAAAAAATAAATTTTTTATTTCTCTCCCCTTCAACACCATTAGAAAACCTAAAAAGGCTGGGGGGAAAACTATTTTTGAAATGTTGTTTGTTCTTCTCTTATTGCACCACCAGTATGTGCATTCGAAACCTCTTTAAATGCTAAATAATGAGTGTGTATTTGTTAAGAGGAATAGCTGATGTTGCCATTTTTTTCGTCACTCAAACGGAAACTCATTTGGTAAAAGTTTTCATAGAATGTTCCGGTTCGGTTGAGGTCTATACGTAATGGTGTGTCATTTAAAGTGATTTTTTTTTTTGCAAACTTCCGTTTAAAAGTTGCATAAGTCAGGCAAACAAAATGTAACAAAACAAATAAGCGACTAAAAATGTATTTTTATTCATACCACATACATACATTTGTGCATGTGAAACACATACATACATATGGTTGTAAAATTAAAAAACCACAACAAAAAAACTAAAATCGTAGCTGATTAAAAAAAAAAAACGTTAAATAATGACTGTAAAAAGCAAACATACCAACTTCAAAAGAAAATTGGGTTGAATGTTGTATAAAAAAATATATATTAAACAAAAACTGCGTCTAGTACAATGTTTTTTTAATTTCTATTATTTTTCTATTTTAGAATAAAATACTAAATTGAATTTTAATCAATTACGAGCAGAATAATGGAGACCATACGCTTGGTAAAGTGTGACAGACCTAAGTTGTTGGTTCCTTCTTACTTCACAATAGCAGACCAACACTACTAAGGCAACTCCCTTTGATTTTCTGGGTACCCCAGTGGTGAAGTGGGTAGTGTGCTATACTGTTAGTGCCAGAGTTGTGGTTTCGATTCTCACCAAAAGAGCCTGGTCTACGATTCTACACCAAGCTTATGGTTTTTGTCACTCTGCTCCTTATAATTAATTAGAATATAATTATAATAATTTTGGGAGTGATTGTGTAAATAAACGGGAGAATGATGTTGCTAGAAGGGCCTTGGTCGAGTAATGCGTCAGGATAATAAAGAAAATAACTAATGGCTGTATTCATAATAAAAAGTTAGCAACTCGGTAGCATGTAGTACAAAAAACTGGCAAGTTTTACCGATATAGACTGATATTATTAAACATTTCTATACTTTCTATTTGATAACTCGTCAGAGAATTAAAACAATTTAAGAACTTGAATGCTGGACAAAGAATTTCAACTTAAGGAAATGACAAACATAGCCACTGCGTACAACTAGCTGCTAACTTTTTATTATACATAAGGCTGTAAGAGTACAATTTGAAATGAAAATAAAGTGCTTAAAAACCAATCACCCAGCAGAAAATTTTTAAGCCTTGGAAGCAATAAATAAAATTTTAAGCAATAATGGAAGCATTATATTGTTTATTCATACCCTAAAGCTTCCAAAAATGCTACGGGATAAGGTACTACTTTTTATTTTTTATACTATTTGCTTACTGGTTGCAATAAATGTGCATTTCTATTGCATATAAAAATCATGCATTATTGATGCGGACATGTAAGTGATTGTAGTCGCCGTGGTCTAGTGGTTAGTGTGTTGGCTTACTAAGACATGAGCCCTGGGTTCGACGCCCAGCTTCGGCATCTTAAAAAAAAGAAATATGAAAAAAATATTTCTTTCGGCGACTACCTCTCAGCAGTCTTCTGGCAGAAGCTCTGAGAGTAATTAATTGCCATGAACAAGCTTCTCACGTCTGTCGTTCGGAGTCGACATTAAACTGTAGGTCCCTGTACTTATGGATAAAAATTTACACACACGACATGAGTGCTGCGAGAAGCTAGGCCGTAATCCTGACACAGGGTTGTAAAGGCCAGTTACGTAGGTATGTACATGTAAATGATTGTTCACAATTTCTCCCTTACAAAATAGCTTACTGGTAAGCACTAATTTCTGCTGGGTAGTTTAAGCAGTTCAAATGACATCATATGGTTTTCATTATTTCTTAAAATATTTATTTTTGTTTAGTTATCATTTGTTTTTTTTTTTAATAAATCTGTTACTAAAACTTATTTTAAGAAATCACATACATATTGCCTTATCTCTTTAATTGCTTAAAAAATCACGCACTATAGCTGAGCCTTTCAAATACATACTCGTATGTACCTGCCACAAAAATTGTTTCAATTTTTCTAAAATATACAAAAAAACAATTTAGATGATTGCTTAGGCAGCAAAATTTTTTATAACATTTTACCTTCTTAGCCCAACTTTGTTTCAAGTTTCTAACAACAACTTAGAAGGGAAAAAAATAAAAGAGAGCAACTTATAAATAAAAAATGTCGCCTTAAAGGCGCGACATAAAGGTTTTTTTTTGTTATTTTGTAAAATGTTTTCATTTATTTATCAACTCTTTGCTACTGTATAAGATTTTCAAAAAGCCCTTAAGACCTTCAGAAATGGTTTAAAAGAAAATTTTTATAATTTTGTTGTTGATGTACCTTTTCTACAAGTATTTTGTTATTTCTCTTAATTTTTTTTTATTTCTTTTTTTAACATTGTTGTTACACCGTAATTTCATTCAAGCGTAAGAAAAAAATAACCCAAACAATTTAATTAATTGTATATGCTCAAGGTAAAGTGATAGAGAGAGAGAGAGAAAGAGAGAGCAAAAGAGAGCATACATATAAATGGTAAATTTTATTGTAGGTTCTGCTCTTGAAAATCATGCCAACAGTGTAATTGAGTATAGGAAAAATTTCTTTAAAATGTAAACAATTTAGAAATGAGGCGAAAAGAGATATTTGTTTGTTTGCTTGTCTTATAATTCTTAACATGTTTACAAAAGAGAAACAGTCAGCTACAGAATAAAATTGTGATATATTGGAATTGTTTAAGTTTTAATACATTTTCCTTTATCTTAAAATAAGATTCTATACCTATCCCTATTAAAAGTAGTACAGACCTACGCACTGCATTACTTAGGAATTACCTATTTTACATTTTTTGCTTTGCTTTGAAGAATACTTGAATGTGTAATGAGTAAATAAAAATAAAGTTTTGTTGTTTATTTCCTTCTGTAGCCTATAATTTCATAAAAATTTATATATAAAAGTGTTTGGGATTTGTCCAACTTAAGTTTTTATACAGTTTTCTTGACAAATTATATTAAAGATTTAAAAAAGCAAATATTTGCTACCTTATAGGATATTTAACTAAAAATAAAAATATATAAAAAATGTTTTTGATATCTGGTGGCATTCATTTTCTTAAATCTTACATGGGGGAATCTTTACTGAGCATTAGTCATCAATTTCGAATGAACTCATGCTAAAGAAATTTTGGTTGATATGAAAATGAATAAATTTGCTCAGAGAGAAAACAGAAATTGTTTTTAAATCTGAATCATTTAGATATCAGTGAAAGCCTATTTTCATCATACTCTTTAAAAAAGTAACTTATAACAAAGTTAAGGAAATAAAATATTTGCCAAATTTGGCAAAGCTGTTTATGATGTCAAATATCTGTCGACCTAAGTCATGTTATATTTTACAATGTTTTGATCATAAAACATGAGCCAATGAATCATCTATGAATCATTTAGTAAATTAAAAGTAACGCTAACTGTTGACTTTGTGTTTATATGAGTTTGTTATTTCAATACCATAACTGAATGAGAAAAGTATCCATGAGAAGCAAATGACAAAAAAAAGGACAACAATTTTGATTATTATGCTGTAGTTTTGCCCAGTATTTTCTGCGGTTACCATGGTGTAGTTTATGAAAAATTTGTATCACAAGATTTTACGCTATAAAACACAGCTATGGTTGCAAAACATTAAAAAAAAGAAAAAAAAAAGAAATAAAAATATTGTGAAAAACTCATTAACAAGTTTTGCATGGCGATTATAATACACTGGTTTCAGCCTCGTTACTTTCATTTCCTATCTTTAATACTCAACCACTATTCAGAGGATGTCTCTTTTTA
This sequence comes from Metopia argyrocephala, assembly GCA_963576795.1. NCBI lineage: Eukaryota > Metazoa > Arthropoda > Insecta > Diptera > Sarcophagidae > Metopia > Metopia argyrocephala. The sequence continues at coordinate 15,487,466 of OY756208.1, read as the reverse complement.
AAGCCATATATTAGGCTGAAATTAGAAAAGTAAGTTAAAAGAGACAGTATACCAAGGCAGTAATGTTTATGAATTTAACAAAGATAGTAGTAATAAGTTTCGAGAATTGTGCCATGAGCCATTTATCAAATATATGAAAGCATTTCTGATAGAGCACTAGTAGCGGAAGTCATATGAAAACTATACAGCTGATGGAATTGTTCATTATCATCTACTCGCCATTGCTGAAAAAGAAGAAAAAAAAAACCGAATACACATTATTATTAAATGGTAATAGTTATAATAGCACTTGTAAAGGAGCTATAGGTACACACCACACTGATGGAAAACAAACAACATACTTAATATAAAACTTTTGTGAAAAGCCTTCTTTCTATCATCTACTCTATTTTTATAAGTTCTTTCATATCTTTCTGACTTTTAATCTCAAAGCCAATGGTCTAAATTGGCTTCAAATCATTGTACCGAAAGCAGCTTCACACCCATTCTTTCTTTTCCAGATCTAAACCGGTCTTCCTATTATTTTGTCTTCTTGCATTCGATTCAAAGGCCGGCCTCCCTATTTTGCCTTCTTATTTTCTCAGGGTGGGCTCAATATATTTGTAACTTCCATTTTCTTCTCAATAATTCCTATACTACAAAAAATTAATGTGTACTTTATCCTAATGAAAATTCGATATTATTTCTAACCGTATTAATCCTATAATTATAGGATACTTATGGCTATTTTACTTGCTCAACCGAAGATAAGACTTAATGTGTTTTTTGTTTTGCACGCAGAGGTTTTTTTTTAGTGATGGTAGTGTCTTGTCATCTGTCATATTAATTTTATTATTAATTAATGAGGCTGACACTTTTAGGCCCATTATTACAACTTGCCTATAAAGTGTCCGATGTGTTTCTTCTAAATAGCAAACAAATTTGTAACTTAACTTTATTCGGTGAAAGACTATCGCCGAAAAAACAAACGTACTAATGAAAAAATTAATCCTGAAGAAGCTACGCAGAGAAGTAGCGAAATATCGAAAAAATAATTACTTAATCGACATAAAGCTTAATTAAAAGCTTATATATTAATCAATAATTAAGTCAACTAAACTTATTAATACAACTAATCTAAAAAATAAATTATTTACAATTAATTTTTTAACTGATTAAAAATAAAAATTGGAGAAACAAAAATCAAAAAAAAACTTAACTAAAAAATGAAATTAAAGATATTATCACACATCACTCGCATATAAGGCTCTCATTTTTATATCACTAATCCACACATACACATCACCGTGTAAATGTAAAGCAATAAATGTGTGAAATACCCTGTCTCTTCTTCTTTTTAGTAAATATTTCAAGATTTTTATAACTTACCAATAAAGGCATATGTAAGAAGATCCTTTAAATTAAAAAAAAAAAAAAATAATTAAAATCAATTCAGTTCAATTCAATTAAAATCCAATTTTTTTTTCAAATATTTTATTTTTTTACATGAAATTGAAATTAAATAAAAAATTATTTCTTTCTTTCTCTAAAACAAACTAATTTTTTTATCTCTTCTATACTATTTCGATGTGAAATATGCAGATTCGTTTGTATGAAAACTTGAAAATGTTTGCTCGTTCCGGACATTAATAAAAATTTCATAGAATAGATGTGTGTATGTGTGAGTAGAAAATAAATGAAAAATTGACTGATTTTATTGCTAAATTTATATTCTATCTCTTTTTCTCATATACTGTTACGTTTAGTGTGTTATAGTACCTGGTCGGTCATACAATTTGGGCTGCAGGTCAAGTTTTTTTCTTCTTTTTCGTTTTATTTTGATAAGTGCTTTACTCTCTTTGCCTTGATTTTTCTGATGTATTTTTTTTTCAGTCAATTTTATGCCAAAAATTTCGGTTTTTTGTTTTTATAAATTGAGCTGTAATGGAAAAATAATCATACAATTTAATGAAAAAAATAAATAAGTTTTCTATTGAAATTCAAATTTGCTGTTCTCTTGTTGTTGCACAGTTTATAGATATGGTGTTTTTGTTATATATAAAAAAAATAAATCTTTCACAATATTTAAGTAATTAAAAAGGGGAAATGAATTTCAAAATTTTTGTTAAAATGATGGTAAAACTAAAATTTAGAAGTTGATTGTTATATGATTGATTTTTAATTCAATTATATATGCAATAATACCTTAAAATAAGTTGTGATTTTATTCTAGAAATGTAATACAAATAATTATTTGGTCATTACATTTACATTTTGTTGTATACGACCAAAAAAGGATGGTAAATTTTAGTTGTAAAATATTTTTTAAAAATCATAGTTAACTCAAGTTTGTTAATTATTTAAGAATATAGCAAAAGAAAAATGCATGGAAAATTGTAGATATAACAACTCAATAACAGCAAACATTTCTAAAACTTATTTTGTCTTATGGACGAAGTATTTGTATTGAAACTTCTGCCACAAGAGTAACTAAAGTCTGTGTATAATAAGCAGGACTCTAAATTGCATATTTGATGTCGCTTGTATACAAATATCAGGTATAAAGAATACTGTGTAATATAAAATACCTGAGACATTTAGAAGATATATTAAATGCCGTGCTTAACACATAGAATGCCCTGTAACAAGCCGGCATTGTTAGGTTTTAAAATTAAAGTTCCTTTTTTTATTTATTTATATTTCTATCTATTAAAAACTAAATATTGCATAAATTGACAAACATTGATTAAGATTGGAAATTGAAAAACGAATTTGGGGCGATAAGATAAACAGTTTTTTTGCTTGGTATAGTGGTTAGAGCGCTCGCACAAAAACTCAAACGGCCCGGGTTCGACTCCCAGCAAAGGGGAAAATTTTAAAATTAGTTTGCGGTTTTTTCAAAATTATAATTTAAAAATAAGAGGCCCCCCGCCCTCCAAGAAGTTCATCTACAAAGTAACCGCTCCCTGACAATCCACTCTATTCCACCTTAACCTTTGACAACGAAAAACGAATGATCAGCAGAAAAGCGCCACCTATTGGGAAGTAGAAGATAACAGCTAAAAACCTACTTAGCGAAGGCACTCACCGTAATCAACATGCAACGATGGGGCAATTGCTGTTGACCGTTCAAGGGTGAAGATATAACACTGGCCGTTGAATGATCAAATCACAGCAATCCTTTTCACAAAAATTCTAATAAATGCACAGCATTTCGTAGGGGATTGGTCTCAATAAAAAAAAGACTTCCTATCTTTAAGATTCTTATGAACAAACTCATAAATAATTGATGAAAACCTGATACTCATATTTTAGTTATTTTTTTAGAATTTCAAACTAAAGATAATATTGAAAAAAAAAGATAAGTCATAATGGTCAACGTTTATTTTTGTTGGAATTAGCTCGTAGTTCCAGCTATGAAGTGTAATTCTTTTGCAGTTTCAGTTAATTCATAGTGCCTGATATCTGGTCTACAATTTAAAATATACTGAATTAACTTATGGTAAGCTGGGGGGTTACTTTGTATTTCGATAGGAATCGAAAATCTTACGAATTCGTAGAAATTTACGAATTTTCGAAAAATTATTGTATTCATTATTATTGGTTTTTCGAATGGGAAATTTCTTTCGAAAGCCTTTTCAATTCGAATCGGAATACAAAGTAACCCTCCAGAATCTTACTCAGAGCGGGTCAGTACTAACCAACTCCTATGAGTTTTGAGTCATCCATGACTACATCCCGGTTAGTTCTTAGTTTGTTTTGAGTTTGCGACTTAAACATACATACATACATAGTTGGCCATTACAACTCTGTGTCAGGGTTACAGCCTAGCTTCTCGCAGCACCCATGTTGTGTGTGTTAATTTTAATCTACAGTTTAAAGTTGACTCCGAACGATAGATTTGAGAAGCTTTTTCATGGCAATCAATTACTCCCATCAATCACTTTTGCAAGAAGACTGCTGAGAGGTAGTCGCCGAAAGAAATAGTTTGTTCATATTTCTTTTTTTTTAAGATGTTAGATCTGAGATTTGAACCCGGCGCTATCGTCTTAGTAATCCAACACACTAATCACAGCGACTACAACATTATAAACAACCCCATTAAAAAAAGATTCTAAGTAAGTATCTATTTACTATTTTGTGACATCGGTCAATTTGATTTTGGCTTCTCTATTATATTTAATAAAGGAGGACTTACCGTTCCCGTTTTTTTAATAAAGCTTTCTGAAGAGTAATACTTTTTTTTGTAATAGTTTGAGGAATAAGTCAAAGTCAACTTTTTAGAAAAAATTTAAGAAAGCAAAGTGGTTTTAATCTTTTTAACAAGAAAAGTCCTTTTGTTGTTTTTTTGTTAAGTAGTCGTAATCATTCTAATTATTTGACCAATCAATTTCAGAACTGCATTGGACGCTCCCAGCTGTCATTTGGGCTTGTATCAGTACACATGTATAATTTCTTTGGCTGCCCATTAAAGATGATTCTTTAATGAAAGATAAAACAAATTGTTGGTCACTTTAAAAAACAATTTTATTATTTTGTTATGTTGCAAAGTGCTTTAGCTTAAAAAAAAGAATAAAACCAAAAAAAAAAACAAAAAAAAAAAAAAAAACCAATACAAACTGAATAAATGACAGGCAATTTGCCAAATGCAGCTTTAATATTATGACCGCCGTCAACTGTTAAAGCTTAAAATTCCCTAACGCAAAACTCCATCAGAACTTTTTTAATTTTTTTTTTTAGATTTGTGGTATTAACGTACAGATTTGATTGACATTTTGTGGAAAAGAGTTTTGAAAAAAAAAAAACAAATTTATTTATGATATCTATTCCACTTCAGTTTTCTTTTCTTAGAGTGGAAACCACAAAAAAGAAAACTAATAAAATGCTACAGGGCAAAGCGGCACAAGGCAACATAAACTAATCTCTCAATTTGCTGTAGTTTCGGATTAGTTTTAATTTTTTTTTCAAATAATTTTCTCTATTTAAATTAAAAAAGAAAGTATTCATATTTTTTCGTTATTTTTGTACATTTATACAATTTATATGTAAGGAAAGTAAGACAATTTGTCGATTTAGTGTAGAAAACAGAACATTTATTTATTACTATACAGCCTTATCACACTTTAAAAGTTTACAGTGGTTTTATTTTCTAAAATTGACGTTTTTCAAAAAATGGAATTTCCGATTGTAATTCAGTTTTGGGACAAGGCTTCTTTTTCTAATTCGATACACTTTTACCATATATATGATCTTCGATATATTGACTTTAAAAGAGACATCAGAGGCAGACTCCACCTTGGCAAATATTTTACTACTGAACCACTTTTTAAGTTCAGAACCAGAAAAATCTCAGAAAGCTAAACCTGGGGAATAAGGTGTTTGATGAAGCAATTCAAACTCTAACTCATTGATTTTAGGCCTAGTAATATCGGATGTAAGAATTAGTCTATTGTAAAATATTATGCTTTTTCAAATTCGGTTTTAGGACCTTCTGGTATAACTTAATACAATATTGAGCAGGGCATTGTTAAGGGCATTTCTTGCTTTGTCTTTCCAGGCCTTTAAAAAAGATAACATAACCCTGCCTGGAGATTGACTAACTGAAGAACTCACCGGACATCGGTCTCCTATTCTCGGATGTGAAATGTAAAAACTCATTATTTATTCTTCTTTATGCATAAACTCTACTTAAACACCACTTAAAAATCTGTCAAATTATCTTCTTGACGCTGTTTCTGATCCTTTGTTAGCAAACGTGGCGTATATTTCGCGCAAATCTATCTCATCATCATATTTTCCGTCATCCGGTGTTCACTCAATAATACGAATTTATAAATTTTTTCAAGTGCTTCTGGCGAGGACACCTCAAGTAATCGACCAATTTAATAGAAATTTTAAAATTTCTGTTCTTTGATTCTCTAGTATTTTTTATTAGAAAAATTTAAACGAAATTCGTAAAGGAATTAAAAACCAAAAAAATTTGAAACTGCCTTATTAGTTTGTATTTATAATTTACCTCAGTGCGTATGAGTGTTATTGATTGGAATGAGAGCAAAACGAGGGCGAGTTTATTCAGATCTAAATTCAATTGTATTTGATGTGTACATGTGTGGAAACCAGTTCTATGTATTGTTTTTATTTTCCAATACAAATATTTGTAGTTTCTCTTTTTTTATTATTTATAAACATTTCATGCTGATGACATTAATTTATGGATATGGTGTGTGTAATCTATGACAATTGCAATTTAATGAGAATTTACTACTTCTTTTTTGAAATAGCAGTCGTATAACGGTATGTGTATTATTGTCAATTATTTTCTTGTGCACGTGTAATTATGTGTATAATTTCTCTATAAATGGAAAACCGAACGTTGATTTCTAAGAATAGTTTACTGTGTTATTGGTAACCGAAAAATGAATCAATATTTGTTAACAAACAAGTAGATCTCAAATAGAAATACAAGGTAGGTGAATTAAAAATTTTAAGTAAAGAAATATAAATGGAAGAAATGTGAAACTGAAATATAAAGAATTATACATTTTACGAATAGCTTTATGAAACATTTATTCTAAACCATATTGGAGATGAAATATAAACGGAAGCCGCTTGCTTTATAGGTTGAATTTTTTGTAAACCTCAAACATATGTTCACCATTATTGTCTCAGGCTTTTAGCCATTTTTCGGTTGACTTTATAGATTCATCACATTTTAAGCTTTAGCAGAGAGAAAATAGTTAAGGGGTCAGTAAAGGAACTCAGAGAATCGAACACAATTTTGTTTGAATTGCGGCAATAAAAGGAATTGGAAATTCAAACGAAATTATGTGCAAAAATTAAATTGAAGAAAATATAAATTTTATCATATTGTTACGAAGAAATTAATTGATAAAATATGAGAAAATTATTAAAAATCTATGCAAAATAAATAAAATCACAATAAAAACAAAGAATATAGCAACATTTCGTAAAAGAAATAACAACTACAACTGAATAATATTTTATGAAAAAACTTGTCTTTTGATGTTAAAAATATGCCACCCACACGCACATGCACATAAGCAAAGACAACACTAGAATCATGCTATAAAAATGCAAATAAAATCATCGAGTAGTGCCTAGAGATGATAAAAAAATTTCTGGTTTACAAAAGCACATATTTCTTATATTCTTTAAGTCTTTAGAGTTCTGTGACTATGAATTGGGCCTCGCTATGAATAGAATAATCAGGACAATGTCGGCTATTATTATAATAAAAGATCTAGTCCAAAAAAATTATATATCTTGATGCCCCAGTAGTCTAGGGGGTAGTGTATTATACTGTTCGTATGGGGGTTGTGGGCTTGATTCCCTCCAGGGACTTTGATCTGCTACACTATACCGATCATATGATTATAGCTACTCAGTTTTTCTTAATTAGAATACATTATTAATTATTACTGTGGACTGCAGCTGAATCTATTCCATCTTAACCAAAAATTTTGTCTGATTTTTATACAAAAAGATGAGATGTAATTAAATACTGAGCCAGTTTTTAATGTTGGTTACTTAAAAAGCACTACAAATTTCCTTTTTCCAAAGTAAGGATTTAAAAAAATTTCTGGTATTTGAAAAACAAAAAAGGACACAAAAAATTCAAAACTGGAAACAAAGCTTTGCTTATATTATCAATGTAGCACCGAGTTTCATCTTCCAGAGCGTCAGTCACTGGTAGTTTATTTACCTCAATCCAGTCTTTCAAATAACACCAGATAAAATACCACAATCAACTGATGCTCTGAAAGATGATTCCGCGCTGCATTGACAAATAAAGGAATCATTGTTGCAAAATGTGGTTCAAAATTTTTTGAAAAAAGGTGACGTCTGCTAGCGTTTTGAAGGTAGGTAATTGCCTGATATCGTATTCGATTATTATTTACATTGGTATCAATAAAACTGAATTTGTAACCTCAAATTTGCGTACCCTGTAGTTCTCTTTTACGATAAATGTTTTTTTTTTGTTATTCAAATGCGAAAGGTCAAATCAAATCAAATCAAATCATTTAATTTAATTTAATGAATGTTTAACAAAAAAACTTGTCTTGTCTCTAAACTTTACAAATGCTTATTGAATATTAAATATGGACTAAAGTTTGAAAATGCCTGCTGTAGTATTTTTCAACTTCTTTCAAAAGTTTTCAAACAAATAATTTCGAAATTACTATATCAAACGAAATATTTGTAACATTTCGTTAGGGAAACATCAATAATAAGGAAAATTTAAATATCAGAAAATATGCATTTTTAATTAACATTATGTTCAGTATCATAGTCACTTGCAAGTTATAGTTGTTTTCCTTAAATCTACTTCAAAGCCTACAAGATCTAACTTTGAGCTGAGAAAACCAAAACAATATTCAATATTTTAGTTCAAGGTTTAAAGTTTGTGGGTTCGATTTCTGTCGGAAACACTGAACTGTTTCAATACAACGAGCCTACATAATGGTCGATATAGCCTTATTCGCAATTAGTTGGAATGTAATTTTACATTAAACTGTTATATAATAATAAGTAAAAACAGAGTACATTTTCAATATTTCCCAGTAATATGTATTTTTAATTACATCTATTAGAAGTTGTTTTTCTATTTAAATATAAAAAAAATAATTAAATCTCTGACATATATACCTATATTTTGACCAATTTTAACGAGACTCGTAATGCTGTGCGCTTACTTCTATTATGGGTGTTGGCAAATTTTGTCTCATTGTTAGGTGAGTGGCCATTGAATAGTATTTTTGTATAAGTACTTTTACAGCTTTTTTTTTTTCCCCTAATTAAAATCATTATATACTCTAAATTTAGCAAAGGTTTTTCTAATTTTCACATTAAATTCAATATTTCACTACAAAAATTAATAAGAGAACGGTTAAAAAAATGTACTGGATATGCTATTTTTCAGGCACGTGTATGTCTAATACAATTAGATTAAATAAAATTCCTTCTAAATAGTTGTTGAATCACTTTCAAATAACAAAAATCATGATTGCATTTGCGCCTAAAAGTGCACTAAAATTAAATTATTTAATTTTAGATATTTATTTAATGTCTTTTTTTTCAAATTTAATAATACTTTCATACACGTACTATATACATATATATGTATGTATGTACTTAAATTCCAATTATTACAAAGTACGAGTATTTATTTGTTTTTAAATGTTTTTTTTTTCTATTCTTCCATTATTTGCTATCAAATCAAAAGTTTGATTTTAAAAATGCCACGCAAAGAAAATATAAAAATGTAATTGAAACGAGTGCTAATCAAATGCCCTTTAACGTTTACTTCATATTTGCAAATATTATCAAGTCACCCACGCTATGAAAAAGAAAAACATACGCTCACAGTTGTGTAAACAATAGAATTGTTTTTCTTATTCTAGAGCGCAGAGCACAGTAACGTTATAACGAAAAGAGAAAGGTAACGCTTTATTATCTTTATAAACAACAAAACTCGTTTGGTTTTTCTCTGTTGTGCTCACACACATACTCACAAACAGTTTTGCTTTTGCTTATATATACTCTTAATAAAATATTATTAGTGAAGATAAATTATTTGGTTTAGTACTCGTACACAGCCATTGAAAACAGTAACGGTAATGAGGAATAAAAAAAAATCACATGTTTGTTGATTGTTTGATTAAGCGGAACATTATTTACAGAAATTGTGGAGTTACGAGTATTTATTTATTTCATATAGAAGATTGTATTAAGAGAGCGTTAAAATTATTGTTAAACTGTATGTTGTTGGCTTTTGTTAATAAATAATCATATGATTTTGTAAATTGTTAACATTTTTCTTTGTTATTGTGTATTTTAGACTATTGATTATTTCGCTAAGCTTAAGTAATACAGTCGAAGTCGTATATAAGAACACCGTTTAAAAGAAAAAATCAGATAATTGCAAAACAAATGCATTTACTTTTGTTTTCTATTAACTTCAAAACTATTTAATTCCGCTTAAAAGATAATCCATTTTAAAGAAAAACCGCTTAAAAGAAACAGATTTTACATTAAAAAGCACAAAATTGTATAAAAGGAACTCCGCTTAATTGCAAATACGAGAATCAAGAATTTATCGACGACAAACACATTTTCAACCGGCTCATTTCTTTTTTATTTTGTGCATACCTATATGTTCAAAAGTATTTTTTATGGCAAAAATGTTCATTTATTGCTAAAGGTGTTTATAATTTGGTTTTTAACTTTGTCAGAATTTGAATTATTCTAAAACCTATTTGTTTGTTTTCAATCGAATTTTTTGGTGAGTATGAGTATTATTTTATAAAAATCTTTTACACAAATTATTACGAGTAATCATACCTTACGTTGTCCATTAACTTTTTTTAAAATGTGTAGGTGCTACGTAAAACAAAATTAAAATATATGCAGATATCACCCACGTCTTTATGGTTTTTTTAAATCTCTTTCATAACAGAATTCGCTTTTTATGCCAAAATTTTAGTAAATTAAGTATATTATATTATATTAAGTAAAATCACACTTTTCACATGATTTTTTATATGTTGCAATGGAAGTAAAGTAGTCGCCGTGGTCTAGTGGTTAGTGTGTTGGCTTACTAAGACATGGGCCCTGGGTTCGACTCCAGGCTCCGACATCTTCAAAAAAAAAGAAATATGAAAAAATATTTCTTTCGGCGACTACCTCTCAGCAGTGTTCTGGCAAAAGCTCTGAGAGTAACTAATTGCCATGAACAAGCTTCTCAAGTATGTCGTTCGGAGTCGACATTAAACTGTAGGTCCCGGTACTCATGGATAAAAATTGACACACACAACATGAGTGCTGCGAGAAGCTAGGCCGTAATCCTGACACAGGGTTGTAAAGGCCAGTTATGTATGTATGTATGTAATGGAAGTAAAAAAATTTTTTTGGCTGACAAAAATTTTAAAATTAAAATAATAGAAAAAAGACAGTTTTAATGAATACAAAGTGCTTTAATAAGAACTTTATAGGGCATAGAAATATTAAGTCTAGTTTTTAATCGACTTTATTATAGCCTATAGTTTTTTTTTTGTTAGTTTTATTTTTAGTAAATACACATACATTGTTTTTTTCTTAAGGAAGATAGGAAAAGAAATGATTTTATTACAACAACTTTTTCCGTAGAAGTTTTTTTTTGTTATAAAAATGTGTTTAAAGATATTAAACAAAAACTCTTTATTATAAACTTCTTATGCAAAATTTTATTGAAATTCTTTGGGTTGGAATTGGAGAAAAATTAAATGTTTATTCCTTTATGATTGTTTTATAACACGTAATTATATTAGTAAGTAACTGCCTATTCCATGATAATAAAACAAAAAAATAAAATTTGGCGGCATCTTTATTAAATAAAAAATAAGAGGTTCCTCCCCTCCAAGAATGTCCATTTTCACGAAATAGCTCTCTGATATTTCCAGTCTATTCCACCAAGAAAATGAATGATCAGGAGTACAGTGCCACCTTCTGGGAAGATAACAGCTAAGCTATATAAAAATACATACTCACCACTCACATTCAACATCTAGATGGGGCAATTGCTGTTGATCATTCAAAGGTGAAGGTATAACACTGGCCTTTGATTGATCAAACTGACAGCAATTTGTCCCATTGACATAACGGGAATAACATCACATCTTTACATCTTTCTATCTATGTATATCTATATATTCAACATTCCAATACAATGCATTGCATTTAGTATATAAAAAAAAATAAAATAAGAGAATGAGAAATCGGCTAATGCTTTGAACAGGATTTCAGACGGGCCTGCAAATCTAAACTGAAATTGTTACAGGTTACGTGGTGTTTAGAGAATAGCAAATACAGATGTAGATGTTTATAGACTACGTTTACAGGTATCAGAAAGAGTAAAATACATATTATGTGAATGTGTACTTCTCGATATACTTGCATCTAAAAAAAAATATGACCTCGTCGGCGGTCATATCCATCACTGGAGTGCTGAGCCTGCTGGTTTGCATAAGAAAGGTAGTGGGTCTGTTAAAGAAAGAGTTAATTTAAATGGAAGCAAAAGATCTTATAGGACACAGCGTCTTGTAATTGTTCTGGGACTAAGTTAAATAATAAAAACATGACCACAAGAAAAAACACAATATTTTGAAATTAAATACATTGTTGTCATCATGGTCTAGTGGTTAGTGCGTTGGATTACTAAGACCATAGGGCTGGGTTCAAATCTTCGCTCTGACATCTTGAAAAAAGAAATATGAAAAAATTATTTCTTTCGGCGACTACCTTTCAGCAGTTTTCATGCAAAAGCTCTGAGAGTAATTTATTGCCATGAAAAAGTTTCTCAATTAAGTCGTTCGGACTCGACTTTAAAACTGTAGGTCCGGGTACTCATGGATAAAAATTAACACACACAACATGAGTACTGCGAGAAGCTAGGCTGTAACCTAGACACAGAGTTGTAATGGCCAGTTATGTATGTATGTATGTATGTATGTATGTATGTATATTATGAATATTGTCATATATCCTTCATTTTTAAAATATTAATTCGAATTGCGAGAAGCTAGGCCGTAATCCTGACACAGGGTTGTAAAGGCCAGTTATGTATGTATGTATATAATTCGAATTGTATGTTCACGTAACCAACGAATAAGTAATGACCTTAATCGTTGCATAAATGTTTGTTCGATTATTGATTTAACATTTAATCAGTAGATCTATGAGATTATGAACAATCAGTTGGCCTTAATTATTGCATAATTTGAACCCTTTTTATTGATAGAGACGTAAAGCCAAACAAGAGTAAGTTGCTGAAAATTATAGTTGACATTTTCGTTGAAGAGTTACATTTAATGGAAGTTTTTGAAACTATAAATGTCCACTGCGTAAAATAGGGTGACAAAACTTTGATTTATTTGCATTTACTCGTGCTAAATGCTTGATTTTATATGTGTATTGGGCTGAACTGCAGGCAATTCGAAGAAATTTTCAGTTTCTCTATTGTAACATTTATTATGTACATACTTGACAATGTTTTCTCTTGATTTTGCAGAATAGTAATTTGCAGAAGAGTAATTTGTGGTTTGCCTACAGGTTTTGGTTAAAAATGCGTGTGTGTCTATTCTGTGGAACCAAAAAATTTATGAAGAATTTTATACTTGACTACAAACGAAAAGAACAAACTAACGTTGTAATGCTTTTTCATTTTTATTCTAAAAATCAATTATTTCTCTGGAATGTAAAAAGTTTTTTTTTTTCATTTTCTCCGTATTTGGATATGTCAGGTTTTTTTTTCATTTTTCTAAAGAAACACAAGTGGCAATCTCTCTTTGTTGCAAACTATCTTGGGAGAGTTGCAGGCGGAGCAAACTTAGCATATCAGATCATATTTAGTTGTTGTTTGATAGGCTTGCAAGGTTTCCAAAGGAGTTGTAACAAGGAGTGATTACCACTACAATTATTTATTTATTTATTTATTTATTAATTATTAAAGTCTATGGAAGATAATCCGTACAGATAGATTTTTTATAAAACTTTAGAATTTTGAAAAATTTTCTCAGTGAAATGAAATTTGTCTTACACTGTTAAAATTAAAAATAGATATATAGATATAGATTTTTATGTTTTTTTTAATAATGATAAAAATAATGTTATAGGCTTTTATCCCGTATTTTGTTAAAACCCAGAAAAAATTTTATATAAATTTTTTAAAATTTTTTTTATTATAATTTGAAATGTATGCTTTTGGGGATAAGCATGTCTCTATGGCCATTTCGTCTCTGCTTAAGAGACTCGTCAGGAGACTTTTTCCCAAAGGTGTTATTCAAAACTATAAATACTTATGTTATGTTAGTTTTGAATAACACCTTTGGGAAAAAGTCTCCTGACGAGTCTCTTAAGCAGAGACGAAATGGCCATAGAGACATGCTTATCCTCAAAAGCATACATTTCAAATTATATTGAATGTATTTTGGCAATAAGGCGAAAAATATTTTTTATTTTTTTTTATTAAAATTTTAGAATTTTTAAGAATCCCCTAAAGAATAGGATTTTTTGTAAAAAACAAAGGAAAATACAAAAAGATAAAATCCTGTAAAAAATATTTTATTTCTCTAAATTTTAATTACACCTAACTCTTATAAAAGTAAAGCATAAACAAATAAAAAAAAAAAACAAAAATGTTTTCATGTGTTATTTGGATAACAGTGCGTATAAGCAACGTGTTTGAAAAATATTAATCATACGCCCTCATATTTACAGCATATATAGTTTTGGTATCATTTTGATTTATCTGGGGGCTAATTCTGTCAGTCGATTACGATCGAATTCTAACTCGTATGTACGAGTTTTTTTACTTTTCGGATTCTATGAGTCGTTATCGAATAACATGTATCGAAATTTCTAATGATGCCATTCGATAACGAATGTTGTTCGAATGTAGTCTTGCGAGATTTTACTCGCAAACAAAAAGCCATTCGAATTAACGTTTTTCTATATACACACATAAGTAAAGACAAAAAATAAACATGTAAGTTAATTTTCTTTTAATTTCTTCAATTTTATTATTAGTTAAATTATTTGAGCTTAAGGTCGAATAAATATTAATATTATTTATTTTACGATATTTCGCTACTTCCTTGCGTAGCATCATCAGGAATATATATTTGTATGTGACAAAACAATAACAAAATTATAAAACAAAAAAAAAAAAAAAAACAAACAAAAAAAAATAATTTAACTAATAATAAAATTAATAAAAAGGTCAAGGAAAATAATAGTAATATATTAATTTCTTCAAGTTATAAAATACATTTCAGGTCAAAAATAAATTATGCATAAAGAAATTCTAGGAAATTTCATGGCATAACTTACGGACTTGGCAAAGAACATATTGCCGAATACTTAGCAAGGAAAGGCAAGACTTTACCATCTTTGGGAACAAATAGCGTTAAAATTGAATGCTTCTAGTCCACCAATACGAATTTAAATCAATTTTTAGTTCCTACATAAACTTATTTTATTATTTTCGCGGATTTTTTTTCCAATATTTGTTGTGTTGGTTTCAGCGTCATACTCTGTTTAATTTATTATTTCTTGTGGTGTTTGATATACATTCTCGTAATGAGGAACTTTGGAGATACATAATACATATTCAAAATGCTTATATCAAGATTTACGCATTGCTTGGCAGACTTAAGGGATCACTGGTACTCCGCATTTTTGCCGAACAAGATTCATATTTAAATTCTCATCAGTATCGGAAGATGATGAGTAGAAAAATCATGATGGATTCATTGTAAACTTGCTTTATTTTTTTTAATTTGATTTAAATTTTTTTTCCTTTTTTAATTTTTTTACATATGTATGTATATATGTACATACATATGTTTTTTGTTTACTATTTGCTGAATTTTTGTCAGTATTGTAAAATGACTTTTTTTGCATGTTTTAAAACACTAAACAAAAATTCGATTCGTATCGTATCGAATAACAGAATTAGAAAATTGTTCGTTGTCGAAATTATTCTCTATTCGAATGTAATTTCGATCACGACTGCCAGAATTAGCCCCCTGTTAAGTTTTTTAAGATTAATAATTTATTTATTTATTTTTTTTGTTTTTTATTCATACTAATTTTCTTTTTTTAATTTCAACAACTTTTTTTGCTGATTGCCCTTTTTCATTAATAATTTTCTTTTGATACATTTTCTATGTAATTTTAAAAAGCCATCAAATTATTTTAACACGTTGTAGTTTTTTTTAATTTTTTTTTTAATATTTTAATCATATTTTCTTTATTTATTATTATTGTTTTGCATTTAATTTTTCTCTCTTTTATTTTTGTTTGTAAATTTACAAATGGCTGACTTTGGCCTTGTTTAGGTTAAATTTTGTTTTCGCTTTCTGTATAAAAAATCCTTGAACCTTTTGCGTTGTTAGTTTTTGTTTTATTTTTAAAGTATACGTTATGAAAATACATATTTTGAAAATATAAAAATAAAAAAATATACAGCAAATACCATTGCGGTAATCACTCTTCGATGCAAGTACACTTGGCAGCGTGGCACACGTAGCAAACCTGTAAAATAATAACAAATATAGGCATATATGCCACGTTTGGTTGTTTGCAAGACTTCCGGGGGCAAAAGGTCGCATCTAAACCATCAGGCAGGACTAGCTCACACCCCGAATGACAGAGGAGCACAGTCAAACCTGGGGCTTCTGATGCCTGTAGTACCAGATTAGATAGATGCCCCTTATTAGACCTTGAGAACGCCAGTAATTTTACCAAAAACTTTCTGCCAATAGCGAGCGCCAAGCCACCCAGAGCTAGGTCAACTCCATATACCCCGAGATCACAGGTCCCTGGCGGGAAGTCTCACCAGAAGCCATATTGTACCTCCGGGTTGTATAATATATCTATTTCTGTTTTGAACTTATTTCACTACGATTGCTTATTTGCAAGTCTTCCAGTGGCGTTGGAAACAACGAGTGATTACCGCTAATATAAAGTGTGAAAAAGGTTTGTCTAAAAATGCCGCCACAAGAGCTGGGCGTATGAAAAGTCAGCAAACTATTTTGCGTGTTTTGATTTTAAGTGCGTAAAAATTTTTAATGCCTTAAATAACATGTTTGAGAAGAACGTAGAAGAAGAAATGAAATAATGTATTTTACTATAAAATTATTAGCAACAAATATATTTCGCTCTTGCATTATTCGAGTCTTTATAAGCTTGCGGTAATGGATTTTAGTCCATGAAAACTGAATTTGAATCAGCTTATAAAATTCAACACTTTCCACAAATTTAGTCAAATATTAGAGAACAATTACAGATAATCAAGGAACATTTATACTGCCCTTGTATAGCTTTTACCTCAATACTAATTTATGTGAAATCTTTTAGTGCATGAAATATTTTTTCCCATTTATTATGAAGAGTTTTCATAATATCAACAGCGCTAATTTCTTTGAATATCGTTTTATTTATATCACGTAGTTTATCTAGGTAAGCTTAACAAAAAAAAAAGCATAAACAATTTTCCTTATATGCATATTTGTATATTAAATAATTTATTTTTGATTTATTGCAAAACAGCTTTTTTTATTTAGTTTCTGCTTGCAGCTGTAAATTACACACAAATTTTTTTTTAATGTTAAACAAAAAGAAAAGAAAAGCATTATTGCTAATAGAGAAAATATTAATGCGTACCAAAAAGTTATGTACATACACGTTATGTATGTAGTTATGTATATGCGTTTATATACATATATGTATGTATATAAAGTGGAGGAAAAGTACATCATTTGCAGCACATTTTTTTACTTGTTGTACTCTTATAAAATCTGTCATTAAAACTTTACGCTACCGTGGCTACAGCAAAATTATAATTCCATTAAAATTTTAGTGAAAATATTTTAAGCCATCTGATGAGCAAATAATATAGTATATAGGATGTCATTTAAAATAAACTTTGCATTGTTTTGTTACTAAGTGTTCTTAATAACAGTATGTTCTTTCGCTGGTTATAATTTGACTATGCCAACCAAAATCATATATGAAAAGCGATATTTCGATAGCAGTCCATATTTTAAGTTTCAATTAAACCTTCAATTGATTTTTTGATAATTGCAAAAATTCTATTTATGGCAGGCTTTTAAAATGGAATGATAACAAACAACTTTAAAAGAGAATCATTGTGAGCAACCTAAAATGGTTTTAATTATAGAAAAATAAACATATATAAACTTTTAATTAAGCTTTACGTCGATTAAATAATTATTTTTTCGATATTTCGCTACTTCTCTGAGTAGCTTCTTCATAATAAATATTTCCTGAAGAAATAAAGCTTAATTAAAAGTTTATATACATACATAACTGGCCTTTACAACCCTGTGTCAGAATTACGGCCTAGCTTCTCGAAGCAGTCATGTGTGTGTGTATAAATTTTTATCCATTAGTACCGGGACCTACAGTTTAATATCGACTCCGAACGACAGACTTGAGAGCTTGTTCATGGCAATTAGTTACTCTCAGAGCTTTTGCCAGAAGACTGCTGAGAGGTAGTCGCCGAAAGAAATATTTTTTTCATATTTCTTTTTTTTTAAGATGTCGGAGCTGGGTGTCGAACCCAGGGCTCATGTCTTAGTAAGCCAACACACTAACCATTAGACCACGGCGACTACAAAAGTTTATAAATTAATCAATAATAAGGTCAACTAAACTTATTGATAGAAAAATAAATGTGAAATTTATGATAAAATTGCAGTGAGTTTTTTAAAGTTTACTTTGCAATGTTGATTGAGACTAAAATACTTTTTTTTGTAAATGAGACTTCCATGTGATCCTTTTTTATAACAGAAAACAATATTGTGTTTTTCGAACTTTCGTAGTAGAAGACTATTAAAAATTTCGTCCTTAGTTGCTGAAAGACTTTGGATTCTAAATATTAATATGCGACTGTAAAAAGTCGCATTTTACGAGTATCGAAAAGAGTACTTCGGTCTTTTAAACGGTGCAAAATATATTTTACTATGTCTGACCTGTTTTACATTTACAAAATCCTAATCAGACACAAGATGGAATGCAAACATTGTGAATGGACCAATCGTTGAAAGTCTATTTTGGGGCTTTCGACCGAGAACAGGAACGGGAAAAGTGCATATCAATGAGGGCAGGTTATCCAACTCTATCGGTTTGCTTGTTCTATCGGCACAATAACGAGATATGCTTTTATAAAATAAAAACATTAATTCCAAATCATTATATATTGGTACCCATAGCTTACATAGAGTACATTATTTTGCAAATGAGAGTCAAATGAATGGCATAATGTACTACAGAGCAAAGTAGTTATTTATCCGCAACCAGTTTTTAATTAAAACTCCATCGAAAGCTGTTTCTGTGCATTACGCTATTAATAAGTTCAAAACAAATGTCAGCAAGCACTACATGCTCTTTCCCTTTCTCATAACCCATTTGCTTAGAACTGTACTGTTAGATGAGTAGAGGTCATCCTCTGATTGCTGGCTTTTCCTTTTATAACCACTTTTATAGTGTAATCTCTGAAAAAACTAGAAGTTTATTAGAATAAAAATAATAGAGTGATCATTTAAACCATTTAGTCATAATTAACACAGGAGCACAAACCTTAGATAGAATATGGTATTTAATTATCAAAGTTCGCATCCAAATACATTTCTAAATACGTGCCTAAAATTGAAAGTTAGAATGCAACCAGGAACCTAAAATTTTCTTGCCTACAATTTTTTTTACTTTGCAAAAGCAACTTTTGAGTTAGAATGAATTGGAAAATATGAAGAATCTTTGAATATTACAACTGTGGCAAGTTATTCGTTAAAAGCTTTTGGGAGTTCTATAGAAATTAAAATTTTACGTTAAAACTTGATCAAAATTATTTTGTAAATTAATAAAAAAAAAAACGGGAATATATTTGCTGCCAACAACAAAAATCTTTATCTCTTGCATATATCAAACAATATAAAATTAAATTTTGCTGTCATACTTAACCAACTAGAATTTTTTTTTATTTACTTTTAATAACGGAAATGCTTATGTTGAAATTCATGGTTGACATATTAAATACAACCACGTGTATTTAATGATGGCATGGCACACACATATATACATATATACATGCGTATGTATGTATGTACACTTCAAAACTCATGCATGCATACAATGTATTTAAGAAGAGAGTATATACTCGTACATTATAATAGTTTGTTATTGCTTGTTATTAAACAAAATGTTTAACAAAATAATGAAGTTGAGCAACAACAACAACAACAAAAGCAACACATACTAATGAATATATTTATTAAATCTGTTTTAGTCTCTACAGAAAAGCAAAGATACACACAATTTTGCCACTCTGGCTTGCACTACATAAAGAAAAACTTAATGAGCACCACAAAATTAATGCAAAATTATTAAAATAATAAATATGCATGTTGCTGGTATTCTGTCATTAAGAACATATTAAAGAGAGAGCAAGAGAGAGAGAGCGAGTAGTTGAAAGTTGAAGAGAAATTAAGAATTTAAGAAGCTACACCAAGAAGTACCGAAATATCGATAATTAAATAGAAGATTCTTATTGAAAATTGGAACATGGCTTAATAAATATTAAAGGTTAATTATAAAATGTCTATTGGGTAGTGTACTAGATTGCTAGTGAGAGAATTGTGTTTTAAAGTACAATACGTAACAATATATTTTATTTTAAAAGCTGTTGACGTGAATTATTTTTTTATTGTACATTTTACAAAAATATTATTCGTATAGGTTTATTAAAAGTGTATTTGACAAATATTTCATAGAAATTTGTCGAATAAGATCTTAATAATAGCATTTTAATTTTTATTAATACGCAGTAAAATTATGGAAAATTTAAAAATAATTGTAAAACTTCTTATAAAATTGCCTTGTCTTATAGCTGAAATTTTCTTTTAATTTTTTTTAGAAATGTTGCTGTTTAATTGGTTTTAACTGGTCTATTATATTGGTATGTATAAAAAAAATTTAATTTATAATACAAATATCCGTTAAAATAAAGGGAAAAAAGAAATAAATGGAAATATAATTTTGTAAACTCATCTATAGTTAAATATATAACTGCCTTATAAAAAAATAGTTTACCAAATATTAAAATAACTCTTAGTCGGAGTGCTTTAGTAGTCCAGTGGTTAGAGCGCTAGTGCAATAGGTGTGGTTTGTAACGCAACTCCTGGCATATAGCCTTAATTGCTATGATCATAATAATTATAATGAAATGTTAACTAACATTGTATTGTAATTAAAATTAGTTAAATATTTAAATAATTTCGATCGATTTTATTTAAAATCGATTGCATAGTGGTCAGAGCGCTTGCACAAAGACCCAAACGGCCCAGGTTCGAATCCCAGCAAAGGTAAAAAAATGAAAAAGTTAGTTTGCCGTTTTTTCAAAATTATAATTTAAAAATAAGAAGTCCCCCTTTCTAGAAGTCCATCTACAACTCTATTCCATCTCCACCATTGACAACAAAAACGAATGAACAGGAGTAAAGCGCCATCTATTGCGAGGTAGCAGATAACAGCTAAACCTATTTAGCGAAGGCATTGCAATGCACAGCATTTAGTAGATGTTTACCCCTGAGTATTAGTCTCAATAAACAAAAAAAAAAAAAAAAAAAAACAATATACAACCTTGTTACACAGATTGGTCAACATAATTTAATTTATTGTCCAATATGAAGCGAATTGACTTATATGAACAAATCTTTCTTACGGCGACTTACTCTCAGCAGCCTTCTAAAAAAGCTCTGCGAGTAACTGATTACCATGAACAAGCTTCTCAAGTCTGTCGTTCAGAGTCAACCTTCAACTGTAAGTTCATAAATAAAAATTGATGCACACAACATGGATGTTGCGAGGAGCCAGGCCGTAACCCTGAAAAAGAGGTTGTAATAGCAGAATGTGTATGTATGTATAAGAATATTAAGCGGAGAATTTTGATTCAATAATGCAACTAAAAAGAAAAAAAATTTGCTGGTAGGTCCTCAAATCTTTTTCTTATATTCCTTGAAATATTGTCACGACCCCTAAATGTCAATATCAGAGGTTTCATTTAAAATTCATAAATTTTTTAATAGAGACTAGCGGTATAGTATTAGCATTTATATGATCTTTCTAAGATTACAATATTACGTATTTCAAATAATCTTTGGCATTTAATAATGCAACTCTCCTATTGCTCTTTAGTGATATTTAATTATACATACAAGCCTGCTAAATCAAACGGTTTGTTAGAGGTAGTTGTATTTTAAAATAGAGCCCGTTTCCTGGAATTGTATTCTAAGGCCACGTTTAAACTAGGGTTTATTTAAGTAGAAAAACTATTTTCATTATTAATAAAAAAAACACCTTAATTACAAATATTTTTAATTATTATTTCCTTTTTTTAAGTGTATAAAAATATACGCTATTTGATATAAAGCACTTACATTGCAACAACTTCTTGGTAACTTGCAAAATTAAGATTAAAATTGTTGCAATAACCATTTATAAAATTAAAAAATATTTACTTTTCTTGTGTATGACTGCAAAGAAATAAGTAATTAAAGAAAATTAATTTCTATTTTGCTTTTTGGGTATTTTTATTTATTATGTACCCTTAACTAAGCACCCTACTTTATAATTACAAAAGAAAGAAATATAAAAACAATTTTACAGTTTTCAGCATTCAAATACAATGTATTTTAAAAGGGTGCTACACTTAATTTTGAAGATTAAGCTTCAAACTATTTATAAAACCATTTTCCCCCTCTTTTTCATCTATTTACTTTTGAGCTAAAAACGAAAAAAACTTAACAATTTTAATTTTCTATTAAATTCTTTGCTGGCAAAAAGTAACCACCTAAAAAAACTGCATTGTGTGCGTGCAAGCGGCTATTTATCAACGCGTTATACAAATTAATAATGAAAGAAATAGACAAAAAGAGTGTAAAAGAAAAATAAATAAAATGTTGTCATATTTCAGAAACAAAAAAGAAAGCACTTGACAAACAACTTGTGAAACAAAATATCTTTTCAAGTTAAACAGCAAAACTGAAATGTGCACACACTTATGTTGTTACACAGATTTTGTCTCTGCCAGCTTTGTTGTATTGAAAGAGTGGATTAGTGTTGTGCTGATGTCAGTTGTGGTGGCTTCACCAGTAACTGGTGAATACAAAATAGTACTTAAAGTACTTCAAAATGTTGTTGACAGAAAAAATTTGAACACGTTGACTCTCGCATGTGTGGCTTTAAAAATATTTTATTTAATATTTTGCATTTTTACAGCGTTTTAATAATAAACTACACATGTTCACTTTATTTACCATATATCTACTTGTATATACAGGTATATACCTTTCTTTTTGCTCATATGATTATCTTACTTTTGAGAATCGTCAAGATACAAAAATTGTTTTATCGTCCGTTTAACGAGGAATGTTGTTCGCCTAACAATGCGAAACCAAAGCCAGATTATTAAAATTATTTTAGTTTTTATTGAATTCCCAAAAATTTTATTTATGAACCTTGTGCTCTATTGTAAGCAAACGCAGTATCCGTAAATTGTTTCTTATTCTTAGAAATGCCAAGTATTTATATCTGTTAGTCACGTACTTGCAGCTGGCGATCATCCAATACCACTTTGTAAACTTACTTACATTTTTCTGGCGTAGACACCTAAATTGGTCGAATTCGATGTTAGTCTTGGCAACTCGTAGGGTCTTGTTTAGGTCCTACATTTATACATACATAATCTGCGAGTGCAACACCGTTTCCGAGTTACGGAAGCTTCACATAGCACTCATATTGGGTTCGTTAATTTTAATCCAAGAGTACCGGGACCTTCGGTTTAAAGTCGACTCCCCACGACAGACTTGATGAGCTTGTTCATGGCAATCAGTTACTGTCAGAGCTTTTGTCAGAAGACTGCTAAGAGATGGTCGCCGAAAGAAATATTTTTTTGATATTTTTTTCTTTCAAGATATCAGAGTTATGATTTGAATACGGAGCTCTCTTCTAATAAGTCATATAAACTTTATACCTATAAACTATATTACGGGGTTTAAATTTTACTGCCCAAATTGTTTTAGTAGTAAAAAGAAAAGCAGATTCCATACATACATAATTGGCCACTAAAACCCTCTGTCAGGGTTGCGGTCTAGCTTCTCTCAGCACTCATGTTGTGTGTGTTAATTTTTATCCATGAGTACAGAGACCTACAGTTTATAGTTTACTCCGAAAGACAGATTTGAGAAGCTTTTTCATGGCAATCAATTACTCCCATCAATTACTTTTGACAGAAGACTGCTGAGAGGTAGACGCAGAAAGAAATAATTTTTTCATATTTCTGAGTAAGCCAACGAAAGCAGATTCCCCAAAATAAAATCCTATTCGGTGTTCTTAATGGCTGGATTAAAACCTTTCAATTGAATGTTGTATGTTACGTCGTTTAGTTTCGAGACTGCCCTCGTAGTAGTGTAGAGTACTAAAAAGTCGCCTTATATTAGCATTTAAAGAGTTTTTTTTGCAGGTATGATACTCATAAACATGTGTACATATTACATTCTTGTTTAGAATATTAAAATATACCGACAAATTTCGCATAGTTTTGCACAAATGCAATGCCACGGTATAGAAAATTAAAAAAAGCAATAAATTTTTTCGCAACCATAATAAATTCTGAAAACAACCACTAAAATTCATTACATTCTTGTTTTCTTTGGCTTATTTTTCTTTTTCTTTTTTATATATAGTTTTTTTTTAAACTTTAATATTGCAGGGTATAACAGCCTTCATTGCAAATGGTGCCAGATGCATCAGCGAATGTCAAAAAGCTGAAATGAAATACACAACTAACATTTTTGTTGTTGTTTGTTTTTTAATATTTTAAGCGCAAATAGCAACACACATACAGAAAAAGAATGCTTCGCTCCCCTATTAATGTTTGGGGGCTAGAAATATAAAACGAAATTATTTTTGTGATAAAATTATTCTTTCCGAATATTTTCGATTTTGTTTTTTTTTATAAGAAATGAATTCTGTTTTTATGTTTCAAATATATAATTGAAAGAGTTGTGTGTTTACAACTATTTAGATTTAATATTTTGAACTATTTGGGCTTTATTCCTTTTGATTCTTGGATGAATGCATATTTTACATAAAAGATAACTCCTCTAAAATTTGATGATTTCTAAGTTTAAAATATTTAATTAGTATTTTACAGCAAATTAAAAAAAGTAACAAAAATTTTGGTTTGTTTTTTGTCTGTCTGTTTGTCCGGCATTAAATTACCTCTGAATAGCTCATGAGAAAAATATCAAAAATAAAAGTGGTGGGATGGTGCGTAGCAATTAATAAAAAGTTGAATATCCCGCTAAATAATAAACGTAAATGAGTATATAGTATATATCCTCATATTCAATGCAAACGGACGTAACTACTACAATTTTGAAATTAACTTTTTTATTAATTATGGTTCGCTATATCAAAATACATGTTCGTGCAAAATTTTAGATGTCTACGATCAAAAATGGCGATTTTATTAACGAAATTCAAACGGAAATACATACATACAAACTCATTTTTTGTATATACAGATGCCAATCCTTATATCTGATGGTGAGAAAAGGAGAATATGATAAAAACTGTTGGTTGACTTTACTTCGACTAACTCATACAACTATATTTGTATATGGAAAAAAGTAATTTCAGTATGTGATTTTTTGAAAAGTATGAGTTAAATAGGTGATGTTTGGTCTTGAATATGCACAGACATATGTTCAGTTTGGCTAGTGTACTATTACTTCACGGACATCATTTTCTTCTTTGATTATCAAAAAAAAAAATTCATTGTATAAATTTTAATAGCCTTTCGTGTTTGTATTAGGATTAGGATCTTAGGCTATTAAAATTCATACAATAAGTATAATCTAGATCGATTAAATATTCGAATTTAATTCGAAAAATGTATAATAAAAAAAATTTCATTGCAAAAATCTAAATTCTTTATAGAATTTAACTTTGATCTTAATAAAGCGGTTAATACGAAAGAAACTTAGGTGATTATTGTTAAATATTGTACTGTAAATATTATATAATATTTTAAAATATTATTGTAAAATATGAATCAAAGAAAGTGAAAGATAAGGCTAGCAAAATAATGGAACATTTATGTTTTTTCTATTATTAAACAAACATTGTGTATATAGGTTTAAAAGCTTTAGTTAGATAAATAAATATACCCTGTAACACCGAGTAATGTAGCGAATGTGTATACAGTGGTATTAAAAACATTATGCACAAAAAACATACAACAGCTTAGCCAATTTGCAATAACATGCTAAGACAATATGATGACTTTGCATGATATGGCATAACGCTGTGTTTGAAATGATATCGTGGTAGAGCATGCTTCTGTTTTTAAATGACATTCTTAAACAAAATATTGCATTTGGCAGTATTTTAATATGTATGTATATAATATTCGGTGGGTTAAGGCAATGTACATATATGTTTACCTATTAACAACATGCCAGTATATTTACATATATTAACCTATTAACAACGTCGTAGTGTAGTATAATTCTCATCGAGTTGATGAAAATAAATACATAAGAGGTTGAGTTTTATCCAACGAAAAATGAGTTGCTTGACGGTCAATAACCCGATACAGACTCCTTAGGGAACCGACACGTGTCGTAGTTAATTTTTTTTCCGCAGATTTGCCGAGTGTAACAGCTCCCGAATTCTTCTTACATCCGTACTTACCGTAGCCGATGACAAGAACTACTGAATTCTTCTTGCCGTCGTTATTATTTTTACCGTAGACTTGCCAAAAATTAATACGCTTCAGTGAGAAACCCAATATCTTGTATTTTATTTAAAAGTAACAGCGGCCCACCGTTTTTTGAAGGCAACCACCGTAATTCGACTTCCAACCGAAAAATCACTTGAAGCCTGAACGCAAATCCAAATCCCGAGAACGTCAGTTATTGTAGTTAAGTAGAATTTAAGTAGGAGGTATTATGAATGTGTTTAAACGTTTTTTTTTGACATAAAATCTTTGAATTTAAAAATTTCAATCTAAATGTTTAGCGATAAGCAAAATGTAAGTTTTATTTAAATTTAAAATTCCCCTGCTCAGTGCCAACACCTCTAGCAATTTTTTCATGGTTATTTGTTTGATATTCTTATTTGACAACACACAATACATCTTAATAGCAAATAATTTTTTTAAGTACTAAAATTACATTAGAGTAGTAGTTAGTAAAGACAGACATTTTGGCGGATATAGATACATTCATTAAACTCTTGTACATATGATATGTCAAACACATTTCGCTCGTGAATAGAAAAAGCATCTAATTTTTGATAAGAATATCTAGGTTTCTTCTATTCTTTTTAACACCATTTAATAGCACTTGGAAGAAAATCACAAAAACGACACAAAAAATATAAAAACAAACGTTTCCCAAAAGGAATATAAAAAGATTAAAAAAATTTTACACAAAAGGCAAAAGAAAAGAGAAAAAAAAAGGAAGAAGACATCTGAAAAATGGAAGAATAGTAATAAAAAAAATTACAAAAAAAAAAAAAAAAAAATCTCTTCGCTATTGTATAAGAAAAAAAAAAGCATAGAAAAATGTCCTTAAAATGTGTTGTGTTGTGCATGTATCCATATATTTGGATATACTCGTATAAGTACAAGTGTAGGTTAATATATATTCTTTAGCTTGAGGGACTGTATGCGAAGTAGTTGATAAAAAATTTTCAAGTATTTTCCTTAAAGAAGTAATAAGAAGGTGATTGATGCTAAAATGTTTTTACACTCAGCTTCTCCCAAGTGTTTAGCTACGGTACTACACACATATATACACATACATAAATAATTGACCATACCATTATGGCCTAGCTTCTCACAGCATCCATATATTATGCGCCAAGTTTTGTTTTTGATTACCGGCACTTACAGTTTAATATCGAATTCGAACGACAGATTTGAGAAGCTTTTCTTTTGCCAGAAGATTGTTAAGAGCTGGCTGCCGAAAAAAATATTTTTTCATACTTCTTTCTTTTAAGATGTTAGAGCTGGATTTAGTACCCGAAGCTGTCGTCTTTAAGTTTCCTAAAGATTTTAGGGGCAAAGCCATTCGCAAGTTGAGAAAACTAACTTGGTTAACTTAGGTAAATAAAGAACGCATTCCAAATCCATTTCGTATAAAAATATAACTAAAGTAAGCCTCACCTGTGAAACAGCCTTTTTAAAAATTAGAGATTTTTTAAATTTTTTAAGTGATTTTTATTAAAAAAGCCTTTTATGTTTGAATATTTATTTAGAAAATTTAAATCTTATGTATTTACAAATTCATATAAAATGTATCTGTTTTAATTATTTTAAAATCGTAATAATCATGAAAGTAATGACAATAGGTGAACTTAAAATTTTTTTAAATTAAAAGTGTTCTATAGTACCATGTTTCACTCAATAAGAAATAGTTCAACATTGCATTTACATTTTCCTTTGATTGCGTGTGTCAACTTTTATTCATGAGTACCGGGACCAACAGTTTAAAGTCGACTGCGAACGACAAACTTAAGAAGCTTTTACATGGCAACCAGTTACTCTCAGGGCTCTTGCCAGAAGACAGCTAAGAGGTAGTCACCGAAAGAAATATTGTTTTTTTTATATTTCTTTTGTTTTGAAGATGTCAGAGCTGAGGCGTGACTATGAGCTATCGTCTTACTCAGCCAACACACTAACCACTAGACCACGGCGACTACATAAGAATAATTACCACCCTTTTTTCTATATCAATTTAAAGGCTAATATTTCAGACATTATAGTTTACTGCATGCTGCACAGTAATAAACGTACTTACGCTACTTGATTTGTGGACTGTAAATACACAGGACTGTAGTTGCATAACAGTCACAATTATCAGAATACTACTCGATCCACAACTATATGCGAATTTTGATTGAGTTCCAATTCAAATAATACGATGGGTTATGCCATCAATAAGTATAAGCTTTAGAATACATTCCCACTTAAAAAATTGTTTGAGTTTTTGGTATCTTTTTATTCTTCCAGTATATGTATATCACAGAAACACTACATCAAGCGAATAGAGCATTCAAGTGGAAAAGTGCTTTTCAATTTTTTTTGTTCTTGTTTTTTGCTTCATTTTCAATAGCAAAAACGTTCGGAAGAAATTTTAAGGAAGACAAATTTGAAAGGGTCTTAAAGTTTAAGGTTTTCTATAACAATATAACTATTGCAGCCCCCCACCTATTATTTCAAACCAAAAAAAAAAAAAAAATTATCTGGTCCACAAACAATTTAATAAAATTTATTTCTTTCATAGAAAAGTAGAGATTTTCTTTTTTCTCATATTTGTACCTTTCATTAAGCTGCCTTTTCAAATGAAATCCATTTAGTTTAAAGAATATTTGCTAAGATTTCTATTTTTTCTTTCTTTATAAAACGTTTTAATAACAAAAAAGGCTAATTTATTTATTTTAAAAATAACTCAGAAATTTTTTTTTTGAAATATTCCCAATTACCCTGCTAAGCATGATTAAATGCTTCACTAATTCATTTAACGAAATCTTTTGTCTGTTGGCTGGATAACTGAAGCTTAAACGAACTCTGAAAATTATTAGTAATTATTTTTAGAAGATTTTCACCGAGCACATGCAGAAGCTGGATTACATTTTACTGCAGAAGAAATTATAAATATTTGCCTTCCCAGCCAACATAGGAACTAAATTTCAAAATTAATTTGGAAACAATTCAAAGTAAATTCTTTCACAGAATAGTGAAATATTTTAACATTTAACATATTTTAACATTGTGGTGGTATAGTGGTTAGAGCGCTCGCTCTCAGCGAAGAACAAAAATGAAAAATAAAAATTAGAGGTTTTCTCTAAAAATTATAATTTGAAAATAAAAGGTCATTTAAAATTTGCAAATCAGAATAAATGTAGCAAAAGTCTCATCAGCAGTAAGCTGTTCCCTGGTCTATCTACAATCTATAAGGGGATGCAAAACGATGCTCTTATTCGGAATTAATTCTTTTATTTCTTGAGAGAACGTACCTCTATGGTAGTACTGATAAAACACTGCTACGTATGCAACATTTACACCGATGCTCCGGTGAATCCAAAGAGTTCGATAGTCCATCTTCTTAATAAGCCTAGTCGACAAGCTCTAAATTAAATTTTGAGGAAGTGCCGCATATTTTAGTGTCGAATTCTGTTGTCTTTCCTAGAATTGAGATTGCGTACATATTAAGGGTTTTAAAAAACTAAGACAACTGGATTGCCTCTTTCGGCACTCAAAATATGTCATCATAGCTGTGAACAATGCAATATAGTTTCAATTCTCAACAGTTCTAAGCGTGAGAAAACTAAAGGGTGATTTTTTAGCTATTATCTTTTTGGCAACACTGATTTAAAAAGCTGACGCACGTTTTGTGTTTTGTTTCACTGTCAAACATCTTCAGTTTGGTTTATAATTCAACCATGAATCGTCTTACAAACGAACATCGCTTGCAAATTATTGAATTTTATTATCAAAATGCGTGCTCTGTTAAGAAAGTTCATCGCGCGCTTCTTCCATTTTATGGTCAGTTTAATCGACCCACTGAAGCGGCTATTCGGGCTATTGTGACTAAATTTCGCACCAAATTTACATTGTTGGACATTAAACCATCAACACGCTTACGTAGAGTGCGAAATGAAAAAAATATCGCAGCTGTATCGGCCAGTGTTAATGATGACCATCAGTTATCGCTTCGTCGCCGTTCGCAGCAATGGGGCGTCTGTTTGAATGACATGTGGTTTCAACAAGACGGTGCCACATGCCACACAGCACGCGTAACAATGGACTTATTGAGAGGCGAGTTCGGTAAACATTTTGATTAACGTTCGGGACCGGTCAATTGGCCGCCTAGATCGTTCAATTAACGCCTTTAGACTATTTTTTGTGGGGCTATGTTAAAGCTCATGTCTATACAGCCAAGCCCGCTTCAATTGACGCATTGGAAGACAACATTGAAGCATTTATTTGTGAGATACCGGCCGAAATCTTGGAAAGAGTATGCCAAAATTGGACTAAGCGGATGGACCATTTGAGGCGCAGTCACGGTCAACATTTGCATGAAATAATCTTCAAACATTAAATTATATGGACCGTAGTATCGATTTAAATAAAGATTTCATTAATTTTTCTGAATTTTATGTGTTTTTTTTTAAACTTTCCTATAGCTCTTAAAAAATCACACTTTACATTGGGTTTTATGAGTATTAAATTCGACTCTATTTAAATTTTCCTACTCAGAGATTTTCTGGAGGTTATTTGCATCATTCATTATTGGCTTTTTTAACCTAAATTCCAACCCAAGAGAAATTTTTTTTAAAATTTGGAAGCAATAAATAAAATTGTAAGCAATAATGAAAGCTTTATATTATTTATTTATGCCTTAAAGCTTTCAAAAATGCTACATAGTAAGAGATTATTTTTAATTTTGTATGTTATTTGCTTGCTGATTGCAAAATCTATAACTTTTTAGCGGCTCATTTCATATAAAAAGCATGCATTATTAATGCATAGGAGTAAGTGATTATTCACAATTTTTCTTCTACAAAATAACTCACTGGTGAGCACTGTGTTCTGCTGGGAAGAAGTTTAGACTGCTCATATTTTTTTCTTTGACTTAAAAATATATGCCCGTATTCATAAAAATTATTTTAGGTTTATTGAGGGTTTATTTGACAAGTATTGCATAGAAATTTGTTAAATAAGTCCTCAATAAACCTAAAATAAGTAGTTTTTATGAATACGGGCAATAAAATTTATAATTTTGTAAAATTACAATTTGTACTATATTTAGGTATATATTTAACTTTTTCTTAGAGTGACGGATGGTTAGTTTGCGGTTTTTTGAAAATTATAATTTAAAAATAAGAGGTTTCGCCTCTTCAAGAAGACTATCTACAAAGAAAGCGCTTCTCGACATTCCGCTCTGTTCAACCTTAACCAATGTAAAAAAAAACGAATGACCACTTACCACCTATTGGTAAGTAGCAGATAACAGCGAAACCTACTTAGCGAAGACACTCACCACACAGTCAATATGCGACGATGAGGCAGTTGCTGTTTATCATTCAAGGGTGAAGGTATAACACTGGCCTTTGAATGATCAATTCACAGCAATTTTTCTCATTCCTAAGGCGCTTAATAATTATATAAAAAAACAATATATGTATTTGTACTGTCCTTTCCAAAAATTAAAATACAATGCACTGCATTTAGTAGGGGTTTACACCTGAGCATTGGTCCCAAATAAAAAAAAAAAAAATCTATGATTTTTGCAAGGTACTTTCTAAAACTTTCGTGGATTGTTAAATATGAAATATTTAATAACTTTAAATAATTTAATATTCCTTAAAAAATCTTTCCAAAAATTGTGACGGGTGTGACCTACTATGACAACACAACTCGAAAGAAACACCCCAAAAGTGTTCATACATATGTAAACAAAAAATTTTTTTGCGAACCATAAATTAAGCGTGCAATTGATGCCATATTTTAAACATTTGATTTAATGTTTGCTGTGTTGATTCTCACTGGTTATCTTAAAAGATAAGAATAAATGTTGGAAGAAAAGCTATAAATTGCCAACTTCTAACACACAATACTTTTAATATCTTTATGTTTTATTAAATAAAATCATTTCGCTCATTAATATTTAAATAATACCACAACTATGCTTGTGTTTCTCAGAGCTATCAATAAAGGCTAAAGGTAGAATTAGCCAAACGTAACGTAGCGTATCTTAACGTTGACGAGTCAGCTGATCATTTATTTTACATGCAAATTAATGGCAGCGCTTACCGAAAAAAAATGTAACGTAACGGCACGTATCAATCTGTAGAAAATAGAAATTCTCTACGTTTTTACGGGACATTTGCAAACAGCTGGTTTATTTAGGCTTGCCAAACGTCCTTTTTTAAGCAGTAAGGGTAATTTTGTTTTGTTCAATGTACTTATTTCTGCATAACACCTAAAAAGGTACGCTAATGTACTTTTTTTAATCTTTTGTATTTCTTTTTTGTTCTGAACACTTGAAACTAACATATATAATATTAAACTACATTTGCCACCAAAGTACTATAATTTTAAAAAGGTCTATGTTTTAAGTCTCAATTCAAAAATTTTATTTCGTAATTCTACAGAAGTTATTGAATAATTTTTTGTCAATACAATTAACATGGATCTACTGTTTGATGAATTTATTTATTTCATTTTAATTTAATTTGCCACTAAATTTAGTGGTAGTGAAAAAAAATAGTGCATTATCCCCTCTAATATAACGCACTAAATTTTCACTACCACTAAAATGGTTTAATTTAGAGGTTAATTATTTCCATCTGCATTTAGTGGAGGCTGCAATATCGTTTAAGGACAGTTTAGAAGATAATACTTTACGTATATTTATAGAAAAAATATTATGGCATTCCATCAGTATTTTAAAAATAAAAGTTTTACGGCAGATTTTTTTTCGTCTACACGGTTGTTTAAAAATCAAATCAAAGTCAATTGAAAGAATAAAATGCACGTATACGTCTACACAAACTTTATATACATTGTGAATACATTAAACATAAATAAAAATAAAATAAAAGCGCATCTCTGATCTAATGAAATGTGATTGTTTTCTTAAAAATTAAAAAAAAAACAAAGCGAGCCTTACTACTGTCAAAATTTCCTCCGTATTTTCTCTCAATGTCGTACGTTCTCATTACATATAAAGTTTACACGATACTATTCATTCTCTTTTACACTTAAATTTGACATGTATGTATTACCGTCTAAACCCGCCTTTAGTTGTAGTGGAAACGATAATGCATTATAAGTACAATGTAATAAACCCAACTCTCATTTAATTAAAATTATTTACTGAAAAAGTATTAAAAGAAAATGAATAGAATTGTTAAATACTTACTTAGTAGATTGTTTCAAAATTTTGAAAAGAATTTGTATGTTTATATTGGCTATACCGCATTCAAACGCGGCATCTGACAGAACATTCAGTTCGATTTTGCCCTTTTGAAAGAAGGAAATGAACAAACAAGCTTTTAATAGAAAGTTTGTAACGTGAATTGATATTTGAAACAAATTTTAACACACTTGTGTCAAGTGTGTTTTACAATTTTCTTACATTGGCAAAAATGGCATTGTAAACCAAGTTCAAAAAAACTAGTAAGTATGTATTTGTAAAAGTTTCTATAAATACATGAATGTATATAAAATATACAATGGGCCCTGGGCTCGACTCCAGGCTCTGACATCTTCAAAAAAGGAAATATGAAAAAAATATTTCTTTCGGCGACTACCTCTCAGCAGTCTTCTGGCAAAAGCTCTGAGAGTAACTAATTGCCCTGAACAAGCTTCTCAAGTCTGTCGTTCGGGGTCGACATTAAACTGTAGGTCCCGGTAGTCATGGATAAAAATTGACACACACAACATGACTGCTGCGAGAAGCTAGGCCGTAATCCTGATACAGGATTGTAAAGGCCAGTTATGTATGTATGTATGTATTTCTATGCAATACTTGTTAAATAAATCCTCAATAAAACTAAAATACTTTTTATGAATACGGGCATAAAATTTATTTTTATATTTATACCAAATTATTTAACATTTGAAAAGTTGAATAATATAGACTAGAATTTAAAAATAAAAATTCGAATAATTTTGGGCTATTACTTTGTTGTAAACAATGGTTTCGATCTTATTATTATTATTATTTGCCATTTTATTTTTCCTAATGAATTTTAAAAAAAGTTTTCAATAAAAATCCTATGTACTCTTTTACTAAAATGTACGTTTTTTCCCTCAATGTAGTTTTTTCGATTTAATATATGGCAACCCTACATTTATTATACACATTTTCAGCATGAGTATTACAAAGAAAAGCAAAAATATTAATAGGAAAGAAATTTAAGAAATTTTTAGTAAATTAAAAAACTGTAGCCCAACACACAAATCCGCATCCATATTTATTTATTTGTCTTTTAATTATTTGAAAAAAAAACACTATTAAGTACACTATAAACAAATTACTATTTCACAATATATTTTCTGTTTTGTTTTTGTTTATCTCCAAAACATATGACACGTTTTTAAATGTTCTATAAGTGCATTTACGTTTCTACGTTAGGGGACGTTACATTACGATACAGCAACGTTTGGCTAACCAGGCCTTAAGTATGTATAGGAATATATTCTATTTCATTAGAATATAAAAAATCGTTGAGATCTTACCTTCATAGCAATAAAATATTTACCGTAAAACACTTATACAAACCCATACTCGTACAAGAGAAGAGCACAACTAGAAGTAGAGAAAAGTAAAAAGAGAGAGAGAGAGATGGTGTGAAAACAGAAGGAGTAAAAGCAGAGAAATCATTCAATATATTTTATGGTTACAGTTCATACATAATGTATGTATGGATGTAATGTAATGTGATGCGATGCTTTACAATACGATATGTTGGTATAACTATAATAATTGTAATATTATTATTGTTGTTATTGTTGTTGTTTGTTTCTTTACTTTCTTTTATTATTCTCTATTTGTTTTTTGTTATTATTGTATTCCATCATATATGCCATTAATAAGATGCTTTCAAAGATAACCTTCAAGTTGCCTTGTGAGCTTATTATGCCTTCTTTATTATGTGCAGAGAGTTTATAAATAAATAGTATATCTGAAGAAGACAACAACAGCAACAGAAACAACAATAATAATAATAATCTATATAAAGAAAATACGAAATTGTATTACAAATACATATAAAACTTGTTTTAGTATTTACACGGCAGTGATGATGGCAGTGGCAGTGGCACTGGCATTAGTATTATTATCGATAACAATAAAAACAACAATAAGTTCAAATGTAATGTTAAAACAACAACAAGTTAATACAAAAGCAATAAGAGAAGTAAAAGATGGAAAAGACAAATACGAAAAGAAAAGAATGTTAAATTTTCTCTTGGTATTATTATCACGATTGTATAATCAAAGGGAGCTCACAAAATATCATCAAACACACATACATATATACATACATTCGTATGTATTTTAATGTATGTAGTTTAGATGTAGAACATACATGAATATTCAAACACAAACACACACAACACACACGCACCTACACAGAAAACCGTTGTAAATTTATTTTCTGTAGAAAAATTGCCCTGAATTTTTTCCTCTAGAAATCATGATTTTCTTAGAATTGGAACAACAAATAGTGTTTTCTTTTAAATTCTTATAAATTAATAAATGAGTCTTTAATTAATAAAATACGAATTAAATTTTATTTTGTCGTAGCAGTTAATTTTTTGAGCTCATTATTATTATTATGATTATTTATTTAAATTTCAATGCAATATAATTTTTTTATTGGAATTATTACGAGCCGAGTAATTAACAGCTTTGCCCGTTGTAGTTTCACAGACCAGAGTCTCGGTTGGGAATTGAACTCTCTCACTAGCAGTATAGCATACTTATTTTATTGTTTATAAAAAATAGCAAAGTTTTAGGCGTTTAAACTATTTTTCTTTACTTCTATTAAGGTTCTTAAAAATTATTTATTATTTATTTATTTCTTTAATAAATTACAATACAATACTAAATTATATTCTAATTAATTATTAAGACCATAAGCTCTACAACCCTTGCACTAGCAATCTAGCACAATAACCACTAGACAACTGGGATACTGTACTTAAAAAATGTTTTTTTTTAAATATTGGAAGAAAAAAATTATTTTAAACCCAATTTTCATTTACAGTTAGACAGATGTATAAACTTGATCATTATTCAAGAATGAATGTTTTCCCGTTAGATGGCGTAGATTCAACATATTTGAGAGAAAAAAGAGAGAGAGAAACATAAAATTATCTCATTGTTATGAGTACACATTTAACTTTTTCGTCACGTCATTTCACCTAGATGCGCAGAAAATTAATATTTTTTTTGTGCGTGATGTCGTAATCTTTAGTTCTATAATTCTTCATCATTATTAATATACATATATGTATTTCGTGAATGAATGGAATTTAGACCAATATGTATACAGACATAGATGCATATGTACGTAGATTTTTTGAACTTTAATAGTAAAAATTTAAAAGCAATTGCTTTTTTTATGAAAAAGCTTTTTTTTCTATTAAAAGGTAAAGAGTTTTAATAGTTTTTTTTTATTCTAAGTCAAAAGGCATTGAGTTTTTATTAAGCCTACCAATTGCTAATATAGTTGATTTATTTTTTCTTTTATAAGAATTACTGTATATGAAAAAGAAGTTCATCTTATGGTTTGGATTTTAATTAAATCATATTGAAGTTACTTGAAAATCGAATTAATGACCATTGTATTCACGATGGCACATGTGCAATACCTGTTTGTTCACCAACCACATAATTATCAGGTATTGATTCAAACGATACCATATTCTTGCTTCTCTCTTATTTGGATTAAAATATATCAAAACACAATCAAACTTGATTTCATTTTCTCTTGTGCAGAGAAATTAAAGTAGAATTTCTCTCTTATCTTCTCATATAAAAATAATATTAAGAGAAACATCCAAGGTAGATAAAACCAGAAGGGATTTTTACTTTAAATCCGTTAATATAGTAGAAATAAAGTATAAGTGGCTTAAGGTGAGAAATATAGACCAACTCATTATTTCGCCTAAATTGTGTACTTTTTGTTTTTTAGTTTTTAGGACTATAAAATAATATTCGTAATTTTTGATAATATTTTATTTTTAGAATAAAAATTCTTACAGCCTTATTTATATACAATAGAAAATTAACAGGTCGTTGTACACAGTGGCTAAGTTTGTCATTTCTATACGTGGAAATTCTTACTCAAATGTACAAAGTATTTAATTTTTTGGATTCTCTGCCTAGTTATTAAATAGAGAGTATGGACAGTTTTAATAATATCAGTCTATAGTGGGTGATAAACTTGCCAGTTGTTTGTCCCCTATGCTAACGAGTTGCTAACTTTTCATTATGCATACGGCCGTTAGTAAATAAAAATGTAAAAAAAGATTATGCTGTATTTGTTAATTCATGTTAATAATTTAAAAGTTGTTGTGCTAAGACACGATTACGTATTAAATTTTAGTGAAGTTCAGTTTTCATATCTGCCTGCACACAAAATTTGGTTCAGTTTGGTTTCGACGAAATGTTTGACTTTGATGAGGTAAACGTATATCTAAAAAAAATCCCATAAAGAAACTAAACCATCTATATTTTAAATTTTCTAGAACAGCATTTCTTTAATTGCTTCTTTATTTTTATTCAGATCTATTAAACCTTGATTACGATTATCCAAACAAATCAAAAAATAATCGCAGTATTTTTTAGATTACTTTTAATTATTTCTGGTAATTCGTAATCGTAATCGTCGTAGTAGTTAAGTGGTTAGTCTGTTGTAATAAATAAATTTTAAAAATTATTTCTTTCGCCGAGTACCTCTTAGCAGTCTGATGGCAAAAGCTCGATAAGTAATTGATTGTCATCAACAAGCTCCCCAAGTCTGTCGTTCAGATTCGACTTTAAACTGAAGGTCCCGGTAATCATGGATGAATATTGACGCACATAATATGGGTGCTGTAAGAAGCTAGGGTTTTAATGGTTAATTATGTTTGTATGTAATCAATTAATAATCATGATAAACTAAAGATCGTCATAATTTAATCATTGCCTTTCCATTTTAGACAAAATAATTTAATTACTAAAGATTACTTAACAGGTCTGTTGGTATTACGTTTCGCTCATGTATTTACAGAAAATTTGTGGCAACAATTCCATATTTTTTTTAGTGCAGAGGTTACCATATTACTTCCGTTGAGTTGTTCCATTTCCTTTCTAATGAATAATTTTATTTTCTTGTTTTTTAATTCTTAATTGCAATTTGCTATGTATTTAAATTTCACTTTTGCCCTTTTTTTTAGCAGTTTTTGCTCTTTTATTTTTTTTCCCATTTTATTAATTTATGATCCTTAAAGTGATAAGGATTTTTTCGCTTCATCATGAATATTTTATGAACAAAATTTCTGCCTTTTTTTTACAAATTCTCACCCACGCATCATTTTATACTCTTTTAGGGAAGTATGAAAGTAAGGAAAAAACAAAAACAGCGTGACCACTATTTTAAAGAAGCACACTATGAAAACGGTTTTTAAACAATATTTTTAATAAAAAGATATATACTTATATTTAAATATTTAATAATTTAAACTTAAAGCAGTGAAGAAAAAAAATAAAAAAAAAAAAAATAACCTCATTAAAAATAGTATTTGAAAAATTTCAAGTTGTACATACAGACATATATATACATAATTGGCCATTACAACCCTGTGGTGTGTGTTAATTTTTATTCCAGAGTTCTACAGTTTAAAGTTGACTCCGAACGACAGATTTGAGCAGCTTTTTCATGGCAATCAGTTACTCTTAGAGCTTTTGCCAGAAGAGGTAGTCGCCGAAAGAAATACTTTGTTTATACTACTTTTTTTCAAGATCTCAGAACTCCGAACTATCATCTTAGAAAGCCAACACTCTAACCGCTAGACCATGGCATGGCACTACATGATTAGTAGATAAAATTTAAGATATAAGTTTTTAAAGTTTATTTCAAAAGTATGGAAAAGTTTCCTTATGAGCTTCATTGCATACCAGCGATATGGCCAGATTTCTCCATTAAAGCAATCAATTTAAAATAAAATTTTTATGAATTCAGTTGCTAAAAATTTAAATATATATTAATATGTTTTCATAAAATAACGGTTACATTTTCTTACTTAATAATTGCCCAGTGTGACCGTACCTTCACTCCTTGTGTAAACGGAAGCTACTCTTGTATGTGTGTGAGTTTGGAAGTAAATATTTTTCTCATAAATTGCTTTTTTATAATGTCATGTTTTGTATACACTTTTTTCTAAAAAACAAAAAAAAAAAAAACAAAAAAAAACCCAATTATTTGCATCTAAAAAATTGTTTCCAAAAGTTTAACATGTACACGAGCCATTATTACTTTTTCCTGTAGTTTTTTAGCAGCAGGAAAAGTCATACTTTTTTTTAAACTAATTCGTGTTAATTTTGCAACATTTTGTTTTTTTTTTATTCTTTTAGAAAAAAATGTTAAAAATTTATTGTTTTAAATAAATATTTTGTAGAGAGAGACTCGTTTATTTAAAGACAAAGGATTGTGTGATATACGAGTACGGTTATAATAAATTACTTTTTAATATGATATGCTGGATAATTGTTGTACATGATTAGTACATGACTTAACATATGTTGGAAAAAAAAAGATAAAAAATAATTTTAGAATACTTTTTTGTAAAATTCTTTTTAAAAATTGTCAATTAAAAAGTTTGTTTGCTGTACTTTTATAGCTCGTTTATTCAGGTCTTTTTACCTTATTTTTTTACATTAATTTATATTTCATAAAAATACATTTTTGCATATAAAATAACCAACTTTTTATATTTAAAATACCGGTGTTAGTTTGTTGGAGCTTAAAATTTGTTTAAATTAAATGCACATGGCTGGTATTTCGTTTTTATGCTCTCAGTATAATAAACCAGTGCATCCCACACTAATGATTATGCTTTTGTTATCATTAAGCGTGTTCGAAATGAGGTTTCTTTGAGTTGTAAAAAGAAGGACAATTTCATTAGAATATTTTGAATTTTATCAGTAAATAATCAAATAAATTTTGTTCAACCAATATGTGATGGCAAACGATTTCCTTAGAAATTGAAATCGACTGTAGTTTCAAAGTTATATAAAACTTTTCTTTTTTAATTATTAATTACTATTGAATGTTGAAAATCGAAAGTTAAATATCGATCAATAAAAATTTAAAAACGCTTATAAACGAATGAGGGTATTAATGATGAATTACGGTGTGTAAAATTCATATTTAGACAAATTTTAAAAGAATATTTTCTTCCAAGTGACTAATTCTTTTATAGAATAAAGGCCTTGTTAGTCGAGCCATGTCGTAAGCATAAAGTACCTTAAGGCTCAGGTTTTTACATACATACACAGATATACGGTAAAAACTTTAAGAAAATCGCTTTAGCCATTTAGCTGTTCATAGATTTTAAAACAAAAGTAACAACCGCTCAAGTACACATAATCACTTTTATTTTGGATATAAGTATATGTAGAGTCTTTCAATAGGGAATAGCAGCAATTTTGTTGAAGCTTTATCTGTTAAATTTGCTGTCGTTTATTCAGTCTATTTTGCATTTTTTGTATTCAGTTCATACAGCACTTAACAACACTTTTAAATAATTAAATTGTTTTTATCGAAATGGTAGTTTTCTTTGGACAACGTAAAAAAGTTTCCATCCTTAACTCATCTTCAACGATGACGTTCATTTCTGGATAAATGAAAGCGAAAATAAACCAAAATGACGATTTTAGCGCAATACTACTAGCACCAAAAGATCAAAATCCGTATAATACATCGCGTCTAATGCATTCCACTGTTTGATATAGATTTTGGGCTAGCGGTGTCATCGGTCTATATCGAGACCTACGTTTGCCAGCTTATCATTGTCAATTACCAGCACAAAAAGTTGATGATTGGCAACTTCACTTAATCTATTTAGGTGATGGAGGCAATGTCTGACCTGTGATTTCAAAGGGATGGAGGAAATTCACTATGTGCTAATGGCACATTGAATATTCTACATAAGTAATTGGAGAACATGGTTACTTTACGTAGAGGTTGTGTGAACTATCCATCGAGATTGTGCGATTGGACGATGTTACACTTTTTCTTTTTAGGTTTCCTTGAGCCGCAGAAGTACGTGAATGAGCCACAATTCGCAGAACTTCTCAAGGCCAATAAAACTCATTCCATCGGTCAAATTCAGCCTAATTTATACGCCAGAGTCATGAAAAATTGTACATTTCGTATGTGCTCCACCCTGAGAAACTAAGGCGGATATTTTAAAGATGTTCTTTTCCACACAGAACGACTGTCTTTGAAATGAACCCTGAATTTCTATCATATCCCACACACATTTTGTTTTATTTAAATTTAAAGATTTCAAAAACCGCTTCATGTAAATGACATTTAATGAAAACAGTGGAAGTATTGCCTATTAGTCAATTTGATAATTCTATCTCCTATCTGAGTAAAGGTAGAAATTTAATTATTTTAAGCGAATATGCATGTTTGAGTGAGTTAACATGGCCGAAAGCACAAAAAATTCCAACAAGTTAACATGTTTTACAAAAACTATTACATGTAAAAGAAAAAATATTTCATTTTATGTATTAGTACTATCTGGTTTTATATCATACCCCAGCAAACAGAAAAACCAAAGTTTGAAATACAAAATTCTTTTTTTTTAAGCCAAATTTGTACTGATTACTTTTCTCATAGAAAATGTTACCTTTTGAATATTTTTTTTTCTCTTTCGAAAATAAAATATAAAAGATGCTCCAACATTAAATCTAACAAGGCCCAGGAATAACACGGCTTTCCTTTGTAAACTTATTTTTATAGAAAAAAGTCGGAGATATATCTATACTTTTGCCGGGCACATGTATAATAAACTTTATCATAGTGTTCACACGACTTCACAGTAAAAAATTTATATAAATAAAAAGCTGAAAAGCAGCGAATCCGTTCGATCCTTACACAGTTTTCTATTCTAAAACATTTTAAATAATATTTTTGGAGTTTTACTTCATATACAATAATATGTCAATAAAAATATTAAATATAATCCAAATAAGTAAAATACATACATACATAATTGGCCTTTACAACCCTGTGTCAGGATTACGGCCTAGCTTCTCGCAGCACTCATGTTGTGTGTGTCAACTTTTATCCATGACTACAGTTTAATGTCGACTCCGAACGACAGACTTGAGAAGCTTGTTCATGGCAATTAGTTACTCTCAGAGCTTTTGCCAGAAGACTGCTGAGAGGTAGTCGCCGAAAGAAATATTTTTTTCATATTTCTTTTTCTGAAGATGTCAGAACCTGGAGTCGAACCCAGGGCCCATGTCTTAGTAAGCCAACACACTAACCACTAGACCATGGCGACTACATAAAGTAAAATAACTTTCAATATAATTTGAGGAGAAAAAGTCTCCTGACGAGTCTCTTAAGCAGAGACGAAATGGCCATAGAGACATGCTTATCCCCAAAAGCATACGTTTCAAATTATATTGAATGTATTTTGCCAATAAGGCGAAAAATATTTTTTGTTTTTTAGTAAAATAACTTTCCTAAAATTATTTCTCTTTCCTCAGTAGAGTTTTGGTTTTGAACTTATTTCTCTTTTCTTGTGGAACTTACAGCCTTTTCGTAATAGACACATGGTTGAAGACGTTCGTCTTTTATGAACAAGGTTTTACTTTCTGCCGCTTAAAAATAATTCCGAGTTTAAACTAACCTTAGGAAGTGAAAATTGTTTCTTTTTTCATTTATAATTACAAATCAAGCCCTTGTGTTGGGTGGGAATTTTGGGAAAATGCCTGTCAATGTGTTGTAAAAAACCACACCATCCGAACATTTTATGCTATTTGACGTTTTATGATAAAATATTTCATTTCATGACGTCAAACATTAAAAAGGAAAGCAAAAAAAGAAAAATTGTAAAACTCATAAAATAAAATGAGAAACCGAGATGTTTTTCTATGGTAGTGTTGTTATTGCTGACTATTTTTCAACAAAATAACGGTGAAGTAGAAAAAAAAATAAAACAACAACAACAATTTTAAAATATTTTTTTTTTGTAATGAATGGCAGGATAGCAGGTCTGTTAGTGCACAAAATCGTGCGAGAAAAAGAAATTAAAAAATTTTCTGCTGCCACAAACAACAGCAAAAAAAAAAAAAAAATCATTTGAAAGAAAAAAAAAGGAAGAATAAATAAAAGATATCAAGAACACAATTGACTCGAAAAGAAATTTGTACAAGAAATGATAAGAAGAATAACGCTACTGAAAAGAAAATTTCTTAAACTATGGCTACTCCCATAGAAAACTGTGTATGTTTTATTGATCAACCTGAAGGCACGTTTAGAGCAGATATTCTTTAGAAAGTTGCCACAGTGGTTCAAAAGCAAGAAAGTGAGAAAACAAAAAAACAAATACAGTGCGAGCTCGATTTTCGCAACCCCCGATTAACGCAACACCCCGATTAGCACAACAAGCAAATTTTTTACATTACAGTCTTTATAAGTGCAACGATTTTCAAAAATGAGTCTCAATAAGTGCAACATAATTTTTTTAATATATTTACAATGATTTCTGTTTGTATTTCTTGTTCAGAAACGTAGTTTTATAAAAGTAATCATATTTAATCAAAGAATCCCATTTCAATAGCATTTCTCCCATGTTAGTGCTGTCCCAAACACGTTTTAAAACACAAATACAATATACAGATGCGTAGGCTAACATATTTGTATAATTTCACTTTTTAAAACAAAAAATTGCTCGCTACGCCAATGTTTCATCAAGAAGACTGTTTTTTAACAGTTAGTTTTTTGTTGTTTTTTACAAATAATTTGTTTCTTTTTATAAAAAAATGGGGTATTTTCAAGTACAATAAAAAGTGGTCGATAATTGCAACTTTTTCGGTAATTGCAACAGGCCAGATTTTTTCAAGTTGCGAAAATCGAGCTTTCACTGTACTTTTTTAATGCGTTGAGGGGAATAAGCTGCAGACAATCTGATTGTCAGTACTCATTTTACTTACATTTTATTTCATCAAATTAGCATTTCCGGAATATGTATGAAAACTTTTCGTATATCCGTAAACGAAATTATACATACACATAAATGGCCAACAGTGTAAGAATATATAATATTGTTATATTTATATGTATATTTTAAAGATTTTTT
Organism: Metopia argyrocephala; assembly: GCA_963576795.1. NCBI lineage: Eukaryota > Metazoa > Arthropoda > Insecta > Diptera > Sarcophagidae > Metopia > Metopia argyrocephala. Next base: position 15,442,954 of record OY756208.1, on the reverse strand, counting down.
TTTTTGCTCACCGTGTAATAAAAAAAAGTCATTTTACAGTTTTTGCTCCACTGTTTAAGCTAAATTAAACACTAAGGCACACTTTGATATGCCATACATACATAACTGGCCTTTACAACCCTGTGTCAGGATTACGGCCTAGCTTCTCGCAGCACTCATGTTGTGTGTGTCAATTTTTATCCATGAGTACCAGAACCTACAGTTTAATGTCGACTCCGACCGACAGACTTGAGAAGCTTGTTCATGGCAATTAGTTACTCTCAGAACTTTTGCCAGAAGACTGCTTAGAGGTAGTCGCCGAAAGAAATATTTTTTTCATATTTCTTTTTTTGAAGATGTCAGAGCCTGGAGTCGAACCCAGGGCCCATGTCTTAGTAAGCCAACACACTAACCACTAGACTACGGCGACTACTGTTTTTTTTACAGTTTTTGCTTCACTGTTTAAGCTAAATTAAACACTAAGGCACACTTTGATATGCCATATATACTAACCTACAAACATATTTATTTAGTACAGGAATATACACTCTCTATTAAATGCTTAGAACGCTTTAATATAATTTTTTTAAGGTAAAAATTAAAAAAAAATGTCAAGGAACTAAGAAAAAAATTTATGAAAAATAAATGTTTTAATGGTTCTATTTTTATAAAGAAAACGCAAGCAAAAGAAATACTTATAAAACTTGTGTAGTATCAGTAATATGCACATACATACATATTTTGCTATTAGAACTCTTTTTCAGAGTTACGTCTTAGCTTCTGAAAGCACCCATATTCTGTGCGTCAATGTTTATCTATAAGTACTGGGATTTATAGTTTAAAGTTAACTCCAAACGACAGACTTGAGAAGCTTGTTCATTGCAATCAGTTACTCGTAGAGATTTCGCTAAAAGATTGCAAAGAAGTGGTCACCGAAAGAAATATATATTTTTATTTCTTTTTATCAAGATGTCAACGTTGGGGTTTTAATGCCGAGCTCTTGTCTCCTAAGGCTACATTTGCTTAAAAATCACATTAATATATGTATACATTAGTATCAATAACACGACTCAGAATTACAATTTAAAACAAAAATAAAAAAACTCATGTCATATGTAATTTAATTTAAATTTAATTTATTTTAATTGATTTTAATTTCAATTAATTATTTTAATTGATTTAAGTAAATGTTAAATATAATTATGTTTTATATTGAAAGTTTTATGACAAAAATAAATTTTGTTGCACTTGTGCACTGTATCAGAAAAAAAAATTAAATAATTCACTCTGGGACTCTCCAATAAAGTGACGCAACAGAGTAACGGACCTGACTAAAAATTATTCAAAATTATAACAGTACTTTATTTTACACAAATTTTATTTTAGAGCAAGTTAATATAAGGGGCTACTACGAAACATAAACCACAGAGATAATTGCATTTCTATAAAATGCCAAGAAAGGTCTTACTTATGTGACAGGAAGTGTATATTGAGCTGGAAATTCTAAAGAAAAATATTTATGCCAAATGCATTAAAAAAAATAAGAAATTACCACTACACATCAACAATATTAACAACAAAATTACCTCAAATATGTCATAAGAGGAAGGGAAGGAGAGAGAGAGAGAAATGGAGAAAATAAATTTACACAGACATAAAAAACAACAATAAATTTTAATAAACAATATGGTGAGATGACAGTTTTACTTTATTTAACAACTCAATTCATTTCAGAGCTGTCATATAAATTTCAATGTTTATCCCCAAAACGCTAATTAGTTTCTTCCCAAAAATTCCCACAAAAATCTGCTTCAATAATTTTGCAAGTGCACAATTTATTTTAGAAAAAGGTTCACAGAACCTAGAAGTTAATTTTATTAAGAAAATCATTAATTTCGAGATCTTATTGCTCTTCTCTTAAATAGTTTTTTTGTACATAATTTTTGAATTGAAAACATTGTAGAAATTCAACAGATGAAAACCTCATTTTGTTTAGTCAATAATCCCTTAATTATATCAGAATTAAATTTTATTAAATGAATTTAAATTTTTTGCAATGAATCTTCAAATGAAAAAGAAACTGATGTCTGTAAAGGAACATGTTTTTGACTCTTATCAGAATTCTTTGTAATCTATACCTATGCATGACGAACATCAACAATTTAACTCATACAAGTATGTGAAGTTCGAAGTTGAAATCGTTTGTATTTTCAAAGTCATATAAAACTTATCTGTTTTAATTATTCTAAAATTGTAATAATCCAGAATGTCGTGGCAATAGTCAGTAAGGTAATGAGTAAGAAAGGAATTCCAAATCTGAAAAGACTTGAAAGTTATAGCAACTTGAAATTTCGTTCGATTTCAATTTTGATCGAAAGCGATTTCCATCACATACCTGATAATCTTTTCTAGAAATCATATTTTGAAATTATATTTTGTTCTACATACTTTACAATTATTGTCACAATATATTCTATTTTGTCCTTCTTCATTGCATTTTTGTAATTTTCAGCGTATTTGGATGAATCAGGATTATCAAAAGATTTTCTTTTTTCTTACTTTCCATTTATCCTAATTTGTCGACATCAACGACAAATACGGCCTTAGCCAAGGTAATAAAGAACATCGTCAGAGACAAGCGATTAACAATTTGTCGTGGCCATATACATAAAAAATATTTACAAGCAATTCACATCACGACTTTTTAGAAACATGACTATCTTCTGTACTTTTTTTTTAAATTTTCCAAAGTCCTCTGACATTCACATCATGCTTTTTAAAGCATGCATCTTTTTTTAAATTTTTTTTCATATTAAAAAAGAACAATTGACACTTCGAAAGAATACAAAATTTATAAAAGAAGCGAAATACAAAAACATGCAAGAAAAACAGAATTCGTGATACTTTTTTAGCCTCTCTGCTTTTTCTACAGCTCGCACCCACAAAAACGGCATGTACAATGTCATGCAACTGAAGCATGAAAAAATCATGATGTGAATTGAGCGTTAGTTATTATTTGATGTAAAATTATGTACTCTGGTGTTCTGAGTGTAACAAGTCTAAAATATATAAATAAAGAAGAAATATTACAAAAATCACCCAAAATATATCGGTTAACAACAACAAAATCCCCATCCATAAATATAAATTTTATCCTCATAACGAAAGAAAAAACATTCCACTTTTTGGGGATAAATCCTCGAATCTGACAGCACTGTTTCATTCCATATACCTGCAGATTTAATTTTGCTCTTTTAGTTTATTTTTCTGTCTTCTGTGACTTTTATGATTTTCTCTCTTTCTCTCTGTCCCTGTCATTTGTTCATTTTCATTAAAAATTCATATGTATGCATACCTGCTGCTGTGTAGTGGTATGTATGGCCTACAGGCATCAAACGACTATGACACGCATTATTGCAAAATTGACAATGAAAATGTTTATCACGCTGCTTTTCATATTGAATTTGAAAAAATTTTATTAAGAGTGAGTGAAAAAGGAAAAGCGAAAATAAACGTACAAGGAACAAGAATTTAATGCAACAATTTTAAGGTAAATACAGGCATGGAAAATTTTATCTGATACTGAAGGTTTCTATAACAATAGTTCTGTTTTATAATATATTAAAAAAAAATAATATAATATATGATATTTACTAAAGAATAAATTTTAGAACAAAAAAAAAAAACTTAAATATTATGCTGGTGTGAATAGGTAGGTAACTCAATGCAAACATTTTATATAATCAAAATGGTATTTATATATGCAAAGCTATGGTATTAATATACCGGTGTTATTTTCAAAGTTTAGAGTGATTTTATTCTATAAAATTTGTTGTTTTCAATAAACTGAACTGTGGAATTAAAACCACTTAAAATCTTTATCAGCCTATTTCACAATAACGAAACAACCGGGTATAAAGATATTTTGGGTTTCTCTATGTCTTTCGCCCGCTCTTACGAGTCACCAGTTTTCTTTTTTACGTATCGTAAAAAAAAGTGTTGCCAATTGAAAGTTTTTAATGAATTTCTTTAAAAAGAGAAAATAAACTGCTATTTTGCTTGTGAACAAATGCAACTCTGTTTAAAAGTGCTTACTTGTATATATTCTTTACAAATAATCTTCCAGCTGTCATCCAACCTTTAACACATAATAATCGATCTTCTAAGCAAATTGCATTGTGATTGGATCAGTTTAATGTTGTAATTTTAACGTGTATGGGCAGCTCAATGATATAAAAAATGTCGACATAAAACCAGAAATAAAGAGTTTTGGTGTAAGGATGTGCTTCTGTATTGTACAAAAATGAATACGCCTGAGAATTTTTTATACTCGAATCGGCATAATTTTATTGGCTTAAATCTCTTTGTATGCATCTATTGTACATTGTGTGATTGTATGTGTATACAACTATTTCGTGGTTTGCATCAAGCGAAAGCAAAAATGCAAGTGACTCATATTGACATTTGGATTCGCTGCATTAAACATTGTGAAATTGGTTTTTGTATGAAAATCATTACGCTTTTCTCTTTTCTTTTTATTATTCATTTTGTTCGAACACAATTATGATGTAGAGAAACTAAAATAAAATATTTTTCGCCCAGAAGCGAAAGAGAGCACTTACTCGACATTGTGATATAGGCTGTATATATTCGAGTATGTACTTATTGAACCGATTATGTTGAAAATTGAAATTGAAAATGGAATAGGAAATGGTACCTCCCATGCAAACCAAATATTTTTGTATACCTTGAAAACGGTTAAAGTTTATAAATTTAGTTTGAACGCCTTCACGGTCAAGGAAACTTATCAGTCATAAAGTGGGCAGATTTAGAAAAGTAGGCGGAATTAGAAAGGTGGGCGTGGTGCCTTCTATACCAATTAAATATTGATTTCTTTATAGACATATAGAAGATAAAGTTTCTGAATTTGGTGTAATTGATTTCGAAGTCAATAAAAATCACCACTCGAAATATGTGAGCGAATGGCAGTGATAAGAGTAGCGAAGCACGCCAGGTTCTCACAGGAGAGAAAAAAATGCTATCACAGGTAAGAAACAGGAGCACTCGCTGTGAGCCTCAAAATCAGTGGTGATGAAACTAAGCTCATCTAAGTACTTCATATATTTAATTTAATTTTTTTTTTAATAAAATAATTTCGAATTCGAATTTCTTTATTTTGTTTAAAATTACTATAAAAATTCTAAATTAACCGGTATACACAATTAGAAAGTACTATTGGATATCTCAGCTCTGGCATCTTGAACAAGAAATTTAAAAAAATTATTTATTTCGGCGGCTAACTCTCTGCAGTCTTCTGGCAAAAACTCTGAGACTAATTGATTGCCATAAAAAAGCTTCTCGAATCTGTCGTTCGGAGTCGACTTTAAAGTGTAGGTCCCAGTACTCATGGATAAAAATTAACACACATAATATGAGTGCTGTGACAAGCTAGGCTGTAACTATGAAACAGGCCAATTATGTATATAAGTATGTATGCATTTCAAATTTACATAAATTTTAAATGATTTTACGGTAAAGTAGGTCGTAAAAACACAATTAAAGGCATGCAAAAGTTTTGAATATTTCCACTTCATTTTATTTTTCTTTTAAATATTTTTCTTCGAATTTGTTATCATTCCAATTACTTTACTATAATTTTTTAAAGCAATTACTTATTTGTGTAAGATGATTATATAAAATAGGATTAAAAAAAAAAAAACAATATTTTACAACAGATTTACTCTTCTCCTTAAAAATCCTTCTCTATTATCACTATTAAATGGATTTTATCCTTTTTATCTTATATTGTTTTCAATAAGAAAATGTCAGACTAACTCACGTTCTCATCTTTCTAATCTTTTATAAACATTTTCTCATAAAAACTTAACATTTTAACCTACTCTTATGTATAAAAAGAAAAAAATCAATTGAAATAAACCCCTTCTGTCACATGGCATATGATAAAGGGATCCCTTTCTTTTTGCATCTATTAATCAAAAATATTTCTTATCTCACAAACATGCACACACACACACAAACATATTGAAATTTATGTTCAAACTGTATCATTTGGTTTTTCAAATCTTTTGTATCAACAACTATTGTCTCTAATCGTTTGTTTGCTTGTTTCTATGCAGGCATTTGTGTGTGTAACCTATACAAGAAGAGATTTTTGTTGCTGTTGTCGTTGTTATTGTTACATGAAGAATAGAAAAGAATAAAATATTATAAAGAGTTCATAACAAACTTGGTCAACTACAATGTGTTATTGTAACTGTCTTTACAGATATTGTCTATTGCCATTAAGTCTCGAAACAATGAGTAGAAGTTCTAACAGTTTTTGAGTAAAAGACGAAAAAAAAATGTATACTCTGACAAGCGGAACAATAAATTGTAAATATGTATTGAAGAATCTCATGACTATTAAACTATTAAAACAGCAGAAAAGAAAACAAAACTTAACTTTTTTTAAAGTCGTTGCATCGTATTAATTCTTAACGATACAAACTTTTAATGTTTCGGTTGAAACTGAGCCATCAATGAATGCACATTAGAATTGTTTTTATTACCAGAGGCTTTTAGTGCATCAATAAATACCATCTGATTAAATAAATCCTTATCTTTTCAAAATCAAAATTTTAAAAATTTACATCTTCTCAGGATCTCAAGACTGCCTATACAGTACAAGCTCGATGTGAGCAAACTCTGATTATTGCAACACCTCGATCTCTATAAGTCTGTCATTCACAATATGTCTGTTTGCGTTGTTTGTTTAGACGCCTAGTTCTATTTCAACAAAATATATAGTACCCATTAGTAATGTCGCATAAAACCTTTCAGCTTTAGTTTATGTGGGTCAATCTGATAGCTTATGTGGGTTCTTTGCACAGGAGCCTTGGCTGGGCCACGGTTTCAGGAATTTTGTTTTGCTTTTCAATATAAAATTATGGAATACGTTAAAGCTTTTTTTAACGCTTTACTTAAAAGTGAAATTGAAAAATAATTTTTTCAGCCTTTACTGTTGGCTGATCTGTTTTTATACTGACTCAAATCAAAGTCATAAAGAAAAATTAACATCTAGGTATACATATAAATTGTACATAATAAAACTCACATTATTTGTAACAACAATAATATTTAAAGTACAGTTATTATTTACTGTATTTGTCTCTGCTTGCAAGTTACATTTTTAATTTGTCTTTTAATTGTTGTTGTAATTTCTTTTTTTTTCTTTTTGCTACAATTGTATTTTTATTTCAAAATTGAATTTTAACACTTTGTGAGACAAAGTACCAAATCTTAACAAATTCTTTTATAAAAACTGTGCTAAAAGAGTAAAATGGTAAATCAATGCAACTTTTCAGTAACTGTAGTAGCTGAAGAACTTCTAGCAGGATTTTTGATCTTAAGATGCACTTTTTTTTAAGTATTCATTAATTATAATTTTACTAAAGAAGTAGGTAAAATATCGGAAATGGTAATCAAACGAGTTCAAAAAGCTCAGACGGTAGACACAACCCAAAAAGCCAATCGTTACCACATTTAGAACCTTATAAACTGCGTGATTTTGAGAAAAAAAAACTTTAAAACTACAAACACTTTAAATGTTTGCAAATTGCTATAAACTGGTGCCAAAGTCAACTCTAATGTTTGAAGCTCATAACTAGACAATACGAAACAAGCTCTTGTTTGCTCGGCCAGAAATTTGAAAACAAAAATTTTACTTTTTCTGATCATGAAATTTAAGCTATGCACACATACATACATATATACATAATTGTCCATTACAACCCTTTTTTAGGGATTACGGCCTACCTTCTTGCAGCACCCATATGATGAGTGTCAATTTTTATCCACTACAACTGGGATCTAGAGTTTAATGTAGATTCAGAACGACTAACTTGAGAAGCTTGTTTATGGCAATTACTTACCCTTAGAACTTTTGCCATTAGGCTGCTAAGATGTATTCGCCGAAAGAAATATTTTTCACATCCTTATTACCTTGCCAAAAATTCACTGTATTGTACTAGAAGGCTTTGTTAGAACAAGAGCAAGCAACGAGTCAGGTAACAAAAGCCAAAGAAACTTTAAAACCAATTGCTAAAAATTCGTTAACAAAAAAAAATTGTCGATAATTGGCCTTTAAAAATTTCAAGATACGACTTATTCCACATAAGGAGAGTATTTGCCACAACTCAATTCAATTAAGGTACGCTTCGGAGCCCTTCTATAACAATATATACGCAGTTAGGGCGAAAACATCACTTATTTTTTAACTTCGGGTATAATAAGCACAAAATCATATGATATAATGCTCTTTAATATAATATTTAAATACTAGATCCTGCTAAAAGGGTCGAGGCTGTCATTTTGAATGTAATCTGGCAAGACAAATTCCTATTTTTATTGTGGTACTTTTTGGTACCATACGATTTGCAGAGTTCTGTCAACAATAAATAAATTAAATTTACAATTCTACAAACGCAATATAAAAATATGTTTTTTTATTAGGAATGAAGTAAAAGAGGAGTCTCATAAATACAGTATTAAGGTTACTTTAATACCTTATGAATGAAAGAATAAATCTTTAAGTAATATTCTCTAGTTCCTGTTAAGATTCTTTGTGGACCACAGGGCTGTAATAGATTGATAAATTGAACTATTCTAATAAATCAAGTGACTCAAAGTGACACCAAATTATATTTCCAAAATAAATGCTATAGATTTATTTAACAAATTATAATAATAAATTTCATATAACATATGTAAATTCTGCTTTGTACTATTATTTGAGGTTCTCAAACTCATCAAAAAAAAAACTCCCAAAATAAATGTATTTTATTTATTTATACTGCAAATATATTATTTGTATTCTCTAATAAATTAAAAAAATTATTATTTAAATGTAATCTTGCATAACGTACTCAATAGTTTTCTGTTCAGACATTATAAAACACAATTCGCAATTACTCAACTCAACTACAATTTCTGCTTGAAAAATCAAAGCCATTTGTTGTTTTTACGAAAATACGAGCGTGTATTTGAGAAAAGAACAACAATCATTTAAATGTTGTAAAAAGAAACCCCTTTACATGTGTTATTTAATGCTATCACTGTTGTGTTTATGTGTGTGTTTAAAGTGTAGCGCGAAATAACATTCTTTGTAACTCATTGTACACCATAGTACATATAAGTATGCAAGCATTTGGCTTAGTGAGTGTGACAATACCAGGAAGCCATTAAATAAATTAAACAGTATTTGTGTAAGAATGTAAAAAAAATGTTTAACGGGGACGCTAAAACTACTAAGAGAATGAATGTTCTTAAGTAGTTTTGTGTCTGTATTGGTGTTTATAAAAATCTCTAAGAGTGAACACGAGATAGCTAAAGTATTCAAGGTATTACCAGCGGTATGTATCATTGTGTTTGAAAATTTATAGGCTGTTATTATGTGTCCAACAAAAACGTATTGCTCTGTGAGAGTAATTTACGTTTAATTTGGTTTCAGCGTAATGGCATTGATTTGACCCAACAAACATTTCCCATTGTGAAAGTGTCTTGTTCCAGAGTAGCTTAAACGTTCTTGATTGTGTTATGACGGCAATACTTTTAAATTCTTATTTTCCTACTGCAAGCGAAATATAAAATAATTTCCTTAATGAGTTTTTTACAATGCGAGAATATCGTCAAATGATCATAAAACATTTTTACAGCACGACAAATAATAAAACAAATGTTTAAAGTCAATTTCTGATTATTTGTTTTATGGTAGAGAGTCGTTTTGTTTTTGTTATTGTTTGTAAGAGAGTAGCGTACCTTAAGGTGATTTTAAACTATTTTCCATATCAAGTATCATATATTTCCAAAATCAAAAGCTAACTTCTACTTGTGTAATTTAGAAAAACCAATAAATTTATAATACATTACATTAAATACTAGTTATATAAATACTTAATATTTTAATGACATGGTGTGGGATAACATAGAAAGCTTACATCCTGCAACAACAACAAAATTATTGGCAAATTATAATAATTATTTCTTTTTTATTTAAGACCAATATTCAGGGGTAAACCCCTACTAAATGCACTGCATTGTATTGGAATGTTGAATATATACATAGATATAGATAGACAGATGTTAAGCGCCTTATATCTGTGGAACAAATTGCTGTCAATTTGATCACTCAAAGGACAGTGTTATACCTTCAGCTTTGAGCGATCAACAGCCCCATTTGGATGTAGAATGTGAGTAGTGAGCGTCATATTTGTTTATGTAGGTTAGCTGTTGTATTCCCAGAAGGTGGCGCTGTACTCCTGATCAGTCGTTTTTTGTTGGAATAGACTGGAAATGTAAGGGAGCAGTTTCGTGAACTATTAAAAATCTTTAAATATTTGCAAAAATAAATAAACAATCATCCAAATTGCTCATAAAAACACAATTTAAAAAAAAACAATTTTTAGTACAATTTTACTACAGCAATCCATAGAGCGAATAAGGCAAAGAGTAACCATTGGACAATCTTTAAAATGCCCGCTGGGTATTATTTAAAAAGAAAATCTTAGTGCTACTCTTGTTCGTGTATCCTGTACTTTACGTGTGTTACATCAAGTATGTTGTTGTATAGTTAACATGTGAATAATTAAAAAGGAAACTTTTAATAAAAATCTTAATTTTGTTGCTGTTGTTGTTATTATTAATATTGTTGTTAAGGTTTAAAACTAAACAAAGAGAATTATATTGTGTATTTTGTGGCATGCAACAGAACACAACACAGTACGAAAGAAAGCAACAATAACAAAAGAAAGAAGTCTAAAACCTATAAAAGGCAGTAAAAATTAAAATGAAATGAAATGGAAAACATGTAGAAAAACGGAAATTATAACATGAAAATTCTTTCCTGTAGAAGTAATTAGACTTCCGCTGAGTTAAGGAACAACTCAAAATAGAACAACAAAAATAACAAAAAAGCTAAAAAGATACAAGAAAACATGCAAATACAAAAAAAAAAAATTAAATAGAATTAAAGATAGTCAAACGCTAGCATTAGTACATTGGCCATTATAGTATTATAGTGGTTAGACGGCTTGCGCAAAAACTCAAACGGCCCAGGTTCAAATCCCAGCAAAGGTGAAAAATGAAAAAGATAGTTGCGGTTTTTTTAAAATTATAATTCAAAAATAAGCGGTCTCCTTCCAAAAAGACCATCTACAAAGAAACCGCTTCCTGACATACAACTCTATTCCACCTTAACCAATGTCAACAAAAAGAAAAAAAAAAAAACAAAATGACCAGGAGAAAAGCGCCACCTATTGAAAAGTAGCATATAACAGCTGAACCCACTTAGCGAAGGAACGTTCCCAACACAATTAACATGCAACGGTGAGCCCGTTGCTGTTGATCATTCAAGGGTGAAGGTATAACACTGGCATTTGAATTATCAATTCATTGCCATTTGTCTCATTCCAAAGGCGCTTAAAAACAACAATATATGTTCTGTCATAAAATATACTGTCCTTTCTAGAAAATTCCAATACAATGCACAGCCTCAGTAGGGTTTACCCCTGAGTATTGGTCTCAATAAGAAAAAAAACTAGTTTTTAATTCCTCTTCTTCAGAAGTCATACATATTATCGATATACCCTAGTGCAAAGATGCCCAGTAGTGGTTGATATCAGCAAATTAAACTCAGACGTATACTTACGCTCTTTTGTTTGATCGTCAATCAACCAATAGGAAATCAGCTTGTTGAGTGGGAGAGACAAACTACACTTGCAGAACTTCTGTGTCTTATTTTTTTTATCTCACCAACACTACTACCTTGGGCATCAATGCTCTAGTGATAAATCAGTTTCAATATAGAGACTTCTGTCCAACCTTTTTAATATTGCTTAAATTTTTTTTCTATTTTGGTTTAATTTTTATCTCTTTCTTCAGAACTATACCGTTTAACCTTATGTAAATAATTTATTTTTAAACCTCAATTTATTTTTTCAGCATTATTTTCCCAACTGTTTACGAAATGACCAGAGTCACAATCAATTTGTTTAAATAAATATGATTTTCTTTGAAAATGTGTTTAAAGAGAAAATGTTCTTATATCCTCCTACCTCCTTCACACTCTTAAAAAAATATTGTTTTCTACTTACAGTCTGTAAGTATTTATTTTTGTATGAGGGTGAGATAAATTTTTACATAAAAGTTTAATGGCGACTTCAATTTCAACTTGTCTTTTTTCTTTTTTATAACGAAATTTCTTCAATATTTGTCCTTTCCGTTTCCTTATTTATTTAAAAAAGAAAACTGGAATTGGCTCAAGTGTTTGCTTAAAACAAAGTCTACTGGTATCATTTTGTAACTTTTTATTGACACGAGTGCTATTAATTCATTTGACAAATAAAACATTTTTCTTCTTCAGTTTAATATGATTAACTAAATAAATACCTGCAACTACCCCTCTACCCACAATCACGCCTACATTTCCAAATGTTTTCCATTTGTTTCCTCTATTTTCCATGTAATCGTGCTTGTTGAAGGTAAATATTGAATTTTCAACAATAGAGGATGAGACAATATTTGGCGGTGTTTTTTTGTTCTTTTGTATTCTTTCCTACAATAGGCTGAAAGCGCTTAAATGTTTAAATAAAAAAAGAAAGAAATGGTTAGAAAGGAATGTGGATGTAAAAAGTGATTGTCTCTGATTATGTAGCAAATATTTAAAAATTTCTTTAATTTCTATTTGATTAGAGAAAGCAGTTGAGAGTTCAAAAACATAGAGCCTGTGTTAAAATAAAGTTGAACCGCTGTTACATTCGTTTGAAACGATTTTTTTCTCACAATAAGATATATTCTTATTAATAACTCGGGCTTCAAAAATGATTCTTATTACGACAGATATCTTCTTTAGTGGTTACAGATTTGAAATGTAATCTACTTATTGAAAGGTTTGTCATTTATAAACATGGATCGCTTAACAACAGAAGGAGGCGAAAGAGTAGCAAAAGTGGTACCATAAAATTGGTGTTTTAAATGTTGCCTCACGTGTTAAGCACTTCTGATTCATTAGAATCATCATAATTGATCTACTGTGTAAAAAAGTTATGAGATTATTAAAAGAAGAATAAAAATACTTACAGCGTTACTGATGTGATGAGGATAGCTCTATATCACACACACTCATAATGTAAAACTGAAAATATCGGTTTAGCTCGTGAGACTGTGAATGACAATCTAATGGCGTTTTCGTTTCTACAAAAATGTGTAACATTTTATTATTATATGACATAAAAGTAGGATGTTATATATTCTTTTTTGATCTCGTTTTATTGTAATCGACATTTTTAATTGTTGATGTAAAGCATAACTTTTAAAAAAGGCAATAGTTTGTCAAGATGAGAGAGATAAATATGTGAAAGGCAACATTTTTTGGTAGAAACGAAAACGCCATAAATGTATTGACTCCAATACGTGTTTAGCAATTGGGTCCTATTCAAAATCATACAATAAATAAAGCCGACTGACCTATCCCAAAGGCGTTGATATAATGAGTGAGTGCTGAACTTTTCAACGAAAATGCTCGTAAACGATGGAAGTCATTTCTCAGTGAGTAGTTACAGAAACAAGAGAAGCTAGAAGAAGCTCTAAGTGATTATAAATATAAAGACATTAAATTTGATGAAATCAACTTCTTGATGAACTATATGGCCTTATTAGGAGGTAGATTTTTTATTTTTTATTCCGGGAGATGGAGCCAGAGCTATATAGTGCTATATAAAGCTATGGCTATAAGATAATCAATTTTTTTTGTCGGCAAATGGAGATTGTGATCTCGACGATGCTAACTTGACTAGTGTTGATTGTCTAAAATTTAGAAATGATAAATACCAGGATCTTAGTAGCCTGTATAACTTTTTGTCCTCACATTGAGAAATTTCTCTGTGTGCTTACTAGAGTCATACGGATTGTGGGAACAAGCCACGGAACGATTTGAAAAGAAACATTAGTCAAGTTATCATCAAGATACCATCCCAAGAAAAAAAATTACTTAAAAAGGGTCGAGGCGATCATTTGAATAACTTTGTATTTCCCACATAATGGTTTTTAGACATTTTTCGGTTATAAAGTTGAAACATAGTCCAATATCTTCCTTATAAATTAGTGTATGGAACACCTGTGTGATACGATGATAGTAATACGATGTTATCACTAATGTTTAAAACTATTCGTATATAGAAAAATCCATCCATAGAACATTTGAAGAATTAAATAAAAGCTTTTTATTCTAGATAATAAGACAGTCTTACTTAGTACTTGTAAACCTCACAGAACACATCCGTTTGTAGTTAATTGACCAATGAAGCGCAAATATTGTTTATAATAGACACGGACACAGAATATATCGTCGATGGAATTAAAGAACTCTGTAACTTTCAAAACCTTAAATGTTCACCAGAGCCAAAAAACTTTCATAAATGTAGAACAAATACACTGGTATTTTTCATTTCGCAGACAACGTATGTGAATTAATTTTCATCGTAGAAATCTGGGACCTGGACCAATCGATGCATATTTTTTTTTCTGATAAAAATGATGCAAAAAACGTATTTTCGATTTTTTGTCAGTAACAGCGTTCTTTATTTCCATCGACGATATGTGCATAACAATTCAGTTAAAACTAAAGTGTAAATTATTTCATGTCGATACATTTTCTTCATTATTCGTTTTTTTAGGATACTAAATTACAATATGATTTGAATTTCGTTTTTAAATAGAGTTTTTCTCTGTACCACTGCTGCATTCAATTTTTTTATCGTAATTTTTCTTTATATCAATATATAGTATATTTTAAAGCTAAATAAATTCTTATATTCCCTATTTTTTAAATGAACTGATACCATTTTCTGAATTTTTCTTTTTTTTACAGAATCTTAAACGTGGTTTAATTGGTGAAATAAGATGTTAAAGGGAAAAATTAACTGAAAAAGAACATCTCAAAATACTAAAATAATTTTAAAGCAATTGTTAAGCATAACTTGAAGAAATAAATAAATATTTTACATGGAATTTAATGCTTAAAATCTTTTGGGTAATGACACATAATGGCTGGTAGCCTTTTAAGGCCACCCCTTAAACTGAATCCCTTAACCAAGAAGTATAGCAGCATTAACAGCAGCAGCAGCATTAAGAGCAGATCTCATAATAAATCGATAATAAAAAAATACCAGCAAAAGGAACAACAAAAACATCTACCTTTATTACACTTAAAAGGGAAACCCAATAGCAGCCACCAAAGTCATCAAGGATACTCTAAGCAATTAAAACATTTGCTCAAGCATTTGAATTATCATCGACAAAGTTTGTTATTTAAAGAGTTGTTCTTGTTGTTGTTTTCAGCCACTAATGACAGTTGTTGGACAGCAATTGAAAATAAAAACAATTGCAACAATTTAACAGCAATTGCAGTAACAGCAGCACAAGTAACAGCAACAACTAAATTCACTATTTTTAACTATGAACAGCAACAAAAACTATTGCAGCAACCTCAACTACAATTTAACAACAAAGTTTTTGCATCAACAAAAAAGTTTCGCAAAAATTTGTTGAATCGCAAAATATTTCAACTGCAACTGCAACTGCAAAAGAAAGAATTATTTTATAGAGAAAATCAATTGTTGGATAAAATATTTTGATTTTCATATAACACCAACACCACTTATACGAACTTACACTCTTTAATCAATATACACACACCCATACATCATAACAAATACTTTCCTAAACGCGACGGGATTTCCTTTATTGCAAAGCCAAATGAATCCCTCAAAAGTAGCCACAAATGCCTGATGCTTTATTTGATGGTGCAACAGCAGCTGAAAAATTCATTTCTAAATACAAACAACAGAGCAAACCAGTGACGTCTGTTAAAAAAAAAGAGTAATAAAAAGAAAGAAAAATGTGAACCAGTACAACGATTAAAGCTGTTTTTCTTATAAAGGAAAAAGAAGAAGAAAAAAACTAATTTTTATAAAATAACTGGCACAGGAACTCCGAAAAAGCAAAAAAATCAAATTGAATTTCCACATTTTACTTTAAAACAGAAGATCATCTTAAAGTTTCTATTAAAAAATTCAAGCAAAACAAACACAAGAGGGAAAATGAAACATTGTAAGTAAGAAATTAATTTTCCAGAAATTTTTTATTACAGGTAAATGCAGGGAATCCGCCAGGAAGGTAGACTACTTTGTTTGTTTATAATTTTTTGTTAAATGAAAGGGAATTGATCTTATAGTGACAAGTGTCGGCAATTATGTATGGAACACAGTATCAGATAAATGTCCGCCTCCATTGGCCTTACAAATGCGAGCTCTTCTGAGCACATTTTTCATTACATTCTCACGCATTTCACGTGGTATTTTATTAATTTCATCACGAATATTTTCTTTGAATTAAGTACTCTGGCGTTTCTGGTTTGTTTGTATAAACCTTGTTTTTCAGATATCCCTACAAAAAGGAGTCTGGCGCATGTAAAGTCAGACGACCGTGAAGGCCAATCAACATCACCATTCTTGAAATAACTTGTTGTGGAAAGAGGTCTCGCAGTAATTCCATTGTAATCATGGCTTTATACGATGTGACACCGTCTTGTTAAAACCACATGTTAGTCAAGCCCAAATCATGCAGTTGTGGCGTTAAGAAGTTGTCAATTATATCACGATATCGCTCCCCATTGACAGTTACCATTACGCCGTTTTCGGTTTCAAAGAAGTAAGCTCCAATTATTCCTCCTGACCAAATTGCACACCAGACTGTCACTTTTAATGAATTCACAGGTGACTAATGAATAATTTGAGGGTTTTCTATTGCCCAGAACCGACTATTCTATTCAAATGGAAATGTGCCTCGTCACTCATTATGATTTTTTCAATCATCGTCACAGTAATCGATGATTTTGATAAAATGTTTTAATGATTTAAACACGTTGTTTACCGATAATTTTTTCATGATAAATTTGCCACGTTATTATTTCACGACTAGCAAATATGAACTGTCAAAATCTGTATGTGCTCTGTATCCCGTTTATCAAAATGACGGTAAAACAAAGTAGTACGAGTGTACGTACCTTTCCGGCGGATACCCTGTAGTTTGTTTGTTTTTTTTTTTAAGCAAAATGATTATCCTTTTTTATGTTCAAATACATATTTTGTTGACGTATTATCATCATCATACATAAACACATTTTAACGATAGGTTTGTTATCTAATGCTGTGGTATCTCAGCGGGGTCCAATGCGACATCAAAAGGAACACTAATAAATCGTAACCGTCAGGGAAGAGAGTTAAAACTTTTAACTTCTCGGTAGTGTCTATATTGAACGTCTAAACACATCCAGTAGAGAATTGCTACTGTAACTTCAAGTAAAGAAAAGTGCCTCTTTTAGAGGACCACGCACATTTACTAGAAATCACTACTAAGTCGTTTTCTGTCTTTGTTGTCAAGTAGAGATTTCACCGCTCTCTACCTATTTACTCTCTTGTCGTCGGTTGCGTTGTAAAATTATTGAGCTTCTGAGTATTGACTACACAGTACTGGGGGGTTACTTTGTAATTTTAAATTTAAAATTCTTTCGAAAGAAATTTCCCAATCGAAAAATCGATAATAATGAATAAAATTTTTTTTTTGAAAATTCGTAAATTTTTACGATATCTTAAGATTTTCGATTCGAATCGGAAATCCCTGGCTTTTTAAGGATATTCGATATCCAAAATATATTACTCAACTTATTCAGAATTGTATTTCTATGATCGCTGTTTTTTCGAACAACCTTAAGCTACAGTTCGCTGAATAGAAAAAAATTATGATTTGGCGCTAGCAAGATGTTAGCAAATACTCAAAAATGTGTAAAACAATTTTTTTTGTTTATTAACTTCAACAAAAATTAAATTCCGAAACAGAAAAAATTTGATTTGATATGGTAATATTTCGATTTTTTATGATCTGCAGACAAACAAATGGACGAAACTTGTAGAAATGGTGACGAAATTGTAAAAAGTGTAGTTCACCAATTTTTGTACTGGAAATTTTTCTCTTTTCTCTTCTTAATTTTTGGCTATTCTATTTGTCTTCTAAGTTCTACATTGTAAAAGTTTTGGGAGAGAACATAAGAGAATTGCCTACCAATTTCTACATTGTAAATCCCGAGTTTCGGAATCGAAAAGGCAATATTCTGTCATAGTATAAATAAAGAGAATCATCAACTAAGTATATGATAAGAAATGGAAATACTACGAAAAGTAGAAGTCAACTAATAAATTTCACAATTTTAAATTCTTTACATTTAAATCAGCATGAGCATTAATCTGACCTTATATATATGCCCTGAGGTCAAAAATTTTGACATTTATTGTAGAACAAAATTTCAATGGAAATTAATATTGAAAATTATAGGAAATTTCGTCCTACTCGTATATCGAATTTTGCAATAAGTGAAGTGAAGTTAAATATCAAATGCAAAAATTCACCAATTGCTCTTCAGAAAGGAAACATTTTACTTTCAGTGACCACAGGACAAATGGGTTGTAGACTAATTTGAAAGATACGAGTTCAGGGGCTAATTACGGTATTCGATATCGAATGAAATTTCTATTTTAATTCTTTTAAAATTTTATGAAATTTCGCTCGATATCGACAGCCATAATTTACTCCCAGTTTTTTAAAAAGATTTTGCTCTGATACTCTTCCGAGGATATCAATATCAAGAAATAGCAAGACCAATAAAATATTTTAGGCTGTAAACTTTAGAGAAATCGAGTTGAAATTTTGCATTATTATAATTTTCAACTCTGAGAAGATTTCTAAATTTCTTTTTTTAATTTTAATTGCCATTTACTTGAATTCCTGATAGTGAAAACTGAAAGCACATTTTGTTTTGTATGTCTTTTCCTTGCATTCAATTTCCATCACATACCTGGATGTGTTGCAACCACGCACTACATAGTGCAGAAGCATAACTCCTCTAAATAATTTATTTTTTGTTTGTTTTTGCTTCCTTTTTTAAAATTAAAATAAATATTTTTAGCTACTGTATATACTGCTTGTTAACTCTGTATTTATGATTTTCAGCAAATATTTTTATACACAAAGACATGATGGAATTCGGCTAATAATGTGGGATTTTTTTTCTACTTGGCAATAAAAGGAATTATAACACTCTTTGAAAGTATCAAAATATTTAATAAAAGAGTAGATTTTTTATTAAATATACCATTAAACTCTCAACTATTTTCATAAAAAGGAAAATCTATTAAAAATTTATTAATAAGGAAAGAAAAAAGCAAATATTACGAACAATTGAACAAACCAACTATTAAAAAACTATTCAAACCTAAAAAAACAAAAACCAAATCTTGGAATTTAAAAAGAGAAAAGATCCATTTGAATAAAACAAAACCAACAGAAGCACAACAGACGAAAAAAGAGAGAAAAAAGATTCTAAAAATATTTGATTTCAAATATTACGACAAAACGAGTGCCACATTGGGTCACTCAGGGCGGCGAAGGCAACGGCGCTCATTGATATACGTGCTGGGGCCATGGAGCCGCCTGGCGGTGTACCGCCAGATAGAGATCGTCAATTGGTTTTAAAACATATGGTAACATTTAATGAACGTCCTGAGGCAAGCCTTTATGGCAAGTCTACTACCACTGCTGGCAACACAACAAATACTACAGCTCCACAAACCAATCCAGCACTGGCTGCAGCAGCAACCACTTATTCGGCTACAACTCAAGCAGCCACTGCTTTTAGTGGCAGTACTATTGGTCATGCTTTAGTTAAACATCATGCTACAGGACAACAATATCAGCAGCAGCAACAATCAAATTCTTCAGGCTCATCACCATCACAACATGGCAGCAGCACTACCAGCAGCAGTAGTAGTAGCTCCCTTACACTACAGTCAACCGCCATGACGAGCAGTGTCAGTGGGCAACAGCAAACCCTAGAGAAACTATCACGGCCTATGGCATTTGATAAGGTTAGTAAAAAAGCCATCAATTTATAATAAAAATAAAAATTATTTATTTTTTTTTTCAAGTATGTGTTTAGAAATAAAGAGAAAAAGAATTATTTTTTATTTTTAATATCACCAGCCCCCTTAGATTTCTTAATGAAATGACAAGAACAAAATTGTATGACATCTGCATCATTTACAGATTCTTTGGGTTGCTTTCTATTACCACCTCTCTTCTTCTCATAATGTATGGGACACCTTAAATCTACAACACCCTCGCCGCCCTCATTCATACCATGATCTTCATCCAATAAAAGATTATTCAAAGCATTCTCCATTAAAGACTCCAATTCTTGTTTAGGTTGTTGGAAATGCATTTGTTGTTTGAACATAGCAGGTGGTGCATATATTATGGTGCGTGTTTGAGGCTCTTCATACGGGTTATCACTTTCACCAGAAATTGTTTTTGTATTCGCAAAAAGTGTCTGTGGTCCCTCTAAAGAATTAAAAATTAAATCATATACGGGATCTTTGTTTGGTTCATAGAAGTGTTGCAACAGTTGAGGGCGTTGGGCGGGTATTTGGTGCATTATTAGCTTTCTTGGTGACTGGCGTCTGCGATTCGGATGATTGGTAGAAACTTGATAAACTGAAAAGAATACTCAGTGATATATTAGGAAATCTTTAATAATAAATTAAAAATAAATTGATTTTAATTTTAAGTATATTCTTGCCGAAGGTATTGGTTTCGTCATAATTTTTTATTATTGCAAATTTAGTTCTAATTTGATCAGAAGCACTATCGAAAATGGTTACTATTCTATTTAAATAACTATATTGACGGTCTGACTATTGATTGCAGAAGATCGTCTCATTATTTTATATATAACAAAGCGTCCGTTTGAAAACTAGTGTTTTGGAAACAGGCTGTGAATAACGCAAAATATGGATCGCGGTCCAAATTACACAATATGCTTATATATTGAACCTTTAACAGTGCTCTTTAAAGGCAGTGGTACATGCTCAACACATATAAAACGTAATTCAGTATCGCGATATTTATTGAATATTTCAGAATATTTCGATATGGATTCATATAACTTTGATTCCATATCACAGATTAGCCAAATATTCTGAAATCCCAAAAATGTATCCTCATGCACGTAGAATAACCAGAATCCAAAGAACAGATTGCGGTCCATGTATTGCAATATTATTGCAAGTCTCCATACACTATAGTTTTTAAAAATTTTTATCAAGCCATACTTGAACTAAGTTAGCTCTTGTACTACCTTGGAGCAGTTCTAAGATAAAGTACATATTTCATGCATTCATTCATCGTTAACGTATAAGAATGAAAGTACAAAATTACGATGATTATTTTAAATCAAAAATGTATTTTTCTTTCAAGATTAATTGATAAATCCTCTAAGCTTTTTATGCAAAAAATATTATTCTTTTTGCTTGAACTTAGGCAAGCTGGTCTTTTTGGTATAAATATTGTACAGGAACTTTCTAAAGTCAATAATTTTTATCATTTACCTTTTCTTTCTGGCAACATCATTACCAAAGGCTTATGTTGTACAGAATCCGTCTTATTTCGCATTTCATTACTGTCGTTATTTAAGGGATCTAGAGATATATAAACATACGTATTGTATGTATATGTTTAAAAAAGTAATTAACGTTTGACTAAGATTTTTTTTATTAACATATTGGTATCTCTCATACCACGTTTATCCTTCTTTCTGAGACCACCACTTAAGTGTTCACTGTCTTGATTATCAGTTTTAAGCACCACAAAATCATCTTTAAGACTGTTATGCAGTTTTACTTTTGTATTGCGTTTGATACGTTTGGCAGCGTTTATTCCAGGAGCATAAAAAAGGGCTATTTTTTTTAAATAAATTTTAAATAATTTTATTAATGGCACAATTGTTACATACCTAAAGCAGTCAATAAAAACAAAATATTTAAATTCATTTCTTTATTTCTGGCACAAAAAGTAGTAGAAAAATATATTTTTTTCCTTGTTAATTAATATTTTCGTTTTTATTGTTTTGCAGTTCAAAATTAGTTCTGTTTTTTTTTTTTTTTGACAAAATTTTCAATGTAGACTTTTCGTGAACGATAACTGACTGTAAAGTGATATTCCATGATATATAATCATAAGGTTGTCTCACTTTTTAAAAACAACAGCTGGTTACTTCCGATTGTCATAACTTTGTCAAGAAAGAATAGATTTTTTTTAAAAGAAATTTTAATATTTTAGAAATCTAACTCTCAGTTACATATTAAAACCAGAGTGGGCAAACAAACAAAACATTTCGCAAAAGTTTCAACAAAGTCATACACTTTTCAAAATTTTTTTAATGGTGTTGTACATGAGCAAAACATAACCAAAAACTTTCTAAATGAGAAAGAGAGCAAATGAAACAATTAGCTTTTCGCTCTTGTGCTTGCTTTGTTTTTTGTTGTTTTTTTCTCTTCTCTTTTATTTTTCTCTTCTTCTATCCTTTTTCTTCTCATTAATTTTTTGTTGTACCTACGCACATTTGAGTTAGTGTATTTGTAGTACTCAAAACAAAAACAATATACAAAGTTAAATGGGACAATCTTTCTCACTGTTTCTGTTTTATTTTTGTTTTACTCATTGTAAAGAATATAACAAAATGAGATCAAACGTTCAGTTTTGTTTATTTTCCTTCTCTGATTAAAACTTTGGTTGTCTATAGTATTCCCCAATAATAGTAGTTTCGAAATTCTATTTACACTCCTCCACATCATTGAAATTTACCTCTAAAAGACACCCTTCTGTATATTATTCTGTTCTTCTGGAAACTAATAGCTTTTTTTTTAAAAACAACTTTTCAGTATTCAAAATTAGTTTTTGGTTTTTGTTTTTAATATAAATTGCAAAACACAAATGCCCGTATTCATAAAAAATAAATTTGGTTTATAGAGTGCTTATTTGACATATTTCTATGAAGTAATTGTCAAATAAGCAATTAATAAAACTGTTTTATTTTTTATGAATACGGGCATAATTTTTTACAGTATGAAAGCAATATTTTCAAGTTTGAAAAAAAAATTTTTTCACAAAAAACAAGATCAGCAAAAACTAGTTTAGAATAATGTATAGATTTATTTGTGTACAACAGTCAACTATAGTGTTCTTCTTATTTGGCAATCTGCAGAGAAACAGGGTTACAAAACCACAGGGTTGCATGCCATTTCAAACTGGTACTAACTTATGATGGTTATACCATGATCAACTGGGGGTGCGTGGTATAGTGGTTAGAGCGCTCGCACAAAAACTCCAACGACCCAGGTTCAAATCCCAGCAAAGATGATCAAATTAAAAAAGTTAGTTTGCGGTTATTTCAAAAAATATATTTTAAAAATAAGAGGCCCCCCCCCCAAAAAAAAAAAAAAAAGACCATCTTCAAAGGAACCGCTCCCCGACATTCTACTCAACTCCACCTTAACCAATGTCATCAAAAAACGAATGATCAGGAGAAAAGCGCCACCTATTGGGAAGTAGCAGATAACAGCTAAACCTACTTGGCGAAGACACTCACCACACAATCAACATGCAACGATGAGGCAATTGCTGTTGATCATTCAAGGGTGAAGGTATAACACTATCCTCTGAATTTTCAATTCACAGCAATTTGTCTCATTCCTAAGGCTCTTACTAGTAATATAAGAAAAACAAATAAAATGTTCGTTCTGTCATAAATATATTGTCCTTTCCAAAAATTCCAATACAATGCACTGCATTTAGTAGGGGTTTACCCCTGAGTATTGGTCTCAAAATATAAAAAAACTCAAAGTGTGCAAAATGCTATCAACCAAAAGGCAAAAGTCATTTTGTTGCTGAATGAAAATGGTGATTTTTAGTTTGTTTCTTTACTTCAAAGATGCCCAGTAGTGGCTGATATCAGCAAATTTAACTCACACGTATACTTACGCTCTTTTGTTTGATCGTCAAGAGACAAACTACACTTGCAGAACTTCTGTGCCTTACATTTCGTCACTCTCAGCAATACTACTACCTTGAGCATCAATGCTTTACTTAGTGGAAAAATTCAGTTAAATGAGAGGAAACTATAATTTCTCTCAATAAAAGACAAAAATGCTAGATTTAAAGCGAAATCTCATAAGTACTAGATTGTGGTCCAATGTTAATGAGCTACAAGGAATTCACAGACAGTAAGACAAAAACTACTGTCAAAAGAAATTTATAAAAATAGTAAACTGACTGAAATCTAGTGGGAATTAATACAAACAACTGATTGTAAAATTAAAAATTATATCGAAATGTTACTTTATTTTCTTCTTCTAAGTACTTCTTTCTTCTTACTTTGAATTTGTCCAAAAAAAAAAAAAAAAGAAAAAACACAGTTTAATAAAAACTTTAACAAATTTGTACAGAAAAGAAAACGAAATTAGTGAGCATGTAATATGTAAAATATGCCTTCAAAAAGGACATTAATTGAGTATGATGGGTCTTTACGATTTTGGTTCTTTTTTAAAATAATTTATAGTAGTGAATGTCTACGTTTTTTTTTGCAGTTTTGTATTTAAAAACTGTGTGTATGCGTTTTTGTTAATTTAATAAAAATTGCACTACAGTCAAACCTTCATAACTTGAATCTCTATTATCAAAAAAAAAAAAAAATTACGGAGACTTCCAGTTGCACGGAACTTGAAAAGATACAACTTTAATATCATGGTACAATTATTGTTATATTGTAATAAATCAAATATTTGAGTTACGAACGTTCGACTGTATGACAAAATTAGCTATAAAAAAACCAAGGACGATTAATGACAGTTCCTTTGGAGCTGCAAGTGTTGACCGCAGGCTATTGTACTGCCTTCAAACTATTCATCTTCATATTAATCTGTGTGGTTGTTAATTTTGGCAACTTGTAGTCGTTGGAATTCTGTGCTTTATATGTTTAATCTTTAAGTTGGCATTCGTATTACATGCTATTTGATATTTTTTTCTTGTATTTTTATTTAAATATCTCCCATCATGCCAATAATTTATCAACAGAATAAATTAAAGATAATTAACGTGTTATTCGATTATCACAACTAAGAGTAATCAGTCATGCCCTTTCAATAACTTCTGGTATTTCAATTTAAAATTGCATTTAAATTCTTCTTAAAACCCCATTATTAATGGAAAGAAAGTTCTCAACAGAAGATCTCATTAATTATTATTAAAAAGGCTAAATGTATGGGACATTTTTCTTTTGTCTATCTTCTACTTACCTTTTATAACTTTTCAATTTATGCCACTAAAGTAGTTGAATATGGATGGATGGAATCAATCCATCAACTACATACATACATACGAGTATATGGCAGAAATCAAAAAGGACATTAAAATAAAGAAGAATAAATAACAGGGAATACATTTTTATTGATTGTTAATCATGACTGCCTGACAATAATGACGATGCAAATAAGGCTGTTGATGACCATGATGAAGATGCAGTTCAACCAAGGGTATGAGTTGCTATAAATTTCCTTGAAATTGTTATTTAATTAAAATCCATTTTCTGTAATAACTCTCAACGTCGTGTTAAATGAAGAAAAAGAATATTTATAAAAAAGGGAATGAAATTCTAACGAAAGAGCGAAGTGTTATATGGCATTTGCAAATTTCCATTTAAAGTCGATCACAATCTTTATAAGAATTTCAAACGCAATATCTCATAATAAATCACAAAAACAGAGTGTCAGAGAGTGGGGGAAATAATGCTTTTAAGAACAGCGCTTTAGTTGATTTACATTAAATCAAATTGAGTTTTACAGTATGATAAGCAGTTTATAAAAATGAATTTATTTAATTTTTTCTTAAATTTTCTGCTATAATTTTGAAAATATCTGATAGATTTGAGTTGTGCCATGCCTACACTACGCCTCATGTAAACAATGATTAATAAATTTTATTAAAATTAATCAAAACCTGTGTGAAAGTGCAATAACTAAAACCGGAAATAGCTATAAGTACTGTAATCATTACAAGTATTGCATAGAAAGAGCAACATAAATGGAAAAAATAGAATGACTCCTATTGTAATGCCTGAAATGTAGAGATAAAGGACAGAGGCCTAATTCTGTAAGTTTCCTAAGTTAAAATTCTATCACTAAAAAATTAAAAACTTGATTTAGGACTTTTGGCTCGAATACAATTCTTGTACGCGTATTGTAAGTAAAAAGCTTCAGGCAATTCATCTCTAAAATTTTTAATTTTATATATTCTAACGTCCAGCTTGTTTTAAAAACTCAAAATTTAAGCATTTTAGCTTAAGAGAATTACAGAATAAGGCCCCAGTGAAAAAATTTCTCAAGTCTGTCGTTCGGAGTCGAATTTAAACTGTAGGTCCCCGTACTCAGTTGAAAATTAACACACACAACATGAGTGCTGCGGGAAGCTAGGTCGTAACCATGACGCAGGATTGTAATGGCCACTTATATATGTTTATATGTAGTTGAAGGTGATAAAAAGTTCGAATAAAATCTTCGATTTAAATCATAAAATCCCCCATATAAACACCGGAAATGTGTGCAATTCCATTAAATTTCAAATAAGTTTAAAATTTATTTCTGTTTTTTAATTGTTTTTTAAAATATCGCTAAAAATGCACTCTATAAATAACCCTATTTTTTAAATCACTTTCCAAGAAAAACCATAAGGATAAATAAAAAATAAATTCAAAGGACACTGCTCTATAAATGGCCGCCATTTGTAAGAAAATAATTTTAAATAAATGCATAAGAAATACAACCAAAGAAAATATGAAAAATATTTCCCTTTATTTGTCTGCCTATCCTCTCAGTCACATAGAAAAAATTTTTCTTTGATAAGAAGGCAAAACAGTTGATGATGACAGTCAGTGATGATGCTGAATGCTTTTGATGGATGCTTCAGATGTTGGTGTTAAAGGCGTCAGGGAATACCACGTTGATGATTTTTTTCTTTTACAGATATGAGTTAAAACGAGTCTTTGAAAGCAAATAGTTTATGCATTTGTATAGCCTGGGGTGTAAAAAACGAAAATTAAAAAAGACGTGCCACAATTTTCAGCATTGTTAAGTTCTAATAGCGTCACACTTAATTTTGTCATCATTTCTGCTTTTTTCTTTTATTTCATTATTTATTTCATTTTTATTGCTGTATTTGTCAAGAGTTTTGTAAACCTTTATTTCTTTGCTTTAATTCTACTTTCTTATTGTATATCAAGTGCTTTTCAATCTTTTTTTCTTTTTTTTTCCTTTTGTTTGTAAATAAAAAAAAAAAGAAAAATATAATTTTTTTTATGTAATACTAAATTTTCACTTGCTTTTGCAAGGTGATGTGTGGGTGAGGCACACGTGATTGGCATTTGAATTCCATTTTATGTAAAACCTGCCTTGTGTTATAACCGTTTATAGTTATTAAAAATATGAAGGTCAATAGGGCTTTAATTTCCATAGAAATTCATTGATGATGTTTTTTTTTCTCATTTTCAGATGGAGGCTTTGGTAAGAGAAATGCAAGATCCAGAACATGGAGTACCTGTAAGGCAACAAAAGATGTTTCTCACTTCCATACCGTATGCCTTTATGGGTAGGTTTAGTTTTTGTTTTTTTCTATTACAAAACAAATATAATAAATTTAAATTAATTTTGTTAACAGGTTACGATCTAATCGAATGGCTAATGGACCGTTTACTTATCGAAGAATCAGAGGCCTTGAATATTGCCAATCAATTGTGTCTTCATGGTTATTTTTTTCCCGTCAACGATACTAAAACTCTAGGAGTCAAAGACGACTCATCACTCTATCGTTTTCAAACACCCTACTATTGGCCTTGGCAACACAAGGCACCCGATAATGTGGAATATGCCATCTATTTGGTTAAAAGATCTTTGCGCAATAAACAACGTCATGCCTTGGAGGACTATGAGGTAGAGGCTTTGGCCTCTTTGCACAAGAATCTTAAGGGAAAATGGGAAATTATTTCTATGCAGGCGGAGGAGCAGGTACGTTTGGCTAAGGAGCGTAAAAAAGGCGATAAAATAGTAGGCGATTCCCAGGAGAGAGCCTATTGGCGTGTGCATAGACCACCACCCGGACAATTTACACCCTTAGAGCCCTGCCCGGTGCCCTCTAGAGATAGACAGGGCACTAAGCAAAATAAAAAGAAAACCGTGGAAGATGTGCAAAGAGAGGTGGACTATTTGAAGAAATCACTAAATCGCACCAGAATGAAAATGTCTCAAGCCTGTGAATCTTTGGTTGGCTATTCGGAAACTTTTGTAGAATATGATTTCTTTTTACAACCTGTTCTACCCTCCAATCCTTGGGTTACTGAGGATATAACCTTTTGGCAATTGAATAACACTTTTGTAGATATACCCACTGAGAAAAGAGTGAAGCGTTGGGCCATTTCCATTGAAGAATTGGTATCAGATCCTACGGGTTTGCAAGAATTCACTACATTTTTGGAAAAAGAATATTCTCATGAGAATATACGTTTCTGGATAGCTGTCAATCGTCTAAGAAGATCGGCCCATTCTCAAGTAGCACGCAAGGTGCAGGAAATTTATGAGTAAGTTAAAGCAATTTTTTTTAATTTATACATTTTCTTAGTTAATAGCTTGTTATAAGTAGCGGCTAACAGAGTTGTAAACGAATCATTCATTTTTGAATTAATTCGTGAATCATTCATGCAATGAATTGGTAAAATTTGAATTAATTCTTTTCTCCAAAAAACGAATTGAATTAAATTTGAATCAATACATTTGAATTAAGCGAACATGAATTGCAATTCATTTTCAATTCAAATGAATTGGTAAAAAGAATTGCAATTCATTTCCAATTCATTTGAATTGAATTGATTTTGAATTAATATAAATGAGTTAGAAAAAATGAATTGCAATTCATTCCCAATTCATTTGAATTGATTTTGAATTAATTCAAATGAGTTAAAATATGAATTGCAATTCATTTTACCAATTCATTTGAATTAACTCGAAAAATGAATTTGTTATACATTTCCAATTGCAATAATGCAAAAGCATCACCCTTTTTTTAAGTACTTCTATTCTGTACTTTATCTATGTCTATTACTTTTAATCCAAGTATTTATTACTTATTTATAATAATTCTCTTTGTTACATTTATTTCATAAGTAGTACATGAAGAACCAAACTCCAAACACCAAGTTTACTCCAATTGAATGCAATTCATTTTTGATTTGATAAATTTTAATTACAAGTTACTTTTCTAATTCATTTGAATTAATTCCAAATCATTTCAATTCAAATGAATTAGAAATGAATTGCGATTCTTTTTACCAAGTCTTTTGAATTAAAAAATGAATTGCTATTCATTTTGTCTAAATCAAATGAATTGCAACTCATTTTGCCCAATTCATTTGAATTGGAAATGAATTGCAATTCATGTTCGTTAAATTCAAATGAATTGATTCAAATTTAATTCAATTCTTTTTTTCTTGAAAAGAATTAATTCAAAATTTAGCTAATTCATAATGAATTGAAATCAAAAAAGAATGATTCATTTACAACTCTGGCGGCTAAGGAGCTGCCAATTAGAATACATATTTTAGCAGCTCCTTAGCACAAAACTTATTTTTAATCCATTTAAATAAATTTACTAACTTATTATTAGCTAAAGTCAACTATTTTTCCTTCAAAGCATCTCTGATTTTGCCATTGTTGAATTCAAGCACACATCTTGAAATTTTGTCAAAAAATTGTGTGTCAAATGCAGGCACAGTAGCCGGAACGGTATTCGAATACGCAATGCCATTAAACATAACAAAGAAAAGAAAACATGTTTTTCAACAATCCACAGATTTTTAAATGTCGGGGATAGAAGAATCAACTTCAAAAATCATCGAGAAAAATCAAAACCAATTGCAATATTTTCAATTATTTAGTTTTTCGAGAATTACAGAGAGTATTTTCGTAGGAGTGAGAATAATATTATCATCGTTATCTGCCCTGGGTATACCGTATTCCATTTTTATATACGGAGAATGCTTAGGTGTGGGTTTGGGTACTTCAAAAAGTATTTATTTATTCATCAATAACTATCTTGTCCCCTTCAAAGTAATCCCCCTTCAGATATAATAAACTTATGCCAGTGTTTTGTCAATCCTCGAAACACTTTTTGGTATCGCCAACAGCTCCTGTTTCGATTTTTCTTTTATCTCCTCAATCGTAGCAAAACGCTTTCCTTTCATCAGTGTCTTCAGTTTTGAGAAGAGGAAAAAGTCAGCAGGCACCAAGTCCGGTGAATACGGTGGTTGAGTCATGATAACTGTTTTTGGACAAAAAGTCACGCACAAGCATCGACGTATGAGCTGGTGCGCTATCATGGTGCAAAATCCATGAATGGTTTTTCCACAATTGTGTGCGTTTCGGACGAATTGCTTCGAGCAAACGGCTTTTAACTTCAAGGTAGTATTCCTTATTGACCTGTACGACGTTATGGAAAAAATTCATGATGCATCACGCCATTGCAGTCGAAGATCTTTGATCCATTTTTTCGAATAGTGAAAAATCGAAGAGCACACCAAAACACGACTAACCTGTCAAACAACTGTCAAAAACAAACTGACAATCCAAATGGCTGATATTACCAACCTATATAACAGACATGTATACCAACATAACAGAAAAAAAATGCGAAATTGGAATATAGGTAACTCAAGAAATTTGAAAATAACGGTTAATTTTTGATCAGACCTCGTACATTCATTTTAGAGTTATTAGTAGATGGCAAAAATTAACAGATTCTTCATATAAAGACAATTTTCAGGCGACTAGAGATGATTCGACTGAATTTGATCTCGACTGTTTAGCTGAAGTGTCAGTAGAAATGCTGTTATTTGCCACATCAATAATAAATTACATTTAGTTTAATCTGTTTGAATTAAAAATTTTGTTATTTGAGTACTCTAAAATCCTTCAAAAGAAAAGCGTTGCTAAATGATTAAATTCAATTACGATATTTAATTGCTTTCTTTCTTTCTTTCTTTCTTTAAAATTTTTTTTTTTAAGGGAATTTCTTAAACCGGGTGCTCCCTGTGAAATCAATATCGACGGCAAGACTATGGAAAGTGTTTTAAAGGGCCTTAAAAATCCTTCACGTTTTACATTTGATGCTGCCTCAGAACATATTTATATGCTGCTTTTAAAAAAGGACTGTTATCCCCGGTTCATACGTTCCGAACATTATAAGCGTTTGCTGGAAACGGGTATACAGCCGGCGCATAAGAAGCGTTTCTTTAATTTCGGTGGTGTAAGTGGTGCCAAAAAGAAAATGACTGCTGCCTTGTCCAGCCAACCGAATCTGGGTGGCAATGAGAGTTCCAGTAAGTCTGTTATGTCTACGGGAAATACATTTATTATGACAAATGCTCCGCCACCAGGTAGTTTGGCTAGGCGACGCGGCAGTGATCGCAGTTTAAGTGGTTCGGCCCATGAGTTGGCTGTTATAGGGGTAAACAAGGATAATACTTCCAAAGTGCCACATTCACATTCGCAAAGTAATCTCAGTGAGATACCTTACAGGTAAATGTTAAATTAAGTTACATATACATACTTATACATATACAAAAATATATTTGAAAATATACCGTTATGTTCTGTAAAACGATATCAAGTGAAATTGATAAGGAAATAAGCCTGAATTTGAAGTTTAGATAACTAAAGAAAGTATTCTAAAAGTTTTTAATCAAGCATTTGCATAAAAAATTAATATACCAAGGCCTCGTTCGGTTTCAATCTCACTTCTATTCGCTTTACAAAGCACATACCATAGATGCTTTTTTAAACTAAAATTTTATAACAAAATTTTCAATTTTAATTGGAATTTTTCTTTTTGATTTTTTCACTCCATTTCTTGTTTTTTTTTTTTTCAATAAAATTTTTTATTTTATTTTACCTCACATTTATAATATAATTTTTTGTTTTTTAACCATAACCATTACAAAACACAACTTTAAACAAATTAACAATTAATACCAACAAAATTAAAAAAAAAAATCAATCATTCATTATATCAGTAGTGAAAGTATTTATCGTGGTGATATGCCACCGCCATCAGAAACTCAAGAACCCTTGTGTTGTGTCGTCACTACGTTGCGTTATACACAAAAGGATCACGGAAATCTCAATATCAATAGTACCCGTAGTTTAAACTCACGCCAGTAAGATTTCAAAGAAAACAAAAAAAAAAAAAAAAAAATTATTGAATCCTCTTTTTAATTTTAAAATTTCTTTGACTTTTTTTCTTCCTTTACCACCCACTTTCAAATATTTGTTTTTTTTTTTAATTTTAATTATTTCTTTCAAAATTGACTGAAAAAAAGTACCTTTAAATGTTGTAAAAATTAGTCCCTTGTGTTTTATTTTATTTTTCATTTCTACCGGTTTGTTTTACAAACAAAAAACCGATTCTAGTTTCTTATAAAATCTCTGCTCTACGTGTCTTGCCAATTCCATTTATAACTCTCAACTACTCTATACAAATCCACGTACTCTTATACTGTTCACTCTCACTGTACCATTTCCATATGAAAAAAAAAACTCAATATTTCTTTATGAATGTTTTTTGTTGTGGTTTTGATTTATTGCCTCATTTGATTCAATTTTCATAATTTGCTAATAAATATTTCAATTCGTAAATGTGTGTGTGTGTGTATTTTTCTCATTCTTGGTTCTACTAAATAAGGTGTGCCATTTATGGCGGAGAGCATGTTTTTTTTTTTAAGTTTACCATTTTGAAAACAAGCCTTATTCCTGTAAAAGCCATACGAATAAAGTAAAAGGATCTAATATTGTGTTTATTTTCTAAAACAGAACACGATCACAGATTTTCACCAGAGTAAACGCAATATTAGAACCTTTAGATATTTTTTTTTTGTTTTTTCTTGTTTATAATGATTTCTATAAAAAATTGTTCTGAATTTAATGAAAACAAAGAATAATAAAAATATTTATATGCCTTCACTTAAAAACTCACAGAGAAACTCCCAAACCGAAAGCAGCACGTTTGGAAACAACTGTAGAAACAGCTGGTGGTAGTGCTGTATGTCCCTGGGATATGCCGGATGATGGGCCACCTACAGTGCCAGCGCCTAAACCAGGCAATGTAACCACACCAATTAAATTATCCGTATGTCCATGGGAACAAGAAGCAGAACCAGTGCCAGCATTAAAAACAAATTCCCAGCGTTTAACCAGGTGTGTTTGGAAATTTTTAAAAATTAAATTTCTTTGAAATTTATTCCTTTTGGGTTTTTTCCTTAAAATAGCACTTCCTCGGATAATACTGAAGTTACAGAGCGTTTGCAACGTAACCTGGGTATACGTCATCAAAATACGGTGGATAGTGGTGAGGCTGGCATGAAACGTTTAATACCAAATTTTACAGAACAACGAAGAGCTTC
Source organism: Metopia argyrocephala (assembly GCA_963576795.1). NCBI lineage: Eukaryota > Metazoa > Arthropoda > Insecta > Diptera > Sarcophagidae > Metopia > Metopia argyrocephala. Next base: position 15,409,479 of record OY756208.1, on the reverse strand, counting down.
AGTGTCTTTTACACCGAGGTAGGTTTCTTGATATTGCGAAAGTTTTCACTTCCACATCATTAACAATTTTACTTTAATAGTCGCATTTCCGAGTTTCCGGCAGGACGACCGTCCACTTCTACTAAAACTTCTACTACACCTTCACCGACCGTGAGTATGAAACAGGGTACTTTTCCTGCTTTATTTGCTCCTTTGCAGGGGGCCCAATTCGCTTCTGCTGCTGTGGCAACTTTGGGAAATGTTGTAACCACTACTACCAACATTGTATCCAAAGACCCTCCCTCGTCTTCTGATACCGAAGTAGAAGAAGAACTTAATAAATTATCCTTAACTGAGCGTAATAGCGATTCATCTGCTGCGGAATTGCCAGTACTGCCGACATCAAATACAAATCCAACACCAACGCCACCACCAACTACCAAAATAACACCACCACCCATAGAGGAGCCTAATCTAGTGACTACTGAAACCCAAACTCAGCCTATACTATTGGAGGGTCTTAGTACACCACGCGATAGTTCCCCCAGTGAATCTTCTGTGTGTCAGGAGAGTGATGTGAATGTTGTCTGCATTGAGGGTGAGTTTGAGGCTGAAGTGAATTCTGAAATCCAGGAAGTACAAATAGAATTGATTGAATCTACTAGTGGCTATGAAAAATTGTGCGAAAGCCAAGAGGAGGTGGAGATAACACCACCCACAATACAAATCGAGACGGACAATGAAGAGCCACAAGTCGATAACTCTTTTAGTGCTACTGAAATTTTGAACGATACTGATAAAGATGAAACTCTTAAAGAGAACATATCTAAAAGTCCCTCAACAGAAGTAGTCAGTTCGGCCAAACCCAGCCCAGAACCTGAACTTGAAATTACACTTATCGAAAGGCCAAACTCCTCCTGTGACCACAAGAAACCGTTTAGATTTCAGGAACAAGCCGAAGTCACTGCAGAGTATGAAGATGAGCTGGAAGAGTTGTGCAACTCCCCGACAAAACCACCTGACGCCTATAGCACCCATGAAGAACTTTCACCCACTACCGATGAGTATCAGGAAGGTTTACAATTTGGCGATGATGGTAAAGATGACTATGATTTAGCAGATACCGAATCAAATGTGGGCTATATACCCCCAGCACCCACTCCAGCACCTTCTATGGCTCCCTTGGCTGAAATGGATACTGATACAGTGGATGATGAGTGTAGTGAAGAGTTAAAGCCTAAAGAGAGTCCACTTCCTGAAAAGTCTATTAAATTACCTGTATGCAGCAGCAGCATTCCAAAGAGCACCACCACCGAAGAAGTTAAAAAGAAGCGTAAAAAGCGCCATTTCGAATCAAAAAAGTCAACTTCGGGCGAAGAGAAAGACAAGGCAACGACTTCAGCTGCCGTGAGCGGTGCTGTTGTGGCTACTGTAGCTGATGCCAAAGAAAGTAGTGCCAAAACTGAGGCTGATATTACAACTGTTTGTCCATGGGAAGATGAGTGAGTACAATTGAGAAAATTCAAATTAAAATTTTTCCAAAGTCTGACAAGTATAAGACTCATCAACTTTTACTTGGGGGTTACACTTTGCTTTGGAATTTTAAATCAAATTCAAATCGTTTATTATTCTTTTATGCGGGTTGAGAACAAAATGGTTTGCCATTTATTATTGCCCTTTCTTGTGTAGAATAAAGCTTTCTATCACTTTTTAATTTATTGAACTCTTCGAATCTTATAACAACCATTTACTAGTGCTGTTCACTAACTTATTAATTCTTTTTCAAATAAGTTATCAGTCACAAAGTATACTTCTTTTTTAATAAAAGTCAAACTTTTGACTAGCTGAGTTTGCTGAATTGGCTATGTGATATCTTGTAGTCGTCGTGGTCTAGTGGTTAGTGTGTTGGATTACAAAGAGGATGGCGCTGATTTCAAATCTCAGATCTGATATCTTAAAATAAAGAAATTTGAAAAAAATTATTTCTTTCTCAGCAGTCTTCTGGCAAAATTTCTGGGAATAATTGTTTGCCATGAAGAAGCCTCTCAAATCTATCGTTCTGAGTCGACTTTAAACTGTAGGTCCCGGTACTCATGGATAAAAATTAACAAACACAACATGAGTGCTGCGAGAAGCTAAGCTTTAACCCTGACACAGGGTTGTAAATGCCAATTATGTCTTTAAACAGATTTTAATTATTAAACTATTAATTTTTAAAATATAAATTAGTAACCATCGATCATCCGACTGGCAGAATAGAACACTACGCATTTTTATGTATGTAGGTAGGTAGGTAGGTAGATAAGATGACTATTGAACCATAAAGGTGATCAACTACAATTAGCATAAAGAGCCGTTTTGATACCATTATAGGACCAAACCAAACCCACCCAAATAGGAAAAGAACTATAGCCAACCAAAACTGTCTATAAAGTGAAGTAAAACGATAATCCAATGACCCGGGACAAACACTGATTAGGAATCCCTAAAGACTGTTGGAGCTCCATCTTTTCTGTGCCTTTCCAAGGAAAGACTTAGATATCTTCTCTCTAATAACAGTCATAGGGCTGTGAACATCCAAGTATGAAGCAACAGACTCATTACCTCTGTTATCCCTATGACCCAAAACCGAGAGCAACACTTGTCTACTGGGCATTCATTTATTGTAAAATAAAAAGTGTGTCTGCAAAACAACTAAAATACAAGTGTGAAGCCAAAAACAGTTCGGATCTATTTTAGAAGAAAATCTTACTAAAAAAAGGCAGCTAAGCTGGTATCTTCAATGCATAGGGCAATCAAAGTGCCATGATACTGCCAATATATTTTTGTATTTATTAAGGTATACAGCCTGCTTCAGCTTTTAATTTTCCTTTGGTTTGACAACAAAAGTGTATGAAAAAAGAGAGCGCAAAATATTATATAACAAAACCATAATCAAATCATACATAATCAACACATAAGGAAGTGCTTCAATTTAGGTTCAGTGAATATCATGCGTGTTATTGAAACTCATGTGTTTGTATGAGAGTTCATACAAATCTTAGATGATTTAAAATGAATAATTTTATTCAAAGATAACAATTTATAGTCATTCTATTGTATAAAACATTGCAAATCATATGGTTTAGTAGCTTGCTTTTTATGAATTTTGTATGTTTTAGACTTTAGGGGCCTATTTAAAATGAGTTCAATTCTAGTAATGATTTAGAAGTTTTTATAATGTCATTACTTCTACACATTATCTTGCTGTTTGGTCAAAGAAATTTCTTTGTATATTTTAAGATATTTGGAATGAAAACTTGTATTTCTTTTACAGTTTTAATTTGTTGCTTTTTTTGTTTTTAGGCTTTTAAAAATAATCAAATGTTAACACATAATGGTAATTGGTTTGGTTTTTATTTAAGACCAATACTCAGGGATAAACCCATACCTCATACAGTGCATTGTATTGGAATAAAAAATTTTTGTATATTTTTGTAATATTTTTTTCTTACAGAAACGTTACTACAAGTGATGGTACATTCACCAAAACCTATGCCACCCTGGGGTACTTATGAATAAAACCCAATCTTTTTCGTTCTGTGGTCAATAAAATACTAAAGCGTAAAACATATAAAAAATGACACAAACAACTTATCTATGCTAAAACTAAAAACTTTAAATTTAACCAAATAAATTAAAACTCTTAGGCTTACTTACACTAATAATTAATATATAAAGAAGAAAATAATTATTAAAACAAAAAATCATACTATTTTAAACATAAATCCAAATTAAACAATTAACTATAACTTTAAAACTAAAACTTAGTCTGTAGAAAACTTAAAATGAAAACAAAAATTTTCGGGCAAGAAAAGAGGAAAAAAGCAAAGAGAAAACAGTTAGGAGAGGGTTAAAATGAAAAGTTAAGTCGAAATAAATTTTATTTAAAAATGGAATTGATAAAATATATATATTTTATATAATTTTATTTTATTAGTTTGGAGTTAAAAAATTAAATTTAAAATTTAACTGTCGTATTCACAAAAATTTTGAAGAGTTAATTTTTTTTAAAATTTAAACTCTTAAAACCCCCGTTAAATATGCTTTAAACTGTTTAAATGTTATCTAACAGCTTTGTTTACATAACAGCTGTCTTAAGAATAGATTCTAACCCTCTCTCAAATTGCATTTCAATAGCTGAAGAGCAACTACAGACAGGCGTTAAGCGTAAAGAAAATATGTCATAAAAATAAATAAAAAAGAAAGTTATTTGTTAATTATTTTGATTTAGACTTCCATGTTCAGCTTTATTTAAATTTTTTTTTATTCAAAAACCCTGTTGTATTTATTTTCTTAATTTATGAATTTTGAATATTACTTCAAATATTGTAGAAAAAAAAAATTAATAAATAAAATTGTGTGATGTTGACATATATTTAAGAAAGTATAGGCAAAATTTATATATAAAAAATATGTTGAAAATATTAACTTAATTATAATATAATACTACTAGAAAATAAGATATTGGTTTAATGAAAATACAAAAAGAAAAAAAATTCTAGATAAATATTAAAGGAAAGTAATAACTTTCAAATAAATACAGAAAATACAACAGTTTGTTGGTATTTTTAAATAATTATAACTATACTGAGTGAGCTAAGGAAAACCTTAATAATACAAAAAAAAAAATAATTAATGGCTGATATAAAAAAAAAGCAAAAACAAGACAAAAAAAAAAGAACAAAATAGGAAGAAGAAAACAAAAACGAAATTGAATATTAATAAAAACAAAACGTTTTCAGTCATAAAGATTTCTAATGTATAAATATTTTTTAGTTTTTCTTTAGAAATTTGTTTTCATTGAACATATTTGTGAAATATGTTGCAGGTGTTTAAGGCGTTTCAAATTTGAGCATAAAAATTTTTAGACAAAAACACAAAGCGGCCTTTTTTTCATTATTTTATTATATTGAGACACACCAAATAAATGGCTTTAAAACTTGTTTTATCATTAATCAACTTTCCTATTTAACTTACAGTGGTCAAACTGTATATAAAATTTCATACTTTAATTTTCCTGGAGCCAAAATACGGCATTTGATTTTGAGCGGAATTTAATTCGCCATCATTTGCCACCTGCTCTGAGGATTAAAATATTAAAACGATTTTTGTAGCTAAAACCCTGTTCGAAGTCAAAATCTTTTATTCATAGCGATATATCGCTATTTCTTTGTGTTACTTTATCGAGAAATTTGTAATCAGTACAAAGGAGAAGCGAAATAGTGATATAAAAACAAAAGATTTTTATTTCAAAAGAGCTTTAAAATGAACAACTATTTAAATTTAGGGCCTTATTTTGTAAGTCACCGAGGTGATGCGTTAAGCTATTTCTATAAAACTTATTTGTGTTTAAAACATAATTAACCAAAACTCCCAATAAATGAAATGCGTCTGTAGCACAATTGTGTACAGAAACGGAAGATTTAGATTACATTGGTTTACAAAAACCTCGTTACGTTATATAAGTAAAAAACCAGAATAATAAAATTTATTTTTCGTTCCCTGGTTTATAGAAACATTTGGTTTTGAAATTCAAATTTAATTCAATTTTAATTTTAGGCTTAATTTTGAATTGAAAATCTTTTTATAGAGATGCATAAAGAAAAGTGAAAGGTCGTTTTCAGAAAATATATAAGTGTACTTGACATGCAGATAAACTTATACAATTTTTTTAAAATTTGTCTTTAAAGAAGCTTAATATTAATTTTTTTCATCACCTTTCTTTCATCTTTCTAGTTTTGCTAAAAAAGTTAAAAACAAACTTCCCAAAAGTATGATTTCATTTCTTAAAATTTAAATATACAGAGTTTTAAAGTATATGCTTCTTATTTAAATTAAGCATAAAATTAAAAGAATGTAAGAATTAAGAACGTCTTTCTCTTTTGGCAAGTTCATTTAAAATATAAGAGCAAGTTTGGAGAAAGAAATCATAAGTAAGAAAATTTTTTTCATTTGGCTGTGTATTATTTCATATATGTAAATCTGATTAGACTATGGCGCTTAAGGTCCGCCTTATTAGGACAATGTTCTTCTCTTAAAAATATTATACTTAAAGAAAGAAAAACAAAATTAAATTGATCTTATTTTGTTCAGCAAGATTTATTTATTATAATCAATAGCTTCCCAAAAAATTGCTTTAATTTTTAAAAATGTAAACTTACTGAGCATTATAAGTACGTAGGCTTGGCTTCTCTTAAATACAATTTTAACAGTCTTAACAAACTTTCTTGAGCTGGCAGGGCTGACCCAAGTTAGAATATATTGCTTAAAAAAATCAACTAAAATCAAATTTTCTGTTACTTTTTTATTTTAAAACTTAAAAAATCTAACAAAACAGACAATGATCACATAATTAAGTTTATTTTTAATTTTTTGTTTTTAAAGAACAAAAAAATATAAAGTTTTTAAATCTTTTAAAACCTGTATGTGAATTTTAACACATTCCTCAATTTATATCACCTTTCTAAAATATGTTTTTTTTTGTCTTTTTTTTAACTTTAAAAACAAAGAAATGGAATTATAACAATAACTAGGTTTATTTTGAAACGGAAGTAATGAATAATTATATTGCAAGAAATATGGTATAAATTGGGGTTTGAAAGATAACATGAAACTCTTGCTTAGTTTAAGGCGCTTTAGAATATATTTTTAAATCTTTTTTTTATTCATATATTAATAATAACCAAAAAAAAACTATTATTCATACAAATATATAAAAAAAAACAAAAAATTAATAAATGAATTGTAAAATGAAAATTTCTTTGAATAATAAAAAAAAAATTATTATGTCGTACATGCTTTACAACAGAGCCCCAAAAGTATGCTACGACTTTTTAACATAAAAAAAATTGAAATTTTCATTTTACGATAAAAACTAAAATTATATGAAATAAAAACAAGTAAATAGAGATAAAAAATCATTTAAAATTAAAAAAAAAATAATAAACCAACTTTATTAAAAGTAAGTAAACTAACAAAATATTCACTAAGAATTAAGTAAAAAAAAAAAAAAATTAAGCAAATGTATTTTTAGTAAATTATTCAAAGGAAATTATAAGCAAATTACAAATAAATATTTATTCATTGTTGGTGTCTATTTATTAATATTTATTAAAGAAAAAGATTATTCACGTTAAACTTTTAGAAAAAAATCTTAAAATAAAGCTTATTGTTGTTAGTTTTTATTATAAAGAACTTAAGAACTTTACATATATTAAAAAAATTAAAAAAAAAAACTTAAAAAAAAATTACAAAATTGATAAAAAAATCTAAAAAAAAAATAATTGTAAACGTTTTTGCTTATCTACTCCTACATATTAACAAATTCAAAACTTTATTCAAATATTTACTTATACATGTTTATGATAAATTTAACTTAAATAAATATTAAATGAAATTTTTCAAACTAATATATAAACATTTAAATTAACACAAACAAATCAAAAAAACATTAAATTATTTAAAACTTAAAAAAAATCAAATATATAAATATAAATGAATAACAAAAGCGTCTTCAACTAAGCAAATACATACCAAAATAACACATTAAACATTAAAATATACTTGAACTGTTTCTAATTTTGAATTATTTTTAAAAGTTTTTAAAAAAACATTTTTCAAAATTTGAAAAAAACCTTTAAAATTGTAACAAACTTTAAGAAAGTTGTCTTAATTATACTCTAACGGAGCTTTAACGAATTAAGAAATATGGAACTGATCACAGTCCAACAAGATCATCTAAATATTGGAAGAGAGTAGTTAACACATTCGCGTAACTGACGTCTATAGACATTCATAACACTTGCTTTAAGAGGCAAATAATCTGTACAGCCGACACACATATTCAGCATTCAGTAAGACAAATACAAGAGAAGTGTGGTTTTAGGCGTACTAACAAATTTTAGAAGCGAGTAGAACAAAAATGTATAAATATTTTAAAGGATGGTATTAAAGAAAATACAAATTTATTTGTACGGTTATGTCAACAGACTAAAATGCTTTACAATTTAAAATATTGCCTGAAAGCCTTGTTTGTATACCCAACACATAAGCTGGTATAATATACCTATCTTTAAAAAAATACTACCTTGACAAGCTTAAACATATTTGAGACGTGAAACACCTTAACAACAAACAATACAAGTATTCAAAATAGCTCAGCACAGAAGTATATAGTATATAAAAATAATCTGTTGAACTTCATATCTCAGAGTAACCTGTGGAAAATGACAAAGGCACACCCAATCGACAGAAAGTGGTCAATTGAAGAACTGTAGCTGGATAAGTCACATTTTGAGAAGACCAAATGGTAACAAAGATCAAATGAATTTCAGTATAGTATAGAACTGTGTATCAGCGTCTTTAGCCAGGGTTGTGTAAATCTAATATAACAGTACCTTTGTTCTACCCTAGAGCTGAGTATTATGTGCATACGTAACTTTTGATAAAACGAAATTTTTATAACATTGGCTTTAAAATTTCAAGGAATTTCGTTCGATATTATATGGGGTAGTTCTCTTAGTCCCAGTATTTTAAATATATAATAGCCTCTAAAGCCGTTAGAAAATGTGTAAAAAAGCACAATTTCTTGTAATTTTTCATTATAAATTTAAATCCTATTTATTACCTTTTTTATTTTAGCCCTACTGGTCCCTGTTTTTTTTTAAATTCCTGCCAGTTTACTCCTGCTATCTCTTTCTCTCTTTAGCAAAAATACTACTAATAATAATCCTTTAATAATAATGATAATAATATAATAAAAAAAGAAAATAAATTTTATTAAACTTGTAGTAGCTGACTATTGCTGTTACATTTGTTTCTTGGAATTTTATTTCATAAATTAAACAGTTACAAGGAATTAAAAAAAAAAATTTACAACACCTAAAAATATGCTAATTTTTTGATTTATTTTCTTTATAAGCAATTACAATAGAAAAAAGTAGAAGTACTACCAAAAATAATAATGCTGGGAAAAGAGCAGTAGAGTGAGAACACAGAAATATGTGCTCATAAAAAAAATATATTTATTTTAATGGTTTAAGCTAATTCTGGCCATGTAAACGCTTGAGCGCTGTAGTTTAATCAACTTTTCCTATAATTAAATGTATGCAGCCGAATGCCAAAAAAAAATCCTTTATTATCACTTTAACCATCTCTGGTCTCGGTAATATTTTTTTAATTTAGAATTTAAGACAAAGACTTTAATTTTGAAACATATTTGGGGTATTTACAAGGTGTTTTATTATGTATAATTGTCAATAAAAAATAATCGCATATTGGGTAAATCCCCCCTTTTTTTATTATATTTTTTTTATATATTTTTTTTCTTTAACTTTTTTTATAAACTAAAAACAACAGAAACTAATAAAGAAAAAAAAAAATGAACTACTACTGGTTGTTAAGGACAATTTCGCATAACTATTAAAGCAAAAAGTACATTAGAAAGAAATCATATAAAGATAACTACTATATAAAACTATAGAAAAGAAAAAATAAAGAAAACTAGACAAATTTAACAACTAAAAAAGCTTATATTTATAATCTAATTAGCCATTTGAATAAGTAAGGACTTAAAAAAAAAACAAACAGCCTAAAATCAAAAATCTATTCAAAGTAATAGTGGCATATAGAAAGCTAAAATCTTTAAAAAAAACTTAAAAATTTTAAGAACATTTAATTACAATTTAAAAACAAAAACTTATTGAAACCACCGTTAAAAAAAAAAACAAAATAAATTTATTTACAGCAATACATAATTATTTTTCTAAAAAAAGATATTTTAAACACATTGAAAACAATATATATTTTTTTTTATTTTAATTTTAACATCCTATATATTTATATATGGAAAACAAACAAACCAACAAATAAATCAACCAAACCAACTAAGAAACACGAACAAAACATATTTTTTAATACAAAACTAAATAAATATGAAAAAAGTAGTCAAAACTATTTAAACAAAAAGCACTTAAGCAAATGTTAAGAAAACAACAACATCCCCTAAAAAGAAAAGCTCAGTCAAAAAAGGAAAAAAATAAGCCATTAAAAAAATTACAATAAATAAATAAAAAGTAATAATTAAGTTATATTATAAAAACTTAATAAATGAATTAAATATTAAAATTGTTGTTATTCTTGCATAGTTTATAAATACAAATATATATATATTTTATGTTATAAGTCTATTATATATGATAAATTAAAAAAAAACATAACTTTAAATAAAAAACAACCACCACCATTTAACAATATTTAGCATTTCTCTACACATTGAAAAATCTTAAAAAAAGAACAAAAACAAGTCTCTTTAAATCAAAACTTTTTATTTTCTTTTTGAAATTTCTGATTCGTAATATTTTTTTTATTTTCTCTAACTTTAAGGTTATTTTCTTTATAATTGCTCTCCTTTTATTAAAAATATTAAAAAAGAGAAAAACCCAAAAATAATTACTCTTAACAAATAATAAAAATGATGAATGTCTGTATTTCAAATACCGTTAATTGTTAAGCCAAAATAAAAAAACCATTAACATTAACAGAGAGAAATATTTAGCATAACAGAAAATTAAAAAAAAAAAAAAATGTAGACTGTATTCAAATACATAAAAATAAAACAAATTTATAATAATAAATGAATATAAAAAAATTTAAAAAAAAATTAAAAAAAAATAATGCTTTAGTCAAGCCATGTTATTATTGATTTCATAAAATATACACAAAAAATTAAAAAAAAAAATTAAAAATTAAATAAATAAATAAATAAAAATTAAAAAAAAACACAAAAAGGCGATTATTTGATGATGATTAGAAATCTATTAAAATACATATATAAACATTCAAATATACTTATAAATAAAAAAAGGAAAAAAAAATAAATATGATATAAATTTTGTTTAAAATTATTAAGTAAAATTAAAGAAATACACACAAAAGAATTGTGAAAATTATTAAAAAAAAAGTACAATAAATATAAAAATGAAGTGCGTAAAAAGCAAATTGTTTTATTATGGGAGGGGATCTTTAAATCTCACTGCAGGAGTTGTGGGTTTACCTGTTTTTCTCTGTGTTAGAGCTGAGCTAGCGATGAACTATTAAATTATTTTTAAAAATGCTGTTCCTTTAATAATTTGTTGCAATCGTAATCCTATGTAGACGTTGAAGACTGGAATAGTCAAACTGCACTTGAGTTTGAGTATTCTAAAATACAGTAGAATCTCACGAATTAGAACCACTTTGTGCACCGGGCAATTCGAATTTCTGAAAAGTTCGAACTGTTGGAATTTTTTTTTTTAATGATAAAATTATATTAAATCTAGTAGTGTAAGTTTTCCTTCAACACAGAACAATTTTTTTTTCATAAGATTTAATTACAGTAGTAACTGGATTCTTGCGTATACTTAATACTTGCATACCTTGATTCTTGCAATATATAAATATTTTTCATTAAGCACTCAGTACTTGCGATATCCGAAAATTTTGAACTAGAAACTTGCAACATTTATGCAGTACTCTTGCGTGCTGCTTTGTTTACGTTTTCGTAGGCTGAATAAATTTCGGGAAATCCCCGTCTTTATATGCTTCTTATGAAATGTTGTATGTAATTTGAATCAGTTTTAAGCTGACCAAGACAAAGCTGAAATTTTAAAGAAATTAAGTTTAGGGTTTTCCATCAATTCTTTAGCCAAAAATTTTCATGTGTATAGATCAACAATTAAGAGGAATGAAAACACAATAAAGAAATTCTGAATTCGGCTCTGGACGATATTATGATGCTTCGGAGACAAAGAAGCAGTGTAATACTGAACAAGCGACTTTGTATAAAACAAACAAAAATTTAAAATTTTTCCATAATTCCACATAAAATATGTATCTACTGTTATACGGATGAATTGAACTTAAGTGTTTTGAATTGAAATATTAAACTTAGATTCTAAACAGATGTAGGTGCCTTCTATTTTGTATGGGATATTAATACTCAGTACTTGCGACAACTTCGAAACTAGCATTGAGCCCGGTTTTCATTACGTGCAATAATCAAGTTTCTACTGTAGTTGTAATTAAATTCATAGAAAAATTTTCATACAGTTTTTTTTTATAAGTGTACATATTTGGTACTGAATTGGTATTTAACATAAAATCAGTTTGTCTCAACTATTAACACATCACTTTGTACTTCAGCTATCAACTGACCCAAATTTGTAAAAACAAATCAAATTTTACAACTTTTTGACCGGCTTGTACACACCATGAATAACTCGGTGATTCCTCTTTTTTATTTTTTTCTTTTAATGAGAGAGAAAAATTTGGAGTGAAAAAAATACAAAAAGTTCTAATTTCTGGCGGTTTGAATTTGTGAAGATTCGACTTTGTGAGATTCTAATGTCATAGCAAACTACTGATGCGTTAGTTTTGATAACGGTAACTTCACTGAAAAAATGCTTTATAGGCTTTTTATAGTTTTTATAAACGAAACAGAGAACAGATTGAATGTATTCACGTTTGCTAGCTATTCATGCATTCGTTGCTTTTGTTAAGCATTTATTCCACATCAATTTCTACCGATGTTACTTTATTCACAGTCTTTGTTTTTGTTGATTACCAAATTGTACCCTAAAAATGTTATTTTTTACTATTTTTTAAAATAATTTATTTTTAATTTTTTTTTATTTTTTTTTATATTTTAAAAAATAATGAAGAATAACATTTTTAGGGTACAATTTTGCCTTTGCCAGCTAATTTGGATGCCTAGACACATTCAGATTGTATTGATATGTTCATGAAAGTTATTCAGATTTACAATGTTATATTGTTAGCGAAAAATTACGAGTCGCTGTAAGTTATGATGAAAAAAGTAAAAAAAGTAAAAAATTTTTCGCACATTTTTGCAAAAAGTGCAAGAAAAAATTATTTTTTGCACAAAAAATATTTTAAAATTTGTTCAGCAGAGTCTTCACTACATTATTGTTAAACATAATTAAGCGGTATCTTCAGGTTTGAGTTAGCTGTTGGCCAAAAACTGAGGACAGCTTCTTTTTAATGATGCAGTGATTTTCAAAACCTTTTGAGGTCCATAAAAACAAATTTGTAGTCAATCTGACCAAACCGAGTAAAGGATTTTACTAACTTTGGTACTTTTTACTAACTATGTGTACTACCATACCATTAAACTTATACTGTGGAGTTCGTTCATTTTTTTCACTGTTGCTCTATGTTATCAAAGGTGAATAATTATATGTAATTATAGGATGCAAGAGATAAATTTATTGTCCTTATAGAAGTAACATTAATCTTTATTTGGGTACAAAATACAATATATAATAGCTGGGCTCCAATGTTCAGGATAAACAAATCTTAAGCTATCTTCTGTTAATTATTCAAATAGGGTTATTTTGATTTTCAATTCTGAAGCTTCTTTTATTTAAAATTTTTGGTATTATCCATGTTTGAGGTAAGTATGTATTAAAATTTATAAATTTAATTTATAAAAATTTAGACATGCATATGTACTATTGGCTATTACAACCCTGATTCAGGGCTACGGCCTAGCCCTTCTCAGCACTCATGTTGTGTGTGTTAATTTTTATTCATGTGTATCAGGACCTACACTTTATAGTCGACCCTGAACGACAGATTTGAGAATCTTGTTCAGGGCATTGAGTTACTTTTAGAGCTTTTGCCAGAAGAGTGTTAAAAGGTAGTCGCCGAAAAAAGTAGTTTTTAGTATGTATTTTTTTTTTCAAGATGTCTCGAACATATGTACATACATATGCCAATAACAACAATATTTTCGTTTCTCAGTTCTTAAGGTAATCAAAAATATCCGAAATTAAATTTTTTTTTATAATTTTCACTATCACTTTCTTTCTATCAATTCTATAACAATCCAATACAAAAAAAAGTAGGTGTCATACGGGCTTTAGGAGAGGTAGAAGAATAAAAATTTGGAAAAGAAAATGTGTAAATGAACTATTAATATTTGTATTTCTGAGCCTCTTAGGGAATCTCTACAATGTTCATAGAAACTTCCGTTTGAGAACCCTGGCCTTAGAACATAATTCAGTTATTTTTTTCCTAAAGGTGGCCACACACTAGTGATTTGTGACTGTGATTTGTTCGGTTGTCATTTCTCCACACACTATAAAAAATCACAAAAAGTTTAAACGTCAACAACAAGACATCACTTTTAATTTTCTAAATGGCATTTTCATTTTGTAAAATTTCAATGAATTCTACAAAAAATTGGTTGCTAGCCATCTCCGCAACCACAAAAAATATTTTCACTTTTCGTATTTATATTTTAATATATTAATATGAATATTTTGGCGTTTTATTGTGAACTAATTTAAAAATTTTTTCAAATGTTCGCGCACAACCCCATACACTTTGTTACAAATCACAATAAATTGAAAAATTTCAAATTTTTGTGATTTGTTGTCATACAGCCCCATTAACATGTAAAAAGACGTCGAACACAACAAATCATAGTCACAAATCACTAGTGTGTGGGCACCTTAATCTATTTTTTCTATTAAATGTGGAATCCATTGGTTAAAATTACATATGTTTTTGATTTTTTGTAGAGCTGGTAAAGTCTTTTTTAATTTCCTATTATAAACTTGAAAGCATTACTACATTTGGTGAAAAATTTTCAAACTAATCATAGTCTAAAACCCTTATTTAGAGTTGTAAGTTTTATAAAATTGCATTTAAAATTTCCTTCCTTTTTATGATCTATAAAAAGAAATTATTTCTATAATGCTTTATTCTATTACAAATATTTTTATAGTAAAATTTGCTGAATTTATTTGCCATAAAATCAACATAAAATGAATACAGTTTTAGAAGCTTACTTGTGTTTAACATATTCTGTTAAAAAGCTGCCATAATGAAACCATGAACAAATGAAATGGTTTTGAGTTGAGAAAATTTTTTGATTGAAAAACTTTCATTTGTACAAGGCTAAGATTTTCTCCTTAAAAGTTTTAGTGCTTTAGTGTTGAATAAAATTAACTGAAAAAGGGGAGGTAAAACAAATTCCACAAAAAAAGGGGAAACTGTGCTTATTAGAAACGTGATTGGAAAATAAATTGAAAATCACACAAGAAAAATATTTATTATTTAACTTGTTTTCAAATTATCCAATCAATGAGAAATTACTAATTTTCTAGCTCAAGGTTATGTTTTCTTTTAATCAAGCAGTATTTCGTATTTAAAATAGAATCAATACTAAAATTATTAAAATTAAGCACTACACATATCCTCTTTCACAACACACACAACACAACACATTTCAATATAAGGAAAAAGATTAATAATAAAACTTCTACAAAAAACAAAGCGTTTTATTTCTCTATCTTTTAACTCATTACGAAACATACTATAATGCATTTGATGCAAAACATTTTTCAATTTTCTTTTTCTTTGGAGAAGAAGAACGGCTTAAATATAATGAATTGGGAAAAGTGCTGTTTATTCTTTAAGATGATATGAGTATAGATGGGCTACATAAATATAATTGAAATTGGTAGATATTTGGCAATCTCCTCGTACTGTACATTTCAACTTCGTGTGTTATTCTAAGTTATATCAGTGGATTTTCCAAGAAGTTTATAATAATAAAAAAAAAATAATTACATACAGACATACCTGGCTATTAGAACCTTTTTTCAGAGTTAGAGCCTAACTTCTCACAACGTCCATATTGTGTACGTAAATTTTTATCCATGAATACTGGCGCTACTTACATTAAACTTAATGTCAAATCTGAACGACAGACTTCCGAAGTTGGTCCATGGCAATCAGTTACTCTCACAGCTTTTGCCAGAAAACAGCTAAGAAGTGGTCGTCGAAAAGAAGTTTGTAAAAAATCAAGATTGTTATTAACAAAATGAAAAAATATTTTAATTTTTTACAAAAATCATAGATTTTTGTGCTCAAATTCTATTCAATAATCATTTCATAGAAAATTTGTAAGTGTGTTACTATTACAAGAGTGTTTCCAGAGACCCTGCTTGTTTTAATACAACTTCACATTTATTTTGATTGTATGCATGTTGCTACGACAAGTTGCAAATACTAGTGCTTAGAAATAGTTATCTTGACGTTGTGGTAAGAGAAGCAGTCAAAAAGGGAATATATTGACTAAGAAAAAAAACCCACTTTAGTTCGGAGCTCTACTGTTCTGCTGTAGTACCGCTTTCTATTTTTGTAAATTTAATTATAAATACAAATATTTTGAAAAAAAAAAAAACAATTTTTTGGTCTCAGATAAAAAAAATGCTTAGAGTGAATCAAATATGTAGAAGATATGTCAAGATTGTGCTTACCGGTATCAGAGATAAAAATGTAATAATAATAAATAATTTTTTGCATTATTTTCTTTAATCTCTTTATTAATTTTAATAATTTTATTTAATAAAACTGTTTTACTACATACTTCTACCTGTTTGCTTATCATAATCATTTTTCAAGTTGCCATTTTCCTCACATTCACAACAATTAACTATCAGACTTGAGTGCAATTGTATCAATTATGTAGAAGGGCAAACCAACGGATAACATTTTCAAAGCTATGATTTCAACATAGAGCACAGAAGTGGTGTGAGAAATGGTAACGTAAGTTCACTTTGTAAGAAAATATGAAAATATGTATGTAAATACTGTATGAAATCCGAAAACAAAAAATCGGCTACTTCACATAAAGTCGAACGATGACTGATCAACACGCCAGAAGGGAGTGATCACGTATTGTACAAAATTATGGGAGCTAAAAGAAGAGACCAATGATCCATTTGCAACTCTACAACAGTGAAAAACCCTTTTGTAATAACATTTTGAGCTCAGTGGATTAGCTTAAAAATTATTGGTAATTATTTATATATAAGTATAGTAGTCTTCTTGCAGAAGCTTTAAGAATAACTGAATGCCATGACCAATAGGGATACAACTTTTTTAAAATTTTTGGAAATATCAAAATGGCCCAATCCATACCATGTAGTGCATAAAAATAATTAGAACTGCATCTTTAGATTTCTGATATAGTTACAAAAGGCTCAGCGTCAAATGCAATTGAGTTTGGCATCAGTAAATTTTAAAAAAATGAAAATATTTTCTTTATAAATTCATTAAATGAAAAATAAATTTTGAGTTTTTCCATTAAATATTGAATTATATTCAGTATAAATTCAATTAATCGTGATAAAATATTGCGACTTACCTACGCTGCATAAGCAAATTTGAGAAATATTATAATTTATTGCTAAAAGTATAATGCCCGTATTCATAAAAACTATTTTAGTTTTATTTAGGACTTATATGACAAATTTCTATGCAATACTTGTCAAATAAACCCTCAATAAACCTAAAATAGTTTCTATGAATATAGGCATAAAAATATATAAATTTTTTTAACTAACTTTTATTTATTTTTGAGACCTATTGATTTCAAACACTACTAGTAAAAGAAAAAAAAATTATAAATAAAGCAGGCGCTATCACTATTGTTTGTTGTGCATCGAATTTTATAATAATCGAATTTAAACGCTCGTTTTCGTTAAAATTATATGGAGCACAATAAATTTCCATATATAAATTTTAAAACTACACCACCGATTGGTAATGCTTGATGGAATTCTAGAGCAATTCTTGCGTTTCTAGCTAAACATACTAATTCCAAAATATCGTACCAAATTCTATGCAATATGCGAATTTATATGTGGTCCTTGGTACAACATTTGGTTTTTAGGCTATTGTTACAATAAAAATGACTTCGAAGCCTTAAACAAGACATTATCGGGCTTTACTAGTGCTCAGAAATGCTTTCTAAGATATTGTATGAAAGATGAATCAAGAATTCCAAAAGAGCAACGCAGCAACATTTGTGCGGAACGCGCCATCTAAGTCGTACAAGATATTTTCCCCCAATGCAAATCAACACGAACTCTTAATCTTAAGTTGATATCACTTAACAAAGGCAGTTTTTAGATTGTGATTTTGATTATAATCATATAAGGTGTGCGTCACTATAAAGTGTAACACCCATTTTTCTTAATAACTTTTTTCACCTTTAATCAAAATTATTTTTCTTAATCACAATATCTTTGAAAAATGTGTCAGATTTTAAAATGTATCAGTTTGTCAAATTTGACTTGTTAGTTAGTTCAAAATAGATAATCAAAGACAAGTGCATACAAAAATTATTCAAATAATTCAAAAAAACCATATTGGAGTTATACAAAAGTTGCTAGGGAAGTCCACGTGACCAGGCAATGTGTTTCCAGAGTGGTCAAAAAGTTCAACAAAGACCTAAAAATTGAAAGAAAGCCTGGAACAGGTAAAGCAAAACTGGTAACGAACGACGCGAAAGCCAAAAAGGTTGAGAAGCTTTTGCTGGCTCTTCCAAACATTTCTGGTCGCGAAATGGCCCGGCGCGTGCAATGTTCGGAAAGTTTTGTGCGCCGAGTTAAAGCTAAAGCTGGCCTTAAAACATTTAAAGTCCAAAAAGTTCCGGATAGAAATGCTAAGAAGAATATTGAAGCAAAAAAAAGAGCAAAACTCCTCAAAAAAGAATTTTTTTAAAAGTTCGAATGTTGTGTAATGGATGATGAAACTTACGTTTTTGCAGACTTTGCGCAGCTTCCTGGCCAAGAGTTTTATGTAGCGGATAGTAGAGGCAATGTTTCTGAAGAGTTCCGAACTAAAAAACTATCAAAATTTCCCAAAAAGTTCCTAGTTTGGCAGGCTATTTGTAGCTGCGGCAACAGAAGTGCATCGTTTGTTACATTGGGATCAATAAACTCAGATATATATATCAAAGAGTGTCTTCAAAAGAGGTTGCTCCCATTTCTAAGACAGCACAACATATCAACATTCTTCTGGCCAGATTTGGCAACATGTCACTACAGTAAAAGCGCAATAGACTGGTATAATAAAAATAATGTTATTTTTGTTCCAAAAGAGGCTAACCCACCAAACTGCCCAGAGCTGCGGCCTATTGAAAGATATTGGGCTCTGGTCAAAAGAGAACTAAAGAAGAGTACATCTCTTCCCAAAACCATTACTAGTTTTCGATATAAATGGACAGCTGGTACCAAAAAAATCACCGAAAACACTATAACATTGCTTATGGATGGCATAATGAATAAAATAAAAAATTTTATAAAATTAAATTAATTTTTAAATAAAATAATACAGAATATAAATCTGTATTAAAAATGCAAAATAAAACTGTTTTATTTTTAACTCTAGCTTACTCCAGTCAGATTTTATTTGACTTTTGATGTGTTACAGTTTATAGTGACGCACACCTTAATTACATTAAGAAATGCAAAAAAAAATTTTTTTGAAAAAAAAAAAAAAATTCTTAAAGGTCTTTCTGAAATCGGCTTCGACGCGGAACGTTTTTGTTCCGAAATAACCTGAGAGAACATTTTTCGGTTTTAGCACAACATCGGCTACAGCGTAGTGATAGGGCCTTATTTTGGTTGTACCCCTAATGACCAAGTTTCTTAAGTCTGTAATTCGGATTTATTTAATTTACAATGCTTACAATTTAGAGTGAAATTTTTAAAAGCAAAAGTTTAGAAGAGATGTTAGGGGTATTTATAAATTTCTTCATAACTGTATATACATAAGTAAGTATATGTTATCAAATTGCGAAACTTTTTGTGGTTAACTGTAAACTGATGAAAATATGTGACTACCCACACTATTAAAGAAATAAAATTTGGACATACTGTCAATCATGTTGGATAGCATGTATGTATTCGATTTAAGACAATAGATAGTCTACTAAAATGTTTAAAAGAATATATTTTAATTTGCTTGAATGTTCATAAAAAAATGTATAGAAATGTTGTTAAAATAGCTCTGCTTTACAGACTGTTATGGTCTGCATATTGTTAGTTGTGCTGTCGTCATTTACGCACACACAACATTTTTATATGCTTTCGTACCCAAATACATACATATGTCTGTATATGTAAGTGTATAAGGATTTTTCAAGTTCACAACTTATGCACTTGTATTCGTGTAGTGCGTGTGTAGAACTGACAACGAGTATCTTTAATAAATCTTGTTAAGTTACATCATAAATAATTTACGGAAAAGTGCCTGCAATTTTGAACAAAAAAAAAAAAAAAAACAAAAAGAAAATGTCAAAAAGGTGCTTTACATCAAAATCTTGAATATAGCAAATTTCACCAAACAAGTGTTAAAAATAATTTTTTGTTTTATATTTTGAAAGAAATTAAAAAAAAAATTAAAATTTCTTTTAGTATAAAAAAAATGCATTAAGAAAAATAATCTTTTTCCATTTTCGTTCGTCTTATACCTCACCACGCTCTTGTTAACAAAGATAAGCAGAATGTAAAACAGAAAAAAAAACACTGTTTTTGTATTCCCAAAATAGACCCCGTTCGTATTAAATAATAAAACACGTGGTTTGCAGATTTCCATCATAAAAATGTTATATATGCTGCTTCTTCTTATAACTTTTCCACTGTTTTATGTTTTTGTTTTTGCATTTTTGTTTACATCTGTTATTTTTCAATGTGTAGTTTTTTTATTCCCAAAGGAAATTGTATTGCGTTTCATACGGTCAACGAACACGTAAAAGCACGCATATATTTAAACCTGTAAACAAGACCAAAGAAAAAAAATAAAAAAATTGAGAGAAAAAGAGAGAGCCTTACTGGCAAGCACCCACATGGCTAATAGCTATAATTGTTATTTCTCTCTTTCTGTACAAAGTGTGCCTAAAAATACCCGGAAGGAGAGTAATAAAACAAAAGAATTAAAGAAAACATTAAACGAGTGCAATATGTAAGACCCAGTGACATACAGAAACCGAAATTCTGTTATAAATGCAATAGCAAATACATATGAAGAGAGTAAAAATATTAATATACTGAGAGTAATGAAATTCATGAACCTTGTGCTGGTTGTAATAATAAAAAAAGGCAATAAAAATCACTACTTAAAAAATTCCCCAACATTGTTTAAGTTAACCTACGCAAAATAATGCTGTAATGCGGAATGAGTGTGGCTAATGAAGCCGAAAAAAAACGCTTAATTTTATAAAATAAATTAAAATACTCGTAATTAATGTATTGTCAACTTTATCCAATCTTAAACAAATCGCAATTGGAAAGCAGTGTAACCTTTAAGATGTCTTGTGCCTCTTCGAATCTACCGTTTCTTTAGTAGACCAGAAACTCTAATGAGGCATATGTATATCTGCCAGAAAAATGCGACATTCTTCTAAATCTATCAAGAACCCCACATTCATATAATACATGCACCGCTGTTTCCGGTGCTTATAAGCACAGTTCTCAAACATCCAAATCTGTAATCTCAAATTATTTTTTTTAATAAAGATTACGACCCCTAATAATACAGTACATTGTGATATTCTATTAAAATTGTTCTGGGAAGGGGAAAGAGGGAGTAGTGCTTATGGACATTTGATTTAAACTTCTTTAAATGCGCTCTCATACCAAAATTTGCTATATTAAAGTCCATTACGAGTTTCATGTCTGGCCTTCTATACTTAAGAATATCAGAATTGCCCTTAATTTGTGAAGAAATCACCATCTTAGCATGTCTAAGACCTATTTGAGCCTTTCAATGTTTTAAGCATTTGCCAACTTTGCAATCTCTAATTGGATTGCAAATAAAACTGCACAGTAGGGCTCTTGACTAATATAAGTAGTCATGCCTATGAATCCACAGCCTCCTTGCTGCTTATTTTACAGTATTCAGTTTGCTAATAGAACAAGACTCCTTCAAGCGCTAGTTCCATAGTAATATTTGACAAGCTTACATATCATTCTATTGAAGGCAAGCGCCTTTAAGACTTTTGACTCAGCACATGTGCCACGATAGCAGCCTAGAAACACACAATGAGTTCCTCAGTAAAATATACTGTTTGCGGTCGATGCTCAATGTATCGATTTCACTTTTGTTTTTGCAGCTATTGTATACTCGAGTAGAACAAACCCACTTCGAACTAAGAATACATTAGACAAATGCATAGCATCCGGGACCGAAATTGACTTTCTAACAACCCTGTTAAGAATGGCCAAAATCGTAGTGACATATTTCCAGGCGTTTTGTTGAAACCAGCTGCTCATCAAATAAATAGTGAAGTAGCGTTAAACAAATCAGGGAACATATATGGATGTGTTCTTATTACCGCGTTATGGTGAGGTTGGCAATTTTCCTAATTTGTTTATGGTGGTAGTTCCTTCAGCCTTTCTCCACCAAGCTTTTGTCCTATAAGTGATTCTCAGCTGAAAAATTACAGTATAAATCCAAAGTGGAATCCTGATCAAAAGGAGAAAGACTTGCTCATAGCTCTATATAAGTTGTCATTTCTGCATAGATATCAGCGCTGTATGAGTTCGAATTAAGTCTTCTATCTAGATTGACATCTAGATATTTAAACTCATTAGAAAATTTTATTGTGGTACCCATATATTAACCTGTGCAACAACTATCTTTAAAGAATTTAGTTATGGTCCTTCTTGCCACGTTGACACATCCTCCAGAGTATTCCTTGTTAGTTAACACAATGTACTTTACTATTTTCCATGAACTGTTATGACAAGTTAACCGCCGTGGTCTAGTGGTTAGTGTGTTGGCTTACTAAGACATGAGCCCTGGGTTCGACTCCAGGCTCTGACATCTTCAAAAAAAGAAATATAAAATAAAAAATATTTCTTTCGGTGACTACCTCCCAGCAGTCTTCTGGCAAAAGCTCTGAGAGTAACTAATTGCCATGAACAAGCTTCTCAAGTCTGTCGTTCGGAGTCGACATTAAACTGTAGGTCCCGGTACTCATGGATAAAAACATTACATACACAACATGAATGCTGCGAGAAGCTAGGCCGTAATCCTGACACAGGGTTTTAAAGGCCAGTTATGTATGTTATGACAAGTTCGTTAGCATTACTCATTACGTTGATGCCAGAATGGCGAACAAACCATCACTCTTCTCCATCAAGGGAAGAGCTGATGAGCATCTTACGTTAAATTTATCAAGTAATTGAGTCAAAGCCTTTTTAAAAGCACCCCTTGTATTAAAAAGGTGCAAAGAGCAATTACTATAGACTTTTTCCATTAAAAGAAAATATTTTTGTAATAATATTTCATAGTCAAAACTCTTTTGATTATTTTATAAAATTTATACACAAGTACGGTTATAAATATGGAGACAAATTGTTTATATCGTAGTAAAATCATTATTTACTCATTTTGTAAAAAGCGGATTTATGTCAATTTAGAAAACAACCACCTCATACACTTTTTCATAACTAATAATATCATAATTATATACTACTTACATATGTACATTCCTCAACTTACATACAAACATACATAATTGGCCATTACAACCATTATTCAGAGTTTCGATGTAGCTGCCCGCAGCACCCATGTGGTGTGTATTAATTTTTTTTAGTTTATAGTCGAATTCGGAGAACAACAGACTTGAAAGCTTGTTCATGGCAATCAGTTACTTAGTTAGAGCTTTTGCCAGAAGACTGCTAAGAGAAAGTTGCCGAAAAAAGTATTTTTCATATATCTCTTTTTTAAGATATCAGAGCTATTAAGTGAGCTATTCTTCACCTTACCCTAAGTAAAATCGCGTAAATCGCAACACTTTTCTATTTATAGCACACAAATGCGGGTTGAGACGTTAACATTTCCCTACACACAAAAAATAAAAAGAACAAAAAACAAAAACAAATACTACCGGTTTGTTTACAATATTAACATCGGGAGAGCGAGAGCAAATTAAGAGCATAACATTTGGCTGGCGAGAGTCTACATATAAGTACATATACAAACAAGAAGAAAAAATGTAAACAGAAATATATTATAACGGTTACAAAGAAAGAAAACAACAAATATATTAAACAGCATCCTTGTTGATAACAGTAGCCAAGTTGTGTTTAATTTGTGTTAGTGTGTCTTTTATAAAACGACAAATATAGTGTAGTTGGTTCGTTACATCTTCGTATGTGAATGAGTGTGTGCTTGTGTGTTTATATGTTAGTAAAGCATTGATGTTAATAATAATAATAATAATGATGTTGTTGCTGCCATAACATTTCAGTGGTAGTTGGCATCGTACGGTCGTTGTAAAGAATAAGTGACGGGAAAAACTGTTTAAAATTTGAAATTTAGTTTAGAACGTGGGCTTGAACGAGGCGGTTCGCTTTTAGTCTTAAAAAAATACTACTTTTGTAAGAGTGAAAACCAAAAAAGGAATATATTATTACAGCGTTAGTACATAGTGTTGGTATACAAATAATAATAAAAATTTAAATTTTAAATGAGCAAATAAACGAAACGTTATGAAAAGTAATTTTTACAGGCTTATCTCGGCTCAATAAAGCATAACCAAAAATAATCAGTATTAAATCAGAAAAAATAAAGAAAAATTAATAAGAAAAAATACGCTGTTCTCTTTACTTTCTTTTTTTTTGTTTTCGGATGCACAGCTACTGGCAAAAATAAAATAAAATATAAAAAAAGAAACAAATTGAAAATAAAAGAATATCAAATAAAGAAGAATATTAAACGTTTTATCTTGTTTTTAGCCCAGTCAGCCAGCCAGTAAAAAGAAAATTAAAAAATCTTGCAAAATAAATAAAGGGAAAAATAAATAAATGTATAAGAGAGATAAGAAAAGTTGGCAAAATATTAGAAAAATCTATTGAAAAATGCAGTGAAGTGTTAAGTGAAATATAATTTCTTTTCCTCACAAATAACAACCAGACAAAAATGCATGGAAACATCATCTGGAAATTTTAAAATGTAGGCAATCATGAGTTTTTAAGAGTATATGTGAATGTAAAAAAAAGTATAATTTTTGTCATATGATTTGTAATTGTTTAAACAAAGTTTTGAGGGCATATATATGCACATCTTTATTAATAAAAAGTTAATTTTTAATTCTTATTTTTTCCTTAATACTAACAAATAATGTATGTATATAGTTTTTATTTTATTTTTGGTTCAGGTTTTGTGCTTTTTTATGAAAAAAAATATTTTTCATTTTGCAAATTTTACTGCTTTGGCATTCTGTTTGAGTCCTTCATTCTTTGTAAAGTAAAAAAAAAAATTTAAGTAGATTTCATATTGCTTATGTTTGTACAACTATTGCTGTTCTTGTTTTAATCTTCTTCTTTTCATTTAAATTTTAAATAAATGCAACTGCAGCAAACGAATTAAAGTACACAATACTTGTTACATTATCTTGTGAAACGAATAATTTTTTTGTTTAAATAATTTATTAATATATTTTCCTTTATGCTTTTTAAAACAATATACATTTACATATTAAATGATAATCGAAAAGACTGTAATAAAGAGAATTATGAAACTACAAGAAACTAATAAATAAATTTTTGAATTTACAAGTTTCTTACAACTTACAAGTCTCTTACATATTCTGAGAGGGTAAATACATACATGGCTTCACAGTTAAATCAAAATGATTTTGACGAAAAAAAGTGATGCACAGGTCATGGCGAAAGAAAAAAATATTTTAAGTGTGACCCTTGTCTTTAAAAGAGATATGAAATTAGGAAATTAAAAAAATTGTTTTGTTTATAAAATTGGCATGTACCAGACATAAATTAATTTACTTTATAAATGTAACTAAAAAAATCTAAGAAAATAATATGAAAATTACGAATACAGATGGCAAAATTGCTGTTAATCAGTCAAGGGTAAGCTTTGAGTGATCAAATTGACAGCAACTTGTTTCACTAATAGAAGGCGCTTAATAGAATGAAGAAAAGAATCTATTAATCTAATTCCTTTCATACAAAAAACTCAATATTGATCTCAATACCAAAAAAAAAAAATCTGTCATAGCAGGCTATTTCTCCTTCTATAAGCCTTCTGTGATTTATGATATTTTTTTAAAACAAATTCGCTCTTTGAAGTTCAATAGACTTCTTTATTTTGTTAAAAAAAACCCCTACCCAGCACTTAATAAATCATTAATTTTTTCTGGTCGCCTTAATTGCGATGTTTCATTCAATTCTAAATAAGAAAAAGTACAAAGCAGTATTTGTTAAACTGTTAGTTCACAATTCCATATAAATATCTCGTGCTAATTTTTAATTGTTAATAAGATAATGTTGTTTAATCCCATTAAAGTCAAATATTTATTTTCCACTTGTATATTTGTGTATTTTTTTGTCATCTCTGTCGTTTAAATTATTTTTATTAACGATTAAATTTATAAATCAGCCTCAGGGAATAAATAATTATATACTTAACAAAATTGTGTACTTAACAAATATTTAATAAAAAAAGATTTAAACCACAAAGCTAATAAATTAAAAAAATATAATATTAGTGCACTTGTTAAGCTAAAATAAACAAAAAATAAATATTTATGAAAGCCGAAAAGTATGCTCAGCCTTAAGTGTATTTTTTTTTATACAAACGACAAACAGGGGTTAACAAAATATAATATTTCTTTGCTTTGCAAAAATAGCACTTGACTCTAAACACTTTTCGTTTTATAAATTGTTAATGTACAAAAATAGGGTTACTTTATAGAAAAAATATTTTTTTCATAACTTTTTTGCAGTAAAATATGTGTTCCATCATAAATATAAAAGATTTAAAATGTAAAAATTTATCAAATTTTATTGGATTTAATTTAAATTAAAATTAAGTAGGACTTATAGAGGAGTGAAGTTAAGTTACTTTAAATTAAACAACTTTGAGTTGTGTTAGTGGTAGTAGTGTTTTAAAGGTTTAAATAATCTTTAAACATTTTTTTAAGTGTAATAAAGTGAAAAAAGAAAAATTATTGAAATCAAAAATATTATTTGAAGAAGATAGTATAGTGTTCTATAAAATTCTCATTTATTTATTAAAAAATATAGCAGCTCGACGTATGATGAATATTTTTTAGTTACCGTTTAAAATATTACTCATACGTCTGAGTTTTAGGTGTACAATTAAAAATTGTGTTTGAAGCGAATGTTTTCTCACAAAATTTTTTAAAACTTATATGCAAACTGTTTTAATTTTCGATTCGACTTTGGATTTTCAGATCATTAAAAGAATCAAATCTAAAACAAATTCTACCATATTGAAATATTGAAATATTGATTTCGAGCAGACTTATAAATGGAATTAAAAAAAATTGTTTAGTAGATCTTTTATGAAATGAAAACATTTTGGTGAATAAAGGGGTAAAAAATTAACCACAGTAATTACTACTTATGGCTTTTTCTGTTTAAAAAAGTTAACATATATTTGGTCTGTTATATTTTATATATAAGAATGGCTGTTTTTTATAAAGTGATACAAGTTTAAATCATAATAAAACAATGAAATATATTTTTAATATCAAAAAAACGGGCTTTATTGAAATGAAAATTTTATGAAATTAATGTTTAAATATAATTTTTGCCATGTGGCTGCAACGGCTGGTGCATAAAAAGCGCAATCTGGAACACCTATTTTCAACAACTTTTCACAGCATTTGCGGCAGTATTCAACCTTTCAGCGTGTTTGCTGACCATCCAACGACCTGTATACACCGCTGTTAGCTAGACAAAGTTTGACGAAGAATACCCAAAGTTTCAGAGTCCTGCCCCGGCGTATATGTACGTGTATGTCTTTAAGCCGAAAAATGCCTCTTTTCATGACAATAAAAAAGGTTTCAAAATGAAAGAATTTATAATGTTAATATTGTAATTCACATTTTTTGGTTTTTGATTTTCACTTCAAAATTTAATTTCGTGCCCCTCTTTTAGGAAAACTAAAATATTAATTGAAATATGACGTTGAAAGCAATTGAACTCTGTGAAATGACTGTTTATCTTCAAAATAATTAGAAAACAATATTCTCCTTTAGCCCTCAAAATAACATTTTGAGTTCTTTCCTCAAAACAAATGTAATAAAAAAGGGTTTGTGTGTTCTTTAAAAAAAAAAATTATAATCATTGAGTGTAAAAATGCAACTTTTCTCGCCTTCCAAAAAATCAAAAGGTAAAAATAAAGCACTGAGACACAGTTGTCATTTTCATTATTATTATTATTTTTTTTATTTGACAGTCCACACAAATGGAGACACATGGAGACTTTGCACAAGAAGTTTAGTATAGAAGGCAACATAATTCTTATGTACTTAAAATTGTCTAGTACGTTATTATTTTTCTTTGTTTATTTTTTTAGTCTCAAGTAATCCCAAATATTTTTTTAATTATTTTTAAAAGTGATTAATTTGTGATCATATTCGTTACAATTTAACTTTTAGCAAATAAATGAGTTGATTTAATAACCGTAATCGAAATGTAGAGGGTTTACTTGTAAGTATAGCAGGTTATAGATTAAATAAATATGTATGTTTATGTCAATATATTTAAAATCAAATAAACTATATTATAAAATTTATTTCTTAAATAGTCACATTATTAAAAAAGTAATACTATTGTCATTAATTTATTTGCTGTAATCCTTTCTTTTGTCATTTGTTATCTATAGATTTGAATATATAATTAGTAAAGCTTTCAAAATTTACTTTAAAAATTCCCGCATAATCGTTAAAAGTTCATATGTACGTACATAAATAAATGAAGGCGTTATTTTTAACACCGTTTGAAAATAATAAAAATTTATTTAAATTAATTATTTAAAATGATCATTTACACACGACATTGTGTTATTTATTTCTCGTTAGAAATAAAATTGAAATTAAAACATTTTATTTCTATTCAGCATTTTTTCATAAATGCACTTCAACTAAATTATTGAATCCACAATTAAATCAAATTTCAATAACCAAATGACTACACGAATGATTATAAAAAAAGTTCAAACATTAAGTAGTTTTTGTAAAACAATATTACGAAAAAAGAATCGTTAACTTTACTTTATTAAATTTAATTATTTTTATTTGGCAATTATTGTTTTACTAGAAAAAAAATTGTGAAATTTAATTTAAACATTTTCGTTCTGTATTGATAAATTAAAAATGCTCAAGGATTTTGAATACAAAATTAATTGTAAATATGCCCGTATATGAGTGTTTACACATATGCATGTATTTGTGAGAACCGTATATGTAATGAGAATATGCAAAACTATTTCATTAAAATTACCAGTCATGGCCACTTACTTGCTGTTTTACTATTTTAAATGTGATACTTAAAATAAGGAAAATAACAGAGAGTTGACTAATTTTTTTAAGTGCTATATTTGTGAATTCATAAATTGATAAATTGATTTTTTTACTACTTAGAAAAAAATATTATATCAAAAACTTAAATTTTAGTCCCATTATTTAGCATTGTCCTCAGTTCAGTAGATTGCTTTATTTTGTAAAAATATTTTATTTTACCGTAGCCAGTATTTATCAAACTAAACAATTGTATGAGCTTTTTTATCTCATTGAGGCCAACAATCAGGGGATGAGCCCTACACATGCTGGTCTTAGAAAATATAAGGGGAAAAGGGAATGAGTGCGTGTACCTTTGATTTAAATTTTTGATATTGTATCTGATATCAGTGAAAAAAAGAAGGTGCTACTGTAAAAATATAATCCTCAAGAAAATCGGTTGAGGATGATTGATTATTCAATGGCCAGTGTTGTACTTTCACCATTGAATAATGTAACAGCAATCAACACCAAGAAGCCCGCACAGAAAGGTTTAAATTAAGGGAGGAATGCAAAACAAAAATGTACCGCTAATGGTGACATAAAAGCTCCAAATACGGCACTAGCAATAATCACAGGCTTTCGTTTAAACGAATGAATGCTACTTTTGTAAAGCCAATGGCTGTGATTCTTGTTGCCACTGGTGTTCATTTCTGTTCATAGATGATATAGAATACAATATGAAATTAATAAAGCTCAAGGTCTGTTTCTACAAAATGAAATAATAGAGATTTATTTTATTATTTTCAATATTTCGCTATTGATTTGTATAATTTCGTCAGTAATTCAGTACCGTGGGAATCTCGTTAGTGCCTGCATTAGTGTCATTTCTTAAATAAAGACAAAATTAGAATGAAAACCTATACAATAAACAATGATTCTGACCGCAACTATGCAAAGGAGTAGTGAAACACTGAAAAGAAAATAATAAAAGCCTTATACAAAATTAAAAATTATCAGGTCGTTGTACACAGTGGCTAAATTTGTCATTCCAATACCTGAAAATTCTTACTCAATCGTACAAAGTATATAATTTTTTTGGGTTATCTGACTAATTATCAAATAGAGGGTATGGAAAGTTTTAAAAATATCAGTCTATAGCGGGAGATAACTTTTGTCTTATATACTAACAAGTTACTCATTTTTCATTATACATACGGCAGTAAATCTCCAACATTTTTAATTCTCGGATCACAGTATAATAAATCACAGAGGATCACAGAGGACTAAAGACAATGATAGCGAAAATGATTTTGCTGTCCTTGATCCAGCCCCTTGCATAATAAGTTATTGCTCCTCACCCAGCAAAAATTAATGCTTATCAATAAGCTATTCTGTAAGACGGAAATTATGAACAGTCACTTACACGTGCGCATCAATAATGCATGTTTTCTATATGAAATGAGCGGCTAAAATGCAAAACAAATGCAAGTTTATTGCAACCAGTAAGCAAAAACTACAAAAAATCAAAAATAATACTTTATTTTGTAGCATATTTTGGAGCTTTAATGTACAAAAATCAATATAATCCTTCCATTATTGCTTACAATTTTATTTATTGCTTCCAAATTTAAGAAATTTTCTGCTGCGTCAAACACCTTTCTGGCATGTATTGGCCTGCTAAAGAGCTGTTGTTCTTAGTCAGTTGAGTTTTTGCAGTATAAGTCTCTACATCATGAAAATATGATTATCCCATGTAGTGGAATTAGTTTATTCAATTAAAAAATGTCTTAAATTGCTACTTAGTAGCTCGTAAACTTCATATTAATATTTCAGATTTTCAATCAAGCTCAGAAAAATTTCTTTGTTTTTGCAGCAGACAATATTTGAGGTAATTTTTTCCTAATATGTGTTCACTAACTAACAGTATAAAAAAAAAACTTTGAACAAACAACATACACACTCACACATAGAATATGTATATTTTCTTGAACTTAAAATAGTTGGTAGTTTACACCATCCTGTTTTAGCACTTCAATTTTAAGCTGTTTAATTAATACTCTAAAGAAACAACCCAGAGTTATATTTTTATTAATTAAATTGAATCTCTCTCTCTTTCTCTCTCCTAAAGTTTTGAAATATTTAGCCGCATAAATTTTACTTAAAAAAAAGAATAACAACAGAAACACAAACACAAAATTTCAGCCCCTTAGAAAATATAAATTTTAAATCTTAAAACTTTAATTTGTTTATAACAATTATGGGTTTTATTAAAACAAGTCTTTGGTTATTATTTTTATAGAAATATTTTCAAGCACATTTAAAAGTTTTGATGACCATTCAGACAAAATTAACACAAATTTTGAAAAAAAAAAGATTAAATTATTCAATTCTTTACAAAACAAATTAACTGTTCCTGTTACATATATACACAAAAAAATTTAGTTTGTTTTCCATTACATTTTTCTGTATATACAATCATATATGCATGTGTTCGTATATATAGAAACTAATTCTCAACTAAAATAAAATATTGAAGAGAGAAATATATTCCATTATAGCTTTTTTGTGCGTGTATGTGTGTGTTTTCTGTTTCTAAAGTTGTTAGAATTTTAATTAAAAAACTATTGTCAGTATTTTTGTTGCTGTAGTTGTTGCTTTTGTCTATTTGCCTGTTATGAAACGTTTTGTGAAAAAGAAAAGTTTTTCCTCTTTTTAAGCAAAGGATTAAGAACTTTTGTGTTTTTTTATAAACTTACTTAAGAATTTAGAAATAAATTAAATAACGAAGGGGTTAATTGAAAAAAGATCAAATGTTAATTAAAGTTTTTTTAATAGAGTCTCATTTTATTCTTTATTTTATTATTTTTATTTTTTATTTTCAGTTTAAAAAATCAAAAATTAATTATAATGGAGTTTAAATAGCTATCTATGCTGATTCAAAGAAAGGAAACATGTTTTTTAATAAACATAAAATATTGAATGAAAAAATTTTGCAAAAATAATTTTAAGCAAAATCAGGTTGGCATTTTTTAAAATACTTTTTGTTGGATTAATTTATATTTTTGTTTGATTTGACAGAATTTCCAACTGTACATCAACATTTTAATAATCAATTGTTTCTTGATCACTTACAGGAACTTCTTTATTTAAATTTGTTGTATACTTATCGTTTTGGTCTTAACATCTCTTGAGATTTTAGGACTGGTATTCTTCTTATTATGAGAATTAACATCCGTTAAGGAATATATACAACACTATCAGAACTGAATTAATTTTCGACCTTCTCTACGAAATTTTGATCAGAAGAATGCCAGTTTTAGGATCTTAAGACCGATCATACAAGATTTTTTCATTTTGTGGAAAATACCAGTATTTGTGAAATAATTATTTAATTTTATCCAATAAGCTGCATAAAGTCTTTACAAATTTAACGACCAATTGCTTAAAATTAATAATTTCTACAATTTTGCTTTAACTTCTTTAATTCTTCTAATTTAAATGAAAATGCCGCTTAATTTTTTACTTAATAGTGATTTCCACTTTTGATTCAATTTTTTTTTACCTTCAAACACTTGGCGAATAAAAGAATTTATTTTGAATGCAGTTAAAGATTTTAATTCACTTAAAATTTTAACAAATTGAAATTATTTTACTTATATTATGTCCACTAGAATGATATCATTCATTGCGTATGAGTGTTATGAATATCATCTGTATGATTTAAATGTTGCGTATACGTACAGAAGTACAATTTATTTGCTATATATTGAGGTTAATCATACAAATTACCAATTTAATTAAAACCGCATTTACTCATATTGGCAAATATTGTATAATTATGATGAAAAAAGAAAAAAATCCTCTGCAAGCAAATTTACAAAAGAAATTTTTAATAATTGATTAATTTGCTTATTTATTAAGACAAAAAAAAAAAAAAAAAAAAAAAAAAATACGACAACAAATAACTCATTAAATTTAAATTCACGTACAATAAATAACGTAGTGCTGCTGTTGGAAAAAGCAATAAAATTCAGATACTTTTTAAAGTGTTCCACAATTACAAACACAGAGTTTACGCAAAGAAGAAATAAAATTATGGTCAGCATTACGTTTCATGACCCTTATGTGTATCAGATATATATATATATTTCATTATTATGAAAATTTACATATTCAAAAATACCTCTTGATTTTTTTTAAATAATTTTCAGCTATTACCCGGCGGGCTACTCTATAATATATGAAAAATATTTGACATATTAGAGAATAATTTTTATAAAGACGTGTTTGTCTCTGTGCCTATTTTGAATATATAACATATGCCTGTAATATAAAATATATGCCTGTATGTAGAATGTCGCAAGATGTTATAGTTTCTTATACAAGTATGTATATATAAAAAAGACATATTTTTTTGGGTTATTATTATTTAATCAATAATCAAATTTGCAAAATATTGTGATCTATGACTTCAATTTTATTCTTTCGAGTCCATTGTTTATTCTGCACATCTACTGTTCTCTTTATGAACGCCAGCAGATCTGAAAACTTAGTGGTGTACTCGGTTTCCATTAAAAGCTGTCCAGAAGTTTAAATTCTAAGGCCTATAGAGATAATCTAGGGATATTTACTATCAAGTTGAATTACTTTATTTGCACTTCTTGTTCAATAAAAGATTTAAATTTTTTTTATAAGAAGGATGACAGATTTTCCATTTCTTTTCCGATCAGCCGTAGAGGAATAGCAACAAATTTAATTTCAAGGATCGCTATGGAGCTTAGGAGCTTTAAGTGACACTATTACTACAATTACAAAAAGAATTCATATCAGCAGCACCGTTCGTTTCTGAAAACATCTTTCTACAAATAATTTTCCTGGCAAAAAACATGTTGAAATTTAATTTCCACAAATACATTTCTTATTAGCTTAAAACTAACACTGTGTACCGAAAGATTAAGAGTTACCCCGTAAATTCTGGTCTCAATCTCAAAACAACAGTTTTTTTTCTAATAACAGAAGAAATATTTATGGACAACAATTAATCACATCTTTTAGTTTTTACATGAAGTCATCGATTTATATATTCAAAATAATTTTTTAATGTCATTACGGGGAAAAATCCAAGGTGGAACTTTCCCACTATGAGCTTCTGGAAATTTGTCAGGCGATTGATTCCGATCTCTACTGTAATCAGTATCACAAACTATACACATATTTGATGATACATAAGATATTTAAGGAGCTTACTTGTAAAGTTTTGATGCACCGAACAAGTAACTAGAAGCTGTCATTTTCAGACTAGCAAATGTGCTTCTTTAAATAAACGGCCCAATGTAACTTTTCAATCTGGTGCGTAGGTTTTTGGAAGAAACCATTCTACTTGGTATGATAATAATAAAATAACCTGTTTTTGCCAGAGCTTAGTAACCTACAAAATCAATTTTCTACTTTCTTAATTTCTGCAATATTGGAATGAGGACAAGAGAAACCTTTCTCAATTAATGCGCCGCATCTGATTGTATTTTAAAAATTATTTTCAGCCTTGGCACTACATTGGTTCAGTTTCAATCAGTTTTATATTTTCCAGCTTTAATTGTTCACGGGGTTCAAATACCAGCTCCGATATCTTGAAAAAAGAAATATGAAAAAAATATTTCTTTCGGCGACTACCTTTTAGCAGTCTTTTGGCAAAAGCTCTGAGAGTAACTGATTGCCATGAAACAGCTTATCAAGTCTATCCTTCAAGACGACTTTAAACTGTAGGTCACGGTACTCATGGATAAAAATTGAGACACACAACATGAATGTTTTGAGAAGCTAGGCCGTAATCCTGTAAAACGGTGGTAATTACCAATTATGTATGTTTTTCTATTATAACTAATAAGATCAGTTTTTTCTTATTAGATGAATTATAAAACTGGATGCTGCAAGAATGCCTATTTAAAATCTTTTTTTTTGTACTGGAGTTTCTTACTCCTCGTGCCATAACCGCCAATTTTTAGACAAATAATATAATAATTTAAAAATAACGAGAACGTTAAAGCCTCGAGGTTTAACCGTTTATTTTAATAAATTTTTACAAATTTTTGCTCTCTATGTGAGCTGCCACGCTCACATCAAATTTACAGGTAGCCTGTAGCGCACCGTTAAATTTCTTATGGATTGGTGAAGCGCCCATAAGTTTATGTATAGCTATGCGTATAAACAAAAAAAAAAAAAAAAAACACACACACACACATTTATGGATATTTATTATATTAATATACAATATATGCACAAATTATATACTCGTAAATTATATAAAAATAAAATTTACATTTGAAATCGTGTTAAAAGAATAAAAAAAACGGCAATAATACGCAGCATCATTATTATCACAATATGTGTATCAGTAGTATATCACAGTCACTTGTATAGCGAGAGTGATAGTGATAGTGATAGTGTTTTTGTTTTTGTGTTTATTTTTTTTTATTATTTATTGCTGTCACATATTTTAAAGCCCTTTTTCTGTTCTGTTCTGTACAGTTCAGTTCTATTTAACAGGGCGCTAAAAATATCAGCAGTAACAACAATAACAACCGTTTTTAGTACTTCTAGCAAACATGAGTTCAGGCATATTCTCAAAAACATACATACATAGGTATGTTGCATTAGTGGGTCATTTTATGTAAAAGAAAAACTAGTTCAAATAAAAAAAAAATCTTGTAAAAATTAAAACAAACGAACCTTTCAAATACAAGTTTTCTTAAATTCAATATGTACTGCAAATCATTTTTTTTTTTTTTTTTTGTTATAAAATGACCCGCTTAGAATTTATTTATATACTAATTTAATAAATTATTAAATTGCTTTTGTTAAGCATTTAAAAACCGCCACATATTTCATAAACATCAAATAAAGATTATATTTTATAACGAAAAGCAATATATTTAAAACAGTGACTTAAATTATAATGTTGTGCTTAATTAAGCTGAAAATTTAAAGTGTTATTAAAAAATAATATTTACATACAAGCTCTTAGGCCATTCTTCTACACAAACACCCACACAATAACATACATATGCTAGCATTCACACAGAAATATTAATGGAAAACCAAATAGCTACACATACAACAACAAAAGAGAAAAAAAAACGGGATTTATTTGCTCTCTACCTCATTATCATTTATTAAAAATAAATCACTCATACGCAGCAGTATATAGACTTACTTGTATGGAATAGAGTGTTCACTAACAGACACATTTGTAAACACATTTAAATTGTCATAAAAAAAAACGAAAAACGAAAAACGAAAAAATTAAAAGCTTGAATAAATTCATAAAAAATATTTTTAGTTTTTTTAGAGGTTTATATGACAAATTTTTGTAGGATAATAAATTTAAAATATATTTTATGAATACAAAAGTTAATTTACCCACACTTTTTTCTATTAGTGTTTATATGTTTGTATAATATTGAACTTATTTTTTTTTTTTCTGGGTATTTGCTTAACTGACGTACTTGAGGTTAATTGTCAAAGGTGGCTTAAAAGGGTAACAGTTGTTCAATGCTAATACAGTTTTAAATGAGAAAACGAGAGTAATTTATAGACTTTAAATTTCGTATTAAGATGATAAAAATTAATAATTTGTAACCCTATTAAAAAAGTCAAATTAGAAGTTTTAATGATTTTTTATATGAGCACTGTATTCCTTAAAAAGTAGAAACGTTAGAAAATATCAGCTTGATTTGTAATAAAAAATGAGCAGGTCATTGTAAACAGTGGCTAAGTTTGTCATTTCTATACGTGAAAATTCTTACTCAAACTTAAAAGGTACTAAATTTTTTGGATTCTCTTACTAGTTATTAAATAGAAGGTATGGAAAGTCTTAATCATATCATTCTTTAGCGGCTAATAAACCTGCAAGTTTTTTGTCCCATATGCTAACGATTTGCTAACGTTTCACTATACATACGGCCGTATATGTTTAAAATATTCAAGAACTACGTTCTTTAGTTTCTTTTTTTATGACTTCAAACATAAATGATGGCAGTAAAAACAATTGGTAATTCAATAACTTCAGTTTATTAACCTCAGCTCTATCAATACTAAAACCGAAATTGATACTACTCTGGTCTGTGCTTTCATTTACAACTAAAAAATATAATAAGCCAGGAATCAAGCTAAGTCATGCGGGCCACGAAAAAAATATATAAATAATTCAAATGATCATTGTTCAAAAGTACGAGAGGTAACTCAAATCACAATATAGACTAAAAAGATTATTGTAACGCCTCGTAACCATAGTAGTCCAAAAATTAGCAGCTGATAGAAAGGAATAATAAAAAAGTGGATTTGAGTTGAACCAAGTTCTACCTGTAGTCAAGTTCTCCTCTTTAAAGTACGTGTATTATAACTTTAATTGATTATCTTTAGAAGATGAAGGAGAAGAAAACAAACACAAAATAGAGAGAGATACGTCAACTAATTGGAGTATTTAAATGAAAAATTAAAAAAAGATCGCATTTAGTAAAAATAAAGTGCACTACAATTAATTTCACATATCCACTGGCACTGGCAAAATTAGCGAATTAAAATTCGAATTGCTCTATAATGTTCTTTGGTGCCAGAATTAGGTTTCCAAACCACAGGCTAGATGGGAAACGACTTGCGAAAATTGTATTGATTATAGCCTACAAAAGAGCTCGAAAAAAGGGCCAAACATTAGAAAACTATTTAATTTATTAAATCAAAACCTCCAGAAATTCTAAAAATCTAAATAATAGACTTGTGTAGTACATGAACAACCTAGTTCAATTGAAAGAGTAATACAATTGTTTAATGAGCTCTCTTAGTTCAGAGTGTCTTTTTAAGTTTTGTTTAATTCTAGTACATGTTTCTTTTTTAATATATTTCACTCATTAATCTCTTTCAACATATGTTTTTTTGTTCACTTGTCAAATGCATACAAATGTTGAAATATGCACTCATACTTCAAAATGGGACAATATTACTACATTTTCGTTGTAGCTGCATATAAAAGGTAAAAAGCCGTTGAACTAAAAGATCGAACTAGTTCATTTTATCTTTTTGAACTAAAACGAGCGCTCACTTAAATGAACTATTAAGCACAAGTTCACTGAATAGTATTCGTTTTGTTAAGAAACAGCTGATTCGGAATAATAAATTCAGGACTAGTGTATGACTCGTCTGTAAAAGACACTTTTCGGATTAAAATATAGACTAACGTACAGCTTATCGCAAAATCCAAAATTATGACATACGTTATCCTGTAGAAGAATTTTATGAATAGTCATCCACAAAAAAAAAAAAATTTGGTGTTTATGTGAAAAAAGTTAAATTTAAAAATATATATTATTTGACCAAAATTCTATTGAATAGTTTAGTAATATTATAATATTTTTTTTAACTTGCTCTCTAACTAAAAATCTAGGTAAAGCTACAGCCAACCGAATGTAGTATGATTTATTACAGAGTTCAAATACTGACCTAAAGTACAATACAAGTACCAGAAAAGGAGGAAAACATTTTCTTTAATATATTATCCAAAAAGCGAAAAAGAAAAATGTATAATGTTTTGTATGGAGTTTCGAATTGAAGTATAAAGTATGTTAACAGCAATAAAAAGTTTACATTTTCAGTACATGAAATTTAGATAACTTAAGGCGTTGATACGCTATTTGCGATAATTTCAATATATTTAGTTTTTTAAGCAAAAAGAATGCTTTCTATTGCCAGTTTATGATATTTTGAAAACTTTTAAACAAAATTAGTAATGTGTGGTTTCGCCCTTATTTGAAATCACCTCGAAAATTCGATTGAGAGTGTAATTGTACAGACTTTCAATGTAATTCAACGAATTTGTGAACCAAGCGTTTTTGATGCCTTCAATTAGTCCTGTTTTGTGCTGTACTGCTTTCCGGGCTCGTATACTTTCCTAGCCAATTATCCATAGACGTTCTCGATTATATTAAGGTCGGGCGAGTATGGTGGCCACTTAAGGACGTCAACTTTTTGATTTAAATCCATGATTCTACGGATCTGGAAGTGTTAATTTGGGCATTATCGTGTTGGAAATGGAACTCTAGACCCCCAAACATGTTTTGAAAGTGAGGAAAAGCTAGTTATAAAACGTTTTTGTAGTTTTCCGCATTCATACGTGACGTTAAAAACTGCATTTCGCAGGTTCCATAGTAGGATATAGCTCCCCACACCATTACACAGTTCAAATACTGACCTAAAAGTACCAGAAAAGGCATTGATACATTATCATATCGAGTCGTAGGATTTGACAAAAAAATTGTTTGTTAAAAATGTATAACAGTATGGCATAAAAATGCAACTGTATGACAGATTTTTTGACAAGTCTGTTCGACTTCAGAATCTTTTGAAAAAAATCCATAAACATTTTTTTTCCATGCGATCAGGGTTGTATTTTATAAGATGTTAGCAAAAAGCAACTCTGCATATGCTTTGCATCTTATTTTGTGAGATGGTGTGCTACTAATGTTGCACATTTGATGCGACTTTTAAAAGTGTTACAGAAATCGAGAAGATTTTCTTGTGAATGAATCGTACCACTGTGTATGATAGTGTATCATGGCCTTTAGAGATGAGAAAAAAAAAACTTGGAAAGAAACTTCTAAAAATCCAAAATTTCAAGAAGTAAAGAAGTAAAGAGGTGCCGATCAAATCTTTCAATTGTTGGAAAATTATTATTATAGTTCAAACATATTTTCAAGCATTTGATTATTCTGATTCCTAAGCTTCCTCCATATGTTTCCGCTATCACTAACATAAAATAAGAAAACCGGTTTAATTTGAAAAGATTTTTAATTTTCTACGTACTACAAAATATTTAAATTTTTCAACTGAAATTTAAACTCGCATTTCCAGATAATTAAAGAAATAATAATTAACAATTTTTTACATTAATGTGTCGACAAAAGCCGTTGGCAATTTATTAAAATAAAAAAAATTTAAAAAAATTAAACAGATTTTTGACCTAAGTATAATAATTCACAGTTTGAAGTCGTTAAAAATTTTGCAAAAAATAGCTTTAAAATAAGAAACACAAAAAATGAAAATTCTTTTTTTAGGCACACTTTTATAAGAGTTTTCATTGCATACTTTCATTTCTCTACAACAAAGTTTATTTTTTATTTTTTTTTGCTTTAAATTTATGCAAAATTTATCTTTATATTTATAAGTGTGTGTATATGTATGTTATTGTAATATAATTCAGCTAATGAGGATAATAAGACAAAATGAAAGTAAAGAAATAACCGAAGAAGCATTAAAGCTGCCAAAAGTAAAAAATATTGCCTTGTAAAGTAAACATAACAGTACACACATACAGATAAACAGACAGAACCGGTTTAGTACAATTGCTGTACTGACTTAGTAGTGAATAACAGTACCATTTCATTTTATTATATTTGCAAATATTTACTTACAAACACACATACAATTGAATTAACTTATACAACAACAAGTAGACAGAGGCAAAAAAGAAATATTAAATAAAAAAAAGAAACAAATACTAAGAAATTCATGGTGAATTTAAGTCTG
The DNA here is from genome assembly GCA_963576795.1 of Metopia argyrocephala. Taxonomy (NCBI): domain Eukaryota; kingdom Metazoa; phylum Arthropoda; class Insecta; order Diptera; family Sarcophagidae; genus Metopia; species Metopia argyrocephala. Next base: position 15,368,744 of record OY756208.1, on the reverse strand, counting down.
TAAACACCTGCCAGAAATTTACATAAACAAACATAAACACGCACACTCCCCTCTTATACACCCACTTAATATTAGAAGGTCCTTTGCTTCCACTCAGCTATTCATTCATTCATTCATTCATTTCTTTATACCCACCACACTTACAATGACACAACCAATACCTTTTTTTTCACACAACACATGAACTTTGTTGTTTTTTTTTTTTGTATACATTTACAGCCAAAGAGAAAGTGTAAGTGAGTGGGGGAGATAGGAAAATGAAATGTTTATTTCCGTTTTAAATATTTTGTTTTTGTGCTAAAAAAACGTGAATTTTTCACAGTAAATCAGCATAAAATCTTTAAATTTTTTCGACATTTTTTTATTTTCCTTTTAAATTAAAGAATTTGTGTAATGACTTGTAAAAAATAATTCCGGTATAAATTTAAGGAATATTTTTATTTACTCGTATTAAAAGGCATGAGTGAAAGAAAGAGAAAGAGAAATTTCATATTCTGCGTTAGTTTTTGGCCTCCATGTTTAAAATTTAAAGATTTTCTACATATTAAGTGAGCTAATGATATTGATATTGATTTTATTTTTGTTTTCACTTTGTAGAAAACAGGTTTTAAATTTTGCTCAGAGTCGCCACTATTCAAGCGAAGTGGCAAAAATACTTTTGATTTTTTTTTCTTTTCTCAATTAAATTCATTATATTGATATCAACAAGATAAGGTGTAATTTTTAATAATTTGTACTATCTGCTAACTGGTTGCAATAAATTTGCATTTTTATTGCATTTTAGCGGCTCATTTCATATTAAAATCATGCATTATTGATGCGCAAGGGTAAGTGATTGTTCACAATTTCTCCCTTACAAAATAATATGTAGGTAATCACTGTTTTTTGCTGGGCTTACTGCTAAGTAACTAAATTTTTTGTACAAGATTTAAAAACGAATGATTAAAATAGTTGGAAGTAGGGAGAAATAGCCTCTGCACCGCTCCCTCTATGTACGTCTTAAAAAAAATATACACCATATGTGGTCTGCAATACATAAATCTATGTGGCTTAAAATTTCTTCGAAGCCGGTGCGTTATTTATATACATTTGGCAGTATAAGAAATAGATATTGACCGATTCTCAGACCTACCAGATACAAAAAGAAAATTTCGTGAATATCGGTCAAGTCATTTCGAAGGAGTTTGCTAATAAACACAGCGACATGAAAATTTTATATATTGGAGAGAGATATAGCCATATCAGAGAGTTCAATTTTGTTCGGAAACACAAAAAAATAATGAAATACAGTCGAAACTCTCTATAACGAATTCCAAGGGACTGGATATTTACTTCGCTATAAAGAAAATTCGCTATATGGAAAAGAAAAACAATATTGTTCCTTTTAACATTTTTTAGTAGTCAGTTATTTTGGTTTGAAGTACATTTTTCCACTTTTCTTCTTCAATATAATTTTCTTATATATTTAGAGAAGTAAACACAGTATTTGGTACGTTGGTTTTCTTTTCCAAATAGGTACGGAAACCTTCAACTGATGAAGAAAGTTGTCCATATGTGGGTAACAGTTTCGCAATATCAGCAGATTCTTCTTCGTATTCATCTGAATCTGTTAAAAGAGAAATAATAATGTACATACATCAAAAAATTATTAGCCATGGATTTTCTTTATTATTGCTTCTTTACCTGAGATAGCTGGTGCTTCAAAACTTTCTTGAACACTTTCGAAGATATCTTCGTCGGAAGAGTTGTTTGTGGTAAAAACATCACAGTCAACATTAATGTAGTCTTTAAATGTTCCATTATTATATATAACTGTTTTAAATGACGAATCTAAAAAGGCGAAGTGGGATAGTGGTAGATAGTCTTCTTCGTGCCAAGGCATACTGTTATTCGTTGTGGTGCCAACTTTTACAAATCCTGCTTTTCTAAAATTGTCTCGGACAAAGCGACATCGATTTCTTTTTTGTGTGCGTGCGTTCGGTTTTGCCTAATTCGTTACATGGAGATTGAAAACGCTTCAATCTTGAAGTTACGGTCGCAAAAATCCTTCGTTATAAGGAAATATTCGCTATATGGAAATTCGTTATATGGAGATAATAATACACTCAAAGTAGACCCAAAAAACAGTGTTCTTATAATTGCTTCGCAATAAAGAAAACTTCGTTATATAGGAGTTCGTTGTAGAGAGTTTCGACTGTAAAATATTTTTTTGGCATAAAATAATTTCTAATTTTATTAAAAATATTTGCCGAATTCACAAAACCCTTGTATTTATTGTATTCTTTGTATGATTGTACGGCAATACAATAGTTGTATGCTTGTTATTGGTAGTTTTCATACAAAAAATTGTATACAACTCATACACTCTTTTCCATGTATTTTTAAAAAATTTTAAACACAAAAAAAAAAACAATAATTTTTTTGTCAACAGCAAATTAAATTAAAGAAAATTTTGATTTTTGGTGTTTAATACACAAAATACATTCATATACATACAATAGTTGTTCATAAGCAAGAATTGTTTTCAATATGAACATGAAACAACGATGCAAACCTTCTGAATTCGGTAATTGATAATTTCTATGTCTGCTAATTTGCGGTTGCTAAAACGAAACTGACTTGACAAATTTTGTTTGTATGAGCTGTTTTGTTTTTTTTTATTAAAATTTATATTTTCTAGATTTGATATTAAATATGAAAAGTATTGCTTATGGAGATAAGCAATGGCCTTATCGCTTCTGCTCAAGAGACTCTTCAGGATAAATGAAATATAACTGTCGTATAGTGTATAAAGTCTTAAACATAAGAAATTATAACTTTGCTTTAGTCTTTGGGAAATGGTCTCCAGACGAGTTTCATTACATATTTAATATTGAATGTATTTGCCTATATGGCGAAAAATATTTTTTTTTTTTTACATTTTTATATTCGTTTTTTTGTTTTTTAATTCACAGACAAATATTATAATTTACTGCTTACACACCATCCATATTCTGTACAAGTTGTTGGTTTTTTTTTTACTTTTCAAACGATAAAGAAAATTCTTATTAAAATGCTTGTCTTTTAAATATTATAACACCTTCTCAAAAAAAAAAATTATAATAATAATAATTATCCCTATTTATTACAAAAAACCAAAATTATCACTTCGGCATCCATTATAAACCAAGTAAACTGTTTTAAATTGTTGAAGGCTGTTTTAATATAAAAAAAGAATTAAATGAATAACACAACACCATCATGTTTATTTAGGATAAACAGTTTTTTTTTCAAGTAGACTGCCCCAAAGTAGGCACTAATTTTTTTACCTCCTCTAAAACTTTCTCACTAACCAATGAACTGTTGTTTTAGAGAGAAGGATTTTCCTGTTTCATAAAATACAAACATACAATGGTAGTGGAAGCAGTAGGTAAAATTGTTGTTGTTGTTGTTGTTGTTGTTTTTTTATATAAAAAATAAACTCTTTCGTCTTTTCTTTTATTATCTCTTATGTTGGCATAATTTTTTGTTTGTTTGCTTTTTTCTATCTTACAACTATTGTTGCTCTTTTCTGTTGTTGCTTTTTTGTAAAACACTATACATGACACCCTTAATTTTGTGTTTGTTTGTTAAGACCCTCGTTAAACATTTTAAATAATTAAAGTAAAACAAGAGAGTAAAGAAATTAAATTGGATCACAGTTGACAATTTGTTATAACATAACACAATCAATATCAACAGAATGCAATAAATTAACATAAAAGAGGATATTTTATCTGTAAATTTATAAAATTGAACTTTATTTACATAATACATAACTGGCCTTTACAACCCTGTGTCAGGATTACGGCCTAGCTTCTCGCAGCACTCATGTTGTGTGTGTCAATTTTTATCCATGAGTACCGGGACCTACAGTTTAATGTCGACTCCGAATGACAGACTTGAGAAGCTTGTTTATGGCAATTAGTTACTCTCAGAGCTTTTGCCAGAAGACTGCTGAGAGGTAGTCGCCGAAAGAAATAAAAGAAATATTTTTTTTTCATATTTCTTTTTTTGAAGATGTCAGAGCCTGGAGTCGAACCCAGGGCCCATGTCTTAGTAAGCCAACACACTAACCACTAGACCACGGCGACTACGAACTTTATTTACATTTTTGAATTTTGTGTTATTGAAACTTAATTTTAAGCCTCATTTTCTTATTGCCCTTATGAGGTAATTGTATACTGCTATGGACGTAGATCTGGGCTAAGTAAAGAGAATGAAAGATTTATTTTTTATACGTAATGCCTATTTGAATTCGCTGCTCAGCCTGTGGTTTATCAGCTGATAACTGAGACAAGTTGTTTAATTTTTTTATTATCCAAAAAATTTTTCAGACACCGCCAAAAGAAGAAGATAAAAGTTACCATTTTTTGGACTACAGTGGTTGAGCGCTCATACAGAAACTCACACGACCAAAGTTCAATCCCAGCGAAGGTCAAAATTATAAAAAATAAAAATTTGCGCTTTTCTAAAATTATAATTGAAAAGCAAAAAAATAAATAAATAAATAAGAGGTCCTCCCCATCCTCCAAGGAATAGATCTTCAAGAAACCACTACCCAACATTTCCAGTCTATTCCACCAGAAACTAATGATCTGGACTACAGCGCCAGCTTCTGGGAAGATAACAGCTAATATAATGAAGAAGCTCGCTCATCATTCACATTCAACATCCACCGACAGATGAAGCAATTGCTATTTGATCATTTAAGGGTGAAGGTAAACACTGGCCCTTGAGTGGTCTAGTTGAGAGCAACTTGCCTCATCAACAAATAGGCGCGTAATATGTATACAAAATATCTTTAAAAAAGGAAAAATAAAATCTGTATCTATCAGACATCTTCACATTCCAATACAATGCACTGCATGAGTAGGGGTTTACCCCTGAAAATTACAAAAATGTAATTTAGTCTCACCAGTATACTCCTCAGTAAGGAACACATACATATAATCCATACATAATTTCGTCTAAATTTCGATTTTAAATACGAAAAAAATATTTTTTTCGGCAACCACCTTTTAGCAGTCTTCTGTCAGAAGCTTTATGAGTAAGTAATTCCCATGATCAAATTTTTCAAGTGTATCGTCCGGAGTCGACATTTAACTGTAAGTCCCGGTATTCAATGATAAATTGTAATGGCAAATTGTGCATGTACATATGTATGTATGTGCCTAATAAGGCAAACTACTAAGTTTTCGCCAGTAGTATTTTTTAGGGTTTTTCCGTTGGGAAATGTTTGTCGTATTAAATTAAGGTGCTAAGATTCCAATTGGGTAAAAGGATTTATGTTATCTTTGCAGGGTTAAACAGTTCAAAAATTAAATCTTTTTAAATATTTTCACAGATAGAACAAAACGTGAGAGTTCATTAAAAATTTAATATTCACTTTTCAGCAATAGCACAAACATTTCAAATTATGCAGACAAATACACATACAATGATGCTCATTTTATCGTATGAATAGAACAAAAAGAAAAAAAAAATGAAAAAAACCTCTGACTCTCACTCTCAAACTCAAATAAAAAATAAAAATAAACGCAAAACATAATAATACAAACATAAACATGATACTTCTTGTCTGTTGTAGTCATTACACTAAAGTCAACTGATATTTTTACTGTTATTCGTTGTTGTGCAAATATATTTCATTTGAGACAACAGCAACAACTACAAATATATTATATACGATATAATTAATACGTAAAAAAAAGAAAAAAAAAAAAAAATACAGACAAAAGCAATTTTAATTATAATCTCTTATACATAATTGCAGGAGTACAGACAGTTGTAAACACTTTTCTATTAAAACAAAAAATAATAAAACGACCGTTCTCTATATGTGCTTGTGTTGTTTTTCAATGTACTACTGTTTTCCTCTACTTTTTTTGATCAATTTAATTTAATTGTGTTTGTGTTTCTTTAATCTTCTTGTAACCTGTCAATTATTTATTTGAATATTTTATTGCTGTTGTTATTGTGTTTGTTTTTTTTACTTTCTTTTTTAATTAAGATTGAAAAAATCTAAATTTAATTAAAATTAATGAGAGAAATGTTTTTGCCATTATTCTTTTGTAGTCTTACTCACATGGACATAACCAGAGAGCTGAAAACATTAACTGACTGGTAAGTTTTAAAAGCAAAATCATGTTCGAATTTATTTGAAATCTAATGAAATTTTTTAAAATTGTTTTTTATAATAAATTCGTTTCTTTATTTTAAAAAGGCGTTTAATAATGTCATCTCAATTGATGAATTTGTTGTCTAAAGTTTATTAAAAATTTACGGCAATTATATTAAAGGGGCCGGCAATATGTTGATATGAGCTCTGAAAGTGAACAAAATAACATAAAATTTAAATGAAAATTGTTTGTTTTATTTCTTAATAAATGTCTATAAAACCTAATAATAAGTAATAAAAACCTTTCTTGTTACCTCTATTTGAATTGTGATTTGGATCATATCGAAATGCGCAAACGGTACTGAAGTTACTTCAACTTGTATTAAATTAAAAATAAAAAGCTTTCTATTTAATAATTATTAAATCGGTCTTGAGATTCTAAAACTGGTATTCTTTAAAGAGAATCAAAATTCGTTAAAGCTATATTTACACTACATAAGTTTCTCATTTGAGTTTTATATCCCAAGCACACTCAGATAGATTCAGACAGTTTAATTACAAATCTAATTTAATTTTTATTGTTATTGCCTGAGTTCAGTTGAAAATACAACATTTTCTACTTTCAAAATTATTGCCGTCTGAGTTTTAACTGTTATAATCTGTTATAATCAGATGAGAAACTTAGGTAGTGTAAATATAGCTTAAGGAATATGTATAGATATTAGTGGAACTGAAATAGTTTTCGATCCTTCTAGTAAGGCCTCATTACAGTTCTTTGTGTTGTGCATATTCCTTAATGGATTATAATTCTCATAAAAGAATGCACGAATTAGAAACTCAAGACCAATATTATAATTGTTAAACAAATCCAATTAGGAATTCAGGAAATAAATGATTTTTAATGAAGTTTTCATCGCCTATAACTATACACCCTCTTTTACAAGTCAGCACATTTATGAGCTTCATTTAGAAGCCATTAAAGGTATTGTAGAATAAGTGGGAGCTACTGTGTCTGTTTAGTTTTTGGATATTTCAATCTTCTATATCTAAAACGAAAGGAATATCAAAACTCTACCTTTCTTATTCCTTCAATTAGTGGTGACTCTAAAACTAGATTTGTTCAGTTTTTTTTAGTTCAGCCCATTCACCGTATTCGTAGCTTATAATAATATGGCTTAAATTTCTGCACAAGTTGGATTCTGAGAGCTTTTTTGTGCCCAGATATTTATGTAAAATACTCGTATTTTGGTATTTTCTGGTTTAAAATTAAATTTGTTTTCTGTTGTTATCATTTTTACAACAAATGGGTTTTGGGAGAATAAATCTCTTTAATTTTGATACCTTTTAAGGAACATTGTTGACATTGACATAAAACGAAACGAATTTTGGATAAGAATTCTGCCATAGGACTTTTTTACACATAATGCCAAGACTTGAATTGGGGGCATGCAAATCTATCCATAACTTTTGTGAAGTAATTTACTTTTATTATTTTCTTTACAAATTGAATGAAAGCCATTAAAAAGGATAAAGCAGAATTTGTTTAGAGATAATTTAAAGTGTTTTATCATGATAGTGATGATTCTGAATTCAACTTTTTTTGGCGAAAAAGTTATAGTGAATTAAAACTGTAAATGTAGCCATCTTACAAACTTAGATGGCCAGAACAAACCGCTAACGGGTTTCGTCCTGCCTTAATACTAGTCTCTAGGCGTCCCTGCTAAGCACGCGCCTTCTCCAGTTGGTCACACCAATTGATGACAAGGCTTCAATAGCTTTGTCCTTCCTACGTAAATATGGTCGTCCTCTACGCCGACGTCCAGTGACCTATGCATCGAAAACCTTGCTCGCTGGAGCAGATTTTTCCATTCCAACAATGTGGCCGAGCCAGCGTAGCCGCTGGATGTTAATACGCTGAACAACGCCCACATCGCCGAGGAGCTCATACAGCTCATGGTTGGTTCTAATGCGAAACGCATCGCCATGCCTTAGAGGACCAAAGATCTTACGATGATTTTTTTTCTCGAGCACTCCCAGGACTGCTGCATCGGTGATGCCTATATCATTTGCATAGACAAGCAGCTGAACACTTTTGTTAAAAATAGTGCCATTACGATGTACACTCGCCTCTCGCAGAACACTCTCCATGACGAAATTGTAGAGGATGCAGGATAAGGGATCGCCTTCTCTGAAACCTCGCACAGTACTTGTGATAAACTCAAGCTTATATTAAGTTAAACAGTTAGAGTTTATTTTATTTAATTTATTTTATTATTCAAATGGTATATTTCTAGCATTCCTTTGCTTTACAAAAATGGGAATGATCTAAGTATATAATGTATTAGAGTTTAAAGTAATAACTAAGAACACAGCAAAAGGTTTTCAGTTATTCATTTAAGTAATATGAGTGGTTTCTAAAAATAAGATGTTTTAAAGCTTTACTTAATTGAGTGATATATACTTAAAAGTAATTATTCCTTCATAAGTAAATACCTTACAGTATTAAAACTCGGACAGGTCTTTTCCTACCTTCACGGAGCTGTAGGAGTTGCTTAACGTCATTCTGCACAGCCTTACTTTGCTCTGACATTTCCGCAGATATGCAATCCATTATTGGGCTATCAAACGCTGCTTTATAATCGGCAAAAAGATGGTGTGTATCGATTTGATTTTATGGGTCTTCTCCAGAATTTGACACAGTGTGATTATCTGATCAATGTTGGACTGACCAGGTCTGAAGAGGTACTGATAAGGTTCAATCAGTGAGATGACGAATGGCTTCAGTCGTTGTTGTATTGTTGTTCAATACGCTAGTAAGAGCCTTATTTGCTATAGGGAGTAAGCTTATACCCCTGTAGTTGGTGCATATCATGGGGCCTCCCTTTTTCGGGATATGGCACTGAGATTCCAATTTTCGGACATACTTTACTCCAGCCATATTCTATAAATGAGCTGGTTCATGCTCCTAACGAGCTCATAGACTCCATTTTTAAAGTGTTCAGCATGCAGACCGTCAGATCCAGCAGATTTGTTAACTTTAAGCCGCCACATCGCAACCTTATTAGCTGGGCGATGGGATTTTAACGTCATCGTCATTGATTGGGTCCGGCACAGCAGAGGCGGACTGTCTCCATAATCTCAATGTTCCTTGTGCTTCTGTAACCATATTTTCATGGTCGTCACTGTAGGAGACCAATGGAAGAGTTAAATAGATTTAACATGTGTAGAGAGAAGCTTCTATAGAGACAAAATTACCTTTTACCTTTTACAAATTCATAATGGGAGTAATGACAAATAAAACATGTGTAATTTGAAATATATTATAAAAGTTTTTTTATACACTTATAAGAATGATCTCTATATTTTATAAAAGATGCTGAAAAATTAACACGATTATATGAAAATTTATTTCACTGTAGATTTCTATCTAAAACATAACAAATTTTTTAAATTAATTTGCTGGCCTGGTCCCAATACGTTTAATTACATTTCATTTTGAATTTAAAGAATTTGATTGGAAGCAAATCGTTTATCCATAGTAATAACGATATTCAACTGCTTAAATATTTCAAGTTTTACAATTAAATTCCTTTTAAATTTCAACCTAAAAACACATTTAGCAATAAACGAAAAAAAGAATCAAAAACATTTTATTTTATTTTCTTTTTAGTTTTTTAATTTAAAACCATTTCACAACTCATGGCCTACTAACTGAAAAATAAAAAAAAAAAAAAATACTAAAACAATAAAAATAATATTGAACGTTTTAATGGTAACCCTTTAAATATTTAAGTATGTTTTTAGCGCTGCTATTGCAAATACCAGCAAACCAGTAAAAGGGAAATTAAAAGACAAAAGCCTACTTTTGGGCTTTAGTTGCTTTTGTATTAGAGTGTTAAAAAACTTCTGCAACAATAACAAAAACAACAACAAATATCGATGTGAACATATGAAACACTTTTAGGCTACAAATGTAAGTAAAATATCATGATGACGATGATGATGATGACGATGATGCTCATGATTTTTTACTACTTTATAGCTTTTAAATGTTTATCTTTCTCTCTCTCTCGCTCTCTCTTCATATATATAAATTTTTCTTTTTTTAATGTTATTGTAGTGTATACTTATAGCTGTTTTGTTTGTCGATGTACTTGTAGTCATTGTTAACCTAATTTTCATGTTGAATTATTGTCACAGCAGCAGCAGCAGCAGCAGCCGAAAAAGAAAATATTTTGTAAATTTTATATTTTTTAAGCACAAACATGTATACAAACACATACACTTTCTTACTCAAAATGTGTGAAAATATTAAAACAAACTCTTATATATAAATGAAGAAGAAGAGTTCTGTGTGCTGTGTTGCTTTTTTGCCGCTCCGTATTATTTATTGTTTTAAGTGGTTGTAACAACTGTTTTAATATATTGATTGGTTTTAATGTGACCAGTGTGCTTTGAAATTGTTGGCGACAAAAATTTTATCCTGTTTTATAAGGTTTTATTTGGATAATTAGCAAATATTTTTTGTATTGTTTGCTATCATATTCATATTTATACATATATAATATTTGTTTGGTGAATATACTGAAATTTGCATTTCTGGAAGCAGCTGATCGTTGTTAGTACTCTTAGTTACATCTGCTATTTTACAAAGTTGCTGTTTTGGAGTTTTATATGCAAGCTGGTTTGTGCACTTGATAAAGCTTTTTAGTTTCGCCATATACCATAAATCTATTTAGCTGAATAATATCAACCCAGCGAACATTTTTTTTTACGTCATAAATTTTTGTAATTTCTTTTACTAATATGGATTGCTTGAGCCCAAATTGTAATATTACGGCAAATGATAGAATGATTTCTTGTTGGTTGTGCTTAGGCAATTTCCACGTAAAATGTACGGCACTTAAACCACGTGATGCAGATGCACTTTTGGATCCAGCAAAGTCACTACACTGGACTTGTTTTAATTGCAAGAAAATCAATATTGAATTTTATAAATTTTTTAGAAGCCAAAAGAGTGAATTTGATCAACTGCATAAGGAGTTTCTGTCTGTACAATCTAAACTGGCGAAATTTGGGGATTTATTTAATAATTTCCAAGGCTTGGAAAAATTTATTAATTTAGATTGTAACAATTCTCCTAAAAAGAGGAAAAGAGCAAATAAGTTACCCGAAATTCCCTCTTTAAACATTTTATCTGTCCCTACTTCTGCAAATTCAGTTGCTAGTCCTGGTTGTCCTGCTTCATCAACATCATTAAATAGTTTACCCATAATTCAGTCTTTAAATAATATATCCATTCCTACTCCTGTTAATTCCATTGCTCTTAGTGCTGGTCGTTCTACATCTTCACCATCAAATGTCGTCCAGTTAAATTCTCCATCAGGTAATATAAATAAGGAGTCTTCTACCACAAATGACGGGACATTAGATAACCAAATTATTCATAAACCGCTACAAGCTATCCCACCACGGAAAACTGTATTTGTTTCAAGGTTGACATGTGATACAACGGCAGAGGATGTTGATTATTATATTAGATCTAAATTTGGTCGAAATATTGATATTCGCATACAAAAATTTTCATTTTCTACACCCAGGTCCATTTCATCGTTTAAAATATCCACCTCACATGTTGATTTCAATGTTATTGTCGACTCTAACTTTTGGCCTGATAATACTTTAGTTCGCGAGTATATATATAAAGAAAAAATTATGTCTAATAAAATTGGTGTACTTCCTCATCAAGAACAAAATGCTTCAAAAAACTAAATTTTATATCAACTGACTCAATATCATTACTCTACCAAAATGTTCGCGGCTTAAGAACAAAACTGTCAAATTTATATTTGGAAAGTTTTGACTGCAATTATCATATCTTGGCTTTTACTGAAACTTGGCTTGATTGTTCATTTTTAAATACTGAAATACTTTGTAATAAATATTGTATTTATCGTCGTGATCGTGGCTCTTATGGTGGTGGTGTCCTCATAGCTGTTTCTAGTACTATTTCATCTGAACTTTTTATATTTGATTCCTTACCTAATATCGAGTTTATAGCTGTTATTATTAAACTTAAGAGTCGAAGAATATTCATAACATGCTCATACATTCCCCCCTCATCACCGCAACACTTATACATCCAGCATGCTGAAGCTGTTAGAATAGTTGCCTGCTCTGCCAGTGAAAATGACTCCCTAATTATTATTGGTGATTTCAATATTCCTTCCATATGTTGGAATTTTGAGAATGGATACTATATTCAATCAACGATTAATGATAGATTCACTGATTTTTTCAATATCTTGTATGATATGAGTTTATTTCAAATTAATGGAATACGTAATGACTATTCTAAAATTCTTGATTTAATATTTGTGAATAATACGGACGAATGCTCTATTAACCGTTGTGATCCTATTTGCATTCCTGAAGATCGTTTTCATCCTACCATTGCATTGAATATCTATGTACCAGCTGAACTACGTAAAACACATCGTAATAAAGTCTTCTGTTTCCATCGTACGGATTACAATAAATTCAACAACTTATTGTCAAATGTTGCTTGGGATTCAATAATTTCTGAAAATAACCTTGATGACATTATATCAAATTTCTACGCTGTATTACATCACTGCATTTCTGAATCGGTTCCTACAACATTCGCTCTTAATAATAAGAGTCCACCATGGAATAGCTTATACTTAACTAATATTAAAAACAGGAAGAATAAACTTTATAAAAAATTTAAATTATCTGGCTCTTCTCGTGATTACCTAAATTATTCAATTGCACGATCTAATTATATCACTGCTAATAAATTGGCCTACAATAGCTACATACACCGAATGAGAAGAAATATAAAGGAAAACCCAAAGGCTTTTTATAAATTTATTAACTCTAAACGTCGTGTCAATACATATCCCAAGTATTTAAAATTTGGTTCTCGTAGAACTGAAGATGATATATCCATAAGCAACTTGTTTGCTGAATTTTTTGCTACAACTTATTCTAAAAAATCATTTAATAATCAAACCTGTTATCCGTATTCTTTATCTCAATCATCAAATATTCATCTTTCGAATATCTCTTCTGAAACTGTTCTATCTAATCTACTGTCAATTCAAAGTTCACCTACCCCTGGTCCTGATGGTATACCTACCTGTATTCTTAAGCATTGTTCTGAAAATCTTTGTGGTCCCCTAACGGCAATTTTCAACAAATCTATTGATTTGGGTTATTTTCCATCTGAATGGAAGAAGTCATACATAATTCCTTTGTTTAAAGCTGGCAGTAAACTGGAAGTTTCAAACTACAGAGGCATAGCAAAATTAAATGCGATTCCAAAACTCTTTGAAAAAATTGTGACTGACTCTTTATATTATCAAATATCGTCACTCTTAACTTCATATCAACATGGCTTTCGTAAATTTTGTTCAAGCTATACTAATATCCTGGAATTAACAACTAAAGTTAATGAAGGCTTCGTCAACAATCATCAAACTGATGTTATCTACACAGATTTTAGTAAAGCGTTTGATAAAGTTAACCACGATCTTTTGCTCTATAAACTATCTTCCATGGGCTTTAGCAACAATGCTGTACGTTGGCTAAAATCTTATCTTTCTGGAAGAACTCAACAAGTCAAATTTGAAAATATTCTGTCTAAAATCATTGATGTTCACTCCGGAGTACCTCAAGGGAGCCATCTTGGTCCAGTTTTATTCTCATTATTTATTAACGATCTTCCATCTGCTATTATTCATACTAATATTCTCATGTATGCTGATGATGTTAAGATTTTTTATTCGTTTGATAGCATATCTGGTCAGTCAGCACTTCAAGGAGATATTGACAATTTTTTACAGTGGTGTGATGCCAACTTATTGGATTTAAATATTAATAAATGTAAACACATGTCATTTTATCGTTCACTGAAACTTGATACGTCATATCATTTTAAGGATAAAATCCTGGACAAGGTGTTAAGCGTAAATGATCTTGGGATCTTATTAGATCATAGACTTAAGTTTTGTGAACATATTTCAATGATGGTGAACAAAGCAAATGGAGTTTTAGGATTTATAAAGCGTTGGTCAAAAGAATTTACTGACCCCTACGTAACAAAACAACTATACACTTCTTTGGTACGCCCTATTCTTGAATACGGGTCTATTATATGGGATCCATACTTCCTCACTTACGTTAACCTTATTGAATCTGTACAAAAACGCTTCCTTTTATTTTGCTTGAGAGGTCTAGGATGGAACTCATTCGCTCTTCCTTCATATGAGAACAGACTTGCTCTTATAAAACTGCCTACCCTGAAAAGTCGAAGAACAATGCTAAGTGTATCTTTTCTATTAAGATTAATACGTGGTGAAGTACGTTCTGAGTATTTGTTAAGTAAAATTATTTTTAATGTTCCAATTAGACCGTCCCGTAACTTTCATTTATTATATTTAAAATATCACCGTACTGTATATGCCAACAATGACTCCCTTCGTCAAATATGTTTGAAGTTTAATAATCTTTATCATTTAATTGATCTTTCTGAGAGTAATGATTCCTTGAAAAGAAAAATTATTTTGTATTTAAATCATTATTATTAAATATTTATCATTATTATTTAATATTGTTTGTAAATTTTACTCTAGTCTGTAAGGAACTATTATCCATAGACATAATTAAATAAATAAATAAATAATACAGACCTACACGCCTAAATAAATTCCTGATCCTTTTGCTTTCTTTAAATACTTTTGGTATGCATTTGTTGTTGTTTTAGTTTAATACTGCCCTGCAAAACATAAAAAATCTATACTTTGGAATTTAGTTTGCAATAAAAAAAAAAAAAAACAAAAAAAAAAAAAAAATAAAGAGAAATATACGAACTACGGCGACCCTTTAATTTTATTTTTATCCTATTTTGGGGTAAAATTACAGTCAATGGGTTCTTAGGCTTAAAAATTTTATACATATGTAAGTCTACACATACATACACAAATGTATATATAAATATATATTATTTTCAAAGGCCCTTAAGGATTTAAGACAACGATTTTTATGTGACTCTGTATTATTATTCCGTTCTATTCCCTGGTCTTTTTATGGCTTTTAAAAAAACATTTTTAGTTGTTTTTGTTTTGTAATCGAAAAAGGGTAGCAGCCAAAAAATAGAAAAAAACCCTATTCACTAAAAAGTTAAATCTGAAATTAAAGCCAACTAAATTGCCCAAAATCACATACTTATACTAACACTTATAAAGAAATCATGCACACACACAAATGTATTTAAGGGCATCCATTTGATTTTTTTTTTCTTTTTTCTGTGGTTTTTACTCAAAGAGGTCAATACTCATCTAATTTAAATACACAATGAATGAGTATGCAAGAGCTTATAAATGTGTGCGTGCTAAAAAAGAAACTATAGCATATATTTAGGCATTTGTATATGTGTGTGTATATAATAATAATAGAAATTTAGTGGTCAAATGTTAACTTAAAATAAATAAAAATAATATAACACTTTGATTTTTTCTTCTTTTCTACAACCTTTTTTTGAACTGGATTTTAATTATTTAATATTAACTAAAAAATAAAAAGAAATTAAGAATTAAATATTGCCTTAAAAGACTTTAAAAAAGCATATTGAACTCAACTAAACGCTTTTTAAAAAGTGTGAAATATCTTTAATGTTACACTGGAACTCATTAAGGTAACACGTAAGAGATAAGTTGAGAAATGTCTGAAAGGTTTGTTTAGTTAAGTATTATGCTGTTTAAGGTTTAATTTTACTTGACGTTTATATTTTACCATCCGAATATTAACAAAGAATTTGTATAGGCTTTAATTTTTTTTTTATTTTTTTTTGTGGTGTAGGATACTTTTAATAGATCTCAAAAGTAGTAAATGTAGTGTCGGCTAGGTGTGGATGATTCTACTTATATGTAGTGTTATTAGATTTTGAAATTTCACTGGAAAGGGAATTGAATTTAACCACTCACAGTATTACCACTACTCTAAACAAAGCGAATAGTGCACTTGATTTTATTTAAGGTTGGGCAAGACAATTTTTCAACTCATTTTTTTTTAGTAAGATTGATTCTAGAATACGGTTTCGTAGTTGAGAATTCGCAGTATATGTCAATAAATATATATAATTAAATTCACAAATAATTTTTATTATTTTATGTTTGTAATCCTTGTTAAAGTTCTTTCAGGAATTTTTTATTATTAAGCGCCTTAGGAATGAGACAAAACGCTGTGAATTGATCATTCAGAGGATGGTGTTATACCTTCACTCTTGAGTGATCAACAAAAATTGCCTCATTGTTGTACGGTGAGTGTCTTCGCTAAGTAGGTTTAGCTGTTATCTGCTACTTCCCAATAGGTGGCACTTTTCTCCTGATCATTCGTTCTATTTTTTTTGTTGACATTAGCTAAGGTTAAGGTGGAATAGAGCGGAATGTCGGGGAGAGTTTTTTTTTGTATATGGTATTTTCAGAGGGGGGGGGGGACCTCTTATTTAAAATAATATTTTTTTCCAAATAAAAAAAATTTTTAAGAGAATTATAAATATTATTATTTTTATTATGATAGAAGGATCTATGACAATAAGATGTGAAACAAAATATTGGCCAAATGTAGTACAGTACAGTTTTTGTTCTGGACAACACAAAAGAAAGAAGCTCAACGATGTCAAATCAGCGAGGCGGCCAATTAACATCACCACGACATGAGATAACACGGCTCAAAATAGAGTACATGTGTGCGTATGAGCTTAATATTTTAAGCGGCGACACAGCTTCTGACTACACGACTAAGATTGAAGCCCATAATCAAGTTAGGCTAACTTCTAGCTTCGTTATTGAATTTGTATTCATGTTTTCAATATAATAAGATGCATGCTACAGAGGTTTTAAGAACGTATTACATGAGGAACGCGGAAAAGTGTGTAGTGGTACCACCGAACAAGAATAATCATATGTCCTATTTTTTGAATCTTAGATATTTATTTTATACAATAGTTCTACATCTGTATTCATAAGAAATAAAGTAGTTTTATTAAGGGGTTATTTGACAATTTTTTATGCAATATTTTTTTATTTTTATTGAAACTATTACTCAGAGATAAACCCTACTAAATTATGTTGGAATTTTCGTGGAAAGGACAGTACATTATGACAACAGAACATATATTTTGTTTTCATATATTATTAAACACCTTAGGAATCGGACAAATTGCTTGTCAAATAAAGCCTTAATAAACCGTTAATATCTTTAATGATACGGCAGGTAGTAATTAAAATAAATAAAATATTTGACCATTTTGGTAACCAGTGTGTTTGTAGTGTGTGTTTGTAGTCAAACACCAGTTCTGATATCTTGAAAAAAAAAAATATGAAAAAATATTTCTTTCTTCGACCACATTTTAGCAGTTTTTGGCAAAAGTTCAGAGAGTAACTGTTGGTCATGAACACGCTTTTCAAGTCTGGCATTCCAAGTCGATGTTAAACTGTTGGCCCGGATACTCAACATAATGATGCATAAAATATGAGTGCTGAGAGAAGCTAGGCCAAAATTCTGAAAAAGGGGTTGTAATGGCCACTTAAGTATGTCTTTTACTGTCGTAAGATCGATGGTCGGTAGACTTGAAGATGTTTATAGGATAAGTTTAATTGTGGTATATTTGGGAACATAAAAAATTAAATTCTTTACTTACTGAACATTCATGCATACAAATTTCGCTTCGTGTCTTTTCCTACTATACTCCTTGAGATATTTTACTTACTTATATTTTTAAAACAAGCGCTTAACTAAAGAACTATCTTTAACAAAAATGTAGACTTAAGTATATAACAACATTGACAAATAACCAAATTAGCATTGCCCCATGGTACCGATATCTCAATGGTATGCAATGATTGCAAGTTTGGCTTCACTGTGTTGTTTTATTCTAATAACAGCACTTGAGTTATAGTACACATATGTGACTAGTTATGTTTGTTGGACATACATTTATATACATACATATGTTCCTATTTTAGAATACAATACTTTTTTTCTTAAAATTTTGTTTTATTTGTTTTCTGGAAATGTTGACTTAAAGTCGAATTTTATGTAGATTTTAAGGCTTAAAAAAACATACTTTATTACTCTGTATGTTATGTATGCTATTTTAAGTACAAGTGGTTTATTTATATACGAAGTTGAAGTAGCTTTTATTGTTTATTTACGTTTTATAGATTTCATACTGGGGTATTTGCCAATTGAAATATCTGAAATTTTTTTGTTACTGAATTTCTCCATCTTTCTTACTGGCTCTACTCCTCGTATCACACAGCTGCTGTTATTGTTGTTTTAGCTTTTAAATATGAAAATATTTATTGTGCAATTTCATATTTTGCTGTTGTTAGTGTTGTTGATATGAAATTTAATTTTAACGAAATACTGCTGTTGAAACATGTACACTTTCAGTTTTGAAATATTTCGTATACAAGTATGTATGTTATTGCTTTAAGTTATTTACAAGTTCCTATGTGTGTATGCATGTGTGTGAGAGCACTTTTGTTAGTAAGCGTTTATGTTAAACAAGAATTTATATTAAAAGAAAAAAAAGAAAAAAATCGAGAATAGCAAACAATTTCTTACTTGGTGATGTGTGTGTGTGTGTTTGTGTGTATATGTATGAGAGAGAAAAAGTATTTGCAAGAGAGCTTGTTTCTTGTTATATGTTCAAGAAGGTTTATTAAGGTATTTCTCTGTGTGTGTGTTCATGTGTGCTGCTCTGTTTGTATTTCTGCTTAACAAAGGAAACAAAAAAATGTCAAGGCCACTTAAATTAACTTCAGTTGAAACATTAAATGGCCAATATATAAGTATTTATTTGGCTGTAAAAATAATCCTTGTGTGTAAATAAATCTTCGCATGGTTTAAAAGGGCAACTATTTTGAAAGGTTTCTGTGAGCCACTGACACGAAAAAAAAAAATACAAATAATTTCAGGTAAAAATAAAGGTAAAAAAACGTAAAATTTTGTTTAACCTCTTCGCTCTGGTGTTCCTATTTTATTACAAAAAATATATTTAAAAAAAAGTATTTTATTTTATTCTTTCTTTTTACGCTTACTAAACCGGATTAAATTACTTATAATTTTTAATGAATTTGGTTCAAATGTCAATAATAATGGTGAATTTTGTTACGAGGTAACCTGTAATTAAAACTTAAAAAAAATATCAATTGGGTAAAAAGAGTAAGCAGGATAAATGTAATATCCAATTCAGAGAAGAATGTGTCTACTCGAAGCATACAAGGTTAGATATTAAAATCTTGCAATTGAGGTTCTAGAATTATTTGTTTAAATTCCTTTAAACTATGCCATATAAGCTTACTTTGTGTATAAAACAGTTTTTTTAGTCGTTTAAATTTAATAGAGGTTATAGTGCTCGTACAAAAACTCAAAGGACCCAGGTTCAAATCCAAGAAGAGGTGAAAAATGAAAAAGTTAGTTTGCGGTTTTTTCAAAATTATAATTTAAAAATAAGAGGTTCCTCCCTCCAAGAAGACCATCTACAAAGAAATCGCTTCCCGACATTGCACTCTATTCGATCTTAACCAATGTCAACAAAAAACGAATGATCAGGAGAAAAGCGCCACCTATTGGGAAGTAGCAAATAACAGAAGACCTACTTAACGAAGACACTCACCGGCCAAGCAACATACACCAATGAGGCAATTGCTGTTGTTCATTCAAGGGTGAATATATAACACTGGCCTTTGAATTATCAATTCACAGCAATTTGTCTCATTCTTAAGGCGCTTAATAATAATATATGTACTGTCCTTTCCAAAATTTCAATACAATGCACAGAATTTAGTAGGCCCGTAACTATAAAGACGAGTTGTATCTGCTTCCGAAACAACAATACCAAAAATGCTGCTCGCCCAGGTCAATTAGTAATTGAATTAAGTAATGAACAGGATTTTTAATTTATCCGGAAAACATTAACTGTTTGGTGTACATTAGTGTGTCCCAAAAAAATTTTTTTTGGGGGATCATCCTTATTTTGGACCATTATGAGGCAAAGTATTTTTGAGAATTTTTTCAGATTTTTTGGAAGTGGTTTAGAGGTCGCGCAAATTGATTTTTAATCAAAAATCGAGCTTTTTGGGCTCTATTTAAAATTTGGTTATGATTTGGCTAAAAATATATATTTTCTCGGCTTCTGAGTCAATATTGTTAAAGAACACATTCCGATCTTTAATTTTATGTGCATAAGTAATAAGTTTCGGCAATGATTTTGCACATTTTGATACATTATATAACAGTTTTTCCTAAATTTTTAACAAATATCGAAAACAAATAGAGCTCAAAAAGCTCGGTTTTTGATTAAAAATCAATTTGCGCGACCTCTAAACCTCTTCCGAAAAATCTGAAAAAATTCCCAAAAATACTTTACCTTATGAGTAACCAAATTAAGAATGATCTTCCCACGAATTCCAATTTTTAATTTTATTTGGGACACGCTAAGTAGTACATTAAGGTCTGTAAGTATCATTGAGCCGTACTTGTTCGAAGATGATGGTGGAATAAAAGTTACCGTCAATTAGAAGTACAGACTTTTTTGGCTTGCTATAAAATAATGTGGTATTAGACGATATATGGTTTCAACAACACAATGCCACAAGCGTTACGATAAAACTGAATTTGGGTTTATGGCATTAAAAATTTTTCAACGTTAATTGTTACCTAAAATCGCTAAAGTTTTTCTTAGTTTATCTACTAATATAATCACCTTACATTGGAGTATTTGTTATCACATCGCCGAAATACTACTTTGAAATGTGTGAAAAACTGATCGAAAACTATCTGAAAAAGATCCACAATTTCAACTGATCCTGAAACATTCTATCAAAAAACTTTGTATTTCATACATAATGGCAAGGTATAAGTGTTAAAATGAAATAAAATGATTCATCGAAACCGAAATTTTAAAAATCTTATAAAATATATAAAAGTTGTACTTTATATGTGTATTTTTTTAACATTTATTGTCCAAACTCTGCATGCTATTATTGTAACAAAGCAACGAAAAACGACTAAAAATAAAAAGAAAATAAATAAAACAAAACCAACTAAAAGGATAATAAACAATTTTTCCCTTTGGAATTGCTTTTTCAAATATATAATAAAATTAAAAAAAAAAACGCGTATAAAAGAAACATGTGGAATCCCTTAAGCATAACACATGGCAAACGCACACACAAACACACAAAAAAAAAAACAAAATTACAAGTCAAAAATATGTACGCACACTCACACAACTTAAAGCCATGGACATGAACACATTCATTATTAAAGAAAACGACAACATTAACAAAAACAAAACTGAGGTGCTAGAGTTACAGCTATTCTCTACAGTTACTTTCTCATTTAAAATGTAATAAAAAGCAAAAAGGGCAAGACAGAGAGAGAGACAGAGAGAAAGAAAGTGGTAAAACAATGTCATGTTCATGTAAAAGGCTCATCAGGGAAATTCTTTATGATAATGCAGTGACAATGCAAGAAAACACACACCGATGGACAAACAGAAATCAAAAATGATATGAAATTCACAAACACACAAAAGTAGAATTGTAACATGAACACAACGGAGCGTAAAATAAAACACAAAAAATTGTAACACGAGAAACCCCAACCTAAATAAGTGGTAACCACCAGTGTTTTTTTCGCGTGTACAAGTACAAAGCGGTTGTTAGTGTTGTTGCGGTGTTTCTTTATTTTTATAATTTCTTTATGACAACAAGAGCATTATGACACCACTAGAAAAACATGAGCACACACATACAAGCCACTCTCTTTTAGAAACCCTTTCAAAGAGACACAGATTATATACGAATATGTATGTGTGTGTGCCATTTAAATCGAGTAAAAGAGTATGTAGTAGCGATAAGAAAAGAAACTGCTAGAACCTGTATTTGATGCACAACAACATATGACACTAATGAGTCAACGACGATTATTTGTTTATGTTGCTCAACTGATATGGTCAGATTACGTATTTGATAAGCAAGGCAAGAAGGAATTGTATTTTCTAATGTTTTCTGAATACAACTGAACAATACTTTTTTAATATTTAGTAGTTTTTTTTTTATTATGTTGACTCTTTTAAAACTAACAGCAGTTTTATTCTATGATTTTAGGTGCAAATGCAGTATTGGCCTCATTATTGACAAAAGTATGCACGTGTGACCTGTTTTTTTTTTTTTTGGAAAATAAAAAATTGTTGTATATGATTTGAGTTTTTTGTTTTTAAATATTTTTCTAATACTTATCTCTTCTTTTTAAAAAATTGTGTGCTACCTTGACAACACCTTAACAACATAATTGCCAAACATGTACACCAGTTGGTATTTCGGTTGAGATTTAGACAGCTGTTGTTGAAATTTACGAGTAAATTTTGTTTTTTAATATTTTTAACCTTTTGTTAAATTTAGAGAAAACCAGTGGTGGAATAAAGATGTTATTCTTACTGTCCATAAGTGTAAAAAGGTAAGCTCAACTTCAAATAGAAAATTGTGAGATAGCAGCACAAGAATTCAGAACAAACTGTCCTTCAAATTAGCCTTAGAGTATAGGTATAACACTTTACAGTTGACTTATGCTTATGTAAGGGTCTTACTAAACCAATTAACTATTTCACCTAATCAGCCATTAAACATATAGAAAATCTGAAACAGTAGAAATTTCGAAATAATAACCATGTGGGCTAAAGAAGCCACAATATTCTTGCTGGAAACTGGTTTAACTCTAAAACAACAGCAGAGTTTATCCATAACACAAAAAGTATATATAATATATGAAAATGAATTAAAATATACGCTGGATGAAACATCCAGAAATGTGTTGAAGTTTTCTTGAATTAAAAGCTAGAAATTTGTGGAAAGCCGCACCGCTCGTTTATAAAACAATCTTCCAGTGAATATTTTTCCTGCCAGTTACGATATCAGTAGGTTTAAATGAAATGTCCATAAGCACTACTCCCTCTTTCCCCTTTTTACATAACATATTTTTCTAGACCAGCTCAAAGTACTGCATAAGGCCGAGGCCACGCAATGAGTGGCAAAGTGGAAAGCGGCAAAAAATTAAAACATATGGAATACTACTGAAGTGGTCACGCGAATGAGCGGCATTTCTGAGAGGCTAAGTGGCGCCGCTCAGGAATAGAACTTGTTTTAATTTCTAGTTGATTTCTGAGCGGCGAAGTATAAACATGGCCAAAGTAAATGCGGTGCTTATAATTTCATCTGTACCTAATTTAAAAAATAAAAATTATGGCATTCTAACTAACCGCACTAACCGCTCAGAAATTATGCTCAGCAATAAGCCACTTGCCGCTTAAACTCGCCGCTTACGGCTTTTCCGCTCATGGGTTTGCCTCGGCCTAACAAGGCTCGTATCCAAATAATTCATTTTTCTTAATGATTTTATATTTATTTTAACTATTTTTCTTCTATTACCTTTTTAAGAAAGGTTTAACTATTAATTATATGTTATTGGCAACGACTAGTGCAACAGAGGAATTTGGAAGCGAATAATCAAAGTTTTAAATACAGCCGATCTTAATTATACGATTGCATTTAAAATATTTCCAACCTTTTGTATCTTTAGCTCACTGCTATGCAATAAAAGTCTGTTATGTTTTAATGCAGAAGATTTTAATCTCTTATCTGTATTTGAAAGAGACTTGCATTTACCATTTTCTCAATAGGTCGAAATCAATATATCGTTTAATTAGCTAAACTTATCTCACTTTTCCTAGTCACTGAAGTCTTGTTAATGGTCATGAAACGAATCAGTAAAAAATATATTTAAATACTTGACAATTTGAAACTTCATCCGATTTGAGCTTCACTCGTTTTCATTTTATAGAACATGTCCAAAAATTTATTAAAAATTTAAATCTTAAACAAAAATTATTTGAAATTTTTAAAGTAAATTGAAATTGCTTTAATTTGTTTGCCATGGTGAATATAATTAAAATTATTAATAAGCACAGGTCTATGATAAAAACATTTCCTTAAAAATCATGCAATACTAGCTCTCGATTTCTTTCTCGTATTTATTTATTTATATTTCGGCGACTATCTCTTAGCAGTCTTCTGGTAAAAGCTCTGAGAGTAGCTGATTACCATGAACAAGCTTCTCAAGTCTGTAAATCAGAGTAGACTTTAAACTGTATACCCCGGTACTCATGGATAAAAATTGCCATACACAACAGGGTTGCTGTGAAAAGCTAGGCCGATTATGTATGTATGTATGTAATCACTAGAATTACTTCATACATAGTCAACAGGGACGAGATATAATAAGAAAAACATATGAAAAAATGGCTGAGATAGAAGGCTTTAGTGTTTTATAATTTTATTTGGACAACATATTATTAGAGTTACACCTTTCTTTCTTACTTTGTAAGATGTTAGACAAAATCTTAACACACACATGATTTTTTTTAAATCGCAAATCATTAAAAAGTATATAGAGAAAAAAATTAATTTTAATATATGATTTCTAAAGAATAGTATGATTTAAATAGTTGACGATTGTCATGAATATGTACTGGCATCGAAAATATGTTAAGTTGGATTGGTGTATCATTCCTTCATAGATTTTTTTCTTTATATTGAGACCAATACTCTTAAGTCGATCTCTACTAAATGCTGTGCATTGTATTGAAATTTTGGTGCAGAGGACAGTACATTATGACAACAGAACATATATTTTGTTTTCTTATGTTATTAAGCGTTTTACGAACGAGACAAATTGCTGTGAATTGATGATTCAAAGGCCAGTGCTATACCTTCATCCTTGAGCGATCAACAGCAATCGTCGCATCGTTGCATGTTGATTGTGTGGTGAGTGCCTTCGCTAAGTAGGTTTTTAGCTGCTTTCTGCTACTTGCCAATAGGTGACGCATTTCTACTGATCATTTGTTTTTCGCTGTCAAAGGTTAAGGTGGAATAAAGTGGAATGTCTTATTTTTATTTATTTATTTATTTATTTATTTAATAGATACACTGCATAACAAGACATAGTCTTATAATTATAATGCAGAGTTAATAATAATAATACAATAAATTTGAAAAATAAACATCAATTAGTAACAAATATATTTTAAAATTAACGTTGATGAGAAATTGTATAATAAAAATAATATAATCATGTATTTATTTTTAGATGAGAATTTTAAAAAAATCGCAAACTAACTTTTTAATTTTGCTGCGATTTGAACCTGGGCCGTTTGAGTTTTTATGAGAGCGCTCTATCTACTATACCACGCACCCCTACAATTTAATTTAATTTTTTCCCTTCATTTTAAAATTATTTAAAAAAAATTTAAATTCATTTAATGAAATTTAGTTCTGATCTGATAAAGTGTTTTTTAATAAAATGAAAAACAAGTCTGTTTTGAGATCATTCTGAGTAACAGAATAAAAAAAAGAAAACTAAAGGGAAAAAATCTTTTGACCCCAAAATTCGTAACCGACAAAACAAGGCGTAAGTTGAATATCAACTTGAAAAATTCTCACTCTTCTTCTTCTTCAAAAAAAAATCCTTCCAGCTTTTTGTGTATAAAATATTTTTTAAATATTTAAATCCTTTGTCTCTGTAAAAAAGCAATTTAAAATACTTTAAATGATTTCAACGACCTTCTTTATAAGCATAAGAAAATTATCTCTCTAAGAACAGTGGCCTGTAAAACTTAACCCAGTTAAGTTACAATTTATCTGTTCATAATTTCTCCATATAAATAAAAGAAGTGCTTGTGTGTCTGATTTGATTACAAAAACCCCAGATAGAAAATGGTTTAAAAGAGAGAAACAAAAAATCAGTTAAAGATTTACACTCACGCACGCACTTATTCACTAACTCACACACAAATTTTTAAAGAATATTTGCGGTAATATTTTTGCTACAATTTTCTACTCCTTTAAGAGCGATTAGTCTATTAAAGTCTCTGTTCTTTTGCTTTGGCTGGTGGTAGTGAGTGATTTATAAGTTTGTCAACATTGTCAGCATCTGTGGCCCTGACAGTGTCAGTCATGGCAAAATAATACATTAAAGAAATCATTAAAATTTTATCAAATTCAAAGGCGTAAAAATGCGTGAATATTTACAACTGAAATAGGCAAGTTCATGAAAGTGGGAATGATGATGACAGCTTTTGAGTTTATAAGATTTTATTGTAAAATGATTTAGTTGTGTTAGAATTTAATATTTATTATATTTTCTTTTTTGTAACAAATCTTATTCGATTTGAAGGAAAATTTTGGTTTTTAATACAAAAATATTTTCATATTAAATCCAGTATTAAGGAAAATGATGAAAATGTAAACTGGCATTTAGCTGCTTATTTTCTACCAAATATTTATTTATTTATTCTCGTATAACAATCTAATGTCAAATTAAATTCCAACTTATTACGAGCAAGGTAATGAAGCTCATGCACTAATAGACTAGCACACTACTTCTAGTGTATAACATACATTCATATACAAAGAATTAGGCAATTACATCCCTTTTTCGGGCTACAGCACCCATGTTGTATGTGTTATCTTTTATCCATGATTACCGAGACAATTAATGTCGAACTTGAACAGCAGACTTGAGAAACTTGTTCATAACCAACGGTTACTCTTAGAGCTTTTATTCTGTTTCTCATTTTTTTGTTAGACCTTAAAGCGTAAATGGTCCTTAAAAGTATATTGTAATCTCAACACACAGATGCAACGGTAACTAAAATACTGAAATTTTGAAGGAAATATTTATACTTGAGTTTCATTACAAATATTGAACGCATTGCCAAATTCAAAATATTATATATTCAAATTGGGTTGTTGGTCCCATTCTCAGCAGGCTCTACACCAAGCAATGGTGTCATTTAGTTGGTAATAAAATTAAAAATCTATATTGTATTGTAATTTTAATAAATAAATAAAAATTATTTCCAAATAAAATCAAACTCTAAAATATAGTTTGAGAAATCAACTCTATTCTAGTTGGTAGTATAAATAGAAATTGACTCTAAAGTAATACAAAATTCGATGTCATCAATTACTTGAAAACAAATATTTATATTTATAATTAATAAAAAACTCAAGACAGAGGCTTTACCTAAAAATTAAGCATTTTCAGTTTCCATAATAAGAAATAGCTTTTCAGACAGAATGTGATTATCTCTACTGAATTCAGATCAATTGGTAAGTTAGTTAGTTTCTAAGAAAAATATCAAAAAAAAAAATATCTAAGAAAAATATCAAAAGCCTACCTCAAACGATTTTTCGTTTTTTTTTTTGTCTCACTGAAGGCGAGATATGATTTTCCTAGACTTTATTTACCTGTTACTTGAAAAAGCTATGAAAGAACTTTATAAACAACAGACTTGCTTTTTGAACTACGGACCCTAGCATATTACTCTTTGAAAAATATACACTTGGAGATTGTATTTTTATGGCTTTAAATATATGGTAATACATAGTACTTATGTATGTATCTATAGAAATGGTTAAAAAGCAAACGAGGGCTGCTAGTTGATTAGCAGAACTTTGGATATCTTTTAATATCTTGACTAGAAGTATATGATACATCCAAACAATGTGGCATTAAATTTTGTTTGAAGTATCTTTCATCTTTCATTGTAGTTGCCGTGGTCTAGTGGTTAGTGTGTTGGCTTACTAAGACATGGGCCCTGGGTTCGACTCCAGGCTCCGACATCTTCAAAAAAAGAAATATGAAAAAAAAAAATATTTCTTTCGGCGACTACCTCTCAGCAGTCTTCTGGCAAAAGCACTGAGAGTAACTAATTGCCATGAACAAGCTTCTCAATTCTGTCGTTCGGAGTCGACATTAAACTGTAGGTCCCGGTACTCATGGATAAAAATTGACACACACAACATGAGTGCTGCGAGAAGCTAGGCCGTAATCCTGACACAGGGTTGTAAAGGCCAGTTATGTATGTATGTATCTTTCATGCTACATACTCGTACTTTCTAATGTGTAAAGAAAAACTTATTTTATATTAAAGGTTTAAAAGGAAACGATTGTGTAAGTCTGTATAATTCTTAAGGCAACATTCAACTTATAAGCACTGATGTGCATATCCTTTTTCTAAGAATATTATTGTTTTTCTTTCTCTTCAATATCATAATTAAAAAACTTCATTAATGTATAGAGAAATTATAATCACCTAAAACTATACTTACACTATAGTTTATATAAATTAATATTGGTGAATGAATTTGAATTTTATTTTTGATAATTTTTTTTATTTGCTCACATACGCCTTCATATACACTGGCATGCCTTACTTAACATCTAAAAAAAATTATAGTTTTTTTTTTTGAAGGCAACGGCCAACAACTCGCTTTAACTCTACCTCTTACGCTCTCTTGTCTCTTTACTCTTGATACTCATGGGAATAGTAAAAATAACAACAACAAGTGTGACTGTGTTGAAAACATAACAAGATTTCTATTTGAAAAAAAAAACTCACAACATTTAGTTTTTTTTATTTTTTATTTAATTGTAATTTTTTTAATATTTCCTTGACTCTTTCACCTCTCTGCGTGAGTTTTGCACTCTTTAGCACACCTTTAAATAAATGCGGTGGAATTTCTGTTTAATTTTTTTTTCAATTCCTGTTGATTTGTGCTGCTACCTACGAACAGGTAGTACACCTACACACACTTAGACATTTCATACGCATATATTATAACTGCAAATACATAGAGAGAAAAATAAAACAACAACATTTTAAAGAGAAATTGATACAAAAAATATTGTTTAGCATACATGTACATGAACTTTTCTCGATAGTCAAGGTTTTTGTTTTTTTTTCTCTCTTTCTCTCAATGCTCTTGCATTTGCTATTGTTGTTGTTATTGCTGTTATTAGAGTAGTGATATTTGCTTAGCTTAGTGTGTGTTTATATATTTAATCCTTGCTAAACTTTTTATTAAACTGACATTGAAAAGTTGTTTTTTTTCTCCATTGTCCTTTCTAAACAGACACTAAAGCTCACATATAAATACACACTAATAGATACATATATTGTATATAAGCACGTGTTTATATTATTAATGCATTTAAATTTATAGATGAGTATGTGCAGATGTATAAGTTCATGGTTTTACATTTATTTTAATAAAAAAAAAATTAATAACTGTAATGGAAAAACCACTGTGTTTTCAATTTTTTAGCTTGTTTTTAGAAATTGTGGTTGTGGTTGTTATTTAAAGATGTTCAATGGTGAGGTTTTTATAAAAAAAATTACAAAACATAGGTGACTAGATTAAAATAATTATTTAAATAGAAGTTTTACTTAAATTTCATTCAAAAAATTCTTAAACAAAATCTCTAAAACTCTTATGGCACAACATATTTTTTTGATTTGACACAGTTTTGGAAATCATGGCAAATATAATATATGTATTACGAAAATATAACACTTGCAAACAGATATTGTGTAACAGGTTGTAAACGAAAAATCTGTGTAGTAACTTCGAAGCCTCCAACTTAAAGTTATTCGTGCAAAATATACAATTTGGCATTAGCTGTGGAACTAGTAATAAAATATTATTTGTATTCATACCAGCCCCTGAGTGCTGATGTGAATGCTGCTGAAGTGAATGCTCTGTTCAATTTAATTCTCAAAGAAGTATGGACTATGACACCATCTTCAAAAATGTTAATCAAACAGTTACCTTGTGATACTGCTTTAATTGTTTTAGCTTTTTGACTTATCTACATACATACATAACAATGGATTTAGTCGCTAAATCAGATTTTAGATCAAAGTAAGTGTCACTTTCTAACTGTTAAAAGGCCAATTAATGAAGATATGTATGTTGTTGGCTTTAGAGGTTTAGTTTTACTTCTTATTTATGCAGATGCAGGACCAAGTCATGAAGAAAAATTAATAATAAAAATTGGTATTCGTTTGCTACACAAACATGTTCCATTTTATTATTATATTACACTTATTCTAGTATTGTGGATAGAGTGGGGTGTGGGATCTTTTTGAGATGCTCGCCCTCTTTATATCCCTTTGCCTCCCTGATTACTGCTGAAATAATGGCTATATGTCACGCTGCAAAAGTGATACTTCATAGTGGCACTCCCACTGCTAGTATCTCCATATTATCTGACAGCCAGGCGGTGGTCAGATCTCTGTCGAGTGTGACCACAAACTCTAAAATTGTCAGCGACTGTCGCGATTCCCTTGGGACACTCTCGCGACATTGAGTATAAATGTATTCGTTTTATTTTAATCTGCATTTTTAGATGACACTATAAAGGTTAATTCTAAAAGAAGAAAATATTTTGGCAAGTCTAGAAAGAAAAATATTCAAAAGACAACCTCCTTTTGTAGAAAAGATAACGCCATAGTTTGTGGTCTGCAAAAGAAGGAGTTCTTTCTAGTGCTACTAAGTCCATTGCTTTGGATTCTATTACCTAATGTCACGAACAGAGGGTGTGCTTTAACTAAGTTCTCTTCACTTCAATAAAACAATTTCATTATTTCCATTCCGTTGAGAAAACTAGTCTGAATTTCACACCATTCGAAGCATGTTATTTAAGCGAAATATGTGCAATGAGAAACCTATTACAAAAATCGTATATTATACGCCTCTATTATAAAGGCTCTGTGTTATATTTGGTACTTAATTTTTTTTTTGAGTAGTATTTTAAGTAGTATTTTTAGAAATTTTATGGAAAAAGTGTACGAATGTGCAGTTTAAGTACCAGCAAAAATTACCAGGAAAAAGTGTTCGAATGTGCAGTTTAAGTACCAGCAAATCAATCATCAGGAAAAAGTATTTTATAAAAGCTTTCAGATTCGATGATAAACTTTAATGGAATAAAAAACTTGGAACATTTGTTTACAAACAGAAATATAACAACGAGATTTTAATGACAAACTTTAAATTTGTATATTCCTCTCTCTCTCAGAAGGTACACACTTCTATTCATATTCATTTGATTTTAATTTTTAAATTCATTTTTGACATTCTCTGAGCTTTTCATTGTAATAATCATTAGACCATTCTTCTTATAGGATAATTCGTCTAAATCTAGACAGTTATAAGATTAATGTTTATACTGAAATATATACATGAATACATCGCTATGTACAACGTAGATACTTGTATTTAATAGTTTTTCTCACAAATGCCATTCTAAATATTTTTCTAAACTAAATGAATTATTTTCAAAGTCAAAATGTTAAAAATTTTCCAACTCTCGTATGGAAAACGAGCATCTATCTACTGAGCTTTTTGTTTTATGGTTTAAGCGATTACACATACACTTACTCGTTTACATATGGATATGCACAATATTTTTGTTGTATTCTCTTTCATACTCTTTGTTTAAATGGCATTCAGAACGAATTATTCATTCTGTTACTTTTTTGTAAAACAAATGTCACTTTTGCAATTTAAATAGCCAGCGGAAAAATAAAAAATAAGTAAAAATCGTATATTAAAAAAGAGAAAGAGAGTAAAACATATAAAACCAAATGTTTTCAAATATATGTTGTGAATTAAAATAGAAGGCTTAAGTGTGTGAGAGAGAGAGAGAGAGAGAGAGGAAGCGGATAAAAACTGTGAAGATAAAAATTTTTTAGTTGAAAAGAATTTTCTTTTCTTTTTTTGTATGCTTAACGTTATATGTAAATATTTAATGTTATTGTTTTTGTTGTAATATAATTTGTACTTACAGTTATTTCGGCAAAACATCTTTTCATTTTCATTTCCGTTTCCATTTATTTATTTACTTTTTCATATTATACATTATCCTTGTAACCATCATGCAATTTAAAATGAGAAAGATACCAAAAAAATAGAGCAAAAAAAGAAAATAGCACGAAAAAAAAAAATAAAAATTCATTTAAATTCTTGTTTCTTGTTTCTTCTCTAAACTATTTGAACAGTTAAATAACAGCAGTAAATAAATATAAAAATAAAATGTAAGGCGTTTAATAAGTATCAGGCATTTTACGTACTACACGACCCTTAAATCGTAACATGTTGCCACGTAAATATGTGCCTTTGAAGGTGATTTTTTTTTGTTATTTGTGACCAATACTCAGGGGTAAACCCCTACTAAATGCTGTGCATTGTATTGAAATTTTTTGAAAAGGACAACACATATACAGTTTTTCTTAAATTATTATTATGCGCCTTAGGAATGAGACAAATTGCTGTGAATTGATCATTCAAAGGCCAGTGTTATACCGTCACCCTAGACTGATCAACAGCAATTGCCTGATCGCTGCTGATTGTGTGTGTGGTGAGTGCCTTCGCTAAGTAGGTTTAGTAGGTTTAGTGTTATCTGCTACTTCTCAACAGTTGGCGCTTTTTTCTGATCATTCGTTTTTTGTTGACATTGGTTAAGGTGGAATAGAGAGGAGCGATTTATTTTTTCTTTCTAGATGGTCTTCTTAGAGGAGGGACCTCTTGTTTTTAAATTATAACTTTGAAAAAGCCGCAAATAAGCTTTTTCATTTATTTTTTTTTTTCACCTTTGCTGGGATTTGAATCTGGGTCATTTGAGTTTTTATGCGAGCGCTTTAACCACTATACCACGTTATTTTTTTATTATTATTAAAAGTAATACATTTACTAATCAATGTTAAAGGCTATTAAGAGCCGTGAAAGAAGAGCATTTATTGTCAGAAGCTTATTACTTAATGCTATAAATACATTCAAGGCTATCGACCACCGAACACATGACTACAAAATTCGCTGGCTACAAAGGTAGTCAAGTAGCCAGCTACTTAATTAAAATAAAGACTACAGCTAAAAAATAAACATCTGTTTTGACGCATTGAACATAACCTAAACAAAACATAACAAACTTATTTATTTCAATAACACAAAAAAAAAGAATAAATAAATAAAAAAAAAAATTTAAGATAACTAAAAAATTGAATTAAAAATGAAATAAAAACTGATGTAAATAAACTAAATATGTAAATGAAAACTAAACAAAATATATAAGCAAATGATTATTATTTTTTCAGTGGTGCAACTTAAAGTTTTTCGCATTTTTAATGCATATATTTCATATATTGCGTTTTTTAAACACCTTTTTCATGCATCTTATTGTATTGGCAGCACTAAACTGTTTATTGTCGCCAAGAAAAATAGAAACTAGCCTTAGTTGGCTACGGGCTACAAAAGTAGTTGTGTGGTCGGTACTTGTGTTGCCACTAAAATAATTATTCTCATATGCACACATGTATTCTATTTCTGACTACTTCTAGTCGATGGTTGGTAGCCTTTAATGTGTTTAGAGCATTAATCTTGTAACTTCAGCACCTTAAATAGTTTATGTATTTGACATATTGTCGACTTCAGGCCACGGACTTCAAATGCCGCTAGCAACAATTGTCGCTATGTACTCATCTACTTGATCGTTTTTATGATGGCAGCAACAAAACTAGCATTTGATCTCTAAGCTAGCTATTACTTTTCAGTGGTGAAACAAAAAATTTCTCTCGCGTTTTAGTAGGTTCATTAACGCTAACAAATATAATACATTTGGTCCTCCAACAAATTAAAATATAATACATTAGACCGATTTCAATTAGGAAAACATTTCTATATTTACCATTTGGGCATATGGAAAAGTATTGATTTCAAACCATTTGGAATTAATAATCAATTCGTGCTTTCTGGATATGCACTCATCGCTAACAATAATAAAACCATATTATAACGTGCCTACATATATAGATTTTCATTTACGTACAATGTTTTATAATTCAGGGAATATTTAAGAATTGTCGGTTTCTTACATACTTGTAAATTTCCGTGCTGAACATCATTTTAACTTAAGACAGAGAGTGAGAAAACAATGCGTTAAGAATGACAAAAACAGCATTCAATAATAAAATACTCGTACTTATAACGTTATGTTTTTATTTATAAGCGTATGTTGTACCGTATATTTCATTGCTATGGTTGAATTTAGGCTTAGCTGTGTGTGTTTGTGTGTGTAAGTGCATACATATCAAGTACTCATAAATCACTTTAAATCGTGTTGTTTTTTTCTCTTCTGCGCTTTGCTATTACTGCATATTTTTGTATTTTTTAAATGTTCACTGTCAAAGTGCTACATACACAGTGTTGGCTGTTGTTTCAAATGTCGTCAATGTTTTTGTTTTGCATATCTGTTGTTTGTGTTCATTTACATTTGTTTAAATATACGAGTGCATGCAGATTTTTTTGCTTTTTTAGTTTGTATTTTTCTGTTCATTCTGTTTTCTCTGTTTCTCCCTTTCAATTCTGCGTTTATCTCCTTTATTGTTTAAATATAATTTGCATTTATTAATATCTATTGCCTTTAAGCATTTTTTTCATCTAACGCTCGTCTCTTATGCAAAATGCATACGAATGTGTACATGCAATGCTGTTCAATAAACCGTTTTATGCCATGAATTCATTGTTATTTTCTCTTTTCTTTATTGAATATTCTTAAGTACACGTTATATTTATTTGCATACAGACTTAAAGAATTTTTCTATTAAAAAGTTCCTTTTAATTGGTGACGTTTAGTGTTTATTTTAAATTCTATTGAAAAGATTGACTTCCTGGTATTAAATAGGGGAAAAATAAACGTTAAAATCAAACAGTACAAAATTAAGAAAATGATTTTCTTGTTTTTATTTAAATAGAAATAAAAGTAAAAGTACATATTAATGGACCAATTAAATTTTGTTTACTTTTATTAGCCTTAGAGTTAGAATAAGTAATACAAAAATTTTCTTTGAGATCTTGAACAAGAGTCTGTGAGTTTTAGCAGTCTGAGTTTGGTGAGCATTGCTACAGTAAATCACATACATACATACATAATTGGTCGTTATAGCCCTCCTTCAGACTAACGCTGTAGATTCTCATAGCACCCATGTTGCGGGAAACAATTTTTTCTATAAGTACAGGGACCTAAAGTGGAAATCCTTACATCAAATCCGAAAGACAGACTTGAGATGCTTGTGCATGGCAATCAGTTACTCTCAGAGCTTTTGTCAAAAGACTGATAAGAGGTGGTCGCAGAAAGCAATATATTTTCATAATCTTTCTTCCAAGAGCCTGTGAGTATTAGCACTCTAAGTTTACTGAGCATTGCTAGCGCAAATCACATATAAAATTATATAAAATCTTACATAACGTTAGAAAACATTATAACAAATAAAATCGACAGCTTTTTTTTATTGAGACCAATACTCAAGGGTAAGGTAAGCCCCTACTGTATTTTGTTTTTCTTATATTATTAAGCGCCTTAGGAATGAATGATAACCCTTGAATGATCAATAGCAATTGCCTCATCTTTACATGTTGACTATGGTAAGTGCCTTCGCTAAGTACGTTTTAGCTACTATCTGCTATT
Organism: Metopia argyrocephala; assembly: GCA_963576795.1. Classification (NCBI taxonomy): domain Eukaryota; kingdom Metazoa; phylum Arthropoda; class Insecta; order Diptera; family Sarcophagidae; genus Metopia; species Metopia argyrocephala. The sequence continues at coordinate 15,333,148 of OY756208.1, read as the reverse complement.
TCCCAATAGGTGGCGCTTTTTTTTTCTTGATCATTCGTTTTTTTTTTATTGTCAATGGTTAAAGTGGAATAGAGTGAATTGTCAGGGAGCAATTTCTTTTGTAGATGGACTTCTTGGAGAGGAAGGTGGGGGGGAGGGTGGACGTCTTTTTTTTTAAATTATAATTTTGAAAAAACCTCAAACTAACTTTTTGATTTTTCACCTTTGCTGGGATTTATACCTGGGCCGTTTGAGTTTTTGTGCGAGCACTCTAACCAATATACCACGCACCTCCCAGTTTGATTTGACAGTTATTGGTGCTTTTTGTTTTTAAATATAAAAGATCCATAAAGCAAAAAAAAAATTAAATTGAAATCACATAATTTTCATTGTGCATTCCTAAGAGCTGAATTTGAGATTCTCAAACAAGCATATTTAGATATTTGGTTCACTACCGTCTTATCATAAAACGTATGTTAAATTTAATTGTGTTTCATCCAAAACAGATTGAGTTCTTCCATAATATTGCTCATGATTACTAAAATTTTTAGCTGGACTGTCTTCTTAGGAAATATGCTTCTGTTCAAAACTTCTACAAATAAAAGCCATTTCTGTGGCCGTTTGTGAAAACTTGAATAAAATAAGTCACCGTGCTGTTTGGATCACCTGTATTTTATGAAAACCACATTTGTGATTCTCCAAAAATATCACTACTTGAGGTTGATTTCAAAAAATACATTTCCATACTGGGTGTAAGCATATAATAAAGAAAATAAATATAATTGAGTTTACTTTTCATTTTTAGTTACGTTTAAATAATTTCAGCAAAAACTTTTTCTCTCACCCACTTATTGACTCAAGCATTTACAGTATATTGACCTATACAGCAATATTGCAATATTTATAAATAATCAAATAAAATATAAATTTTTATAATGAATACAGAATTTCTTTTATTGTATGTATTTTAATATTTTAACAAATAAACAATTGTTGCTGTTCTACATTTTCTTTTAAATTTGCTGACTTTTATATTGACTTTTTTATATATTTTAATTTATTATAAAAGTCTATTGTTTGTTTCATTTTATTTTTATGTAATTCTATAAAAAAACATAATACATACAGATATGTAAATATATGTGTAAATATATGTAGATGTATGTTTGTATATACATTTACAATATGAGTATGTTTATTGTAAATATTTATTGAAAAAATATATAAATAATACAAAAGCTATTATTTATCGATACATCTGTGACTGGAATGATCAGTTGTAGTGTACAATGTTGTTACCCAGCGACGTAGTCGCCAAGTAAGATGGTTCAAGCTGACAATCTGGAAAGTATAGATGATTTAAATGGGAGTCATTGATAAAACTAGCTTGTAGCGGAGTTAAATGGGGGGGTTCTAATTGTTCTCTATGTTCTCCTCAAAATCAACACTCATAAATAAATTATAGACTCCCTTGCCACTGTTAAAATTATACAAAAATAAACTAACGATGTAATTTGTCTATTTGCGGTATACGGTGTAAAAAAAATACATATATAAATATATAAATCTCCAGGTGTCATGGAGATCTTTCTCTACCCTCCCTACCATTGATCTTAAAACATTTTCTGTCAAGATCCCTATTTTACCACCCCACCTTATGTCTCACATACGAAACCTCAAATTCACTTTAATTATCCATAATAATTATTTATTCCGTTAAACTTGAATTATTAAATATGACATATTATACTTTTAACTTTAATGGAGATTTAGTAACATTATTCAAAAAAATTTTAAATTACAAATTATAATAGAAAAATTTAAGTGATTAAATTTAAGTTATAAATTATAATTAAATTCAGCCAGTGTACTTATTATTATTGCATACAGCTAATAAATTTAGTTATATTGAGAGAATATTGTGATCGTATTACAAGAGATCCGAAAGAATTTTGAAAGAATAATCACGTAAAATCTGTTGCAATGATTATTATTGTTTTTTATTTAAAGAGATAATATTCATAGTTCAAATTTTCTCTTATTATGTTTTATCAATGTTTCTCAAATTACTCAACAGTATTCTCTCGCTAAATTCACCAGCGTTTTATTTAGATTAATTATTCTTAAATTACGATATAACTTAGTTATTATTTTGATATACAAAACAAAATAATTAAGTTTTAAACAACAAAATATAATATGGTTTATATTGACTCACCAAAACAATTATTCTGCTGACTGAAGAGGCCTCCCAATCTGCTTTTCAATAAAATTGTTGGAGCTATTAAAGGTTACAAGAATTTTTGTTTTGCATTTACATGTGGAGCTTACACCTTAGAATAAAAATATATATAACTATAGAAACGTTTATGTGAATGTAAGAATTATGTATGAAATGTAATTAAATAGTTAAGGTGCTAAAAACATAATTTATGTATATCGAATATTTGCCGAGTAATTTTTTACACAATTTATAACAATTTCTGGCCAGTTTTGAACACCTTAACTCACTTACACAGTATGTTACTAATAACTAATGTTGTAATTCAAATGCGGAGGATTCTGATAATGATGTCGAATAAAATTTTTTGATTGTAATTTAGCTCTTTAATTTTCTTATTGTATATTGTATTTAGATTATTTTAAATAGAATTTTGGTCGGGCATCTTAAGTACCTTTACGTTAATGAAAAGTATGTTTTTGATAATGAGGAGTTAATAAATTTTATGCTCTCTCTTTTATTCTTCTAATAATTTTTCCCAGATGTTGATTATCAATTCTCTCGACAATTTTTAATACGACGCAATAAAATGTGTACAGTGATGGACAGAACAATGTCCACCACTGCAAATATACAGTATTCAGATCTTCCTCTCTCTTTTTTTTTCCTTTTAATTGCAGTTTTGTTGTAATTAAGTTATTGGTAGAGAATTTTAAAGTGCTCCTTTTCAAAAGTATTTTAAGTGTCTTAAGACTTGATCATGCCCTTCCAAACGATCTTTGAAACCTTTTACGCTATGTGTCTATGGCCTATTAAGGTTATAAATTTAAGTAAAATTTAATCATAACTAAACCAAAAAATTTTCTCCTTCACTTTTTACATTACCTTAGAAATGAATGTAGATTTGATCTCCACTATAACTTTTCTCCTTTTTTTTCTCTCTTACAATTAGCTCTTTTTATTACTTTTAAATTTTTTTTTTTCTTTATAATTCAGATTTAATTATACAAACAATTTACAATCACTTTTTATTTAAAATGGCATTCGTTTCACTTGACCAATTTTCTTTAGGTTCCTTACCGCTCGAGCTATAGAATTGAAAAGAAAGAATTAGTTTCCTGCAGATACCCACGAGGCCTAAATAACTATTTGAAGCGACCCCAAACGACAAATATAATAATGCATATGCATGCGTCGATATGCGTTATTATGCGTCAGGTTACATCTTAATAAATGCAACTCTAGGTGGTGAGAAAATCTATCTTTGAAGACCGTTAAATTTAAACTCAATTTTATTCTTCTTTTCTCCTTTCTTAATTAAACAATGGTATATTACACAGTTCGTAGTCGCCGTGGTCTAGTGGTTAGTGTGTTGGCTTACTAAGACATGGGTCCTGGGTTCGACTCCAGGCTCTGACATCTTCAAAAAAAGAAATATGATAAAAATATTTCTTTCGGCGACTACCTCTCAGCAGTCTTCTGGCAAAAGCTCTGAGAGTAATTAATTGCCATGAACAAACTTCTCAAGTCTGTCGTTCGGAGTCGACATTAAACTGTAGGTCCCGGTACTCATGGATAAAAATTTACACACACAACATGAGTGCTGCGAGAAGCTAGGCCGTAATCCTGACACAGGGTTGTAAAGGCCAGTTATGTATGTATGTATGTATATTACACAGTTCTGTTTTTTATCCATTTGTTCAAATTAGTTGTAATATATCAAACATTCATTTATAAAGGAGGTACTAAAGTACATCGACCTGTAGATCTATTGTATATCCTATATCATGCATATTAAACAGTGGTTTAATGGAATCATAAACCTACAAGAATATATAATCTGTCTATATCGTTATGATTTTTATTGAAAACAATACGTTTTCTTGTGTCCTCAGATTTTATCAGGAATTTAAGCTCTTTTGTTTATCCCTGACATTAAAACGCAAATTTAGCAATAATACTCAATTTGCCATTTAAGTCTCATGGTACACTTATTTGCAAATAGTTCGAAATAAAGTACAATTCTAAAAAGTTTAACTTCCCTATATTATATAAACAGCACAATAGAGTGAGAATGATATAGAGGGAGTTTCAATTTACGAAAACAAAATAGTTTCTTTAATATTTATTTTTTCAATGAGGCCTCTGTGTATTCATTTATTTCTTATATAAATAAAACATGATTCTAAACAATTTATGAGAACTAAAATATTTACTTTAGACATTAAAAAAAAAAAATTGAAATTATTGTAAATAAAATAAAACACAAGAAAAGCAATCACTTGAATGCAATTTATGTACTTCAGTTTTTGAGATTATCAACTATGAGGGCAATAACTATCAATGCAACAATGACAATAAAATAAACAATAAAGACAGAAACAAGATGTACTTACTTACATATGGATGAGTATGTGTTCACATAAATTGTGCCTTCTATATATGAGTTTATGTAATAAAAACCAATACAAAACCAATCAATAATAAATTGTATTTAAGTATGCATGTAAACACGTATGTATGTATGGGTGTATTGTTATTTCTATCAAATTTATCTTTTTCTTTTCTTTTTGTTATACTTATCATTTATCTTAAAATATTTAAATATTTATATATTTGTATAGTAATACACATGCATACATACATATGTACCTGCATTTATCTGTATAGAAATATAAAACTGTATGCAAAGTTATGTTCTTCTCTCTCTCTTTCCCTCTTGCCTGTTTTAAAAGAGTTGAAATAAAACTAAAACATTCTTTCACAAGTAGTTGGTTGTTACATGTGCAATCAATTTATTGATATTAAAAAAATGGCGGTATCAAGTAAGGCTGTAAGTAATAAGGCCCCAAATTGAAAATAGGAGACGACTGCAAATATGTATTCTCCCTCTCCTTTATAGCATATACGTGAACCACAATTCAAATTTAACATTTTTAAGCATTCAGTTTTTATTTTTTTTTATTTATTTATTTAGGTCTATGGACAATACATCCTTACAGACTAAGGTAAAATTATATATACATACATTAATAACTAGGCAAATTAGGTATTTAAATATAAAATAATTTTACTTTTTACTACATAATTACTTTCAGCAAAGTTTATAAGATGATAACAATTATTAAAATGTATACAAATACGACGAAAAGGATCATTATCAGCATAGGTTGATTTATTGAATTTTACATTAATTAATTGAAAATTCCTAGTTTGACGGGTTGGAATACAAAAATTTATTTTACTAGTCAGGAACACAGAGTCAATATCACCGCGAATTAAACCAAGAAGAAAAGTAACACTTAACATAACTCGACGACTTTTTAACGTTGGTAATTTAATGAGAGCAAGCCTACTAGTATATGAAGGCAATACATATGAATTCCATCCAAGACCTCGTAGACAAAACAATAAAAACTGCTTTTGTACAGATTCAATTTTTTCTATGTGGATATTATAGTGTGGATCCCAAATGATTGATCCATACTCAAGAATGGGACGAACTAACGAAGTGTATAGTAATTTAGTGATATAGGGATCTGAAAATTCCTTGGACCAACGTTTCATAAAGCCAAGGACGCCATTAGCTTTGTTAACTATTGATGTTATATGATCACGGAAATTAAGTCGTTGATCCAACAATAAACCAAGATCACTAATATTATGGACTTTAATAAGCATTACATCATTAATGTTATAACGAGTATCTGAATTATGTACTCTGTAGAAAGGCATTTGTTTACATTTCTTAATATTAAGTTCCATTAAATTTATTTGACACCAATTATAAAATTTTTCAATATCCAATTGCAGCAAACTATGATCTGTGGGGTTTTTCAAAGTTTTAAAAATCTTTACATCATCAGCAAACATTAGTATATTGGAATATAGAATGACAGTAGGCAAGTCATTAATAAATAAAGTAAATAACATGGGACCCAGATGACTTCCTTGGGGGACACCAGAAGGAACAATAATGTTTCTCGATAAAGTATCTCTAAATTTTACTTGCTGAGTTCTGTTGGTTAAATAAGAATATAGCCATTTCAAAGTAGTAGTACTGAATCCCATACGCGATAATTTAAAGATTAATATATCATGATTTACTTTATCGAAGGCTTTGCTAAAGTCCGTATAAACAACATCAGTTTGATTTCCATATAAAAAGCCATCATTTACAATGGTAGTAAGTTCCAAAATATTCGTAATTGTGGATCTTGATTTACAAAAGCCATGCTGACAACTAGAGATTAATGAGGTTATTTGATGAAATAGATTATCGGTCAAGATCTTTTCCAAAAGCTTAGGTATAGCATTTAGCTTAGCAATTCCTCTATAATTTTTTATATCCATCCTACTACCATTTTTGAACAATGGAATTATAAATGATTTTTTCCACACAAGAGGTAAGTAGCATAAGTTTATAGACATATTGAACAATGTAGTAAGAGAATACGATAGAGATAAACCACAGTTTTTTAAAACGCATGTAGGTATTCCATCTGGACCATAACCTTATCAACCTTTTCAATAGAATCACTTATTTTTGTTACTCAGTATATTGCAAATTAAATAAATATATTGTCAGCGTAGTCTAGTTGTTAATGTGTTGGCTTACTAAACAAAAACTCCGGGTTTAATTCCCAGCTCTGATATCTTGAAAAAAAAAGATATATGAAAAATATTTCTTTCGGTGACTACCTTTTAGTAATCTAATGGCAAAAGCTCTTAGAGTAACTGATTGCCAAGTCAGTTGTTCGGATTCGACGTTAAACTATAGGCCACGGTATTCATGGATAAAAATTGAAACACACAACGTGAGTGCTGTAAGAAGCTAGGCCATAATTATGAAACAGGGTTGTAATGGCCAATTATGTATGTATGTATTGACAGCGAAGATGTTTGTACCAAACTTTGAAGATATAAAACATATCACCATTAACTTCTCTCATTCTGCTTAATCTTTACATCATATTTAAAAAACTTCGCCTTAACTATTATCAACATAGAAAAAATTAAATATTTGCTATTTTTGAAAGGTACCATGTACCAAAATTTAGAAGCTTGAATTAGTACTATCCATATTAAGTTTAAGAGAGAAGTACTATGCCCACCTGTAGAATTTTAATTGATGGCTTGACTTAGTACATCCTTGTTGAATTATAAAAAAATTCAGGAAAATTAATTCAATTGTTTAGCCATCTATATATTTTGTATACATATAGAGAGGATTTGAAACATTTCATTTATTTTTTTTTAATTCAGACCAATACTCAGGAGTAAACCCCTACTAAATGCTTTACATTGTATTGGAATTTTTGAGGAAAGGACAGTACATTATGACAACAGAACATATATTTTGTTTTTTTTTATATTATTAAGCGCCTTAGGAATGAGATAAATTGCTGTGAATTGATCATTCAAAGGCCAGTGTTATACCTGCACCCTTTAATGATCAACAGCAATTGGCCCATCGTCGCATGTTGATTGCGGTGAGTGTCTTCGCTATGTAGGTTTTAGCTGCTTTTCCGGTACTTCTCAACAGGTGGCGTTTTTCTCATAATCATTCGTTTTTCGTTGTCAAAGGTTAAGGTGGAAAAGAATGTAATGTCAGGGCGCAGCTACTTTGAAGATGGAGTTCTTGGAGGGGGACCTCTTATTTTTAAATTATAATTTTGAAAAAACCGCAAACTAACTTTTTAATTTTTCACCTTTGCTGGGATTCAAACCTGGGCCGTTTGAGTTTTTGTGCGAGCGCTCTAACGACTTTACTACGTACCCCCCTCTGCTATCATAAAATTCCATGTCGATAAGAATGGATAACATACGATTTATAACCTTCAAATTATGAATTTTCTTGACGATTTCAAATCCAATTCCGACCATCTGGGATTCCATGATACCCTTAATAACTTAATTACAGTTTTATTTTGATGTTATCTAGCATACTTATGTTCAATCTGTTTCCTGTTTGTCGCAAGTCCCATCAATTCTCCAGCTCATTGATTGACGCCTGCTCAACAAATTTTTTTTCTTAATTTATAGGAGCAACCAACTCATATTTTTCTCCTCTGATGATGTGACCAGAATATAAAGTTATGGACTTTGCAGTTTTCTCTCAGTGTTCAATCTTCTTCATAGTAAATTAAGGCCCTAGTTATTGATGGTAACCTTATTTTATGCCACTTTAAGAAAAATTTGCTCTCTTTGTTTTGCCTCTTGTTTCGTTTTTCTCTCTTTTTCTATAAAATAAAACTCTTTTTATTATCAAGTATAGCTAAAGGGTTATTAAAAAGGATTGAATCTCTCACATTTTTTGTTATAACTTTAGAAATTCTAATATTTTCTATATGAATATCTATGTGGGTGTGTTTGTATTAATAAATTTTATGTTGTAAAAATTTCAAATCAATATATTCAGTTATTCAGTTTTATTTCCTATATATACCTACTCTATGTATAACAATGTAACTTGTTTGCTTCATTTTCATTAAGGATGCTCCAGGTTTATCGATGTTGTGCATAGGATGGATGCATAGCATACAATACAAAGTATTCAATAATGCGTTTACGTTTATAAGATGTTTATTATTTTATTTCTTTGTAAAAATATTACAGTGTAAGATTTCTTAAACTCATTTATTGGGGACCTAATTCCAAGAATTGCACATGAAAGTAAACTCAAGAATAAAGACTTCTGCGTCATTAGTTTTATCAAGTTCATTGCATAATGGCCGTACGAATTTTTTTTTTCTAAAGGTGGATTTTTATAATTTTTCTATATTTTTACACGCTTATATCTCATACGGAATATTTCTTTTATGTTTCAAGTAAAGTTGTAGAGATTGTATAGTAGAAAAACAAGAGAAACAAATTCATTCGAAAAAGTGCATCGAGTGTGTTAAATAGCGCAAGAATGCCCATTTTTCTCTCATTTTTCACCTTTTTGCTCAATAAATGAATTACAAAATTCCATAAAAAATCTTTTTTGCTTTTATTTATAAAACTTTTCATTAAAACCTATTCAAATCTGCACTATTTACCTGAAATGGAATGAAGTTATTAAAATAATTTTTTGGAAATTATGCGCCATTATTTTTTATAAAAAATTTAAAGAGAATTTTTTTTAATTAATATTGTTGAAAAAAAAATTGTCTGGAGACCTGAAATCGAATCTTAGACAGGTAGGTATTTTACCTCTGAAATATTTTATTTTTTGTTTCTTTATTAAAAAACAAAATACTACCGCACACATGAAGATTTTTTATATAAAGTTTGTCCCAAAATTAACGCAAGATTTTATTTGAATTTATTAAAGAGCTTTTAAACTTCAGATTTTTTTATAGATTGAATCATAGAGCACATAGAAAATTAATTTCGTTGATACAACGTTTAATTTTCTGTTGTAATGTACGACTGATTGTGAGTTTACTGATATATAGTTTTGATTTAAAATAACACCATAAGAAGAAATCTAATGGTGTTACTTCAAATATTTTAGAGGGCTCAGTTCTAGTCACGGAAACAATATAACACGCTACCAGAAAATGTCCAAAAATTGGAATTGTTTTATTGAGTGTATGACACGTGGCACTGCTTTATGGAAACAACGCATCAATAGCATTCAATTTAGGCAGAAGGAACTGTGTTATCATGTTGCGATATCAAGCGTTACTAAAAGATACTACTTGACCAGACTCATTTTAAAAAAAGTGTGGTGTTTAAATTACATGATCTAGTGAAATAATTATTACCATCAAAGCAAAAGAATTGTTTCATTGAATGTATGATATGTAGCACCATCCTTTTGAAACTATATACAGGCCACATCAATAACGTGCAATTTCCAGTAACATTTTGCTGCTTAACAAGACCATAAAAGATGGTCTAATAAGATCTCCTGCCAAACGGTACACCAAAACGGTAACACTTTGTGGGTACACTTTTTACTTGCCAATTATATGTGAGTTCCCCGAATATAGCCATCGTAGTCGCCGTGGTCTAGTGGTTAGTGTGTTGGCTTACTAAGACATAGGCCCTGGGTTCGACTCCAGGCTCTGACATCTTCAAAAAAAAAGAAATATGAAAAAAATATTTCTTTCGTCGACTACCTCTCAGCAGTCTTCTGGCAAAAGCTCTGAGAGTAACTAATTGCCATGAACAAGCTTCTCAAGTCTGTCGTTCGGAGTCGACATTAAACTGTAGGTCCCGGTACTCATGGATTAAAATTGACACACACAACATGAGTGCTGCGAGAAGCTAGGCCGTAATCCTGACACAGGGTTGTAAAGGCCAGTTATGTATGTATGTGGTTCAAGGATGCCCCTTGTCCAAAATGTGCACCAATCAATTTTAACGATTTACAAAGCCATCGAGGTAAAAATGTCTTTCGTCGCTTCAGTTTAGTTGCTCGAAAATTTTTCATCCACTTTTCAAAGATTAATAATAGATTTCATGAGCACGCTTCGCTGTTCATGACCATTAGGCTTTTTTTGGTGTGTTAATTAACTTTTTGTAATAATACTTACAGAAAGCATACGCTTTTGATAGTTTCTTGTAATCTTAAAATGGTTTCCAGGGTTCTCAAAAACACTATTACATACCTAACGCCTTCCTTTTTTTTTTAAGCGACCAATTGTTATTGAACTGCTGCAGTCAAACTTTCTGTATTTTTAGAATATTGCTCAGTAATGAAAACACGTTGTTTTATCGTCTTACTTGTACTGACCCTCAGCTGTTAAACTGATCTTTCTTTAGGCTTATGTTTTTATTGAGACCAATACTCATGGAGTAAACCCCCACTGATGCTGTGCATTGTATTTGAATTTATGTAAAGGACAGTAAATATTTGTTCTTATATTATATTATTATTAAGCGCCTTAGGAATGAGACAAACTGCTGTGAATTGCTCATTCAAAGGCCAGTGTTATGCCTTCACTTTTGAATGATCAGAAGTAATTGTCTCATCGTTGCATGTTGATTGTGAGGTTAGTGTCTTCGCTAATTAGGTTTACTTGTCATCTGCTACATACTTCCCAATAGATGGCGCTTGTCCCCTGATCATTAGTATTTGTTGTTGATGGTGAAGGTGGATTAGAGTGGAATGTCAGGGAGCGGTTTCTTGTTGATGGAGGTCTTATTTTTTAAATTATAATTTCGAAAAAACCGTATATTACCTGGTCCGCTAGAGTTTCTGTGCAAGCGTTCTAACAACTATACCACGCAATCCCCAGGCTTGCCACAACTTACTGCAATTTCTTCGGTTCAGCCGTTCAGCTAACTTCAAGTAAACAATCAAACAAACACACATTAATTTTTATATATAAAAATGTTATTTCCAATCAAGCAAGACTTTGTAAGTAAGTACTCACTTTTGATCCGATACAAAAGCCAATAATTGATTCTCTTAAGCTGTATTAGTAATTTAAAATCTGTTTAATGTTCAAATTTTTCTCTTAACATATGCTCATTTATAACCATAATGCTGACCATATGCATATGCCTTTAAAGCATATATGAATCCATAATCCACTTATGCTCATATTAAAACGTTTCTGTATAAGTAAATACATGCGCCAATTATGTACGAGTTGCCTGAAAAGTCTTAATTTTTACAACCTTAAGGCCAATCATGTAAAATGCAAAATTTATTAAGGATTTAATAGGGATTAAAATATATCTCTATTTAAATATAGAAAATACTACATTTTAAATACATACACACATATATACACATACAGAAACATATACTCTAATGTGAATATATAAGAAAAAACAAAATAATAGTACAAGTCTTTGTTAGAATAGAAGAGAATTTATATAGAAAAAAAGTTTTTTATTTTTTTTATTTTTAATTTTCTATTATTTTCTAACATATTGAATGATTGAAAGAGAAACTTTATTTTTTGTATGTTCACCAACCATATGTTGTCGTACATATTATACCGAACAAAGTTTTGATAAAAAAGTTTTTAATTTTTATGAATATTAACAAGCAAAACTATTGCGAAAGTTTATTATTTGACTTTTTCATTTTTTAATGGCACTATCAATGAATTTTACTTTTTAACCTTTATCTGCTCTTTGCGTCGAAAACGACGCATAACCAGTACAATTTTTGAATTTTTATTAAAATGGCTGGCTAAAAGTTGATAGAATTTCCTGACTTTGTAGAATACATAAATGTGCACATTTAGACTTATTTTCGTATTATAAATTTTATTTTTTTGTATTGTATCTAAAAAGTTACGTTACCTACCCTCATGCGTCGTTTTCGACACATATGAGAAATCGTATGTTTTTTGGCGGGTAACTTTGTTTTTTTACTAGTCATTGTGCTTTTTGTAGGCGATAAAGTAATTTTTGACTAATTTATAAACAAAATATATCAAATTATTAAAAAAGTAAATAAAATATTTGTCATGTGAAGAAGTAGGAGTTCTTCTAAATGAAAGTGAAGCTGAAAATAACTACAGTTTTTCTGATGTCAGAAAGCCTCTAATTAGTAGTGGTGTAGTCAGCCACAAGATGGCAGGATTAGAGCTTAAAATGTTATCAATCTTCCTCCCGTTGTAACACGAATTGCATCTTCACAGTGTATTTCTAAGGTATATGCCAAAGCTAAGTATGACGAAGATTTCTTGCGAATTGGTTTCAGCTTGTTGAGAGTTTCTATGGGTGTTTTGATTTTAGCTGGCGTGTATAAGTATAGGTAAAATAACTACTCATTATACATGAATGTTGTATATATTTTTAGATCAAAAAAATGAATCAAGTGTTGATTTATTCGATGCAGAGTATAGTCGTATATTATTAAGGGCAATTACGTCGAAAAACAGTTTTGAATATGCAAATGAAGTTATTCCTTTGGATGATACCATTAGCTTTCACCTTTGACAAACCAACATTTGCATTTACAGGCAATGCATGTATTGATAGAAAAAAAGTGTACAATTTTACAATGTACTTTACATAACTCTAGAAAAGTTGAACCCGGAGATCAAAAGGCTGCCAACAATTATGAGTTATCATAACAAGGCCACAGCCTTGTTCATAGAGACGTTCCCATTTATTTTTTCTATGAGTAATTATCAAATTTTAATTAATTTTTTTTACTTCAATATAGACTGTGTCGATATGGTCGATAAGATGCTTTCTTGCTACAGTTGCATAGCTGCATTAAATGCATTAATTATTTTCAAAAAAATTAACCCTAATTGCCAAACAACGCATAAAGTTGTAATAAAAAGATATTTTCGACGGGAACTGTGGTTATCCTTTGTATGCCAAATAGAACAGGAAGGCTACGATCAAGGTCATTTGTTAATTTTATTGGTATGCCATTTTCATCATATGCATCGAAGAAATCAAAAAGCGTTTCTCCACAAATTAAAGAAAGATAAAGGTGTTCGATATGTTTTGAAAGGAATTCAACTTCAAAAAATAACATGCCTACTACTATTTGTTGCTTTTGTGCAAAAAGTGCATATAAAAACATATATTTATAACCAAAACGTATGTGTTAAATGCATCGATAATAATTCACTTTAATATATAATAAAACTAAAAGCAATATTTTAATATTAAACAAATATAAATACTAGCAATTTTTAGTTTTCTCATCATGTGTGTTTCTCGTTTTTCTACTAAAAACCATAAGAAATATATTGTGCGTCGAAAACGACGCCAGGGTAGACAATGTAATTTTTTTTGAGGAGCAGATGAAGGTTAAAGAAGAGCTCTAAGGCATGATTATGAGTTGATAAGAAAATTTATTTTTAGAAAATTGTTTATAATAAAGAGAAAAGTATTTGAAGAAAAAGATATGTTTTTTTTAATATATGTATGTGGTGAAATAGAGAGAGTTTTGTCAGTAGTCATTACTAAGACTTCTAAGTTTCCTAAAGAAAATTATTTACACATTTTCAAAAAAAAAAAAAGAAAAAAAAATTAAATAAATAAATAAAATGTATTCCAAATGTTGTTTAACATTGACATTTTTAATACAGTTTAAAATCCACTTTAAATATTTTAAATACGAAATTTTTAGTTTTTGTAGTACTTTTTTACTTAATAGATGGTGTTGTTATTAACGCAGTCGCTTTTATTACGTCATAACACATTTATTTGTTAGATTTTACTGTAATATATAAACATCAAAATCAAACAAACTTACTTTAGACCCAACCTAACACTATGAATTAAACTGATCAAATTAAGTAACGAAGTTTTCTTATAGTAGTTAAATAGAGTGTTTTTTTCGTTTTTATATTTGCATGTAAAAATTTAATTAAAATTCTTAAGATATGTATTTCTCTTTTGTATTAAATTTTCTTGTTTTTAAATTTGTACTAAGTTTTTGAATTTTAAAATATTTTTAAGGTACTTACTTGTGTGTATAAATATTTTATAGACTAAACCATGCACAGAAAGAAAACTCACTATGTATTTCATTGATTTTTTTTAGTTTTATTCTACACTACTCAACTAAATGCTACACTTTGTTTAATTTTTTTTTTTAATTTCTCAGATTTCTCTCTCAAATGTACATGTAAAACCAATAACACTTTAAAACATTCACAACATTCACTGCTACTCAAGTTCATATGAGTGTTTGTACTCGTATGTGTGTGTAAATTACAGAGTATACGAGCGTATGTGCCTATCGAGTAAAGCAACAAAAAAAGTGTACAAAACAATAAAAATGGCGACATTTAATTGTAAAAATAGTAAAAGGACTAAAATAAACAAAATTCTTACCATTTCTATAGCAAAAACAACAACAGGAATTGCATAAATGCATATACATATGCCTTCACACATACATATATATATACATACAATATCTAATAAAACTTAAAGCAACAACAAAAAAAAAGAGAAAT
This sequence comes from Metopia argyrocephala, assembly GCA_963576795.1. Taxonomy (NCBI): domain Eukaryota; kingdom Metazoa; phylum Arthropoda; class Insecta; order Diptera; family Sarcophagidae; genus Metopia; species Metopia argyrocephala. Next base: position 15,318,064 of record OY756208.1, on the reverse strand, counting down.
AACGATAGAAATACATATAATTTTCCAGCAAAAACTACTACTGTAGCAATAGAATGCAAACAAATATGGTAGTTTCCATTGAATGTAATGTAATTTATTATATGAATTTCTAATTATAGGTCTGTACTTAAAAACAAAACAAAAAATATACTATTTTTTTTTTAAATGTGTAGTGGCTAGAGCGTTCGCACAGAACACAAACGACCGAGGTTCAATCCCAGCGAAGAACAAAAATTATAAAATAAAATTTGCGGTTTTTTTTAAATTATAATTGAAAAATAAGAGGTTCCCCCAGTTTTGTATTTATCTCCTGGTCATATACATATATAATCCGTAGTATTTTTAAGATTTATAGATTGTAAATTTATTAAGGGAAACTCTTTATTTAAATACAGTCGAAACTCTCTATAACGAATTCCAACTGACTGGATATTTACTTCGCCATAAAGAAAATTCGCTATATGGAAAAGAAAAAAAATATTGTTCCTTTTAACATTTTTTATTTGTAGTAGTCAGTATTTTGGTTTGAAGTACATTTTTCCACTTTTCTTCTTCAATGCAAAGGCAAATGGATAGCGACTGCAAAAAATGTGAGAAATGGTAATGATTCCAGCTGTCACTTGCAGAGTTCGGTGGTTCCCCCACTTTTAATTTTATGGTAAATAGACGATTCAAAGCATCAGACTCTGCTTGTGCGTTTTGAAGGCAACAAAGTACACACAGAGCAACAACAACAACACCAATAACACAAAGCGACATCGATTTCTTTTTTTGTGTGCGTGCGTTCGGTTTTACCTAATTCGTTATATGGAGATTGAAAACGCTTCAATCTTGAAGTTACGGTCGCAAAAAAACTTCGTTATTAGGAAATATTCGCTATATGGAAATTCGTTCTATGGAGATTATAATACACTCAAAGTAGACCCAAAACACAGTGTTCTTATAATTGCTTCGCAATAAAGAAAACTTCGTTATACAGGAGTTCGTTATAGAGAGTTTCGACTGTATTCGTTAAAAATATTTCTTTAGTTTTATTCAGTTTTAACGAATGTTGAACTTTACAAATATGCCTGTTAAGGTAATTTCTTTATTATAAAATTGTTACATGCGTGCCGGTTTTTGTAAACTACATTACTGTTTTAAAGGTACATAAAATACGATTTTTATGCTGTGTAGCTGCTTATTCAACACTTTAATCTTTGGTGTACAATATAGTTCTTCCACGAGAAATTTGTATATATATTTTGTATAACTAGTTTTCCTTAATTTTATTGTATTATACTCACCATTAAATCTACAATATACATGTGAGTTCATTATCTGCTTATTCTGTAAAGTTCTAGCATGTTTTAGTTTTCGCCTGTTTTGGCGCGGTTGTTTGTGTATGGCATATACTTAATACATATGCATATGCAAGTGTTATAACATAAAAATTCTACCTCATCAGTTTAAAAGAGTTTCTGTTTAATATTTCACTTTTTGGTAACAATAAAGTAATCTCTTTGTTATGTAATCACAAATATTCAATTCAAATATGCATTAATTAAAATCAAAATTACTATATAAGAATCATAAGTAACAATTCAGATACAAAATTTTACACAATTTGGCCAAATTATAAAAAATAGATATATCGAGTAAATTATGCAGAGAAAAAATCTGTTGAAATGAACAGATAATATTCTAATAATTTGATTCTGCTGATCAGATAAAAATCGAAAGCAAGGAAATTGCAGAATATCTATCAAGAACTCTAAACATATTAAATGCAATAAATATAGCAAGTCTACATTTCAATGAATTGAATGAATTTAAAAACAGTCTGTTTATAGAATAACAAATTCGAGTAAAAAATCCAACAAAGACCACAAAGTCACAATAGTAAAAATTGTTTCTGCATCTCAATTATTATTAAAGCTTTTATGTGCTGGAGGCCCGAAGTTCGAGCTCCAGGAAAAGTGTGAACAATTTTTTTATTTAATTTTTGTTTCGTCAGAAACGCTTTAATTAAGTAGATCAAGGTTAACTGCAATTTTTTTGGGAAAATCCAAGCTAAGCTTTGGTAATATCTCTTTATATACGAGTAAGGTTCATAATAGTTTTGATATTTTTACGCCTAAATATGATATTTATTAGCATTTTATTATTAGTAATTAACACGTAAATATATGTTTTAACTATAATTTTTATCACCACTGTATGTATAATATTGTAAAATTCAACTTAGAAAGTACCAATGTCTGAATTTATACAACCACACAATTTTAAACATATAGTATACACACACACACACACATGTGTACATATTTGTTTTTATGAACAAAATCAAAAAAATTATGTTTTAGTTTTGAAAAATATATTTCGCTTTCCTACATGATATTGAACAAAAGCAGGGAAATAGACAAAGACTGGAAGAAAGTGAGAAAGAGAGAGAGTTGGTTTAGCTGACATTCGTAAGGCCACATTACAAATCCAAAATATGGCAGACATATAACATGCATTTAAAAAAGCAACACAAAACTACGATGCTGATGATGATAATGACGATGTTGATATTTTTTTATATGAAATATGAATGCTTTAATACATTCATACGGTTTATGTGCAATTGAAAGAGAGACACAGAGACACAAAGGTAGGAAATTTAGCATACACACACACATACATCTAAACTCTATGCAGTTATAACAGTAACAACGTGAATAAATTTTTACGTGCATTTTCGAAATGTTGTACGTGATTGTTTTTTTTTTTCTTGTTTTCTATTTTAAATTTTTAGAGACATAAAAACATTATAAATGTATGAGTGTTTTAAGTTTAAATTGTATGCCTGTGTAATATGTGTAGATGCGGGTATGTGATGTGTGTTTTTGTGTATGTGTGCGTTTTAAAAAAACACATTTTTGGCTGTGAAATTTGACAAAAATAAACCACATCAGTTTGAAAAGTTCTCATTTAATTTAAAGCGCTTTTGAAATATGTCAAAAAGAGATTATCGGCAACTCTTTAGAAATTTTCATTATTTAATAAAGAATACCGATTATTTTGAATTTTATGCACTATTTGGAAGCTATTGCAGATTATTAGAAAAAACATTAACCAAAAAGAATAAAAAGAAAGCAAACACACGCCACACTACATGTAGGCTGGCAGACAACATAGTCACTTTTAACAAAAATGACATAAAAAATTAAAAAAACTGAAAGGCTGAATAAACATTTTGAAAGTGATTTTTGGTGGTGTTTGAAAACTTTAATTTTAGTCTAACAATTATTTGCAATTATTTTTGTAACAATATACTGATGCTGCACATTTTGGCTCTCTACAGAAATATTATTCAAAATTAAAATGCTGTGTTATGTTTTCATATAATTGTGCATGAATTTTTGAATACGAAAACTTTCCACTACTCTGTATACCAAACACAGTGGAGTATTTCAGTAGAGGGTAGTAAGCTCTAGTGTTAGTGAGGGGTTAGTGATTGCGATTTCTACCAAAGACTCTAGACTGTTTCACTCCAACGAGCCCAATGGTCTTCGTTGCTTTGCTCGTAATAAGTTTGAATTTAATTTAATTTACTTAAGATTATAATATAAAAATATATAAATAAATATTTCCTTTTACTTAAAGCACAGAAGTCTTAAACATTAACTATGGTATTCTTGTGTTAGCCGTAGTCTAGTATGTAGTGTGTTTTTGGCTTACAAAGACGAGTGCTCCGGGTATTCGACATCAAAATTATATCAATGCAAAAAATTTCAGTCTAATAAAAGCTATAGAGCCAGAATAATCCATTAAAATTCTGGAAATTTATTTAGGAAAATTAAAATCTGTTTGAGAAAATCATTGAACAGTTTTATAATCGTTTTCGTGAGTCAGTAGTAGTAGTAGTAGTTCAGTAGTTGTTGATCGGTTTTGCACTACTTTTTCTCTTTTCGCCATGAAAGTCTCAACAAGACAAGAAAATGTACTTGAAATGTCCTTTTAAAGCTCTAAATCTTGCAGCTGGTGCTATATGGACATCGTTTATGTCGCTATTTTGGCTATCACTTGACTGTGGTCAAGTGGTTAGTGTGTTGGCTTACTTGGACGATAGTGCCGGGTTCAAATCTCAGCTCTGACATCTTGAAAAAAAGAAATATGAAAAAAATTATTTATTTCGTTAACTACCTCTCAACAGTCTTCTGGCAATATCTCTGAGAAAAACTGATTGCCATTAAAAAGCTTCTCAAATCTGTAGTCCGGAGTTGACTTTACACTTTAGGTATCGGTACTCATGGATAAAAATTAACACACACAACATGAGTGCTGCCGCAAGCTAGGCCGTAACCCTGAGACAGGGTTGTATTGGCCAATTATGTATGTATGTATGTACTTGGCTGATACTATCGGTTATAATTAATAAAACAAAAAAACAAAAAACAATCTTTACACATTAAATGAACTCAATATAAAAGCAAGACTAAAGATTTTATTTTTATAGTAAAATAACTTTATTGACCTCTTTCTATAAATAATAAAGGGGCAGCGAAATATTGAAAATGAATATTTAATACTAAATAAAAAAAGAACCTTAAGCTCAAAAAAAAAATTGTTTTTATTTTTATTTATTAAAATTGTTAAAATTACACTTCAAGAGCTTTGAGCTACAGCTCTTGGTTTGTTATTGCGATGAAATTATTGTTGGTGTTTTTCAAATAAAAATAATCCATGAAAGATATGAAACTCTGAGGCCTTATAAACTTGATTTAGAAATTTTTGGCTACCAACATAATTCTTGAAATTTAAAATCTTCATGCCTATTGTCATGAACATTTTTAACTTTATATATTCTAACGCCCAGCCTGTTTTTAAAATCCAAATTTTTAGCATTTTAATTTAAGAGAATTATAGTAGAGGGAATCATTAACTAATTGACCTCTTTACCGGCAATGGTATTATCACACGCATTGAATTGTTACGACTGCGTTAGTTTGCCCATTAAAATTTTACGAGTTTATTGCTGAGGCAAAATGCAAGCGAAGAAAGCTTTTGTTCCAGTCGAACACTAATTTGAAGCTGATCCTGTTGTAAAAATTGTAAGTAATACTCACTTTAAAGGACTGGAGATTTCGTATAAGTTATATTACAAACTGTCAGTAGATGGCACTAAAATATTATATTTAAAAAGTACTAAGGCATTATATTTTAATTTTAAATTTTTTATTTTAAAATTCTGATTGATAAGGAAGCATTTGTGTTTTCATTCTCACATTACAAGGCTGATATAACCATTTAAAGTAATTATAGTAAAAAATAATATTCAATTAATATGCTTTGAATTATTGTTTGCTTTTTCCAACTGAATGGAAGCTATCAAGATTTTAACTTTTTATCACTGGAGAATTACAATCCAATTCCAATTATTTTTCAATTCAATTAATTTATACTTTCAGCAATCAAAAGCAGAACTTTAATCAGATGCCCGCATACAATTTTGTGTTATAAATAAATTGTTTTCAATTTAATAAATGTAAAGTGTAGAGAATATGATTTAAACACTACCTTACGTTACCTACTACACCTTTCTGTTCTCAAATAAATTTACGCTTGATTGCAAAGGCATTTCCAAAACAAAATTTATCAACATTTTGTTAAGCAAAAAGCAATCAATTTAACATCCAGCCAGCATTGTCATTTGCATTATAATTATCATTTACATCACTGTTATGCTTCATTTCTTAAAATCATTTCATATTTGAAGAGTTTAAGAATTGAAATGCAAGACAAAGACCCTTAAAACGTAAATCATTGATACAAAACTTTAGAATTTAAAAAATACCAACACAATTTAAAATTTGTAATTCATTTACACAGGGAAAAGAGAAAGAGAGAGAGAGAGAGAAAGAATTTTTACACAAAAATGCTGGTTCCTTAGAAAAGAACAAGTCTCTGCTTCCATCTATACAAACACAATTATTTGATTGAATGTTTTATTTTGTAATTGTGGTTGTTAATTAAAGTAATTGTTTTTAAAATATTAAATTTCAAAAAGAGATTAAAATAGAGAGAAAGAGAGAGCGAGAGAGAGTGAAATAAGAGTGTAGATTTTATTTTAATTATTGTTTATAAATAAAAATATTCACTTGGGTTACTTGTGCTCTGATAAACATTTGTCAACTACCCTTACCTCACCCTCTTCGCCTTATAAGGCTTAACTCACTAAAAACTGACTTAAAACAAATTACAAACTGATGCAGATACATAAGCTATTGTTGACAAAAGTTGAAAAAAAAAACAAAGGCAAAAAGGAAAACAAGAAGTTTTTTAATTCAATTAGAGCACATACATATGTATGTTTTCAGATTTTTTTGTAGTTTAACTAGTGGCTTCAACTGAAACGGTAATTTTTTTTAGTTCGTAGCTGATAGTGCCTTTTTTTAATGCACCACAAGATGGTATTAATATAAAAGAACTCTTTACTCATAAAGAGTTAATGAATACTAACCAACTCGTGTGGCTTTAGTGTTAAATTCAATTTAAGAAGTTAACTTTTTAGTCACCTCTGATACATATTGATTAACTACAAGTTTGCTATAATTAAACTCAAGTCTCTACCTCATAACTTTGTCTCGCTTTTTAAATAGATTTGTGTGTTTTCTGCTTAAATCGTTCTAAATTAAATACAAAAATTTTTTATAACAATACAAATTGTACCCCCACTGCTTTCTCTCTCTCTTTCTCGCACTCCTTTACATTTTACTATCAAAATATCCATGTATTTGTGTAACTATAAATATTATTTATATGGCTTTTGGGAACAGTGTTCGCCAAAAAATTATTAAAAAATTCAATTAAATATTTCATTTTCATATCTGACTGTGTTTAATATTTAAATAAATCAATTCTTTTCAAAGGAACTCTTAAATTTTTTATGAATGGTCTAAAAGTCCGAGTTTGAATCCCAGTGAGAGTGATATTTTTTTAATTAATCTTGTTTTTCTTATGGTTTTTAAACGAAAAACTTTAACAAAAATTTATATATTTTTGTCTACTTCAATAGTAGCTGAAAAGTACATATTTTAGAACGATCTGTATATGTTTTTTTTTTCTCAGCAATTAATTATTGAAATATAAAATAACAATGCGTGCTATAGTGGTTAGAGCACTCGCACAAAAACTTAAACGGCTTAGGTTCAAATCCCAGCAGAGGTGATAAATTAAAAAGTTAGTATGCGGTTTTTTCAAAATTATAGTTTAAGAAACCCCCCCCCCCTCCTCTCTAAGAATATCATCAACAAATAAACCGCTCCCTGACATTCCACTCTATTCCACTTTAACCATCGACAATAAAGACGAATGATCAGAAGACAACCGCCACTTATTAGGAAGTAGCAGATAACAGCTAAAACATACTTAGTGAAGGCACTCACCACAATCAACATGCAACGATGAGACAATTGTTGTTGATCATTCACTGGCTTTTGAGTGATCAGTTCACAGCAATTTGTCTCATTCCTAAGGCGCAATGTGGCGTGCGTTTCTTTGTTCTATCGGTACTACCATGGGAGGTGCTCTGATGAAATGAAGGACATTATAATAATCTCATATTTTTGCGGACTACTCGTACCTCTCACAGAGCACATCCTTTGATTGTAGTTGATTGTGCAGTGAATCGCACAATGTATTATAGAGAGAATTCGTTCTTTAGTCGTAGCGCTCGCATATGGAATGGTTTTTCTGCCAGTTACGCCATCGATAAGTTTAAATCATATGTCCACAAACACTACTCCCTCTTTCCCCCCTCCCATAACATATTTTCCTAGACCAGCACAAGGTACTGCATGAGTAGTGGCCGTCCCCTGAGTGTTGGCCTTAATGAAAAAAAAAGAAATATATATATATGAAAAATATATACTGGAATTTCCATAAATTTTAATACAATGCAAAGGGAAATGTTTTTCCTGGAATCAATTTTTTTGCCACATAAATCACCTCTCCATTTCTAAATATGTGAAATAGTTATATATGGCATCTTGTTGGAACAAAATATCACTGATGATTAGATGACAAATTTTTGATAACAAATATTAAGTTAGCATTAGCCCTATAGCGCTCCCCATTTTTCCCATTCATCGCACTCCAGCAGCAAATAATCTGTTCTTTGTTTTTGTTTGTATTGAACGTTTGTCAGGGAGAAGAGTAACATTAGGGCGCCAATATCAATTAATTCAGGACTTTCTTACTTCCTAAGCCTATTATGGTTGCGAATAGACGAAGTGCTCTATGAACCTTGTGCACCTTTTTTTTCAAAGAAAACTTAAACAATTTTGAAGCGTTGTTATAACGCTGAAACCCTCCTAAACAGATATGTCAATACAATTTGTTAAACCATATTTTTGCATATCGATAGTTCTCATGCAGCTATAGTTATATTGAGAATAGCTATCTTTACCTACCAAATTGGAGTACCTGCCTTAAAGTAACCGGCCAAAATTTCTTGTTTCAAGCTTTTAGAATAGGTTTCTTTGAAATATTTTCAACATATTATCAAATTTGAGTTGAATAATTGCTTGTATTGATTATTGGGTTTATTTTTGCAATCCACTGTGTCTCTCCAAATATAGTTTTGTATGTGTGTCTTTGATTACTTTGCGTATTTAATCTTTTTACCAAATGATACAGAAACTTAACGCACATTTAAGTGCCACAACAGCAACAACAAAATTAAAAGAAAAACAAAGAAGCAACACAAAAAAAATCAAAACATATGATTAATTATTTCCGGCTGTAGGAAAATGCTTGTTAACCTAATACTTACGCACACACACGCACACTAAAACATATCGATAACAATAAAAATAAATGAAGAAGACTACTAAAACTTGGAAATTTAAACACAATAACATACACGCACCAAATTGTTCTTTTAAAGGAGAAATTTATTATATTCGTATCAGAGACAGCATGCGATTAGCATTATAAGTGTATAAGCGTCTGTTAGGGGCTGTGTATGTGACTGTGTCTGTGGCTGTTTCTGCAAGTGTGAGAGGAGTTTTAGCTTTTCAGTTCTATTTATTTTAAAACTATAATAATATTTATATTTTGCTGTTTCTGTTGTTTTTGTCTCCTCTTTTTTTATTGTCGCTATTGTTGAGAAATGATTTGGTATGGTTTTGAGAGAGGGTGGGCTCTCTTCGTTTTTTTTTTTAGACTCCCAAAATTTCTTTTGTTTCCACTTAATGTGAACGAGTACAGTGATGCGTGTGTGTGCATATATGGCTTTTTCCTGCCTGCATATGTGTATCATATGGGTGTTTTGATGAGGTCATTGGTTGTGTATGTGAAAATTGTAATTTATTGCTTTTGTAACAAATTTATTAAATGATTTTGCTTTTATTTTTCAAAAAAAAACAATTTTTTTTTATAGTCTATTTTCTAATCTATGTTTTATGTTGGCAAGTTTTTGGGGAAATAAGGAATTTTTTAAACTTGACTTATTCTTTTAGTTATTTTTTATTTTTTCCTAATTTTTCTAGAATGGCCATAAATAACAGCAAGCAAGTCAAACACACAAACTTATCACAGGCTACGATTAGAAGAAATTACTTACGAGTAAATTTGAAGAAGTGAATTTTACTTTTTTATCTAAAAACGGATATGTGATAGCCCTAAAGTGGTTAAAAAAAAATGTTACAGAAATTTTTTTAGTTTTAAGGAAATTTACAGAAAATGATTTAAAATTCCGTTAAAATTTGTTTAGAGTTTATGTGATAACTCTTGCATAGGAATTTGTCAAATAAGCCTATACATAAGCATATAGTACATAAGCACATACTACATATGTTTTAATTAGGTGTGGAAAGCAAAAACAATTTTTTGGTTTAATTTAATTTTTTAAATTTACCCAAAAGGCGCTGTTTTAACAGCATAACTAAAGTTTCTGAAAATAGAGGGCAACACTAGTTCGTTTGTGTTAAAGTAACATGTTTTTTGGTTTATATAGAGTATGATAAAAGTAACAATGCCTTCACATAGCAAAAAAAAAAGCTTTCAAAGTGTCATATAAAACTGCTGTAAATAACAGCCATGACCACATGGTGTTATGATGAGCTGTACTAGAAAATTGTTCCTGTTTAAGACGCATGTAACTCGGCGGGTTTAATTACTTTTAGCCTTAAGATAAAACTCTTCCCTTAAATATGCTGCTGTGATACCTTAAGCTCAAATTCTATAGTTGACAAATTAAAAATACCCTCAAAAAGAAGCCACAAACTTAACCCGATTTAACAAATAAATGAAAAATTAAGAAAATTTTGCAACAATTGACGAAAACGATTATTAATTTTGTTTTGTGCTGTTGAAAGTGCTTAAAATGAATCAATGATTAGCCGATGGCTCTTAACTTTGATATTAAAATTACTGAATCTTGCAAACGTTGCAATAAATAGTGATAACTGCTAATAAAAAGTCTATTCAATATTTAAGTATTTTCTTAAAAATCTTTTATTTCGTCATGCGGGTGTTTATGTGCGCTATCCGCCATTTCATATCTTTTATATATCTCGGACATAAATAGCCGAAAACGGATTGCAGATTTTAAAAATTTTTGTGTCAAAAACCTAAAGTGTTATAATCAGGGACTGAAACCCTGAAAAGATTGGGTTCGGGTTCAGGTTCGGGTTAATCAAAATAAAAAGTTTAGGTTCAGGTTCGGTCCAGGGTTCAGGTTCGGGTTCAAAATTTAGAAAAAAAAGTACAATATCAGTGGTGTTTTTTTCGATACCCATAGCCGCTTAGATAAACTGCTTCGAAAAAAACGACATACATGCTTAAGAAATTAAATTGGGCATTACTTGCAATTTTTATAAAAAAAAAATATGTAATTATTTTTTTAAAAACAATTCAAACAATATAAAAATAATTACGTTTCTTTGCCTCAGCCATATTTACAACGTTTATTCTTTTGTTAATTTATGAAATGTCGTAGAATTTTAAAAAGATAACGTCAAGATGAAAAAAATTCCAACTTGGCAGCATTTTTATATGTGCTTAATTTTTAAGCAGTTTTAAAATTAACCACTTATATAAGCATATATAAACAAATATTTGTATGGAATATTTATATTCGGTTCGAAAAAGACACCACTATCATTTATTTATTTTTCAAAAAATTTTTAATTAATTTAATAATTAAAATATTTTTTAAATTTTCTTCTTTTAAATTTGATCTTTGTGGTGATAAAATAAATTTCAAAGCTGAAAAAGCCCTTTCTACGCTTACTTGCGTTGAAGGAACTGCGAAGATGACCTGGGCCACCTGATATAATAATGGTGTTTCCATTTTATGCTGCTCCCAAAATCTTAAAATATTTTTTTCTTTTGCCAGCCTTTGATAATTTTCGTATATTTTCATCTTATTTTTGTGCAAATATGTGCAAAAATAATTTTTTGAAATTTATGAACCCGAATCTGGATGAGTTTTGGGGTTCAACGGGGTTCGGGTTCATGGTTATAAAAGCACCGAACCCGAACCCATTTCGGTTCGGGTTCGGCTTCGGTTTCAGTCCCTGGTTATAATTAACTCGAGATATATAAAATGTTGGATAGAGCACATAAAGTCCCACATGACGATTTGTTTCGCTCTCAAAACAAAAAATTTTTTAAATATTTTTTAAAATTTTTTTGTCTACTTCCTTAACAAGCAGTCATAAACACTAATATTCTTTTATTTTAATCAAAACTCTTTCGCAAAACATTTCTTAAAATTTTTCTTAAAAAAAAAAAAAAAAAAATTGCTCAAATAATATTTCAAATTTTTGTTTCTCTACTTTCCCAAAATATTTAACAATTTTCAGCACATGTTCTCTAATTTAATTAATTATTATCTCTCTGTTTAAATACTTAATAGCCCAAAACTTTCTTAATTTCAATTTGGCTCTTAAGTAGCTTAAAAGCTAAAGAAGTCCAAGAAAAAAAAAATTCGAAAAAAACCACAGTCTGTTGTCTGGTCTATTACGAGTCTTATGCTCCAAAACACGTAGAAAATATTAAAAATAAAGAAAAAAAAACTTTTTGTCATAATAATAAACCATAAGAATTTAATTGGTTTATAATACATCTTTCATAAGAAAAAATAATAAAAATTATTATAAATCCTCTTAAAGAATTTGTGGGAAGTTCTTTTTTCTATAAAATATATTCAAATTTAAAAAATCTTTTAATCTTTGCAAAACTAAAAAACGTACATAAAGAAAGTATAAAAATACATTCATTACTTAATTTATTTTGTTGAAGAAAGAAAAAGAAAACATAGAAAAATTTATATAAAACAAATATAAAATAAAGATATATAAACATACTCGTATATTTTCTAAATTTAAACTTCCTTTTAAATACTTAGAACAGAATTTTGATACACAAATAATTTAATTATGCTTGAATTAGCAAATCTAAAAAAGAAAAACTGTATTTTATGTCATGGGTGATTTGGTAAACGGAAAGGACAGTACATTATGACAATAAAATATAAATTTTGTTTTCTTATACTATTAAGCTCCTTACGAATGAGCCAAATTGCTGTAAATTGATCATTCAAAGGCCTGTGTTATACTTTCACCCTTGAATGATCAACAGCAATGTTGATTGCGGTGTCTGTGTTCGCTAAGTAGATTTTTAGCTGCTATCTGCTACTTCCCAATAGCTGGCGCTTTTCGCCTGATAATTCGTTTTTCGTTGTCAAAGATTAAGGTGGAATAGAGTGGAATGTCGGGGAGCGGTTTCTATGTAGATTGTCTTCTTGGAGGGGGGGGGGGGGAGGAGGAGCTACTTATTTTTAAATCATTTTTTAAAAAAAACCGCAAACTTTTTTAATTTTTCATCTTTGCTGGTATTCGATCCTGGGCCCTTTGAGATTTTCAGCTAGCGCTCTAAATACCACACGATGCATCCCCCAATATATTTGAAAAATAGAAAAAATTAAACTAAGATTAACTTAAAATGAACCAATGATTGCAGTAAATATGTACGAGTATATATGAATTCGAAAAACAAACTACACATTTATTTTATTACTAAAAACATTTTTTTTGTTCATTCATATTCATAGAGTAAAAAAGGGCGGCATATAGAATAGTGCCTATGGATGGGACAATCTTAAATCTAACACTGCCTCCCACTAAGTAGTAACGATTTGTTTTGTATATGAAATGAAGATTTATTTTTTTGCATTTTATTTATTTTAAAAGTCAACTTATTAGAAATCCAATGATTTTATTTGCTGTAACATATAATCGATAGGGGTTTAAAGGAAATTAAGAAAAAAAAAATAGAATTAACATTTGAACGAACTTTAAAACTTTTAGTTTTTTTTTTCTTTTTAGAAATAGAACCAAAAGCCAAAGAAAATATTAAAAATTTTGAGCATATCCTTATTTTAAGTGGCATTCGTTTCAATACGATTTGTTGCTTTTATAAGAAAAAATTCAGAAACACAGCGAAGCAAATATTGTAGAGTTCAATTGAATTTTCTTTTACGTATTCCGCTTCTTAATGTCGTTTTTTATTGGTTTGGTATTTTCAAAAAAAAAAAAACAAAAAATAATAAAAATGAGAAATAAGGCTTTAAATGGAAGATGAGCAGCATATGTTGCGAGAATGTATATATTTTACATCCAACAGTAGTTGGTTTGAAAAGTTAGACTGGTTTTTTAATTAATTTTTTTGGAACAGTAACAAACTATTTTTATTTTTAGCAATTCTAATACTCGTACAACTATAAAAAATACTTAAAAGCAGCATAGGATCTTTTTGTTTCATAGCAATTTTGCTACCAATACTCTGATCAGAGAATTTTAAATATTAGAGATTTATTATTTTATTTTCAGTGTTTCACTACTCTTGTGTGTAGAGGCTTCCACTCTAATTTTGTCGTTATTCAAGAAGTGACTCTTATAAAGACACTAAGGAAATTCCACGGTACTAAATTACTAACGACACTATACATATTAGTAGCGAAATCATCAGAAATAATCAGAAATAATAAAATAAATCTTTAAAATTTATTTTAAAAAAAATACCTTGAGCTGTATTAATTTCATGTGGTATTCTGTCATCTATGAACAGTAATTAATACTAGGGACAACAAGACAGAAAGCCGTTGGCTTTACAAAAGTCGTATTCGTTCAATTAAACGAAAATGTGTGATAACTGCTAGTGCCGTATTTGCGGCTTTTATGGTACCATTAATGATATATTTTTGTTTGTCTATTTCCCTTTTAATTTTAACTTTACTGTGGAGGCTTCATGGGGCTGATTGCTGCTGGATTATTCAGTATTTAAGTTAGAACGCTGGTCATTGAATATTCAATCAACAGCAACCGATTTCCTTGTGGTTCGCATTTTTAAAGCAGGACCTTTAATTTTTTCTGACTGATATCAAATACGAAATCAGTAAGTTTAAGTCAAATAACCACGCCTTCCAGCCCCGTTCCCCACATATTTTCCCAGACAAAAACAATGTACTTCATGAGTATGGTAGAGTAGAGTCAATCTCTGAGTGCTGGCCTCCATCTAAAAACAGAAATACACCTATTAAGGTAAGAAATGTTAAGTATTAAGATATTCGACGACGTTTAAACCAAGAACGTGTTTCTAGATTTACCTCACTTACAGCGATTTTAAGCATATGTCCTTTAATTTGTTTCTTCTGTTTTCTAAATATTTGATGCCTCAAGCTTTTTTCCAGTTTGCTCTATAACTTATCAAACTCACTACCATTTTTTTTAATATATTGCAAAATAACTCAGAAGTGAGCAATTTGCTTCTGTTGAATGGTTTCAACAAAAATGTATCACGTAAGAGGCAAACAAAATGAAATTGGTTTAGTTTTGGTACATCAGTAGCACTACAAATGTGAATGTATTTCCAAATAATGTCACTTGTACGAGGGTATTAACAAAAAACAGAGAAAAAAAAACTGAATAAAAAATGGCGCAAAAATAAAATGAAACGTAAAAAAGTATTGAATTTGAAAATGCAAAAATATTTGCTTTCATACTTCAACGAAACAACATACAAAAAAAAAAACAAAAAATAATAAAACTGCTGATATTGCAATAGCAACAACAATAATACTCTGCTACATGACTTCTGCCTTTTTCTTATTTTTGTTTGTTTCTAAAACAATATTTACATGTTTACTCTATGATGTGTTTGTGTGTGTGTGTGTGTTTGTGTGTAGGAAGGATGAGCATTTGCTGTAGAGGATTTTGTAAAGTTGTATCTGACTCTGCAGTTATTTTTGTATTTTGTCACATACATTGCTTATGAACAGCAACAGTATTGTGGTGCAACAATCCCTGTATTATATCAGCTCCGATGGCATTTTTTTAAACTCATTTGTGTTCTTTTATTGTGCTAAATTCGTATTTTCTTGTTGAATTTTTCTTTTGGTTTTTTTCGTAGTTTTTTCTTATGTTTTTTATTTGATTACTTCCATTTTTGGTAAATGCCAAAACTAATACAACATGTGCTTTAACTCGTACTCGTATGTGCTTGTATGCTTTTCATTTACAAGTTTTACTAGTTTCCATAACCTTTCCTCTCGTTTTCTCTTTTTTACTTGTATTTTTAAGCAGAATAATAAAATTACTTGTTTATTGTGTTGTAGCTAATATTTTTACTCTCGCTCTCTCTCTCTCTCTCTATCTCCCTCTCTTTCTCTTCCCCTTAGTCTCATAGGAGAGTACTTATATAAAACAGGGACAAGTACTATTCCTATTACTACATATTCTCATAGTGGGATATGGTCATGGCTAATGTTGTAGATTTAAAGGTTTATTAGAAGATTAGTTTATAATAAACATGAGTTTTATAAGCAAAAAAAAAAAAAAAAAAAAAAAAACTTCATTCAACCATTACATGCCAACTACCTCGTTATTACTCTCCAAGCTTTTACTTGTGGTCGTTGAGCACAGTTACTGTAATTCTGTGTATGTTGGTGTATGTGTTAGCAAGAACATACAACATATCCTGTCTGCATATCCGGGTTTAATTTTTCAATTTATTTTCTCTAATAGTCCAGCTTTTAGGGGATCTGTAAAAGAATTATTGAAATATTTAAGAAAATGAGGAAAAAGTATCACGAATAAAAAGAAAATAAAAAAGAGGACAAGAGCTGTATGAACATCAAATATAATATCTTTGCATATGCACGTACATATGTATATTTGAAAGCCAAAGTATAGAATCATTCCAATTTTCTCAATTATTCTGCAACAACCAGTTATCGCACTATATTGTGGCATAATTAAAAAATTAAAAATTGATAAAATTTTTTTTAACATTTTATATTTAAAAATCTTTTTAAATTGTCTCAAAATTACAGGATCTTTTTAAATTTCGTTTTATATAAAAATCCCAACACAATTACAACAAATTTACCAACAAAATTACAATTGACCAGCTTAAAGTTATTAATCATTAACAGTTTCAAATATAAAAATCTGTAGCATAACTTCAAGCGATTTGATGAATATCACAATGGCATTGCCAGTATAAAATCTTTTTCACACATATGGCAGTACTCTAGTAAATAAACTGCAACACTGAGAATTTTCTGTGTTTCTCTTCAGTATACATTCGTTTGTCAATCGGAAAAGTCTTATATTGTGTGTAAAATGTAATTTTCTTTATTTTTCCTTTTTTTAATTTTAACAAGACCTGAATTGGTGTAAACAAGGTGAGTGAAAAAACGAAAATATGTAATCAGTTACTTTGTTATTTAAAGTTTAATGATCAAAATTAAAAAAAAAGTAAGAAAGACTTTAAATAATTGCCGCATAAGTAAAGAGACAACCATTTTGTTTACTCAGAAATGTAGACTTGGGGAATCTTATTGACAAAAATTTAGCAATTGATTTGGTGAAATTTCAGCTTGCTACTTTGTAATGATTTCTACAAACTGCTGTTTGTGCAAAACCATAGCAAAGAAAACACCGGAATTGTGGGCAAATTGATAAGGAAGACTTCCAAATTGTAATTTTTAACACGATGGTTATGTGTAACAAGTCGGAATTTTAGAATTACGATGCCTATAGTATCAGAATTATATCACTACTCCGCATTTAATTTGTCATTGAGCATCTGATTAATGTTTAAGCTTATACACTTTTATTTCCTCTTCTTTATTGTTTGTTTATGTTTACAATCAGTGCTACCGTGTTACATACTGCAGAAAGAATAACTAAGTTTGACTAGGAAAATAGCCAAAATGGTGTCATTGGGTGTGTTTATCGAATTATCCCACATACATACATACATATATGCAGTTTATTTAATTTCCTTTTATTTTAAAATTCTCTAAATAAACCCAATTACAATAGATAACATACAGTGAACTAGCAGAAACTTGAACTAATTTTTACCCAGAGTGTTCACATTTTCAAATTTGTTCAAATTTTCGGTCGGTAATTTTTTAGAACAAAAATATGCATTTTAGCAATAGATATTGGCTAAAATTCAATCAGATTTGGAAATTTTATTAAAAAAGATATTATATAAAATTTTATTCAAACTTTTTTGCCATTTTTTGCATTTTCGTGAATATGAAACAAAAAAATTGTAATTCAAACGAATTGTATACATACATATGTATATGTATGTATGTACATATAAAGTTTTCTACTACTAAAGTTTCTATAATTAAAAAAAAATATACAAAAAAGGGTTAGGAATACTTACATATATGGGTGTAGCAAAAGAATTCAGAATTCAATAAACTCTTTTTAAAAGACGGATTTTTTCCTAAATAGTACTTTTATTGGAAGAAATCACTTATCTTTTTTTGATATGTGTTTTTTCAACCATCTTAAGTATGGCCTTTTCCTTAAGATTTCTTAACTACACATGTGCATGTTTTGTTAAAATAGATAGCTAAATATATATGTATGTTGTCTTATGCTGGGAATTCAAGAAATAAAACGAAAAAAATTTAAAAACAATTAAAAAAAAATTGTTCACGTTTTAGAGCTATTTCACCTTGTTCACGTTTTAGAGTGGACAATGCAAACATAAAAGTGTTCAAGTTTCCGAGTCTTTCATGCTTCCGGGTATTCACGTTTTCGCGAGTTCACTGTAATTTATAATTGAGCTGGTTTTAAATATTAAGTGCACATATTTTAAAAATCTGTAGCATATCTTTTGACGTTCCGTAAAATATATCAATGATATTTATTTAGTATTGATGGGGCATTGCCAGCATAAAATATTTTTCACTTAGACGGCAGTACTAAAATAGTAGTGTAAACTGCAACACTGAGAATTTTATGGTTTCCTCTTCAGTATAGTTTTGCTTTTAATAAGGGATGTGAGATATAGTGCCGGAAATGTGATTTTTTTTTTTTGGCAAAAAATTGAGCAATAAAGTAAGTAAAAAATTTCATTAATAATCAATTGTTCTTTACGTATGTTGAAATTAAAGAAGTTTTAAACGTTTTAAAAACATATTTATCGTATTAACTTAACACACTCAATTTGTTTCAAAAAAAAAAAAAATTTAAAAAATTATCATATAAGTCTTATTGTTTAAAATTTGCGCATTACTTTATCAGGTTTGCAAGTTTTTCTATGACTAGCTATATTCGCAGTTGGTATTGCATAAAATATTTGTGCCAATCAAAGCAGTTTTCTTTACGGACCTTCAATTACAGTAGCGGATACAACACCAGCATAAAAGTCAATTTGAGTACAACCGGGGCGTTTAGCGTTCTAGTGTAATCATACAAGTTTCAATTTGTAAATGACAGAATGCAATATTCTCGAAGTGTCTTAGCTTCTCCGGGCCTTCTTATACAGAAGAGGTCGAAATTGTAATTTTTAGCCAGATGGCTGCCTACAGTAACAGATTAAAAACAAAAGGCCTTTAGAATTAGGTAACCGTAGTATTAGAAATATTTCACAGCTCTGATTAAAGACCCACAAATGAAATCATTGCAAGTTTCTAGTTATTTTAATGTTTAATTTGTTTATATTTTTATATTTTTATCTTTTTTGTTTTTGTTTTCATTTCTATGGTTATGTTTACTATCGGTGTTGCCGCGTAGGTATTACTTACGAAGATGGTTATTTTTTCTTCAACGTGTACTTATTTTTAATTTTGGTACTAAAAAATGTACCTGTAATAAATCATTATCCGATATGTGATGAAAAACGATTTTATTCGAAATTATTTTAAAATGTTAATAATGAGTGATAATTTGCCATTATGATGATAAGAAAAAAGGAAATGCGTCTTATGTCTGAAGATAAATTTTTTTTTAATTACCTGAACAGAACACCGTTTTTATAAAACAGTTTTATTATTTATATATGTATGTTGTCGCCGTGGTCTAGTGGTTAGTGTGTTGGCTTACTAAGACGATAATGCTCTGTTCAAATCTCAGCTCTGACATCTTAAAAAAAAAAATATGAAAAAATTATTTCTTTCGGCGACTACCTCTCAGCAGTCTTTTGGCAAAAGTTCTGAGAGTAACTAATTCCCATGAAAAAGCTTCTCAAATCTGTCGTTCGGAGTCGACTTTAAACTGTAGGGCCCGGTACTCATGGATAAAAATTAACACACACAACATGAGCGCTGCGAGAAGCTAGGCCGCAACCCTGACACAGGGTTGAAATGGCCAATTATGTATGTATGTATGTTGTTGAATATATTTCATGGTGATTTGCCACTACAAACGGAATAAATGAAACTAATTAGACAAATGTAGCTTCAGTTGGCCGTTATCAGCTATCAGAGTGTGGAACTTCTTATTGGAATACCCTATATATATAAATATATGTAGATATATGTATTAAATAAAATAAACTTTAATTATATATAATTATCATTTTATCATTATAATCAAGTAATTTTTTTAATCTATTTTATATTTTTTCTTGTTTATTACAGATAATCATTTTATATTATTGCCACAACAACGCACGATAATACTACAAAACCAATTCTGAGGAAAAATTATTTAATTTGTAAAACAAAAGTAAACCAAATATAACAATAAATAAAAAAAGCATTTAATTATAATAAAACAGAAAAAAAATTAAAATATGTATTTAACAATATTACGAATTTGATAAAAGAGAGTAATGAATTAAAAAAAAATAAAAAAATTAAACAAAAATAATTAAAATAATCTGCAAAAGTATTTTAAAAATATAATTGAAAAAAGGAATAAGTAAAAAAATAATTTTAAAATATAACGCAAATAACAACAAAACAAAGTGTTATAAATTTTAATAATTAAAAAAAAAAAACCATTTAATACTTAAAAAAAATAATTGTGCACTTCATTACTCAAAAAAAAAAAAGTTTGGCCAAATGAAAAAATTAATGTAAAAAGAAAAAACTCGTAATTAGTTCTCTTAAAGTTATACAAACTTTAAAATTAATTCAAAAGCACTTAAATATGTTCTCATAGTTAAAGAAAAACCCAAAAGAATTAGTAAAAATTGCCTAAAATTTGTATCAAATTTAAAACAAAAAATCATATATTCAATGCATATAAAAGAAAAATTTCATAATAATTAAAAATAAAAACGAAACGTATGATAAAAATGTCTAGAAATTACTATAGAATAAAAATCAATAATAATATTATAATATAACTAAGATTACTTATAAAAAACTACAGTTTAGAGAAATAAAATTCAAATAAAAAAAAAAAAAAAAATAATAAAATGATCCATCACATAAAAAACTAAAAGAAAACAAATTGCTGTTCGAAGGACTATTTCTGTAAATTTTCAACACTTTAATTATGCAGTTGTACTCTGCGATCGATTCAGCAATAGCTTATGAGTACTTTTTGGTAAGAATTTTTTTTTTCTTTTTAAACACATACATACGTAACATTTTAGATAGGTATAGGTTACGGTCTAGCCTCTCGGAGTACCCATGTTGTTGTTGCAGATTAAAACGACTCCAATGACAGACTTGAGAAGCTTGTTCATGGCAATTAGTTACTCTTAGAGGTTTTGCCAGAAGACTGCTGAGAGGTAGTCCATGAAAGAAATATTTTTTTCATATATTTTCTTTTTAAGATGTCAAGGTAAGAATTAGAACCCGGAGCTTTTGTTGAGTAAGCCAATATAATAAGGTGATTAGTACGAGTATACGCCATCATCTAGAGTTTGCTATGCCTTACAATGGTAGGTGCCGTGGTCTAGTGGTTAGTGTGTTGGCTTACTAAGATATGGGCCTTGGGTTCGACTCCAGGCTCTGACATCTTCAAAAAAAGAAATATGAAAAAAATATTTCTTTCGGCGACTACCTCTCAGCAGTCTTCTGGCAAAACTGCAATGAACAAGATTCTCAAGTCTGTCGTTCGGAGTCGACATTAAACTGTAGGTCCCGGTACTCATGGATAAAAATTGACACATACAACATAAGTGCTGCGAGAAGCTAGGCCGTAATCCTCACACAGGGTTGTAAAGGCCAGTTATGTATGTATGTATGTATGCCTTACAATGCATTAATGCTGGATAGGTCGAATAGGACACTGCTAACTCTTGTAATAGACATTATTTTTTTTTCTTTATTGAGAGCAATACTCAGGGGTAAACCCCTACTAATGCTGGGTATTGTATTGGAATTTATAGATTTGGAAAGGATTCATTTTTTTCTTATTAACCGCCTCAAGAATAAGGCCAGTGTTATACCTTCATCCTTGAATGGTCAACAGCAATTGCCCCATCGGTCGTTGGATGCTGATTGCGGTGAGGACCTTCGCTCCTGATAATTCGTTTTCGATGACAATGTTAAAGGTGGAATAGAGCAGAATATCAGAGAGCGGTTTCTTGTAGATGGACTTTCCGGAGGGTGGGGGGACCTCTAATTTTTTAAATTAATATCACGAAATACCGCACTGGAATTTGAACTTGGGCTGTTTTAGTTTTTGTGCAAGCGCTCTAACCACTTTACAATGCAATCCCAATGTAATTTAAGCGAGTTGTGTATGCAATATAACATGGGAAAAATTCTCTCCATTTCCGAAACATAACGAATATTCTATTGTATCTCGTAATGTTTTTGAAAATAATTTTTTATAACCAATTTAAAAAAAAGTTACAAAAATTATACAAATAAAACGTATAACAAAATTATCATCAGATTTGAATTCAGTACAAAATAGACTATTTTATTTATATTTTTAAATTTTTAAATTTATTGTCAAACTTAGAAATCTTAATTTGATTAAGTTGTTTATATTCACCATGTTTCTGCTTCAATGGTAACAAAATGAGTATTTAAATAATATTTTTGTGCTCAACAAGCTTGAAATTTGAGTTAAAATATCATTCACGTTCAAGTGTCTAAAGAGTTTTATAAGTTGCTGAAACAATTTTAACGAGCTCATTAAAAAAAAAAAAGAAACAGAAAGTTTTGGCGCAAAACAGCTTAAATTGATAACAAAATCATAACTATTTCGTTAATCAAACAACAACAATATTGCATAGCAAGATTAAATATAAAAATAAAAGTAATTTTAAATATGGAAATGAAGACCAAATTTCCTTTGAGAGCAGCGAAACAAAACAAAACAAAATAAAAATCAAAATATGTAATCACAGCAGAAGAGTTCAACAGCAAGTCATTTCTATAATGGAAAAAATTTTTTTTTTTATAGAAAAACTACCAGATTTTTATCTGCAAAATTTGCTAAAAAAGAACACTAGACAAGAAGACAGACTTAGAGGCAAACGAAAAACTTTTACTCCTATAAACCAGACAGACAGCATTGGCTGTAGAAGTTCAGCTGTGAGGGAAATGGGAGAATAATAATACAAAATGCACTACTACTCGTACAATAGAAAGTCGAAGAGTAACCATTAAACAGTTACAGGCAAAAGAAAGCGTGACACGAACATAAACAATTATGGAGAGTTCATACAGTTAAACATAAACGACAATCAGTTGGACCTAGAGCAAAAGAGAAAGAAAGACAGATAGAGAAACAGACAGGGAGACAATAGAACAGTTCAAAATAATTTCAACATCAGATATAAACACTTGATAACATTTTTGAACATTTAAGTCTTAAAAAATCATAAGTTTTTGTTGTTTGTTTTGTGTATTTGTTAAAGTTTATTTTGTTTTTGCTTTTGGTGTTGATGTTGCTACTGATGTTGCAAGAGATTCCAACAATGTGAAAACATACAACAGTAGAAAAGTACTGTAAGGATGTATAAGTATAGAAATTGAAATAATATAAAATAAGAAACTTAATATTATGGAGAGTAAATATTAGAATCTTAAATCTATGAAATCATTTTTTGCCCCCTTTTTTCTATTGTACACCAATATTTTAGTAAAAACTCTTTGGCTTTTTTTGTTTGAAACACAACACTTTACTTCTTTATTTTGGTGCTTAGAATTTATTTGTTCGCCGCTCCAGTTAAAGGTGGTACTGATATGAAAATAAATCAATTGTATACAGAATATGCTGTTCTTTTATTAAAGCGTCTTGCAATAAAGACTTGCAAATTTTCAATTGTTGACAGGTACTGTTGATAAAATTTTTCTTTTAATTATCATTCAATATGTTCTGCCAAATAAAAATAAAAGGGCTTTTGATCCTTGTTTAAGATACAAAACTTAAATTATAATGCTGTACAGAGTGGTTGGTTAAATGATTCTATGATACATTTGCAGACAGATAGTCCGAGTCAACCAAAATTTAAATTGTTGTGATTAAATGCGAATTTAGTGGTTAGAACACTCGCACAAAAACTCAAACGGCTCAGGTTCGAATCCCAGCGAAGGTCAAAAAATTAAAAATTTAGTTTGCGGATTTTTCAAATTTATATTTTAAAAATAATAGGTCCCCCCCTTCAAGAAGTCCATCTACAAAGTAACCGCTCCCTGACATTCCACTCTATTCCATCTTAACCTTTGACGACGAATAACGAATAATCAGGAGAAAAACGGCACCTATTGGGAAGTAGCAGATAACAGCTAAAAACCTACTTAGCAAAGACACTCACCGCAATCAACATACAAAGATAGGGCAATTGCTGTTGATCATTCAAGGGTGAAGGTATAACACAGGCCTTTGAATGATCAATTCACAGCAATTTGTCTCATTCCTAAGGAAAAACAAAATATATGTTCTGTAGTTATAATGTACTGTTTTTCCAAAAAAATTCCAATACAATGCACAGTATTTAGTAGGGGTTTGACCCAGAGTATTGGTCTCAATAAAAAAAAACTAATTACACAAGAAGAAAGCAATTCCAATTATAGTTTCGCTATTCTTCCATGGTGATATTAAATCTTTTTTTTTTTTTTTTTGGAAATAAGACAGCTTTTTGATGTTTCATAAAAGATCGAAACATTATTAAGAAAGCAAAAATGTCTATACAAAATAATTTTTTTGGCTTTGTTCAGATTTTTATCTTTTTCGTGAAGTACTACAAATAGGTTCAAACCCCAGCTCTGGCATTTTAAAACAAAGATATGAAGAAATATTTCATTCATCGACTAACTCTTAACAGTCTTCGGACAAAAGCTCTAAGAGTAACTGATTTTTATGAACAAGCTCTTAAGATCTGTCGTCAGAGTCGAAGTTAAACTGTGAGTCCTGTTACTCATGGATAAAAATTGATATTCGCAACATGTCGTCATGCGGAGCTTTATGTGCTCTATCTGCCATTTTATATTTTTTATATATCTGGAGTTAATGATGCCAATCAATCTGCAATCTTTTTTCGAATATCTCGTCCAGTTTCGGAGATAAATAGCCGAAAACAGATTGCAGATTTTAAAAATTTTGGTGTTAAAAACCTAAAGTGGCATCATTAACTCGAGAAATATAAAATGGCGGATAGAGCACATAAAGTTCCCCACGACGATGTGTGCTACGAGTATTTACGAGAATGGTTCTTAAATTAGCTGACTAGTTAAAAAAATTTTCAATAAATTTTGGAAAACCACTTTACTTTGTTTTTCAACAAAATCTTAAGACCTTCGATACCCTGTTTATAGTGGAAACTGTCTACATTTGTAAAGTAGCCTTTAACCACAAACTTTAAATACATATCTCATACCACAGAGCAATATTTTTAAATTTAAAAACAGACAATAATTTTAGGGTGCGAAACCTGGCGAATAAAGAGCGTCATAAAGCATGATCACCAAAATAACCGAAGTGTTAATTGTTTATTTTTGTTGCCTTTTTCTAAAATTTCTTAAACACTGTTATATGTTTTTCCTTCTTGAAGATGAAAATGAATGCCTGCTAATAGAAATTTATTTACTTTTGTTGGACCCTACTAGTTTACTACTTTGAAGTAATGGACAGTGATGCAACAAATCGACGCATGTTTTCATTACGGTGAGACGGTGCTAAACACTCCGTTGAAATATCTTCACAGCGATGGTCTTGTTTTACTGAGAGCAAACCTATTTTAATATTTATACGGCGTAAAGTACTTTTTATCATACTTTTCATTTCAACTCCTTCACACACCATTAGTCTGGGACAATTTGTAATGATTTTGTGGATTTTTTTAACTCTCTCTGGGCTTTTCTAATATTTTGGCGGTCATCTACTTTTTATAATTACTTTTCATTCTCAATAAAGAATAGAAAACAAAATTATTTATCAAACCGATTTTTCATTTCCCAAATTGTTTCAAAAATATCAATAATCCTGTTTCTTTTGGAATTCCTTGTGTTACCGTCCCTCTGATAGCATGATATTTCGGTCGTCTCTTAATGTTCTAGAATTATCTATCTATCATCTACAGCAACTTTGCCAACCAAAGAAAAATTTTGTAATTTTCTAGTCAAATTCTTTCCAATCTTTAAAATTTGCAAATTGCATAGTCATATACCACTTTCTTAGTTTTCCTTAACGAGCGGAGTGACTAAGACAATACGTTCAGTGTTATATCACAGACCAGGGTCTCGGGATGAAAACAAATCCCACACTCTATCTACGGGACTACTGAGATACTCTTACTCTTTTATATTTGACTATTTGTAATTTCATTTATATAACAATTCTAAGTAAAAAAGATCCTTTCATAAGGACTTAACAGTGTTTTAGAAAAATTTGAAAATGCTAAGGAGAAGATCAAATTTATCTTCACACACATTAGCTTGCTCTATAAAGGATCATAATCAAAACAAACAGTTTATTTTAAAATTAAAATTTAATTAGAATTTCATGTTTTTAATTCTTTTACAGGTCTGATTGCGAAACATTTAGCACTCGTCAAGCAGAAAAATTGCAAGAATTGAAAAAAAAGTAGAGAAACGGCAAAACAAAAAGCATCAACAAAATAACTTTTTTTTAAGGAAACAAAAGTACTCTCTGCACTTGTAACTACAGTTTTACAAGAAAAAATATATAAAATGAGAAATAATGGAAAAAATATTATTATTTTAACAAAAATATACTTCAATGGTTGTAAATAGTCAATGACCCTTAGAAAAGTGCTAGAAGTTAGAGAGACAGAGACAGAGAGAAACCAGTTAAAACGGAAAACGTTTACTTATGAAAACTTTTGGCAAAATAACAAAAAATTAAACAAAAAAATAAACTTTTAAGAAAAATCGGGCAAAATAGAAAAAATAAAAACTAAAACAAAATGCTTGAAAATATTAAAAACTTTAAAGCCGATATTAAATGATAAAAAAAATACTTCTCCTTAAAAAAAAGAAATAAATAAATAAATAAAAAATATTTAAACCCATAAGTAAAGTAAAGAAAGCAATAAAAGGAAACGGAAACGGAAATTACTGTATGTAAATGTGTATATGTGTGTCGTTTTTTAAACATCATTATCATCATTAAATAACCGATTCATTGCAACAATTTTATTTAAATACACACGGTTGTGGCAATAATGAATCTCCTACAAACACCAAAAGCAACAATTGCTGCTGCTACATCTGCCGCTATTACTTGCTGGTTGGCCTATGGACTTCTTGGATTATTAATAACGCTGCCAGGTAAGTTTGTCATCATAATGAAAACAATCAGTAGATAAGATAAGTAACACATAAAATCAACTTGTTTTCCCCAATGAAATTTCTCTTTTCAAAATTCATTTTCAACAAATGAATGGTTGAATGGTGGCTGTAAAGGTAAAATGAACGGTAAATGTAACATTTTTAAACTGTAAATCCATTGATATTCGTACACTGTCACAGTCACTGTCGTGTAATTTGTCATAATTATTTCAACATAAACTACTACCTGGGGAAAATGTCAGCCTGCTGTTCAATCGTACAACTTTAAAAGTGAATACAAAAAAAAAAAAAAAGCGTAAACTTTGAAACTTTTGTATAAATGTTGGTAATAAATGTGGTGTAGGAGTGGGCCGAGCATGACTTTAATGAAGTCATGAAAAAAAACTTTTGCAAAATATTTTCTTTTAAATATTTATTATTATTGTTATTATGGTTTATGTCTTCTTCTTGCTTCATATTTATCCTTTCTTATGGTTTGGCTGGGTCGCTTGTAAATCTGTTTTTGTCATTTCCAATGATTTTTATGATTTCTTTTTCAGTTTGATTGTTAATTAAGCGTAAAAAACATGTTTTACTAAAAGCAAAAGAAAGTTTCTTTTTTCGACAAATGCATTCTGAAGAAGTATTCTTTAAATATTTTTTTTCTTCAAATGTACTTTATTTGTAATTTTCTGCTTAATGTTTTGATTTTATTTATTTATTGATTTTTTATTTCTTTTATCACTATATAGTACACTTATAAATCGATTGCGTAGGATCTATAAGGTTTGCTTTAAAGGGTTTTGTGAGTTTTTTTTAGGCATTTTACTCGTTTTTATATAAATTTATAGGTGTTTGTGGGCTTATTTGTTTGGTTATCAAGCGGCATGTTATACATACTTAAGTTTATGGGCAGGTATTTGAAGATGTTCCCTGAAAAAATGCTAACAATGCATCAACTGATGGGCAGTGGTCCAATTATTATTTCTAAGTCATAAAAAATCTACGTTTGACAGACGTAAAGCCATTACACCTTCTAAAAAATAAAGAATTCTCTGAATCTTTTTTGCTGGAGGCATCATAGGTTGCCAAAAACACGGCTAATCAAACAACTTTTGTTACGGCAAATGCCGCACAGGATGCTAAATGACTTTCTATACCTCAACTACCTTAGGTGGGTTTTAAAAACATGTTGTTTCAATAGAAATGAAGAGGGTATTTGCATATACCGCTTGGCAAACTCTCACTGGTAAGCAATATCCCCCAACTACGTTGCTAGATTTCTTTTATTAAACAACGAGCCTTTGTTAACAAACCTTTTAAAAGAATAAGCCTGAAATAAATAACGGAGTGATTGAAATAAAAACTGTTTGTCAATGTTCCGCTAAAAAAAAAACGACAGGCAAGAAAACACGTTTTTTTTTATTTGAGACTAATACTCAGGGGTAACCCCCCACTAAATGCAGTGCATTGTATTGGAAGATTTGGAAAGGACACATATTTTTTTATATTATTGTTAATTATTATATTATATTTATTATTGCCTTAGGAATGGGACAAATTGCTGTGAATTGATCATTAAAAGGCCAGTGTGTGACGTGACGTCATATAACATGCCTATCTATGTTTAGATATTAACAACTTACAAGTATATTTACTTTATTGTTAATCTATTAACAAAATCGTAGTATAATATAATTCTCATCGAGTTGATGAAAGTAAATATATAAGAGGTTGAGTTTTACCCAACGAAAAGGGAGTTGGTTGACGATCAATAACTCGATACAGACTCCTTAGGGAACCGACACGTGTCGTAGTTAATTTTATTACAGTACATTTGCCGAATGTAAGAGCTTCCGAATCCTTCTTGCCGTCGTTATTATTTTATTACAGTAGATTTGCCGAGTGTAAGAGCTCCCGAATTCTTGATACATTCGTACTAACCATAGCCGACGACAAGAGCTCACGAATTCTTCTTGACGTCGTTATTATTTTATTACCGTAGATTTGCCGAATGTAAGAGCTCCCGATATATTCTTACATTTGTACTAGCCGTAGCCGACGACAAGAGATTCCGAATCCTTCTTGCCGTCGTTATTATTTTATTACAGTAGATTTGCCGAGTGTAAGAGCTCCCGAATTCTTGTTACATTAGTACTAACCATAGCCGACGACAAGAGCTCACGAATTCTTCTTGACGTCGTTATTATTTTATTACCGTAGATTTGCCGAATGTAAGAGCTCCCGATATATTCTTACATTCGTACTAAACGTAACCGACGATAAGAGCTCACGAATTATTCTTGCCGTCGTTATTATTTTATCCTCTTTAACGAGAAACCCAATATCTTGTGTTTTATTTAGAAATACCAGTGATCTACCAATTCCTGAAGCAACCACCGTATATTAACTTCCAATCCTAAGTCTGACAGCAAATCTGAATCCCGAGAACGTCAGTTATTGTAGTTAAGTAGTATAAGTATAAGGTTTTAGTATAAGGTTTCGTAAATAAAACTTTGTTCATTAAATTAACACAAAGTATCGGATTGTGTTTCATTTCGAACGAAGCAGACCTTTGACTCCGAACCTGGACAGCCGAAGTTATACTCCGGCTGGGAACAAAAACTGCATTACAAGTGTTATACCTTTACCCTTGAATGATCAACAGGAATTCGTCATCGTTGACTGTTGTTTGTGTGGTGAGTGTCTTCACTAAGTACGTTTAGCTGTTATCTGCTACTTCACAATAGGTGGCACTTTTCTCCTGATCATTCGTTTATTTGTTGAATAAGACGGAATAGAGTTAGGGAGCGGTTTTTTTGTAGATGGTCTTATTGGAGGGGGGAGCCTCTTATTTTTAAATTATAATTTTGAAAAAACCGCAAACTAACTTTTTTATTTTTTACCTTTGCTGGGATTTGAACCTGGGCCGTTTGAGTTTTTGTGTGAGCGCTCTAACCATTATACCACGCACCCCCCACGTGACTGAGTCTTCAATTTTAATTGCTTAATTCAAAAAATGGAAAAGCAAAAAGTGATATTTTTTTAACTTCAAAATGATAAGAAATTTTCCATTTTCATCAATCTTTATTATCCCGCAAATAATTGCAATTTTACTTTTGTATGATACCATTTACCACACAAAATTTTTTCACGTTTATTTGAGCCTCTGTTACACAATTAACGAGCTCAATTATAATTTCAAACACAACCAATTTTACAGCGCTACTACAATAGAAAAAACAAAACAAGAATTGCTAATGCTATGAATTGTGATGGAAGGGATCAGCTAAAAGTAGAAATCCCTTAGAAATCAAAACATACTCAACCATGAAAATCCAATTCATCAACAACGACAGTAATTTGAAAATGTGATAATGAAACAAAATGACAGAATTACAGAAAACGAAGACCAGATATGCAAAAGTAATCCATCTTTGTATTAAATTATGAGTGTGTAAGTGAGTTAGTGCAGTGCAGCCTTAAATGTGCAGATGTTTGTAATTATAGTACACAAACACACATACATACATGCATCCACATACATACATATATAAACACATTTACATTAAAAGCTTGAGGCTTCTTTGCGATAAGTCATGTCGGTTAGTTGGTTGGTTGCAAATTTAAATCTACGATTTAGAAAATTGCAGATGTTGTTTGTAATTCTGATGCCACAATATTTGTATTGTTTTAGCTATTGTTGCAATTACAGAGATAAGTAAGAGCATAATGATGTGTTACAGATATTTTCTTAAAATTTGTGCTAAAACAGAGAATCCATAGAAGAATAAATTTCAATTTATTCCAACTCTCAACACATTTGCATAAAATTTTAAAGCAGAATACAATTTGGATTTTAGTAGCAGATAAAAAAGATAAATTAAAAGTTTACATTTTGGATACTCGTACGTGTAGCATAAAATTAATTTTTATATTACAAGAACCTCCATAAAAATTAAATAAAAAATATCTCATAAGAATGCCAATAACAAAGAACTTTAGCAGTTTTTCCTGTTGTTTCAATTTTTATTTGTTAACTCTGCTTACTTTTTATACCACCCTCGTTAATATACATACATATTTTGTATACATTTTATTATTCACTTGTGTATGTATTTGTGTGGATAGATTTCTCAACAGCAGTATTATGTTTTAAGGGCACGTTTAACAAAAAGGAAACAAAAATCTCTTTTTCGTACTTCACTCCTCTTTTCCTACTTGCTTTGAGAGCACATTTATCTTTAGCATCAGGCAACAGCTGGTGTTGACCACTTTTATAACAGCAATAGCTATAGCAATAGCAGCAGCAGCAACAACTTCAATGACTACTATGGCTGAGGATTTTATGTGTTAAAAGTAATATGATGTGATGGATATTTCTATGACCATTTTTTTTTAAATGCTTTTCTGTGGAAATTTTAAACAAAAACAGAGAAAACTTAAACATATTTGCACTTAAGTTATAAAGCATATGCGAATATGTATTACAATACTCGCATTTATGTGAGAATGGGGGCAGTTGGAAATTAATGGAGCCAGTTAATTGAATGACATCAAGGCTGTGTCTATAACCAAAATTTAGCCTTATAAACCGCGTACAACGATCTTTTTCTTTTTGTTGCTACCAATACATACTCAGGGGAGTAAACCCTTACTCACTTACTGTGCATTGTATTAGAATTGGAAAGACATAGACAAGTTTTTTTTTCTATTAAGCGCCTTATTTCAATGACTTAAGTTTCTGACCCTTCTGATCAACAGCAATTTTCTTATCTCTTTATATTATTTCTATGTATTGTGAAGTGGTGAGGTTTTTTGCTTAGTTCTGTGTATAACTTCCCTGTAGGTAGCGCTTTCTCTTGGTCATTGGTTTGAGGGTCATAGGGGGATAAATTGTGATATTATGGGGCGATTTTCTTAAGGATGGACTTCTTAGAGGTTGTTTTTAATTGAAACTTCGAAATACCGTTTATCATTTTCAATAGTGAAGGGCTTTAAGCTGGACTGCTTTGCGTTGGAAGCAGAGTAGGAAAATAAACAAAATATAAAAACAAAAGCAAAACAAAAACAATGAGAACAATTGTCCTATTAGGTTTTGTGTAATGTTTTTGTTTGTGAGCACTAAAAGTACACTAACTCAAATGTGAGTAGTTAGAAACAAACTGAATGAGAATAAAATTGAAAAGTTTGAAGAAAATACGTTTGAAAACGTTTGCGAATTAATTTGCTCATTATAATGCCCTAAAATATTATATATGCATATTTACACACCTAAATGAAACAAAATTTTTGGCAAAGCAGTAAAAATTTTAATTAGGATTTAAATTTTATTAAAAAAAAAAGAAAAAATATACATACGAACCAAACAAACACTCAAAAAATACGTTTCTTCTTTTGTTTTGTATGCAATTATACGAATGGAACGGAATATTAAAGCAAGCACAAGAGAGAAAAGCCAATTGTTTTGTTTGCTCACTGTCTCGTTTAAAAAGTATTTGTTTTGGTTTTGCTCATGTACAAAACGATTAAAAAACAATTGAAAAGTTTATGACTTTGTGGAAACGTTTGCGAAATGTTTTGTTTGTTTTCCCACTCTAAGAACTACTCTATACCATTCCAACTAACTAGCTGCACAGTTTCAATCGCTGGCAACTTAGCAGACAGAATTTTAATCTGTCAGGTTATAATTATAAATTCAACTCTGAAAATGTTATGTATTGACAACCATTTAACTGAAAATAGCTCTGATGTATTTGTTAACAATTTGTGTTGGACTTTTTGGCAAAAGTTGCTATATTTTGGCAAATTTTATTCATAGTTGATTGGCTAAATCCATGAAACTGTCGACAGTCTTCTTGAGCATCATTACGGAACTAGTTCTTACCTTACGGTTTTAATAAACTTTATAATTCTCATTTAGTATATAAATTTATTGATATTTGAATTTGTATAAGACAATTTACGAAACAGTGTACTAACAAGTTGTTTAACCAACAGACGAGTATTTAATGCTTTAATTATTATGGGAATTTAACATGAATAATGTCTATACATATTATTTTTTTTAATAATTATAACGACATATTATCACATGCCATCAGTTCGGCACTTGAGTTGCTACATATATGTATTAGGTAGTCAATAATAAATTTCCCACAGGGTTTTGATTTTGCGTACACATGTGCATGTTTCAATTTCTTTTTTCATACATTTCATTATAAATATTTATTTCCGTCTAACATTTATTTCTATTTTTTAATATTTTCTATTTACAAATACAATTTTCCAGACACTCTCTTATCTGCATGTCATTATTTGAAATGTTTATTTTTGGAAAAAGAAAGGACTTTTTGTTGCCTTCAAAAGAATATTTTTTATTTTCAAACTTTCAGCATATCATTGAAAAAAAAATTGTGTTTTTGTATTAAATGTTAAGCAGCATATTTTGAAGCGTTTATTTTTATATTATTTTTTTTTTTTTGTCATCATTAGAATCCATCATTCATTCACTGGTACTTTTTGTTGTTCATTTAGTGACGATGGTGTTTGTCTGTTTGTCTGTCTATGAATTGAAAGGCGTACTTGAGTACATACAATAATACCAACAGCAACATTGAATAAAATAAAATTCATTAAAATTTAAATGTATTTACGTGTTAATGTTTTTCATACAAAAAGTTGTTACACGCTCTTGGCTTTTTATTCCTAAAGTGTTTAACTTGTATAACAGCAATAAAAGTTTATCTTTTTTTAAATGATTATTTTTTTTATTTTATTTTTGTAATCTTTTGGTTTTTATATATTTCCGGCATTTAAATATAAATGTAAAGATATAATAAACCAACAAGAATTATGAGAAATAATTTTTATCAGATGTAAAGAAAAAAAAAGAGCAGTTTGATTATTCCAAAGCATTTAAGATTAAACTTTTTTTGAGAGTGGAAAAACATTTAACATTGGATTGGATTTCAGCTATATTAAATAGTTTTAATTAATTTAATTACATAAGTCATTCGTAAGGGTTTTTCAACAAAAGCGCTACAAAAACTTTTTTAAATAAAACAATAACGGTTTTGGATATTAATGGAATTCTTTATTCGTGTAAAAGTACTTTCGATGCCATTTTATATGGAACTCGATTTTTTTTGCATGGCCACCACGGGCACGCTAGCAGATGTCCAGACCCTGAACCCAATTTTCGACGGTTTTCAAGAATAAATCGGCTGATACTGCTGCAATTTCAAGTTAATCAATCGTCACTATCTTGTTGGCATAAACCATAGCCTTGACGTAGCCCCACAGGAAATAGTCTGACGGCATCAAATCTCACGACCGAGGCGGCCAATCAATTGGATCATTTCGTGAGATAACACGTTCCCCAAACTTGGTTTCCAATAAATTGATTATGACATTCGTTGTGTGGCTTGTGGCGCTGTCCTGTTGGAACCACATGCCCTCCAATTCCATATCATCCAATTGGGGCCATAAATATTCGGTTATGATTGAACCGTAGCGATTTCCATTCACAGTAACGTGCCGATCTTGATGATCACGGAAGAATTACGCCGCCGGCCCATAAACCGCACCAAACCGTAATTTTTCGGGATACAATGATGACTCATGGAGTATGTGTGGATTGCTGCCTGATCAATAACGCATATATTGTTTATTGACGAAGCCATTTAGCCAGCAATGAGCCCGATCGCTGAAGATGATTTTTCGATGAAAATCCCAATCATTTTCAAGTTTTGGTCGGCCAAACTCACGAACATACAATGCTTCTGGTGGTCAAGCGGCTTTAGTACTTGATCAATTTGAAATTTTAAGGATGTAGACCAAGATCTTTTAGCAAAATTCGCCACAACGACGTCACAGAGATGCCCAACGCTCAAGAAACACGTATGAGAGACACATTTGGGCTTTCTTCAACTGAAGCCTCAGCGACAGCAATATTCTCGGCACTAAGGGCACTTATTTGTGTCACTAGCATAGAAACATTTTGTACTCTGCCTGTGGATTCAAATTTTTCCATTAGATGCTCAAATGTTGATCTGCTAGGACGATTATGACGACCATAAAATGGACGTAGCGCTTTTAATATTGAGGCCACCGACTTCGAATTTCAGTAGTAAATTTTCACCCTTATCGTTTTTGGCGTATTTTTGTCGTATTTCGACATTTTTGTAAAAGATTAAAGACAGATTTCATAAATTTGCTTTAATCTTGTACAAAAATGTCGAAATACGACAGCGACTACTCCAAACACAATAAGGGTGTTTAATAATTTTGACTCTTTGTTATCTCGTATATCTTTCCACAATGAAATGGCAAATCTTACTGAAGAGAAATATCAAAAGAGCGGCAAGAAATATGACGTCGTTTGCTGTCCCTGTCGCTCTACTTTTTTAGCTTCCCTGTTAGAAAACCCTGTACAATAAAGCTATGTTGCCACATATCAAACAAAACTATAGTTTATACTTAATATTTTCATTACTTTGTAATACAATTTCAATTAATAAAATATTAAGTAAGTGATCTTAATGGTGAGGCAATTGCTGTTGATCCTTCAAGGGTAAATGCATAACTATTCTGCCTTGAGTGATCTTCAAATTGACAGCAACCTGTCTTCTTGCACAGCAAGATTCTGGGTTTACTCCTGAGTATTGGTTTCAATAAAAACAAATTTTGCAAACATTTTAAATTCATGCCAATCTCTAAATTGCCATGACAAGTTCGGGTGTTGCTTTCATATCAATTAAAAAAATAAATAATTTTACAAATACTTTAGTTGAGTTTAGTTTGTATTCTTTCCAATGAATAACATTTAAAAAACAATAAATAAGCGATACAATAAAATTACTCATGCCCTGCTTTACTGCAACCATTTATTCTAACTTAAACGTATTTTGCAATTACAATTTCTGTAATTTATGCTAAATTTTTGGATTTAATTTAAATAAAAATAAAAACCATTAACATTCTTGTATGTTTTGTTTTGTGTTATATTTCTGGCTCTTAAAAAAGTTTAATTTATTTTACAATAAAATCTACTTAAGACCCCACAATAAATTTATTTAAATCCCCCATATAATTATCGAAACTAAACAAGACAAATTTAACAGAAAAAAAAAAACATTTAAAAAATAAATAAAATTCAAATTGAAAATAAATCCAGAAAACCCAAGAAGAAAAATAAAAAAAATCTAGTAAAGATAAATACACCAGACCACTAAACCAGCAAAAGGCATTGCTGGCAATACAGCAGATGATTTTCATAGCAGGAAAGAAACAAAGAGATCTATAGGATATCTACAACAGCATTTGGTATAGGATTTGTTACGAGTATTTAAATGCAAACACATAAAGAGAAATATTCCTTTGCATTTAAAAATTAAATTTATCTGCCAATACAAATGCATGAACTGCACCAATAGTTAAAGAAACTCATTTGTATAGAAGACTATACCATATAGACTACAGTTCTGTTCAAAAAAGTTCTTACATATTACTTCTTTAAATGCATTGGTTGTTTAATTTTTGATTTAAAATAAAAACCTGTAGCAGTAAGATTTGAAATAAAGAATGCATAGTGTTAATCAGTCTTCGTTGTAAACGCCCTTGGAAGTGTTAAAAACGTAGCAAAACATGTCAAACAATAACAAAATGAAGGCATATATCGTCGCAAGAATTAAAGAACGCTGTAACTGACAAAACATTTATAGTTCACCAGAGCCAAAAATCCTGTATGAAAGTAGAACAAAGACACTGGTATTTTTCAAAAGGCAGACGGTGTAAGTGAATTTAATTTCATATTTTTTTTTTTCTGATAAAAATTATGCAAAAAATGTGTTTTTGATTTTTTGTCAGTTAAAGCGTTCTTTAATTCTTGCGACGATATGCTACAATTGTTTGCTTGTAAGACTTTCAGGGACGTTTGCAACGAAGAGTGACTACCGCTTTTTATAAAATAGAAAACCTAAGGAATACAACGAATCTTTGTTGATAAAATGCATGAAGGCTTGTTTAGTAAATGCTTCTAAAAATTGTTAAAAGATTCTACTTGTCAATAAAGCTGCCTGTTTCGCGATATCGAAAGCATTCGCTCTTTAATGAGTACTTTTACGGCTTGAACTGTCTACTGGGAGCTGATATCTAAGTTTTACTGAAGCTCGTTAAAGCACTTCGTTGGCTGGGTGATTAAAATCATTCCTTTCGGAGTTGATATTCTTTCACATTTAGTTTTGGGCCCTTCTTTCCAAAATCTTGGTTTATTCCCAGTGCAAACACCAGAGGTCCTATGACCTCCAGCTATTTGCGCTCACTCTTGCTAGTACACGTCTTCTTGCCATATTTAATAGACTAAAGGCTTGCACTGGTAATATTGCTCGAATTGTCGGCAACTGCATGAGAGCAACTCATTGCCAAGAACAAGCTTCTCAAATCTATCGTTGGGAGTCGACTTCAAACTGTTGGTCCCGGTTTTTTCTAAAAGTAATTAAGTTTTTAGTTATATTATTTTCTAAAATGGTAAAATATTGGATTATGTGAGTTTATAATAAAACAAATTGTTTCAATAATTAATAACTGAATTTTAGTAATTTTTTTCCCAAAACGAATATGATTTTCAGCACAATTTTTTGGGTCATTTGAATAGGTTCACTATCATTAATTTAAAAAATTAAAGAAAAAAATGATTTTTTTGTAAACCTTTTTTAATTTTTTAAGATTTCTTACAATGTTTGATGATTTATTAAGGAGTATATCCTCCTTTATTCGATATAACTTCAAGAATACCATTTGGGAGGGAGCTGTAAAGGTTTTCAATTAATGATAATAAAATCTTTGGACCAAGCTTTTTTAATACCTCCAATGAAAGCCTATTTGGTTTCATATTGTCTGTTAGACTCGTAGACTTTGCGAGAAAGCAAGCCCCATACATTTTCTATAATATTTAAGTCAGGGGAATATGGCGGCAACTCCAACTTATTGACATTTTGGCTTTGAATCCACACTTTTACAAACCTGGCATTGGGTATCGGGGCATTATTTTGTTTAAATATCCAAAGAATTGGTCTAACAATAGTAGAAAAATATGGAAACACCTTTTCAAGTACTGTTTTGTAGTTATTCGTGTCCATTTTTGATGTGAGGAATTGAAGCTCACATGTACCATAATATGAAATCGCCCACCATACCATTACACTTCCCTTACAGCTATTGAGACGACTAAGGTAGCGTTTCTCCTTACGTAGGTCGTGAAAATAGTAGTTGTATTCATCCGGACCTTCCAAATTAAATTTTTTTTTCGTCTGAGAAGGCAACACGATACCATTCATTTTTATCGTTCATGTGTTCTCGTGCAAAATGAGACCGTGTCGCTTTACGAGCAGCAATAAGAGACGGTGTTTTTTTTTTTAATTTTCAATCTCCTTAAATGTTTAGAACTTCGAATAACATGTCTTACAGTGTTTATGATAGCTGTGATACCCAATTTTTGTCTAATTTTTGCAGCTGAATCGCTCGAATTTGATGCAGCTTTATAATAGCTCTTCTGTCCGCTTCTGTTGCGGCTATTTTCTTCCGACCTTTCATGTTTTTTCCATAATCGGAGTGATTTCTTAAAAAATTACTTACAACATTCTATCTGCGACCAAGTTCTTTGTCGATATTCCTATGGCTTAAGCCAGTTTCATTGAATGCTTTAATTTTACCTCTTCTTTCTTCAGTTAATCGCTAGCTGCGCTTCATTTTCATAAAATGTGTAAAGAAATATTTAAAATTTTAATTATACTGTCGATGGTCAAAAGCAAACTAATTTTATTTCTAGTGAACCTGTTCAAGTGACCCAAAATCTACACCTGTTTTCGCAGCATTTTGAAGTAAAATCAAAAAATTAACAAATTTTTATTTATTGTACCGTTATTCTTTTCTTCCTAAAATATGATTATTCATAATATCTCTTAATTTAAGTGAAAAAAAGAATATTCTCCTAAAGTTTATATGAAGAAAAATTAAAATATAAGAGCAAAAATTAATAAACTTATTCAAGTGATCGGCAGTGTACATCATGGGTGCTGCCGAAAGCTAGCCTGTAAGCTTGAAACAGGCTCGTAATGACCAATTATGTCTGTGTGTAACACAACATATATGTTGGCATTACACAAATTAAAAAATGTTCTTATTGTGTGATCACCAACATCATTTCCATAACCTGTGTTGCTGGTTAACATTAATACAATAAAAGACATAAGTAGGGGTCATGTCCTGAGTACTGATTTTGAAAAATAGTGAAGCAGATAAAATCTAACCTCCAGCTTACTTGAGAAAGTTTTTATATTAAGAGATGTTTTGTGATTACTTGCGAGTTCTTAGACTTAAAACTTTTAATAAAGCCTTCGCATGTACTTTAAAATAGAATTAAAAATTATTTTGTTTTATACATCTGCAACTACTGGGAAGTATCAAACCTACTTAGCGAAGGCGCTTACCACACAATCAACATGCAACGATGAGGCAATTGCTGTTGATCATTCAACGGTGAAGGTATAACACTGGCTTTTGAATGATCAATTCACAATTCCTTCATTCCTAAGGCGCTTAATAATAATATATTCCAAAAAAAAAAAAAAAAATTCCAATACAATGCAATACACAGCATTTAGTAGGGGTTTGCTTCTGAGTATTGGTCTCAAAAAAAAAATAATTCTAACTTAAAATCGTACTTTAAAAACCATTAAATTTTAAGAAGCAAGCAAATATATTGGTCATTAGCTTTCACAGAAAGTGTGTTAATAGATGTGCTAGATTTGGTTTTTTTTTTTTTTTTTTTTTTTAACAAAAGTGCCTAAAATTGATGATACGAAGGCCTTCAAGTTTTTCGTTGTACATATAAAAACAACATGTACACATATGAGAGGTTATTGCCTGAATGTGTTTCAGAATAAAACACAAAAAAACAGCTCAAGCAAAATGAATGTGGTTTTCAAACGCACTTATATATCCGGTGTTCCATATCCTTGCCTGGTGATAACAAAAACGGGATAGAGAGCAGAACTAAAATTCAATGAAAAAAAACTACATATTTTCATATGTAGGATTATTTTCGGCCAAATAAATTTTTTTAGTCACAATTTCATAGATTTTGATTTAGCTGATAAGGCCCAAATTATTTTATGCAAATAAAACCAATTTTTTATTCCATATTTTCCCGACGTTTCGTGAATTTTTTGTTCACTTTTTCAAGGGATTCCTTTATTAAAAAATATTCGTCAGTACATCAATTTCAATAATTATTTTAACTTTTCTACTCACACGTAATAATACTGTTGGTTTACATCAACAAGATACTTATAAATAAATAAGTCCAAAATTAAAAATATCATTATCTGCATATGTAAATAAACAAAACATAAAATTACATACATACATATATACATTTAAGTCTAGTTGATGACGTCAAAGTTATTCTCAGTATGTTAATTCTCTTAAGGAATAATAAAAAACAGATGTTTTTACATTATTGCTAATTTATAGTTAGCGCTTAAATTGTTGGTGTCTTCCTTTATGTTCATTGTCCTATGTATTTTTTGTTGTATTCGTAGGCTCTCTGTTGTATATCTCTTTGCTGTATTGTTTATAACATCAAGTATTCTCATATTATCGAAATTCGGTTTGTGATTTTCTTGTATTATATGTTGTGACAAAGCAGTACTTTCTCTTTTTTTACTAATGTCTGTTTTGTGCTCATTTATTCTTGTTTCCAAATTTCTCTTGGTTGTACCAATGTATACAAGATTACAAGAATTCTCTTCATTACCTTTGCAAGGAATTTCGTAGACAACATTGCTCTTTTGTAAGAGTTCTACTTTTGTTTTTGTTCTTGTAAAAATTGTATTTAACGTTTTATTAGGTTTATAGGCAAAGTTGACGTTATTTTTATTAATTGTTGTTTTTATATTTTTATTGTCTGTAAGACCTGGTATGTATTTAACACTGAAGAATAAGTGATCATTATTAGGGTTTTCGTTTTTCTTATCCCGTGTGGGTTTGTAGGAATTAATTAAAGAATTTATTAATTTTGTTGGAAATCCATTATCGGTAAGTGTGCTGATTATTATTTTCTTATTCTGTGGGTGAAACCTTTGGTCACTAATGTCCAGTACTCTGTTTATAAAATTTTTGGCTGTATTTATAATTTGAGATTTTGGTTGCGTTGCGTTGAAATTGATTATCCTACCTGAGGAGGTTTCTTTTTTATACCAATTAAATATTATTCTGTCGTCAATTCTATGTAGTTCTGTGTCAAGGTAGGCTATTTTCATGTTTTTTTCTGTTTCGATGGTGAACTGCAGCTTTGGGTGATGTTTATTGAGCGAGTTCAGTATCTCATCTTTGTCATTTATATTTATAATGGCCAAAATGTCGTCTACATATTTAACCATGTATTTTATATTTATATTCTTTTTTCCCAATTCCATCAAAGTGGCATCCAGTAAGTGGTCCAATATTATATCGGCAATTGTTGGGGACAGTGGGTTGCCCATGGGCATACCAAAAATTTGTTTGTAGAATTTATTATTATACATAAAATAATTGTTGTCATTTATGCAGAATTTAAGTATGTCAAGAAATTTGGATCGAGGAATTTTTGTCAAGTTCTTTATCTTGTCCCACTTTTTCATTATGTTGTTTATTGCCGTGTGTACCGGAATATTAGTGAACAAAGACACAACATCAAAAGAAACCATTATCTCATCACTGTCAAGTTTGATATTTCCAATTTGTTGTTTCAGTTGTCTTGAGTTTTTTACATTATATTTATCCGATATTATATTTTTAAGAATATTTCCCACATACTTGCTAAGGTTGTAGCAAGGTACACTAACAGATGAGACTATAGGTCTTAATGGTGTGTTGATTTTGTGGATTTTGGGTAATCCATAAATTCTAGGGGCCGTTGCAGCAGAGCAAAATAGATATTTTTTCTCCTTTGCGTCTATATATTCTTTCTTATGTAGATCGTTGATTAAGTTATTATTGGTTTTAACTAGGTTCGTTGTTGGGTCCGTTCTAATAACCCTATATGTGTTTTTGTCATTAAGTAAATTATCCATTTTCACTTCGTATTCGTGTTTATATATCACCACCGTTTTATTTCCTTTGTCTGCTTGTGTTACTATAATGTTCTTGTTTTTCATTAAAAATCTTTTTGTCTTTTTGTACACCGTTATAATAAATTTTTCTTTTCGGGAAATTTTAATATGTCTCTTAAATTGTGTTATCCTGTGTGCTAGTTTTGCTCTGGTCATTTCCTTTTCATCATTGTCATTATCGTGTATTTTTTGAATACACTGTTCCATATCAACTATGGTATTTATAGGTGAAAAGCTTTCTTTGTCTATTGGTAAAGCAGGATAACACAATTTAAGAGACATATTAAAATTTCCCGAAAAGAAAAATTTATTATAACGGTGTACAAAAAGACAAAAAGATTTTTAATGAAAAACAAGAACATTATAGTAACACAAGCAGACAAAGGAAATAAAACGGTGGTGATATATAAACACGAATACGAAGTGAAAATGGATAATTTACTTAATGACAAAAACACATATAGGGTTATTAGAACGGACCCAACAACGAACCTAGTTAAAACCAATAATAACTTAATCAACGATCTACATAAGAAAGAATATATAGACGCAAAGGAGAAAAAATATCTATTTTGCTCTGCTGCAACGGCCCCTAGAATTTATGGATTACCCAAAATCCACAAAATCAACACACCAT
Source organism: Metopia argyrocephala (assembly GCA_963576795.1). Taxonomy (NCBI): domain Eukaryota; kingdom Metazoa; phylum Arthropoda; class Insecta; order Diptera; family Sarcophagidae; genus Metopia; species Metopia argyrocephala. Next base: position 15,275,280 of record OY756208.1, on the reverse strand, counting down.
TAAGACCTATAGTCTCATCTGTTAGTGTACCTTGCTACAACCTTAGCAAGTATGTGGGAAATATTCTTAAAAATATAATATCGGATAAATATAATGTAAAAAACTCAAGACAACTGAAACAACAAATTGGAAATATCAAACTTGACAGTGATGAGATAATGGTTTCTTTTGATGTTGTGTCTTTGTTCACTAATATTCCGGTACACACGGCAATAAACAACATAATGAAAAAGTGGGACAAGATAAAGAACTTGACAAAAATTCCTCGATCCAAATTTCTTGACATACTTAAATTCTGCATAAATGACAACAATTATTTTATGTATAATAATAAATTCTACAAACAAATTTTTGGTATGCCCATGGGCAACCCACTGTCCCCAACAATTGCCGATATAATATTGGACCACTTACTGGATGCCACTTTGATGGAATTGGGAAAAAAGAATATAAATATAAAATACATGGTTAAATATGTAGACGACATTTTGGCCATTATAAATATAAATGACAAAGATGAGATACTGAACTCGCTCAATAAACATCACCCAAAGCTGCAGTTCACCATCGAAACAGAAAAAAACATGAAAATAGCCTACCTTGACACAGAACTACATAGAATTGACGACAGAATAATATTTAATTGGTATAAAAAAGAAACCTCCTCAGGTAGGATAATCAATTTCAACGCAACGCAACCAAAATCTCAAATTATAAATACAGCCAAAAATTTTATAAACAGAGTACTGGACATTAGTGACCAAAGGTTTCACCCACAGAATAAGAAAATAATAATCAGCACACTTACCGATAATGGATTTCCAACAAAATTAATAAATTCTTTAATTAATTCCTACAAACCCACACGGGATAAGAAAAACGAAAACCCTAATAATGATCACTTATTCTTCAGTGTTAAATACATACCAGGTCTTACAGACAATAAAAATATAAAAACAACAATTAATAAAAATAACGTCAACTTTGCCTATAAACCTAATAAAACGTTAAATACAATTTTTACAAGAACAAAAACAAAAGTAGAACTCTTACAAAAGAGCAATGTTGTCTACGAAATTCCTTGCAAAGGTAATGAAGAGAATTCTTGTAATCTTGTATACATTGGTACAACCAAGAGAAATTTGGAAACAAGAATAAATGAGCACAAAACAGACATTAGTAAAAAAAGAGAAAGTACTGCTTTGTCACAACATATAATACAAGAAAATCACAAACCGAATTTCGATAATATGAGAATACTTGATGTTATAAACAATACAGCAAAGAGATATACAACAGAGAGCCTACGAATACAACAAAAAATACATAGGACAATGAACATAAAGGAAGACACCAACAATTTAAGCGCTAACTATAAATTAGCAATAATGTAAAAACATCTGTTTTTTATTATTCCTTAAGAGAATTAACATACTGAGAATAACTTTGACGTCATCAACTAGACTTAAATGTATATATGTATGTATGTAATTTTATGTTTTGTTTATTTACATATGCAGATAATGATATTTTTAATTTTGGACTTATTTATTTATAAGTATCTTGTTGATGTAAACCAACAGTATTATTACGTGTGAGTAGAAAAGTTAAAATAATTATTGAAATTGATGTACTGACGAATATTTTTTAATAAAGGAATCCCTTGAAAAAGTGAACAAAAAATTCACGAAACGTCGGGAAAATATGGAATAAAAAATTGGTTTTATTTGCATAAAATAATTTGGGCCTTATCAGCTAAATCAAAATCTATGAAATTGTGACATATTTTCTTTTTTATTAAAGTTTAAGCCGTTTGTATGCTTGCAAGCCATCTTTCATTAGGATTTCAAAGTCAGAAAGTTAAAGAAGCACAGAAAGTGAACTAAATCAGTGAAAATTAAGAGTGATAGTTATACAACAGTTATACAACTCTGCAAGAGGGTAAGTAATAGAGGCTGGCTGATGTAACAAATCAAGCAGAATTGCACGATACGGCTATTCTTTCCATAAAATTACAGAGAAAATCATTTTTAAGCAAGACAACGTTTTCATTTTGTAGCAGCAAAGGGTGTGCTCGATTATGGCTAAATAAGTTTTGTGGCAAGTAAATGCTTTATTCCAGCAACGTTCATGACATGTTTTTATGCTCCCTTAAGTTATGATGTTCATTTGCAACGGATGTTACACCAAAACACCAAAAGTTCCCTTAAAGAGAAAGAAAAAATAAATAAATGGAAATAAAAACACTTTTGGGATTTCTTTTTTTTTCTTACTGCAGGAAGTTTCTTACATACACTCACACACAAATATACAAACACATATGTACGATATGTAGTGAAGTCAGGAGAAAAAAAAAAGGGAGAAACAAATTTAAGTCAAATTTTATCTGTTTCAATGCAAGAGTATATATTGCATGTAAGTCTGTTTGCAATTGTGGTTGCTTAAGTGTCTCTGTGCCTGGTAAACCTGCATTGGGAGAATACTTCCGGTTCTCTGCAAATTCTATTTTCAGTTTTCTTTAATATTATTGCTTGCTTTTGTTGCACTATATAGTGTGTGTGTTTATGTGTGTGCTGCGGCAATTTCAATTTCTCTTTACTAATAACAAAATCATATTTTTCACTCAGGCATCAAATAAAAATAAAAATGGTTTCAAGTTATAAAGCCAGATTCTTTAAAAGGAAACTCAATCATATTTCCATGCAGCAATATTATCAACACCTTTATTGTATTCTTATATACGGCATAATATTATTTATTTAAATAAAAACACTGGTTAGCAGTTACTTTTAAGAAATAATAAGAAAAACTATTTTTGATTAATATTTTTCGCAAATATTTATTGAAATATTCTAAGGTCTGTTTTAGGAAAAATTTATTTATTTATTTATTTATTGTTAAAAAAGTCAATGGAATAAATCCTTACAGACTATTTACAAATTGATTATATGTAGAAATTAACACAACAAAATTAGTTACGTATTTAGAAATACAATTATTTTACGTTTAATAATTTTAGAATTTAAAGAAAAATCAATTAATTCTGACAAATAATTATATTGGCAGCATAATCTATTAAAAGGATCAGCCATATTATAGTTAAATCTACAAAATTTAAGAAAATGTGGGTTATAAAATCGAGAATTACGACAAGAAATATTAAATTTAACAGATATTAAAAGAAATTCACAACAAATCAGATTAATCATAAAAGATACATTTAACATTATACGACGACTTTTAAGCGTTGGTAGTTTAATTAATGTCAATCTGAAAGTATATAAAAGCAAATCAGTGTAGATCCAGCCAAGGCCACGTAAACAGAATAACAAAAACTGCTTCTGCTCAGATTAAATACGATCACTATAAACATTATAGTAAGGATACCATACTATTGATCCGTATTCTAGAATTGGTCTCACAAGTGACATATAGAGTTGTTTTGTAATATTAAGATCAGTGAACTCCTTAGCCCATCTCTTTATGAATCCAAGGACACATTTAGTTTTGTTTACAGTCAAAGTAATGTGATAATTAAAATTCAATTTCTTGTCAAGAAGGATGCCAAGATCTATAAATGTTCCAAACATCTTCAATTGATTACCTCCAAGTGAATAATTAACATTAATAATATTCCTACGTTAGAAACTCATGTATTTAAATTTTTTGATATTCAATTCCATTATGTTGTATTGACACCATAAAAAAAGTTGTTAAGGTCACTTTGAAAAAAAAAACATGTTCGGTAAGATTTGTATACGATAGAAACATCTTCACATCATCAGCGTACATTAAGATATGGGCAAAGTTAATAACATTTGGAAGATCATTAACAAATAATGAAAACAAAAGTGGACCAAGATGGCTGCTTTGGGGAATACCCGAGCGAATATAAATAAAGTTAGAAACGGTATTATGTATGTACTCGTACTGTCTGTTTCCTACCCATCAAATATGACCTCATCCAATTTAAGCTAATCTGAGTAATTCCCAGCAAATCTAGTTTACTCAGAAGTAGTCTATGGTTTACCTTATCAAATGCTTTACTGAAGTCAGTATAAATCATATCAGTTTGCTTTCCTTCGGTAAAACCAGCACTTACTACAGTTGTTAATTGTAGAACATTAGTTATTGTTGAACAGCCTTTTCTAAACTTATGTTGATAAGGTAATAATAACAGTTTTGGAATAGTTAAAAATGTTAATAAAACACTCACAAGCGAATTGCTGACAATCTTTAAAGGCACACAAGACTCAATATTGCATTTTTACGCATACTAGGCATCAACTTATCTTGTTATCCGAGTTTGTTGGTGATGTAATTGATACCCATTAAAATGATTATATTGTGTAAGTGTTGAAAGAAGCATTAAATTCTGTTGATATTTTGAAAGGGTTCAAGAAATACCTCGTTCCAACTGACCGTATTCAGATTTAAAAGGTTGCTGTTAATGAAGTTGGAGTATCCATCCCTATGAATTCGTTGCATGATCGGAGAATGTTTCGTTGTTATCGGTATTAAATGAGAGATGTACTGATAAAATAAAAAGATTAGTTCGTAGCAAATGTTGTTAATTTTCCAATGATTCATATTGCAGAGAGACTTCCGTCTTTATCCATACAGTTCGTTTGTGGAACATTTTCCCATGGTATTTGTCCTAGAGGCATAGTGATTAGAGCGTTCGCACAGAAACTCAAACGACTGAGGTTCAATTACAGCGAAGGACAATAATTATAAAACAAAATTTGAGGTTTTTTCTAAATTATAATTTAAAAAAATAAGAGGTTCCCCCCCCAGTCCAAGATGGCCATTTGCAAGAAAAATCTCTCCCTGACATATCCAGTTTATTCCACCAGAATCTAATGATTAGGAGTACAGCTCCACACTCTGGGAAAGATAACAGCTAACCTAAATAGTAAAGACGGTCACCACTCACTATCATCATCATCAATATCCACCGACAATTGGGGTAATTACCTACATAACATACATAACTGGCCTTTACAACACTGTGTCAGGATTATGGCCTGGCTTCTCGCAGCACTCATGTTGTGTGTGTTAATTTTTATCCATGAGTACCGGGACCTACAGTTTAAAGTCGGCTTCGAACGACAGACTTGAGAAGATTGTTTATGGCAAGTAATTACTCTCAGAGCTTTTGCCAGAAGACTGCTGAGAGGTAGTCGCCGAAATAAATATTTTTTTTCATATTTTTTTTTTTAAGATGTCGGAGCTTGGTGTCGAACCCAAGCCTCATGTCTTAGTAAGCCAACACACTAACCATTAGACAACGGCGGCTACACTGCAATTAATGTGGGTAATTATCTTATTAGTTTACTTTTTTTTAATTAGATTTAAGATCGATCTCCTCATTGTGTTACTATGGCTTCACTCAAACGAGACAGTTGGAAACATTTCTGGTATTTCCACACTCAAAAGCGGAAGATATTGGATTATGTTTCCGCCTTACATCCGAACTGTCTTGTTTGAAGGCGCCCCAAGTCATAGTGACACCTCCCTTTGCCAGCTTTAATTGGGGTAATTGCTGTTTATTATTCAAGGGTGAAGGTATAACACTGGCCTTTGAGTAATCAACTGATAACAACTTGTCTCATTTATATATGGTGATCAGTAAAATTACAACAAAGAAAAAAAAATGTATGTATCTCTCTTCTATCTTTAATATACCAATACAATGCACTGCATGAGTAGGGGTTTACTCCTGAGTATTGGTCTTAAAAAAAATATAAAACGTCCGTAAGCACTGCTCTCTCTGTCTTCCCTCCTATCACTAGTATAATGCACTGCATGAATAGGAGTACTGGACTCACGAAACAGCACAAAAATAAAATTTATTTTCTGCGATTAATTTCAAATTTTTTAATAAATGGCGTTTTTTTTTGTTTTGTTGCCCAGTGTTAATAAATAGTGTAGTAGTTTAAGATATTACTTTAATATAAACAGAAATATTTCATTTCATTTCACTTCAGTTCAGTTCTACATTTTCTTTAACCATAACAAACTTGACTGGTGTGGTGTGGCTTAAGAAATTCAATTTGTGAAAACGATTTCAAGTCTTTTCGTAACTTCATGTTAAACGACTGAATTGAGTTGTTTTTGTCCTTTAAAACATTCACTACTTTGATGATGTATCGTTTCATCTCTATTTCATACAAAAATACAAACTAACTCAGTCAGTAGTCTGTCTGTCTATTTGATTTGATTTTAATGAATCTCATAAATAAAACGTGAAAATTCAACGTCTGCAGCTAAAAATATTTCATAAGAAAACATCAGGTGTTGATGACTGTTTTCATAAGTTTTCAACACACGATGTTGTTTCTGTACGTCTACGTCTCTATCTCCGTTTTCTTGTTTTTTTTTGTTGTTGTTTATTGTTTTGCTAAAATCTGTTCATTTCTTGCGCCAGGTGCTAAAATTATAAAAGTAAGACAGACTCGTCATGCTGGTGAAGATGCTTGAAGATGTAAGAGCGGAAATAAAAAAAATTGAAATGAAAAATCAAGCAAATAACTATAAAACAACGGAAGTTTAACATTTTAAGCAATCAATAAAAATCAAAAAGCTAAACGCCACTAAAAATTTATGATGACGTATACAGGGACTCAAACATTAGTTAATAGCTTAGCAAAGAAAATGTTGGTGTTTTTGTGATGATATGGCAGTTTTTTTTTCGAGAAATCGAATGAGGCTTGAAATTTTATTGATTTTTTCTTATGCCACAAATTGAAAATAGATTGAAAGGTAAAACGTGATCAAGAATTGTTTTATAAGCAATTTTTTCTATTAAATTGATATTAGAAAAGTTTAAAGTTTACTAGTAAAGGTTCTCCTACAAAACACATGAACGTTTTTAATGGACTGCTATGTAAGATTAGGTTATAAGATTAGGCGTGATTTCTTGCTATACGAGCAAGTATACAATAAATGTTTTTTTATAGAGTGACACAAGTTTAAATCATAATAAAGCAATGAAATACATTTTTAATATCAATATAATGGGCTTTATTGAAAAGCAAATTTTATGAATTTATAGCCGCCAAGACTGGCGCAATCTGGAACACCAATTTTCAACAACTTCTCGCAGCATTTGCTACCAATAACTCTGCGAATGTTGTTTACCAGGTGTTTAATTGTTTGTAATTTATCGACGTAGACAAGTGACTTAAAATATTCCTAAAGAAAATAATCCAATGAGGTTAAATCACACAATCTTGGTGGCCATTTAGTTGAACCATTAAAGGCCTATTAGATAGGCATACTTGTCTGCATACATGTACGATGGCATACTTTGGGTTTTGCTATTACAATATCGAACGCTGCCGTCGTACATTAGTACACCCAACAGCAAAAACAAGCAAATTCAATTTTTTTTATATACTTATAAAGTACGACGGACACGTTATTAGACGAGTATGTTGGTATGCGACAGACTCAGAAAATCAAAAATTTTTGAAAATCAACGTACTTGTCTGACATACTCGAAATACATGCTATTAGACAGTGAGTTTTGGTATGCCATCGTACATGTATGCAGACAAGTATGGCCGTCTAATAGGCCTTTTACGTGAAATTATTCTTTCATTAAAAGTTTCTTTGAGCAAATCAATTGTAGCGTCAGCTGAATGGCATTTGGCACCGTTCTGCTGGAACCACATATAAGCAAAATTCATACCACGTAATTAAGGTACGAAAAAATTTCGGATCATGTTCCTATACCGTTCACCATCATAGTTGAAATAAATTAACTTACATATGGTCCAAAGACTCCGCTGGCCCATAAAGCGCACCAAACAATAATTTTCTGTTGACGTAATGGTGTCGACAAAAGCTTGTAGATTCTACTCATTCCAAATGCTACAATTCTGCTTATTTATGTACCCATTCAACCAGAAATGGTTTTCCTTGAAAAATAAAATCTTTATTGGGAATTCGAATCGTAAATCGACTTCAATATTTTGTTTAAAAATTTCAACAATTTGCAAGCGTTGCTCTGGTGTAAGTCGATTCATTCTGAAATTTGAAAGCAAACTTAACAAAAAGCAACTATCAGCTGTTAAGTGGGTGTGGTCCAATAAAGCAGTTATACCAACTAAAAGTTGTGACACTCTAAAAAACACAGCCTTTATATTGAATATTTTGAGTCATTCTATAGCTTGTGTAGGGTAGAGTTGCAAAATTATATTCAAAGAATTACAAGCAATTCAAATTAATTAAATTCAGAAGCGACCAATTTATTAAGCCAATACTTAAGTTGAAATAAATTTTGTTTAGTCTAGTCGTTAGAGTGTTGGATTACTAGAAAAGAGCTTCAGGTTCCAACCTTAACTCTGATAACTTAAAAAACAAAAGAAATTTGAAAAAATATTTGCTCCGGCCACTACCGCTTATCAATCTTCTGGCAAAAGTTCTGAGAGTAACTAGTTGCCATGGAAAAACTTCTTAAATCTGTCGCTTCGAATCGAGTACCGGGACCTTAAACTGAAGGTCCCGGTACTCGATGAATAAAAATTGACAAACAATACATGGATATTGCGAGAAGCTAGGCCGTCACTCTGATACAGGATTGTAATGGCCAATTATGTATATTATTTGTATGTAATATTGTCATCTTAAAAAAAGAAGTATAAAAGAAGTATGTTTCTTTCGGCGACTACCTCGTAGCATCCTTTTAGAAAAACTTCTCAGAGTAACTGACTGCCATGAAAAACCTTCTCAGCTGTAATCCCTTCAAGGCTGTAATCTCTAAATATGTATGTATGTTTTGCTAAAAAATAATGCTTCATTAGCAGACAAAATATTTGTTTTATTGATTTTTTGACAATAATAAATGCTGCTTTACTGACAGTGCTGTAGCTCACAGATCATTTGCTAATTATTAAGATCAGTGAATATTGAAAATCATGTGGATTTGATTCCAGTATGTAAGTCTACAAAATTTGCTGATCAACTATACATTCTAAATGTATAAAAATTCTTTTGTTAGATTTTTTTAAATTTTTATATGTAATTTTACGAATTAATTTTTTGTTAAATAACTCTGCAGCTCATTTTCATTCTGAATTCCATTTTCTTCAAATTTCATTAACCATATTTAAATCAAATATTTAATAAAAAATGAAAAAGAAAACAAAATTAAACACTTAAAATCATTTTAAAAGCCTTTAGTTAAAATCCCAGCATATCTCCCCATTCATGCAAAGAATTTTTCTGTTCTACATAAACACGCTTTTCAAGTACAAGTAATACAGACCCATTAAAGGAGGGGGAACAAATCTGGTAGAATAAAAGTGATAATTCGTATTCATTGCCAGCGGAAATGTAGAAAAGAAAAGAGAGCAAAAAAAAAAAAACAAAAACACACTATATAACAAACCCGCGTTTTTTTTATAGACTAACACATACACACAACCACGCATTTACTATGATTTTTCCATTTTCATTATGTCTGCAGTAAGAAGTAGGAGAAGAAGGAGAGAAACTATAAATTATTTAATCGTGTCACAAATGTGCATATGACAGCATAAGGCGTACAATCATGTCTCTTCTCTCATAAAGAAATATATGAGCATGTGAGTATGTATGTCTGTATGTGTGTGTCTGTATAACAACCGCAAGTTAACGATAAATCCAATGCAACACAGCTCTATAAAAAACTGCTGCTCTACAACACCATAAATATTGAACGAAAAGAAGGCACTAAAAGCAAAAAAAAAAAAAAATTTTAAATCTCGCGCTTACAAATGTTACAAGAAGCTACAAATTCTGCCAGAAAAGTGGTAGATAATGGAGAGAGTAGTTGAGAAATATTATAAAAATAAAATTATTATACAATAAAATTAAATTTTTAAATATTAAAATATAGAATTTTGAATATTTTGGCAACAAATAAATGGCAGCAGTTTGATAATTTCGTTCATTTTTTGATAAAAATATGTTTTTTTTTTTGAACGACAAGAAACACATTTTATTTTATAACACAGTGTTCTTGTAACATGAAATATTAAGTCCAGACTTAAAATTTCGCATGGTAGGATTTTATGTCAAATGAAGTGTATATCTCCTTGGTTTGAAAATAATTTCGGTAGCAGTTTTCTACTCAAAAAGGCATAAATAGTCAAAAACATTTTTTTGCGTGTTCCTAGGTTTTCAATCAAATTGTAAAAAGTCCCCGCAATATTGGACTATTTTAAGCCCTTACTTCGAAGCATATTAAATTGTAAATAATTTTCTGATATCAGGTAATACAAGAAATAACTTCTCAACCCATTTTCTCTGAATGTTTGCTGTGCTGAGATTTAATAGGAGCTTAGGAGTTTCTACTTTTAATCAATTAATTGTTGTAACAGACCCTAAGGGTTTCGTATCTTAAGACCATATCAGAACCATAACCAACCAAATTGCTAAACGATATGCAGATATAAAAAAAGGAATATAACTACAACCCTGTGTCAGCGTTACGGCCTAGCTCCTCGCAGTACTAATGTTGTGTGTTTTATATTTTATTCATGAGTACCGGGCCCTACAGTTTAAAGTCGGCTCCGAATTACAGATTTGAGAAGCTATTTTATGGCAATCAATAACTCCCTGAGCTTTTGTCAGAAGGCTGCTGAGAGATAGTCGACGAAAGAAGTAATTTTTTTATATTTTTTTCAAGATGACAGAGCTGAGATTTGAACCCGGCGCTATCGGTTTTGTAAGCCATGTATTCCCAAACTGAATAACTAAAGTTTCTGTGAACTTCTTTCATAGCACCCACAGCGATTTAGGAGCCAACAAATTATGTAGAACAGGAAAATTTCTAAATGAATTACAAATGATAGAACACATAAGAAATAATTGAAAGTTCGATGTAGTAAAAGACCTGTATTGCTGCAAATATTTATGTGATAAATTATTATAGCTTCATATCTGATCGAGCGCTTTGTTAGTTTTTTACCCCAGATTGCTTCAAACGTAGTCGTTTTAGTCATAATTTTGTTTAAATTATTATATGAATCTTGCTTTTACCTTCTTCAGTCACACGAGTTATGAACTTTTAATTTTTTTTTTTTTTTTTTTTAAGAGCAATACTCAGGGGTAAACCCCTACTCATGCAGTGCTTTTTATTGGAATGTGAAGATGGTTGATAGAAGATGTTTGTATATTTTGCGCCTTTTTTTTGTATTGATGAAACAAGTTGCTGTCAATTTGTCCACTCAAGAGCCAGTGTTATACCTTCACCCTCGAATTATCAAACATCAATTGCCCCATCTGTCGGTGGATGTTTGAATGTGAATGGTGAGCGTCTTCAGTAGATTAGCTGTTATATTCCCAGAAGGTGGCGCTGAACTCCTGATCATTGGTTTCTGGTGGAATAGATTATAAATGTCATAATGGTGTTGTAAAGGTCGCCATTATTTCGCTTCGTTTGAGTAAAATCCTTTAGAGAGCCTTAATGCTATTACTATACTATTAAAGCAAATGCTGTCCAAAGAAATTCATATAAGTTATTAAATTATAAATTGAAAACCTGCTTTTATATGTACTTTTGTAGCACAAGTTCTAAGCTACTTTATCCATCTAGTAATATTACATTAAATGACCTCTAGTATCTACATTTTAATAAAAATCCTTCTGGAAATCTGGATATGCCATCCTTGGAAAGATATATTTTAAATAATTTATAGTAAAAAATGATTTTCTGTAAGATGTCTTCTTTAAACCGCATCTATATATATAATTCCGTTGTTTGTCCGGATATATATTCCAATTCCCTTTCCGCAGCTTTTTGAAGCGGTCTGATGTCGCAGAATGCTGAAATTTGCATCATTTGCTCTACAAGTGCAAGACGGACAAGGATTTTTGATTTTCCAGTCGGCTTTATGAATAGTTTAATATAAAACGAATTAATTTTTAAATTACGAAAATCTTAAGTAAAATACAAGAATTCTGATTCTGCCTTTAATTTCTTCTGCAGCACAAGTTCTGAACGGTTTATCCCGCATAGTATTATTTTATAGAAAGACCGCTTGTGAATACATTGTGATAAAATTGTTTACAGATTCCCTGTGCCTTAAAAGCAAAATCATTATAGTAAATTTTTAACAAAAATTTAAATAAAATGTAAGAATTCTACTGTTACCTACTGTACTACAAAAAATTTTAAACTTTTTACTTCATAAAGTGGTGTTAGAAAAGTAAACCTCTTATCACCACGTCTCGGTAAAGTCTTAGAGACCTTTTAGGCTGTAGAAATGAATGCACTCCTATTACTTAAAAAGCTTTATATAAAATACAAGCATTCTAAGTTTACCTTCTCTAAAAGCCTGAATTTTGCTCTGATATGGTCACATTTGGCAATAATGCTTTAGCGATATCCTGTGCTATAAAACCGAATTTCTTCTTACATTAAATAAACGAGTTTAATCTATAGCTGCTGTTAATATTCCTCGAATTACCACTTGTAATAATTATAGTATTTAGCAGTATTTGAGGAAGCAACAGGTTTTTTTTACTGGTTTGCTGTAACAGAGATAGGTTGCAGCGAGCTGTAAGGTACCAAAATGGTACCTAAAGGTAATTGTAGCACCAGGTTTTTGTTCAATGAGCTCATCCACAAGTCTTGAGACACTTTCCCACAGTTTGTGGCTGCAAAGATTTTAATAAAATCCTCTAAATGTCCATTGTGCTAGAAAAAAAGAAAAGATTTTACAAATTTGTTGAGTTCGGGAACTCTGCCTATATTTTATCTCAATAAGTCACAATACTGGCTGTTTTAGTATTTAAATATTTGGTTTTGAAATTTTCTTCTAACAGTAAAAATTATTAGTTTCAAAAAACCCTCAAGCTGAAATAATTTAATAAGTTTTGAAAGGAATAAAAGACCAAAAGTAATAATAAAACATTCGTAAAATCAATTTTGTGGTTACACTGTAGACAAGACAATTGCTTTTCCGCCTTTTTATAATAAATATGAGAGTGGGTGTGTTGACGCGTTTATAGAAGCATGTGTGTGGCATATATGTAGGGCGTCTATTTATTGTGGTTGAATAGACTATTTAATGTGTGAGTGTGTTGAAGGCGTTTGTTCAATGTTAACTTAATTCTCTCCGCTTTATTATTTTTTTATATTTTTTGGTTTCATAGTTTTATTATCATATTCATTTCTATTATTTTCCTAGTTTTTTTGTTGTATTTGTTTTCAGTATAGTTGCCTTGCATTTTGAGCTCATTTTTCATTGTCATAAATGTTTTGTAACATTTTTTTTTTGTATTTTTTTAATTCCTCCTACCCATTATATATACCACTGTGTGGGTGTTTATTTAAGTCCTTCTGTCTGTTGTATTATGATCTATTTGGCTATGTGTGTGTGTGTATGTGTTTGTCGGTATGTTTATGACACATTGTAACATGATTTTTTATTTCATTTTTTTTTTTCTACTAATTTTTTGTGTAATTTTACGATTATTAAAGATGAAGTGTTATTAACAATTTTTTTCTATATTGCTTTGTTAATAACTATTAATTTCTAACGAAGCGTATGAGTAATATTTAATTTGTTTCTTTTAGAAAATGTTATTAAGTATACGCTTACATGGCTGGTTGATTGACATCCCAGCAAAAAATTGTATTATATGATCAAAAATGTTAAGAAATTCTGAGTTCAAATAATGAAAAAGTGATTCAATTTAGGCAAAATATGCATACTTTTAACATCAGTGTGTCACTCTTATGTCATGTATTTGTGAATTGAACCACTGTACAATGAGAACGTCACATGTTTTTTTCGTATTGAAGAAAACAATACCATTGAAAATTTTTTTAAGACCAATACTCAGGAGTAAGCCCCTACTCATGCAGTGCATTGTATTGGAATTTGAAAATAGATAGATAGTAAGCGTCCTATGTCAATGAGAAAGGTTGCTGACATATCGTTTAATATTAATTTTTGTGCTAATTTTCATTGTTACAAAAAATAACTGCATGTTTAATTGAAGAATTTGTTTGTTGGGTTGTAAAAAGGAGATATATGTATGTACGTTAAAAAAAAAACAAATGAGTAAAAAAAGTTTTCATAGAATATTGTGTAATTTGAAAATAAAGTAATTGTATGAAATGTGTTGCAGTGGCTTGATAGAGGTTCAACAACAGTGTAAAGATACAAATTGTAAATTATTGCTATTAAAATGTATGTATAGGTACATCCATACGTATATACACAGGTGTCCCAATTAATATTTGATGATTAAGTTCCAGAAAAATTCAGCGTAATGAGAACTTATTATATAAGAGACTCTGGTCGGTGACACCACACCAAGCAATAGTCTAAGTCACTTTACTCGAAATTATTAATTTGAATATAATTTACTATTGTAGGATAGGATAGGAGGAAGTGGCAGCCTCGTAATTACAAGGCACACTTGAGCACGCATAGCGGCCCGTTGTGATACCACATGATGCGGGGAGCCCTGATAGGCAGGGGCTCCACACAAGAAGCACTACTTCCCCAGAAAATCATGCTGGAAACCAGCCAGAGAGCCTAATAAATTTGGCAATTGATCCAATATCCAGGATCGACAGGTCAGTCAAGCCATCGAAGAAAGGAGATCCTAATGTAAGAAATCTGCGTCGAGCCAGAGATGGACACTGGCAAATATAGTGGACCACAGTCTCCTACTCCCCAGCCGACCCACAGCCACGACAGAAGTCATTTGCGGGCAAGCGCAGTCTCTCCGCATGCCTGCCCATCACGCAGTGGCCCGTGAGGATAGATACAACGGAAGAGATGTCCCTGCGGTCCAGTTTAAAGAGTTGATTGGTACGCCTCAAGTCCAGCCTAGGCCAGGTGAGTCTAGCAACTTGGCAAGACTCCTCCCGCGACCAGGCTAGGTCCGCGTCCAATAAATGTCTCCTTCTAATAAGGAGCCTAACGGAGGAAAGAGGTATACCCACTTCCACGTGAGGATGAACCTCCGGCAGAGACGTACCCGTCCTAGCCAGTTCATCCGCAGTACAATTGCCCGCGAAGTTCCTGTGACCAGGAACCCAGATCAGATTAACGACGCACTGTCTCGAGAGTGCCACAAGGGCATCGCGACAGTCGCCGACAATTTTGGAGTTTGTGGTCAAACTCGACAGGTATCTGACCGCCGCTTGGCTGTCAGATAATATGGTGATACCGGTAGTGGGAGTACCACCCCGAAGTATCACCCTTGCAGCGTGACATATAGCCACTATTTCGGCCTGAAAAACGCTGCAGTAATCAGGGAGGCGAAGGGATATGGAGAGGGCGAGCATCTCCGAACAGATCCCACACCCCACTTTGTCTCCAATTCTGGAGCCATCAGTATAGACTTCCAACGATCCACTGGGGATGACCCCGCCAGAGGCCCAGTCATCCCTACTTGGGATCATCACGTGGAAGTCTCTGCGCAGTTCCAGTCTCGGTGAGGTGTAATCGATATTGTCCCGTATCCGAGGTTCCTCCAAAAGAATAGAGGAGTGCCCCGAGGGTACAAAATTCCACCGTGTTAGTGCGTTAAGTCTTACCGCCACCAGTTTAGCCTGCTGCCTAGCAAGAATCTTAGACGGAAGCCACCCCAGCATAACAAAGAGTGCCCTTGTGGGGGTGGTCCGTAATGCACCAGTAATCTGAATTGCCGCGGACCTCCTGACCTTATCCAGGAGTCTGACATTACAGAACTTGTCGAGAGCAGTCCACCAAAAGACCACTCCGTATAAAAGATTCGGCTCTATGATCGCCGAATAAATCCAGCGGACCACGCGGGGACGTAGTCCCCATCTTGCCCCTACTGCCCTGCGGCAGCAGTAGATAGCACAGGCAGCTTTACGCGCCCTTTCAGCTAGATTCGGCCCCCAGTTCAACAGTTTACTATTGTACTCGTAAACAAAAAATGAATGCTTTGGTGTTAAACCTTGTTTCCTTTGTACAAAATGTGTAAAAATTCAGAAAATGAGGTTTTTATTTCTTAATTTGTTGGTTTATAAAATATGTGTGTGCATACAACATGACTTATTGACATTTTATTATCGTTGATTAAAATAAAATTCATTATTTCATTATGAGCAATTACTGTCATTTGCATTGTTCTATCTCTTATTCTTATTTATTTACCCCATTAAAAAACTGTCACTAAACGTTTAATTTATTATCGTATATTGAAATTTTATAACGCAACGCTATATAAACAGTGGTAATATTACACGAAATAATTGAAATTGAAAATAAAATAAATTAAAAAGTATAGAAACAATTTAATAAAAGGGTTACTAATTTTAACTCTCGTGTTCCTGTAAAATGTATTATAAAATATTCATTCAGCAAATTTAGATTTGTTTAAAAGTTTGTTATATAAGCTTGTTAAAATTCAAACATCTTTTGTTTTATGGAGCTACAATTACCGACATGATGGTTTTTTTCTTGTAGAAATATATGCTTTTTGCCTTCTTTTTTTTGTATTTGGATAGGTGGTAGACGGAAGGGGTTAGAACCGCCTGCGCGGCTACCATTTAGCCGGAAACCTCACCGGTCACAAATGGCATATGCTCATAAATTTAAAGAGTTCGCGATAAAGAGTCCTTAAATTTAGTTGATCCGAAAATTAAGGCCGAATCTGTCTACCATCATATTCTGCTTTTGTTTGTAACCAGTGGATCTACACTACTATGAAAGGTTATATATTTGAATAACATTGAGTATTATTTTATGTTAAAAAATTTCCAGATGACCGTGTTATTTAAAACTAACTAATTAACACTTAAAACTGACGAAGGGTTTTCACTCTCCGCTTAACTGTCTCTAGCAATCTTGCCTTAATATGATTAATTATTTTTAAGAGGTGACACCTAACCCTGGAAAAACTTGCACTTATAGCCTAAAATATTTATTTTACAGTCTAATCGAACGTCTACCATTGGTACTAAGAGCCCTGTTTTGTAGTAGACAAGACTACCGAGTCTTCAAAGTGATTTTGGTCTGGATAAGAAAAAGTTTGTACAATATAACTTATATAGAGTGTAGCTCTAGTGCCTGGTGTGAAAAACAGAGTGTTTTAGATATTTGCTTTTTTAATAAATAAATAACTCTATTTTTGTGATGTAAATGATGAATCGCTTATGGACAAGTCAAATTACTTGAAGACGAAAACTCGTTTGTCGAAACGAGTTGAGTAGCCAACTATTTGTCTGCGAAAGTAAACAGAAATACCTTTATCTGGCATGGCTTTGCATGGTAGACAAATATAACGATGCTTTGTCGGTACTTATGGTAATTCTTTTTTTAGCAAGAGGTATGCGAATTGCATGTGAAGAAAGACTATCTGACTGGAGTCCTCTCCTTAGCTTTGAAAACAAAGGCTTTTATATGACCCCTAAGAATTTTTTTTATTGAGACCAATACTCAGGCGTAAACAACTACTAAAATGCTGTGCAATATATTTGAATTTATGGGGAAAGGACAGTATATTTATGACAGTATATATATTTTTTTTCTTATATTATTAAGCGCCTTAGGAATGTGACAAATTGCTAGGCACTGATCGTGCAAAGGCCAGTGTTATATCTTCACCCTAAAATTATAAACAGCTATTGCGTTATCATGTTGATTGTAGTGAGTGCCTTCACTAAGTAGGTTTTAGTTGTTATCTACCACTTCCGAATATGTGGCTCTTTTCTTTTGATTTTTTTTACCTGTGCTGGGATTTAAACCTGGGCCGTTTGAGATTTTGTGCGAGCACTCTAACCCCTATACCACATTGATTGAGGCTTAAACCCTCGCAATCAAAATAACCCACAACAGAGCTTAAATTCAGTCTAAAATAAAGTATTCTAATTCTGGTCACCAAAAAATTACTCATTTTATATAGAAATATTTGTTGAAGATATGTTGTTGTTTTAATTAAATTTTGAATTTTTTTAAAACTAATCAAATTGTATTAAAATTTTTTTATCTTTCTTTAATTTGAAATCTTCCCGCCCTTGTTGAGAAACTCTTTGAATAGAAATAAAACAATTTAAATTAAATTTCTCTTTAATAACTGGTGCTTTTTTTTAACATTAACTATGTAACCATGGTTGGTTGGATGATTATGACAAAACAAATTTAAGTTGATTTTTTAATGAAAAAATTGTGTCAAGGTAGTTGCTACCGCTGCTGTTTTAATAGTTGTCACTGCTACTGTTACGCTGTTTTAAGTTGCTACTGTTTGCGTAAAATTCACAAACTGTTTCTAACAATTAAAAGTGAATAATTGCATAATTATTATTCATTTTCCTCAGTTTTCTTTTTGTATGTTTTTTTCTTTTTTTTGCTTTAGAAATTATGAAATTTTTATTTTTTTATTCATGAACGGGCTTATAAAAACTTATAAGCAAATAATAAATATCAATTTAAGTATGAAAAGAAAATGCGTTTAAGAGTTTAAGGTTTTTAAAAAATGTCAAATAAAAGTAAAAAAATGAATGTAGAAATCTAAAAATATATTTTATTAAGAAATTTCAGCAAGAGGTCAATTAATTAAAATTATGACACAATTTAAAACTAAACAAAAAATAACGAGAAAATTCTTCCTTAAGGTAAGGCAATATCTTGGTGAATATAATAAATTTGGTGAACTTGTTCATATAAAAGTAGAAAGTACATAAAATGTTAAATAATATTTTATTATGAGTATTGTCAAGATTATTAGCTTCTGAAAAGCATATACTAATGGTTACGTAAAAAATCATTGAAATAAAAATTAAATATAAAAAAGAGCTTTATGTAGGGATTTAATACAGTGGTCGGTCTTCATCCATATTGCTCAACTAACGAAGAAGATTACTACCAGCATTGCCATAAGCATTGTTTTAAGGAAATAAAAGTCCTACAAAATCTTTTTCCAAGAAAAATCCGTACGGTTTGTATTTTGCAATTCTCTATTACTCATCTACGTCACAAGTGCCTAAAACCGCTACTTTATAAAATGTTAATTAGAAATGAACAAAATATATAACACTATTACTTATTTTATATATCACAGTTAATACAATTCTTAGGATATTTAATTTACTCTTTACCTTTTGATTTGATCTCAATAAAAAAATTTTTTTTTACATATTTTTCTATATCACAATTTGTCCAACGTTTTCCAATTTTTATTATATATTACAAAAAAAAATTATTATTGAGGTTCTGGTGCAAGAGAATATTTTCTTCATGAATAATTGGGGTCGTATTTAATTTTATATATTATCCTTAAATCGGCCTTATAAATATTTTTATTAATCCGTACAGATTATTATTATTATGGTCTTCAAATGTACTGATGTAGTTAACTAAGCATAAATCTTCTTAACAAATGATTCTTTTCAAGAAAAACTACCAACTTTTAAGAAGATTAAGCAAATATATGATAAACTTTTATTCAATTACAGCTAGAAAACATACAAATACACATATAGAAATACTGCATTTTAATATCCTATGGGCTTGAATATCATATAACTTTTTTATCGTAAAACAAAACTTAAGGTTAAATTGTATATTATTTTAAAATACATGAAATAATTTAATTAAAAGAACATAAGAAACTATTAAAAGAAATACACCAACAATAAAAATTAATGAATTTAAATATACAGGGATTTATTAAGAAAGTTTACCTAATAGGGTACACTGTGAAAAAAGAAATATATTATTTAAAGTTCAAATTAAAAACTTTATGTAAAAAGTCGTTTCTGTCTAAAAGTAAAATTAATTAGTTAAACATTTAAATATTGTTCCTTATTATTCTCGGTTTTTTAAAAATGTTTAAGATGTGTTTAAATCAAACTTTAAAGTTGTATAAAATGTATTTTAATAAAATAGTAGTTATGATTTTTTTCATTAAACATTTGCCAAAGGTGAAGGTACCGCTTACAATTTCACTACATAATTTGCTCCGTGTAATTAATGTGTACGAATGTAATTAAGAAATGTAATAAAAACTATTTTAAAATGCGTCTTCTACCCATAAAATAGTAAAATACTCATACCATTCAAAAAATAATGTGTACATATGTATATACATATATACATATGTAGGTGTATAAGTGTTATAGAAAATGAAAGATTATATACTCGCATATGGGATGTTTATATGTACATATGTACATATGTGCATGCGAAATTCATGTTAGATTGTGTGTGTTTACATACATGTGTATGTTAGTTGTAAATTGTTGTTATTTTTAATGTAAATAATTGCAGGTAAATACAAGCTCCGTATAGTACATTAAGTATGCGACTAAAAAGGCCAGTTTTTGTTTTTATAAAACAACAATAATAACATCCTTTAAAAGTGTTTAAGAAATTTTTGTTACACACTAGTGTGTTGAGTGTGTATGTGTACACTGTTAGCATTGAAAAGATTGTTTTTGCAAAATTCATCTCGCTAAGTCTACTACTCGAAAAGTTTTGATGAGCAAACAATGATTCAAACTCGTTAAAATTGAAAGTCGTAGGCGAGCGCTTTTATATTTAAAAAAGTGTTTAATTTAAAACACAATAAAACATTGTGCTGTAATTATAAATTAAGCCTCCAGAAATAATAAGAACTCTGACTAAGGACATAAGCTACAAACAGCCAATAAATTGCTTTTTATTTTATAGAAGCTCTGCTGAAAGAGTTTGTTATGCGACTGGTAGTGTGCTGTACTACTTGTGCGAGGGTTGTGGGTTCGATTACCACTAGAGTCCTTTTTCTACTGCATTACACCGAGCTTATGGTCTTCGTCACCCCGTTTGTTATAATTAATTAGAATATAAATTAATATTGTATTGTAATATACATACATACCTACATGCATACATACATAATTGGCCTTTACAACCCTGTGTTAGGGTTACGGCCTAGCTTCTCTCAGCACTCATGTTGTGTGTGTTAATTTTTATCCACGAATACCGGAACATACAGTTTAAAGTCGACTCCGAGCGATAGATTTTAGAAGATTTTTCATGGCAATCAATAACTCCCAGAGCTTTTGCCAGAAGACTGCTGAAAGGTTGACGCCGAAAGAAATAATTTTTTCCTTTTTTTTTCCAGATGTCAGAGCTGAGATTTGAACTCGGCGCTATCGGATTAGTAAGCCAAAACATTAACTACTAGATCCCGGTGACTACGATTTGTAATTCCGTAAATAAAGTAAATATTTGAAAAATAATCAATAACAAGACTGATAAGTGACTAATAAAAAAAAAAAAACAACAATACACACATTTAGAAAATGGGCAAAAATAGCTCTAAACTAAGAAGAAAAAGGTTCATAAATGGTTAATTAAGAACAGTCGCCTGTTAAGACAATTTTTTTTTACGAAAAAAATGATAAAAACAAAATATAGCCCAAATTATGGATTTGTAAAGAGTCAAAAAAGACTGTAATTTGATTAATTACGATTGAAAATGCTAACTGGGTATGCTTGTGTTTATTTTTGTACGTTTATGTTTTTACACTTTTCTTTTGTACTTGTCGTCGTGCGTGTGTATTCAAGTGTTGTTTTTTACGACTGTGTCTGCGGGTAAATAAAATAATTTTTGTTAATTTTTATAACAGTTTTTGCTGCTTCTGTAATTATCTTTCTTCTTTATCTTCTCTTGTTTCTTTTGGCTTTTGTTGTTGTTGTTGTTTTAGTTGCCATAATTTTTTAATGTAATTCTTTTTAATGAATACTTACTAAATGTAGCTTTTATATACTCACTTAACTTGCGACAAAAGTCGCTTTGTATACTTTTAAATTATAATTGAAAGTGTGTGTTTATGGGTTTAAGAGAAGAAGTACAAGAAAATAAAACTTTTTAAAATAATTTTCTTAATTTTTCTGTAATTTAATCTATGACATAGTATAAGAAATCTTTTGCAATATTTTAATGAAGTGATGTATTTTAGATTAACACGGGCAAGAGTGAAGCTAAAAAAAGTGTCGTATATAATTGTTTATAGTAAGAGCTATATTCATGTATTTGCTTAAAATAGCCATCCACTCTAGACTTCACCCCTTTACTGTTAGTAAAACTTTCACAAACGAGCTAAGGATGATAAATCATCGCTTTAATGCTACAATAAGTGTTGATTTCTTTTAATAATCAATAAAATTTATCTCAGGCGCATTCTAAAAAACAGATATCATAACCTTGTTTAAAGGTGAAATTGCCTCTTTCTTGTTTTCGAACATAATTCCCCTATTGCAGTCTACTGCTGTGATTGCTTCTTTGCCTCGGTAATGAATTGATGAACCAGTGTTTTATTTCTAGTTAGAAATCGATGAAAATTTGGTTTTATTGAGTTGCAACATCGCCAAGTACTCCCTTGAAACATTTTCACAAAGTTGTTTTTGTTCTTTTTTCCATTAATATGCTATATGTGGCACTTTTTGAAATATGAGTACTTGTCACTTTAATAACTTTTCTGAATTTTCTTTCTTAACTCTTGCTCTGCTGTCTCGTTGCACGACAATCACGGTAATCGTCTTGACAGCTTCTACGCTTAAGTTGAAATTCTGAAAACGTTCGGATTAGACTTTAAACTGTAGGTCCCGTTATTCATTTATAAAATTTGATACCCACAATATTGTAGTCGCCGTGATCTAGTGGTTGGTGTGTTGGCTTACTAAGACGAGAGTTCTGGTTCAAGCCCCGAATTTGAAGTCTTGAAAAAAAGAAATATTAAAAAAAATATTTCTTTCAGCGACTACCTCTTAGCAGACTTCTGGCAATAGCTCTGAGAGTAACTGATTGGTATGAACAAGCTGCTCAAGTCTGTCGTTCTGAGTCGACTTTAAACTGTAGGTCCCGGTACTCATGGATAAATATTGACACACACAACATGGGTGCTGCGTGAAGCTAGGCTGTAATCCTGACACAGGGTTGTAAAGGCCAGTTATCTATGTAATATGGGTGCTGCACCAATCTAAGCCGTAATTCTGAAATAGGATTGTAATGGCCAATTTTGTACGTATGTACGTAATATAGTTTTAGTTGAATAGATTTCGATTTTAATATTCGTGGACTGAGAGCTCGCAAATTAGAAAATTCTATGTAATCATCTAGTTTTAAAATCTTCACAATATATGTTTCATAAGGTTGCCACTACATATTAAATTATGTAATTTTTTTTAAAGTACTGCCACCCTTTATACAACTAAGTGTATGTATTTGAATTGGTTTTCATGTATCGTATAGACTAACGAAAAAAAAAAGAAAAAAAATTATTAAAAAAGTTGCCATGGTCAGAACAACACTCGAAAAGCTTTTTCAGCAAAACTGTTTAAAATTAAAAAAAGAAATGCAGTGCATGAAACTTTAAACATTTTTCAATAGCAATTTCAATATAAAAATTTATTTCTACCCAAGGCCCTCTTCAGTACTGTCTCAATTGTGCTTCCGATTGAAAATATTTACCTGTCTACTACTTGTACAAACTCAAATAGAGAGAGAGAGAGAGTGAAGTAGAGAAAGAGTGAAGTAGAGAAAGAGTGAAGTAGAGAAAGAGTGAATTGATTTTATTTAAAGAATGTGTGTCTGTATGCTGAGGACACTATGTTATTGGACAATTAATGTTGTCTGCATGTCTGCGACTCCTACTTCCTTGCCTAACCAAGAGAACGAATCTTTCTTGTTACTGAATTTAATATCGTTACTTTAAGTGTTGAAGGTATTATTTTATTTTAAATTAAAAATTATTTTATAAAGAAATTTATAAGCAGGAAAATATCCAAGCAATTTGTTTTTTGTTATTGTGTTTAGTTTTATTGAGAAACACAGGAAATCGAAATTTAAACAGTTTTTACCTGTTCGAAATAAGCATATTTCGCTAAAAGCCCGAATTTAGTAGCTTTCTAATTACAACCATTTCCAATTTTTGTGACGATATGTTTAAAAACCATGTTAGAATAATTGTTGTTGTTGTTACAACAATATTTGCTCTACAACCACATTTAATCAGACATAATTTCTATTTTTTCTTTTTCTTTTTTTCTCTGTACAAGTATTTATACTGGTAATTAGAAAACTTAAGTCAAGTTGAGTTTATAACGAAATAGAGAAGAAATAAAGGAAAAGTAAGAAATTTATAAACTTGGCCAATTACAGCACTAAAGTTGCCATTAAATTATTGCATTAAAGTTCTTTTAATGTAATTGAAGTATTTTTTTTTTTTGCTTCTTCTTTTGTGTTATTAACAAACAATTGGTAGTTAAGATGGTTTGGTTGGCCGTTGATAGCGCAACAACAATGAGTCTATAGAATATAATAAAAATAAAGCAACAACAACATTTCATGGTAAATGGTTCATGGACTTGAGTAGATGAAATTATTAAAAGGAAAACGGAAAAGATTGAATTGAGTAGAGATTAAAGAGAAATACCAAAAGAAAACTGTTTTAAATTTCCATAATGTGGAAGGGACTCATAGATAATTAAGCATAAAGCGAATTTTGATCTGATAAGTTATAGTAATGGTGATATGGAAAAGGAGAAGAAAAAGTCTCAAAAAAGAATACATTTTAATATTTCTAAAACAATGAACATTTTCTTTGGAATTTGGAATTGTTAAGCTTGAAATTAAATTTTTTTATAGCCATCCGTATGATCAATATAAGCACTCTTTTATGAACCAATAATTTAAAGTATTCTTTTTGCGTCAAAATTAGCCCACTTCTTAAATGGAATCCCCATATCTGTGGTAATAAAGAAGAATAGTATAAGGAGACATATGCAGATATTCATGTACTCTGTGAGGAGATTCATAGAAGTGAGATTTTAATTTTAATTTAAAGTGCTATAATGTACCGTGGTTGGCCAAAAACTCTATTGGCAATAAATTCAATTACACATTTCTACAAGAAAAAAATATAGAAATATTCTCATACTTCGGAATATATCACTTTAGTATTCCAAACCGACATAAGCCCAACTAAATTAAGAAATACGACAAAAATAACTATATACGGACACCACTACGTGATAAAAGACCAAAACAAAGAAGACTCTCCCAGTTTTGCACAAAATCATGAAATTTTTTTTTATGAGACTCCAAATATTTGGGGCCTCGGTATCATTTTTGCAAAAAAAGCGATCATTTTCCCAGGCTCATATCTTGTAAATCGTTCGGAATTTTGATTTATTTTCTGAGGCAAAGTTGTAGCACTTTTCATGAAGAACAACAATTGTGAAAACATAAAATCAACAAAACTTCACCTTCAAGACCAAAATCGCATAAAACTTTAAAAAATTTCATCTTTTTTACCCTCCTTTCCCCTGTTTCTGTCCATAGGTAACAAATCGTTTAAAATTTAAGGAAACGATGAACTACACAAATTTATCTAAGACCTCCCTCAACAACTTTCTAAGACTTCCGTAACTCGAAGTGAACGTCGTATCGCTTTTATTTTGAGTGCTGCGTTCCTTAATATATGTGCTGAGCTTACTATTTTGCTCGGGCTGTTGTGGTCGGTGCCTGATAGCGTAAGTTGTTTAATAATGAGTCTTAAATTAAAAAAAAAACCTTATGCCTATTAAAAGTGTAATTTTTCACTGTTTCTATAACGTTTAAGACATAACACACTGTCTCCTAATTTTGTTTTTCAACAAATCACAACATCAGCTGTTTTTGCAATATCACCGGAACCATAGAAAAGGACACAATTTAATTATGAAAATAAATATTTTTTATAAAGCAATAACCATTTAATTTGTAGAACAAGGAAATATAATTTTATCAAAATTTGAAAAAATTAAAAAAATTTTTAAACGAATGTCATCATGCCAAGCCAAAAGAGATAATATACCAGCTTATTTACCTATGCAATGTGTTGCCTATTTCTGCCGGGTGGGTGGGTTGTTGCAAATCCGTATGGATATGTTTAGTGAAAAGACAAATCTTTAACCTTCGCTAGTATGTTTGTGAGTACATAAGGATATAAATGTTATACAGTGAGATTTAAAAGTTTGTATACCTTTTTGTCTATACATTTTGTTTTTTGATAAATGTTGTAATTTCCTTGTCGTACATTAATTTCTTTTTCAGATATTTTACAAATTATAATTATAAATTTAAAAGTACGGTTACAATAGATACACCCTTTTTATCATATTACAGTCTAATGTCAAATTAGATTCTTACTGATTAAGAAAGGAATGAAAAAGTAGTTAAACAGACCAGAGACTTTGGTGAAAATCTAACCCATACCCACCACAATAATAGCTTAGTTCACTGCCCACTAGGTTACTGCAGCACCCAACACTAGAAAAATATTTGAAAAAAACTGGTATACGCTATTTCAGTAATAAGTTTATTGTATTGAAGGCAACTTGGGATGTGCGTGGTATAGTAGTTAGGGGCTGGCACAAAAACTGAAACGGCCCAGGTTCGAATCCCAGTAAAGGTGAACAATGAAAAAGTTAGTCTGCCGTTTTTTCAAAATTTATAATTAAAAAATAAGAGGTCCACCCCCCCCCCCCCCCTCCCTCTAAGCAGTTTATCTACAAAGTAACCGCTCCCTGACATTCTACTCTGTTCCACCTTAAACTTTGACAACGAAAAACGAATGATCAGAAGAAAAGCGCCACCTATTGGGAAGTAGCAGATAACAGCTAAATATCTACTTAGCGAAGTCAGTTACCACAGTCAACATGCATCGATGGAGCAATTGCTGTTGATCATTCAAGGATGAAGGTATAACACTGGCCTTTGAATGATCAATTCTAAGCAAATTGTCTCATTCCTAATGCGCTGTTGTCATTTCCACGAAAATTACAATACAATGCAAAGCATTTAGTAGGGCTTTTCCCCTGAGTATTGGTCTCACTAAAAAAAAATGTTTTTGATATTTGATAAAGTATTTATTTGTCTTATCTTTTCAGACATCAGAATAAAAACTAACAAGTTTTAAATACGAGTAGCTTTATTTACAAATTTTTAAGAATTAAATAATTTTTGTTTTACACTGACCAATCAAAAATTTAGTAAAGAACTTAGAGTGTGACATTTGCAGTTGCCTGTTATTAGACAAACCTTTCTTTAATTCTATTTTAAAAGTAAAACAATTAATAGCTTTCCTTAAAATTCAAAATATGTTTTCAAACACCTGTACATGTAATTTTAGCCACTACTGTACGTAATTTTCATAGACTTTTGCATATAAATAGACCAGTTTCATTGGTTGGTATTAAAATATTTTGTGTAATCTTTTGTGGTTGCCATTACTCATGTATTACTAATGCAAACAATTATGGTTTTCTTTCCCTTCTTCCTAAGGAGTATGTACTCGTACGACTTCATAAGCAGAAAGCCCCTTTCAAATATCCATCCAATATGTTACCTGACTGAGTATTACAAACGAATTAATGGTATGCAATATTTAAATATCGTAATAGGATATTCTAACATTAACATAATACGAGTATTATTTTGGGCATAAATTTAACAACATATGTACCGTTGTGAATGTAATACTACTCATAAAATGTACTTTTTAGATTAAAAGTACTTATTCTTAGACATGTGGGTAGGTGGCAGGAGATTCTTTTGTATTTATGGATAGTTTTCCTATTATTTTAATAACAATAACGTCAAATAAATACAGAATTAATTCCGTAAAACATGTTGTTTTGGTTTCAATAAATTTATTAGATTATTGTCTAAAGGCTATTTGAACAACAGTATTTTGGTGTAACCAGATTTTTATGCACAGCTTTTTCGTATCAGTAGAAGAGTAAATTCCAAAAGAATTAGAAATTGTTTAATCAAAAATGAAATTCTCCCTTCGCTTCCTTTCTTTTAGAACAAATTATTTATTTATTTATTTTAAATACTTCCATTAAATTTTTGAGTTAATTTATAGCTATTGAAGATCATTCTGCTGGCTGTGTGACAAAAAGTTTAGAAAATTTTAATTTTGTATTAAAAATATGGCAGAGTAAGTTTAGAATTTTATTAAACTGGCTAAACCGGCATGCGTCGCTTTTATTTGAATTAAAAAAAGTATGAAAAATGTCGCCAACTTTTTAAATCTTGATAAAGATTGCCAACAAAATTCTTTATCCTCAAGATACATCAAAATCAAAATTCACGTCCAAATTCACTTACCTTTTGATTGAGAAAATTTTGAAACTTTTCAATTATATGGGAGTTATCACGTATACTTTTCAGGCGATTTTTTTTTAATATCTATTACATTAGTTTGTATGAGAGGCATCATGCTTATTTATAGGATTTCGCCATTTTTTTCTGATTGAGGCCAGCACTCAGGGGATAACCACTTCTCATGCACTTCATTGTGCTGGTTTAAGAAATTGTGTTAATGGAAGATAATTTGTATTGACTATGAGAGTATTTGTTTTAAATTAAAAATCTCTTTCATGTGATCATTTTGTAAATATTTACAAAGAAATGTTTGCTAGAATGGGGTGGTATCGCCTAAATGGTATTTTTGAAATATATATGGTTTGCTTTCTATTCTCGGATATTCATTCATATAGAGGTAATGAAAACTCTTCGATTTGAAATTCTATTATACAGCTCTTAACTTAACTAGGTTTTCTACAGTATCTCCAGCAGTTTCGTTGCTCTGACGAACTTTAAAACGTCAGTCGGTGTCAACCTTGAGAGTAGCCTATCCGATATTTGATAATCTAAAAGGCGCCTCTTTTTACTTTGCACTGTTGATTCTAGTTTTGACTTGTTTTTTTGTTTCTTTTTATGAATGTATTATTTTATTAGAAATATTATATTTTAGTTAACAGAGATTATGACCAAAGCTCAGTGTAGTTTCACAGACCTGAGTATCTGGTGGGAAACGATTCCACAACCCTCTTCTAACAGTCTAGCACACTACCCACTCTGGCACCCTACTGCTGCGAAAGTAATTTCTCAACAGCAGTTTTGTATCAAAAGCACTTTGTTTTTAGAAGTAATCTTATATTTATATTTCAAAAACTACAAGAATTAAACTGCCTTTGTTGAAAAAACCTTCTTTTTTTTGTTTTTATTTCTTGTCAAACACAATTTTTTTTAATTCTTCAAACTCTTAAAAAAAACATACATACATAATTGACCATTACAACCCTGTGTCAGGGTTACGGCCTAGCTTCTGGCAGCACTCATGTTGTGTGTGTTAATTTTTATTCATTAGTACCGGGACCTACAGTTTAAAGTCGACTCCGAACGATAGTTTTGAAAAGCTTTTTCATGGCAAATAATTAGGATAGGATAGGAGAAAGTGACAAGGCACACTTGAGCACGCATAGAGGTACGTTGTGATACCACATTATGTCGGGAGCCCTGATAGCCATAGGCTCCACACAAGAACCACTACTTTCCCAGAAAATTATGCTGATGTAAGAAATCTACGTCGAGCCAATAATGGGCACTAGCAAATATAGTGAAATACAGTCTCCTCTTCCTCAAATGGCAATCAATCACTCCCAGAGATTTTGCCAGAAGACTGCTGAGAGGTAGTCGCCAAAAGAAATAATTTTTTCATACTTCTTTTTTTAAAAAGGTATCAGACAAAAAGATTTTAACCCGGCGCTACCGTTTTAGTAAGCCAACACACTAACAACTAGACCACCCTGTATTTAAAACCCAATTAAGAGATATCTAAGCAACATTCTTAATAAATTATCAAGCAAAGAAGATTCTTTATATTTTTAAATTATATTTTAAAATAAATTTTTGGCTTTTCAAATTTTAATTGAATTGTTTGCAAAAACTCACTACAAATATTTGCTTTTATAATATAAATAAATAAATTTATTTATTTGTTTATTTCTTTCTTTCTTGCAAAATGTAGAAAAACCAAAAATGTTGATAACAACTGCCTAAATATCACAAACTACAGTATTTATGAATGAGTTTAAAGCATTTTATATGAATAATACTCACAATAGTAAGAAAGACAAAAAAAAAAGAATAATAAAAAAAAAAAATAAAACAATTTAAAAATAAATTCAAACTTTTGCATGTTACTTAATAAAAAAAAATTGCAAATGAATAAATTTCAAACTTTTTTTATATATTTTTATACGTATTCCTATGTACCTTGCTATCAATCAGATATAAATATAGGATGGCGTAAATTGTGCAACAAGAAAAAGACTGTAAAATTATTTTCCTGAAATGGAATATAAAATATATGTGCCCATAATTATGAAAGTGGTCTAAGTCATATATTTCTTTTTTCAAGATATTTAATGAATTGCATTTGAATAAATTAAAAAATATTTTTACATTATGCGACATTTTGATTTATAATTTTATTAGTCTCAAGTAATGGAAATTTATTATGAATATGAAATTTCGTGTGAATTTCATACGATAATATTGTTTTTAAAGTTTGAATTGACTTAGACCACTTTCGAAATTAACTGAATGTGCTATAAATGACTTAAAGCAATAAAGAACTGAGTTTTATTTAAAACAATAATTTGATTGAAATAATTCCTGAACATTTATTAATTATTTTTAAGCAGTAATCCATTTTTATCATTATTTCGAGTATTTAAGATTCTTAAAATGTTCCTGAAAAACTGAAGGGTTGTACGATAGTAAACTCATAATATCTTTATGTTTTTCTTCCGATACTGGTCTAATGGTGTTGTATAATCAAAGTAATTTGGTATTTCCTTATATTTTGGGTCTTCCTCTTTTAGGTGAAAGATCCAAAACGTGAAATTTAGAATCATCTAAAGAATTTTTGACTTAGACCACTTTCATAATCAACACTAAATGAATTCCATATAATGTTGAAATTACATTCTGAAATGTGCCATACATCGCATATTCGCGAAGTGTTGGTCAGTGTTGGTTTATTTATTGCCGCAATAAGAGCAAATTTGACTTGTAACTCTGAATGAGACAGGCATCCACCACTTAGCAACCGACACAAAAGGCCCATCATAGTAGAAACATCGTGTTTAAAGATACCTATGGCAGTTTTATCTTTTGACAAGATTATGGTGTCTATATTTCTATTTTTCGGCACATGTGGGATAATTTTTGTTGATTATCTTTTAATCAATGAAGAGTATTATTTTAACATATTGCAACATAAAATTGAAGAAATTTTAGAACAGTAAAGGAAGAATCGCAGCCAAATAGCCAAAAGTCGTTTTATCTGTAGGCAAAATCATGACTTAAATTTTTTGGGACACAGAAGGCATAATTTTAGCTGAATATTGCCAAACATTTCAACATTTTAGTAAAGAAATTTAAGAACAAGTTACATGTGGATAAAAGCAAAAACAAAATTTAAATCGCTTCCTACTTAGGGCAGGAAAATTTATTTTTTTATTTAATTTTTGAGCACCTAATCCTGTGTTTACATTGCTATCAGAAATAAATTTTCCAAAATTTTTTACATTTTGAAAAACATATATTAATTACTTTATAATAATAAATTGCTCTGCGACACTATACCTAGCTAATGGTCTTTGTCGTATAATTTACTATAGTTTTGTAATTTCATAAATAAGGAGAGCTTTTTCCAGTCTTTGAAAATTTTGTAATTATTATAACACATTTCCTATACCCATGCTGTCTCCATTTTCTATGGAACGTGTCTACCTTGTCAAAACAGTAGAGGGTGTACGATTGTTTGTGAAAAGAAAATAAAAAAGAAATTTTGCATATTTTCAGGCGTTCTTAAAATTATTTTTATTATTGATTATTACAGCGTAATTAGTAAATTAATATTCAAAAAATTGCAATAAAATTTATATTGAACTATTGAAACGAGTTAAAAATTATATATTTATATGCAGATTTTGTAAATTGATAGCAAGAATGCTTTTAAAAAATACAATTTTTGCCAACAGGCAAAGATTTATCGTACTATTCTTTTCCATATTGAAATATTTATAACATGCTGATATGCTATGGAGAAATTAAAAATAATAATTTTTAAATTTTTTATATTTGTTTGTCACTCTCTATTTTCCACCCACTAAAGATAACATGTTATCTGGCTGTAAATATATTTTGACATTTAAACTGTTCATGACATTTACAGCATTTTTTTTTCTCTCTCTCTTCTTTGAAAAATGTTTTACAAGGATAAGTAGACAAACAAAAAGCAACACATTCACACCCGGCTACACTAACACTTACAGTCTATTTACACAACAAGTGTGACAGTGAAAATACTCTGGCAGTTACTCATTAACAGTTTGTGTGTTCTTGTGTTATGGCAAAGTCAACCATAATTAACAAGAAAAAAAATTTAAATGGAATTTTTAAATAAATTATTTGCAATTAAATAAAAATTTTTTTTTATTAAAAACTATTTCAAGTTGTTTGCAGTCTTCTTAATATTTTTGCAAACTTTGATTTTTTTTTTTAATACTTTGCTGTGCAAGTCTCTCTTTTTTGTAATGATTCCAGTAAAACTTTAGCACTCTTTTGTTTGCAATTCATTAATTGTGGTGGAATTAAAAACAAATTGAAAACTTTTGTAAACAAAAACAAAATACACAGTAGAAGGCCAGCAACGGTAGCAGGAAAATAATAATACAAACACTCGCACACATACACACACAAACCCACAGTTTTACTTCTATGAATACGAATGAACAAAAAAGTACGTTTTGAAAGATAGCAAAACAAGAGTGTTTTAAAAAATGGGTTATAATTAGTATATAAGTATACTTGTATTTGTGTTGTAGAAAATATCCCTTTCATTTAGTATTTTACCGTTAATTTTTAATGCTACTCATACCACTTGGTATTAAAGTTGCTGTTGTTCTTCTCTTTGTTTGATATTTACATTTTTAATGATGACACACATTTAATTTAAATGTGTTTTAGAGGCATTTTTTTTCTCTTTTTTTTAGCACAAAAAAAAAATATTTTTATAAATGAAAGTGTCTATCTGTGCGTATACAATTATGGAAAAAATAATAAGGACAGTATTGTACAGAAAAAAAAATTGTTTATAATGGATAAAATTAAATTATGTTAGTTTTTCTGATTATTTTTCTATATCAGCACAAGCAAATAATTTAAGCCTTTATCAATATTATTAGTGGTACTTTTGTTTGTGCCCTTTTACTTTAATATAAGAATATGGCATTATTTTTTAAGCAGAAGAAAAATTTGTATATCGTCGAATAAATATATATGGGATCTCCTGGACGACAAGGCTGGGTGGCTAATTTTGGAACTTAACACTTGCCTCCAAAAATAAGTTTCTTCATGTGGTCCAGTGAATATATCGTCGATGGAATTAAAGAACGCTGTAACTGACAAAACCTTAAATGTGTATCAGACCCAAAAAACCTGTATAAAAGTAGAAAGAAGACACTCGTATTTTTCAAAACGCAGACGGCGTAAGTGAATTTATTTTCATCGTAGAAATCTAGGACAGGGACTAATCGACGCGTATTTTTCTTTTGATAAAAATGATGCAAAATACGTATTTTCTATTTTTTGTCAGTTACAGCGTTCTTTAATTCTTGCGACGATATATTTATAATGTTTTGTTTTATATATCATTTATTTTTGTTAAATTTTTTTCTGTTAGGATACGCGGCTGTTGGAAAGTGTTTGAACAACCTGAGTATCTCAATGAGCTAGACGGATACCTCGCCAGTGCAACTGGTCCGTAACATTTTGTTCATATATAAAATTCTATATATTCTTTCGCATATTACTGATTAGAAAATATCGTTTCCACTCTTTTGGTTATGGGCCAGTTGGGACAACCAAAATTTGAATGATTTTTTTTAAAGGCCAATACTGCATTGTGCTGGAATTTGAAGACACTTAGATAGATTTATTTTAATTTTTTATTATGCGCCTTTTTGTTGATGAGACAAGTTGCTGTCAGTTTGACCACTCAAAGACCAGTGTTATACCTTCACAATTGAATGATCAACAGTAATTGCCCCAACTGTCGGTGGATGTTGAATGTGAGTAGCGAGCGTCTTTAGTAGGTTAGCTGCTATCTTCCCAGAAGGTGGCGCTGCACTCCTGATCATTCGTTTTTGCTGGAATAGACTGGAAATCTAAGGGAGCGGTTTCTTGGTGATAGACTTCTTGGAGGGGGGGAAGGAGAAACCATCTTATTTTTTAAATTATAATCTAGAAAAACAGAGAATTTTATTTTTTCATTTTTGTCCCTCGCTGGGATTAAACCTCGGTCGTTTGAGTTTCTATTCGAGCGCTCTAACCACTATACCACGACCCCCTCAAACGCCATCTGTCTCTATGAAAAATGTCAAATGGTCTTAATGTTTTAAGCATTAGATCTCAATTTGATTTTAGGTGAAAGCTCCTAAACGTAAATAGTAGTCAAGCACGTCAGCAATTTGTAATGGTGTAGAAAATATTGAACTTCTTTTAAATTTCTTGGCATTTTATATTTTTGAGTATGCACAGTAGTCGAATGCATAGTGTGCAATTCTCTTACTATACAAATTTATTATTTCGTTTTTTACAGGAGATAAGATACCAATCGAGTGCTGAAGGAAATACGCAACTGCATCGACTTCTAAAACAGTATCGTATAAGAAAAACTCCACTTCAACTTAACTCCTTAGTACTTTTTTTTATTGATACCAATTATCAGGGATAAACTTCTACTGATACTGTGCATTGTATTGTATTACTAAGCCCCTTTCGGAATGAGAGAAATAGTTGTGAATTGATCATTCAAAGGCCAGTGTTATACCTTTACCCTTGAATGATCAACAGCAATTGCCTCATCGTTGCATGTTGATTGTGTGGTGAGTTTCTTCGCTAGGTAGGTTTAGCTGTTATCTGCTACTTCCCAATAGGTGGCGCTTTTCTCCTAATTGTTTGTTTTTTGTTGACATTGGTTAAGATGGATTAGAGCAGAAGGTCGGGGAATGGTATCTTTGTATATGGTTTTTTTGGAGGAGGGAACCTCGCAATGAAATATAACTCTAATATATATATATATACATATACATGTTTCGATGTCTCAAGGTCAATTTTGGTGCTTGTTGACCATGGAAAAGGGGAAGATACCTCTAGATGCAATGGACGGTGATCTGATGAAATAGAGGAGTTAGTTGTGCAATAATTGCGTTCATTACTTCATCGTAGTTGCCGTGGTCTAGTGGTTAGTATGCTGGCTTACTAAGACATGAGCCCTGGATTCGACACCCAGCTCTGACATCTTAAAAAAAAGAAATATGAAAAAAATATTTCTTTCGGCGACTACCTCCCAGCAGTCTTCTGGCAAAAGCTCTAAGAGTAATTAATTGCCATGAACAAGCTTCTCAAGTCTGTCGTTCGGAGTCGACATTAAACTGTAGGTCCCAGTACTCATGGATAAAAATTTACACACACAACATGAGCGCTGCGAGAAGCTAGACCGTAATACTGACACAGGGTTGTAAAGGCCAGTTATGTATGTTTGTATGTAAATACTCTTGTGAGAAGTTTCCTCAAGATATAAAATATGAATAAATTCAAATCCAATATTCACTAACATAACTACCTCTTTTTTCCTGCTCATTATTTGTTTGTTTAGTACCAGAACAATACTGTGTGCTGATACAAACACTTTTGAAACTTTCTCAACTTAATGTATAAATTAAAAGCAAAGCCGCTTATTAATTTTATTAACGAGATTTGCAACCTTCAAACAATTTTTTTTACATACTTTTTCTGTCAACTGAAATTATTTTACATTGAAAGTTTCTGAAATGTAGTGAAAAGTAGTGTCATTATTTAGGTTTTTATAAAACTCTATGTATGGGCGTTTCCATAAAAGATATACTAATTTCACTCAAGTATGGAGACCTCCTCTCATACATACATATATGTATTAATTTGGTTTTTTTAAGGTCTTAATTTTACAAACTGTATAGCATTCTTTTAAATAGATTTTAAAATTTAGGACATTTTATGGAAATACCCATAACTGTTTTTATTATTTGCTATTTTATAACAGATTTTTTCTATGCAGTGACATAACAGCTTGTGTTTATATGAAAAAGGCCTATAAAATAAACAATATAACCATTTAAATAATTAAAAAACTATTTAATTTTTTATTTACAAACACTACTCAAACAAACACATAAACAAATATGCTCTCAACCATAAGAAATATGTAAAACGCTAATTAATAACTATAAAGGAGAGAGTGTTAAAAAAGGGAAATGAATTGAAAATGACCATTTCGATACAGAAATTTATAAATTTGTGATTATTGTAAGTGAAAGTAAAAAACTAAAATAAAAACAAAACAAAACAAAAATTAAACAATTCATAATGATTGTAAAACTAAAAGTGAATGTAATTGAATGCATTGAATGGAAAAAAGGTTTTTATGTATAAAAAAAAAACTTCAAAGAAAAACTTTTCAGCGTTCATGTGCATTAACTATTAAATTCTTTTGAATATTTAAAAAACAAATCTTTCATTAAAAAAATAAATAAATAATAAATTATTAAGGTCATGCCCATAGTTATGTAATTATATTTAAATAAAAAATTCTTTATTCATCAATTTTTTACACATCAACAATGAAATATAAAAAAATATTTAATTAATAATTAATTTTAAATTAATGAAATGCACACTTAAATTATGACCTATTAGCACAAATAAAATTATTGTTTTTTAAATGATTTTTAATACGATCTATAGGTCTTTAATAGAGGGGATAAAATAGCATTCAGTTTGAATTTTTCGTTATATTTAGTACAACAATTTTTAACTGCAAAATTATAAAAATAAATTTATTATAAGTTTTATTTATATAATTTTGCTTTGTTAAAAGTCACAAGATATGCAAAGTGATTAAATTAAATTAAATTTGATTTTTTTTTGCCCAAACACAAAGGTTGTAACAGCTGAGTAATAATGCAATGCCTTCACATGAATTATGTAATATTAAATCAAGGTAATTAATTCATTCATTTATTAAAAAATTAACAATATAGAGTTAACGCCTTATTGACCTATATGGCTGAGAAAATGAACTTGCAACTTAGTTCTACCATGATATTTTAAATGAATAAAAAAAAAACTGAGTTCTTCTGTGGTCTAGTGAGTAATATGCTAGACTACTAGTGCTAGGATTGTGGGTTCGATTCTCACTAGAATGATTGCATGTTTTCGAGTACTACTCGTACGTCTCATAAAGCACATCCTTTTTTTATTTAAGACCAATACTCAGGAGTAAACCCCTACTAAATGCAGTGCATTGTATTGAAATATTGAATATATAGATATAGATAGATAGATGAGAAGAAGTGATGTGATGCATCTCATGTCAATGGGACAAATTGCTGTCAATTTGATCAGGCCAGTGTTATACGTTCACCTCTGAGGGATAAAAGAGCAATTTCTTCATCTGGATGTCGAATATGAGTGGTGTGCGTCTTTTTATATGTAGATTAGCTGTTATCTTCCCAGGAGGTGGCGCTGTACTCCTGATCATTCGTTTCATAGTGGAATAGACTGGAAAATGTCAGGGAGCGCTTTCGTGAAGATAGTCAGAAGAGAGGCTGGGGGGCACCTCTTATTTTTTTTTTAATTATAATTTTTGAAAAACCGCAAATTTATAAATTTTGTTTTTTTCTCCTCTTCGCTTGGATTTAAACCTCGGTCGTTTGAGTTTCTGTGCTTCCGCACTAACCACTATACCACGACCCCCCTAAGTGTCAAGTAAATGCATTATGAACATTATAGAGAGAAATTGTTTTTTATTCACATGATTCGTTTATGGAATGACTTTCACGCAAATTTTTTTCATACGAATTACGATATTTGTAAGTTTAAATCAAGTGTCGACAAGCACTACACTCTTCTTCCCCTTCCGTAACATAATTTTCTAGACCAGCACAATATACCACAGGAATTAGGGGACCGTGCCCTGAGTGATGCCTTCAATGAATAAAAAAAGTGACTCTGCTGTACGATACTGTAGTGAGCATTTTGTCTCAGTCATTTCGCTCGTAATAATGATTTAAATTTAATTTAAAATTACATTGTTATTTGGCAAATAAATAAATAAAACAAAAACCAATAATGCCGTAGTATAGTATGTAGTCTGTTGGCGAAAGATCCATGTTCAAACCCCCAGCCCCGACATCTTGAAAGAAGGAAATATGAAAAAATATTTCTTATGGTGACTACCTCTCACCAGTCTTTTTGCAAAACATCTGCGAGCAACTGATTGCCATAAACAAGCTTCTCAAGTCTGTCTTTCAAAGTCGACCCTAAACTATAGGTCTCGATACTCATGAATATAAACTGAAGCACACAA